>CM030358.1:283384256-285784256 GCA_017893485.1 Hemerocallis citrina
CATCAGTAAACATCAAGAAACCATTGTGTATATGTAGTATATTGTTTCGAATCAACTCAGTGCCAAAACAACTCAGATCTCAATCAAAATTTCACCAAAAGCATCAAAAGCAACTTGTGGCATGCACACCTTCAGACCCGAAGACAAAGCCCCTTACTAAACATCAAAACTTGACCTTTTTAATACAATAACCCATCTTGCAATTTATTAAACTTATGCATAAACACTCACCATAGTTTACTCATGAATATAATCAATTATAACTTGTTTTTAATCAAGTTCTTATTCATCTAAAATCCAAACAAAGCATATATATATCCATACATATACATAGCAAAAGTCCACTTTTTCTCAATTTCATGAATACTCATATCATAAAACTCTTTATAATGAATCAAACAACAAGTATATGAAGGAAACATCCTACTCCATAGTTCTATTAGGTTCTTTAACAATCTCAAATCATCCATATGAAGTTTTAATCATCAAAGCATAGGTTTCATGAAACGATTCAATTTTTAGTTCATCTATTCATCAAAATTTCATATTATCAACATATAATCCTTAATCATGCTTTCTAATACACAATCATCACATACAACATACTTAGAACAATAAGAAAACAAACAAATGTCACTCACCTTATTGAAGAATTAACCGAAGAAAAAATAAAGAGAATAAGAAAATCCTTCCTTTCGCAAGAAAACCAAGATCCTCGCTTGAAATCCCCAGAAAATAATAATAAAGAAAACCCCTTGCGTAGCACAGCAAGATACGGCTGCACTTTCTTATTAATAGGCTGGAAATCCAAGTAATTAGGGTTTTTGAATAGATTTGTAAAATATCTCTTTTGAATATATCTTTACATATATAAATGCTTATACTTGGTAATTATATAAACCAATTCAATTCAAACTTTAAAAAAAAAACTAACCAAATATTGGCCGGCACTATTTGTAAAACCCAGAAAATGAAAATTGTACTTTTTGCCTTCTAAGTGACAATTTTGTAAAAAACCCTTCTTTACCAAAACGTGCAAAATAAACCAAATTTATTAAAACGAAAAGTAAATTCTTTACCTCTGAGTTGGCTAGGCATCATGCTCAGCCCAAAAATCTAAAAATCTAGAGTTTTCACTCCAAGTGGTAATTTTGTACAAAAGTCCATCTTTTTGTAATATTTGCAAATAGATCAAATAAATATAAATAAAATTCAGAAAATTCAAAAATAATACTTATAAATAAATAATTGGTTTTCCCCAAAATAATTTCTGATTTTGAACTCCCAAATAAGATATTTGCACGTGTAAAAAGTTAAATTTCAGAAAAAATATTTATTAAATCACAAAAAATCGTTTTAATCCATTTATTAATCTTAAAACATTATTTAAAAATCTGGGGTATTACACTAGTAAGGTTGCAGTTGTTTGGTCTAATTCTGTCCCTGCTGTCGGTAGTGGTCATGCCGAGACCCTGTGGTCTTTCTCCACTCCTGAGCATCCATAATGGTGCCCAGTCCCGGTGGTCTCTCTCCACTCCCTGATCTTACATATTCCACTCCGTCCGAACCCCAGCGATCTCTCTCCACTCCCCGGTACTACCGGGACCCTGTGGTCTCTCTCCGCTTTCGGACCTCACTAAAAGTTATCACGAACATAAGTCGACCATGTAGGAATTTCCTGCTCTGCCTAGAGACGTAGAGTTAAACTGTCGCTTCCCATCCGTATCTGATAACATAGAATATCAACCAACACTTATGGGTCCATCCCCAAAGTTTCGATAGGAGTCTATGGCCTATACATCCGCACCCCCGTTCTTAACACTAGATCCCAGAAATTAACAGTCGAGACAATACCGCACGTGTCCCCTTAACAGGTGAATACAACTTTCAATAATTATATAAATTTCAATACTTGTTAGAAAATTGATTTCTTAGTCTCATATGAAACCTCAATGAGTCTACTACAACATTGTAGTTAAGAACCTCCAGATTTAACCCCAATGAGTCCACTTCAAATTCTCAGTTTGTAGTTCCCTAAAAAATACTTCATTTAAGTGGTTAAAATGGTCAAACACAAGAAGGTGTATAAATTTCCAAAATCTAGGAAAACTGTCAACCACTCATAAGTTCGAATTTATTAAAAATAATAAACGATATCCAAAGTTCATGAAATTTTGCGAATAAATACTAGACATACACTAGATTCACATATAAAAAATTCAGCTTACAATTCCATATATTTGGAGAGATATAATTTTTGGAAATAAGTATGATGTTCAGCCAGAATTATGAAATAAATTCTATTTCATTTCTAAACCAGTAATGTATTTGGATTTTATTAAAATACTAAACGACATCCAAAAATTATGAAATTTTGAGAAAATGTTGTAAACACATACATGATACATATACAAAAGTTTCAACCTCATAATCCATGTATTTAAACAGAAATGATTTTCTAAAGTGAGATCAAATTTCGAACAGAATTATAATAGTGTTTCTAAGATAATCATATCATAATCTCACCCGAACAATTAATAACAATTAACACATATAATTGAACACCAATACATACATAATCTAAGCGTTAATACTCAATCTATACTAATTATCTAGCATGCACATATTCTACAAAATAAATAGAATTGGTTAAAGTTGTTACCCACTTATTCGTTTCCGAATCCAGTTGTTTCTACGCTCGATTTGATGAAGATAGCAACCACACGCACGACAACAAGAAAACAACCATAAAGATAGCAAGCATGATGACGATGGCGGTACTACGGACTGCAATTGTTTGCCGAGTTCGGAAAGAGTAATAAAAATTAGGATTGTATGTAAGATAGTCATCGTTCGATGCCTACTAGCACTTGTTGCTGCTCATAACTAGTCACTTCACCACATGGATGTTCAAATTATGCTTTCCTACATGGAAATCTTGACAAGGAGGTGTATATGCATGCAACCTCCACCAGGTTATAGCTGACTAAGGGAGAAGGAGGTGTGTCGCCTGCATAAATCTATATATGGATTGAAGGAAGCTTCGAGAAACTTGTATGCCAAATTCTCTTCTGCACTCAACAAGGCAGGTTTCAAAAAATTAGTGGCAGATTACTCACTATTTACCAAAACAAATGGAGCTTCGTTCACTGCAATCTTGATTTACGTTGATGATATGATCATCACACGGAATGACCCTAATGCAATATCGGAACTCAAGGAATCTTTGCATACTCAGTTTAAAATGAAGGATCTTGGTCGATTAAAATATTTTCTTGGCATTGAAGTCGCATGTTCCAAGAAGGGAATTTCCATATGTCACAGAAAGTATATACTCGACTTGTTGGATGATATGGGATTACTTGGTGTTGCTCCAGTTAGTTTTCCGATGGAACAAAATATAAAGCTTACACTCTTAGATGGATTATTGCTCAAAGTATAGGAAGATAGTTGGTAAGTTGATATCTCTCACCGTCACGAGACTTGACATACAATTTTCTGTGCATCTTCTTAGTCAGTTTATGAACCAACCTAGGAAGCCACATATGGATGCAGCTATTCGAGTCTTAAAATACCTAAAAGGCATACCAAGTCAAGGTTTGTTTTTCCCAACCAGCAATGATTTAAAGTTGATTGGGTACAGTGACACAAATTGGGGTGCTTGCACTACCACAAGGAGATCAGTGACAGGATATTGCGTATTCATTGGCAATACACTTGTTTCATGGAAGACTAAGAAGCAAACTACAGTATCAAGATTCTTTGCAGAAGCTGAATATAGAGCCATGGCAGCCATCACATGTGAATTAACGTGGTTAAATTTTCTTCTCAAGGATTTAAAACTTAACTTATCAGTTCCAGCTATACTACATTGTGACAACGAGGCTGCACTGCATATCGCAGCGAATCCCGTGTTTCATGAATGCACAAAACACGTAGAAACAGATTGTCATGTTGTACGAGAAAAGATGCAAGAAGGTCTCCTGGAAACAGTTTTCACTTCCTTGCGGACACAAATTGCAGATATGTTCACAAAGCCTCTTGGAAAGATAATATTTCGAGCACATCTCAGCAAGTTGGTCATTACTAACATCATGCTCCAACTTGAGGGTTGGGGGAGTGCTGAGAATTGTTGGTTGAACAGAAAGCCTAATATTGTGGTTATTTTGTTATAGGTTTAGTTATGCAATTTGTTATAGTTAGTTGAACAGATTGCCTATCCCTGTGGCTATCCTATTACAACTTGAGTATATATGTACCTTTGTATTGATCATAAAGGGCAATCCAAATAAATAAACCCATTTTTCTCTCCAGGTTTTCTCAGCTAAGAGGAATCAGTCGAAAGGACACCATCCGAGCTTGCACCATCTGAGTCAGCATTGAAATCAGCATCACTGGAAGCATCACTAGACGACTCATTATCAGCCTGAGTAGATTGTAAATTGTGAATCAACAGAATACCAGTGACCAGTTCTTGATGATGAGTAGACATGGCAGAGATGGTTGAGAGAGTATGCGAAACCAAATCTTCCTCAGCATCTGGATGATCAACATTTCCAGTCATTCCTTCAACAGGGAGAGAGAGCAAAGCAGAAGTGGAGTCCTGAGCTCCTCCAGAAGATTCATCATCATCATCCTCTATTACGATCACATTATTTGCATTCCAGTCCTGAGAAGAAGAGTTGCTAGCTCTAGGCTGAGACGTTGCAGCTGGTGAAAAGGAGTTGCAAGATTGAACAAAGCCACTGACGTCCACTTTTGCTCTTTTAGTGGGAGGCAAGATATCTGTCCAAGAGGAGACAAAAAAACATATGGAATCTAGAATGTTAACAATAGACTTAGACTTCTTAACAAAAATTCTATTATTTCTTTCGTTCCAGACGACCCAAATCAATGCCATCATAATCATATCCCAAATCAAAGTAATCTTCTTTTTAATTCTCTTCTTTCTCCATAAACCCCACCATGCTTTCACAGAAGGAGGGTAACCTCTAATTTTAAAGGTCACTTTCAAAAAGTTCCAAATCTGCCTCACAAAAGAGCATTTAAGAAAAATATGGAGAGCAGATTCATTAGCATTATCACAGAGAACACATTTTTGACCAATGGCAAGATTTCGTTTATTCAAATTATCAACAGTAAGCAACCTGTTATGAATCATAAGCCAAACAAGAATTCTGACTTTAAGGGGCGCTACATTTTGCCATATGAATTTGTAAAAGGAACAAATTTCCCCACCAGCATTCAAAAAATTATAGAAAGATTTAACCGTGAAAAGACCAGAATGAGACCATCTCCATTTAGCCTTATTATTTGGATTCCAGTCATAATTACTGATCAAATGAAGGAGGGTATTAAAGTCATGGGATTGCTGAAGAGATAAGTTTCTACGAAAGGTAATATTCCAAATTTTACCATATCTATTAGTAGAGTAGAGAGAAAAAACAGAAGCATTAGGGAGAGAAGCTATTTTAAAGAGATCAGGAAAGGCAGAAGCTAAACTACAATTACCAACCCAAATATCTGTCCAAAAACGAACATTCTTGCCATCCCCGCAAATCTTTTGAAGGCCACACTTAAAGGGGGCCGAAGCCTTCCAAATACCTTTCCAAAAAGATGAACTAACAGAATGAGGGATAGAAGGGAAGTCACTAAAACATCTTCTGCGAAAGTATTTCTTTTTGATAATTCTAATCCAAGTTTTATCTTCATAGTTAAAACAGTACCACAGCCATTTCCCTAGAAGGGCAATGTTTTGATTACGAAGATTAATGACTCCTAAACCTCCTTCAGATTTCTGTTTACAGACTCTAGTCCAGTTCATAAGACATTTGCCTTGATCAGAAATAATAGAAGACCCAACCCAAAAGAATCTTCTTCTAAGAAGATCAATCTTCTTAATAACCCAAACTGGAATATAAAAGAAAGACATAAGATAAATTGGAATACTAGAAATAACTGAATTGACAAGGATGAGCCTACCAGCGCGAGAAAGAGATCTACCAGACCAACTATTAAGTCTTTTCTCAATTTTATCAATCACAGGAAACCAATCAGACTTGTGAAGTTTGCCAATACGCAAAGGAATACCCAAGTATTTAAGAGGAAAAGTACCAATAGGACAGTTAAAAAAGGCAGAGATCTCAACTTGTCTACTATCATCACCTCCAATCCACATGCAAGAGGATTTAGAGAAATTAATTCTCATACCAGAAACACTTTCAAAACAGTACAAAAGAAATTTGAGATTTCTGAGTTTAATCCCATCACAAGTAGAGAAAAGAATCGTGTCGTCAGCATATTGTAAATTAAGAACACCCCTAAAAGAAGAGAATCCCCCAACACCTTGAATAAAGCCATTGTCCCAAGCATTAGATAACATGCAATTGAAGACATCAGCAACAAGAACGAATAATAAAGGGGATATAGGATCACCCTGCCTAAGACCTCTTTTACAATTGAATTTCTTCCCTTCTGAGTTATTAATAATCACAGAAGAAGTACCCGAATGAAGACTTTTAAAAATCCAATCAATCCATTTTGCGCCAAAGCCTCTAGCAATGAAAATTTGCCTTAAAAAATTCCAATTAACTCTATCATAAGCTTTTTCAAAATCAAGCTTAAGTAAAATACCTTCAGAATGTTCCTTATGTAAAGAATGAATAATTTCTTGAACTACAGCAACGCTGTCTAAAATAAATCTGTCTTTAATAAAACCAGATTGAGAAGAATCCACAAGAAGACCAATGACCTTAGCTAGTCTATTAGCAAGGACTTTCATAATAATTTTGAAAATAACATTGAGAAGGCTAATAGGTCGAAATTGAGAAACTTTATTAGCACCGGGACATTTAGGAATGAGAATAATATGAGCGTAATTGATTCGAGAAAAGTCTAGAGTGTTATCATATAATTCATGAAAAACACCAACAATGTCTTCTTTGAAATCATTCCAAAAAGTTTTATAACAAAAGGTTGGAATGCCATCAGGCCCAGGAGCAGCATCAAGAGGAAGTCCACAGATAGCTTCAAAAATTTCATCTTCTGAAAAAGGAATCTCTAAACAATCCAGGTTGATCCTATTATCAGGTGGGTATAATTGAGTCCAATTAATGCCTAAGAAAGTGTCACCGGGATCCCCCATTAGATTTTTATAGAAATTAAAAAATTCTTGATGAATGAGAGAAGGATCAGAAGTGAAACCATCAGAAGTCTGAATAGAAAGAATATGATTAATTCTCCTTCTATGAGAAGCGTAGTTATGAAAAAATCTAGTATTTCCATCACCCAACGTCAACCACTTGATTTTTGCACGTTGATACCACTTAATTTTTTCTAATTCTAATAACTGAATATACTCATTTTGGCAAGAAGATCTTAAGTTCCTATCATCCAAAGAAAGAGGATTCTGTTCCTCAAGAATATCCAGAGAATCAATTTTGTTTTTCAACAAAATTTTTCTATCTTTCATCGGGCCAAATCTATCTTTCACCCAAAGTTTACAACCATTTTTCATGTTTTTAATTTTAGCGAGAAGTCTTCTAAGATCAGCCTGAATATTAATATTAACTGCTTGCAAACAAGAAGAAATCATATTGAAAAAGGGAGGGTCTTCAAGCCAGAATTTTTCAAATTTGAAACATGGCGGTTTAGGAGAAGAAGAGGAAGAGTATAGAATCAAAGGAACATGATCAGAGACAATGTTAGAAGCAGCTTGAACATAAGATAAAGGCGAATTAGTATTCCAGTCTAAAGATACCAGAAATCTATCGAGCTTCGCAAAACTTGGAATCAGTCTCTTATTAGACCAAGTATATTGTCTACCCAGAATGGGGTAATCTACAAGATTAAGATAATTAACAACATTATTAAAATTGTCTGAATCCATTCTATTATAAGTACATCCACTTCTTTCAGCCATAAAACGAACAGCATTAAAATCACCCCCAAAAATAACCCAACCATTCATTCGAGAATGCCATTGAGAGAACTCAGCCCAGAACTCAACTTTGAGAGATTGGATACAAGCGCCATAGACTGAAATAAAAAGAAGAGAACAATTAAAGGTGAAACATTCTAGTTCCACCCCTAAAAAGAATTTCTTTTTGAAAACATTAATACTCATTGAGGACGATATCAATGATTCTTCAATTCCTATTTCCTAACCTGAACCCTAACTCAGAAAAAGAAAATAATACTGCTGATGCTGCTAATCTGAATAATCCTGATCCTATCTGTACTACGTTGGCGGTTATATCAAACATATCTACTTTTCAACACGAGTACATCACAGGGATTTTATTGACTTCTTTGATGCAAGGGGCTTATGCAACCAATGAAATTCCTAGTGATGTAGAGTAGATGATTCATATTGATCCTGAGGGGTGATATATTTGTCGATGTCTCTATCTTGGAGCCTTGGAGGGGTGTTGATGTTTTGTTTAACTCTAAATTCTTGTTGGATGCTATTTCTGATCTATGCTCTGTTATTTTTGGGAGCTTTATGTAAATGAAGAATGTATTTCTTCATTAGCTACAGTCTTTATTGCCCTTCCCATGTAGGATGTTATGTATATTTTTGGTTTTTGTAATAGTTTGGCTGGAATATCTTGTGAGGGATTCTATCTTTTTATGAAAAAAAAAATCTGTAACTTACTTGTCGGTAATCTGATGTGAAATTGTGACCTCGCCTATCAATAACAAGCACTTTAATGGCAGTGTAATTTATTTTAGCCTAAATTCTAGACGATGTCTCTCAAATTTCTTATATGCGGTTTTTCTATCTGAATGCTGGACTGCATTGGTATCTCTTGTGCGATGGTAAGTGACAATTAAGAAAGAAATTAACTGCTCACTAAATATATATATATATATATATATATATATATATATATTTTCCCGGAAGAGATCAGAGTATAAAATTAAAGGAACGGGTAGTTGCCTAGAAAAGGACTCTGTTTCCTCTCCACTCCCTTCAACAGAGATCGGAGTACAGAAAATAAAGGGACAAGGTAGAGTTGCCTATTAAAGGACTCTGTTTCCTCTTCATTCCCTTCAACAGTATTCATATTTATGACAACGTTTTTTTTTGTTTTGTTGAAGGAAATGGTGGAGTACATCCACCCTATTTTATTAATAAGGCATTAATAAAATAAATTCAGAGAACTGAACAAAGTACATAGTCCTCCAAAACATAACACACATAGATCCTCTCATAACCAAGGGGGGGTGGGACAAAGAAAGACAGGTACAAACATGCATCTAAACAAAAGTACAACAAAACATCTAAAGGAAACTTGACTTGAGACTTTGGCTTTGGATACTAAGGAAACTTCACAAGTTCCTCCAAAAACTCCTGCATTGTCTAGCCGGCTTGAATCTCCAAGTGAATCCTACAATATCTTTGTGGTTCTACAAGTGAAATTTATTAAAGCGGTGTCGTGAGATTTTCCTGTTGAAATATAGTAAGAATAAATCTGTACATTCTGTTTCATAATTTATAGAGAACAAATTCTCTCAAATCTCTCGTCTCCTTAATCTTCTAAATTAATTGTACCCCTTCCCCAAGAATGTAATGTGTATATAAAGAGATGCACAGTAAATGAATAAAACAAGAAAATATGATTTTTCCCAAATCTGATTTTAATATGATATCAGAGCCTAAGATATCCTAGGCGAGGTAAAGAAGAAGAAGAAGAAGAAGAAGATTCCTCCAAATCTCAGTCAAACCATCGGCTTTGAAGATCCGACTCCGACCATCGACTGATCGAAACCATCCGACCGAGATTACCCGCTGCCACCGAAAGCTCGGCCTCGATCTCGACTTCCCCGACATCATCTGAGAACTTCACTGACTCCTTCGTCGACCTGAGCTTGACGCAGCTCGCCATCGAATCCAGTAACTCCTCTGCCGCCAAAGCCGCCGCCTTTGATGCCGCCACCGACATTCTAGAAACCTCCCATGACTTCTTCGACTTCAGCTCCTCCTTCAACTCTGACATCTCCGGCAAGTTCCACCAACTCGCGCTCATCCCTTCCTCCCCTTCCACATCGAACCGACGAGATTCTGTTTCTTTTGCCACCGCCGATTCTTCCACCATGTCGGATCTCGTCCTTGGATCTAGTCAAACCGATCATCAAATTTCGACTGAGGTGAGGGGCTGAGATCTACTAAAATCCAATTTGTCCAATTGTGGATCTTAGTGTTTAGGGACAAGAGGGGATCGCTGTAGCCCCTTCTTTTTTATTCAGATCCTCTCCAGATCTAATTGAGTTTGGTTGTTTTTTGGTGTTCGGGCTCTTGGATTTGATCCATATCGGATCTAAAAGAAGCTATTCTATTGGTTGTGCTGCTTGTTGTGTTGTTGTTAGTAGTGCTTGTTGTGTTGCTATTTGATGTTCATCACCATGGGATCAAAACTACCGTATGAGTCAAGAAAGTATACTCATTGTGGCAAGATCGGTCATACGAAATCTCGTTGTTATAAGATTATCGGTTATCCGGAGAACTGAGATCATAGTAGTGATACTCGGAGGAAGAATTGCAATCAACCCACTATCGCCGTTGGAGTTTCCCATCGAGCTGAAAAGAATATTAGATCAGCCTCTACATTAGTTACTATTGCAAGAAATGATGGTAAAGTATTTAATATTTCTGCCTCAGTTATGAATAATGCATGAATAATTGATTCTGGTGCTACCGATCACATGACTTTTGATTCTATAAAAGTCCAAACCTTACAACAATCCACCAAATTTAGTGTGTCCACTGATCCTACCACCATTACTGGCGAGGGTCCCATATCTCTCACAAAACCCTAACCTTAGATTCTGTACTAGTTGTGTCATCCTTGAATTTTAATCTGTTATCTGTTGCCCAAATAACCACTACTTTATATTGTATTGTAATTTTTTGGCATTCCCATTGTGTGTTTAAGGATATTTGGACTCGCAAGACGATTGGTTATGGGGTTAGACACGAAAAGCTCCACTACCTGGATTTAGAATCTGAAAGTTCAAGTAAGTTGACTCAAGCTCTATCTGTGGAAGGATCCGAGGGGGAGAAGAAGAAATCAGAGATTTGGCTATGACATCGACGTCTGGGGCATGCTTCTTTTGGATATTTGAATAAATTATTTCCAAGTTTATTTTCAAAATTGAATATTTCTATCTTTCGGTGTGATGTGTGTGAACTCGCAAAAAGTCACTGTTTCTCTTTTCCTCCAAATCTATGTAAAAACTCTCCCATTTATGATTATTCATTCTAAAATTTGGGGTCCATCCAAAAACACTACCTTTGGAGAGCAAAATGGTTTGTGACATTTATTGATAACTGTACTCGTATGACTTGGATTTGTTTGATGAAGTCTAAAAGTGAAGTTAGTGGTTTGTTTCAAAAATTTCACAAGTGGGTTATGATGCAGTATAAAGCTCAGATACATGTTTTTAGGAGTGATAATGGCGGCGAGTACCTGAGTTAAAATCTGCAACAATATTTGGTGGAACACGAAATTGTTCACGAGACCACATGCTCGTATACACAACAACAAAATGGGGTTGTAGAAAGAAAAAACAGACACTTGCTCGAGGTGGTTCGTGCTTCTCTTATTCAGTGCAATATGCCACTCATTTATTGGGGGGAAGCCCTTGCTTCTGCTACATACTTAATCAACCAAGTTTCCTCTAGTATCCTGATCACGCCATTTCAAGTATTAACTGAAGCCGTGAATGCTCCAACAGTCGTCAACTTGCCACCTCGTGTGTTTGGGTGTGTTGCATTTGTCCACCTTTATCAACATGAGCAAAATAAGTTAACTCCTCGAGCTGTATGATGTGTTTTCGTGGGATATGCAAAGGATAAGAAAGGGTATCGGTGCTATCACCCACCAACTCAAAGGATATTTGTGACTATGGATGTTGTCGTAACCCCCATTCCTGATAATAAGTATTTTCCATGTATTTTCTATAATTTGATTTTTATAAAGTTATTTTGTGCTAAATTCATTTCGGATTTTATTAAAGTATTTTCTAATCGAAAATATTATTCATTTCGAATAATGGTGTATTTTGATCTTACTTCATATTTCTTATTGATCGTCCATTTATATTTGAGCCTAAAACAAATATATTATTATTGGATTATTTTAATGAGTTTGTCAAACTCGAATACTATTTTGTTATATAATTTTATTATGATTATTAATTGTTACTTCTAATTATTTAATTTAATTTTCATTTATCGAATTATTTCATTTTCGTATTTGATCTAATTTTCTTGGCGAATTTCAATTTATTTTCAAGCCCAATTTATATTATATTCGTTTGTATTAGTTATTTATTTAATTGGAGTTAAATTTTCATTCATGAACTACTTTATCTTTTGTTGGGCTATATATATTTTGTGGATTTGTTTTTATTGGATTGCAGTTATTTTTATTTAAACCCTATTGATTTGGTTCTATCTCTTACTGAAGCCTAAAACCCAATTTTATGTGTTCTTGACCCAAAACCACTTTTATTGGACCCTAATCCACTAACCCACTACCCTTATTATACCTTATAAATACAACTCTAATGCAAATTCTAAAAATTGCACAAATCGAAACCCAAGCCGTCTACTATCTCTCCTACTCTCTCCCTCCGTTATCTCTTTCTCTCCCTGTCATTTCCTGCCCAAATCCCCCTGAACCCATCTCCCTATTCCTCTTCTCTGATCGTTCTTCGGCACCCCCCAGCGGCGGCGACCTCCCTGCAGCGTCGCCCACCCCGTTCTGATGATGCCCAGCTCGTCGACAACCATAGCAGACCACCAAATCCCACCAACCCTCTGTCTGCTCCTCTTTCTGATCTCCGTAGCCTCCCAGAACGATGCCACCGCACCCAGTCGCCGCAGCGCTGCTTGCCGCCTACCCCGCCGTTGCACCTGTTATCGACGTCGGCCAGAACCCATCGCTGCCCTCTATCACCTCTACTGTTGATGTTGACGTTGCTGCCATTATCTTTTGTTCAGTGGCTGTTTGGTGGTTGGGATTCTGAGTGTGTTTGCTGTTCGGGTAGTGAGCTGTGGAGTTTGGTGTATGAGGAGAAGGAATTGGTTTGCTGTGTTGCCGTTTTGTGTGAGTGGTTGCACGTATATTGCACATATTATTGGTGGGTCGAACTAGTTCGTGAGTTCGTTGCTTCGGGATCCTTATCCCGTTATTCTTGGTATTCATTTTCACCGTCTAACAGGCAAGTTACCGTCCTCTTGAATTGCTAATTGTATCAAATTAAAGTTTCTTTGAAATTCTTGCAAGTAGATCTCTTTGTTATCGTATTATCCATTGTTCATCTCTTCGTTGGGTTTATTGAGGGTTTACACGAGCTAACCCCAATATTCTTGACATCGTACCACTTTTGACTCTAAAGTTTGGATCTTTCATGACTGCATATAGAATTGATAATATGGTTATTCATATAATTGTCACACAAATAAATTATTGTAGAAACAATTGCTAGGTTATATGTTGTTTGATCGATTGATGATTGACTGAAGATAAATTTATGTATGAGTGTGTTCTAGTTTTATTTGTCATGTTTTGACACCCATCATGTTGATTACACAATTTATTAACTAAAGAATCGATACACAAATTTTTTAAATAATTTATTCTCATGAAAATACCCCTAAAACCCTGTACATGCTTGCTGACCTGAATGTTAACTGCTATTTTCAAACCAGTAAACGATTTTAATATAAAATATTTTCTGAATAAGAGTTGTAGCCTTATCTTTCTAGTTTCCAAACCATCTTGAATTTTTGAATTCCGAGTTGTGTAGCAAAAGTTATGCCCGTTTTACTACAGCTGTGTTTTTAATTCTAGATTTTCAGATTTTCGTACCTTTCATGTTTAAACTTATAAAATGGCTGATCAAATGATAAAATTTTAATGAAAATTTCTAGATTGTTTCTTAACATGTTTAGGAATTAAAAAGAATTTTTAATGAATTTAATATTGAGCTTTTGCTAATTCAAAAATTAAAACAACATGAAATCAAATTTCTGCTTAAACATGAAACCTGTAAAGAACAGTGTGTTTGACCTAGCTACTGTTGTCGGATTTTGAACTTTAAATATGCGTTGGAACCGTGTTGAAGTCTGATTTCTAGATTTTCTGACGGATTCAACTTTCGATTTCTGATTCAGCGGAAAACTGCATTTTTGTATAGACTGCGCTTGCTGTCCAGAATTTTAGACTCCACTTTTTAATAGATTAATTATTCCTATGTTGTACTACTGCATGAATTAATGAATGCATGTTGCATTGCATGTTCCCAATTAGTTATTGTCACTATTCTAACCTTCCTATCCATGTTATCAACCTATTGTTCCCCATTGATACTATCGTTCATCTTATGTTTCATATTTGCATATTGTATTGTTGCATTAATGAAATAATTAATAAGCCGGGGTTTAAGGGATTGACTGGAGTAGTTGATGACATAGTGACTGTATACTGTAGTGTGGGCAAAGTTATTGTTATCGGTTTATTGTTGGACTTCTGACAGTATCCCCAATTGACCATGTATTGTTTTTATTGAGCCAACCAGTGTGCAGCAATGCTGCAAATATCGTTACCGTACCGTATACATGATCTATAAAATCTTTCACTTAAGTCTAAAATGAAATTGATTGTATGCATCGAACCTGTAGTATCAGATGTAGTAGTACATGCATTAGTTAGGATTAAAATGGATAATAGACTTAAGGATTGACATAACATCGACAATGCATATTGTTCATCATTGTTTCTGTTGATATTGAATATTGGCTAAGTGTTATTAATATTGATCATTGATTATTATTACCGATTATTGAGCCATTGTTTATAGCTAATTGCATCGATTATCATGATATTGTCTTATTTTATTGATTCCTATTGATCCATTGATTCATTGTTATACCGTTATTCCATTGTTTCCTGCTTTCTCTACTTGCTGTCCTTGGCTTGCTCTAAGGACAATTTTTCTCCTCTTTTTAGATGAAGTGTTTACAGGTTTTGATGGATAATTGCCCGATGGATTGGGAGAACAACATTGGTGAAGAAATTGATTACATCGCTGCTTAATAATTATTGCTTTGTTGTGGAGACTTAATTATTGAACTATTATTATTTCATTGTATTTGACTTATGTTCCGAATATTGTTATTTCTTTCCAGGCATTGGATTATTATTGTATTTGGATATTTTTATTGCTTAATTCCAAGTATCATTGTTCATGAGATTATTATTATTGCCTGCGGATTTGTCCTGTATGTATTATATTGTTGAGTTAATCGAATAAACAGCTTATGGTTGATATTAGTTATTTGTTGGGCCAATGTTACATGCTCGTATTCCGTATTTTTAGAAAGTGGGGCGTGACAAGGTTTTTAGTGGTATTAGAACTCTGGTTTGGATAATATGTCAGTCAAACATGACTAACGAAAGGAAGTTTGTCTTTGATTGATATATTAATCAGATTTGAGTTTTAACAGGTTTAACTCAACAATATGAGCAATATAGTGATCGCATGAACAATTGATGTCCAACTTATGATCTGGAAACTAGTCTTATTTGATTCTTCCTTGATCCCTTCACATTCAGTGTAATACCCCGGATTGTACGACACTTCTCTCTCTCTCTCTCTCTCTCTCTCTCTCTCTCGCTCTCTCTCTCTCTCTCTATATATATATATATATATATATATATATATATATATATATATATATTGTCTGTATGCGTGCATATGATTGCAATGTTTTGTTTGAGTGTATGAGTGTTGGCGTGAGTCCATGTTTGTGAGACGGTTTATAAGGGTGGTTGCATTTTAGACGATGCGAGAATGAAAAGGACCGATACTGGTATAAAGACTAATTTTTGGTACGAGCAAATATATCACTGTATGATACTACGATGGGTATATCTTGCGTACACTTGATAAACCTCTCATCTCTCATTTAAGAACCCAATTAAGGACTAAATAGTGCAGCCAATCCATTGTACCCCAAAACCAATGGCTTAAGACCATAGTTTTCTTACAAAACCACCCTAAACCTACACCCCCTACACCCTAAAATCCGGCCCCCACCTTCCGCCCTCTTTCCTCACTCATTTTTCCATTAAAAACCCCTCATTTCTTCTCCCATGTTCTAAAAATTTCAGAACCCAAACCCAAGAAAAGAAAGAGAAGGACAGAATGGAAAAAAGGATTGAAGAAGGAGCTCTTGGAGTGACTCTTGGAGAAGTGAAGCTCAGAGCTATCATCTACTCTACAATCAACTCAAGCTGGGGAGTTTCTCTAAACATTTTTTGTTGTTTCTTGTTGATTTCTTGCATGCATTTGTAGTAGTAGGAGTTTAGAGTGATTGTTTAGAAGATTGGAAGTTGAATCTGAAAAATAGAACCTGGAATCCTGATCTGCATGTCACCTTCTAGATTTTTCCGAAAGCAAACCACATGGAATTTGATGAATAAATTTTCACATATTTTTTTCTTATATGTCTATATGATTCATGAATTATTTAGAATATTTCTGAGGTTATTTGGTATTTTAATAAAATCCATTTGTGGAATAGTGCCGTAAGGCAGTAGCAGAAATTGTTTACTGTGATACCTGAGATTGTTGGATTTTTCATAATTAATTTGAACAAGATCTTAAACTGAATTTTTACCATGCTTTCTCACATGTATCTAGACTCTATGTAAAAATAAATAAATTAATTGGACAATTTTACAGACATGTTAAAAATTAATCTATCAACAGTAGTTAGAACTGTAACTGAAGAACAGGATGATCTTTGTGCTTGATTGAAACATGAAGAACTCAGTGTATACTTGGAAATTGGACATGAAACCTTTTGCATGTTGTTATTTATGAAGTCTATGTTCTTAAATGTAAATTTTGTGACTATTGGATGAGTATAGGATTTATGATGGATTTTATTATACGTACTGTGCTGGATTCAGTTAGATTAGACACCTTGTAGAGATGACACAATTGAGGCTTCTTAAGAGCAAATTTTGAGAAAGTATTTCCTTAGAGGGTTGTAGTAGACATCATGACCTTTCTAACAAGACCTATTTGAGGTGATTCCAGTGAGTGGTTGATTTAATATGATTTTTGCAATACTGGGCAGAGACCAGGATTTGAGCTGAGTGCTCTGGTTGAGAAAATCATGTGACTTGGTACACTTGAGAGTAATGTGTGTTTTAGGGAGATCTATTGGCATATTTTGGACTTGTGACCAACTAGAGGATTGTTGAGGACACCTACACCTTTCCAAAGAATCTGTCTTTGTAGCATTCTGATGGGTGAGCAGTGTTTTATGCTACCGGTAAGGTGCAGCCCGTGTACTGGAAATACACAGGTTGAGGCTTGAGATGCTATTTTGAGGATTTAAATGATGGAATTTGAGATTATGATCAACTAGAAAGTTCTAGTCTAGGTCTTTACCTTTTCGGATTGGGCTTGTACACCCCAATCGGAGTTGTATCGAGAGAGTTATGATCTTTTTAAGTTTCGGGCAGAAACCCCGTAGGTTGCTTAGTCTTGGGTTTTGACTAGGTGTTGTGTGGACCTTTCCTTCGTGTACCATTAGAGTTGATAACTCTTTGTCTGGGGACGTTTGGCATCTGTTGTTGGTTTTGTTGATTCCCATGGTGGACTTGTGACTCGAGTTAGTCACTAGGATAGGGTGATGCCCTACTTCTGTCGTCCCTAAATTATGAACTTCCATCGAAGCGTAAGACGTCCGAGCCGTGCCATCAAATTAAGTTCATTGCCCGGGTAGGGGTGAACGTACACATTATTCACCCGGTGAGGTCTAAACACATCAGTTCATTCCCCGGGGAGGGGTGAACACGCACATTCATTGCCTGGGAAGGGGTGAATGCAGGCCACGGTACTGGACAAACTCCAAGCTAGGGGAAGTGGCGAACCGAACCAGTATCGCCCGGGCCAGAGGTCGATAAGCAGAATTTTGGAAGCAATCTCATTTCACCCAAGTGTTTAGAAGAGGATAGGATTTGTGTGATGCCTTAGGGTTTTGGTTATTGCATTAGTACTAGCAGACCATAGTCGGGTGTTGTACTCTCCTGTCGTAGGGATATGTTTTCGGTACTCATGATTGAGTCATCGGTCTCGTATCTCGATCTGTTAATTTCCAAAGTTTGCCGGGGTAAGGAACGGGAGGCTAGGGGGATTTGACCCTCGAGACCATCACGTTCCTATGCACGTGGGTTACTTCATACATCAGTTCATTGCCCGGGTAGGGGTGAACACACATACATCAGTTCATTGTCCGGTTAGGGGTGAACACATCAAGTTCATTGCCCGGGTAGGGGTGAACACACGAATTACACGGTTTTGCGAACGAATTCAACGCGGATTTCTGAAGAGGTCCGTATGCGGGTACTGAGTGGCAAACACGACCACCACTTAGGCACTGCAGTGGCAGAACTGGACTGACCAACTGCAACCTCCTTGGGTACGGATAATCTATTGGGAACAGGATGGGTACAAGGGTCGGATGCATGGCGAGGGATTGAACCCTACAATCAGGAGAGGCGAACTCTTTGGAAAGAATGTAGTATGGGATGCATACGTTTCCATCGAAGTTGATTTTGGGGAAGTATGTAGTATGGGATGCATATGTTCCCAAATGAATTGCATTAGAGTAGGTGCATCGTGTGCATTCTTATTTTGTGGATTAGATTAGGCCATGCTTGGGTCTGGAACGCATGTAGAATGGGATGCATGCGGATCCAGAGTCCCAATTCTTGCTTGCTTTAGAATATGCTTGTGATTTGTGTATTTAGTTTTTAGATCATGGCATACACGAGCACTACAGAATTTAGGATGTACATTTCTTTTTCAGTTCAAGATGGTTTGTGGTTGCCAGTTTAGAGGATCACTGTTATTATCAGTATTGCGTCAGTCGAAGTACTGACATTCTCCACCTTTTAGGTACCGGTTCTATCTTTCGAGCAGGGGCAAAGATATCAGAGTCGCGCAGCAGAAGACTCAAGCTGAGGAGCAAGCCCCAGGGAAGCAGTTTGACCGTTCAGCGGAGCTTCGGCAGTGAGCCGTCGACTGCCATTACGGGAGACGGCTTGTTTACTTTACAAGAGGAGATGATATATATATGTAACAAGATGTAATGAGTTAATGTAATTTGTATTCTTGTTCAAGAATAAGACATTGGTTGTAATCAACGATGTAATGACTTTATTTGGCAATAAAATGTTTTTAAATTTTCGTGTTATTACTGTGTTGAGATGCATTTGAAGGCCAAGATTCTGGTTGCGTCACGAATTTCCGGTGACGGGGATCCGGGGTGTTACATTCAGTTCCTTCATTCCTTGTTATCTGTTGTCACTTCCGTTGATTGATTCCTTATTGGGTATGTTTTCATTCTTTTCGTACCTATATTCTTTTGATTCCGGTGCTATCCGTTCTTCTTCCTGCTTGGTCCGTCGATCGGCATCGCTTGATCTGCTACGACATGTCTACAGCTTGGAGTTTCACCATCAGACTTGTGCAGCGGAAGCGTGGTAGGCCCATAACCCACAAGTCCCAGGATTCTCTTGTTGCTTCTCCTTATTTGCATTGTTTATTTCCTTATTCATTCATTTGCATTTGTCTTCGTCCATTGAATCTTTATTTACCATCATTCTAGATCACTTCATTCTTATCCATGTTCTCTCTTATTCTGGTGTTGCCACTATTTTGTCTTTCCCTTTGAACTCTCTGTTTTGCTACCCACAATTTTGTCTCTTTTCCTTTATTCTCAGTTTTTTTATTTTATCAGTTGATTTTGCTTTTTCCTATGTACCACCTGAGCAAATTTTGAGGACGAAATTTTGTTGTCAGGTGGATAGGATTGTAACCCCAATTCCTGATAATAAGTATTTTTCATGTATTTTCTATAATTTGGTTTTTACAAAGTTATTAAGTGCTAAATTCATTTCAGATTTTATTAAAGTATTTTCTAATCGAAAATCTTATTCATTTCGAATAATGGTGTATTTCGATCTTACTTCATATTTCTTATTGATCGTCCATTTATATTTGAGCCTAAAACAAATATATTATTATTGAATTATTTTAATGAGTTCGTCAAATCCGAATACTATTTTGTTATATAATTTTATTATGATTATTAACTTCTGAATATTTAATTTATTTTTCATTTACCGAATTATTTTATTTTCGTATTTGATCTAATTTTCTTGGCGAATTTCAATTTATTTTCAATCCCAATTTATATTATATTTTTTTGTATTAATTATTTATTTAATTGGATTTAAATTTTCATTCATGAACTATTTTATCTTCTGTTGGGCTATATATTTTGTGGATTTGTTTTTATTGGATTGCGGTTATTTTTATTTGAACCCTATTGATTTGGATCTCTCTTACTGAACCCTAAAACCCAATTTCATGTGTTCTCGACCCAAAACCGCTTTTATTGGACCCTAATCCACTAACCCAATAACCTTATTGTACCCTATAAATACAACTCTAATGCAAACCCTAAAAATAGCACAAATCGAAACCCTAGCCATCTACTCTCTCTCTCACCCCGTTCTCTCTCTCTCTCCCCGTCGTTTCCCGCCCAAATACCCCAGAACCCATCTCCCTGTTCCTCTTCTCCGATCGTTCTCCATCACCCCAGTTCTGGCGACCTCCCTGCAATGTCGCCCACCCCCTTCCGTTGATGCCCAGCTCGTCGACAGCTACAGCAAACCACCAAATCCCGCCAACCCTCTGTCTACTCCTCTTTCTGATCAAAGCATCCACCCAGAATGATGCTGCCATGCCCAATCGCCGCGTCACTACCCACCGCCTACCCCGCCATTGCACCTGTCGTCGACGTCGGCCAGAACCCATTGCTGCCCTCTATCTCCTATAGTGTTGCTGCTGATGTTGCTGCCCGTTTCTTTTGTTCTGTTGTTGTTTGGTGGTTGGGATTCGGTGTGTGTGTTTGCTATTTGCTGTTCGGGTAGGGAGATGTGGATTTTGGTGTATGAGGAGAAGGAATTGGTTCACTGTGTTGCCATTTTGTGTGAGTGGCTGCACGTATATTGCACGTATTATTGGTGGGTTGAACTAGTTCGTGAGTTCGTTGCTTCGGGATCCTTATCCCATTATTCTTGGTATTCATTTTCATCGTCAAACAGGCAAGTCACCGTCCTCTTGAATTGCTAATTGTATCAAATTAAAGTTTCTTTGAAATTCTTGCAAGTAGATCTCTTTGTTATCGTATTATCCATTGTTCATCTCTTCGTTGGGTTTATTGAGGGTTTATACGAGCTAACCCCAATATTCTTGACATCGTGCCACTTTTGACTCTAAAATTTGGATCTTTCATGATAGCATATAGAATTGATGATAGGGTTGTTCATATAATCGTCACACAAATAAATTATTGTAGAGACAATTGCTAGGTTGTATGTTGTTTAATCGATTGATTATTGATTGATGATAAATTGATGTATGAGTGTGTCCAAGTTTTATTTGTCATGTTTTGACACCCATCATGTTGATTACATAATTTATTGACTAAAGAATCGATATACGTATTGTTTAAATAATTTATTCTCATGAAAATACCTCCAAAATCCTCTACATGCTTGCTTACCTGAATATTAACTGCTATTTTCGAACCAGTAAACGATCTTAAAATGAATTATTTTCTGAATAAGAGTTGTAGACTTATCTTTCTAGTTTCCAGAACATCTTGACTTTTTAAATTCTGAGATGTGTAGCAAAAGTTATGCCCGTTTTACTACAGCTGTGTTTTTAATTCCAGATTTCCAGATTCTCGTACCTTTCATGTTTAAACTGTAAAAAGGCTGATTAAATGATAGAATTTTAATCTGAAAATTTCCAGTTTGTTTCTTAACATTTTTAAGAATTTAAAAAGTATTTTTAATGAATTTAATATTGTGTTTTTGCTGATTCAAAAATTAAAACAACATGAAATCGATTTTCTGCCAGAACATGAAACTTGTAAAGAACAGTGTGTTTGACCAAGCTACTGTTGTCGGATTTTGAACTTTAAATATGCATTGGAACCGTATGGAAGTATAGTTTCCAGATTTTCTAACGGATTCAACTTTTGATTTCTGAGTCATCACAAAATTGCATTTTTGTACAGACTGCGCTTGCTGTCCAGAATTTTAGACTCCACTTTTTAATAGATTAATTATTCCTATCTTGTACTATTGCATGAATTAATGAATGTATGTTGCATTGCATGTTCCCAATGAGTTATTTTCACTATTCTAACTGTCTTATCCATGTTATAAACCTATTGTTCTCCATTGATACTATCCTTCATCTTATGTCTTATATTTGCATATTGTATTGTTGCATTAATGAAATAATTAATAAGCAGGGATTAAGGGATTAACTGGAGTAGTTGATGACATAGTGACTGTACACCGTAGTGTGGGCCTTGTTTACCAAAATATTGTGTGTTGGCAAAAGTTATTGTTATCGGCTTATTATTGGACTACTGACACAGTATCCCCAATTGACCGTGAATTGTTTTTATTGAGCCAACTAGTGTGCAGCAATGCTGCAAATACCGTTATCGTGCTATGTACATGTTCTATAAAATCTTCCACTTAAGTCTAAAATAAAATTGATTGTATGCATCAAACCTGTAGTATGGGATGCAGTAGTACATGCATTAGTTAGGATTAAAATGGATAATAGACTTAAGGATTGACACAACATCAACATTGCATATTGTTCATCATTATTTCTATTGATATTGAATATTGGCGAAGTGTTATTAATATTGATCATTGATTATTGTTACCGATTATTGAACCATTGTTTATAGCCAATTGCATCGATTATCATGATATTGTCCTATTTTATTGATTCCTATTGATCCATTGATTCATTGTTATACCGTTATTCCATTGTTCCATGCTTTCCCTACTTGATGTCCATGACTTGCTCTAAGGTCAGTTTTTCTCCTCTTTTTAGATGAAGTGTTTACAGGTTTTGATGGAGAATTTTCCGATTGGTTGGGAGAACAACATTGGTGAAGAAATTGATTGCATCGCTGCTTAATAATTATTGCTTTGTTATAGAGACTTAATTATTGAACTATTGTTATTTCATTGTATTTGACTTATGTTCTGGATATTTTTATTTGTTTCCAGACGTTGGATTATTATTGTATTTGGATATTTTTATTATTTAATTCCAAGTATTATTGTTCACGAGATTATTATTATTGCCTGTGCATTTGTCCTGTATTGATTATGTTATTGAGTTAATTGGATAAACAGTTTATGGGTGACATTAGTCATTCGCTAGGCCAATGTTACGTGCTTGTATTTCGTATTTTTGGAAAACGGAGTGTGACAGTTGTGTTCCATGAAAACGATATGTATTTTCCCTCTGAGGTTGAACTTCAGGGGGAGTACCGAAGTGAAGTTTAGACTCTTACTTATGACAAAGTAGTTACCATTTAGAGTGAACAATTGAATACAAGGAGTGAAAATGTGAATGTAAGTAGTGACGGTCACTCAAAAGAATATTTGGTTGAGGAAGTAAGTAGTAACAATCACTGAAATAAAGATTATTTGATTGAGGGAGAAGATCTCCACGAGGAACTGCAATCGGTGCCGAACCTCCTCGAAGATGAGCTGTCAGGATCCATGTCATCGCTAGTGTCATCTCCACCTTCAACACAGTCAGAACCCCAAAACCAATCGTCGTCGTTATCCGAAGCTCCAAGAAAAGAACTCGTGAATCGTACCACTAGAGGTATCCCAAAACCTACTTATGAGCCTAATCCCACTAGTAATGTCAAGTATCACATGAGTCATTATGTGTCCACTCACAAATTATTTGAATCAAATAAGTCATTTGTGAATCTGTTATTTGTTGTATCTATTCCTAATAGTGTGCAGGAAGCCTTAACCGA
Organism: Hemerocallis citrina; assembly: GCA_017893485.1. NCBI lineage: Eukaryota > Viridiplantae > Streptophyta > Magnoliopsida > Asparagales > Asphodelaceae > Hemerocallis > Hemerocallis citrina. Next base: position 283,408,231 of record CM030358.1, read on the forward strand.
TTAAAGGTGGAAAGAAGCTATGGATAAGGAGATGAAGTCCTTGAAGAAGAATGAGACTTGGGAGATAGTCGAACTGCCAGCAGGAAAGAAGCTGGTGGGATGCAGATAGATTTATACGGTGAAGTATAAGTCTGATGGTTCCATAGAGTGATACAAGGCAAGGTTGGTTGCCAAAGGGTACACTCAAACTTATGAAATTGATTATGATGAAATATTTGTACCCGTGGCAAAGTTTAACACAGTTCGATTTCTACTGTCACTTGTTGTAAATCTTGACTGGCTGTTACAACAATTTGATGTGAAGAATGCATTTTTGCATGGAAAATTGACAGAAGAGGTTTACATGGATCTACCACCAGGATCAAACAGACCCGCCCAACATAGTGATAATGTGTCGTTTGAAGAAAGCACTATATGTAACGCCCCGCCCCAATACTCAGACAATTTTAATATTTTTTTGAATACAAATTAGATACTATGTAGTACAACTGCCCACCACAGGCTGCCTCTCAAAAGGTGGTTAACTAATTAGGTGACTCTTGATCATAGGTAATTATATTTATACTCAAATTATTTTTGTACATTTCCGATATGGGACTATTAATCCCAAATTCCTTTACAAATCCCGTACAAATCCCGAATCAATCCTTTTATAATCAACCAAATCCTTTTTTCTCAAATCTGATAATCAACCAAATCCTTAATCCCTGGATGACGTTATCATCCACATTCAAATCTCAAATCAACAGCATATCAAAACGTAGGCTTCATCCCACTCATAACCGGATTTCAATTCATTCAATTCCAACCAAATTTTCAAACAATCCTTCCTATAGAAATATTCTATAGGACAACATCACATTCTTATATATATTCAAATCATCCAACCATTTATATATATATATATATATATATATATATATATATATATATATATATATATATATATATATATTTCAGAATTACGGGGTATTACATACACCCCACCTTAGAAATCAGCATCCTCGCTGAGTACGGGACACACATCTAGTATAGGATCCGCCTTTCTAGTCGATGTAGCGTCGTCCTTGATCCCGATAATTCCGGAGACTAGTCCCAGACCGCAGGTAATTCCGGAGACTATTTCACTCACACCTCGATAATTCCGGGGACTATCTCACACCGCAGATCATACTGAGGCCCTCTTTTACATCCTGTGTCAAAAGTCGGCTCTGATACCATTTATAACGCCCTGCCCCAATACTCAGACAATTTTAATATTTTTTTGAATACAAATTAGATACTATGTAGTACAACTGCCCACCACAGGCTGCCTCTCAAAAGGTGGTTAACCAATTAGGTGACTCTTGATCATAGGCAATTATATTTATACTCAAATTATTTTTGTAAATTTCCAATATGGGACTATTAATGTAATACCCCAAATCTTGAGCGAACAGTCGACTGGTGGTTTGAGCAGTCGATTGGTCTGCGCGGATTTGAGATAGATTTGAGAAATTTAGTCCCACATGGGAAGTTTGATATGATAATTTGAGTATAAATATAATTAGCCAATGATCAAGAGTCACCTAATTGGTTAACCACCTTTTGAGAGGTAGCCTGTGGTGGGCAGTTGTACTACATAGTATCTAATTTGTCTTCTGAAAATATTAAAATTGTCTGAGTACTGGGGCGGGGCGTTACAAATGGTATCAGAGCCGACTTTCGACACTGGGTGTAGAAGAGGTCAGGAGATCTGCGGTGTTGAGAGTCACTTATCTCCGAGATCAGGAAAGGATCTGCGGTGTTGAGAGTGATTTATCTCCGGGATCGAGGACTATACTACATCGGCTAGAAAGGGCGGTCCTACACTAGATGTGTGCCCTGTACTCAGCGAGGACGCTGATTTCTAAGGTGGGGTGTATGTAATACCCCAGATCTTGAGCGAACAGTCGACTGGTGGTTTGAGCAGTCGACTGGTCTCTGCGGATTTGAGATAGATTTGAGAAATTTAGTCCCACATGGGAAGTTTGATAGGATAATTTGAGTATAAATATAATTAGCCAATGATCAAGAGTCACCTAATTGGTTAACCACCTTTTGAGAGGCAACCTGTGGTGGGCAGTTGTACTACATAGTATCTAATTTGTCTTCTGAAAATATTAAAATTGTCTGAGTACTGGGGCGGGGCGTTACAATTAATCCCAAATTCCTTTACAAATCCCGTACAAATCCCGAATCAATCCTTTTATAATCAACCAAATCCTTTTTTCTCAAATCTGATAATCAACCAAATCCTTAATCCCTGGATGACGTCATCATCCACATTCAAATCTCAAACCAAAAGCATATCAAACCGTAGGCTTCATCCCACTCATAACCGGATTTCAATCCATTCAATTCCAACCAAAATTTCAAACAATCCTTCCTATAGAAATATTCTATAGGACAACATCACATTCTTATATATATTCAAATCATCCAACCATTTATATATATATATATATATATATATATATATATATATATATTTCAGAAATACGGGGTATTACACTGTATGGTCTCAAGGAGTCGCCAAGAGCTTGGTTTGGGAGGTTTACAAAATAAATGAGGACATTCGGATATTGTCAGAGTAATTCAGATCATACCTTGTTACTAAAAATAAAAGAAGGTAAGATTACTGCTCTAATTATATATGTGGATGATATGATAGTAACTGGAGATGATCCTGAGGAGATGAAAGCACTACAGAGTTACTTGTCAGAAGAGTTTGAAATAAAGGATCTTGGCCCTTTGAGATATTTCCTTGGTATTGAAGTTGCTCTCTCTAGAAAGGGTATATTTCTGTCTCAAAGAAAATATGCTATTGATTTGTTGAAGGAAACGGGAATGTCTGCTTGTAAGCCTATTGATACACCGTTAGAAGAATGACTGAAACTTTGCAATGATCTAGATTAAGTACTATGTGATAAGGAAAGATATCAGAGATTGGTAGGACGGTTGATGTATCTTGCACATACGCAGCCAGATTTTTCATATGCCTTAAGTGTGGTGAGTCAGTTTATGCATCACCTCGTGAACAACACATGAATACCGTGATGAGAATTCTGAGATATATAAAGTTTGCTCCAGGAAAATGGGTCTTGTTTGCGAAACATGGTCACTTAAAGGTTGAGGCATATATTGATGTTGATTGGGCAAGATCTATTGTTGATAGGCGCTCAACTTCAGGATACTTTATCTTTGTTGGAGGAAATTTAGTTACATGGAGAAGCAAAAAGTAAAATGTCGTTGCACGCTCTAGTGCAGAGACAGAGTATCGTGGAGTAGCATTAAGTATAACTGAAGTTTTATGGCTGAAATTCTTGTTGCAGGATTTATGTTGTTGTTCGAATGAGCCTATTAAGGTGTATTGTGACAGTCAAACGGTGTGTAATATTGTTGTCAATCCAGTTCAACATGATAGGAAGAAACATGTAGAGGTGGATAGATTTTTCATCAAGGAGAAATTAGATGAGAAAATTATTGAGATCTTTAAGGTGAAGTCAGAAGATCAACTCACAGATATTCTGACAAAGACAGTTTCGAATCGGCTCTTCTTGAATCTTGTGGACAAGTTGTGCATGTTTAATATCTATGCACCAACTTTAGGAGGAGTGTTGAAATATAGTAAGAATAAATTTGTACATTATGTTTCCTAATTTATAGGGAACAGATTCCTTCAAATCTCTCATCTCCTTAATCTTCTCAATTAATTGTACCTCTTCTTTAAGAATGTAATGTGTATATAAAGATATACACAGTAGAAGAATAAAACAAGAAAATATTATTTTTTTCGAATCTGATTTTAATATCTCCTATAGTTGACCCTTGCCCCTGGGGCATCTGAATTGCATGAGAGATATGTGCATCTGTTTGAAAGAGATCGGAAAGGGAATGCATTCGGAACTTAGGATGCACCCAAAAAAAATTCAACTTTGTCGGTGGCAGTGGAAGGGTGATGAGAATTAAAGTATTAGGGAATATTGTACAAAAGTTTCTTGGTCTTTTAGTGTGACCTACAATCATATAGTCATATGAAGCACCAATCTACAATTGAATTTTTTGCCGGAGTGACTAGGGATGGTATACTGTACCGTACCGTATCATCATTACTCTACCGTCTACTGTACCGGAATACTTGGTACACAAATTTCTCTACCATTACCATGCCAAGATTTTGGTACTATCGAGTTCGGTACTACCGGAATATCGGTACGGTATTGGTAATACCATGGTACTACCGGACATCAATTAGCTTAAAAAATTAACATTCATATAAATGGCAAAAGAAGGATAAATAAGCTCAACATAAATATATATATGAAGAAGTTTCAACATAAATAATTAAATATATATATATGAAGAAGTTCTAATAATCAGCCAATGTCAATTCTCAAACAAGACTCGGCTAATGATTCATAATTTAGTCTAACATCTGTGTTTCCAGAGCCCAATCACCAGCAGTACCAAAAAATATAAGTTTCTGTTTAACAATGAAGGAAGAAATCATCACAAAACTTTATTGAAATAACTAATATCTTCAGGCATGTTCCTTTCAAAAAGCTCTAGAATTCTCACTTAAAACAAATTAAACACATACAGGAACAGATAAACACCGGCACGAACAGTATACAGAAACATACAATTCAATTGATTAACTGGAAACAGATTCACATAAAAAAACTATCCTCACAAACAAACATACATCACCTGATATAGTGATAAAGAATCGACACAAAATTTAAGATCGTGGATAAAAAAAAACATCAACGTCGCCTTCTTATCCCCTAAATAGTTAAACCCTCAATAAAAAAATTAGCTAAAGACCTTTTCTGCCCAATCCTTAATCAACCCAAGCCAAACAACAAATTAGGGTTGTAGACTTTATTGTTGTACAATTTCAGAGATGTATAAGTTTCAATATAATGTATTTTTATGTATGAAAATTAGTTTCAACATTCTGCAATATGATTGACTCCATATGCTACTCTATTAGATTCAGCATTCTGCAATATGCATGATTAGATATAATTGGACAGCTTCAGCATATAGAGAAAGAATGACAACAATACCTGAAATTAAGAAGATTCATATATAAAGAATGACAACAGTATTGCTATTTTCCTTTCATAACATTCATGATATTTGATGGTTCTTTCATTTCTGTGTATTGTTCTACTCCTTTTTTTCAGTATGTATCTCATTTAGAAGATTCATATATAAATCAATTTCAGGATTATAATACAAATATAATACATAAATAAGATTTCACCTATATTAACTCCTAAAAAAACACAAAAATTAATTTGATAAATCAAATCAGAAGATCTTTTACATCATAAATTCCTAATTACTTGTGAATAATAATACCCAAGATCTCAAGAAAATCCAACAAGAACAAGAAGCAAATGGATCTTATATTAATACACCAACTAAACTCAAAGTTTTCCTAATTAGTCGAAAAATCCTCCAAAAATACCGTACCGATGGGGGCTGAAGAATGTAGGCGGCGTCGCGATAGCGTGGTGCTTCGGCAGCATAGTGCGTCAGTCAATCAGTGCGTGTGCCCTAGATTCAAAGAAGAAAAAAATGAAGAAGGAAAAAAGGAAGAATAATTGAAGTAGTAGTATAACTGGGGTGAAAAAATGAAAAAAGAAAAAAAAATAAAAATGAGCATGGACCTAGGTCTGGGCCTAGGTTTTTAAATATAAAAATTAAATTAAATATATATTAATTACTTGGTATGGTGCGGTATACCATGGTATCAGTATTGGGTACCAGTACCATACCATATAATTTCGGTATGGTACAATACCGAGATTTCGGTATGGTATTACCAAGATTTTGGTAATATATGGTATGGTAACGGTATGGTACGGTAATATGGTATTTTTCGACACCTCTAGGAGTGACCCGCTTTTTGAAAATATTTGGCGCTCTGACCCACTTCCGAAAACAATTAGATCTGACTCAATTTTGGACACCTCAACATAAGTTGTTATTGAAAATAACGACATAGGTTATTTTCGTGCCGTTATTTCCAATAACGGCATCTATTTAAAAAAATAATTCTCATGCCGTTTTTTGGAGTAACGGTATAGATTATTTTTATTTGAAGAAGCATATAGTCTCAATTGTGAGAAAAAATTACAAGTTTGAAAATTTGAATATCATATACCGTTCTTTCTAAAAATGGCATGCTCATAACTGATGTCGCTATTTTAAATAACGGCATGCTCATAACTGATGTCATTATTTTGAATAACGGCATCAGTTATTTTGGTCAAAACGTGTGTATAAGGACTTTTACTTCTTCAATTGACCTTTCAGACTTGATTGTCTATTTAAATTGATTGTCTATTTCCAAATAACTGATGGAAAGGACAATCTGTTATAGAGTCCATAGAGTCATCGTCATTTTCAAATAACTGATGGAAAGGACATCCATCCAATTGATTGTCTATTGATTGTATATTTCCAAATAACTGATGGGAAGGACATCCATCCAATTGATTGTCTATTTCCAAATTAATAACTGATGTCGTTATTCAAAATAACGGCATCAGTTATGAGCATGCCATTTTTATAAAGAACGACATATGATATTCGAATTTTCATACTTACAATTTTTTCTCACAATTGAGACTATATGCTTTTCAAATAAAAATAACATATGCCGTTACTACAAAAAACGACATGATTTTTTTTTAAAAAATAGATGCCATTATTGAAAATAACGGCACGTAAATAACCTATGCCGTTATTTTCAATAACGGCCTATGCTGACGTGTCCAAAACTGAACCAGATTGTTAATTGTTTTCGGAAATGAGTGAGAGCGCCAAATATTTTTAAAAAGTGGGTCAGTACCCCAAAAAATTCTCTGAAATTATGGAATGGAAGCTACTTGTTGGCTGTCCGGCACTGACATAAAATCTACATCCCGCTATTAATACTAGTATTATACACGTGCTGTGCACGTGGGGAAAATTTGGGGAATAAAAAGGACAATAAAAAAAATTACCTGCACGTGTGTTGCACGGGTTGGATTATGGACAAAGGCCTTCTCCCATTATAGTAGTAGAGATCAGGTCCTTCATCACTCACTCTCTTAATCTCAATTGCTAACCTCTGATCAATTGCGTAGAAATTAGACAATACAAGTTGTGCACAATTTTAACTAGAGCTGGAGTTGACTGTCAACGAAAGTAATAACTAGAGTTGGACAGTAGCTTGTAGACATTAGATATGAACCTTCACACATGAATTATACATTTGTATTCTCGACAAGCTGCTATCGTATTATATAATGATAAATAGTTATCGTTGCTGCTGATTTTGGTGTGGGAGCAAATATATGTATTAGTGGATTCTTTTGGAAACAACTAAGGTAAATCTGTTGACTTTTGACCGGCATTTGACTGTTTCTCGCTGCTGCTGTTAACCTGCAAAAAGTTCGATACACCGAGATGGATCCGGCGATAAACCCTCTGACGCTCAAGTCAGTAATCAAGAAGATTATGAAAGAGCGCTTTTGTGGAAAAAATATTGATTACCTTGTTATGGTGGGGGGAGATAGGTACTTATAGTTTCCTTAAGAGACAATTTAGAGATAATCATTTATTTCTATGTCCCGGTGTTTTTGGATAAGATGTAGAGTTTAAACTGGTTTCATGATAAGAAAGGCGATTTAAACCGTCTCTTAAAGATAATCACAAATTTGAATTACTCTTTAAATATCTGGGCTAGTTTGAAATGGATTGCCACCCACACCTAATAGGATAGATCCGTTTTCGGGTTACTAGGCTTTGTAGAGACCTAGTTCCCGTTTCAGACTCGTTTGTAGGCAAAATTACCGTTTTACCCTTGAGAGCTTTAAGATTCATGCTCGGTTCGAACAGTCTCGATTTAATCCTATTTTTAGCCATATCACGCCCCCCCACTCCCGAAGATTGAGTTTAACAGCCTTCGGGAAGTAGTTTTCTTGTTTTAATGGCGTACGAGATTTTATCGGAGTTCTTAGGAGCTTCATATTCGCCCACGAGGCTTGACAGCACTTAATTGGGCTTGCATTGTATTCAGATGTGTTTGTGGGATCTTCAGGATTTTCCACTGATTTTTTCTAATTTTATAATTATTTTTCGAATCATTTATTCAATTTTGCGAAGTAACAATCAATTTTCAAAAAGTATCAATTAATCATTCTAATTAATAATTATTTTTTCAAGAGTTCAATTTTTTTTCCTGAATTTATAATTATTTTTTAGAATTTTTAATTAACTTTTTTGAACTTTTAATTATTTATCGCAATTTTTTAAATAATTAATTCGATTAAATAATTAAAATAAAAGAATTAATTAATTAATTATCAACATGGCGCAATATGGAGCGTCGATCACGTCTCAGCACGCTTTTCTCAACGATCAGACGGCTATAGGCGTTTGACTGGTCAGCGGCTTTTCGCTCAAATGGGGGTCGGTGGCAAGAGCGCTGAACCCCAGCGACACTTCGACAGGCTGACACGTGGCGGGGCAGTCGTCGACGTCAAGAAGGCTTCAGCGAGAGCTGCCGAAGTCTAGAGGGACTTCTAGGAGTCGACACGTGGAGATGTTTGACCATTGATCATTGATCAGTCAATGCTATTCCTCCATTTTCGATGTTGGTGACAAGAATGCTCGGATTGAGCTGCCGAAGTCTGGAGGGACTTTGAGGAGGCAACATGTGTAGTCGTTGACTGTTGACCGTTGACCAGTCAAAGCCATTTCTCCAATTTCGACGTGGGTGACAAGAATGCTCAGAATGAGCTGCCGAAGTCTGGAGGGACTTCGAGGAGGCAACACGGGGAGTTGTTGACAGTTGACCATTGACCAATCAACGCCATTTCTCCAATTTCGATGTCGGTGAAAAGAATGCTCAGAGTGGGCTGCCGAAGTCTAGAGGGACTTCGAGGAGTCGACACGTGTAGATGTTTGACCGTTGACCATTGACCAGTCAATAACATTTCTCCGATTTCGATGTCGGTGACAAGAATGCTCGGAATGAGCTGCCAAAGTCTGGAGGGACTTCGAGAAGGCGACATGTGGAGTCGTTGACCATTGACCATTGACCAGTCGACGCCATTTCTTCAATTTCAGTGGGTAACAATAATGCTCGAAATGAGCTGCCGAAGTCTGGAGGGACTTCGAGGAGGCGACACATGGAGTCGTTGACCGTTGACCATTGACCAGTCAATGCCATTTCTCCAATTTCGACATCGGTGACAAGAACGCTCGGCATGGGCAGCCGAAGTCTAGAGAGACTTCAAGGAGTCGACACGCGGAGATGTTTGACTGTTGACCGTTGACTAGTCAATGCCATTTCTCCAATTTCGATGTCGGTGACAAGAATGCTCGGTGTGAGCTGCCAAAGTCTAGAGGGACTTCGAGGAGTCGACACGTGGAGATGTTTGACCGTTAACCATTGGCCAGTCAATGCCATTTCTCAAATTTCGACGTCGGTGACAAGAGTGCTCGGAACAACTTGTCGAAGTAGAGAGAGACTTCGAAGAGACGACATGTGGAGTTGTTGACCGTTGACCTGTCAAGAGTCGTTTGGATTCCCCATGTTTTTTGTTGTTTTGCGCTAAATGAGCCTGGCCTTTTTGTTTTTGGGGGCCTTTTAACCTTGGTAATGTGCCAACAATCCCTCTCTCTATAAAACTCCCCCCCTTTCATTTGCTCATTCTCTAAGTTTTTACTCAGACAGTTTTTATTTTCAAAACGGAAGCATCCGGCGAAGGTTTTCTATGTCCGATGATCTTTTCCGACTGTTGCTGTCAAATCAAGGTAATTATTAGATAACTTAATTTACCTTTAGAGAATGTCTAGGATTGTTCTGGGGCAAGAGACCTCCCCCATCGACGCCATAGAGTTGACCTCTAATTAAGCTCCTACAATCGACAAGGGCAAGGCCATAGCAAAGACCTCTTCGGTCATTGTGGAGACCATCGTAGAGGAGGAACAGAGAATGGGGGGGTTCGGCAGGCTGCTCGGGCCCCTGGTAGGGCTTCATCAGGTTCGACAGCTTCCGGATGATCTAGCCGAGCGTATCGTGTACAGTCAGGGTCGAGACTTTGAGGAGAATGCTGCTCGGGAGACTTTAGAGGCCAACGACACCATCTGCATACTCAACGAAAAGGACTTGAAGTCAATTCGAGAGTGTTTTATGATCCCGAGCGAATTCGAGCTGATGTTGGCTGGTCTCGGCGTGAGGGCCAATTCACCGATGCCTGTGGACATGTGTTTTTGGCCCATCGATGCTTTCTTAGCCGGAGTTTGACTACCGCTTCATCCTTTTGTTTCCGAGGTGTTACGATGGTACCAGGCTAGTCCAGTCCAATATATGCCGAACATGTGGAGGCTTATCAACGGATTCATCCTCCATTGTCAAGCAGCCAACTTCGAGCCACAGTTGAGTGTGCTGCGGACGGTGTACCGGATACATCAGCAGCACAAGACGGAGTTCAGGTTCTATCTGTCTCCGAGGCATGGGGAAAAGTCGTCAGCTGTCCAGACTCGATCAAGAACTGGAGGGTCAAATTCTTTCTGATCCGAAGTCCAGAGCCTTGCAACATTCTGACTACTTGGGTCGAGGAGATTCCGAAGTGGGCAAAGTTGAGCCTGTTCTTAGACCCGAGGAAACGGAGGTGGTACATATGCTTCTTGATCGACCGAAGTTCGATTGGAAGGACTTGACGGAGGAGGTGCTCTTTGGGGGGGGGTGTTCAGCCTAATAAACCCCAGTATGCCTTTATTCTTTAAGTTCAACATCTTTTTTTTTACTTAATCGAATCTTTATTTGCTCTTACCCTCGGCACATTTCCATCTTTGCAGAATCGATGGACTTCGACGAGATGCTTGTGGAGCGTGGGGTTTTGAGCAGCAAGGACCCCACTAATAAGAAGAGGAAGAGGTTGGCTACGAAGATTTCTTCATCGCCGAAGGTGAAGACAGTTGCTATCGCCGCGGAGCTCTCCTCAAAGGAGGTTACGGTGGTCTCGCAACCGGAGACTTCAGCGGCTTCGTCAGCCTCCGTTGATGCGAAGTCCTCCCCCATGTCGGTGACCTTGGCCTTGGAAGTCCCTCCCCTAACTGTCGAAGCTGAGGAGTTCCTGACCGGGGAATATAAGAAGATTTTCGTCCCTGACTGGCAAATCAGGAAGCTCGATGGATTCCTCGGTAATTCGTCTTCTTGCATGCAGGCGGTTCGGCATCTAGCCATGCCGAAGGAAATGGCCACTATGGAGGTGGGGACCGTTGGCGACGATGCGCTCGAGATAGCTCGAGCTGCCATGTCGGTAAGTCTTCTATCATCTTCCAACCTTTTCTTTTTTGCTAAGTGTGAGTGTTCTTCTATCTAGAATTACCGGGTTCTTCTTTTCTTGCAGATCACTTGCCGCTTCGAACATCTGATAGAGAAGATGACCGAGCAGGATAAGGAGCTAAAGCTTGAGTATGAGAGAGCTATGGCTGACAAATCCAGGATCGCCAAAGACCTTGATTAGTCGAGGATTCAGTCTGAGATGAATACTTCGAGGGTGGAGCACCTTGAGGCCATTGTTGCCAGGCTAAAAGCGGACAATGCTCGGTTGCTGAAAGAGTGGGAGCTCGCTGCAAAGGAGAAGGAGGAGACGGTCGCTGCTACGAAGTTATCTGCGGCGAACGAGGCCAAGGATCAGGCGATGGAGAAGGCCAAGGGATTTCTCTGTGTGAACATGGCGAAGGCCTATGCTCGAACCATAGACGAGGTCTTAGAGAAGTTCCCTAACATCGACTGCGTCGGGTGGCGTTTGTTCCCCAATCCTATCCCTGGGTTCGACGACCTTTCGGAAGGAGGCGAAGAAGACGAAGAAGAGGGCCAAGTGGAAGAGGTTGAAGGAGGCGAGACCGAGGCAGATGCAGCTCTAAACTCTTTGCCTTTAGTGATCGCCACCCAAGCTCAAGAGGTCGGGGCTTCTGTGGCCGCCGATCATTCAAAAGAGGTCGACCCTTGACTTAATTGTATTTTCATTTCTCTTTTAGTCTATTATTTTGTATCGATGCCTAATAGCGGACTGGCCACCGCTCTTGTACTTTCGTAGGAGTTAATGAAATATCCCTTTTTGAGAACAAGTGTTTGTGAGACTTTGAACTTCTTGTGGGCCTGCTTTACCCTAGAACCATCTTATAGTAGCTCTATTTAGCCATAGAACTATCTTGTAGCTCTTTTAGACTTAATGTGATTTACGCTTTTCTCTTTGGTTGACTTTCCTAGGGTAGTGAAGGGTCGCATCTTCATGCCCAACTCCGAGTTACTAAGTTGGGACTCACTAAATCTCAGGAGAGAATCTCAAAGAAGGAGTTGGAGCTCTGCCAATTAAGATTGGCTTTGGCTTGCCGAGATATCGAGACGAGGCATCTTCAGGAAACTCTCTGAGAAGTACCCCCCGAGGGAAGAGAGGTTGGCCCCTCGATAGCTACCGGCAAAGATTCATGGCTAAAGTTCCTCTGGCACTCTTTATTCGCGGTGATGACCGAGAAGGACATGCTGAAAAACTCATTGTTCAAGATGACGTCGAAAAGGGATGAGCTGAAGAACGTTGTGCTCAAGAAGAGTATAGAGGTGACTCATCTACGAAGGACCATCTTGGAGTTCTCACGAGGTGGGAGCATGAGTGGGGTTCCACGTTTGAAGTTCAGAGTGACAGACAACTTCCTCAAAGAGTGGCTCGTTGAATTGGAGGTGGAGAATCTCCGCTTAAAGCGACTCTCCGAAGGAAGCAACGTCAGGAGCACCTCTTGCCCGCGTGGGGAGTACGCCCAGGGGAGATCATTCCATGATTTGGCTCTACGCTTGCCAAATGCTCCACGGAACCCTTGGGATGCTCAAAGTGGAGTGGACGGCTCGTCGAGCGGAGCATCTGTTGGGGCGGCAACTAGGTCTATGGGTCCGATTGGTACGACTCGGCTTGCAGGCCTAGAGATTTCTTCTGAAGAAATGAGGGAGCGGCAAAGCGCTCGTCGTCCCGTGTATCTCTTAATAGGAGTGCCCCACTTCCAAAGAGGAGTTAGGGCGACACTTCGTAGTTTTGTAGGAGTCTTTTGTCTTGAATAGGACTTGTATCCCAACTTTTAATGGAATAAGATATTTATAGTATTCGAGCAATGTTTTTGTTGATTGCATCTTTCGATCCTGTAATGAGCCTCTTTCGCCTAATAACACTTGTAATTATTCCTTTCTTGTGGAACAAACAACATTTTTTGGCTTAAGAGTTTGTCGTTTCTCTAAGTGTTTGCTAACACTTGTGTTCAAGAGAGTTTTTAACAGTTGTGGGAGCAATTTCGAATGGCGAGCTACTTTGCACTTGCTTGTTGGAAAGCAGCTAAAGTGGCATCAACCAAGTGTTGGACGTCGAACTTGTCATTTAAGAGAGTTTCAACAGTTGTGGGAGCAATTTCGAATGGTGAGCTACTTTGCACTTGCTTGTTGGCAAGCAGCTAAAGTGGCATCGAACCAGGTGTTGGACTCTGAACTTGTCATTTAAGAGAGTTTCAACAGTTGTGGGGGCAATTTCGAATGGTGAGCTACTTCGCACTTGCTTGTTCGCAAGCAGCTAAAGTGGCATCGAACCAAGTGTTGGACTCCGAACTTGTCGTTTAAGAGAGTCTCGTACTTAGAGTGTACGTTTTGGGGTAAGATAACCAGAACATTTAGACAATAGGTTTTCTAAGAAAGTAAACTGCTTTTATTAAGAACTAAGTGGCTGCTTCTAAGTTGCAAGCCTTTATTATATTTAGGAAAATCAACCAAGTAATAAGAAGAAAAACAAACTTAAAAATGCTCTAGGGGTAGAAGTTGCTTGGGGCGGTGTTTAAACACCCTCTTGGTACTTCAACAAGTGTTTCGCATTCCATGTTCTTGGTACTCTCCTACCCCCCGGGTTTTCAAGTTGATAAGCACCAGGGCGAACAACTTTGAAGATCCTGTACAATCCTTCCCAATTAGGAAATAGTTTTTCTTTCTTGCTCTGGAAAGAAATTGATAGTTTTCTCAGAACCATATCTCCTTCTTTGAGATTTGTGGGGCGAACTCTCTTGTTGTAGGACTGCTCGATCCTGCACCGATAGATCTCCTGATGGATGGAGGATCTTTCTCGAATCTCATCTATGAGTACCAAGTTGTCCCGAAGTTGGTTCGAATTTTGCTCTTCATTAAAGGCATTCAAGCAGGGAGAGGGTAGGCCAACTTCCAGTGAAATGATGGCTTCGGAGCCGTAAGTAATGTTGAAGGGAGATTCTCCTATTGGGGTCCTCTTAGTAGTGTGGTAGCTCCAGAGCACATTGAAGAGTTGCTCAACCCATAATCCCTTGGTTGACTTGTCCAGTCTCTTCTTTAGGCCGGAGAGAATTTGCTGATTGGCATTCTCTGCTTGACCATTGGATTGCGGGTATGATATTGAGAAGAATAGTTACTGGATACCGAGATCCATACAGAAATTGCGGAAGGCTGCCCCCTTAAATTGGGTCTCATTGCCCATTACTAAGATTCGAGGTACATCGAATCTGCAGACGATATTCTTCCAAAAGAACTGTTGGACTCTATTCTCAGTGATTGTTGCTAAAGGCTCAGTTTCAACCCATTTGGAGAAGTAGTCGATTGCAACGAGAAGAAACTTCAGCTGGCCAGGCGCTGAAGGGAATAGCCCGAGCAAGTCCATCCCCCACAATGTGAAAGGGATCAGACTGGATAGGGAGGACAGCTGGGCTTGTGGTAAGCGCCGAATTGTTGAGAAGTTTTGGCAGGGGGCGCATTGGCGAACGTGCTATTCAGCATCGCTAAGGAGTGTGGGCCAGAAATAACCATAATTTAAGATTTTGTTGGCAAGTGACCTTGCTCCCAAATGAGAGCCACCCATTTCTTCATGGTCCTCCTTTAAAGCGTACTGGGCCTCGTCGGGGGAGAGGCATATCAAGTTGGATCTGCCGTCCACTTGAGTATAAGAGCGCTTGTACATGACCCTTCGATGAGCATATATCACTCGGCTCTGGTTCTGACTTTTCTAGCCTCTTTAGGGTCTGGAGGGAGGATTCCATCTTTGAGAAACTCGAGCAGGGGCTTCATCCAATTCTCTCTGAGTGCAAGGGGAAGTATCTCCATTAATTCGGGGCCTTCTTCCTCGATGCTGGGTTTCAAGAGGACTTCTATCAAGACGGTACATTCAAGCCCCTGGAGGGAAGAGGAAGCCAACTTTGAGAGGGCATCTGCCTGCCCATTCTCCTCTCGGGGGATTCGTTAGAGTTGTGCTTCTTTTAAAGTAGCTAGCGGCCTTTGATCTTGGCCAAATATTTGACCATGCGATCATCTCTTGCCTCATACTCTCCCGATACCTGGTTCACCACCAGCTGTGAGTCACTGAATACTTTGACACACTGGGCACCGGCTTTGTGCGCCAGGTATAGACCGTCTATGAGCGCCACATATTCCGTCTCGTTGTTTGATGCCTGAAAATTAATGCGGAATGAATACTGAAGAACGAAGTCATCGGGGCTAGTCTGGATGACCCCTGCTCCGCTCCTGTCAGCGCATGAAGACCCATCCACATATACGATCCAGAATGGGGGTTCCTCTTTTGCCTCACTGGGGTGAGAGATAGTGCTTTCTACTATAAATTCGGCTAGGCCTTGTGCCTTGATAGCAGTTCTTTGCTGATAGTTGATATCATGTTGGCTCAGCTCTGTAGACCACTTCATAAGGCACCCTGAAGTTTCGGGCTTGTGAAGCACTGTTGGCTCAGCTCTGTAGACCACTTCATAAGGCACCCTGAAGTTTTGGGCTTGAGGGGATGGTCGATAAGAACGACCACTGAATGAGATTGGAAGTAAAGACGGAGTTTTCGAGCAACCATGACTAACGCATAAGCCATCTTTTCTATCTTTGGGTAACGGAGTTCGGCGTCTCTGGGGACCTTACTCACATAGTAGATTGGCCTTTGCATCTTATCTTCTTCTCTTACTAGGATGGCGATGAGGGTCTGTTCTGAGGTGGCAAGGTAGATGTAAAGGATTTTCTCAGGCTTTGGCTTGCTCAAGAGTGGGGGGTTGACCAGATAGGCTTTGAGTTGGTCAAAGGAATATTGCTGCTATTGCCCCCACTCGAAGCCTTTCATTCCTCTAAGGGCCTTGAAGAATGGGAGACACTTTTCTCCTGACTTGGAAAGAAAATGCCCTATGGCCGTGCGGCGTCCTGTGAGTCTTTGTACGTCTTTGACATTGGAAGGGGTTGGATCTTCTCCGGGATGGCTTCTATGCCTCTTTAGCTAACCATGAACCCTAGGAATTTGCCGGATGGCACCGAAGGCACATTTAGTTTGGTTAAGTCTCATGTTGTGACTCCGCAACACATCGAAGGCCTCCTGAAGGTCAGTCACATGGTTCAGTTTGCTGATGCTTTTTACCAACATGTCATCCACATAGACCTCCATGTTCCGGCCGATCTGTTCTCTAAAGACCTTATTGACAAGGCACTGATAAGTTGCATCGGCGTTCTTTAGCCTGAAGGGCATGACTCGGTAGCAATATATGTCTTGGTCTGTTACGAACGAAGTCTTCAGAATATCAAGGGGAACATCCTGATCTGGTTATACCCAGAGAAGGTGTCCATGAAACTCAAGAGTTCGTGACCGAGGTCGCATCAATCAGAGCATCAATGCTAGGAAGCGGGAATAGATCTTTCGGAAAAGTTTTGTTCAGATTCGTCAAATCAATACAAATTCTCCAGCTCCCGTTGGCCTTTTTTACCATCACAACGTTGGACAGCCACTCGGGATAGTTAACCTCCTGTATGAACCGAGCATTCAAGAGTTTCTCTACTTCTTCTTTGATTGCCTGCTGGCGTTCTGGCGCAAACTTGCGACATTTTTGCTGGACAGGTTTGGCTCGGGAGCAACACTGAGGTGATGCATGAGAAGTTCTTCCGAGATTCCAGGCATGTCTGTCGCAGTCCAAGCGAATAGGTCGCGATTTCCCCTTATACATCGGATAATGAGCTTTGACGGGAGGGGGAAGGACCTTACTAATTTGAAATGTCTTGGTCGGATCTTCTTCTGAGAAGACTATTTCTTCCAACTCATCAACCGGTTCTGAGATAGCTTGGCTACTCCTTTGAGGGAGCTCGAGGCCCTCAAGAGAGAGGACTGGCCCTCCTACCGAAGTCATGTAACATTTGTGAGTCGTCTCCTGGCTCCCTCTGACCTCTCCCACCCCAGCTGTGGTGGCGATTTTCATCTTCATATGGTAGGCTGAGGGTACGGCTTGAAGAGCGGCTAGGCCGGGTCGATCAAGGATGATATTGTGAGCGGCCTTTACGTCAACAACCATAAAGTCCATCGGTTTAGTTCAGGTAGTCGGGGTTTTTCCAGCGGTTACGTCGAGAGTTATAACTCCCTCGTTCATCAATGACACCCCGGAGAATCTGTGGAGAGTGTAGCCGGCAGGCTTGAGGAGGTCCCTAGACAACTTGAGGCCCTGGAAGGCTTCTAGGAAAAGGATATTAACTGAACTGCCGTTGTCGACCAGGACTCAGAGTACTTCGAAGTTGGCCATATGGAGGTTTATCACAAGAGCATCACAGTGAGGCGTTCGGATGCCTTCCAAATCCTTGTCTGAAAAGGTGACCGGAACCCCAATTCCCTTAGGAGGAGGATGATTTTGCACTGAGTTTACCTCTCGGACGAAGGCTTTTCGAGAGGAGTTAGAATCTCCCCCCATTGAGCCTCCATGAATGAGGTGTAAGACAGCTTCAGTTTCGGAGTCTGGGGTCTCAACAGGTCTTTTAGTTTGCTTATTGGCCCTCGGGGAGGCAGAGGATCTGCTTTGTCCTTCCTTACGAACCTGGTGAGTTGCCTCCTTTAAATAAGGGCCTCGATCTCATCTTTGAGGGCCCGACAGTTATCTGTGTCGTGGCCGTAGTCCCTATGAAAGCGGCACCATTTGTCCTTGTTCCTTTTATTACCTGGTGTATTCATGTTCGGAGGTGGTTGGAGCAGTCCTTCTTTCCCAACCTCCATTAGGATGGCAGAGACACTGGCATTAAGCGGGGTAAACTTCTCAAAATGGGGAGGAGAGCGGTGCTGGCCACCATTATCCTTCTGAAGCTTCATAGGCCCTTCTTTGTCAGCACCCTTCCGTTTGTTCCAGGACAGGGGCTCTTTCTGATCAAGTGGGAGGAGGGCATCCTCTGCCCTAATATATTTCTCGCTCCTCAGCAGGAGTTCCGAGAAGTCCCGGGGCAGTTTTTTAGCGAGAGATGCCTTCAAGTGGGCGTGGTTAATGTTGTGTCAGAATGCAGCAGAGGCTGCCGACTAATCTAGGGAGGCGATAGACCGAGCCTCGGTGGTAAAGCGCTTGACATAGTCCCTTAACCGCTTGCCCTTCCTTTGACTGAGTACCAGCAAAGATGTGCTTGTCTTCTTGGCCCGGCGGCTACTCACAAAATTGGTAAGGAAGAGCTCCTCGAACTGATTGAAGGAGAAGATGGAGGCAGGGGTGAGTCAGGAGTACCATTCTCTCGCGGGTTCCTTCAACGTAGCTAGGAAAGTTTTACAAAGGAGCACATCCGAAGCCTGGTGAATCATCATGATAGTTTTGAAACTCTCGATGTGGTCAGCAGGGTCTGACTCCCTATTGTACAACTCAAAGTGAGGGGGTTTGAAGTTTTCTAGGACCGAAGCTTCCATGATGGTTAGGGAGAATAGAGGTCTGCTCGGGCAGAAATTCCTTGCCCCCTGCTCTTCTTCTTTGTCCAGTCTGCCAAGGCGCCTCTCCATCTCGTGGAGAGGACGATGGACCGAGTCTTCCACTCGGTGGGATCTAGCTGACCCTCAGGATTCTCCTTCATGAGGAGCGACACGACGAGGGCTAGGTGTGTGTTGGTGATGACTGGGAGCATGGCGAGGGCTAGGTGAGCGGCGATCACGACTAGTGGAGATATTGAGGGCCCGCAGAATGTCCTCTTTGAAATTCCGGAGCTCTGCCTGAGTGACAGGCGCCCCTTCATCTCGGTGGTCCCTAGGTGCTGGCCGACTTGTCGGGGTACGACTCCTTCGGTGACGGCGAAGATGGAACTCCCTTCGTCTCCTGGGGGAGTGAGATCTTCTAGGCCCTGGCTTGCGGGGGGGCCGTCCTCTAGAAGCCCTTTGGTGCTAAGGGTGAGGGATTTCCTCGGTGGCTCACCTCTCATTCAAGCAAGTTTGGAGATCTATCCCCTGCTGACGATCAACGATGACCTGACGAAGATCTCGCAGCCCTGGGGGACTGTGGGAGGCCATGGAGTCGGAGGAAGCATTGTGAATCGAGACATGTTTATGATGAGGGTGTTGCTTGGGACGACTTTGACGAGAGCCGCCTGGGATAGCCCCCGAAATACAGGAGGGGTCTGCTAAGGAGGAAGCTGTTGAGAAAGAGGCTGTTCAGGCTGCGGTTGCGGAACTTGCTGGTCGAGTTGAAGAACAACATCATGGAGTGGAGGAGGAGGAAGAGGAGTGGCTATGCGGCTGGAGGCCGCTGCTTTCCCTTTCCCATTCGGAGGCATGGCTTGGAAACTAACCTCACCGGAGAAGTAAGGTTGGATTGCATTTTCTGTTTCTCACAGACGGCGCTAATCTGTTGCTGCTGATTTTGGTGTGGGAGCAAACATATGTATTTGTGGATTCTTTTGGAAACAAATAAGGCAAACATGTTGACTTTTGACCGGCATTTGACTGTTTCTCTTTGCTGTCGTTAACCTGCAAAAAGTTCGATACACCGGGATGGATCCCAGCGACGAACCCTCTGACGCTCAAGTTAGTATTCAGAAAGATTATGAAAGAGCACTTTTGTGGAAAAAAAATATTGATTACCTTGTTATGGTAGGAGGAGAGTGGTATTTATAGTCACCTTAAGAGACAGTTTAGAGATAATCATTTATCTCTATGTCCCGGTGTTTTTGGATAAGATGTAGAGTTTAAACTCGTTTTATGGTAAGAGAGGCGGTTTAAACCGGCTCTTAGAGATAATCACGAATTTGAATTACTCTTTAAATATATGGGCTGGTTTGAAACGGTTTGCCATCCATACCCAATAGGACAGCTCCGTTTTCGGGTTATTGGGCTTTGTAGAGAGACCCAATTGCCGTTTTAGACCCATTTGTAGGTAAAATTATCATTTTACCCCTGAGAGTTTTAAGATTCGTACTCGGTTCGAACGGTCTCGATTTAATCATATTTTTAACCATATTAGTCATGTTATGCATGCTAATCATCTACGCATCCGCTAAAAGAGGTCCTAATCAGCTAGAACAGGAATGAATGGGTCAAAATCCTATACTGAAGGACTATCAAGTGTCAATTGTTAGTTGTGCAAATCCATCTCTCTCTCTCTCTCCCTCTCTCTCTCACTTTCTCTGATAGTGCTGCCTTCTCACCTACCTTTTCTCTCCCACCGGAATTCCCACACACAATTCGCGCCCTGTCTTTTCACCCATTCCGTTAAAAGTGGGGTCCCACATACGTGTCTAACCGACACTCCCCCTACCCAACATACCCAACATGAATGTTGGATCCAACTCCCTCCCGCTCAGCTCCCTCCGACCACTCACTTCCTACCATCAAGGCTAGTTTCCTCTCTCTCTCTCTCTCTCTCTTTAATATAAGCAGCCAATGCAGCACTAAAAATCAACAAAGGAATTTCAAGAAACTCACCACAATGCCACCATCTCATATCAAGACCTCCCGCGGCAGCCGTCGTGGTTCATCATCTTCCTCCTCGTCCTCCTACCTGTCCACCATTACCATGGCCGTCTTCATCGGCCTATGTCTCTTTGGTGTCTACAAGCTCACCTCCTCCACATCCTCTGTCTCCCAGCACCCCCAACCACACCACCTCCGACGCAACGCTGTCCCCTCCACTCCCCGTTCCATCCTCCGTGATCCCAATGCAGCCACCACCACCACCACCACCACCAGCAGCAACCCTCTTGAGGACACCCAGGGAGAGCTTCCTGAGGATGCTGTGAGAGGTGATGAGACGAGCCAGGAGAATCAAGAAAAGGTGACCAGTCAGTCTGTGGGAACGGAGGAAGATGGAGGAGCGGGAGTGCTGCTGCCTCAGGAGAGGCAGCAGCAGGAAGAGGTGGATACGAACCGGGTGACTGAGGAGATTCAGCAGCAGCAGGATCAGAATGAGGAGAATGGGCAGATCAATGCGGAACAACAGCAGGGGCAGATGCAGCAGAGTGAAGATGATCAGGCTCAGCTTATTGAGCAAGTGACGGTCGAGAGTCAATTGGATGGAGGGCATGAAGCGCAGGTTGAGCAAGCGTCGAAATCTGACGAGGGAGGTGAGAAGGATATTGATAACCAGTCACTGGATGGACAGATTTCGAAGAAGGATAAGGATATTGATAACCAGGCCCTGGATGGACAGGTTTCGAAATCGGAAGAAGGGGAGGATAAGGGTATTACGAGTCAATCTCAGATTGAGCATGATGCTGATGGTACTACTGAAAACCAACAGCAGCAGCAGCAACAACAACAACAAGAAGAAGAAGAAGATGAAGAAGAAGAAGGACAGAAACAAGAACAAGAACATCAGCAGCAACAAGAAGAAGAGCAGCAACAAGAAGAAGAAGAACTGCACCAGCAGGAACAACATGAGCAGCAGCAGCAACAAGAGGAAGCTGAGAACGTCCAACAGAGTGAAGTACACCCGAATTTGAGCGAGTCCATTGGGAGCCAAGAGGAAGTACCGGTTGAGAGCAATGGCAATAAGAAGACATGGAAAATGCAGGCCTACCAGTCTTCAAACGAGAAGGAGAGGAGAAAGGAGAATGAGCCACAGAAATCAAATGGAGGAAGGGAAGGAGAAACACAAGGATGGAATCAATCAAAGGGGAATGGCAAAAATTTATCTGTTCAAGAATGGGAGCTTTGCAATGTAACTGCTGGAGCCGACTACATTCCTTGCCTTGACAATGAGAAGGCCATTAAAAAACTCCGAACCTTTAGGCATTATGAGCACCGAGAGCGGCATTGCCCTGAGGAGAGCCCAGCCTGTCTTGTTCCCCTTCCAAAGGGTTATAAAAGACCCATTCACTGGCCCGAGAGCAGAGACAGGGTAAAAATTAGAGTAGAGATGAAATCAAGATGATTTAAGTTCTATCTAATCTATACTGATATTTGTGGTTTCTCTTTCTTTTTTGTAGATATGGTACAACAATGTACCTCATGCTAAGCTCGTAGAAGTGAAAGGGCATCAGAACTGGGTGAAAGTTGCAGGAGAGTACCTTACATTTCCGGGAGGGGGAACACAATTCATACATGGGGCACTTCATTACATTGATTTCATTCAGGAGGTAAGCATTAGTTTTAAAAATGCTCTGGTTAATTCTCTGTTCTTATCCATTTCACTTTACAACTTAAAATTTTATTGGATAATGTTATGGTTTAGCTAGAAGATTAATGCATGATATCCTATGCTTATGTGGTTGATTATATGATAAACCCGGCTACTTAGCAGCGTAATGGCTACCTGGATTTTGTTCTTGGGTAGGCTATAATGAAACCATAAAAATGTAGGTTACTGACTGATTCATGATTCAATTAACAACTAATGAATGCATAGCGGCTGCACTTGTTATCATGTTTTTCCTGCAATGATAACTAGGTTCTAATGGAATCATGCTTTACCAGTTCTAATATGGTAAATGCAATTTACCGATTTCATCTTTGTCAATGAATTGTCGTTACTATGAACCCTTTTATCTCATAGTTGTGTGGATATTGAACATAATCGGGCATGAACAACTTGAAGTTTGCATCCTTTGACACATTTAATTCCTTAATTAAGCTTGTCATGAACATTCAATAAGCTTTATAGTTTCTCCCGACAATCAAACTTCCTATCCTCATATAAAGTCTGAAGAACGGGGGACAAGGATGATGTATAAAAGGTTGAATATGGACAAACATATTTCACAAGTTCAGATGCTAAAGATGCACATGGAGTCAAATTGTAACGTAATCAGCGTTGGTATCAACCAAAGCAGTGGTATTTCTTACAAAAAAAAAAAAAAAAAACAGAACAATGTATTTGTTTGAAGTCTTGCTTACTATTTTTAAGTGAATTTTATCTTTTTAAGTGTTTTGCATACTCATTTGTTCTGAACTGCGATAGGATGGCTAGATCTCCTAATACTTGCTTTGTTTCTTCATTTTTTTTTCTTTCTTTTTTTGTTAGAGCCGGGAGGGGGGGAAAAACAAAACGCCTCCCAAATATTACCAGGATAGGAAAATTAGCTCTTTTTCGTATGGAGTGCATGCCCCTTTTTTTTTATAATCAATTATAATTTAACTACATTTATACTGTTTGATTGCAGTCTGTACCTGAAATTGCATGGGGAAAGTTCACCCGGGTTATACTTGATGTTGGCTGTGGAGTTGCTAGCTTCGGGGGCTACCTCTTTGAAAGAGATGTTATCGCATTGTCATTTGCTCCAAAAGACGAACATGAAGCTCAAGTTCAATTTGCTTTAGAACGAGGAATCCCGGCAATATCTGCTGTTATGGGTTCCCAACGCCTGCCATTTCCAAGTAGAGTTTTTGATGGCGTACACTGTGCTAGGTGTCGTGTCCCCTGGCATGCAAACAGTAATATTTTTTCACTACTATGATTTTATTTTTTTGTTTACTTCCCACTGTGATTACTGAAGTCTAAAGTCTAATGTTTTTGGAGTTTGAATGGAAAATAGATGGTGCTCTGCTTTTGGAGCTAAACCGAGTCCTTAGGCCAGGTGGTTACTTTGTGTGGTCAGCTACACCTGTATATCAGAAACTCCCAGAAGATGTGGAGATATGGAAAGGTGAAACTTCTTATTGATCTTCTCCAGTTCTATATATATTGCTTCACGTTACTGTTTTTTCTTATTTCAGCTATGCAAGCTCTTACCAAATCTATGTGTTGGGAGCTTCAAACAATCAAGAAAGATACATTGAATTCTGTTGGTGCTGCCATGTTCCGAAAGCCTACTTCAAATGACTGCTATGAAAAGAGAGCAGAACAGAACCCTCCCATGTGCAAAGAAGATGACGATCCAAATGCAGCTTGGTGAGTTATCACAAATCATTTCTAAGAACTACAGAAGCTATACAATTAGATTTATGAATAGCATCCATATATAGTTCCAGTCATATTAATTCTACTAGCCACCCCTCCACTTTTAAAAGCCCTGAAATATTAGTTCCGCTAACTTTTCTGACGTAGTAACGAAGGAGTAGAGAAAGGAGAATTGGTACATTAGAGAAAGAGGGGCATTGGAGAGAGCTACTAGCCTCCTGCCAAGCAGCTCACCAAAAACAATTTTTTTTTTCATTCTCGAAATTAACTACTTTATTCATTGAGCAACTACTCTTTAAGTAGGCATTGCCTTATTCGTAGTAACAAAAATAACGGTAATAAAATAAGTCCTGAATCAGTGAATCTTACAAAAGCTTCCCAATTAGTTTCTCCATCACTTCCCTTAGCAACTACATGAAGCTCTAATTTTTGATATTATCTTATGCCTCTTGTTACCTACACAATAGTATTCAAAGAATCCTCTAATTTTTTATCTAATCACTAATAACATTGTATTCATTTGGTGTTGTAGAAAGTGGAACATCTAATTTTGACTCATTTTGGTAATAGATTAAAACCTAAATTCAGTCTTCCGTTATTGGTTGCATTTTAATTTTGGACATTATGGAAGTGATGGTGACATATGCAACTTAACATGTTTTCTCTTTTTATCACTTGTCAATGATTTTGCACCAACTATAGCGCTGTTGTGATTTTAATGATATTCAGTAGACACACAGTTTGATGGACATTGAGATTCTATCCCATAAAAATCTCTGTAGCGATCATGATTAACTAAAAATTTCTTCAAGCATGAAATAAATTTCTCCATTTTTAAGGTACGTCCCTCTACAATCCTGCATGCACCTTGTCCCGGTAAATCCATCAGAGCGAGGCACAAAGTGGCCCAAAGAATGGCCAGCCCGTGTACAGTCACCCCCTTACTGGCTCAACAATTCTCAGATGGGAATCTACGGCAAACCTGAACCTGAGGATTTCCAAGCTGACTACGAACATTGGAAACGTGTAGTGAGCAAGTCTTATCTCAACGGTTTTGGCATCGACTGGTCCAAAGTCAGAAATGTGATGGACATGCGAGCTGCTTATGGAGGGTAATTTATATTTCCTTCTTCCACTTTAGATCATGATACTTTGGCTAAAAGCTTATAACAAGACTTTATTCTTTGTGCTTTTGTAGGTTTGCTGCTGCTCTTAAAGATATGAAAGTGTGGGTCATGAATTTGGTGAACATTGATGCTCCAGATACCCTTCCCATTATTTATGAACGCGGCCTTTTTGGTATGTATCACGATTGGTGTGAATCGTTCAGCACGTATCCCCGAACTTATGACCTCCTGCATGCTGATCACCTGTTTTCGCAACTCAAGAAAAGGTGGGTGATTAGAAATTGTTCAGATATTTCGTATTCAAAATTTGTCATTAAATTGGGCCGTTATTATTGCCAGAAAATCAAAATCCCTTGAAGTTTCAACCTTTCATATATATTTATATAAAATCTTCTATTGTTGAATTCATTCTGTTATATTTTAATCAAGAACCCTGCTTAGCAGCCTTCCTCTAGCCTTTTACGGCTGTGGCAGTATGTATGAGTGTTTACCTTGATTTACAAATTCGGACTGCTCCCTTTTCCCTGTAGTTTCACGATGGTTTTATTTCCCCCTAGTTTCAAATGAACTTTTACTTAGTTTCCCTTGATTTTCAAGTAGATTTCTACAGTGGCATGGAGGGTTTTTGTTAGCTATAGGGATTGGTGCATCACTTTGTGAGGAAACTTAGACTAGAGCCGACATCTTTCAAATTGATTGTTCTGAGTAGGTGAAACAAAGTTAGTACGAGGGTCGGGAGGAAATAATAAAAATGAAAATTTCAAATTTGTCATTTAGTTTCAGGAGATAAATTTCTCCAAATTAAGTCATGTTTTTTCTTATGTGGGGATTTTATGTGTGAACATTTTGTTGAAAATTAAAGCATAAGCCATGAAATTGTAGGAGATGTGAACAAAGCAAATAAATCATTGATCGAGGCTGGAAAAATGAATATTGTCAAACTTTAAGGGACTTTCCGGCAATTTATCCATTATATTTTTTGCCCTTTCATGTTCCTCATTATTCAATTTGCTTCTAAAATTTCAGATGCAACATTTTACCAGTAGTAGCAGAGGTTGATAGAGTAGTGAGACCTGGTGGAAAGGTGATAATTCGCGATGACTCTGAGGCTGTAAGAGAAGTAGAGAACTTGCTCAAGTCGCTACATTGGGAGATTCTCCTCACTTTCTCAAAGAACCACAATGGGATAATTTGTGCAGAGAAATCAGAATGGCGACCTGAGAAGTTTTCAGCTTCAATGTAACGGAGTATGTGAGACATACTCAGCTAGCCCATAGTATCTACAGCATTCTTGTTGAAATCGTTAGTATAGTGTTGTAAGCATAGTATGATCGTAATGATAAAAGATTGAACTTTTTGCCCCCTTTTCTCTTATTTTACTGCATGTAAATTGTACTAGTGTTTTATAATTATAATTATTAGTTTACTGAAGTAGAAAGAAGTCAATAAACTACCTTTCCACCTTTCATCTAGATTATAATGATATAGTTGTGTCTATCATTGTTTAGCTGTTTGGAGTAGTAGAATTAATATTCACATGCAGCTCATGTTGGATTTATGTCTTGCATACTGGATTCGATGTGAAGAGCAGACGGTGACGCGAGAAGAGGATCAAAGTGTTGTTGGAGGAAAAAGGAGCAGCAGCAGCAATTTGGAAGAAGGAGCATGAGGAATAGTCGACTGCCTTAAAGTATAGTCAACCGTTGGATGCTCTCTGACTTAGGTAGGGGCCGTTGCAGCCGACTGCCCTTTAAGGCAGCCGACCGCAAGTTGAAGCTGGGGCAGTTTGGGCCTGGGTCTTGGTGATCTGATTGACACCCAACTTCTTCTCCAAGTTAGATCGTATGGCTCCTATCGTGTGGTTTTCTCTTCAGGATATATCGAACGGTTATTATATTAAGACTGTAACCTAGAGTTTCTCTAGGTCTCTTAATATAACTGTAATGACCTCCTTTGAGAGGTAAGAGAGAAAGTATTTCTTTGAGAGATTTCCATTGTAAACAACAGATTATCTTCTAGTAAGACTTGAAAGATAGATATGTTCTTGGTGAGAGTGATTGAGGCTTTTATATCTTCTCTAGTTTAAAGATATCTCGATTATTTCTCCCCGGATTGAGTTAGCCCGAACCGAAATAAAATTGTGTGATTTGTGTATTTGGTTTGGTCTATTATTGCTTGGTGGTTTATTCGTGGTGAACGATTGTCGCAAAACTCACATGAAATCCTAATAAGTGGTATCAAAGGGTCATGTTGCAGAAGTTAGCTCTTGTTCCTTGGAGAAGATGACAGATCCGGGTTTCACGAAGATCAAGTGGTTCAACGGTAATATCAACTTTAATCCCTTGAAGGATGACATGTACAATGCATTGGTTAACCAGGGCCCTAGAATGAGACAAAGGGAGGCCATCTGACATGAAGTAAGATAATTTGGAGGAAATTTGTTTAGAAGCCTTAAGTTTAATCCAGATATTAGTGGTGAATGGCGTCAGGTGCAGGAGAAGCATTGCATGTCTGTTTGCGAGAAGCATTGCATGTCTGTTTGCGAGACTCAGAACTGACTACTCGGAATCACCATTATAGGATTGGATATACTAGAAGAGAAAACTGTTTAGTTACTCAATGAAATAAGGTACCGCTCTTCAAGATTATACAGTGGAATTTAATACAGAGTTATCATAATTGAGAGCGATAAACACATATGAACTTAAAGGTTTCAACATTTGCTACTAGATCCATACAAGCATTTGATAAACGCCATGCTAGACGGGAAATTACCCAAGGAGAAGTTTTTGGTAGCATATGTGGTCGAGGGCTTGGAGAAGGATGAACTTAGGAATGAGAATCAGAGATTGATGTCGACTTCTGTGAGTTGCTTGGTGGTGGATGGTACTTCATTTGGAAGAGAAAGTGCGCATAAGGGTGGGTTATGTTACCACCATTGCAGAGAGATTGGGCATTATAAGAGGGATTGTCACAAGTGGTTGAATCAGAAGGGTACTAACATAGTCAACATCACTGAATCAGGTCATAACTTTGACGGTCTTCTTGTTTCATATTCTTTAAATGTGGATTCTAACTGGTTTCTTGATCCAGGTACTTCTTCTCACATTTGCTCGAGAGAAAAATATTTTTTTTACTTACAAGTCAACAACAGGCCCGTTGTGTGAGAACGAGGACTGGTGAAATTTATGACATAGTGGGTGAGGGAACAGTTGAGTTGGAGATGCTAGATGGAAAGGGGTTCACATTAGAGAAGGTCTTGCAAATTCTTTTGTTGAAACGGAACTTGGTATCCTTGGGAACTCTAGAAGCACAGAGCTACAAGTACACAGCTAAAGATGGAATTTTATTAGTCTGGGAAGGTCGTCGTAAGGTGTTGAAAGAAAGGAGGGGTGTTCAACACAACCTCTACAAGATTTGTAGGAATTGTAAATCTTTCACAAGTGTTCTAATGATCAATGTTCTAAAACATTATCTAATTCGCCACCACTAGAATCATTGAGGCGAGACCGCGACGTTCGAATATCGACAAGAGGTGGAAGGTGCCCGGGGTAGGTGGTGTTCGTGCGGAGGGTGGCTCCTCTGTGATAATGCCTACTGGGTATGCCCCTACAAAGGGGCATACAAATAGAGAAATAAATGTGGCAATAGATTTAATTAGTAGAAGAAGCCACCAAACCGGGTTGTTTGCAAGAGGAGAATGAAAGAGTTTATATGAGATTAAACACATATATGTGGAAGCATGAGTATGCAAACCAAGGTGTAGATTGTTGAGCTTATGTCTTGCATACTGGGTTCGATGTGAAGAGAATACGGTGAAGCGAAAAGATGATGGAAGCATCATTGGAGGAAAAACGGGAAATTGCAACAACGGGAAAAAGCAGAAACAAAAACATTCAACTGCCCTAAAGTGCAGTCGACCACTGGATGCTCTCTGACTTCGGATGGGGAAATTACAGTAAACTGCCCATTAGGGCAACCGACCACAAGTTGAAGCAACAACAGTTTGGGCAAGGGTTTTGGTGAGTTGATTGATGCCCAACTTCTTCTCCAATTTAGATCGTACGACTCCTTTCGTGTGACTTTCTCTTCAGGGTATATCGGACGGTTATTATATTAAGACTACAACCTAAGCTTTCTCCACGTCTCTATACATCAGCCTCCTTTTAGAGGTAACAGAGAAAGTACTTCAATGAGAGTTTTCTATTATAAACAACAAATAATTTTCTATTGAGACTTGAAATATAGATAGATTATTAGTGAGAGTGGTTGTAACTCTTGTATCTTCTCTAGTTGAATAATATATCAGTTATTTCTCTCCCGAATTAGGTTCACCCAAAGCGTGACCAAATTGTGTGCTTTTTGTGTTTGGTTTGGTCTACTATTGTAACCCCCGTTTCCTCCTATACGTATTTTCTGTGTATTTTTTGTGTTTGGATTCTTTATAAAAATTTCCGTTTTCTTAAATTCATTTTGTTTTAAATTTATTTTGGATCTCCTATTAAAGTCCATTTATATTCATTAATTGTATTTGTAGTTATTTTTGAATAATTTCGATATTGTAATACAAATCCTATTTTGTTATGTGACCTTATTATTATTATTATTATTATTATTATTATTATTATTATTATTATTTCTTTGACTGCTCATTAATTTGTGAGAGCCCATAGATTTTTAGTCCATCTTTTATTATTATTATTTATTTATATGAAGCTCATTAAGTTAACCCAATGTTCAATTTTAAACCACTTTACCTATGATTTTGGATTTATTATTTTTAAAACGCAAACCCAAATTATACTTCATTTTATCTTATTACTAATTAGTATTTTGGTTAAATGCCTAAAAATCATATTCAATTCTATGATTTTATTGTTGTCTTACTAGATTATTTTATTATTAAGTGAAGCTCAAACATACTCCATTCTATATGTATTTCATTATTTGATTTAAGGGTAAAAGGGATATGAGCAACTTGCTTATTTAGGAAATGAGCAATTGATTATGTGGCATGCATGTGATACATTGGACAACTAACCCTTTTAAGGCTTTTCCAATCACATGTATGCCACATCATGAATTGCTTATTTACTAAATGAGCAAGTTGCACATACCCCTTTTTCCCTTGATTTAATATACATATATATATTATAAACCCTATAATCCTAAACCCAAACCCGTTAACCTAACATCACATTCTTATTTATTTATATTTAACCCAGTATCCTTCTTATTGGATCCTAACCCGCTAACCCATTAACCTAACATCCTAAACCCCTATATATATCCTAATCATGTTAACCATAATTATAATCTAATCTAATTTCCCCCCTGCCACCTAATTCTTCTTCTTCCTTTATTCTCAACCCCGTTGCCATCCACCTCGACAACCTCCGAGCTCCATTGTCGCCGCCTACACCTTTCCCCTTCTCCTTCCACTATTTTCCTTCCCGAACCCATCGACTCCTCCCTCCATTGCCCCTGCCTTGCCCTGCCGCCGACCCCTTATTGCTGCACCACCTGCAGCACCCCCATCTCTCTGTCGATGCCTTCGCTCATCTCTGCTGCTGACCTCGACCTCCGTCGCCTGCATCTCGCTCGTTGCCATCAACCTCACCACCGAAGTTCCTCTTCGACAACCATCGACAGCACCTGCGCCATCCTTCTCGATGTTCTCTTCATCCGCCCTGTCCCGCTGTCGATCTCCACCACAGGGCTCCACTGCATACCACTTCGCCTCAGCCGCCATCGCGTTCTTTTGCTGGTATTGCTATTGCCGTCTCTCGCGTGTTGTTGCACGTGTCGCTGATCACCGTTGTTTGCACGTGTTGCCGCGAGCATTGCCGTCGGGATTCTCGTCCCGTTATTCTTCCATATTCGAAATAATCGTCTAAAAGCAAGTTTTCCCTTGAACTAGTTTTATTATTCTTGTTCAAGAATTTTCTTTGATCTTCGCAGGTAGTTTCTCTTTCAATTATTATATTTTATTTGTTTGATATCTTTCAAAGAGACTACTACGGATTCATCGGGAAACTAAGTAGTAGTTTTCTTATCGTGTCATTCCCTTGATTCAAACCCAAGCCTTGTTATACATCGTCACATACATACACTACACGAATACTTAGATTAGAAACATGTATATAAAGAATGATGATTGGATGCTCTTTTTAATTGGATGTGATGTTCATGCTTGGTTAATTAAAATTTGTCTCTTAATAGTAGAAGTCCACTCTAATATGAAGTATAATTTTCTGTTCATTATTTTCAATGAAGTTATATGCATGTGTTTACCAGTTGTTGCTAATTAAAATTAATCAACTTGCTGGCCTGCTGTTTGTTTCAAGTTGCATTGAGTTTTTGACACAGTTGCTATCATAATTTAGTAAAACTTTGTAAACAACAATTTTAGCCCTTTGAATCTATTATTCAGAACTTTTTACGGATCTAAATTCTGATTTACGAACTGAAATTAATCATATTTTTAACTGTGCTAAGTTTTTAATTTCTAGAATCGAGTCTGAACATGTAATCAGTAAAGAATGAGATTATTCACCTAGTTTCTGTAGTTATTATATATCGTGGGAATATGCATTGGAACCGGCAAAGAGTATACTTTCTAGAATTTCTGACGGAACCTGCTTTTTTTTCCTGTAGCAACGGAAAGGTGGATTTTTGTACATCAACGTCTTGCTATTCAGAATGTGTTTTTTTATATCTATGTTTGATGTTGCATCTAGTGAATAGAATTAGTTATATCATGCATTGCATAACCTTGCCATCTCCTTGACAATACTTCGAAACTTCTTTATCCATTTCATGTCCACATTATAGTATAATAAACTATTAACAAGCCGGGGTATTAAGGGTCGACTTAGTATTGAACAATTGGAGACTGTACTCGGAATGGGCCCCTTGTTCTCAATTGATTACTGTTATGGATTGTGGATAAATTCTCATTATGGATCGTGGATTGTGGATTCTCGTTATTGCTATCATGCCGAGTACATGATCTATAGATTTCGCTACTATAGTCTAAACGATCACTGTTTGCATGCACCGAACCTGTGGTATGGAACACAGTATTACGTGCATTAGATATGATAATTAAAAGACTAATAAACCTAGGATTGACACTTGCATTCTTGACCATGATTATTTTTATTGGCCCTTGAATCGTCGATTACAGTCATTGTTTATTACATCGTTAATTCTGGACTTTGAGTTTTATTATCAAATCTTGTTATTGATCTTGATTTTTATCTAGTTCATCATTTCTTGATATACCATGTTTTCCTTGATTTTTTGCTTCTATGACTTGCTCTAACGGACAATTTTTCCCCACCTCTAGTTAATGAGTTTACAGCTATAGAAGGACAATTGACCCAAGAACTTGGTGAGCAAACTTTCTGAAGAATGGAGCTGAACCATTAGACTGCTATAATTATTTCGTGTTATTTATTTTATTTTATTACTTTTCGTCGTACTTTGTATCCCGGGCTTATATGACCCAAAGTTTACTTTTCTCCCAGATGTTGAATATTATTTGGTGAATTTATTTCATGATTATTTTAGAGTTTATTCATTGTTCATGTTGTTATACTTTCTTGCGAGGTTGTGATCTTTTGTATACTGTTGAGTTAATCTGTTACAGCTATGGATGGTGTTCATATCATTTGATGGGCATTTGTTATATGCTCGTATTTTCGTATTTTGGGAAGCAGAGTGTGACAACTATTGCTTGGTGGTATATTCGTAGTGATAGGTTGTCGCAAAACTAGGTACGAAATCCTAACAACTAGTATCAAAGTGTCAGGTTGCAGAAAGAGGTTGCTCGAGTTCCTTGGAGAAGATGACAGATCCAGGTTTCACGAAGATCAAGTGGTTCAATAATAAGGTCAACTTTAATCACCTGAAGGAGCACATGTACGATGCATTGGTTCACCAGGGCATGTATCTTTTCCTAGAAGGATATAAAGGGAGGTCATCCACATGAAGCAGGAGAATTGAGAGGAAATTTGCTCAGAAGCCTTATGTCACACCCCGCTTCCCAAAAATACGGAATACGAGCGCATGACGAAGCCCAGCAAATGATTTTCATCATTCATAAGCTGTAGGATCGACTCAGCATCATAACAAGAAATATAACAAGATATACACAACCACGCATGCATGAATATTTATTAATCAACAGAAACAATTGAAACAAAATAATAATATCCTAAATAGTTATCAAATCTGGATCAAAAGATAAAACTCGGGACTATAAGCTCGTTACAAGATTTAAGTAGCAAAAGAAATAAATAACTCAAAAACAAAATATTTAAAGCAAGTCTTTTCTCCAAGCGAAGCCTAGAACGCTGCTCACTAATTCCAGCAGAAAATTTGTCTCCACAATCTGTATATATAAATATAAAAAAAAAATAGAGAAAAAAAGACAAACGCTCTTAGTGCAAGTTAGGGCCGCAAGTAGTACAAGTAAGGGTAAGAAAAACATGTGCAAGAAATATGGAACAAGATATAGAATCAGTGATGTATAACATAATATAATAGGGATGCAACAAGTAGTGGGATTCAAGAAACTAGCTAGCAAGAAAGACAACTCAAGTGACAAAATTGGGTAACAAGTACTAGTAGTAGAACAAGTGGCAAGTGAACATGTAATGGTATTAAGCATCAAGTAACATGTATTACGTACAAGTGTTAAGTAACAAGTAACAAGGCTCAAGTAACAAGTCTTAAGTAACGAGCATCAAGTAGGGTATCAAGTGTGTACAAGTGACAAGTTAATCTTAAGTCTAATGTTTAATTCTATCTAGGTAGCACTTCATGAATCCATACTTTTACTACATGGTTTCTACATACAATCAGTTACGTTTAGGCCTAGTAATGGATTTTATAGGACGGTGTACTCAGGCATCCAGTATCAAGCAAGCATGGTTCATGAATACAAAAATAATGTAACAAATTCACGAACCAAGTTCGTGAATACACTAACAAGTTCAAGAACCAACTGTGGGTTCATGAATGCACAACAAGTTCATGAACCAAGTAATGGGTTCAGGAATAAGATCAAGATACAACAAGTTCATGAATCAAGTACTGGAAAATACGGGCCCCCTTCCGAGTACACTTACCTATATTGTCCACTACTATGGTCTTTTCCTTAAACCTTGGCTTGTTATTATTATTATTATTAACCAAGCATGAAAGTATGCGAAACAGGTCAAGTAAACATGGTCAATAACAAGTAACAAGTCTAGGCTAGGTAGGATACATGTTCAAGGGTCAAAACAAATCAAAATATTATGAACGACGAGAATTCCAAATTTGTACATTATGACACCAAAACTGTGATTCCCGTCACTACAATAATGCAAATGTGGATCCGTTAGGAGGTCTAGAAACTAGACTCCTGCTCAGTTTCAATACATATAATTAAGACACAAAAAAGTTATAAAATCAGGTGTCAAAATAGCAAACTACACCGGATTTGTGTTCAGCGAGAATTTGTAAAACTGAGTTTATACATTTGAAATAGGTTTGAAACTTCATTAATTAATTCTAAGAAAATTAAAGAATATTCTCTAGGTTGTCCAGTATTAGCATGCAAAATTTTAACTCATTTACTTACTATTAGCATAGTTAAAATAATTGTAAACCAAAGTGGTGCAGCAGTTTTTATGAATCCGCGATTACTGACACAGCAGTAGTAAAACTGCGATATCTCCTAAACCGTCACTTGAAATTAAATTTTGTCAGAAGGGTGATAAACTAGACGTCTGGGACTATATTTCATATTCAGGACTCAAGTTCAGGTTCTGATTTTATCGGGGTCGAAACAGCAAGCCAAGATAGGACATAAACCAAATAAGACACTTTTTGCATAAAATGTATCAAAATTATACTAGTTGTGAACAAGTGTATCAACGAATGGTTGTGACTCTTAGATCATGTAATAAATAAGGCGAAACATGAGATCATCAACGATGAACAAAGAGGAGTCACATTTACAACCTACTTGCAGTATTTTCACGGAAAAGCTTGTACTAGAAAACGAAATGTACAATACTTGCCTTGGGGTGTATACGATGAATCCGACGAAAGAATGACGGAAACAAATCCCAACACGGATACAACGAACAGATCGAACGAACACACGAACCAATCACGAACACAAACCAACGAACGGATCACGATGACGATCAAGATCAAGATGATCAAACAACGATCGGGCAGATCGGCATGGATGAGATCAAGATCAACAAGATCGGATGGTCCAGATCAAGGTGATGATGAAGTTGATGATGATCGCGATCGAATGGCCAAGATGACCTCGATGGTGACGATCAAGATGATGATCAAAGTAGATCCAACGGCATACAATCAAAGTTGATCAAAACCTAATCAACCAGCAATGGAGCTGCACTGGCTTCGGCGACGGTGAGCGGCGGCACAACGGGACTGACGGTAAGGCGGAGGACGGCAGCCGGCGAGGCTGTTGTTGCACTGTGGAGTCGTAACTAGAGGCAGGGCGGGGGCTGGCTGACGCGACAGGAGCACTGGGCAGGGGACAGGGATGTTGTTGGTTGCTTCACCGGCATCGCACAGGGGGACAGGGTGCACAGGGGGTGCGACACAACGACGTTGCTGCTATTGCTGGCTTCGGCTGAGAGCAGGAGGGAGGTTGGGGAACTGCGAGGACGTCGAGACAATGCAGGGGTGCGCCGGGGTGTGGCGCTGTGACACCACATCACAAAAGGAAGGGAGGAGAGGGCGGAGGAGCACTGGGACGAAGAGGCATGGGGAAGGGGAACGGGGTGATAGGAGATAAGGGAGAAGGTGAATGGCTGCATGGGTGCAAGGGGGAGATGAAGCGGGTGGTGGAAGGGTGAAGATGACAGGTTGGGTAAATGAGTATATATATGGGGATAGGTTAGGGATTAGTCTTAGTAGGGTTTCGGGTTGGGGTAACGGGTCAGGGTATAGATTAAGTATATATGTGGATATTGGGTATTTGGGTTTTTAAAGAAAATATCCAGTAAGGAGAATAGGGTTTTAAATATGGTTTATATTACAATAAAATAACAAATAAATATTGTTTATAATAGAATGTAATTTGTATTACAGTATAGAAATCATAGAAATATTTACAAATAAAATTATTGATCGAAAAAGATTTTAATAGGAGATCCAATAGTACAATTTGACAAAAGAAATTGAAAACGATAAAAATAATTTATGAAAATTTTAAATACAGAAAATACACAGAAAATATATATTTGGGAAAACAGGGGTTACACCTTAGGTTTAATCCGGATGTTATCGGCGAACGACGTTAGGTACAGAGGAAGTGCTGCAAGTCTATGGGTGTGACTCAGAACTGACTACTTGAAATCACCGTTAGAGGATTAGATAATCTGGAAGAAAGCTGTTTACTGCTCTTCAAGATTATACACTGGAATTCAATACAGAGTTATTAGAATTGAGGGCAATAAATGCATATGATCTTAAAGCTTTCAATTTGATATATTTGCTACCAGACCCATACAATCATTTAATAACTGTCATGCAAGATAAAAAATCTGTCAAGGAGAAGTTTTCGGTAGCAGGTGTGATCAAGGGCTTGCAAGAAAATGAACTTAGGAAGAAAAATCAGATATAGGCATCTACTTTTGTGAGTTTTCTGGCGGTGGATGATACTTCAATTGGAAGGGAATGTGCGCATAAGAGTGGGTTCCATTACCACCATTGCAGAGGGTTGGGCATTACAAGAGGGATTGTCACAAGTGATTGAATAAGAAGGGTGCCAACATAGTCAGCGCCACTTAATCAAATGATAACCTAGATTATTTTCTTTTTTCAAATTTTATAAATGTGTATTTTGTCTGGTTTCTTGATTCGGGTAGTTCTTCTACTTTGAAAGGGAGATGTTTCTACTTTCAAGTTTACAATAGGGTGTTGTGTG
Organism: Hemerocallis citrina; assembly: GCA_017893485.1. Lineage (NCBI taxonomy): Eukaryota > Viridiplantae > Streptophyta > Magnoliopsida > Asparagales > Asphodelaceae > Hemerocallis > Hemerocallis citrina. The sequence goes on from CM030358.1 coordinate 283,445,509, forward strand.
AGAACGGAGACTGATGAGATTTATGATGTAGTGGGTGAGGGAACAGTTGAGTTGGAGATGTCAGATAGAAAGGGGTTCATATTAGGGAAGGTCATGCATATTCCTTTGTGAAACGGAATCTAATATCCTTAGAAAATCTAGAAGCACTAGGTTTTAGGTACACAATCAAGGTGGAGTTATATTAGTTTGGGAAGGTTGTCGTAAGGTGATGAAGGGAATGAGGGGTGTTTAGCACAACCTCTACAAGCTTTACGATAATAGAAAATCTTGCACAAGTGTTCCAAAACCCAACGTTCCTAAAGAATTATCTAGTTCGCCGCCACAATAATCATCAAGCGAGTCCACGATGTTCGAATATCATCGGGAAGTGGACAATATCTCGGGGTAGGTGGAGTTTGTATGAAGGGTGTCTCCTCCGTGATAATGTCTACTGAGGTATGCCCTTGAAGGGACATACTTCGGAGAAATAAAGGTGGAAATAGATTCAACTACCAAAATAAGCCACTGAACCGAATTGTTTGCAAGAGGAGAATGAAAAAATCTAAGAGGCAATTAATCACATAGGTGTGGAAGCATGAATATGCAACCTAAGGTGGAGATTGTTGGGTTTATCTCTTGCATACTGGGTTCAATGTGAAGAGAAGACGATGAAGCGAGATATTGCAAGGAAGAAGAAGCAGCAGCAGGAACAGTCGACTGCCTTAAAGTGAAGTTAACCACTGGATGCTCTCTGACTTGGGTCGGGGCCATTGTAGTCAACTGCACTTTAGGGTAGTCGACCGCAATTTGAAGCAACGAAAGTTTAGGCTCGGCTCTAGGTTACCGGATTGAAACCCAACTTCTTCTCCAAGTTAGGTCGTTCGACTCCTATCGTGTGCCTTTCTCGTTAGGGTATATTAGACGGTTATTATATCAAAAATACAACCTAGGGTTTCTCTAGATCTCTATATATCATTGTAACAGCTTCCTTTGAGAGGTAAGATAGAAAGTACTTCATTGAGAGTTTTACATCGTAAATAGAAGATTATCTTCTAATGAGGCTTGAGATATAGGTATTCAATTACTTACAGTGCTTGGCACGAAAATAAAATCAGTAGCGGGCTTCGAGACACTCCCCAACTCCAACCAACTCCATATGATTTTAGCAGCCAAACCCTATGATAAGAGTAGGAGATCAAAAGCAACCAACTCCAAAAGATCCTTTCTTTCCGGTCCAAAACCCAAACCTTAAAGCAACCCATTACTCATTCTATGTATTCATACAACTGAGGAATAAAAATCAACCAATCAGAATAATAGAAAAAGGAAGAAAGATTTGAGCTTTATACCTCACAATTGCAATGGCAAGCGAAGTGCATGAGAAATGGCTTTACTAATTGGGATTAAACAAAGGGATTAATGGATTTATTAGGAGATGGTGATGGATAATGATGATGGTGATGGTTATGCTAGCATGGAGAAGGCTAAGGAAGGAAGAAGGGATTGGCGGTCTTCTTTTTTGTTTTTAATTTATCTGATGTTGACAGCTACGAAGAACAAAACAATAGAAATATAAAGAAACTCTAACTTCTTTTACACGTAAGATCTGATATACACTTTAACAAATAAGTCCTTAACAATATATAAATTACATAAGAATCCTACTATATATAAAATATCCTATTTCTTAATTAATAAAAGTCATCAAATAAAAATATGTTATGCAATATAAATAATATTACAATAATATTAATAATATTCTGGGTTATTACCTAAACAATATAAGCTTTATAGATCTCTACCCACATTATCCACTGGGGAAGAATTTTACTCATATAAGTGTGATCTCATACTACAAACCGCAACATCTATGGCAGCGTTCCTATCCCGGCGTTTGGATAGGAACGCCGGGATAGATGGCAATTTTATTTTATTTTTTTAACTTCGCCTATCTAGCCCAGTGTTTGGTGTAAAGGCCAGCATAGACACAAGATATCCCAGTGTTTATAGTATAAACGCCGATATATCTTGTCTATCCTGGCGTTTCTACAATAAACGTCGGGATAGACTATGTGCATATTTAAAAAAAATAATATTTATGTGTATCCTGGTGTTTATATAAAAAATGCCGGGATAGAGTATGAATTCTATTTTTTGTAATGTTATTTTTTGTAATGTATTTTATATTATTTTATTTTTTATATTCTTTTTATACGCAAATATTATGAACTTTTTTTAATGAAATATTATGATGAATAATGAAAATTATTCTAAAATATGAATTTGACAAAGCAGGATTATTAGTACTATATATTAGTCTATAAGACACCATTTATCAAATCTATATTCTCTCCTTTGTATTATATATTTATCATCTCATTACTAATAACTGTGTTCTAAATTTCGTGAACAAGGATTGTACTCTTTTATAATCAGTTATAATCTTTATGTTTACTTTTACAAAATGAAAAACAAAGAGAACGAGCAAGGGAGCAATATCATAGGGGTCGGGCCGAAAAAGGAAGCTCAAGTTTAATAAGAATGTTACCTCGCAGGATGTATAAACACCAAGTACAAGTGTCTATTTGTTGTTATTGGAAATAATAATTCTCATATAATTCTGTTCACCAAGAATTAGATACAAATTGTTCTTATATGATATAAATGATGTGTGTGAAAATTATAATTGAATCAGGGCCTCTCTTCCCCCTCTTCCAGGACAACATTCTAGCTCACTATCGCAGCCACGTGATTTGGAATTTGTGATTTTAGGGAGGGAAATAAGAAACATTGGGGGTACCACACTTTTTAGGTTGGGGTCTATCCTAGATGTTATACACAAAAATCTGAGATATCACGGGTATCCGGGATGTAACCCCTATATTTCTATTTTTGGATTTAATTGTAATTTTCTCCTTTCTTGATTATTGTATTCGAATCTCTTTTAAATAATAAATCTTGCGTTGCTTTGGGCTCATTTATTCCCTTTTGATCATTTTTTACTTTTTTTGGCTTGAACCCTGAATTTTTGGCTCACTACTAATTTTATTCTTTTGTGTTTTGGGTTCATATTGATCCATTATATTCATATCCCATTGATTTCTATTCATTTTTTATCTTTTTGGATCCTAAACCCAAGCCTTTAACCCATTAACCCGCAACCTATTAACCCAATATCTGTTTCCCCTATATAAATACCCCTAAACCCTAATTAATTAATACCATAAATAATCTATTCTCACTCCCTAACCTCCCGCCGCTCTCTCTCTTTCCTCACCCCCGACCCTCTGTTCGCCCAAACCCATCGACCGCTCAGCCTCTCCGACCACCGCACCCTCCATCTCGCTCGTTGACCCTCGCCTGCACCCTCCGTCCTCGCCACCCTCTCATCCAACCACCAAAACACCCCATCATCTTTGCCCCATCATCACCATCTTCCCCCTCAGTTGAAACCCATCCTGAACGTCCTCTTCGTCCCCTTCGCCAAGCATCCACCGCCCTAGCCCCTATCACCCTTTGACAGCCCCTATTCACTGTCGGCCCCGCCCCGATCACCTATCATCTGCAACCTCCGAAATCCCATGTTTTCCTTCGAGCTCCTCTGTTTTCGCTGCTGCGCTATTTCCGAGCGCCGTCGACCACCACCGTCGACTGTCGTTCGCCAGTCGACCGCCCTTGCTGTAGGTCACTGCTGTTGCCAGTTGACCGCCCCTGCTGTGTGTCACTACTTCTCTAGTCACCGCCAGCCCCGCACGTCGCTGTCCCCTGCCATTCTCTCTCCCCTACTCGAATTTGCTGTTTCGTGTTTGCTGTTTGGGGATTTTGCTGTGTTGTGTTGCACATGTTTCGTGCATGCGTTGTTCGTGATTCGTCGCCCAGGATTCTCATCTCATTATTCTTTATATCCGAATTTATCGTCTAAAAGGCAAGTCCCTCTTGAACTAGTTTGATTATTTTTGTTCAAGAATTTTGTTGATCCCCACAAGTAGATCACCTTTTAATCATCATATTGTTATACTATTCATCTTCCGTTGAGTATATTGAGGGTTTACATGAGCTAACCCAAGACATCCTTGACTTCGTGCCTTTATCTTTGATCGAACCCTAGTCCCTATTGCACCTTGCATATTCACGAATTACATAAAAACATAACTAGATCCATGTTATAGAGTTGTTTGATGTATTGAATCTTTCCAACTGAATTTGATTTGATGATATAATTACCATGATTGTAAATTGCCTTATTAATCTAGAAAACTGCATGTTAATCTTTAAATAGCACTTTGTTTATTAATTATCATGAATTATATGCTTTTATGATGTAATTATTGCCTATTCATATTAAATTATTTTCTAGCCTGATGTTTACTTCTTTTTGTATCTGAATTTCGAACCTGTTGCTGTAGTAATTTGAAAGAACTTTGCGAATATAAATTGTAGCCCCATGAGTCTATTTTCTAGAACTTTCCACGAAATTGAATTCCGAGTTATAATCTGTTAGATATCAGTCTTTTAGTATGGCTAGGTTCATATATCCAGATTCTCAATTTCATGCGTATCACCCTGATGTTTTTGTAAATAGAACATATTAACAGTAAGATAAAAATATGATATTAATTTGACTGAGACTAGACATGTGTAGGAATCACCCCAAATTCTTGTAGATTTAATTGATGAGTTTTCTGACCTGAAACATATATGTGAACACAATCTATAACCTGCCACCTGAACATGAAATCTGAAAAGAATAGGAATTCCGGCCTAGTTTTTGTAATATTTATATGTCATATGTATATTCTCTGGAACCGGAAAAGAGTCTAGTTTCTAGAACTTCTGACGAATCCAGATTTGCTTTTCTGTAGCAGCGGGAATGTCAGTTTTGTACAGTAATGTCCTGCTGTCCAGATTGTGTGAATTGTGTTGATTTAATTTATTTGCTTCTTGCTTTGTTTGTAACGAGTAGAATTTTTAACACCCTAGATTTTTAAATAATTTTTTTGATATTTATAAATGAATTAAAATGATTTTTTGTGATTTAATAAGCATTTTGTGAAGTTTATCTTTTTACACGTGCAAAACACGTGCAAATATTTTATTGGGGTGTTTGAAGTGAGAAATTTTTTGGTGAAAACTCCAGATTTTTAGATTTTTGGGCTGAGCATGATGGTTAGTCAGCTCAGAGGTAAAGAGTTTACTTTTTGTTTTAATAGATTAAGGTTATTTCGCAAATTTCTTAAAGAAGGGTCTTTTTGCAAAATTGCCACTTAGAGGCAAAATTACAAATTTATTTTTTTGGATTTATAAGCAGTGCTGACCAAGATAGATCAGTTATTTTGTTTTTAAATCTAAATTGAATTGGTTAATATAATTTCCAAGTATAAGGATCTATATATGTAATGATATATTCAAAGGGGATATTTTGCAAAACCTATTCAAAACTCTAATACCCTATTACCGGCCTATTAAAGGAGTGGTGCAGCCGTCTCTTTGCTGCACTACACAAAAGGTTTTCTTTATTATTGATTTCTTGGAGTTTCGAAGCGAGGATCTTGGTTTTCTTGCGAAAGGAAGGACTTTTCTTATTCTCTTTATTATTTCGGTTGATTCTTCAATAAAGTGAGTAACCTATGTTTGTTTTTTTTACTGTTCTAAGCATGTTGTATGTGATGATTTTTCTATTAAAGAGCATGTTAGGGGATTGTATGATGATATAATGAATTTTGATGGATGTATGAATAAAAAATTGAATCTTTTCATGAAAACTATGCTATTGATGATAAAAACCCCAAATAGATGACTTGAGATGTTGAGAACCTAATAGAAATCATGAGTAAGTTACTTTCTTTCATATTATTGCTGATTTGATTACACATATTGGGTTTGTATGATGTTATTGCAAAAGTGAACAAAAATTGATCTTTACTGTGTATATATAGACATACACTATGTTTTGATGTTTGGATGAGAAGAACTTGATTAATACATGTTGTATTCACCTATATTCATGGGAAAACTATTGTAAGTGGCTATATGTGTGTTCAATCAATTACAATAGGGGTTTTGGATCAAAAGAGATCGAGTTTTAAAGGGGGTGGAGTTGTACATTATTTCAGGTCTGATGGGTATGGCAGAAAGTTACATTTTTGGGTTTTATGAAGTTTTTCGATTGAGATTTGAATTGTTTTAGTACTGGGATTGACTTGAAACATTATACTACTCCTATTTGATGAATCTTGATGTTTTACTGATGCTTAAACACACCTATATTCACTTATGATATGGCTCAAAATAGGATTCAATCGGGACCGTTCAAATCGGGCACGAATCTTAAAGCTCTCAGGGAAAACGGTAATTTCACCTACAAACAGGTCCGATATGGGAGTTAGGTCTCTTCTTCAAAACGCAATAACCCATAAATGGATCTGTCATATTGGATACGGGTACTAACCCGTTGCAAACCAATTCAGAAGGACAAGGACTAATCCAAATTTGTCATTTTCCCTAAGAGGTAGTTTTAACCACTTCTTATCAGGAAACAAGTTCAAACTCCCCAGCTTATCCATCCACACCGGGAAGTAGAGATTTGTCCTTATCTCGAAACGGATCCCTAAGGCGACTAGAAATACCCCTCTCCCCCCACCGTAACAGGTAATGAATCTTTTCCTACCTAAAGCTCTTTCTTAATCTTTGAAATTACTGACAAGAGCGTCAGAGAGTTCGTCGCCGGGATCCATCCCGGTATATCGAACTTTGTGCAGGTTCGTGGCAGCGGAAAGGAATAAGTGAACACATAGGTGGAGTCAACAGGCTCGTTTTACTGTTTTCCTCAAGGAACTCACAAATTCATCTATTTGCTCCCATACCCGAAATCAATAGCAATAGATTGGCGCCGTCTGTGGGAAATAGAAACAGTGATCCATTCCTATCACATCAGCCAAAATAGTTTCAATCCATGCCCCCCAATAAGGGGAAGACGACGGCATCTAATCGCAGGGCCACTCCCGCTTCTTCTCCTCCTCCAGTACATGAGGATCCCCCTCAACCTACTCAATAAGTCCAGCCACCTGGACAGCCTCTCCATCAAACCCGTCCAGCAACCGTAGCCTGGACGGCCCCTTCCTCAACAACCTCAGCCCCAGCTAGCTCTTTAAGAGCCACAAGAGGCTGCCGTGGGACCCTCCCGTCGAAGTCGACAAGTGCAACCCCCTCACCGCGGCCATTGGTCAATATACAACCCCTCGTCGGACTCCATGGCCTCGCACAGCCCCCATACGCCGAAGGATCTTCGGAACATCATCATCAACCGACAGTATGGGGAAGATCTTCGGACCTGCTTAGATGAGAGGCGGACCTATGACAGGATACCCCGCCGAGAATGTCAAAGGGGTCCAGCGATCCGGTCCCCTTAGAGCCCGATCCCCCCGCAGGCCAAATCACAGAAGGTCCATGTAACACCCCGTACTTAAGCGGGTATATATATAATATTATATATATGAATATATATAATAATAATAATATATATATATATATATATATATATATATATATATAATAATAATAATAATAATAATAATAATAAAATAAATGATAAAAGAAATGGTTGGTTGGTTGTGGCCTATAGGGTATCCTATATGGCTTGATTGGAAAGATTAATAATGGTGGCCTATAGGATTACCTATGGGGCATAGGCATTAATGTGTGCATGATGGAAAATGAAGCTTGCATGCATGGGGTTTGACTTTGACGTGAGTTGGCATGGGAATGAGATCCCATATCGGATGTGGGATGGAAGGAGAGTGAGTATATATTAGGATCCAAGTGAGAAAGGTTCACATAAGGGTTAACCCACCTTTTGATGGTGCCTGTGGTGGGCATGGCTAGAGTTTTATGTCCGTTCTTTCACGTGTGCGCACGTGTAGCTGCGTGCGCAGCTGAGCCGGGCTCGGAGCATTACAGTCCAACTCTTCCAGGAGGCGAAAGGAGTCACCCCAGTGTTGTCAAAGGAGAAGCCGCTCTCCAGTCGGCCTACCCGCCCCTTGGAACCACCGAGAGCAGGAGGCCCCTGTCACGAGGGCAGAGTTCCAGTAATTCCAAGAGGTAGTCCTGAGGGCCCTAAATGTGCCCCCGGCCACGGTCAGCGGGTGCCCAGTCCTGAACCTGCCCAACACCAAAGGCGCCGTACGCCCAGTCCTTAACCTGCCCCGAGCTATCGTCGTTGCACTCCCAGTCCCCTTCTACGCGAGGATGAATCTCGGGCCTCAGCAAGGTATGACCAGAGGGAAGATTCGGTTTACTACCGTCTCCACGAGATGGAGAAGTGCCTTAGTCGACTAGACAGGGAGGAAGAGCAACAGGCGAGAAATTTCCGCCCCAGCAGGCCCCCATTCTCCTGGACTATAATGGAGGCACCGGTCCCAGATAACTTCAAGCCTCCTCATTTTGAATCATACAAAGGTGAGTTCGACCCCGCTGACCACATCGAGAGTTTTAAAACTCTCATAATGATACACCAGGCATCGGACGCGCTCCTCTGCAAAACTTTTTCAGCCACACTGAAGGGGCCTGCAAGGGAATGGTATTTCGGTCTAGCCCCGGCATCCATCTTCTCCTTCGATCAGCTCGAAGGCCTCTTTCTGACTCACTTTGTAAGCAACCGACGAGCTGTAAAAACGAGCACCTCCCTGCTTTTGCTTCATCAAAGGAAGAGCGAGTGGTTAAGAGACTATGTCAAATGTTTCACCGTGGAGGACAGATCCATCGCCTCCTTGAATCAGTCCGTAGCCTTCGCTGCCTTCTAATCTAATGTCGCTAACGACAGCCTCCGAGCATCCCTTGCCAAGAAGCCTCATCGAGATTTCTCAGAACTCCTGCTCAGGAGTGAGAAATACATTTGAGCGGAAGAAGCTCTCTCCCGCCCTACTTTTGAGGGATCGTCATCCAGGAACAAATGGAAGGGCACTGAAGAAGAAGGAGCTATGAAGCTCCAGAAAGACAATGGAAGCCAGTGTCGCCCTCCTCCCTGCTTCGAGAAGTTCACTCTACTCAGTGCGAGTGTCTCAGCCATCCAGATGGAGGTTGGGAAAAAGGGTCTTCTCCCGCCACCTCCGAAGATGAACACCCAGGGGAAGAAGAGGAACCGGGACAAGTGGTGCTACTTTCACAGGGACCACAAACACGACACGGATGACTGTCGGGCCCTAAAAGACGAGATCGAGGCCTTCATTCAGAGAGGGCAACTCTCCAGGTTCATGAGGAAGGACAGGGCGGATCCTCCTCCGCCCCTAGGGGAGCTAATAAGCGACCCGAGTGGCACACGGAGACCCCGGACTCCGAACCAGAGGCCGTCCTGCATCTCATCCATGGAGGCCCAATGGGAGGAGATTCCAACTCCTCCCGAAAAGCCTTCATCCGGGAAGTAAATTCTGTGCAGACCGTCCTCCCCCCAAGGGCCTAGAGGTCCCGGTCACATTTTTTTAGATAGAGATCTAGAGGGCGCCCAAATCCCCCATTGTGACGCGTTGGTAATAAAGCTCCACATGACCAACTTCGACATGCACCGGGTCCTAGTCGACAATGGCAGTTCGGTCAACATTCTCTTTCTAGAGGCCTTCCAGGGGCTCAAGCTATCCAGGGATCGACTCAAGCCTGCCGGCTACACTCTCCACGGGTTCACCGGAGTGCCAGTGATGATTGAGGGTGTTATAACTCTCGACGTACCGATGGTAAAACTCCTACCACCCGAACTGAGCCTATGAACTTCATGGTGGTGGATGTGAAAGCCGCCTACAACATCATCCTGGGCCGACCAGGCCTAACTGCTCTCCAAGCCATACCCTCGGCCTACCAAATGAAGATGAAATTCCCCACCACAGCGGGCCGTGGGGGAAGTCAGAGGGAGCCAGGAGGCGGCCCGCAAATGCTACATGACCTCGGTGGGAGGACCTGTCCTCTCCCTCGAAGCTCTTGAACTCCCCCAAGGGAGTAGCCTACCTATATCGGAGCCGGTCGATGAGCTGAAGAGTTGGCCTTCTCGAAAGGAGATCCAACCCAGAAATTTCATATTAGCAAAGTCCTTCTCCCTCCCATTTGCTCCGACATTATCCAGTGCATAAGGGAAAATCGAGACCGCTTCGCCTGGACTGCAACTGACATGCTGTGAATCTCCGAGGAGCTACTCGTGCATCACCTTAGTGTCGCCTCGGGGGCCAGACCAGTTCAACAAAAGAGACGAAAATTTGCCCCCGAGCACTAGCAAGATATGAAGGAGGAGGTTGAGAAACTCCTTAGGGCTCGGTTCATACAGGAGGTTGACTATCCGGAGTGGCTGTCCAATGTCGTAATGGTCAAGAAAGCCAACGGGAGCTGGAGGATCTGCATTGACTTCATGAATCTAAAGAAATCTTGCCCCAAAGATCCATTCCCACTCCCAAGCATCGACGCCCTGATTAATGCAACCTCGGGCCACGAAATCTTAAGCTTCATGGATGCGTTCTCTGGGTACAATCAGATAAGAATGTTCCCTCCTGGCATTCCGAAGACCTCTTTTGTTACCGATCAGGGCCTATATTGCAACTGGGTCATGCCCTTCGGGTTTAAGAACGTCGGTGCCACCTATCAATGCCTTGTTAACAAGGTCTTCAAGGAACAGATTGGACGAAACATGGAAGTCTATGCAGACGACATGTTGGTGAAGACCGTCAGCAGATCGGATCATGTCTCCGATCTCCAAGAAGCTTTTAACGTGTTGAGGAGACACAATATGAGACTGAACCCGAATATGTGTGCGTTCGGCATCTCATCCGGCAAGTTCCTGGGTTTCATGGTCAGCCAAAGGGGCATAGGGGCCAGCCCCAAGAAGATCCAGGCCATACTCAACATGGCTCCCCCTCCAGTGTTAAAGATGTGCAAAGACTCATCGGGCGCCTTACGGTGATAGGGCGTTTCCTCTCCAAATCTGGGGAAAAATGCCTCCCGTTCTTCAATTCCCTTAGGGGCTAAAGGCTTTGAGTGGGGGCAACAGCAACAAGAGTCCTTTGACCAGCTCAAGGCCTACTTAGTCAACTCCCCACTCTTGAGCAAGCCAAAGCCCGGGGAAGTCCTCTACTTATACCTTGCCGCTTCGGAGCAGACCCTCAGCGCTGTTTTAGTAAGAGAAGAAGAAAAGACACAGAGGCCTATCTACTACGTAAGTAAAGTCCTTAGGGACGCTAAACTCCACTATCCGAAGCTAGAGAAGATGGCCTATGCCTTGGTCATGGTGGTCCGAAAGCTCCGCCCCTATTTCCAGTCTCACTCGATGGTCGTTATTACTGACCAGTCGCTCAAACAAGTCCTCCACATGCCCGAGACCTCAGGGTACCTTATGAAGTGGTCCATCGAGCTGAGCCAGCATGATATCAGCTACCAGCCTCGAACCGCTATCAAGGCTCAAGCCCTAGCGGAGTTCATAGTAGAGAGCATAATTCCGAACGCCAACAAAGTGATAGAGGAACCCCCATTCTGTCCGGTGTATGTTGATGGCTCCTCGTGCACCGATGGGAGTGGAGCAGGAGTCGTACTGGTTGGTCTGGATGATTTCATCCTCCAATACTCACTCTGTATCAACTTTCGAGCGTCCAACAACGAGGCTGAGTATGAAGCCCTTATAGTTGGCCTGTGCATGGCTCGTAAGGTTAAGGCCAGACGTGTCAAGATATTTAGCGACTCCCAGCTGGTGGTGAACCAGGTATCGGGAGAATACGAAGTATGAGACAGTCGCATGGCCAAGTATTTGGCCAAAGTCAAGGAGCTGATGGTCTTTTTCGAGGATGCACAACTCCAGTGAAGTCCCCAAGAAGAGAATGCGCAGGCGGACGCCCTCTCAAAGCTAGCCTCCTCTTCCCTCCAAGGGCTCGAACAAACTATCTTAATTAAAGTTCTACTGAGGCCCAGCATCGTGGAAGAAGGCCCCAAGCCAATGGAGACACTACCCTTGCAACCCGGGGAGAATTGGATGAGGCCTCTGCTCAAGTTCCTCAGGGATGGGATCCTTCCCTTAGACCCTAAAGAGGCCCGAAAGATCCGAACCAGAGCCGAGCGGTACACACTCATTGATGGAGTCTTGTACAAACGTTCCTATACCCAAGTAGACGGCAGACCCAATTTGAGATGTCTCTTTCCCGACGAAGCCCAGTATGCTTTGAAAGAAGTACATGAAGGGATATGTGGCGCTCACTTAGGAGCAAGGTCCCTCGCCTGCAAAATCTTGAACTATGGATACTTCTGGCCTACCCTCCTTCGTGATGTAGAACAACACGTGCGTCAATGCGGCCCTTGCCAAAAATTCTCAACAATTCGCCGCCTACCGCAAGCTCAGCTCTCCTCTCTGTCCAGTCCTACCCCTTTTGCAATGTGGGGAATGGACATGCTCGGGCTTTTTCCTCCAGCACCGGGCCAGTTAAAATTTCTTGTTGTGGTGATCGACTATTTCTCTAAGTGGATCGAAGTCGAGCCCCTAGCAACGATCACGGAGAATAGGGTGCAGTGCTTCTTTTGGAAAAACATTGTCTGCAGATTCGGCGTGCCCCGAATCTTGATAACGGACAATGGAACTTAGTTTATGGCGGCATAATTCTGCACTTTTTGTGCAGACCTGGGCATTCAACAACGATTCTCCTCGGTCTCCCACCCCTAGTCCAATAGTCAGGCAGAGAATGCCAATCGGCAAATTCTCTTCGGCCTGAAAAAGAGACTGAGCAGGTCGGCTAAGGGGTTATGGGTAGAGCAGCTCCCCAATGTGCTCTAGAGCTACTGCACTATGAAGAGGACCCCCATGGGAGAATCGCCCTTCAAACTCACTTACGGCTCCGAAGCTGTTATCCCTCTGGAGGTGGGTCTACCGTCCCCCCGCTTGATTGCTTACAACGAAGAGCAAAATGCGAACGAGCTTCGTGGCAACTTGGACCTCATCAATGAGATCCGTGAGAAATCCTCCATTCGGCAAGAAACCTATCGACATAGGATCGAGCAGTCTTACAGCAAGAGAGTCTGTCCTACTAATCTTAAAGAATGGGATCTAGTGCTCAGAAAGCTATCAATTTCTTTTCCCAGTAAGAAAGGCAAGTTGGCACCCAACTGGGAATAACCATAGTAGTTGTTTTTAATAAAGAGCAGTTCTCTTTCTCTCTCTCAGAAAAACTATTGTCTTAATATTCTTTCACCGAGCACGTACCCTCTTAACGACAAGTTCGGAGTCCAACACTTGGTTCGATACAACTTTTTCTACTTGCAAACGAGCGAATAGAAAGTAGCTCACCATTCAAAATTTCTCCTACAATTATTGATACTCTCTAAACGACAAGTTCGGAGTCCAACACTTGGTTCGATGCAACTTTTGCTACTTGCGAACCAGCGAGTACAAAGTAGCTCACCATTCGAAATTTCTCCTACAACTGTTGATACTCTCTAAATGACAAGTTTGGAGTCCAAAACTTGGTTCGATGCCGCTTTAGCTACTTGCGAACGAGCGAGTACTAAGTAGCTCACCATTCGGAATTGCTCCCACAACTATTGATACTCTTGCAAACATTAGCGAAACACAAATTCTCACAAGAAGCTCGAGAAATGAGTATATTATTTCATCAAAATTTGAGGTACAAGTCTAATTCTAGACCAAAACTGACATTATTTCATCAAGATTTGAGATGCAACTCATATGAAACAAGACTCATATGAAACGAAGACTACAAGATTACAAAATTTCACCCTAGTCCCTCCTAGAGAACGGGATGCTTCTATTAAGAGATACTCGGGGTCAGTGAGCGCTGTGTTGCTGTCGCCTCATTTCCATAGAAGTCTCCAAGCCGGTGAGCCCAGTAGCGTCGTTGGCACCTAGGAGCCTCACAGTCGTCCCGACAGATGCTCCGCTCGACGAGCCGCAACCTCGCTTTGCGCGTCCCCAGGGTGTCTCAAGATAGGGGGTGAACGAAGTGCTAACTCATGGAACGACCTTCCTTGGGCGTACTCACCCCGAGGGCAGGAAGTGCTTCTGATGTTACTCCCCTCAGAAAGTTGTCGCAGAGGAAGGTTCTCTGCCTCTAGCTCCATGATCCGCTCCTTCAACGAGTCGTCCGTCACTTTGACCTTCAGACGAGGCATTCGGCTCAAGCTGCCCCCACGAGAAGCCTCGGATATAGCCCTCCGAAGGTGCGCCGCCTCCAGACTCTTCTCAAGCACCACATTCTTCAACTCGTCTCTCTCATACCTCGCGTCGAACAAAGAGTGATGAAGGAACTTGAGTCTCCGGCCTTGGCTGACGGCCATTGAGGGACATATCTCCTCACCTTCAGGGGGCACTTCGTGAAACCTCTCCTCGTGGCGCTTCATGTCGATTTCTCGATGAGCCAAGGTCAGCTTCAGATGACCCAACTCCTGCTCGGCTCTACAGAGCATCTCCCGAGACCGAGCTAGCCCCAACTTGGCGACACCCAGATTAAACCGAAGACGAGACACCTCGCTGATCTGTGAAGGTCGAACAAAAAAAAAGTGTGAATTTTTAAGTTCGAAGAACCAACATGGCAACACTGCGCCTAAACAAAGCAACCGAGACAGCTCGGAAATAGAGCAAACCCACAAAAGTTTTGAAGCCACACAACACTTGTACAAAAAAAAGCGGAGAAGAAAAGCTTTTCATTAAAATTCAACGAGTACAAGAAACGGTGGCCAATCCACAATTAGGCAACATTTCATGACATTCAAAACAGAGGTATGAAGTAAAACAAGGTCAAGGGCGGAACTCTTTAGCGTGATCCCCGGTCGCCGAGGGCTCCGACCCTTGTGTGGAGGTGACGACCGCCAGGGGCTTGGCCTCCGCATCGGCCTCTACCTCTGCCTCGTCGACCCCTACCTCGACCTCGTCAGCTTCTTCATCCTCCTTGGAGGCATCGTCAAGCCCAGGGATGGGGTCGGGGAACAGGCGCCATCCGGCACAGTCTACCTCTGGGTAGGCCTCCTTCACCAGTGCGATTGCACGAGCATAGGCCTTCGCCATATTGACGGCAAGGTACCCTTTCGCCTTCTGCATCGCTTCGGCCTCGACCTCCTTAGCCGCGGCGACCTTAGCGGCGGCAACAGTTTCCTCCTTGTCCTTTGCCGCCAACTCTTTTTGTTGGAGCAGCAGAGCATTGTTAGCCTCGATCTTTGCCACAACACTCTCGAGATACTCCAACCTGGCAGCCTTCGCCTCGGTTTCAACCCTCAACTACTTGAGGTCCTTGGCAATCCGAGCCTTCTCTACTGGAGCCCAGTTGGTCTCATGCTTCAGATCTTTCTCTAGTTCGGTCATCTTCTCCATCAGTTAATCGAAGTGTCAAGTTATCTGCAAAAAGAAAGGCTAAGCACCATGACAAAATTGGAAAGAATAGCTTATAAAAGGTGAAAACCAAGTCAATAATAGACTTACCGATGCCGCCGCTCATGCGATCTAGAGCGCATCGTCACCAACGCCGCCGACGTCCATGGCGACCCTGTCCTTCGACGTCGCAAGGTGCCGAATGGCTTGCATGCTGGACAACGAGTCCCCAAGAAACTCGTCGAGCTTGCGGACTTGCCAGTCCGGGGCAAAAATCTTCTTATGCCCTTGGTCAGGAACACCTCAGCCTCGGCCGTCAACGGCGGGGCCTCCAAACCCAAAGCCGCGGCTAAGGAGAAGGCCCCAGCCTCAGTCAAAGCCGACGTCGCTGCGGGGGTCAACGATCGGTGAACAACTGCGGCCTGCACCGCCGCCTGCTCCACGACAGCGGCGACAGTCTTCACTCTCGAGCAGGATACCTTGGAGACCACCCTCTTCCTCTTCTTCGAGGCCTTGCTGCCCAAGACCCCACATTGCGCCAACATGTCCTCGAAGTCCATAGCTTCTGTAACAAAAAAGGGGGGGCGGGGTTAAGCACAAGTAAAGTCAGACTCAAGAAGAAGGGGAACACGAGGCTAAAAATAAACAGCATAGTAGGGTTTATAAGGCTGAGACCCCCCTGAGGAGCACCTATTCGGTCAGGTCCCTCCAATCAAACTTTGGCCTATCGAGGAGCGTCCGAACCATCTCGTCTTCATCAGGGCTGAGCACCAGGCTCTCTTTCACCCTCTTTGAGACTTCTTCGACCCAAGTCGTCAGGATGACCCATGGCTCTCGACTCCGGACAAGGAAGTACTTATCCCTCCATGCCTCAGAGCCAGGTAGAACCTAAACTCTGACCTATGTTGTTGATGAACCCGATATACGGTCCGCAGCACCCTCAACTCCAGATTGAGCCGCGCCCCCTAGCAGTGAAGGATGAATCTGTTGATCAGCCTCCACACATTCAGCATGTACTGGACGGGGCTGATCCTAAACCATCGCAGTACTTCGGTGACGAAGGGATGAAGAGGGAGTCGCAACACCGGCGATGAAGGCATCGACGGGCCAGAAGCACATGTCCATCGGCATTGGAGAATTGGCCCTCACTCTGGGCCCAGGCAACATCAGGTCATAATCTTTCGGGATTTGAAAACATTTTCGAATCCACGCCAGATCTGCCTCGTTAAGTATGGAGATCATCTCGTCGACCTCCGAGGTCTCTGGGGCGACATTCTCCTCAAAGCTCCGCCCCATGCTGTACATGATACGCTCGGCCGGTTTGTCCGGAAGGTCCCAAATCCTCTGAAGTCTGGTTAGCTCCCCTGGCAGTCTGCCGAACTCCTTCATCCTCTGCTGGCTCTCAACCACGATCTCCACTACGACCGAAGAGGACCCTACCACGGCTTTGCCTTTGTTGATCGGAGCAACTTGGCTCGAGGTCGGCTCATGGGCGAGAGTAGGGGAGGTCTCCTGCCTCGAAGGAATGCTAGATACTCAAAAAATAAACTAAGTATGAGATTACCTTGATTTGATAATGATCGTCGGAAATGATTGCTGGAAGAAGAAGATTCTCGCCTGAAGCTCCAGTAAGAGAAAGAAATCACCTGAGTAAAAAACTAGAGAGTGAGAAAATGAGAAGGGGGGTAGAGTTTTATAGAGTGGGGCACATTAACCGAGACTAAAATGCCTCTAAAAGTGCAAAGGCTCGGCCCATTTACCGCAAAATGACAAGAGATATGGAAAACTCAACAAACCTTTGACTGGTCAATAGTCAAACGATCAGCGTGCCGCATTTCATTCTCCTGGAATTCGAAAATGTGTGCCGAGCACTCTTGCCACCGACGTCCAAATGTGAGAAAAAATTCTCCTAGACTTCAACAACCTGTGCCGAGCACTCTTACCACCGACGTCCAAATGTGAGAAAAAATTCTCCCGGACTTCGACAACCTGTGTCAAGCACTCTTGCCACCGACGTCCAAATACGAGAAAAAATTCTCTCGGACATCGGCAACCTGTGTCGAGCACTCTTGCCACCGACATCCAAATGCGAGAAAATTCTCCCGGACTTCGGTAACCTGTGTCGAGCACTCTTGCCACCGAAGTCCAAATGTGAGAAAAAATCCTCCTGGACTTCGGCAATGTGTGTCGAGCACTCTTGCCACCGACGTCCAAACGCGAGAAAAATTCTCCTGGACTTGGGCAACCTGTGCCGAGCACTCTTGCCACTGACGTCCAAATGCGAGAAAAAATTCTCCTGGACTTCGGCAACGTGTGCCAAGCACTCTTGCCACCGACGTCCAAATGCGAGAAAATTCTCCTGGATTTTGACAACCCGTGCCGAGCACTCTTGCCACCGATGTCCAAATGTGAGAAAAAATTCTCCTGGACTTCAGCAACCTGTGCCGAGCACTCTTGCTACCGACGTCCAAATGCAAAAAATCCTCCTAGACTTCGACAACCTATGCGGAGCACTCTTGCCACTGACGCCCAAATACGAGAAAAAATCCTCCTGGACTTCGGCAAAGTGTGCCGAGCACTTTTGCCACCGACGCCCAAATGCGAGAAAAAATTCTCCTAGACTTCGACAACCTGTGCCGAGCACTCTTGCTACCGACATCCAAATACAAGAAAATGCATTGACTGGTCAACGATCAACGATCAATGCGCCACGTGTCGCGCCCCTAGACTTCGACAACGGGTGCCGAGCGCTCTTGCCACCAACGTCTAATCGCGAGAAAATGCATTGACTGGTCAACGGTCAACACGCCACGTGTCGCACCCCTGGACTTCGACAACGGGTATCAAGCGCTCTTGCCACCGACCCCCAATGGTTGGCGAAAAATTGCTTTCCTCCCAATGCGCGCTCGTGATCGGAGCGCTTAGATTGCGCCACGTCATCAAGCGATACATCTACCATTTGATCGCCCAGGGAATCGCGCCAGAGCTCCGACGGATGCTCCAGATCGTGCCGTGTTGACAATTAGCTGATTAATCCTTTTTTTTATTTATTAATTTGAATTAATCATTTAAAAAATTGCAAAAAATAATTAAAAATTCAAAAAAATTAATTAAGAATTCTAAAAATTAATTAAGAATTCTAAAAATAATTATAAATTCGGGAGAATATTTTGAGCTCCTGGAAAAATAATTATTGATTAGAGTAATTAATCGATGGTTTTTGAAACTAGATTATTGCTTCACAAAATTAAATAAATAATTTAAAAAATAGTTAAAAAATCTAGAAAAATCATAAAAAATCTAGAAAGATCTAAGAATAGTTTTGGGCATTTTCCTAGCTCAGAAAAATACTGTCACACCTCGAGCAAGATCCAAACTCCCTTAAGAACTCCGATAAAATCCCGTATGCCATTGAATCAATAAAACTACCCCTCAAAGGCTGTCAGACATAGTCTTTAGGAGTGGGGGGCTCGTAATATGGCTAAAAATAGGATTAAATCGGGATCGTTCAAATCGGACACAAATCTTAAAGCTCTCAGCGGTAAAAGGTAATTTCACCGACAAATGGGTCCGAAAAGGGAGTTGGGTCTCTTCTTCAAAGCCCAATAACCCATGAACGGATCTATCATATTGGATATGGGTACCAACCCGTTACAAACTAATTCAGAAGGATAATGAGTAATCCAAATTCGTCATTTTCCATACGAGGCGGTTTTAACCACTTCTTATCAGGAAACAAGTTCAAACTCCCCAGCTTATCTATCCACACCGAGAAGTATAGATTTGTCCTTATCTCGAAACGGATTCCTAAGGCGACTATAAATACCCCTCTCCCCCCACCGTAACTAGGTAATAAATCTTTTCCTACCTAAAGCTCTTTCTTAATCTTTGAGATTACTGACAAGAGCGTCGGAGGGTTCGTCGCCGGGATCCATCCCGATGTATCAAACTTTGTGTAGGTCCATGGCAGTGACAAGGAACTAGTCAACACATAGGTGGAGTCAACAGGCTCGCTTTACTGTTTTCCTCAAAAAATTCACAAATTCATCTGTTTGCTCCCACACCCGAAATCAGCAGCATCAACTTACATACTCGTATTTACTGTTTTGTGAAGTTTTGGTGTAAACTTGCAATTTTGTGAATTCAATGTGGTTTTGATTTTTTATAAACTCCAGTATGTTAGACAAGTTGTATTTAATCATCTCAGGATTTCTGTTTTTCAAATTTATGATTTTACAAAGAACAAAACGAAGTATCAATAAAAAGGTGCATGAATATTAAAACTTTCGAATTTTGAATTACTGGTCGACTGATGTGAATTATTTGCAAGTGTACAAAATCGCAACAAGTAGTATAGATAAGTGAAAAGAGTGTCGAACCAAAAAACACTAATTATTTTATTGAGTACCGAAATTACTAGATTAACTACTATTTGGAAAATCAAAATTTAATAAATAAAGCAACTAAATTAATTTAAAGATTTAAACTAACAAAAGAGAACGAAAATATGAAATTTTGTTGTTTATTAATTGCAAAACAAGTTCTAGGGCTTTTGATTTCTCCTGGTTAATCCCACATAATTTATAACTCCATGCGAATAAAAAGATTATTTTTCCAAGTTGTAGTCCAAAATCTCAAAAATAATTCAATATTCTCTCTTAAGCAATATCAAAAATATTCTCAACTAATTATTTGTCATAGTTCATACACAAATTAATAATTTAAAATTCATTAAGATCTATGGATTTCTTAACGGTCACATTAATAGTGGTTCGCTCTTGTAACGGCGATTAATTTTATAAATTCGAAATCACAAATTACCAGTTCGGTCTCTCCATGATTTAATAAATCATACAAAAGTTGGTCAAACAATTGTAAGCATTAAGAACAAAAATCAAACACACAACCATAGAATAATAGAAAAAAATAATATGGATTCAAAATTGTGTTCTCAAAACTAGGCTACATCGAAGCCCTAAAAAAATTAAAATTAGTTCATAATAAAATTGCAACTAACAAATACTGTCTTGGATTGCATTAAAAAATACTAGATAAAGAAAAGATATACAAAAAGGACTGTTTGGTTAAAAAAATTGCAAACTGAAGGCTCGAACGCGCAGCGCAAAGTCTGCCCCTGTCTCTCTCTCTCCTCTGTCGTTTCTGCTGTCTTGGAAACCGAGCCGCCACAATGCTGCTGTCTTGGAAACTGACATTGACACTGATTGTAACACCCCGAATTCCAAATAAGGCTGAATTCGAAGTTCCACAGGATCTTTACACTTCTCTTCGTACAATTTTACAAGGAAATAAAAACTTTTATTACATCAGAGTTACATTTAAACAGCGGAAGCAAAGTTACAACAATTACATGAATGAAATAAAACAACACTTGAATAACTCTTTAAGTATCAATTCCTCCTTAGTCTTTTTCATGCACTTTATCATGCGAAGAAACTGTGGACACGTCAGTTCATTCAATTGACGCAAGGATATAATATATCAATTTTCTCTTACTTAGAAAGCACACACTTGTCACAAACAAAACTACGGGAACTATCTTATTGATGTCGTGTTGTGCTGTGCACTTAGTCCTTAATGCAGTTATTTATATTACATGACAGTAATGCGCACTTATTCGGATTCTATGCATACCATACTACATAGGTCCGAAGGCAAGCCCTTAATCGTACTTCATCTTGTAGGGTTCAATCCCTCCCCATGATTTAAACTACTACGGTAACTACGGTAAGTATCCTAGGTATTCTATGAGTTACAAGCTCACATCCAAGCATCTTGGAGAGAACCCCACGCACTGACACATGACTCATCATGCAGGCATCTTGCGGTCAATTCACCTCCACCATGGACCATGGCACCACCCGTAGTCACCAAATACCCCACAAGCGTCGCCACCGGGATGGTTCTCTAGAGTAGTATCCACGTCCTAATCATGACGCATCATGAGGACATTCTGTGAATACTTTTATGCCGCCAATCCAATGGCCCTCATACTCATGTTTTTCTCTTACTTTCATCACATTTTCACTATGTATCTAGTCCTTAAATTATTGGTATCATGAATAAAATCAATCCCCTAGAGTTAGCACTTCCCCTATACCGGTCTTACACATTAATTCAACAACATGACCCAAACTTGGTCTTTTCATTTCAAATCTTATCTCAAAGAATTCATTCAACGCCGGTATGAGGCTTAGCTACACTCTAGTCCTTTAATCACATTTCATGTTCACATATTTGAGTATTCATACTCATAAAATCTTTCTCATAAATCAACATGACTTCTATTTCATTCTTATGTACAATTTCATGTATATCACTACAATTCATTTATTCACTTGTCAACATTCATACATACACTTCACAAAATTTCTTTACATTCATAATGTCATCCTGTAATACCCTGATTTTTTCAATTAATGGAAAATTATTTTATTTTGCACGTAGTGTGCACGTGCAATAT
Source organism: Hemerocallis citrina (assembly GCA_017893485.1). NCBI lineage: Eukaryota > Viridiplantae > Streptophyta > Magnoliopsida > Asparagales > Asphodelaceae > Hemerocallis > Hemerocallis citrina. Next base: position 283,467,297 of record CM030358.1, read on the forward strand.
TTGGATTGAATTATTTTTATTATGATGTGTATAAATATATATATATTTGTTCTCCAATTATTTTGTACAAAAAGCCTTTCTTTAAAGCCTTATTTTGATTTAATTAAAAAGGCCCTTTTTCTTAAAGCCCAAATGTATTTTTATTTTATTTATTTTAATAAACTATTTTGGCCCAAAAACAAAGCCCATGAATAAACCTATTTTTAATTAAAACTTGTCATGTAGAAGACTAAATTATCATTATTTTATTTTTGTACAAAATTAAAAGGTACAAATTTGGCCTAGTTGCATGCACGTGCACTACACGTACACGTGCTATGCACACTCTTGATGAGGCCGGGATGCATTCTTTTGGAGGGAGATTTGATTTTTGTCATGGTGATCATGGAGGTAGTTTTGTGAATGTGGGTAGTTTTCATAACTCCTACTTTGATCTAGGCCCTCCATTCTACAACCACCTAAGCAATCTTAGCCCTCCATTTCACTTATCTTTTAGTATAAATACCCCCCCTCTCATGGCTATTTCCATATGCAATTTCATATTTCCAAACTATAGTCCTATTTTAATATTAGTGTGAGTTATAAAAAAATAATAGAGAGTTGTGTGGAATTGCTTGGAGAAGGAGAGGCTGGCACTACTAGGAAGCATTCGGTGGCTTTGGGAGCGGGTGGAGCTTGTGCGCGCTTTGTCTAGGAGGAGGTGCTTTCATTTGCAAGGCTTGTGTTGCTAAATTGTTTAGTTCTCTCCATTCAAGGTGGGTAAAACTTTCATATTTCTAATGTAGGAATCTATGCTAGTTTTAATTATCAACACTATGCATGAAAAATACTAATAAGAACACACTTAAATTGAAAAGTTAGTGTATGAATGGATTGAAATGATGTGATTAACTTGTATGTAATTCTAGCATTAAATTAAATTGTGTGTGAAATTCTCCATGAATGAATGATGGTGGTTAAATCTCTTAAGAATATTGCTAGTATGATGCATGAAAATTTCTAATAAAATTGCTTGTTAATTGTAATATTGAAACATGAAATTGATTAAGAAAAGGGTACACTTTAATTTGAAAAGAATGATTTTCTTGAATGATTGAGTTGCAATTATGCTAATTAATGAGTAATAGTATACTTTGTGACGTAGATGAACTAATGAAATTATTTTGTTATCATTAAAGAAGAACCACTCAAAAATTGGTAGTTTTGAGTTTACCTATTCATGTGCTAAATAAACCTTTATGTTGATATGGGTATGGATAAATCCAAAATATATGTGTTGTTAAATAAGAATTAATAACAGTGAATTATCCTAAGAAAAATTGTGAATAAAAAGGGATTAGAAGACTAATTGATTATTCAATGTCGAAAATAAAAAGTATAGTAGTCTTAATGAACAATTTATTAATTTGTGTGGAAAAACTATGTTTTGGTGCAAAAATTATTTTTTTCTTGCTGTTATGAAAACCATATGAAGAGGATTTAATCTGAAATTTTTCAGTAGTTTTTACAAAGGCAATATGAATCTAGTTAATTTGAACATCGAGTTGTCTTTTTAAAACAGTATGAATATGAAACATATGGGTTTTTATTGGGTATTGTGACAACCTGAGCTAGTAGCTCAGGCGATCACTGAGTGCGGCTGGCTTCTCTGGGGTGAGCGGTTCGAACCCTGTGTACACAACATATTTTTTTTACCATTTGAAAAATATATATAACTTTCAACCCGAAAGCATATATACTAAATTCGCCCTTTCATATCGCTAGCACAGTTCGGCCATGCGGCGGATGCTCTTGGCTCTGTTTCCGTTGTACCTGGGTTCGATTCTTACCTTCGGCATATATATAAAAAATATTTTTTTGGGAGTTGTAGATGTCCAAAAAATGTGAAAAAAATATGGTAATTCTCATAAAAATGTAAGGAATTTTATAAGAATGATTTGGGTATTATTTGAATAAATTTTACTATGGTTTGGAGTCAAAAAGCATATATAGACATATGGTTCTAAATGGATTATTGGTATGAAACTATAACTTGAAAGAATAAGTGAATTGGAATATTAAGTGTTGATTTGGCAAAAAGAAATGTGATTATATGATATGATGCTATTATTTTCTCACTTGTGGAACAATGTGAAGTGTGTACATTGTTTAGTAATAAAGAATTATTATGATGCGATAATTGATAAGTATATGCAAATTTATGTGCAATGATGGACGTGTGAACAAAATGAGAAATCATGGATTGAAAAGATAATGTACATATGAGTATGAGAACTCGATATGGAAATTTTATAAGTTGAAGATTGTGAAATGAAAATTGAAATAGAGTAGCTAAGTCTCCCCGGCATTGAGAAATGAAATGAATTGAAATGAAATTAAACCAAGGTTGGTCAAGTTGTAATAAACAAATAAGTCCGGTTGATGGAGAGGCTAACTCTAGAGATTAATTTTTGTTCATGATTTTTAATAAAACTAAGGATTAGTACATAGTGAAGATGTGATGAAAGTAGAAGAAAAACACGGGTATGGGGGCCAACGGATTTGCGGCGAGAGGGTATTCACAGGTCCTTCACGATGCGTCGTGACATGGCGTGGATACTGCTCCCGAGTACCGTCCCGGTGGCGACGCTCGTGGGATGTTCGAGTGGCTATGGGTGGTGCCATTGTTCCATGGCGGAGGCTGAATTGTCCATAGGTTGCCTGCTCGATGCGTCGTGTCAGTGCGTGGGATTCCCCTCCAGGCTGCCTGGACATGGGCTCGTAGATCATAGGACATCTAAGACACTACCGTAGTTACAGTAGTAGACTAAGTCATAACGGGGGATTGAACCCTATAAAGATGAAGAACGAATAAGGGCTTGCCCTCGGACCTATGTAGTATGGGATGCATAGAATCCGAACAAGTGCGCATTAGTGTCATGTAACATTAATAAATGCATTAAGGATTAAGTGCACAATCACAACACGACATCAATAGGGTAGTCCCTTTAGTTTGAATTGTGACAAGTTTGTGTTTGTTAAATATGAAAAGTTAAGTTATACTATTTCCGGCATAGAGAGGATGGCCGTGTATAATGTTCGTCGGTTGAATAAACTGACGTACCCACAGTCTTATATGCAGGTAAATGACTTGTTAAAGATTAAAGAAGAATGGATGCTTAAAGATTATATCATGCTGTTGTACTTTTATTCAATTGTTGTAAATTTTACTTCCGCTGTGCAAAAGAAAAGTGTAATTTTGATGTAATCTCTGATGTATGATGAAAAGTTTTAATTTTCCTGTAAAATTGTACTAAAGAAAGTGAAAAGATCCTGTAGAACATCTCGAATTCAGTGTATTTGGGATTCGGGGCGTTACACATCCTTCCACTTATTAGGCCAAAATTACATTTATCTTACTTAAATTTTCCATTTTAAAAGTAACTCTACTCAGCAAGTATTTATTTTCTATTTTTTTTGAAATATTTCAGCAACCAAAAACTGTGATAGTCGACGGTTGAGATAGGCCAGTCGGCTGTTCTGCGAAGATTTAAAACTCGAAAACCAATAGTCAGGACCATGATAGTCGACTGTTAAAATATAGCCGGTCGACTGTTCTGCAACTAAAATCCAAAATTTATTACCTGACAGTCGACTGTCGACTCTAGTTCGGTCGACTGTCGATTGCACCAGGTTGCAATTTAAAGTAGATCATGAATATATTTTCAACATTAAAATTCAACAATTTAGCACTACCATTATCACAAAAGATTGTTTTTCTTATTTTCTTATATTTCTACAAATATTTCTAGGACAAAATTCTCTTTTATTACACTAGTGTTCCCATAATTTAGACAATACAACTTCAGTGGTTCACTTAATCAACTAATCATTACATAAGTACAATTTTCTCAATTTAGTATGACTCAAACATATGTTTCATGGCAATATGATCAATTGTAGCATGAAAATCACAATTGTATCAACTAGCAAGTCAATTCACCAAGCATTTATTTTATCTACAATTTTTCTCTATATAAACAAACATAGGCCAATCTACTTAGTTTTTCTTAGCAATTTTATCAACCAAACCCTAACCTGATATCTAGTTAGAAGTTTGAGAAAATCACCCACCTTTATGGAGAAAAACAACTAAGAACTCCTAAAATCTCCTAGAATGAACGATTGGATCCTTCTCCTCCTAGCTTGTGCCACCAATTTGACTTCTCCTCCTAGCTTGAGTGGAACCCGAGCTCCTCTTCTTGCTCCTATGGTGTAGGACGGCCACTTCTTGAAAGAACATAATCACACAAATAAATCTCTCAATCTTTTACTCACCAAAACTCTCAATCTTTTCACACTCTAATCTTTTCTTTTTTAATCAATTCTTCTAGTGTACTAAATGAGAAGAACTAGGGGGTATTTATACATTTTTTGAGTGAGAATAGATGGCTAGGATTTAATCAAATAGTTAGGGATCAAACACTAGGATGAGTTAGGTAGTTGTAGCAACTACCCATGATTGAGAAATTACCTCTCCACTACCTCCATCTCTCCCTCTCTCTTTGTCCACCATCCGGCCACCCCCTATGGGCTCCAAACATGTGCTAGTGTAATGCATGTGTTATTAAAACACCCCCTATTACTAGTTTGTACAAGCTTAATTAATTTAATTTGCTACAAAACTAGTATACACTACAAGTCATGTTGATTAAAGAGGATTTAATTAATGGACTCACACTAATGGGCTAAAAGTCCATGGCTTTCTAAATAAATTGATTAATTAATTAGGGTGGGCTAGAATGAGACAAATAGGCCTAGAGTTTAAATAGGCTTTCTAAATAAGAAAGAGAATAATTAAAACATTTGTTCATGAAGAATAATTTTTAGGGAAAAAATCTACTATAAATTTGCACGTGCACAACACGTGAAATTAAATAAATCTTATTTAATTATGGCTAAAAATTCAGGATGTTACACTGATGTCACGGGACCCACGCTGACGTGGCCACAGGACAACAACACCCACGTTCTCTCTCTCTCCATTTTTTGTCTCGAATCGCGCGCCACGTCAAAACAGAGCCGAACTCTCTGTTTCTCTCGCTTTTTAATTTTTTAATTTTTTAATTTTTTTCTTTTCCCTTGGTGTCCACACCGCCACCTACCTTCACGCCTCCCTCTACCTTCACGCCGCCCCACCTCTTCGAAGCCTTGTACCTGCACTTTATATAGAAAAGTAAAATAGGATTAGTTAGTTAATTAAGTTTAGTTCACTAATTAATTAATTAATTAATTAGAATATTTAGATTAAAATTAATCTATTAATCTAATTAACTAATTTTTTAACCCTTTCCTTATCCATCAATCCGTACTGTACTTTTAAAATTATATAAATTGATAATAATATTTTCTATTGACTTTTTCGAAGACCAAATTGTCAAAATTCAAAATTCAACAAATCAGTAAAAATTTAACAATCATTGTCCTTGTTTTCTTTGTTAATTTTTAGTGAAAATATTCACCTTTTACATAAAAAAAATCTTATTTCTTCAAAAATAATTAATTAACTGAAATCTACGGAAATAGGATAAATTATTAACATGATAGATAAATACAAGCAATTTTTATGGATAAATTAGTATAAATATTTATATAAAAATTAGAGACATCAAATAGCCCCAAACTTAAGATTTTTCTTTTCCTCAAGCAAAAAGTAAAACCATGAATAAAGGAATAATAATTAATAATAAGCTCAACTCATCACACTAAGAGATCTCATCATGCAAGCATCAAAATTTCAATTAAAAATATAAACAATAGCAAATAAAGTAAAATCAAACATACTCACTTTCTGCAGTGCAATTATTCATTCATAATTCTCAACCCAATCATATTATTCATGCAATTAATGTAATTATAGTATGTAACAGCTTAATCTGTGATTTTCCCTTCTCACTACTACAAATCGAGTAGCAAACTAGAGTTTTTTTTTAAATTTTATTATTATTATTATTATTATTATTATTATTATTATTATTATTATTATTATTATTATTGCTCTTCTCTAAGTTGTCACTTGCCTTTTGACGTGAATACAAATATTTGTGATGAATTCACCCGGTTACTCAACAAGTCACAAACTTAGAGTGCTTTGCATAAACATATTTCAAGTTGCCGTTTGACGTAAAAGTAAATATTGGTGATGAATAGCCCTAGTTACTAAGCAACTCAAAATATTGGAGTAGACAGAACTTTATTTATTCAATTTTATAAATATTACTATATTCTTAAACTCTTTTTAGGACTACATCAAAGGGGATAATCACAAGAAAAAACATCTTTTTTTTCTTTTATATATAATTACACGACTCTCACAATTGTGTATGAAAATTTGAAATTCAATAATCCTAAAGTAAATAAGTACGCTTAATCTTGCTTTATAAAATATTGTCTATCCCTAAAAAAAATATTTCAATGCTTTAGCACAATAAAGAACTCAAAAGTGTAATGGTAAGCCTAATTGAAATCACCATTTGTTTTGTTTTTCTTTTTCATATATATATAAAATTTAAAAAATAGATTTGTACCCCTTCCCCCAAAATTGAATATCACATTGTCCTGAAAGGAAAAGGAAAAATAAAAAGAATGCAAAACGTTCAGAATTTCTCCCCTAATTCGTGTTAAAATTCTGCACGCGCGACGTTCATTATTTCAGTGATATCTGGAGCTGTAGATGTCCAAATGGCCTGATTCTTTTTGTGTTGGAAAATTAAGACAATTTCCTATGATCAGTATTTTATATACTTTTCCAGATTCTGACCCCATCCTGCTAAAAAATAGTCATCAATGCAGGTGTAGAAAACAGTTCCGCTCGGCGACTTCCAAACTCATGCAATCCTACAAAATTAAATAAAAAATTAAAATTTAAAATAAACTAAAAGAAGAAGAAAATCTAAATGTAGTAGAAGAAAACATGGGTTGCCTCCCAAGAAGCGCTAAGTTTTAAATCTTAAGCCAGACATGATAGCTGCGATGGTTATGTGACGCCAACATCTAACAACATAAGAGCCTCTTTGTAATAATTCCCTTCATGCGTGGATTATATTTTCTCTGTGCATCCCTCAAGCTAGATGACAGTGATCTAAACTCGTGTTTAAGGTGTTTCTTTCTTGAAGATGGAGTCTTTGATATCCCTACCTCTTTGAATTTCTACTGAGAAAATGGATGAATAGATGGTGCAACATCCAAATACATAAAATATTTCAAAATATTTTCTTTCTCAGTATAAGTAGTTGCTGAATTTATTAGACATATTTTTATAGGTAACTTTTCAATTTCAACACTATGTTTCTCGCCCACAATTAAATCAGTTTTACTTGAAAATACGACTGTTCTTCAGGAAGACTTTAATGATTTAAAAACATCAAACGTTACTTGCTCATCCTCTACCCTTAAAATAAGTTTTCCTTGTTAGACATCAATCAAAACTCTCCCCGTAGCTAGAAAAGGTCGTCCCAAAATCAATGGAATTTGTTCATCTTCCTCCATATCAAGTACTACAAAATCAGCTGGAAATATGAATTTGTATACTTTTACCAAAACAACTTCAATTATTCCTCTTGGGTACTTGATAAGTCTATTCGCCAATTGCAATGAGATTGTGGTGGGTTTTGCCTCTCCAATACCTAATTTTCTGAAAACTGAATAAGACATAAGATTAATGCTTGCTCCTAAATCACATAATGCTTTATCAAAAGAAAATTTTCCAATAGTGCAAGGAATTGTAAAACTCCCTGGATCTTTAAGTTTAGGAGGCAACTTCTTTTGTAAAATTGCACTACTTTCTTCTATTAGCATCGTCGTCTCATGTTCCTCCAATTTTTGCTTGTTTGATAAAATATTCTTAAAAAATTTAGCATATTTAGGCATATGTTCTAAAGCTTCAATAAGAGGAATATTAATATGCAATTTCTTTAAAATATTTAAAATTTTAGAAAATTGATTTTCAAGATTATTTTTTTCAAGTCTTTGTGGAAAAGGAATAGGTGGATCATAAGGTGAATTAGGATAAGGGTCAGAATTAAACTTTCCTAAAATTGTTTGGCTTGAAACTCATTTATCCTTCTTAGACTGGTGATTGGACACCTGCTACGTTTGTTCCTCCACAGTTTGCTCGATCTCACTTTGCTTTTCAACCGCATTTTGTTCGGCACTTTTGGTTTGTGGCTGCTCAATTGTTGTCCCACTTCTAAGTATTATTGCTTTGACATGCTCATTGGGATTGACCACTGTGTTACTAGGTAATGTTCCTGCGGTTGTTTCATTAAGAATATTTGAAATTTGACCAATTTGAACCTCAAGATTGTGAATTGAAGCTAAAGTTGAAGTTGCAACATTTTGGATTGGCAAAATCTGTCTTCTGTATGTATTGCTATGTCCTCTGCATGTGTTGCATGAACACCTCTTCAAGTGTCAGCTTCTTTTCTTACAGTGAAAAATTTTGAGGTGGTCCAAGTGCTCCTTGATTGTTGTTCCATGAAAAATTAGGGTGGTTTCTCCATCCGGGATTATACGTGTTCAAATAAGGATTGTCTTGATGTTGGAAATTGGACACGTAATTTGCTTGATAGGAATTTGGTTGAGAAAATGGATTTTCCACTTGGAAATCTGTACTTGAATGATTTTCAGCACAAAGATCACAAATCATATTAGTTTGAATAGCATTAACATTCATATTACCTAATTGTTTAGATAGAATATCATTTTTTGCAGTTAAAGTAGTAATAGGATCAAGTTCAAAAACTCCAGCCACTTTTCTTGGCATTGTACTCTCTGAAGACCACTGATAATTATTAGATGTCATCTCTTCTAAAAGTTCATAAGCTAGTTCATGAGTTTTGCTCATAAGTGTACCTCCAGCTGCTGCGTCAACCATAAATCGATTTGTAACTCCCAAACCATTATAGAATATTTGTATTTGTAGCCATTTCGGAAGATCATGATGAGGACACTTTCTCAATAACTCTTTATACATCTCCCATGCATTATACAAAGACTCAGTCTCAAATTGAGTGAAGGTGGTTATATCATTTCTTAGCTTCGCTGTCTTTGCCGGCAGAAAATACTTAGCTAGAAATTTTTATGCAAGGCGCTCCCAAGTAGTTATACTACCGGGTGGTAGAAAATTTAGATAAGCCTTAGCCTTATCTCTTAGTTAAAAAAGAAAGAGTCTTAATCGAATTGCATCATCTGATACTCCACTGTGCTTAAAAGTGTCACAAATTTCTAGAAAGTTTGCAATGTGAACATAAGGATCCTCGTGCGATAGTCCCCAAAATTGAACAGTCTGTTGAATCATTTGAATAATTGCCGGTTTAATTTCAAAATTGTTAGCTTCAATAACAGACCTTTTTATGCTTGATGTTGCTCCATTAATTGAGGGCATCACATAGTCTCTCAAGGCCTTATTCTCATCGTTCGCCATGATAATGTACTTGTATGTCCTGAAATATTAGTGTTACCGCTGATTTCGGTGTGGGGGTAAACAGATAGAATTTGTGGATCCGAGGAAGACCTGAACAGCTGACTCGGCCCGCTTGCTCCTGCCGCAACCTGCAGGAAAGTGCGAGACACCGGGGTTGATTCCGGCGACGCACCCTCCGACGCTCTTGTCAGTAATCAGTAAAAGATTAAGAAAGAGCTTGAGTGGTGAAAAAGTGATTAACCTGGTCTTGGTGATAGAGGGGCTGTATTTATAGTCGCCTTTGGAATGATCTGGGGCCTGATTTCCTGTCTAACTTTTAGGAGCGAAATCCTCCTATTCTGTTATAGGAAAGTAGGCCTTGATTCCCTGGTGAGAGCAAATCAAGCTTATTGATTTGATCTAATCAAATCAGTGGCCTGATTCTCCCTTGGTGGACTGGGCTTGTGTCGGGTCGGAACCCGCGCCCAGTTGGAGTGGATTTATTCGCGGGCGATTGGTTTCATAAGAAGGAGACCCAATACCCGTTTTGGATCCATCTGTATGTGAAATTACCTTTTTACCCCCGTGCTTCAAGATTCGTGCTCAATCTGGACGGTCCCGATTTAACCCCAATTTTAGCCACATCACGAGCCCCCCACTCCTAAAGGCTGAGCGTGATCAGGCTTTGAGGAGTAGTTCAGCAGTTTCAGTGGCTGATGGAGTTGTATCGGAGTCCAAATGTGGGATTTTGAATCTAGAAAAGGGGGTAGTGAGGTAATTTTCGATGCTGTGTGTTGTTCTTGAGCCGCGTCGGGTATCTGATAGCCTTTTATCTACTTTTTTCGAAGTATTTGTTTAATTCTGCGGTGTGTTTGCTAATCGTTCGGGGGCTTTAGCGGTGCATTCTGGGTGATAATTGTTCGTTCCGGGGTTCGAAAGTGTGTCCCCGAATTTTCAATTATCCCCCAGAATTTTTAGCTAATTTTTCCGAATTTTTAGCAATTTTCTCGCAATTTTTAAACAAATAAAACGATTAAAATAAATAAAAAACGATTTAAATACTGATTAATGACGTGGCTCGATCTGAGCCATCGATCGTGGGCAGGCACGAACTTCGGAAAGATCTGATGGTCGTTACCGCTCGGCAGCGTTTTTCTCCGTTTACGAGCTCGGAAAGACACTTGCTCGGCTGCCGACCGAAGGCTAGGGGGTTCGGCATTCCGAGCGACGTGGCGCAATCTGAGCTGTCGGATGGTGACGCTCATCTCGAGACGGGCGCAGTTCCCAAAAAAACACTATCTTGTCTTTTAACGCACGTGGCGCGATCTGGGCTCTTCATCATTGGGAGCGCGAATTTTTGAGAGATCTAGTGGTCCACGTAGCTCGGTGCCATTTTTTCTCCATTTACCAGTTCGGGAAGGCACTCGCTCGGATGCCGACCGAAGGCACTGGTGTTCGGCAGGCCGAGGGACGTGGCGTTATCTGGGCTGTTGGATGTGGGCGCGCATCTCGAGACGGGCGCAGTTCCCAAGAAAACACTATCTTGTCTTTTAGTGCTCTCGGCGAGATCTGGGCCGTCTGATTGAGATCAGACACGAAAGTTGAGGGGAAAGTGCGTTTTCCCCATTTACCAGCTCGGGAAGGCACTTGCTCGGCAGCCGACCGAGGGCCTGTGGTTTTTGGCAATCTGAGATGGCTCTGTTCCCCATGGTGTTAATGGCGCTTCGTGACTTGTGTGGCGTTTCGCCTTCCCGACGTCACTGAGGATAATTAATGCGTGGCGTTTCAGCTTCCGAGGATCAGTAATTCCCTTAATTAAAATGCGGCGCTTCGATTTCCGAGGGTCATAATGGCTGGTTCTAGGAGGCAGGCTATAAGTACTTCACTCCCTTTGTCATTTTCGTCACAGCCAAATTGGGTTCCAGACCTCGGGGGCATCTGCCTTGGGTAGCTTCTCTCTTGAGGTTCAAGGAGGTGGTCGCTCTTCTGCCTGGTTTTCCCTTTGTTCCTGACGGCCCCCAAGTGGATGTCAGGAGCGAGGGGGAACGAGGTAGTAGTGGTGACGACCGTAGTCCGAAGCCGGGGGATGAGTTATCTCCGAAGGACTGGTGGTCGCTCTCTTACCTTTATCTTCTCCCATTCCGGACGGTCCCTAAGTGGATGTCAGGAGCGGGGGAGAGTAAGGCAAGAGTGGTGACGACCATAGTCCGGATCCGAGGGATGGGCCTTCTCGGAAGGACGGGTGGTCGTTCTCTCACCAAGATCTTCTGCCTTCTTTGGTTGCTCCGAAGTGAGTGCCGAAGCAGGCGGAGGTCTTGGTGGGAGAAGGACGATCCATGTCCGATGCCGATCTCCGGGCCATCCGAGCCCGTTTGTTGCAACTGTGAAGGCGCCGCTGTCAGAGTCCTCTGACAAACTGATCCTTCCAGTTGCAACCAACTAGCTCGGGATGGCGCGCTTCTCTATCATGGGTTGCAGTTCGGGCCTCTGGACCGTCCGAGCCCGTTGTTTGCAACTGTGAAGGCGCTGCGGTCGGTGTCCTCTGACATGCCGCGCCTTCCAGTTGTAAACAACAAGCTCGGGACGGTATGTTTCTCCTGGCTTCTGAGTGTTGATGGGTCCCCTCTCATCTCTGTCTTCCTTCCGGGCTGATGGCTTCTGATGGATGTCAGCCCGGGGAAGTTAGAGATGGGGGGAGTGCCTATCTGTTCCCGACCGGGTTTCGTGGTCGGCGGGATACCGACCGATGCACGGGACCTGGGGGGTGTTCGCCGAAGGCGGTGCCTCAAAACTGAATCAAAATTTTTCCAGGTTCCTCTAGGCATAGGCGAGGCGTCTGAGGGTCCAATCGTCCGAGCGACGTGGCGCATCTTGAGCCGCTGGATGATGGCGCGAATCTCGAGGCGGCCCAGTTCCCAAGAAAACGTTATCTTGTCGTTTTGTGCTGGTGGCTTGATCTGGGCCGTCTGATCGAGATCACGTACGAAAGTTGAGGGGAAAGTGAGTTTTCCCCATTTACCAGCTCGGGAAGGCACTTGCTCGGATTTCGATCGGACCCTGCTGTCGGCGCGTTCGGATCGCTCGTAGGTCGGATTTGGATCCTTCGGGGCCGAGCAGTGACTTGGTGAGAGGGGTAGCGGTGATGGGCCTTCGTGACGTTTCGAGAGTAGCCCAAAAGTCGCGAAGTTTCATTGGAAGTCCAAGGGACGTTCCAATTTTACTATAAATCTTCACCCCCCCAAGACCAAGTCTTCACTTTTCACTTTTACTCTCTTTCTTCCGTTTTTACTTTGCTTCGCAGTTTTTACCTCCCTGGGTGGCCTTGCTAGCTGTCGCGGTAGCGTTCTTTGCTCCGGTGAACTTTCCGACCGTACCTGTCACTTTGAGGTCAGTTTCTTTCCCTTCTCTTTTTAAGAAAACATGGTTAAGATTTCGGCTGAGACCCCCGCCTCGGAGCAAGCCGTTGGCCGAGGGGATAAAGGGAAGGGAGTGATGGTGCCGAGCGAACAAGACGTTGTCCGTCCGGATAAAGAGGGTGAAGTGGCCGAAGTGCCCGAGGAAGTCGCTGCGGAGTCCCGAAGGGGTAAAGCCGTGATCACGATAGTGGAAACGCCGAAGAGAGCAGGGGCGTTCGGTCGGCAACTCATCGCCGTATCGACCGTGGGAGGTGTCCGGGATTACACCGAGGATGACTTGGAGAGGGTCACTCAAGGTACGGCAAAACTGGTGGAGGAGAACGAGCCGAGGGAACTGTCCGAGGTCGACCACAGGATCTCGACTCTCACCGAGGCCGATCTCCGCACGATCCGAGAGGGTTTCCGGATCCCTCTCGAGTATGCCCTGCTTCTTCCTGGCCCGGGGTTCCGAGCCAACACAAAGTCCTCGCCGGATATATGCGTCTTCCCGGTCGATTCCCTCATCGCCGGGCTTCGCTTTCCCCTACACCCGTTCGTGGTCGAAGTCTTGGTCTGGTATGGTCTGAGTCCTGCCCAACTGATGCCGAACACTTGGAGGCATGTCGTGGCGTTTCTCCTCCGATGTCAAGAGGTCGACGCCAAGCCGACTATGTTCCTCTTTCGGAGTCTTTTCAAACCTTGCCAGCCGAGGCGTCATGAACAGAGGTTTTTCCTTTCTCCTCGGATGGGAGTTAAGTTGATCGAGAACCCGGACTCGATCAAACATTGGAAGGATAAATACTTTCTCGTCCGAAATCTGACGCCGTGGGTGATATCGACGGCTTGGGCGACGGACGGCCTGCCTAAGCGTACAAAGAAGGACGTCCCGCTGAATGCTGAGGAGGCTGAGGTCCAGAGGAAGCTTCTCGCCCTGCCAGCGCTAAGCTGGAAGGATATTACGGAGGAGCATCTGTTCCGTGGGGGTCTCAGTCCGATCGACCCTCGTATGCTTCTGGTATTTATACTCCTTGTTTAAAGTTCATGAAAAATTTTCTAAGTTTTTTCCTCCGGCTTTTGCAGAGACAATGAAGCTTGACTACAAGGCTCTGGTGGCGAAGGGCCGGGCAGAGCAGGAGAAGAAGAAGAGGTCGGCGGCGGAGACTCAGGAGAGCCGGCCAGCGAAGAAGCCTTCGGTCGTGAAGACCGTCGAGCAGCCGAAGGTCGCGGTCCTCAAGGAGGGGGAGATCGAGGTCCTCGTCTCTCCGACGAAGGTCGTGGTCCCCGAGTAGGGGGAGGTCAATATCTCCGATCCCCCTGCCTCGGATGCACCTGTGCCGACCCCGGGGACGGACACTCCGGGTTCGTCGAGCGGCGTGTTCGGGGTGAAGGATGCGCTGTCCATGCCGGTTCCGCCCCTCACTGCCGAGGCGGAGAAGATCTTAACCGAGCGTCACAAGCAGATCTTCGTCCCCGACTGGCAGGTGATGAACGCCGATGGTTTCCTGGGCGACGGGAACATCTGCATGGAGGCGATAAGGCACTTGCCGACCCCGAAGGATCGAGCGACCCTGAAGGCCGGGATGGCAGGGGACGCCGTGATGCAGATCGCCCGGGATTCCATGTCGGTAAGTAGGCTGATTTCTTCCTCATCCACAATTTCTTCCTTAGAAAATTGTGGATTCGGATTGTAATTCTGTTGCTCTCTTTCAGATCATCTGCCACTTCAATTCCCTGCTCGAGGAGATGGCGAGGAAGGAACAGGAGAAGGAGAAGGAGAGGACGGAGCGCATCAAGGTCGCGAAGCGGCTCGATTCCGAGTTGCTTCTTTCGACGAAGAGGGCTGCCGAAGTGGAGGGGCTGGAGAAGCAGCTGGCCGATGCCGTTCAGCTGTCGAAGGATGCGGCGGCCAAGCTCGAGGCTTCGGAGAAGGAGGTCTCCGAGCTGAAGGATTCGGCGGCCAAGCTCGAGGCGTCGGTGAAGGAGGCTGCCGACCTGAGGGAGGAGTTGGCCAAGGCTCGGTCGGAGGCGGAGGATGCTCGGAAGAGGGCCGAGAAGATCAAGGCCAAACACCTCAGGAAGGTGAAGAGGGTGAAGAGAGCCGTGCAGGAGGAGGCCGCGATGCACATGACCCAGAACATGCTGGACGCCTACGGCCGTGCCTTGCAGCATGTGGTCGCCAAGAACCCAGGCTTCGACACGTCCACCTACAACTTCTATGACCTCGTAGAAGGGGAGGAGGTTGTCCCCGAGGAGTTGATCGGCCCCGAGGGGGAGACAGAACCCGTCCTGGACCCGTGGAAGGCCGCGTCCGAGGAGGAGAAGGAGGACGACTCCGAGGAGGAGGAGAGCTGGAGCGAAGGAGGTGGCGGAGGCGAGGGCAAGGACAAGGCCGAGGGGTCGACGAAACCGAACGACAAACAGGTCGACACCTGACTCGGTTGTCTTCTTTTCTCCCCTTTTTTTTTTGTTTTTGTAAGCCTAACTGCGGACTGGCCACCGCTGTTGTAGAACTCCTCGAATTTTGAATGAAAAAATGTTTTGTTTGGCCAAAATTTGCCCAAGTGTTGAGTCTCGGAGTTAGTGTTTGTTTTGGCGTAACTTTCTCCAAGTGTTAGGCCTCGGATTTATCTCTGCATTTCAGGTGAGATTCGGTCCGATCACGGAGGCCGAATACCTTCGGCAAGAGCTGGTGAAGACGAAGGACGAGCTCTCTCAGAGCCGGTATAGGCGATATCTCCTGCTCGGCAGGCTAGAGGATACGAAGGCGGCTCTGCGGAGGTATGGTCGCGAGCTGTACCAGTATCGGAAGCGCTCTTCAGTCTCCTGTCCCGAAGGCGAAGTTGAGAACCTCCGTAGAGAACTTACGGCCGTCGAGCAGAAGAATGACGACCTTTTGGCCGAGGTCCAATACTTGGAGCTAGCGGAAAAAGAACGTTCGGCAGAGAGGGAGAAGCTGGCTTCCGAACTGGAGAAAGTGTCGACCGAGCGCAAGAGGCTATCGGCCGAAGTCGACAGGCTCAGAAGGATCACAATAGATAGGGGGATTGAAGTCACCCATTACCGACGGCTCGCGACTGATCACGCCAATACCTCGGGCTCGTTGTCGGCTCCGCGACCGAAGAAGTTGGCGAAGGACGACGTCTTGAGGGATAGGATTATCGAGCTGGAGGAAGAGATCGCGTCGCTCAAGCCGGCGCCGGTCAGGGCTAACGTTCGCAGCACTTCGTGTACTCGCGAAGAAAGCGAGAGGGGGATTACATTTCATGAACTTGCGATGCGCTCGCCGTTGACCAGGCGGAGTCCAGCCGACGCTCAGAGCAGTGCCGCCGCCTCGTCGAGCGGGGCTTCGGCCGGCGTCGCCGTTAGAGCTAGCAGCGAAGGGGGTTCGCGCTTCGTTGGTTTAGGGACGGGTTCGGAGGGCAGACCTCGCCGTCCTCGTGTTTCCCTAAACCGAAGCATTCCCCTTCCGAAGAGGCTCTGATTCTGTCGTTTTTTCTATTTTTGTTGATTGTTGTAACAACTTAGCTGTAGGGTCGACCGACCGTCTGTAACACTACCATGTCTGAATGCAAATAATTCTGAAAAATTTCCAAGTGTTAGACTCTGGCCGTGTATTGAAACTGTGTTATTCGTTTTCTCTTCTTTTCAGCTCGTTGTGACGATCCATGGCTCGGACTCCGAGCGTTCGAATGATGGCTCTGAATCCGAGGCCACCTCTGGAACAGTGGTTCTGAGCCCTAGGAGCGCCGATATGAAGTTACGCCGAGCCGAGAGTGAGTGGGACCACCTTTCGTTGGTCCTCAGTCTCCGGGAATCCGAGATCCAACGCTTGGAGAACAAGATAGTCGAGCTGAGCCTCGCAGGGGAGGATGAAGACTCGCAGACCGCGTTCAGCAACGCTCTTCGGGTCAAAAGCATTCGGCACATTCAGTCGAGGATCGTCTCCGAGCGGGATGACCTGCTCTCAGAGATGGGGCATCTGCGTGGTGTGATGGCGAGGCTCCGGGGGGAGAAGGAGGAGTCGTCAGCCGAGGAGGACGAACAGTTTAGTGAGGATGTTTTTGTATGAGAGACAAGTGTAGTTGGTCGGGCATTGCGTGTTTTGTTTGCCGACACTTTGTAATGGAATGTTTTGTATTATGCACCGACAATTAATAAAATTCCCTTTCGTTGCTTTGTATGTTTGTTCTTGCTTGCAACCGTATCGGTCGTGCCGAGATCTTTGAGCCGAGCACGTCTGTTTAGCCGAATGGATCTCCAGGGGTGCGGCTCTTTGTCATTTAGTGGATCTGACACGGTACGGCAAGGTTCTGTACCCAAAAAAGTGTTATTTTGTCGCTTAGAGTAGGTGGCGAGATCTGAGCCGTCGAATGTAGGCGCGAATCTCGAGGCGGCCCAGTTCCCAAGAAAACGTTATCTTGTCGTTTTGTGCTGGTGGCTTGATCTGGGCCGTCTGATCGAGATCACGTACGAAAGTTGAGGGGAAAGTGCGTTTTCCCCATTTACACGCTCGGGAAGCCACTTGCTCGGAAGCCGACCGAGTTTGTGAGTCTTCGGTCTTCGGCTAGTAGTTAGGAGTGTTCGGTCTTTTGTGTTCGGGCGAAGGTCCGATATTGACCTACCGGAGTAGTTTGGATGGATTAGGAACCAAGTGTTGGACCCCGGGACCATCGCTGGAGTTCGACGGCTGTAGGAGCAATTCCGAACGGCGATCTACCCCTGGTTCGTCCGGAGACGAGCCGAGGGGGTAAAGTCGAGCCGAGTGTTGGACTCCGAACCATCGGTATAGTTCAACGGCTGTAGGAGCAATTCCGAACGGCGATCTACCCCTGGTTCGTCCAGAGACGAGCTGAGGGGGTAAAGTCGAGCCGAGTGTTGAACTCCGAACCATCGGTATAGTTCAACGGCTGTAGGAGCAATTCCGAACGGCGATCTACCCCTGGTTCGTCCGGAGAAGAGCCGAGGAGGTAAAGCCGAGCCGAGTGTTGGACTCCGAACCATCGGTATAGTTCAACGGCTGTAGGAGCAATTCCGAACGGCGATCTACCCCTGGTTCGTCCGGAGACGAGCCGAGGAGGTAAAGTCGAGCCGAGTGTTGGACTCCGAACCATCGGTATAGTTCAACGGCTGTAGGAGCAATTCCGAACGGCGATCTACCCCTGGTTCGTCCGGAGACGAGCCGAGGAGGTAAAGTCGAGCCGAGTGTTGGACTCCGAACCATTGGTTAAACAAGAGGGGGGAGGAACATGCAAACTCACGAATATAGAACTTTCATTTATTGATATTTGACGGCGAACCGTTTTACATAATACAATTTGAGAAAAAATGGGTTACAAGTTGGAGGAGAGGAATGGTTCGACACCTCGGATTACTTAGAGAGGCGCCGGAGCGCTCTCTTGGTATTTCAGGAGGTGGTCGGCATTCCAGGTCCTCGGAAGCTCTCTGCCGTCCATGTCTTCGAGCCGGTATGCCCCAGGCCGGACAACCTTTGTGATTCGGTACGGCCCTTCCCAATTCGGAGCTAGCTTGCTCCTCTGACTGGGAGGGATATGGCTAGCTTTCTCAACACCAAATCTCCTTGCTCAAGGTTGGCGGGTCGGACCTTCTTGTTGTACGCTAGCTCGACTCTCCTTCTGTAATTCTGTTGCCGAATCGATGCCCTTTCCCTCAGTTCATCAATCAGGTCCAAGTTTCCTCTGAGTTCCCTGGCATTCTGCGCTTCGTCATAGGCGATGAGCCGAGGGGAAGGAATTCCGACCTCGAGGGGTATTACGGCCTCGGCCCCATAAGTAAGGCTGAAAGGGGACTCTCCAGTGGGCGTCCTCTTGCTTGTGCGGTAGTTCCACAACACATTATGGAGTTGGTCGACCCACAATCCTTTGGAGCACTTGTCCAACCTCTTCTTGATTCCTGCAAGGATCTGCTTATTAGCGTTCTCAGCCTGTCCGTTCGATTGAGGGTGTGAGACGGACGAGAAGCGCTGTTGAATAACGAGGTCGTCGCATAGGGCTCGGAATGCCGCGCCAGTGAACTGAGTCCCATTGTCCGTTACGAGGACGCGGGGGACGCCGAATCTGCATATGATGTTCTTCCAGAAGAACTGCACCACCTTGTTCTCGGTTATAGTGGCGAGGGGCTCGGCCTCGACCCACTTCGAGAAGTAGTCGATGGCTACGACTAAGAACCTGAGCTGACCCGGAGCTGGAGGGAAGGGCCCTAGTAAGTCCATTCCCCACATCGCGAAGGGGATAGGGCTCGATAGGGAGGTGAGGTTGGCCTGGGGGAGACGTCGGATGTTGGAGTGTCTCTGACAGGAGCTGCATTGCCGAACATGTCGCTCGGCGTCCCGAAGAAGGGTCGGCCAGAAGTACCCATAGTTCAAAGCTTTCCGGGCCAAAGACCTGAATCCGGAGTGTGCCCCTCCGATGCCTTCATGAAACTCCTGTAGGGCATATTCGGCCTGATCCGGGGAGAGGCACCTTAGGTAAGGTCGGCCATCTATTTGAGAGAAGGAGCGCTTGTATAATATGCCCTCGATCAAGACATATCGCTCGGCTCGGGTTCTGACTCGGCGTGCTTCTTTGGGATCTGAGGGCAGAACTCCATCCCTTAAGAATTCTACCAGTGGCTTCATCCAATTGTCCTGCAGCGTGACCGGCAATGACTCCACCGAGCGAGGTGTCTCGTCTTCGATGCTCGGTTTAGAGAGGACTTCAATCAGTACGGTCTGTTCGAGACCTTGCAGAGAAGACGAGGCTAACTTGGAGAGAGCGTCAGCTTGTGAGTTCTCCTCCCGGGGGACCCGTTGGATGATGGCTTCTTCGAACCGGCCCATGAGGTCCCAGGACCTTGGCGAGGTACTTCGCCATTCGCTCGTCCCTGGCCTCATATTCGCCCAAGACCTGGTTCACGACTAGTTGGGAGTCACTGTGAATCCGAAGGCGCTGCGCCCCAGCACTTCGTGCGAGTCCGAGGCTAGCTATGAGAGCCTCATACTCCGCCTCGTTGTTCGAGGCCCTGAAGTTCATGCGGATCGCATACTGCAGGACGAAGCTATCAGGGCCGTTCAGGATAATGCCGGCGCCACTTCCTTCACTGCAAGAGGACCCGTCTACAAAGACTGTCCAAATGGGGGGTCCATTCGGGACGTGGCCGACCTCAGGGATGGTGGATTCTACAATGAAGTCGGCGAGAGCCTGTGCCTTAATTGCCGTCCGAGGCTGATAGGAGATGTCGTGCTGACTCAGCTCTATAGACCACTTCATCAGCCGGCCCGAGGTTTCGGGCTTATGGAGGACTTGCTTGAGGGGTTGATCGGTGAGGACGACGACTGAGTGAGATTGGAAGTAGGGCCGAAGCTTTCTTGCTGCCATGACCAAAGCGTAGGCTATCTTCTCTATCCTCGGATAGCGGAGCTCGGCGTCCCGAAGCACCTTGCTCACGTAGTAAATGGGCCTTTGGGTCCGGTCTTCTTCTCTGACCAAAACAGCGCTCAAGGTCTGCTCGGAAGCGGCCAAGTAGATGAAGAGAGGCTCACCCGGGACCGGCTTACTGAGCAGAGGGGGGTTCACCAGATAGGCTTTCAGCTGGTCGAATGATTCTTGCTGTGCCTCGCCCCATTCAAATCCCTTAGCGCCCCGGAGTGCTTTGAAGAAGGGGATGCACTTTTCCCCTGACTTGGAGAGGAACTGACCGATGGCTGCGAGCCGACCGGTGAGCTTCTGCACCTCTTTGACGTTCCGAGGCGGGGCCATGTCTAATATGGCTTTAATCTTTTCGGGGTTAGCTTCAATTCCCCGCTGGCTCACCATGAAACCGAGGAACTTGCCAGAGGAGACTCCGAACGCACACTTGTTCGGGTTTAGCCGCATGTTGTACTTCCTCAACACGCCGAAAGCCTCCTGGAGGTCGGCTACATGGTCGGTGCCGCGGATGCTCTTGACGAGCATGTCATCAACGTACACCTCCATGTTTCGGCCGATCTGATGCTGAAAGACCTTGTTGACGAGGCGCTGGTAGGTGGCGCCCGCGTTCTTCAAACCGAACGGCATTACTCGGTAGCAGTAGAGGCCTTGGTCGGTGACGAAGGAGGTCTTCGGGATGTCCGGAGGGAACATCCGGATTTGGTTGTACCCCGAGAAGGCATCCATGAAGCTGAGGAGCTCATGGCCCGAGGTGGCGTCGATTAGGGTGTCGATGTTCGGGAGAGGGAAGGGATCCTTCGGACACGCTTTGTTGAGGTCGGTGAAGTCGATGCATATCCTCCACGAGCCATTGGACTTCTTGACCATTACCACATTCGACAGCCACTCGGGATAATTCACCTCCTGGATGAACTTGGCCTTCAGCAGCTTATCCACTTCCTCCTTGATTGCTTGCTGTCGCTCGGGAGCGAACTTTCGCCTCTTCTGCTGAACTGGTTTGCACCCCGGTTCGACGCTTAAGTGGTGGACGAGCAAGTCCTCGGAGATGCCGGGCATATCCGCGGCCGACCAAGCAAATAGGTCGCGGTTATCCCGGATGCACCTCACCAAGTCGGAGAACAGCACGGTCGGCAAGGACTTGCTGACGAGGAATTTTCGGCTCGGATCCTCGTCGGAGAAGAGTACTTCTTCTAACTCGTCCGCCGGCTCGGACGTTGGACGGGCCTTCAGCTCGGGGATCTCTAGTGTCTCGAGCGAGAGCACTGGTCCCCCGGTGGAAGTCATGTAGCACTTCCGAGCTGTTTCCTGGCTTCCCCTGACTTCCCCTACTCCCGAGCGAGTGGGGAATTTCATCTTCAAGTGGTATGCCGAGGGGACAGCCTCAAGAGCGGCTAGGCCGGGACGGCCCAGGATGACATTGTATGCTGCCGGGACGTCAACGACCATGAAGTCCATCGGCTCGGTCCGGGTAGTAGGGGTGCTTCCCGCAGTAACGTCTAGGGTTATCACCCCTTCGACGGTTACCGGGACCCCCGTGAACCCGTGGAGAGTATAGCCGGCCGGCTTAAGACGGTCCCGGGACAGCTGTAGGCCTTGAAAGGCCGAGAGGAATAGGATGTTGACCGAACTCCCATTGTCCACCAAAATCCTCTGCACCTTGAAATTGGCCATGCGGAGGTCGATGACGAGGGCATCGCAGTGGGGGGTTCGGACTCCTTCAAGGTCGGCATCGGAGAAAGACACGGGGACGCCGAGACCCTTCGGGGGAGGGGCACTGTGGACCGAGTTGACTTCCCGGACGAAGGCCTTTCGGGAGGAATTAGAGGAGCCCCCCATCGGGCCTCTGTGGATCAGGTGCAAAACCCGTTCTTCTTCGAACTCGGGTGTCTCCTCGCGCCGCTCGGAGCGCTTGTTAGCCCCCCGAGGGGGAGGTGAGTTCCGATCTGTTCGATCGTTACCTTTCACGAACTTGGCCAACTGCCCCCTCCGAATGAGTGCTTCGATCTCATCTCTCAGAGCTCGGCAGTCATTTGTGTCGTGCCCATGGTCTCGGTGGTAACGACACCACTTATCTTTGTTCCTCCTCTTCGCCTGAGTGTGCATCCTCGGGGCCGGAGGGATGATTCCCTCCTTCTCTACTTCCATGAGGATAGTAGAGAAATTAGTGGTGAGGGGAGTGAACTTCTCGAACCTGGGGGGAGGGCGGCGCTGACCGCCCATGTCCTTCTGAGCTTTCTTGGACCCTTCTTCTCCCGTCGCCTTCCTCTTTGACCCCGCGGCGGTGCCCCCGAAGCTCGGAAGGGCTTCGGCCTCCTCCGCCCGGATGTACTTCTCGCACCTCAGGAGGAGGTCGGCGAAGTCATGCGGGGGCTTCTTGGCCAGGGATGATCGGAGGTTGGCGTTAAGGACGTTCGACTGGAACGCCACGGTAGCCACGGACTGGTCCAAGGAGGCAATTGACCTGACTTCCACGGTAAATCTTTTCACATAGTCCCGTAACTTCTCTTGCTTCTCCTGCTGCAGGTTCAGCAAGGAAAGGCTCGTCTTCTCGGCTCGTCGGCTACTCACGAAGTGAGTAATGAACAGTGTCTCAAACTGTTCGAATGAGAAGATGGACGAGGGGGCGAGCCTAGAATACCATTCCCGAGCCGACCCCTGCAGGGTAGCAGGGAAGGTCCTGCAGAGCACTGCGTCGGAGGCTTGATGGATCAGCATCAGGGTTTTGAAGCTCTCGACGTGGTCGACTGGGTCGGACTCCCCAGAGTATGTTTCAAACTGTGGCGGTTTGAAGCTCCTCGGTATATGGGCCTCCATGATCGACCGAGAGAAGGGGGGTCGGCTGGGACGGAAGGTTCCAGCTCGGGACTCTTCCTCCCTGTCCATGCGGCCGATGCGCCTCTCCACCTCATGGATACGGCGGATGAGGGCGTCGTCCCTCCGCTGGTAGTCGTACGACCCTCCGGATTCCTCTCCGTAGGAAGGGGAGTGTGGACTGCGGTGCCGGTACTCCAGGGAGCGCCGAGGACTCTGTTGCCGTTGCTGTCGGCTGGGAGCCGGGGAAGGACTCCGGGTTCGGCGCCGGGGACTGGGATCCCTGGGCGGCGTCGAAACCCTCTGAGCATTCTGGCCGTTCTGTCGGAGATTGAGAGCCTGCAGAACGGTCTCTTGAAACTGGAGGAACTCGGCTCGGCTGATGGGCATATCTCGGTCCCTCGGATGGCGCCGACCCCTGGGGGACCGGGACCTCCTCCTTCGGCGCTCAGGGGATGCCACTCGGCCTCTGCGCTCCGGGGACCTTCTGCCGTCCCGACGACGTGGCGACCGCTCACCTTGACGCTGGCGGGAGGCTCCCTCTCGGGTCCGCCTCTCGTCAAGATGAGTACGGAGGTCGTCGTCCTTATGGCGGTTTTGGAGTGTGATGCGGAGGTCGGGGTGATGGGAAGCCATCGAGTCCGAGGACCCATTGTGGACCGAGACGTGGCATGGATTGACAGGCTGCTTCTCCTTCCGACCATTAAGACCGGACGGACCGTTGTTGGGCTGCTGCTGAGGAGGAGGAGGAGGTGGGACCTGCTGGGTCAGCGGAGGGAGGTTGGACTGAAGGGTAGGATTGACCGGAGCTTCATTCGCCGGGTCGGTGGGGTTGCCCCCACGGTTCGACCCTCTGGATCTGTTCTTCTTCGGCGGCATGGCTGCTGATGTCGACGGAGAATGGGCTGAGACTGTTCGTGTGGTTTTCCCACAGACGGCGCCAATCTGTTACCGCTGATTTCGGTGTGGGGGTAAACAGATAGAATTTGTGGATCCGAGGAAGACCTGAACAGCTGACTCGGCCCGCTTGCTCCTGCCGCAACCTGCAGGGAAGTGTGAGACACCGGGGTTGATTCCGGCGACGCACCCTCCGACGCTCTTATCAGTAATCAGTAAAAGATTAAGAAAGAGCTTGAGTGGTGAAAAAGTGATTAACCTGGTCTTGGTGATAGAGGGGCTGTATTTATAGTCGCCTTTGGAATGATCTGGGGCCTGATTTCCTGTCTAACTTTTAGGAGCGAAATCCTCCTATTCTGTTATAGGAAAGTAGGCCTTGATTCCCTGGTGAGAGCAAATCAAGCTTATTGATTTGATCTAATCAAATCAGTGGCCTGATTCTCCCTTGGTGGACTGGGCTTGTGTCGGGTCGGAACCCGCGCCCAGTTGGAGTGGATTTATTCGCGGGCGATTGGTTTCGTAAGAAGGAGACCCAATACCCGTTTTGGATCCATCTGTATGTGAAATTACCTTTTTACCCCCGTGC
This sequence comes from Hemerocallis citrina, assembly GCA_017893485.1. Taxonomy (NCBI): domain Eukaryota; kingdom Viridiplantae; phylum Streptophyta; class Magnoliopsida; order Asparagales; family Asphodelaceae; genus Hemerocallis; species Hemerocallis citrina. The sequence continues at coordinate 283,491,852 of CM030358.1, forward strand.
TTCAAGATTCGTGCTCAATCTGGACGGTCCCGATTTAACCCCAATTTTAGCCACATCAATTAGTATTAAAAAAAAACTAAATAAAATAAAATCAAAAAATAAATAAATAAAAATAAAAGTAAGTCAGAAGAAAATAAAGAGGTAACAAGAAGAAAAAAAAAATCCAAACTAGTAATAATCTAGCAATTTTCAATATCAATAAAAGAATAACTAGTCCCCGGCGACGACGCCAAAAACTTGATGTGAATTATTTGCAAGTGTATAAAATCCCAACAAGTAGTATAGATAAGTGAAAAGAGTGTCGAACCCATAAGGACTAATTATTTTATCGAGTACCGAAATTACTAGATTAACTACTATTTGGAAAATCAAAATTTAATAAATAAAGCAACTAAATTAATTTAAAGATTTAAACTAACAAAAGAGAACGAAAATATGAAATTTTGTTGTTTATTAATTGCAAAACAAATTCTAGGGCTTTTGATTTCACCTGGTTAATCCCACATAATTTATAACTCCATGCGAATAAAAAGATTATTTTTCTAAGTGGCAGACCAAAATCCCGAAAATAATTCAATATTCTCTCTTAAGCAATATCAAAAATATTCTCAACTAATTATTTGTCATAGTTCATGCACAAATTACTAATTGAAAATTCATTAAGATATATGGATTTCTTAACGGTCACATTAACAGCGGTTCGCTCTTGTAATGGTGTTTAATTTTATAAATTCAAAATCACAAATTACCAGTTCGGTCTCGCCATGATTTAATAAATCAGACAAAATTTGGTTAAACAATTGTAAGCATTAAGAACAAAAATCAAATACACAACCATGGAATAATAGAAAAAAATAATATGGATTCAAAATTGTGTTCTCAAAACTAGGCTACATCGAAGCCCTACAAAATTAAAATTAGTTCATAATAAAATTGCAACTAATAAACATTGTCTTGGATTGCATTAAAAAATACTAAATAAAGAAAATAGATACAAAAAGTATTGTTTGGTTAAAAAAAAATTGCAAACCGAAGACTCGAAACGCGCGCCACACAGTCTACCCCTGTCTCTCTCTCTCCTCTGTCGTTTCTACTGTCTTGGAAACCGAGCCGCCACAGTGCTGCTGTCTTAGAAACCGACGTGGACCCTTATGTCACGGGACCCGCGCTGACCTGACCACAGGACAACAACACCCACGTTCTCTCTCTACGTTTTTGTCTCGATTCGTGCGCCACGTCAAAACAAAGCCGCACTCTTTATTTCTCTCCCGTTTTTATTTTTTTATTTTTTTATTTTTTTCTTTTCCCTGGTTGTCCACTCCGCCACATGCCTTCATGCCGCCCCCTACCTTCATGCCGCCATTACCTTCAGAGCCTTGTACCAGCACGATATATAGAAAAGTAGAATAGGATTAGGTAGTTAATTAAGTTTAGTTGATCAATTAATTAATTAATTAGAATATTTAGATTAAGATTAATCTATTAATCTAAGTAACTAATTTTTTTTTGACTCTTTGCTCATCCATCAATCTGCACTATACTTTTAAAATTATATAAATTGATAATAATATTTTATATCGGCATTTTCGAGAACCAAATTGTAAAATTCAAAATTCAACAAATCAATAAAAATTTAACAATCACCGTCTTTGTTTTCTTTATTGATTTTTACTAAAAATATTCACCTTTTGCATCAAAAAATTCTTATTTCTTCAAAAATAATTAATTAACTGAAATCTGTGGAAATATGATAAATTATTACCCTGATAGACATTCAAGAAATTTTTATGGATAAATGAGTATAGATGTTTATATAAAAATTAGACACATCATCGACTGACAGTCGACTGTCAATTAATTGATTTTGGGATTTTTGCTTGTCGGTCGACCGTCACGTTTTGAACTGATTTTGGCGGTCGACTGTCGGCTGTTTTGCTGATTGGTTTTGTTGAGTTTTCTTCGTTTTTCTTGAATGATTATTTCTTCGATATTATGGACTATTGGTCTACTATTTTAGATGGTGTTTTTACTACAGATTACAGTATTATACAGAGAATTACATTTTTGATTATAATAGAATTTAAATTGTGTTCTATGACGTTATTAAATGAAAGACATATGGTTTTCGAAGGAATTGATGTTTTGTGATATTCTACGACTTCAAAATATGGTTTTCTGATATTTACTAGATTTAATACTTTATTTCAATTCTGGAATTTGTGAGTATTTTAACTGAATTTTGATTCATTGATTTTTAATAAGTTTTCTTAATATAAGAGTATTGATAATGGAATCGAGAGTTTTTATGAAAGATTTTGTGTTGATGGTTGAGTTGTGAGTCTCTAGAGGGTGTGTGGGACCCTGGATACCAGAAGTTGAGATTTTGTGGTTTGGCCAGTTGTGGTCTTGATTGTTGATCAGTTGAGTTAAGTCCGGTAGGGTACACCAACTCCAGGAGATTCGTAATTAATTAATTAGCTTAATAAATATAAGGACATGCACTAGAATGGTGATATGATGAAATGAGGGCAAACATGAGTTATGGACTCTAGGATAATCCGAGGAGTAAGATAATCCCCAGAATTTCGGGACGATTGCTGAAATAGGCCACAAAATGATCTAACATGAGTGGGATTGATCTCCAGTATTCCTAGGATGAAAGCGACGCTCATGGGATGTTTGTGCAATGAGGGTTCCAGGATGACCTGCAGAGTGAGCCATTCCCCAGTATTCCGGGACGATGGATGAAATAGGCCACAGAATGATCCCGTGAGTGGGATTGGCCTCTAGTATTCCAAGGCCAAGAACAGATACTTGCAAAATGTCTAAATCTCATAGTAGTCTTTGTAGTTGATTGACTGCATAACGAGGGATCTAACCCTATAAAGTGAAGAACGATAAGGGGTTGCACCGGACCTATTTAGTATGAAATGCGTAGAATCCGACAAGTATGCATTAGAGAGTCATCATATTGCATTTGTGTTTTTTTGACTTGGTTTTATGCATGATAGTTTTCTGTTTTTCTATTCTTGACACTTAGTCTGGTTTCACTTGATATTTTCATGTTTTATTTATTGGTATTCCTTATTCCATTTGTTATTACTGTTGACATATGTTGTTTATGATTTTATTCTTTATGTTTTATTCATATTGTATTTCTTTTGAGGTCACTCATACCATTATGGCTGACCTCTGTAGTCTTGGGGGTTAGGGTTATCTCTAGCCCCGTGTTTTACAGGTAGGTACCTATAGCTTGGGATTTGGATGCATGTGGTAGATTGATAATGTGGCTTATATAAATTGTAAAGAATGTGTTGTAAAAAAAAGAATTGTAATTCAAGGTTTTTAATTTTCGGCTGTGCTTTGTAAAGAATTGGTATAATAAAGTTGAAGAAAAAAAAAATATTCTGTGTTTTGGCTATATTTACTATTACATTGAGGTAGATGCTGGGATTTGTACCACATATTTCTGTGATATTATATTGAAAATTCGGAGCGCTACAGAGATCGGTATCAGAGCATGCTTAAATAGTAATGATAAACATGGTATAAAAATAAACCTAGGTATGGACATTAGAGCGTGAGTACCTAGGTGTGGACATTAGAGTGTGAGTATCACATAGAATTGAAGTAAGATGATTTGGTTTGGGATATGATTGGGGTTTTGCCTTGAGGTATTGATGTGAATGTGAATTGTGTTGTGATGCTCTAACTTTTCCCTCATTTTGCAGTATTCAGTATAATGGCAGGACCCAGGACCAGGAATGGTGGATATGGTGATGGGGTTGAGAGTTCCCGTGAGGCTGGACATGATCTTGAGACTGAGGTTGCCAGGGTGTTTCGGACCTTGAACGCATTTGTAATATCCCGGACGAATATTATATTTATAAAGTTAAAATAGTTTTATAGAAATTACTTGGTTTTTCTAATAAAAATTATATGGATATATACACTAGTAAGTATATACTGGTATGGTATCAGTTTTGTGTACTTGTACAAAATCTTGAAAAAAAACATTTTTGAGAAAATGTCTGGAAAATCCCAGATAGATATTAAAAATTATTATTTTATTATTATTTTATTTTTAGTTTCAGAAATTAAGTATTTTTGGGGGATATTACCCGGTTTTGTTAATAAACATTATCTATACGCATATACTACTCTGTATATATCTGTTTTGTATCAAATTAAAACTTGAATATTCCGAGCCGATAATAAAACTATTTTATTTTTATTTCTCGGAATTAAATAATTTTTGTACAGATTGATTCATTTTAACTAATAAAAATTATCTGTGTATACAGATATTCGTACGTATATGTACTGTAACGGTTTCGTACGTTTGTACGAAATCATGTAGTATGTGATTTTGGGAAATTATCTTTTATTCTTGATCAATCATGATGAAATGCAGGGTTATGATTGGATTAGGGTTTGATTGCAAATTTATTGGGTTTGTTTGCAATTTAAATTTGCAAATTGGACTCTAATTGTTTTGAGCCACAAAGAGAAAGAGACAAGTGGACTCTTCTCAACCACTTGCTCTCTCTCCCACTCCTACAAAGCATGGCCGGACAAACACAAAGGAAAAATCCCTTTTCCTTTTTTTGGTGTTCCTCCATCTCTTCTCACTCTCTCTTTCTCTCTTATATTTCTTCTACTCCTTCTACTTGATTTAAAATTAGAAAAAGATTGAGAAGAAAAGAAAAAGAAAGAGAGATTAAATCAAAAGAAATAGATTGGGTCTTTATGGGTTTTCTTTGAAGGGGAGCAAGAACAAGGAGCAAGAATAAGGAGGTGAAGAGCAAGCTAGTTCTTCCAAATCGATTTGGTGGGGGTTTCTTAAATTTTTATGTTTGTTTTGTTGTTTTATTTGTTTGTATGTGAAGGAATTGGACTAAAATCATGTGCATATTGTTGGTTGTAGACTTATAATAGATGCCGCATAAAGTTGAAGTGGTAGAACACAAAATAGAACCATAAAGATTCGATTTTTGTGGCTCTAGGGTTAGAATTATTTAACTAGGTTAAAGGTGGAATTTTGATCCCAAATTTATTTCAGAGGTTCTTAGGGATGTTATTACCCTGCTCAAATTTTATTGGATTTTTCGGAGTTGTTTTGATGGGTGACCGTTTCCCCCAAAACAGCAGTGTTGGACAAAAACAACAACTTGCTGTTTTGGGGTAAACATCGGCTTATGTTCGAGGGACTGAAATTTGATGTTCCTTACGGAATTTAGAAAAGTGACCAACTAGGAAGTTGTAGTAGACGTTCTCACCTTTCCAAAATGCCCTATTTTGTCGTATTCCGATAAGCAGTGCAAAAGTTATGGTAGTTACAAAACTGAGCAGCCAGCTTGGCTGAGAGTGCTCACTATTTTGCTTAATTGTTATTTTTGAGCCTTTTACTTGCGGAATCTGAGGAGGTGACCAACTAGGAAGTTGTAGTAGACGTTCTCACCTTTCTAAATTGCCTTATTTGGTTAGATTCCAATAGGAGGTGTAGAAGTTATGGCCTTTACAATTTGCAACAGCCAGCCTTTAGGCTGAAAAGCTCGCTGTTTGAGTTTTTCGATGTTTTTGGATCTTTTACTTACTGAATTTGGAAAAGTGTTAAAATAGAGAGTTGTAGTAGAGACTCTCACCTTTCCAAATTACCCTATTTGGTCAGATTCCGATAAGCAGAGTAGAAGTTATGTGCTTTGGAAGTTTTCAGCTTCGCTGTGTTTTTGGTAGTTCGGAATTGTGTTCAAGGGATGGTAGATTGAGTTCTAGAAGGAATCTGAAAAAGTCATGAACTAGAGAGTTGTATTATATGTTCTCACATTTCTAAATTGTATGATTTGGTTAGATTCCGAAAAATAGAGCAAAAGTTACAAGCTCCCAAAGTTTCAGCTTTGCTGTAGCTTGGGCTGTCTTTTGTTAGTTTTTGCGTGTGTTCAAGGGAAGGTAGATTGAGCTCCATAAGGAATCTAAAAAAATCATCAACTAGATAGTTGTATTAGATTTTCCCACCTTTCTAAATTGTATGATTTGGTTAGACTCCGACAAGTAGACCAAAAGTTACAAGCTCTCAAAGTTTCAGTTTTGCTGTAGCTTTGGCTGTGTTTTGTTAGTTTTTGCATGTGTTCAAGGGACGGTAGACTGAGTTCCATAAGGAATCTGAAAAATTCATCAACTAGAGAGTTGTAGTAGATGTTACCACCTTTCTAAATTGTATGATTTGGTTAAATTCTGACAAGTAGAGCAAAAGTTACAAGCTCTCAAAGTTTCAGCTTTGCTGTAGCTTTGGCTGTCTTTTGTTAGTTTTTGCATGTGTTCAAGGGACGGTAGATTGAATTCCATAAGCAATCTGAAAAAGTCATCAACTAGAGAGTTGTAGTATATGTTCCCACCTTTCCAGAAAGTATGATTTGTTTAAATTTCGACAAGCGTAGTAAAAGTTACGACATTTGCAAGTTTCAGCTTTTTTTGTCAAAACCTGATGTTTCCGTTAAATTTTGCGTATGTTCAAAAGACGGTGGATTAAGTTCCATAAGGAATATGAAAAATTCATCAACTAGAGAGGTGTATTATAGGTTCCCACCTTTCTAAATTGTATGATTTGGTTAGATTCCGACAAGTAGAGCAAAAGTTACAAGCTATAGAAGTTTCAGTTTTTTGTTGAAAATCTGCAGTTTGGTTAACTGTTTACGTGTATTCGATGGGTAGGAATTTGGAGTTCCTTACGGAATCTGAGAAAGTGGTCAACTAGGAAGTTGTAGTAGATGTTCCCACCTTTTCAAATTGTCTAGTTTTGTTACATTCCGACAAGTAGAGCAAAAGTTATAAGCTGTAGAAGTTTCAGCTTTTTGTTGAAATTCTATAATTTGGTTAACTGTTTGCTTGTGTTCGATGGGTAGGAATTTGGAATTCCTTACGGAATATGAGAAAGTGGTCATCTAGGAAGTTGTAGAAGATGTTCCCACCTTTCCAAATTGTATGATTTGGTTAGATTCTGACAAGTAGAGCAAAAGTTACAAGCTATAGAAGTTTCAGCTTTTGTTGAAATTCTGTAGTTTGGTTAACTGTTTGCGTATGTTCGAGGGTCAGGAATTTGGAATTTCTTACAAAATCTGAGAAAGTGGTCAACTAGGAAGTTGTTGTAGATGTTCCCACCTTTTCAAATTATCCAGTTTTGTTAGATTCCGACTAGTACAACAAAAGTTACAAGCTGTAGAAGTCTCAGCTTTTTGTTGAAATTCTGTAGTTTGGTTAACTGTTTGCGTGTGTTTGATGGGTAGGAATTTGGAATTCCTTACAGAATCTGAAAAAGTGTTCAACTAGAGAATTGTGGTAGATGTTCTTGCCTTTCTAAAAAGTCTATTTTTGTCGAATTTCGATAAGCGTAGCACTGGTTGCTTCTAGGCTGTCGGAAGGCCTTTACGTCGCTTTCGGGTTTTTCTTTGGTAGTATGTCTATTTTAAACTGTTAAAAGATTCTTCTGTTGCTTCTTATTATAGAAGATCAAGTTTTGCTAGTAAGCACGTTTGGTTGCTTCTAGGTTATTAGAATCCTGTATGGTTGCTTTTGTATGTTGTTGTCTCATACACAGCTCGCCTGGCTCGTATGTGGTAGTTGGTTTCATACATAGCTTGTTAGCTCGTATGTGTTTTGTTTACTCGTATGTAGCTTATTAGCTAGAACGTAGTTTTGTTGTTCTCGTCTAGGGTGATATTATTGCCCTAGGGGCCATCGACCATCAAGACGTGTATTTATTTTACTCCTAAGGGACTGTGGACGAGTCACTCCATGTGTACCGTCGGATCTTAACCGGTGTAGGTTGATCACGGACCAGAGCATAGATGAAATCCAAGTTCAGGATAGTAGCATGCGAATACGTTTGTATTGCCGGGGTCTTGGATCGATAGGCCATGAACCGGATCCTTTGGGATTCTGTAGGTTGAGCACCTAGTGGAGTTATCTTGCCAATTCTAACTTAAGACCTAGCATGTTGTGTTAGTACTTTTGTCATCCCTAGGATTGTTCGGGGTTAGTGACATCGTTAGGGTAGTAACTTATGGATATTACTACTTAACCTTTACTTATTATCATTTTCGCCGAAGGGAAAGAGTTGATGTTAAGGGTGATACCTTACGATCCGACCAGTCCTATAGGCCGGCACTAGGTGGTGTTATTAGGTTGTACCCTTCTTGTCAAAGGGATACGGTCTGTGCCTTCTCACGGGTTGGGAGCACGGGATCCGTATCTCGTCTGTTAATTTCTGAAGTGCCATGATAAGGGCGGGCAGAGCTAGGCGATGGACCCCCGGAACTTCATCATGTTCTATATCTAAGAGCGAACAAACCATAGACTCTGGTCTATCTGCTAGGTGGCCATAGGGGATGCTTCGATCTAACCTGTGCATCGAATACCTACTAGGTGGCCCACAGGGGATGCTTCGAGCCAACCTGTGCTATCAGATACCTGTTAGGGGGGGCACAGGGGATGCTTTGAGCTAACCTGTGCTGTCAGATACCCTAAGTTCGTCAGAATTTTGAGTGAGGTCCGGTATGTCAGGCAATAGTGGCAAACAGAGACACCGCTATATGACTACGAATGACGGGATTAGACTGTTTCAAGGAAACCTCATCAGTCATGTTGTATCTTCAGAAACAAGTTGAGTACAAGAGTAGAATTCCTTGCACGGGTTCAAATCCCTATATATATGAAGAAACAGCTTGAGATAGGGCATATGTAGTATGTGATGCATTCTGTTCCGGAGACTCGCTTGCATTAGAATAAGAGCATCCTTGCATTTGTTAATCTTACATTAGAGTCTAAGTCATAGCATACACAGACACATCAATTATATATACACGTTTCTCTTTTCATCAATCTGTTTGCTTAAAGTTGAGAATCGCTGCTAGTCATCGGCCTTAAAGCGTCTGTATATGTACTGACGTCCTCATTTCAATAGGTACTGGATTACAAGATTACAGGTACTGGATTGCAGAAATACAGGTACAAGATTGCAGAAGTACATGTACAAGATTCAGGAGGATTTAAGGCAAGAGAAGCAAGGAGTCGATTTCATTTAAGTTTTTCGCTGTAATATATGTTGATTACTATTGTTTCTTTTGTAACAATTGTTGTAATTTATTTATTTGTTGGAAAGCATCCAAGTGAAGTACCAAGTGTTGTTCTTTAATCATTGTACTCTGATGTAAATTGTTGAAAGTTATAACACTTGGGATTATAACGGTATTATTGTAACACTGTTGTAATGTATTGCAATTTTGTAACATTCGGACTTGTAATATATTTGTGTTGAATAAAAAGTTTTAAATTTTTCTGTTTTTCTGTGTATTATGTCTAATTGAAGGAAGGATTTTGGCTTATGTCATGGTTTCCCAATGTACGGAAACCGAGGCGTTACAGAGTGGTATCAGAGCCGACTTCAATTTACAGTCCAACACAGTAGAAAAATTAAACTTGGATGCCTTTTAGGAGTTGGGTTTTAGCTTGTTATAGACAATTATAATTCGTATTGTTGTTTCTTTCAACTTATATTTTATAATTTTTCTATATCTGGACTAATTCCAGTATATATGTATTTTAAGGATGGTGTTCGAGGATATCCTAACCGATGATGTGTTGATAGAAGAGAGTAAACCAATTTCGATGGATGATCCGATGATCTCGAGCAAGGAGCCGAAGGAGATTTCACTACAAGCTTACCTCAAGACGGACTCGCCTTCACCACCACAATGGCTATGTATGGATCAATGCACAGCGGCGGTAGCCAGCATATATCGAGAAATAAGGAAGCTGAGAAAGTACGTGACCAAGAAAGGTCGTCAAGCTAAGCAACTGGGAGATGCTTGCAGAGCTGCATTAGCGGGCCTAGCAGAGGAGCAGGAATACTTTAATTCCAGATTGGCACAACTACAACATGAATGGGAGCAAATCCAGGAGATCACCGAGGTTGTAGTATGCCGTTTCTATGAGAGATTTGGGCACAAGAAATCATTATGTCCACGACGACAAGGGAAAAGATCTGCACTTGCATCAGGGTTCAAGAACCAAGGTCAGAAGCAGAAGATTCAAAAATCGGAGGGCAAACTTGGAGGCGCCAAGCCAGGAAGCTGTTTCCTATATGGTGAGCAAGGTCATTTCATGAGCCAGTACCCGAGGAAGGACCCTCAGATAGATACCCGCGTCTGTTACAAAAATCGGAAGATTGGTCATATCCGACCAGATTGTCCCCAGTTTCATAAGGGTAGCGGCAGATCAGCACCGAAGATGAACAATAAAGGAAAGGAGCTTGTTCACCAAGAGTAAAAGTTCGCACTTACTAAAGGCAAGCTGAAGAGGGTAGAAGAGCCATTACCAGCATGTGCATATGGAGTTGTAACTAAGTTTTAAAGTTGTATTTCGAAATTTATTTTGGTCTAAGAAGTAATGTATGATGTAACACTTTTTGTAACCAAATGGGTTATATTTATATGAAATCCAGGAAACAGTTTTGTTCAATTTTGGTTCATCATATTCTTTGTCTAAATTAATTTTCAAGAAGTTGAGATGTGTGCGGGAGGCAACTCTAGATTTGGTTTTGTTGATTACGCCATCTGGAGCAATCCTCATTACAGATTTATACTATAAAGGCTGTGAACTCCAAATCAGAAGGAAGACCTTAAGTATAGATTTGTTAGAGTCGGACCTTGCAGGAGCGGAAGAAGGGCATGCTGAGCATTGACTGTACTTCTGAGCAACTACAAGATTATCGGCTTTGAGCAAATTATAGGAGAGAATCCTGAAAGTCAGAAGTGATGTTCGTAGGCCATGTCCTATTCTAATGAGAGAGTGGCTACCGAAGTGCAAAAGACCGAGGTAGTGAAATATTAGCCTCAGCCAAAGACCATGAAGTAGGTAAGAAGCTAAATGATGAGATCAGGCAAGTCAGTATTGAAGTAATTATTCAAGATTGGAGCTCAGTTTTGGCACGATGCAAGCTGCAACCGAGTGAAGTAAGCAAGTCAGAAGGCTTAGGCAGGAGATGCAGGGATTGAAGCACCGAAGCGGAAAGTTTATGAAGGAAAATCTCAAAATATCAGTATGGACTTCATCACAGGATTACCCAGAAGTTCGAAAATGTATGACTCAAGTTGGGTAATTAGGGACCCGGTTGACGAAAGTCTACACAATTTTCCAATAAATATGACTTAGACGCTAGAGAAATTAGCAGAAGTCCAAATTGAAGGCGTAATGAAGCAGCATGGAGTGCCAGTATCACCGGTACTGACCAAGATTCGAGAGTTACGTCGCGACTTTGGCAGATTCTTCAGGCAGTTTTAGGAACAAGGTCGGGTTCTTTGGAGAACCAGTTCGTGGATGAGGCACTTGGGAGCTAGAAAGCCATATAAGATTTCTTTCCCCGAGTTATTTAGAGTAAGAAGGTTTTTCTGTTTTCCTGACTTAATGTAGTTCTGCGGACAAAATAATTCTAAGGAGGGAGTATTGTAATGTCCCGGACGGATATTATATTTATATAATTATTATTTTTAAAGTTAAAATATTTTATAGAAATTACTTGGTTTTTCTAATAAAAAGTTATCTGGATATATACACTAGTAAGTATATACAGGTACTGTATCAATTTTGTGCACTTGTACAAAATCTTGAAAAAAAGCATTTTTGAGAAAATGTCTGGAAAATCCCGGGTAGATATTAAAAATTATTATTTTATTATTATTTAATTTTTAGTTTTAGAAATGAAATATTTTTGGGGGATATTACCCGGTTTTGTTAATAAACATTATCTATACGAATATACAAGTCTGTATATATCTATTTTTATCAAATTAATACTAGAATATTCCGAGCCGGTAATAAAACTACTTTATTTTTATTTCTCAGAATTAAATTATTTTTATACAGATTGATTCGTTTTAACTAATAAAAATTATCTGTATATACAGATATACGTACGTATATGTACTGTAATGATTTCGTACGTTTGTACGGAATCATGTAGTATGTGATTTTGGGAAATTATCTTTTATTCTTGATCAGTCATGATGAAATGAAGGGTTAGGATTTGATTAGGGTTTGATTGCAATTTAAATTTGCAAATTGGACTCCAATTGTTTTGAGCCATAAAGAGAAAGAGACAAGTGGACTCTTCTCAACCACTTGCTCTCACTCCCTCTCCTACAAAGCATGGCCGACCAAACACAAAGGGAAAAATCCCTTTTCATTTTTTTGGTATTCCTCCATCTCTTCTTACTCTCTCTTTATCTCTTATATTTCTTCTACTCATTCTACTTGTTTTAAATTAGAAAAAGATTGAGAAGAAAAGAAAAGGAAAGAGAGATTAAATCAAAAAGAAATAGAGTGGGTCTTTATGGGTTCTCTTTGAAGGGGAGCAAGAACAAGGAGCAAGAATAAGGAGGTGAAGAGCAAGCTAGTTCTTCCAAATCGATTGGGTGGGGGTTTCTTAAACTTTTATGTTTGTTTTGTTGTTTTATTTGTTTGTATGTGAAGGAATTGGACTAAAATCATGTGCATATTGTTGGTTGTGGAATATAATAGATGGCATATAAAGTTGAAGTGGTAGAACACAAAATAGAAGCATAAAGATTCGATTTTTGTAGTTCTAAGGTTAGAATTATTTAACCAGGTTAAAGGTGAAATTTTGATCCCAAATTTATTTTAGAGGTTCTTAGAAGTGTTATTACCATGCTCAAATTTTATTGGATTTTTCGGATTTGTTTTGACGGGTGAAACAACCGTTTCCTCTTAAACAGCGAGTGTTGGACAAAAACAACAACTTGCTGTTTTGGGGTGAACATCGGCTTATGTTCGAGGGGCTGAAATTTGATGTTCCTTACGGAATTTGGAGAAGTGACCAACTAGGAAGTTGTAGTAGATGTTCTCACCTTTCCAGAATGCCATATTTGGTAAAATTCCGATAAGTAGTGCAAAAGTTATGGCCGTTACAAAACAGAGCAACCAGCTTGGCTAAGAGTGCTCACTGTTTTGCTTAATTGTTGTTTTTGAGCCTTTTACTTGTGGAATCTGAGGAGGTGACCAACTAGGAAGTTGTAATAGAAGTTCTCACCTTTCTAAATTTTCCTATTTGGTTAGATTCCGATAGGCGGAGTAGAAGTTATGGCCTTTACAATTTGCAGCAGCCAGCCTTTAGGCTGAAAAGCTCGTTGTTTGAATTTTTCGATGTTTTTGGAACTTATACTTACTGAATTTGGAAAAGTGTTAAACTATAGAGTTGTATTAGAGACTCTCACCTTTCCAAATTATCCTATTTGGTTAGATTCTGATAAGGAGATTAGAAGTTATGTGCTTTGAAAGTTTTCAGCTTGGCTGTATTTTTGGTTGTTCGGAACTATGTTCAAGGGACAGTAGATTGAGTTCCACAAGGAATGTGAAAAAGTCATAAACTAGAGAGTTGTAGTATATGTTCGCACCTTTCTAAATTGTATGCTTCGGTTAGATTCTGACAAGTAGAGCAAAAGTTACAAGCTCTCAAAGTTTCGGCTTTGTTGTAGCTTTGACTGTCTTTTGTGAGTTTCTGCGTGTGTTCAAGGGACGGTAAATTGAGTTCCATAAGGAATCTGGAAAAGTCATCAACTAGAGGGTTGTATTAGATGTTCCTACCTTTCTAAATTGTATGATTTGGTTAGATTCCGACAAGTAGAGCAAAAGTTACAAGCTCTCAAAATTTCAGCTTTGCTGTAGCTTTGGCTGTCTTTCGTTAGTTTTTGCGTGTGTTCAAGGGACGGTAGATTGAGTTCCATACGAAATCTGAAAAATTCATCAAATAGAGAGTTGTAGTAGATATTCCCACCTTTATAAATGATATGATTTGGTTAAATACTGATAAGTAGAGCAAAAGTTACAAGCTCTCAAAGTTTCAACTTTGTTGTACCTTTGGTTGTCTTTTGTTTGTTTTTACGTGTGTTCAAGAAACAGTAGATTGAATTCCATAAGTAATCTGAAAAAGTCATCAACTAGAGAGTTGTAGTATATGTTCCCACCTTTCCAGAAAGTATGATTTGGTTAAATTCTGACAAGCATAGCAAAAGTTACGACCTTTGCAAGTTTCAGCTTTTTTGTCAAAACCTGCTGTTTCCGTTAACTTTTGCGTATGTTCAAAGGACGGTGGATTGAGTTCCCTAAGGAATATGAAAATGTCATCAACTATAGAGTTTTAGTATATGTTCCCACATTTTTAAATTGTATGATTGGGTTAGATTCCGACAAGTAGAGCAAAAGTTACTTGCTGTAGAAGTTTCAGCTTTTTGTTGAAATTCTGCAGTTTGGTTAACGGTTTGCGTGTGTTCGATGGGTAGGAATTTGGAGTTCCTTATTGAATCTGAGAAAGTGGTCAAATAGGAAGTTGTAGTAGATGTTCCCACCTTTTCAAATTGTCTAGTTTCGTTAGATTCCAACAAGTAGAGCAAAAGTTACAAGTTATAGAAGTTTCAGTTTTTGTTGAAATTCTGTAGTTTGGTTAACTGTTTGCGTATGTTCGAGGATCAGGAATTTGGAATTTCTTACGGAATCTGAGAGAGTGGTCAACTAGGAAGTTATAGTAGATGTTCTCGCCTTTTCAAATTGTCCAGTTTTGTTAGATTCCGACTAGTATAGCTAAAGTTACAAGTTGTAGAAGTCTCAGCTTTTTGTTCAAATTCTGTAGTTTGGTTAACTGTTTGCGTGTGTTCGATGGGTAGGAATTTGGAATTCCTTACATAATCTGAAAAAGTATTCAACTAGAGAATTGTGGTAGATGTTCTTACCTTTCTAAAAGGTCTATTTTTGTCAAATTTCGATAAGCGTAGCACTGGTTGCTTCTAGGCTGTCGGAAGGCCTTTACGTCGCTTTCGGGTTTTTCTTTGGTAGTATGTCTATTTTAGACTGTTAGAAGATTCTTCTATTGCTTCTTATTATAGAAGATCAAGTTTTGCTAGTAAGCACGTTTGGTTGTTTCTAGGTTGTTAGAATACCTGTATGGTTGCTTCTAGATGTTGTTGTCTCATACACAGCTCGTCTGGCTCGTATGTAGTTGTTGGTTTCATACATAGCTTGTTAGCTCGTATGTGTTTTGTTTACTCATATGTAGCTTATTAGCTAGTACGCAGTTTTGTTATGCTCGTCTAGGGTGATATTATTGCCCTAGGGGCCATCGACCATCAAGACGTGTATTTATTTTACTCCTAAGGGACTGTGGACGAGTACTCCTCGTGTATCGTCGGATCTTAACCGGTGTAGGTTGATCGCGGACCAGAGCATAGACGAAATCCAAGTTCAGGGTAGTAGCATGCGAATACTTTTGTATTGCCAGGGTCTTGGATCGATAGGCCATGAACCGGATCCTTTGGGATTCTGTAGGTTGAGCACTTGGTAGAGTTATCTTGTCAAGTCTAACTTAAGACCTAGCATGTTGTGTTAGTACTGTTGTCATCCCTAGGATTGTTTAGGGTTAGTGACATCATTAGGGTAGTAACTTATGGATATTACTACTTAACCTTTACTTATTATCATTTTCGCTGAAGGAAAAGAGTTGATGTTAAGGGTGATACCTTACGATCCGACCTGTCCTATAGGCTGGCACTAGGTGGTGTTATTAGGTTGTACTCTTCTTGTCAAAGGGATACGGACTGTGCCTTCTCACAGGTTGGGAGCACGAGATCCGTATCTCATCTGTTAATTTCTGAAGTGCCATGATAAGGGAAAGCAGAGCTAGGGGATGGACCCTCGGAACTCCGTCATGTTCTATATCTAAGAGCGAACAAACTATAGACCGTGGTCTATCTGCTAGGTGGCCATAGGGGATGCTTCGATCTAACCTGTGCTGTCGAATACTTGCTAGGTGGCCACAGAGGATGCTTCGAGCTAACCTGTGCTGTCGGATACCTTAAGTTCCTCAGATTTTTGAGTGAGCATCGGTATGTCAGGAAATAGTAGCAAATAGAGACACCACTATATGACTACGAATGGCGGGATTAGACCGTTTCAGGAAAACCTCATCAGTCACGTTGTATCTTCAGAAACAAGCTGAGTACAAGAGTAGAATTCATGGTGCGGATTCAAATCCCTATATATATGAAGAAACGGCTTGAGATGTGGCGTATGTAGTATGAGATGCATACTGTTCTAGAGACTCACTTGCATTAGAATTATAGCATCCTTGCATTAGTTAATCTTGCATTAGAGTCTAAGTCATTGCATACACTGACACATTAATTATATATACACGTTTCTCTTTTCATCAATCTGTTTGCTTAAAGTTGAGAATCGCTGCTAGTCATTAGCCTTAAAGCATCAGTATATGTACTGACGTTCCCATTTCAATAGGTACTGGATTACAAGACTACAAGTACTGGATTGCAGAAGTACAGGTACTGGATTGCAGAAGTACAGGTACAGGATTTAGGAGGACTCAAGGCAAGAGAAGTAAGGGGTCAATTTTATTTAAGTTTTCCGCTGTAATATATGTTGATTACTATTGTTTCTTTTGAAACAATTGTTATAATTTATTTATTTGTTGGAAAGTATCCAAGTGAAGTACCAAGTGTTGTTCTTTATTCATTGTACTTGATGTAAATTGTTGAAAGTTGTAACACTTGGGATTATAAAGGTATTATTATAACACTATTGTAATGTATTGTAATTTTGTAACATTCGGACTTGTAATACATTTGTGTTCAATAAAAAGTTTTAAAATTTTCATGTTTTTTTGTGTGTTGTGGCTAATTGAAGGAAAGTTTCTGGCTTATGTCACGGTTTCCTGGTGTACGAAAATCGGGGCGTTACATCATTCATGGCAGCCAACATGGCACAGAATCAGAATCAAAGGGTTTGAACCAGTGTTTGTTAATGCTGATCCAATTAAGCAGGTTGAGTCCTTCAAGCGGATGAAGTCGCCTGTTTTTTAGGGGCAGTCTGATCCAAATGAGGCTGATGATTTGATTAAACGGATGGAGATGGTCTTCGAAGTTTTGGAAACCCCAGTAGTCAATAAGTTGAAATTGGCTGCAATGCAGTTAGAGAAGGACGCTGACGTCTGGTGGCAGTCGGTGAGAAGGACTTTTGGGGATCAACAGGTGACTTGGGAAGCTTTTCTTGAGGATTTTTGGGACCTTTTCTTTTCTCTGGATATTCAAGAGAAGAAGACAACGGAATTCTTGAATCTACACCAAGGCAGCATGTCAGTGCGCAAATATGAGACCAAGTTCGCCCAACTATCAATGTATGCACAGGAGCTGATTATTGATGAAGCGAAGAAAGCCAAGAAATTCGAGCAGGGATTGAAGCCAAATTTGAGGTCACGGATGATACCGTTGGGCATCAAAAGATTTGACATGCTGGTCAGGAGAGCTACAATGAAAGAGGAAGATATGGACTAGTTCCAAAATAAGAAGGAAACCTGAAACAGGAACAAGAGGCCAGCAGCAGCAAGTCATAGTGGGAAGAAGTTTCCAGGGAAGTAGGGCAGGTTCAGTAAGCTAGAGCAGAAGGCACCCGCAACTCAAGAGGTGACTTTTTACTACTGTAAGGAGGTAGGTCACTTCAAGTCAGAATGTCCTAAACTGGCAAAGCATACTGGTTTCCAGTGTGGGCGAGAGGGGCATACTAGGTTGTTCTGCCCGCAACTCAAGAAGGAAGGTGCAGGCCGAAGTAAATTCCAGAGGCAGAGGCGAGTGTTCGCATTAACTGAGGAGGATGCAGGTAACTCAGAGGATGCGATCCAGGGTATCCAAGAATTTTAAATTCATTTATTTGATGTGTTAAGTAAAACTTTGTTTAAGAATAAAATGGAGATTTGAGTATCATTCTTCATGTAACAGGATTTGTTTGGGTTAATGGAATAAAAGTAAAAGTTTTATTTGATACTGGTTATTCGCATACATTTGTATCGCCCAATTCTGCTAAAGTTTTAGGTGTGGAACCTAACGTATTTCCAGGCAGGGTCTTATCGGTGGCAACACCATCAGGGAAAGAATTGAATGTTGATCGATATTATGAAGGCTGTGATATCGAGATTGGTGGGAGATTATTTGGCATTGATCTCATTGAGCTGCAAGTCTTAGGTGTGGATGTGATCGTGGGTATTGATTGGATGAGAATATATGATGCCACAATTGAATGGAAAAAGAAAAAGGTGTTGGTGAAAGCACCAGGAGGTCTCGCAGTGACTTCTCAGTGACTTTTAAGGGAAGAAGAAGGACCCGAAAGTGACTGCATGGTATCTAAGTTGATGATTCCAGATGAAGTCGGTGGCATCCCAATGGTCAGGGATTTTCCTACGGTATTCTTGGAAGATTTATCAGGATTACCGCTACAGCGAGATGTTGAGTTCTGTATTAATGTTCAGTCGGGGAGTGCTCCGATTTCTAAGGCTCTGTACAGGATGGCACCTGTAGAGCAAGATGAAGTTAAGAAGCAGATTGAGGAATTGCTGAGCAAGGATTTTATCAGGCTGAGTTCTTCACCGTGGAGAGCACCAGTGTTGTTAGTGAAGAAGAAGGATGGGTCAATAAGGATGTGCATTGACTATTGGGAGTTGAACAGGATGACTATTCAGACCAAGTATCCGCTTCCACAGATTGATGATCTGTTTGATAGGCTTCGGGGAGTAGCTGTATTTTCGAAGACTGATCTGCGATCAGGGTATCATCAGGTTCGAGTTAAGGAGGAATATGTGAGTAAAACAACTTTCAAAACTCGTCATGGGCTCTATGAGTTTTTGGTAATGCCGTTCGGTGTGACGAATGTGCTGGCAGTATTCATGGATATGATGAATAGGATCTTGAGGCCATTTATTGATTCCTTCGTGGTGGTTTTCATAGATGATATTTTGGTGTATTCGAAGATGGAGGAAGAGCGCTCTAAGCACTTGGCAGAGGTATTGAAGAAGATGCAGGTGCATAGCTTGTATGCCAAGCTGTCAAAGTGTGAGTTTTGCAGTTTGAGGTAGCTTTCCTTGGTTATATCCTTTCTAAGGAGGGAGTGACCACTGATCCTCAGAAGGTTGAAGCAGTGAAGCATTGGCCCAGGCTAACGACAGTGAAGGATGTCAGAAGTTTCTTGGGTTTGACTGGGGAGATTCATTCAGGGTTATGCATAGATTGCAGTTCCTTTGATAGGGTTAACTCGGAAGAATGTGGCATTCACTTGGACTGATAAGTGTAAGGCGAGTTTCCTTGAGCTAAAGGAGAGGTTGACGAATGCGCGTGATGTGTCTAATTTTTATATAAATATTTATACTTATTTACCTATTAAAATTGTTTGTATTCGTCTATTATGTTAATAAGTTATCTTATTTCGATAGATTTCATTCATTAATTATTTTTGAAGGAATAAGATTTTTGATGCAAAAAGGTGAAAATTTTCAGTAAAAATCAACAGAGAAAATAAGTAGAACGATTCATTAATTTTTATTGATTTATTGAACTTTACAATTTGGCCATGTGAAAAGCAAAATATAAAATTTTAATTGCCAATATAGGTGAAAGTGCAATAAACAAATTTAAAAGTGTTTAATTGAGTCAATGTGATTATTAGTTAGTTTAATTAATTTAAACTAATTAATTTTATTTTTATTTTTAAATCCTAAAGTCTGATTTATTTTGTGTGTATGCAGCACGACATCAAGAAGAGAAAGAAAAGAAAAGGAAACAAGAAATAAAGAGAAGATCACATAAGGAAATAAATAAATGAAGAAGAGGGGGTTTTCTGCCAAAATAAACCATAATTCCACGTTTTGGATCCCTATAAATACAATAGCAAGCAAGAGAAGAAAAGCACGCTTAACGAAGAGAGAGAGCGACGGCTGATCTCTATAATTTTTTTTTAAGTGAAAAGACGACAGCGGAGATTCACAGGTATTTGGACTATTTACTTTTTGTTCAAAGGACACTGACGTGGGCGCTAAGCTTGAGATCAGAACAGGAAGAACGGAATAGAAAAAGAGAGACGAAGTCAGGTCTGCTGACTTGCTGACGTCAGCATGACATCAGCGGCGAAGCAGATAGAGACGAGACAACAAGCGGCGTGACGTGGCGTGAATGCTGCTGGGGCGCTCTCCGAGACAGAGACGGGATAGGGAAGAGAGAGAAAGAGAAGTGCTGACTTTCGCAATTCGATGCATCTCGGTTTGCAAATTTTTTTCTTACAAAACAGTTCTTCCTGGATCTCTTTTCTCTTTGCCTAATTTTATTATGCAATCCAAGATAGTTTTTGTTAGTTGTAAATTTTTTAAGAACTAAATTAGTTATTTTAGGGCTTCGATGTAACATAGTTTTGATAACAAAATTTTAATTTCATATTATTTTTCTAATTTTCCATGGTTGTGTGTTTGATTTTTGTTCTTAATGCTAATAATTATTTGGCCAACTACTGTATGATTTATTGGATCATGGAGAGACCAAAGATAATTTGCGATTTTGAATTATAGAATTAAACACCATTGACTGAGCGAAATTAGAGATGATTTACCGCGATTGATGTGACTATAAAGAAATCCATAAAACTTAATGAGTCTTCAATTAATTAAATTTGCATAGAGATATGACAAACTGTTAGTTTGAGATATTTTTGGTGTTGTTCGAGAGAAAGTATTGAATACTTAGGCGATTTTGGTATACAACTTAGAAAAATAATATTTTTATTCACATGGAATTATAAATTGTGTGGGATTAACTAGGTGAAATCAAAAGCTCTAGAAATTAATAAACAACAAAATTTCATATTCTGCTCCTTTTAATTAATTTAGTTAGTTCTCTAGTTTAATTTAATTTAGTTGCTTTATTTATTGAATTTCGATTTTCCAAATAGTAGTTAATCTAGTAATTTCGGTACTCAATAAAATAATTAATCCTTGTGGGTTCGACACTCTTTTCACTTAACTATATTACTTGTTGCGATTTACACTTGCAAATAATTCACAAGTTTTTGGCGTCGTTGCCGAGGACTAATTATTCTTTTATTGATATTGATAATTGCTAGATTGTTACTAATTTGAATTTTTCTATTTTTTTTATTTTTTTTAATTTCTTTTTAGTTTTTCTATTTTTTTAATACTTATATTTCAGGACATACACGTACATTATCATGAAAAATGTATAAAACAGGGCTTTGAGAGATTATGTTATGCCCTCAATTCATGGAGCATTATCAAGCATAATGAGACTT
Source organism: Hemerocallis citrina (assembly GCA_017893485.1). Classification (NCBI taxonomy): domain Eukaryota; kingdom Viridiplantae; phylum Streptophyta; class Magnoliopsida; order Asparagales; family Asphodelaceae; genus Hemerocallis; species Hemerocallis citrina. The sequence goes on from CM030358.1 coordinate 283,513,047, forward strand.
GCAATTGAAGCAAACAACTTTGAAATTAAACCAGCAATTATTCAGATGATTCAACAGACTACTCAATTTTGGGGACTATCGCACGAGGATCATTATGTTCACATTGCAAACTTTCTAGAAATTTATGACACTTTCAAGCAGAACGGAGTATCAGATGATGCAATTCGATTGAGTCTCTTTCCTTTTTCACTAAGAGATAAGGCGAAGGCTTGGCTAAATTTTCTACCACACGGTAGTATTACTACTTGGGAGGGACTTGCACAAAAAATTTTGGCTAAGTATTTTTTGCCAGCAAAGATAGTGAATCTAAGGAATGATATTACCACCTTCATTCAATTTGAGACCGAGTCTATGATGCATTGGAGAGGTACAAAGAGTTATTGAGAAAGTGTCCTCATCATGAACTATTGAAATGACTACAAATTCACATATTCTATAATGGTTTGGGAGTTACAAATCGATATGTTATATATTTGGATGTTGCACCATCTATTCATTCATTTTCTCAGCATAAACTCAAAGAGGTGGGGATATCAAAGACTCCATCTTCAAGAAAGAAACAACTGAAATTCGAGCCGCTACCATCAAGCTTGACGGATGCACAGAAATAATCCACATATGAAGAGAATTATTGGAAAAGACGCTCGTATGTTGTTGGATCTTGGCGTCACATAACCATCTCACTATCAAGTCTAACTAAAGACTTAAAACTTAGCGCTTCTTGGGAGGCAATCCATATTTTCTTTTACTGCATTTAAATTTTCTTTTTCTTTAGTTTATTTTAATTTTAATTTTTGATTTTATTTTGTAGGATTGCATGAGTATGGAAGTTGCTGGTCGGAGCTGTTTTCTACACCTACATTGATGGCTGTTATTTAGCAGGATGGTGCCAAAATCTGGAAAAGTGTTTCAAAGAGAGATTGTAGCCAATTGTCTTAGCTTCCCAGAACAAAAAGAATCAGGCCATTTGGACACATACAACTCCAGATATCACTGAAACAATGAACGTCACGCGTGCAGAATTTTAACACGAATCAGGGGAGAAATTCTGAACTTTTTGCATTCTTTTTGTTTTTCTTTTTCCTTTCCCATTGAGGAAAATGTGATATTCAATTTTAGGGGAAGGGGTTCAAATTTATTTTTTTATTTTATATATATTTGAAAAGAAAAATAAAACAAAATGGATTTCAATTAGGTTTACCATTACACTTTTGAGTTCTTAATTGTGCTAAAGCATTGATTTTTTTTTGAAGGATAGACAATTACTTATAAAGCAAGATTAAGCATACTTATTTACTTTAGGATTATTGAATTTTAAAAATTCCTTACAAAATTGTGTGTCATGTAATTATACATAAAAAAAATGTGATGCTTTTTCGTGTGATTATCCCCTTTGATCTAGTCCTAAAAAGAGTTTAAGTAAATAGAGTGATAATGATCAAGTAATTGAATAAATAAAGTCTATCAACACCATTGTTTTGAGTTGTGTAGTAACTAGGGGTATTCATCACCAATGTTTACTTTTACATCAAACTGCAACTTGAAATATGAGTATGCAAAGCACTCTAAGTTTGTGACTTGTTGAGTAACCGGGTGAATTCAAATGTTTGCATTCGCATAAAAAGGCAAGGACAACTTAGAGAAGAGAACGAAAAAAAAAACTTTAGTTTGCTACTCGGTTTGTAGTAGTGAGAAGGGAAAATCACAGATAAAGTTGTTACATACTATAATTACATTAACTGCATGACAAATATGATTGGGTTCGGAATTATGAATGAATAATTACACTGGAGAAAGTGGGTATGTTTGGTTTTAATTTATTTTCTATTGTTTATTTTCTAAATTGAAATTTTCATACTTGCATGATGAGATCTCTTAGTGTGATGAATTGAGCAATTATTGACTATTATTCCTTTATTCATGGTTTTACTTTTTACTCGAGGACAAGCAAAATCTTATGTTTGGGGGTATTTGATGTGTCTAATTTTTATATAAATATTTGTACTCATTTACCCATAAAAATTGCTTGTATTGGTATATTATGTTAATAAGTTATCTTATTTCCATAGATTTCAGTTAATTAATCATTTTTGAAGGAATAAAATTTTTGATGCAAAAAGGTGAAGATTTTCAGTAAAAATCTACAAAGAAAATAAGGAGAACAATTCATTAATTTTTATTGATTTATTGAATTTTGAATTTTACAATTAGGCCATGTGAAAAGCAAAATATTAATTTTTTATTGCCAATAGAGGTGAAAATGCAATAAATTTTTTTTAAATGGTTTAATTGAGCCAATGTGATTATTAGTTAGTTTAATTAATTTAAACTAATTAATTTTATTTTTTATTTTTAAATCCTAATTTCTGATTTATTTTGTGTGTATGCATCACGTACTTCGAGAAGGGAAAGAAAAGAAAAAGAAGCAAGAAATAAAGAGCAAATCACATAAGGAAATAAATAAATGAAGAAGAGGGGGTTTTCTGCAAAAATAAACCCTAATTCCACGTTTTGGATCCCTATAAATACAATAGCAAGCAAGAGAAGAAAAGCACGCTTGACGAAGAGAAAAGGCGACGACTGATTTCTATAAATTTTAAAAAAAAGTTAAAAGACGACAGCGGAGATTCACATGTATTTGGACTATTTACATTTTGTTCAAAGGATGCTGACGTGGGCGCTAAGCTCAAGATCAGAAGAGGAAGAAAGGAAGAGAAGGAGAGAGAGACGAAGTCAGGTATGCTGACTTGCTGACGTCAGCGACGAAGCAGACAGACGAGACAGCAGGCGGCGTGACCTGGCATGACTGTTGCTGGCACGCACTCCGAGAAAGAGACGGGACAAGGAAGAAAGAGAGAAAGAGAAGTGCTGAATTTCGCAATTCGAGGCACCTCGGTTTGCAAATTTTTTTCTTCCAAAACAGTTCTTCTGGGATCTCTTTTCTCTTTGTCTAATTTTATTATGTAATCCAAAACAGTATTTTGTAAGTTGTAAATTTGTTATGAACTAAATTTGTTATTTTAAGAATTCGATGTAGCCTAGTTTTGAGAACGCAATTGTAATTTCATATTATTTTTCTATTTTTTCATGGTTGTGTGTTTGATTTTTGTTCTTAATGCTTACAATTATTTGGCCAACTATTTTATGATTTATTAGATCATGGAGAGGCTGATAGGTAATTTGTGATTTTGAATTATAGAATTAAACATCATTGATTGAGCAAAATTAGAGATGGTTTGCCGCGATTGATGTGACTATAAAGAAATCTATAAAACTTAATGAGTCTTCAATTAATTAAATTTGCATAGAGATATGACGAATTGTTAGTTGGAGATATTTTTGGTGTTGTTCGAGAGAAAGCATTAAATACTTAGGGGATTTTGTTCTACAACTTGGGAAAATAAGATTTTTATTCACATGGAGTTATAAATTGTGTGGGATTAACTAGGTGAAATCAAAATCCCTAGAATTAATTTTGCATTTAATAAACAACAAAATTTCAGATTCCGCTCCTTTTAATTAATTTAGTTAGTTCTCTAGTTTAATTTAATTCAGTTGCTTTATTTATTGAATTTCAATTTTCCAAATAGTAGTTAATCTAGTAATTTCTGTACTCAATAAAATAATTAGTCCTTGTGGGTTCGACACTCTTTTCACTTAACCATATTACTTGTTGCAATTTTGTACACTTGCAAATAATTCACACCAGCGCCTATCTTAGCTTTGCCACAAGCTGGGAAGGATTATGATATCTTCAGTGATGCATCTCTCAGAGGTTTGAGGTGTGTCTTGGTGCTGGAAGGCAAGGTTATTGCATATGGTTCGAGGTAGTTGTGTCCACATGAGAAGAACTATCCGACGCACGATTTGGAGTTGGCAGCTATTATCTTTGCCTTGAAGTAGTGGAGGCATTACATATATAGAGAGAAGGTCAACATGTATACCGGCCACACGAGCCCGAAGTACATTTATCAGCAGAAGGTTCTAAATCTTCGGCAGAGAAGGTGGTTGGAAGTGTTGGAAGACATTCGTCCTGAGATCATGTATCATCCGAGCAAGGCAAATGTGGTATCCGATGGGCTTAATCGGAAGAGCAGTCTGTCAAGTTTGATCACTACTCAGAGGAAGTTGGCAGTAGAGTTTGATCAGGCAGGTATCGAGGTGGTACTGTAGGGTTTGGAAGCATTTTTGGCTCAGTTGAGGCTGCAGCCTTCTTTGAGAGAGATGATTATGAAGGCTCAGAAATTAGATGCAGAGATTCAGAGGATGTTGCAGCAGGTTTTCGAAGGTAAATTATCAGAGTTCCGTGTCCAAGATGGAGTTCTTTAGATGGGTGCGAGGTTGTGTATTCCGGAGAATGCATATCTGATAGAGAATCTTGCAGGAGGCACACAGAACTTTTTTATCAGTACAGCCTGGAGGCACAAAGATGTACGAGGACATCCAAACAACACTTTTTTATCAGTACAGCCTGGAGAATGCATATCTGGTATGAAGTTGGTGAGAAGCAGATATTTGGGCCTGAGATTGTGCAGCAGACATCGGAGAAAATTGAGCTAATTCGTAAGAGGTTGGTCGAGGCTTAAAGTCGGTAGAAGAGTTATGCACACACTCGACGAAGGGACTTGGAGTTTGAGGTTGGGGATACAGTTTTTCTCAAGGTGTCTCCGACTAAAGGAGTGATCAGATTTGGAAAGGAAGGCAAGTTGGCACCAAGGAACATTAGGCCATACAGGATTTTGGGGCGGATTGGTAAAACAGCATATAAGTTAGAGCTACCGGAGGAATTGGCACATGTGCATGATGTGTTCCATGTTTCAATGTTGAGGAAGTATGTGCCGGATCAGAATCATCAGTTAGTTGAAGTGCCTGAAGGTCTACAATTGAACTTGAGTTACAGGTGGATTATTGATCGTAGGGAGAAGGTGCTGAGGAATAAGGTGATACCTATGGTCAGGGTATTGTGGAGGAACCAACAGTTTGAGGAAGCTACTTGGGAGCCCGAGGATCGCATACAGAAGAATTTTTCTGAGCTTTTTGTATGATTGTATTCTTTTGATTGAATTGTATTTCTCTGATATGACTGTAATCATTAAACTATATTTCCATTTATGAGATTTCATTTTCTTTTACTTATATTGTTTGGTCCCTATTAGTAGTAGTTCTGAGCACAGAACTATTCTAAGGAGGGAGTGATGTAACACCCTAGATTTTTAAATAATTTTTTTTAGATTTATAAATGAATTAAAATGATTTTTGGTGATTTAATAAACATTTTCTAAAATTTATCTTTTTACACGTGCAAAATACGTGCAAATATTTTATTGGGAAGTTCAAAGTCAGAAATTACTTTTGGGAAACCTATTATTTATTAGTAGGGATTATTTATGAATTTTCTGAATTTTTCTGATATTTATTTGGCATATATGCAAATATTACAAAACGAAGGAATTTTGTGCAAAATTACCACTGAAAGTAAAAATGCTAGATTTTCATATTTTTGGGCTGAGCATGATTGCTAGTCAACTCAGAGGTAAAATTTTACCTTTTGCTTTACTAGATTTGGGTTATTTTGCAAATTTCTTATAGGAGGGTCTTTTTGCAAAATTGCCACTTAAAGGCAAAATTACAAATTTCGTTTTCTGGGTTTACAAGCAGTGCCGGCCAAGATTAGATCATTTATTTTTTTTTAAAAATAAATTGAATTGGTTAATCTAATTTCCAAGTATAAGGATTTATATATGTAAAGATATATTCAAAGGGGGTATTTTTCAAAACCTATTCAAAACCCTAATACCCTATTGCCGACCTATTAAGGAGTTGTGCAGCCGTCTCTTTGCTGCACTACACAAAGGGTTTTCTTTATTATTGGTTTCTTGAAGTTTCGAAGCGAGGATCTTAGTTTTCTTGCGAAATGAAGGACTTTTCTTATTCACTTTATTATTTCGGTTGATTCTTCAATAAGGTGATTGACATATGTTTGTTTTCGTACTGTTCTAAGCATGTTGTATGTGATGATTTTTCTATTAGAAAGCATGTTAAGGGATTGTATGATCATATAATGAATTTTGATGGATGTATGAATAACAATTGAATCTTTTCATGAAAACTATGCTATTGATGATAAAAACCCCAAATAGATGACTTGAGATTGTTGAGAATCTAATAGAAATCATGAGTAGGTTGCTTTCTTTCATATTATTGCTGATTTGATTACACATATTGGGTTTGTATGATGTAATTGCAAAAGTGAACAAAAATTGATCTTTACTGTGTATATATAGACATACACTCTATTTTGATGATGGGATGAAAAGAACTTGATTAATACATGTTGTGTTATCCTATATTCATGGGCAAACTATTCTAAATGGCTGTATGTGTATTTAATCAATTAAAAGAGTGGTTTTGGATCAAAAGAGATCGATTTTTGAAGGGGGTGGAGTTGTTCTTTATTTCGGGTCTGATGGGTATGGCCGAAAGTTGCATTTTTTGGTTTTATGAAATTATTCGATTAAGATTTGAATTGTTTTAGTACTGGGATTGATTTGAAACATTATACTACTCCGATATGATGAATCTTGAAGTTTTACTGATGCCTAAACACACCTATATACACTTATACTCTTATTTACTGTTTTGAGAAGTTTTAGTGAAAACTTGCTATTTTGTGAATTCGATGTGGTTTTGATTTGTTTTATAAACTTCAGAATGTTAGAAAAGTTGTATTTAATCATCTCAGGAATTTTTTTTCCAAATTATGATTTTACAAAGAATAAACAAAGTATCAGTAAACAGGTCCACGAATATTAAAGTTGTCGAATTTTGAATTGACAGTCGACTGTCAAGATTTTACACATGAACTGACAGTCGACTATCAGTTAATTGATTTTGGGATTTTTGCATGTTGGTCGACCGTCACGTTTTGAAATGATTTTGGCGGTCGACTGTCAGCTGTTTTGCTGATTGGTTTTGTTGAGTTTTCTTCGTTTTTCTTGAACGATTATTTCTTCAATATTATGGATTATTGATCTAGTATTTTAGATGATGTTTTTACTAAAGATTACAGTATTTTACAGAGAATTACATTTTTGATTGTAATAGAATTTAAATTGTGTTCTATGACTTTATTAAATGAAAGATATATGGTTTTCGAAGGAATTGATGTTTTGTGATATTCTACGACTTCAAAATATGATTTTCAGATATTTACTAGATTTAATACTTTATTTCAATTCTGGAATTTGTGAGTATTTTAAATGAATTTGGATTCGTTGATTTTTAAGAAGTTTTCTTAATATAAGAGTATCAATAATGGAATTGAGAGTTTTTATTAAAGATTTTGTGTTGATGGTTGAGTTGTGAGTCTCTAGAAGGTGTGTAGGACTCTAGATACGGGTAGTTGAGATTTTTCGGTTTGGCCAGTTGTGATTTTGATTGTTGATCAGTTGAGTTAAGTCCGATAGGGTACACCAACTCTAGGAGATTCGTAAGTAATTAATTAACTTAATAAATATAAGGGCAGGCACTAGAATGTTGATATGATGAAATGAGGGCAAACGTGAGTTATGGACTCCAGGATGATCCGATGAGTGAGATAATCCCCAGAATTCCGAGACGATGGCTGAAATAGGCCAAAGAATGATCCAACGTGAGTGGGATTGATCTCCAGTATTCCAAGAACGAGAACGATGCTCATGGGATGTTTGTGCAATGAAGGTGTAGCGCCCCGAATTTTCAATATAATATCTCGGAAATACATGGCACAATTCCAGAATCAACTTCAATGTAATCATAAACATAGTAACCAAATACAGGGAAATTTAAAACTTTTTATTACATCAATTGTTTACAAAGCACAACAAAAAATAAAACTCCTTGAATTACATTTTCTTTCTTTTACAACACATTCTTTTACAATTTGTCTAAGCCATATTATCATTCTACCACAAGCATCCAAGTCCCAAGCTATAGGTACCTACCTATAAAACATGAGGTTAGAGATAACCCTAACCCCCAAAACTACAGGGATCAGCCATAACGGTGTGAGTGACATAAAATAAATGCAACATAAATAAAATATGAAACATAGAATCATAAACATGTATTAACAGCAAGAATAAAATGAAATAAGAAATAACAATAGTTAAACATGAAAACATCGAGTGAAACTAGACTAAGTGTCAAGTGTAGAAAAACAGGAAAACACATGCATAAAACCAAGTCAAGAAAACATCAATGCTATATGCCGACTCTCTAATCCATACTTGTCGGATTCTATGCATCCCATGCTATATAGGTCCGGTGCAAGCCCTTATCATTTTTCACTTGATAGAGTTTAATCCCTTGCTATGCAACTAATCCTACTACTATGACTACTATGAGATTTAGACATTCTGCAAGTATTGGTTCTCGCCCTTGGAATACTGGAGCCCAATCCCACTCCGCCGTTCATTTTGTGGCCCATACGTCCATCGTCCCGGAAATGGAGATTGCCTCACTCCGCAGGTCATCCTGGAACCCTCACTGCACAAATATTCCATGAGCATCGCTCTCATCCTCAGAATACTGGAGATCAATCCCACTCCGCAGATCACTCTGTGGCCCATACGTCCACCGTCCCGAAATACTGGAGAATATCTCACTCCGTGGATGATCCTGGAGTCTACAACTCACGTTTGCACTCATTTCATCATATCACCATCTAGTGCACGTCCTTATCTTTTTAAGTTAATTAATTAATTACGAATTTTCTAGAGTTTGTGTACCCTATCGGACTTAACTCAACTGATCAACAACAAAGCTACAACTAGCCAAACAACAAAATCTCAACTGCCGGTATCTAAGGTCTCACACACCCTCTAGAGACTCAACTCAACCATCAACACAAAATAAATCTTTCATTAAAACTAGTAAATCCATCATCAAACGTTTATAACAAGAAAAACGACAAAATCCAAATCCATTTGATGTACTCATGAAATTCCAGAATTTTAAATAAAAATATTAAATCCATTAAATAACTAGAAATCATATTTTTGAAATCACAGAATACCACAAAACATCAATTACTTCAAAGAAAACATATATATTTTACTATATATATATATATACAGTTTAGTCAAGGGTACAGGATACCCGGAACAAAAGAATCCAGCAGGTGGAACCTATTCTGTTAAAAGAAGAATAATATCACATTCAACGCCAAGATTATCAAAGAGGTCATTTCAATTCATATCATCATTATCTCTAGTCAAACATTAACTACCAGGATAACTAGTAACATATGTAGAACAGTGAGCTTACTCACAGATGTCCTATCGAAATCAATGTTCACTACTAAAACAAGACCAAATCATGCAACTATAAACTTAAACAACATATTTTTTTGAAGTCTCGATGCCTCTTTGTTAGTGTTGGGAACTTAGTCCGTCAAAAAAACTTTCTTTGATCTCCAAAAAGTTCAAATTTTCTCTCACAAAGTGTTTTAACAATTAGCAAGATTCTTCCCTTCTATTGAGATCTCATAAGAACATGATATCTACTTTATTACATTATGAAACATTAAATCCTTTTACAATCCAAGTTGGTTTTTAGGATTAATTCATTGTGCCAAGTGTTGGTCACTAAATGTAAACTAAATATCGTTTCTATGTATCTTCAGTAGATAGAAGCACCATCCGACTAATAAGTTACATAAAATGTATCTATGTTGGTCACTAAAGAAAATGTCCACAGACTAATAACTTACCCATTTTTGTTGTTTTAAAAACACTTAGTAAAAGATAACTGCATATACCATTAGTAATATCTTCTAGCCTTTTTTTTTAGGAACTTGTTGCTAAGGAGAAGTATTATTTGTAGGAAAACTTGTATGAACACTTAAACAAAATACTAATTTGGCACACTTTCAATGTATAATGCTACCATAACAACAGACAATTTTAAAGCCTTCATCCTACTATAAGATTTCAAAATGTGCATCGTCGTATAAATTGCTTGCATTCCCTGAACAAAAAGGATTTGATTGTCAGGAAGATTAAGAGAAGACAAGGAGGTGTCTAAATTCACTCACAATAGTTTACCCATGAATGTAAGTAATTATACCATACACACAATCAAGTTTTACTTCTTCAAAGTGTCAAAAACAGAGTATAAGTATTCCTTCACCGTAAAATTAAGTTTTTGTTCGCTTTTATGCAATAATCAACATACCATTCATCTTTTATGTTCAAAACAGCAAGTACATGAAGGAAAACAACCTATCCATGAATTCTATTCATTCTTAACAATCTCAAGTCATCTATATAAAAGTATATTCATCAAAGTCATAGTTTCCATGAAAAGATTCAATTTTTATTCATCCCTTAATCAATAATTCATTATATCTTCATACCAATCCCAAACATGCTTTCTAATAGACAAATCATCACATACAACATGCTTAGAACAATGCAGAAACAAACATATGTCACTCGCCTCAATGAAGAAATCAAATCGAATTAATAAAGAATGAGAAAAAGCCTTTCTTTTGCAAAATACAAGATCATCGCTTCGAAACTCCAAAAAATTAATAGTAAAAATATATTTTATTTCTGCAAAGGAGAGGGATAGCTATAGTGGCCATAATATAGGTCAAAATCTAGAGTTTTTAGGGTTTTACAAGTTTATGGAAACATCCCTTAATAAATTATAACTTTACATATATAAACATTTCTTTAAAAATGTAGTTAAATAAGTTAAATAAACTAAAATAAAACCAAATCTTTTTACTACTGGGTTATCCAACCATCAAGCATAACCCAGAATTAAAAAGATTCGGATTTGTACTTAAAGTGGTAATTTTGCACAAAAGTCATTCTTTTTATAATATTTGCAAATATGTCATAAAATATTCGTAAAAATCCAGAAAATTCAGAAATAATATCTACAAATAAATATTATATTTTCAAATTAAAAATTTCTAACTTTTACTTTCCAAGAAAATATTTGCACAAGATCCACTTAAATTCTATATTTGGAAAAAACACCATATTTGTTTAAATCTTTACCAAATCAACTCTAAATAAAACTTAAATAAATTTTATTTCAATGATGACCATGGAAAGCCCAAAAATCAGTAAAAATGAATTTCTATTATTTGTTTGAGGTCCAAACGGCCTTTTACATAAAAGCCCCTCTCTTTCGAAGTATTTACAAAAATAGTTTCTTTATTCAGAAAATCCCAAAATTTAGGATATAATTAATTATAAATAGGAGAAACTATCCAAAAATTTAAAAGTGGAGATTTCCACCCCAAAAAAATTATTTGCACGTGTAAAATTGAGAAATTCATAAAATGGTCAAATAAATCTGAAAATTAAAATATCATAAATAAATGAAGAAAATCAATCATTAACCATAAAAATGCAAGAATTCAAAATTCCTAACTTTGCACGTGTGTTGCATGTGCAAAATTGCAATTTCGAGAAAATAGCCAAAATTAGTCAACTTTACCAATTTAATATTATTTAATAATGCAAAATAAATCATTTTATTTTGCGGGGTGTTACAGAGGGTTCCAGGATGACCTGCGAAGTGAGGCATTCCCCAGTATTTCTGGACGATGGCTGAAATAGGCCACATAATGATCCACGTTAGTGGGATTGGCCTCCAGTATTCCAAGGGCGAGAACCGATACTTGCAAAATGTCCAAATCTCGTAAGTAGTCATCGTAGTAGGATTAGTTGCATGATGAGAGATCTAACCCTATAAGGTGGAGAATGATAAGGGCTTGCACCGGACCTATTTAGTATGGAATGCATAGAATCCGACAAGTATGCATTAGAGAGTCATCATATTGCATTTGTTTCTTGACTTGGTTTTATGCATGATGTTTTCTGTTTTCCTACACTTGAAACTTAGTCTAGTTTCACTTGATATTTTCATGTTTTATTTATTGGTATTCCTTATTCCATTTGTTATTACTGATGACATATGTTGTTTATGATTTTATTCTTTATGTTTTATTCATGGTGTATTTCTTTTGATGTCACTCACACCGTTATGGCTGACCCCTATAGTTTTGGGGGTTAGGGTTATCTCTAGCCTCATGTTTTACAGGTAGGTATCTATAGCTTGGGAATTGGATGCATGTGGTAGAATGATAATGTGGCTTATGTAAATTGTAAAAGAATGTATTGTAAAAGAAAAAAATTGTAATTCAAGGTGTTTAATTTCCCGCTGTGCTTTGTAAAGAATTGGTGTAATAAAAGTTGAAAATTTTATCTGTGTTTTGGCTATGTTTACTATTACATTGAAGTTGATGCTGGGAATTGTGCGACATATTTTGGAGATATTATATTGAAAATTCGGGGCGCTACAGAGATTGATAAATTTTTTTGGCATTGGTTGAGTTTGTAGAATATTTGACTCTTTTTGACATTTTTTGTATTTAACATATTGGAAGAGTATTCTGAGATCCCCTCAAAATTTTGAGAATTTTTTTCAAAATACCAATTGTTGGAAATTTGAGGCTCTAATACCAATCTCTGTAGTAGCCCGAATTTTCAATATAGTATCTCAGAAATACGTGGCACAATTTCCAGTATCAACCTCAATGTAATAGTAAACATAGCCAAAATACAGATTAAATTTTCAACTTGTATTACATCAATTCTTTACAAAACACGGCGGAAAATTAAACACATTAAATTACAATTTCTTTCTTTTAAAACACGTTTTTTTACAATTTACATAAGCCACATTATCATTCTACCACATGCATCCAAATCCCAAGCTATAGGTACCTACCTGTAAAACATGATGCTAGTGATAACCCTAACCCCTAAAACGATAGGGGTCAACCATAACGATATGAGTGACATACAAAGAACTACAATGTAAATGAAGCATAAAGAATAAAGTTATGAACAATACATACCAACAGTAATAACGAATAGAAATGAAATAACAATAAATAAAGCATGAAAACATCGAGTGAAACTAGACTAAGTTTCAAGTGTAGGAAAACAGAAAACAAACATGCATAAAACCAAGTCAAAAAAACACGAATGCAGTATGATGACTCTCTAATGCATACTTGTCGGATTCTATGCATTCCATACTACATAGGTTCGGTGCAAGCCCTTATTGTTCTCCACTTTATAAAGTTAAATCTCTCGCTATGCAACTAATCCTACTACGGTGATGGATACAAGATCCAGAATACTCCACGAATAGGCATCACAACCCTCAACGCGCAAGTATCATGTAAGAATAGCTCCAAAAAAAACTGGAGAATCACCTCCCTGCCGTGTACCCCACCGCCGCCCCTCGACGTGCAAGTACATAGGCACATCCCGTGAATAGACCCGTCGGCCCTCAACACGCAAATGTTCCTGTATGTTCTGTGAATAGGCACTGCACAAGTCCTACAACGCATCCGTTAGACTGGACCCCAAGAGCATATACTTATGTTTCCCAAGTTCCATCACATCTCCACTAGTGCCTATCCTTAAATTGGTTATTATTAAAAAAAAAATTCCCCCTTCTCTAGAGTTAGTGTATCCTGTCGGACATAATTCCACAAAATACCCCCAAGACCCAACTGGTCAAAATCTACAAAATCTCATCTGTCGGTTCACAGCACTCCCACTCAAATCCTAGAGATTCAGAAAACGAATATCAACACCAAAACTTTCAATATAACTCTCAATTTCATCATCAAAACGTTTATATCAATAAAAACTTCTGAAATCAACAAAACCAAATACATTCAGTATACTCACAAATTTCCAGAATTGAAATAAAGTACTAAATCTATTACATAACTGAGAATCATATTTTGAAGTCGTAGAATATCACAAAACATCAATTCCATCGAAAACCATATATCTTTCATTTAATAAAGTCATAGAACACAATTTAAAATCTATTATAATCAAAATGTAACTCTCTGTAATCCATAATATCGAAGAAATAATCATTCAGGAAAAACGAAGAAAACTCAACAAAACCAATCAGCAAAACAACTGACAGTCAACCGCCAAAATCAGTTCAAAACGGGGAAGTCGACTGACATGCAAAAATCCCTAAATCAATTAACTGACAGTCGACTGCCAGTTCATGTGTAAAATCTTGACAGTCGACTGCCAGTTCATGTGTAAAATCTTGACAGTCGACCGACAATTCAAAATTCGACAGCTTTAATATTGGTGCACATTTTTACTGATAATTCGTTTATTCTTTGTAAAATCATAAATTTGAAAGAAAAAAAATCGTGAGATGATTAAATACAACTTTTCTAACATACTGGAGTTTATAAACCTAATCAAAACCACATCGAATTCACAAAATAGCAAGTTTTCACTAAAACTTCTCAAAACAGTAAATACAAGTATATAAGTGTATATAGGTGTGTTTAAGCATCAGTAAAACATCAATGTTCATCAAAAAGGAGTAGTATAATGTTTCAAATCAATCCCAGTACAAAAACAATTCAAATCTCAATCGAAAAACTTCATAAAACCCAAAAATGCAACTTTCGGCCATACCCATCAGACCCGAAATAAAGAACAACTCCAACCCCTTCAAAACTCGATCTCTTTTGATCCAAAACCCCTCTTGTAATTGATTAAACACACATACAACCGCTTACAATAGTTTGCCCATGAATATAGGTGAACACAACATGTATTAATCAAGTTATTTTCATCAAAACATTAAAACAGAGTGTATGTCTATATATACACAGTAAAGATAAATTTTTGTTCACTTTTGCAATAACATAATACAAACCCAATATGTATAATCAAATCAACAATAATATGAAAGAAAGCAACCTACTCATGATTTCTATTAGGTTCCCAACAATCTCAAGTTAGGGTTTTTATCATCAATAGCATAGTTTTCAAGAAAAGATTCAGTTTTTTATTCATACAACCATCAAAATTCATTATATATTATCATACAATCCCCTAAAATGCTTTCTAATAGAAAAATAAAATAATCACATACAACATGCTTAGAACAGTACGAAAACAAACATATGTCACTCACCATATTGAAGAATCAACCAAAATAATAAAGAGAATAAGAAAAGTCCTTCCTTTCGCAATAAAACCAAGAAATCAATAATAAAGAAAACCTTTTTTTAGTGCAGCAAAGAGACGGCTGCACCTCCCCTTTAATAGGCCGGAGTTTGGTTATTAGGGTTTTGAATAGGTTTTGTGAAATATCCCTATATCTTTACATATATAAATTCTTATACTTGGAAATTAGATAAACCAATCAAATTTAGATTTAGAAACAAAATAACAAATACTTAGGTACTGTTCTTTTTTTTTCCTCTTATAAGAGGTTACCTCTTATAAGAGATTTACAGTAAGGGCCTCTTGTAAGAGCCTCTTTTTGAGGTGTTCTTTTTATATAAAAATAACCTCTTATAAGAACCTCTTATAAGATATTTCTGTTCTTTTTTCACCTCTTACAAGAGCCTATATTACCCCAAAGTCTATATTACCTCAAAGTATAAAAATAGTGAGATGAAGGACATGAAAAGATAAGTTCAAATTACTAATATATAAACTAGTTTAATGGCAAGTTAAATTCACAAATCAGTGTAAATCATCAATTATAATTCCGGGCTACTATAGACTTTTAATTAGTATGAAAATTAGTATGTATAAATATAAATCATAATAATTTGTTTCAAAGAAGTTGGATTAAAAAAATTTAAGGTCAATGGGCTAATATAAATTCTCCCTTAACTGTAAATAAATAAATAAATAAATAAATAAATAAATAAATAAATATAAATAAATAAATAAATAAATAAATAAATAAATAAATACATAAATAAATAATAAATAAATAAATAAATAAATAAATAAAACCTGACCGACTGCAGGATTTGAGCATGGTGGCATCATAACAAGACAAATCAACTAGCCACAACTCAAGTAATGTACTTACTAGACGTAAATATATATATCTTTAAATAAATCAGTATTTCGACAGCATCCCTAACATAATTGTTCGAGATTGTAAAGAATGAATTCCCACACTTTTTCTAGGATAGCATATTACAGTCAACTACGTATATGATTACACTTTTTCTGGGATAGCATATTCCGGGCTACTATAGACTAATATATAAACTAGTTTAATTAGTAACAATTATAATATAGACTTTGGGGGTAATATAGACTTTTTAAGTGATAGAAGTCTTATAAGAATTTGAAAGAGGCTACTAGAAGTCTTTTAGGCTTATAAGATATTTTGAGAAAATTGTCTTATAAGAGGTAAAAAAAGAACACTAAAAAAACTCTTGTAAGAGGGGGACCACCTCTTACGAGAGGTAAATCTCTTATAAGAGGAGAAAAATAACACTACCTTAGATCTGGCCGACACTTGTTTCAAAAACCCAGAAAAACAAATTTGTAATTTTGGCCTCTAAGTGGCAATTTTGCAAAAAAAAACCCTTCTTTAAGAAATTTGCGAAATAACCCAAATTTATTAAAACAAAAGGTAAAATCTTTACCTATGAGTTGAATAACCATCATGCTCAGCCCCAAAATCCAAAAATCTGGAGTTTTCACTCCAAGTGGTAATTTTGCACAAAAACCCCTCTTTTTGTAATATTTGCAAACAAGCCAAATAAATATCAAAAAAATCTAGAAAATTCATAAATAATCCTTACTAATAAATAATAGGGTTCCCCAAAATAGTTTCTAACTTTGAACTTCCCAAGAAAATATTTGCACGTGTTTTGCAAGTGTAAAAAGATAAATTTCAAAAAATATTTATTAAATCATCAAAAATCATTTTAATTCATCTGTAAACCTCAAAAACATTATTTAAAAATCTTGGGTGTTACATCACTCCCTCCTTAGAATAGTTCTGTCCTCCAAACTACTACTACTAGTGACCAAACAATATAAGAAAAAAAAAATGTAATCTCATAAATGAAAATGTAGTTTAATGAATACAGTCATACAAGAGAAATACAATTTAACCAAACGAATACAATCATGCAAAAATACAATCATACGAAAAGCTCAGGAAAATCCTTCTACACGCGATCCTCCATCTCCCAAGTAGCTTCCGCTGCGCAACTTTGATAACTTTCCATCGGAAACCTGCTGCAACATCCTCTGAATATATGCATCTGATTTCTGACCCTCCATAATCTGCTCTCTCAAAAAAGACTGCAGCCTCAACTGAGCCAAAGATGCTCCCAAACCCTACAGTATCACCTCGATACCTGCCTAATCAAACTCCTCTGCCAACTTGCTCTGAGTAGTGATCAAGCTCGACAAACTGCTCTTCCGACTAAGCTCATCGGCCACCACATTCGCCTTGCCTGGATGATACTTGATCTCAGGACGAATGTATTACAACACTTCCAACCACATTCTCTACCGAAGATTTAGATCCTTCTGCCGATAAATGTACTTCAGGCACTTGTGGTCGATATACATGTTGACCTTCTCCCCATATACATAATACCTCCATTGCGTCAAGGCAAAGATAATAGCTGCCAACTCCAAATCATGCGTCGGATAATTCATCTCATGCGGACGCAACTGCCTCGAACCTTATGCAATAAACTTTCCTTCTTGCATCAAGACACACCCCAAACCTTTGAGAGATGCATCACTGAAGATATCATAGTCCTTCCCAGCTTATGGCAAAGCTAAGATAGGCGGTCATCAACCTCTCCTTTAGCTCAAGGAAACTCATAGCCCTGAATGAATCTCCTGCAGTACCCAACCAAATCCAAGAAACTCCTGACTTCCTTCACTGCTTCAACCTTCTGAGGATCAATGGCCACTCCCTCCTTAGAAAGGATATGACCAAGGAAAGCTACCTCAAGCTTTCAAAACTCACACTTTAACAGCATGGCTTACAAGCTATGCTCCTGCAACTTCTTCAATACCTCTGCCAAGTGCTTAGAGTGCTTTTCCTCTAACTTTGAATATACCATAATATCATCTATGAAAACCACCACGAAAGAATCAATAAATTGCCGCAAAATCTGATTCATCATATCCATGAATACTGCCAACGCATTCGTCACTCCAAATGGCATTACCAAAAACTCATAGAGCCCATGACGAGTTTGGAAAGCTGTTTTACTCAATCTTCCTCCTTAACTCGAACCTGATGATACCCTGACCGCAGATCAGTATTTGAAAATACAGCTGCTCCTTGAAGCCTATCAAACAGATTATCAATCCGTAGAAGTGGATACTTATTCTGAATAGTCGTCAATGCACATCCTCATTGACCCATCATTCTTCTTCACAAACAACACTAGTGCTCCCCACAATGAAGAACTCGGCCTGATAAAACCCTAACTCAGCAATTCCTCAATCTGCTTTGTAACCTCATCTTGCTCTACAGGTGCCATCCTGTACGGAGTCTTAGAAATCGGAGCACTCTGGGGGGCTGAACATTAATGCAGAACTCAACATCTCGTTGCGGCAACAATCCCAGTAAATCTTCCAAGAATACCATAGGAAAATTCCTGACAACTGGAATGCCCCTGACTTCATCTAGAATCATCAACTTAGATACCATTGCAGTCACTTTCGGATCCTTCTTCCCTTAAAAGTCACTGCGAGACCTCCTAGTGCTTTCATTAAAACCTCTTTCTTCTTGAATTCAATTGTGGCATCATATATTGCCATCCAATCAATGCCCACGATCACATCAAAACCCAAGACTTGCAATTCAATGAGATAAATGCCAAATAATCTCCTACCAATCTCGATATCACAGCCCTCATGATATCGATCAGCAATTAATTCTTCCCATGATGGCGTTGTCATCGAAAAGACTCTGCCTGTAAATACCTTAGGTTCCACATCTAAAGCTTTAGCAAAATTGGGCAAAAAAAATGTATGCGAAGAACCAGTATCAAATAAAACTTTGCTTTTATTCCACAAACCAAAACAAATCCTGTAACATGAAGATTGATACTCAAATCTCCAATTTATTCTCAAACAAAGTTTTACTTAATACATCAAATAAATGAATTTAAAATTCTTCCACACCCTGGATCACATCCTCTGAGTTACCCACATCCTCCTCATTTAATGTGAAACACTCGCCCCTGCCTCAGAAATTTGCTTCCGCCTGCACCTTCCTTCTTCAACTGCGGACAGTCTGGTTTGAGATGCCCTTCACGACCACACTGATAACAAGCCCGCGGCTTCCGAGGCTTGGTGCATGCTGACTCATAGTGACCTGCCTCCTTATAAGCAAACTCAACCAATGCCAACTATCTCTCCCAATATGTCTGATACCAATCTTTGTAGCGCCCCGAATTTCCAATATAATATCTCAGAGATACATCGCACAATTCCCAGCATCAACCTCAATATAATAGTAAACATAGCCAAAACACAGATAAAATTTTCAAATTTTATTACACCAATTCGTTACAAAGCACATCAGAAAATTAAACACCTAGAATTATAGTTCTTTTCTTTTATAACACATTCTTTTACAATTTACATAAGCCACATTATCATTCTACCACATGCAGGGGCGTAGCTGCCTGGAGCCCAGGGGGTGCAGCTGCGCCCCTTGGAATTCAAAAAAAAATTCAAAAAATTTTCAAAAACTTTTTTTTTAGTAAAATGAAATTTAATAAACCCATTTAGTCATTTACAGATTTTACTTTACTCTTCTTTCACTCTTTTGTTTCCATTCTACTGAACCCAAACCCACTATATAATGAATTTGTAAGAGGGATTAAAATCTACAAGTGATTAGTTGAGTTTGTAGAGGAGGTCAGAAGAAAGAGAGAGAGCCGAGGAGTCGATCGATTCCAAACCCTATTGTAAGTAAATTTTTTTGTACATTTTGATAATTAGGGTTCATATTCTGAAATTTTGTGAATTCATATATGATAGGATAATTAGATTGCTAATTTCTGTTTCAGTGTTACTGATTTGTTTGAGAATGGACCGAATTAGTATGATATGTAATCAAATTAGAACCCAAATGGGTACAGATTATAGTGTTAGTTTCTGTCCCAATTTTGAGCTAATTTTTGAAATTTTTTATATTTAAACACATAGAGTTTAGAGTTGAATTTTTTGTATGCGTATCTTATACATGGAGCTTAGAGTTGAATTCTAACCATTAGCTTTTACTCTTTCTATGCATTAATGCATATACTTATGAGATGAACATCTAATGCTTGATGCACTTAATTACTTTGAGATAGACTCATGATTGAAGTTGGAAATAGAGAAGGTTTAACTACAGGTTTATTTTAATGGTTCTAAGTTGTTGAAAATGCACGTCACTTGTTTGATGAAATGCCTAAGAATGATAAAGTTTAGTTTGCAAGGGCATAGTTTTACTTTTCCAAACTAGTGTTTTGATCAGCCACCTATTTCAGGAGGAGATAAAATGACTATTAGATAGTAATTCCACATATGGATGAATTATTTGTACAACATGGAAGATCCCGTCGCAACTTTGAAGGAAAAACAAATCTTCATCATTATCGTATGGATTTGTTTTATGAAGTGATTGATTTGCAACTTCAGGAGTTGAACAATCGTTTTAATGAGGCAAATACGAAGTTGTTGTTGTGTATGGCTTGTCTTGATCCAAGCGACTCATTTTCTGCTTATGATAATAGAAAATTGTTTCACTTTGCTGAATTTTATCCATCTGATTTCTTTAACATTGAGTTAATGCACCTTGACCGGCAACTTGATACCTACATTTTGGATGTGCGCTCTGATGACTGATTTTCTGAAGTTGCAGGAATTAGTGGGCTTGCTAGAAAGATTGTTCAGTTAAAAAAATATTGTGCATATCCGTTGGTATATTTGCTCTTGAAGTTGGCATTGCTATTACCCGTTGCAACCACAACAATTGAGAGAGTATTTTCTACAATGAAAATCATCAAGACTTCATTACGAAAGCGATTGGGAGATGAGATGATAAATGATTGTTTGGTTGCATATATTGAAAGAGATGTATTGGATGCCATTGACAATGAAGATATCATTCAATATTTTCAGAATATGAAATCTCGAAGAGTTTTATTGCTAAAGAAAAATGCTATTTAGTGATTGTAATAGTTTTTGACATTTGATAGTACTATATGATATTTTGAGGCTTGCAAATGTGTTTATCATAAATTTTTTTAATAGTAAGTGTCGCGCCCCCTAGATGGAATTCCTGGCTACGACACTGACCACATGCATCCAAATCCCAAGCTATAGGTACCTACCAGTAAAACATGAGGCTAGAGATAACCCTAACCTCCAAAACTACAGGGGTCAGCCATAACGGTGTGAGTGACATCAAAAGAAATACAACATGAATGAAACATAAATTATAAAATCATAAACAACATATGTCATCATTAATAACAAATGGAATAAGGAATAACAATCAATAAAACATGAAAATATCAAGTGAAACTAGACTAAGTGTCTAGTGTAGGAAAACAGAAAACATCATGTATAAAACCAAGTCAAAAAAACACAAATGCAATATGATGACTCCCTAATGCATACGTGTCGGATTCTATGCATTCCATACTAAATGGGTCTGGTGCAAGACCTTATCGTTCTCCACTTTATAGAGTTAGATCCCTTGTTATGCAACTAATCTACTACAATGACTACTACGAAATTTAGACATTTTGCAAGTATCGGTTCTCGCCCTTGGAATACTGGAGATCAATCCCACTCATGTTGGATCATTTTGTGGCCTATTACAGCCATCGTCCTGGAATACTAGGGAATGCCTCACTCCGCAGGTCATCCTGGAACCCTCATTGCACAAACATCCCATGAGAGTCGCTATCGTCCTTGGAAAACTGGAGATCAATTCCACTCACGTTGGATCATTCTGTGGCCTATTTCAGCCATCGTCCCGGAATACCGGGGATTATCTCACTCCTCGGATCATTCTGGAGTCCATAACTCATGTTTTTCCTCATTTCATCATATCATCATTCTAGTGCATGTCCTTATATTTATTAGGTTAATTAATTAATTACAAATCTCCTAGAGTTGGTGTACCCTACCAGACTTAACTCAACTAATCAACAATCAATACCACAACTGGCCAAACCACAAAATTTCAACTACCGGTATCTAGGGTCCCACACACCCTCTAGAGACTTACAACTCAGCCATCAACACCAAATCTTTCATTCAAAACTCTCAATTCTGTTATCAATACTCTCACATTAAGAAATTTTTTTAAAATCAACAAATCCAAATTCCTTTAATATACTCACAATTTCCAGAAATGAGTAAATGACTAAAAATCATATTTTGATGTCGTAGAATATCACCAAACATCAATTCCTTCGAAAACCATACATCTTTCATTTAATAAAGTCATAGAACAAAATTTAAAATTTATTATCATAAAAATGTAACTCTCTGTGAAATACTGTAATCTATAGTAAAAACATCATCTAAAACAGTCGATCAATAATCCATAATACCAAGGAAATAATTGTTCAAGAAAAACGAAGAAAACTCAACAAAACCAATCAGCAAAACAGCTGACAGTTGACCGCCAAAATTAGTTCAACACGCGACGGTCGACCGACATGAAAAAATCCCAAAATCAATTAATTGACAGTCGACTGACAGTTAATGTGTAAATTCTAGACAGTCGACTGACAATTCAAAAAAATCCACAACTTTAATATTCGTGCACCTTTTTACTGATACTTCATTTATTCTTTGTAAAATCAAAAATTTGAAAGACAAAAAAATCCCGAGATGATTAAATACAAATTTTCTAACATACTGGAGTTTATAAAACTAATCAAAACCAAATCGAATTCACAAAATAGCAAGTTTTCACTAAAACTTCTCCAAACAGTAAATACGAGTATATCAGTGTATATAGGTGTGTTTAAGCATCAGTAAAACATCAAGATTCATCAAATAGGAGTAGTATAATGTTTCATATCAACCCCAGTACTAAAACATTGAAATCTCAATCGAAGAACTTCATAAAACCCAAAAATGCAACTTTCGGCCATACCCATTAGACCCGAAATAAAGAACAACTCCACCCCCTTCAAAACTTGATCTCTTTTTATCCAAAACCCGTCTTGTAATTGATTGAACACACATACAGCCACTTACAATAGTTTTCCCATGAATATAGTGAATACAATATGTATTAATCAAGTTCTTTTCTTCCAAACATCAAAACAGAGTGTATGTATATATAAACATAGTAAAGATCAATTTTGGTTCGCATTTGCAATAACATCATACAAACCCAATATGTGTAATCAAATCAGTAATAATATGAAAGAAAACAACCTACTCATGATTTCTATTAGGTTCTTAACAATCTCAAGTCATTTATTTAGGGTTTTTAACATCAATAGCATAGTTTTCATGAAAAGATTCAAAAAAAAATTCATACATCCATCAAAATTCATTATATCATCATACAATCTCCTAACATGCTTTCTAATAGACAAATCATCACATACAACATGCTCAGAATAGTACGAAAACAAACATATGTCACTCACCTTATTGAAGAATCAACCGAAATAATTAAGAGAATTAAAAAAGTTCTTCCTTTCGCAATAAAACTAAGATCCTCGCTTCGAAACTCCAAGAAATCAATAATGAAGAAAACCCTTTGTGTAGTGAAGCAAAGAGACGGCTGCACCACTCCTTTAATAGACCAGTAATAGGGTATTAGTGTTTTGAATAGGTTTTGCAAAATATCCCCTTTGAATATATCTTTACATATATAGATCCTTATACTTGAAAATTAGATTAACCAATTCAATTTCGATTTTTAAAAAAAATAATTGATCTAATCTTGACCGGCACTGCCTGTAAAACCAGAAAACTAAATTTGTAATTTTGCCTCTAAATGGCAATTTTGCCTCTAAATGACAATTTTGCAAAAAGACCATTCTTTAAGAAATTTGCAAAATAACCCAAAGCTATTAAAACAAAAAGTAAAATCTTTACCTCTGAGTTAACCAACCATCATGCTCAGTCCAAAAATCCAAAAATCTTGAGTTTTCACTCCAAGTGGTAATTTTGCACAAAAGCCCCTCTTTTTGTAATATTTACAATTAAGCCAAATAAATAACAGAAAAATCCAGAAAATTCATAAATAATCACTACTAATAAATAATAGGTTTCCCCTACATAATTTTTGACTTTGAACTCCCCAAGAAAATATTTGCACGTATTTTCCACGCGTAAAAAGATAAATTTCACAAAAATGTTTATTACATCACCGAAAATTATTTTAATTCATTTATAAACCTCAAAAACATTATTTAAAAATCTAGTGTGTTACATCACTTCCTCCATAGAATAGTTCTGTCCTTAGAACTACTATTAACAGGGACCAAACAATATAAGCAAAAGAAAATGCAATCTCATAAATAAAAATATAGTTTAATGAATACAGTCATACACGAAAAATATAATTTAACCAAAAGAATACAATCATGCAAAAATACTATCATACAAAAACCTCATTAAAATCCTTCTGTATGCGATCCTCCAGCTCCCATGTAGCTTCAGCTGCACAACTCTGATAACTTGCCATCGAAAACCTGCTGCATCATCCTCTGAATCTCTGCATCTGATTTCTAACCTTCCATAATCTGCTCTCTCAAAGAAGGCTATAGCCTCAACTGAGACAAAGATGCTCCCAAACCCTACAGTATCACCTCGATACCTGCCTGATCAAACTCCGCTGCCAACTTGCTCTGAGTAGTGATCAATCTCAACAAACTACTCTTCCGACTAAGCCCATCGTCCTCCACATTCACCTTTCCTGGATGATACTTGCTCTGATACCAATCTCTGTAGTGCCCCGAACTTCCAATATAATATCTCAAAAATACATCGCACAATTCCCAGCATCAACCTAAATGTAGTAGTAAACATAGCCAAAACACAAATAAAATTTTCAACTTTTATTACACCAATTCTTTACAAAGCACAGCGGAAAATTAAACACCTTGAATTATAATTCTTTTCTTTTATAATACATTCTTTTACAATTTACATAAGCCACTTTATCATTCTACCACATGCATCCAAATCTCAAGCTATAGGTACCTACCTGTAAAATATGAGGCTAGAGATAACCCTAACCCCCAAAACTATAGGGGTCAGCCATAACGGTGTGAGTGACATCAAAAGAAATACAACATGAATAAAACATAAAGAATAAGATCATAAACAACATATGTCATCATTAATAACAAATGGATAAGGAATATCAATTAATAAAATATGAAAATATCAAGTGAAACTAGACTAAGTGTGTAGTGTAGGAAACAGAAAACATCATGCATAAAACCAAGTCAAGAAAACACAAATGCAATATGATGACTCCCTAATGCATACGTGTCGGATTCCATGCATTCCATACTAAATAGGTCCGGTGCAGGCCCTTATCGTTCTCCACTTTATAGGGTTAGATCCCTCGTTATGCAGCTAATCTACTACAATGACTACAACAAGATTTAGATATTTTGCAACTATCAGTTCTCGCCCTTGGAATACTGGAGGCCAATCCCACTCACGTGGATCATTCTGTGGCCTATTTCATCCATCATCTCGGAATACTGGGGAATGACTCACTCCGCATGTCATCCTGGAACCCTTATTGCACAAACATCCCATGAGCTTCGCTCTCATCTTTGGAATACTAGAGATCAATCCCACTCATGTTGGATCATTCTGTGGCCTATTTCAGTCATCGTACCGAAATACTGGGCATTATCTCACTCCTCGGATCATCCTTGAGTCCATAACTCACGTTTGCCCTCATTTCATCATATCACCATTCTAGTGTCTGTCCTTATATTTATTAAGTTAATTAATTAATTACGAATTTCCTAGAGTTGGTGTACCCTACTGTACTTAACTCAACTGATCAACAATCGAGACCACAACTGGCCAAACCACAAAATCTCAATTGCCGGTATCTAGGGTCCCACGCATCCTCTAGAGACTCACAACTCAACCATCAACATCAAATCTTTTATTCAAAACTCTCAATTCTGTTATCAATACTCTCATATTAAGAACACTTCTTAAAAATTAAAAAATCCAAATTCCTTTAATATACTCACAATTTCCAGAATTGAGATAAAATACTAAATCTATTAAATAACTGAATGTCATATTTTGAAGTCGTAGAATATCACCAAACCTCAATTCCTTCGAAAACCATATATCTTTCATTTAATAAAGTCATTGAACAAAATTTAAAATTTATTATAATCAAAATGTAACTCACTGTAAAATACTATAATCTGTAGTAAAAACATCATCTAAAATAATAGATCAATAATCCTTAATATCGAAGAAATAATCGTTCAAGAAAAGCGAAATAAACTCAACAAAACCAATCAGCAAAACAGCTGACAGTTGACCAACAAAATCAGTTCAACACGCAACGGTCGACCGACATGCAAAAATCCCAAAATCAATTAACTGACAGTCGACTGTCAGTTCATGTGTAAAATCTTGACAGCGACCGACAATACAAAATTCGGCAGCTTTAACATTCGTGCACCTTTTTACTGATACTTCGTTTATTCTTTGTAAAATCATAAATTTGAAAGAAAAAAAAAATCCTGAGATGATTAAATACAAATTTTCTAACATACTGGAGTTTATAAAACTAATCAAAACCACATCAATTTCACAAAATAGCAAGTTTTCACTAAAACTTCTCCAAACAGTAAATACGAGTATATAAGTGTATATAGGTGTGTTTAAGCATCAGTAAAACATCAAAATTCATCAAATAGGAGTAGTATAATGTTTCATATCAATCCCAGTACTAAAACATTGAAATCTCAATTGAAAAACTTCATAAAACCCAAAAATGCAACTTTCGGCCATACCCATTAGACCCGAAATAAAGAACAACTCCACCCCCTTCAAAACTCGATCTCTTTTTATCCAAAACCCCTCTTGTAATTGATTAAACACACATACCGCCACTTACAATAGTTTGCCCATGAATATAGTGAATACAACATGTATTAATCAAGTTCTTTTCTTCCAAACATCAAAACAGAGTGTATGTCTATATATACATAGTCTAGATCAATTTTTGTTCGCTTTTGCAATAACATCATACAAAACCAATATGTGTAATCAAATCAGCAATAATATGAAAGAAAGCAACCTACTCATGATTTCTATTAGGTTCTCAACAATCTCAAGTCATTTATTTAGGGTTTTTAACATCAATAGCATAGTTTTCATGAAAAGATTCAAATTTTTTTTCATACATCCATCAAAATTCATTATATCATCATACAATCCCCTAACATGCTTTCTAATAGACAAATCATCACATACAACATGCTCAGAATAGTAAGAAAACAAACATATGTGACTCACCTTATTGAAGAATCAACCGAAATAATTAAGAGAATAAGAAAAGTCCTTCCCTTCGCAAGGAAATCAAGATCATCGCTTCGAAACTCCAAGAAATCAATAATAAAGAAAACTCTTCGTGTAGTGCAGCAAAGAGACGGCTGCACCACTCCTTTAATAGACCAGTAATAGGGTATTAGTGTTTTGAATAGGTTTTGCAAAATATCCCCTTCGAATATATCTTTACATATATAGATCCTTATACTTGAAAATCAGATTAACCAATTCAATTTGGATTTTAAAACAAAATAATTGATCTAATCTGGGCCGGCACTCCCTGTAAACCCAGAAAAATAAATTTGTAATTTTGCCTCTAAATGGCAATTTTGCAAAAAGACCATTCTTTAAGAAATTTGCAAAATAATCCAAAGCTATTAAAACAAAAAGTAAACGCTTTACCTCTGAGTTGACTCGCAATCATGCTCAGCCCAAAAATT
Organism: Hemerocallis citrina; assembly: GCA_017893485.1. Taxonomy (NCBI): domain Eukaryota; kingdom Viridiplantae; phylum Streptophyta; class Magnoliopsida; order Asparagales; family Asphodelaceae; genus Hemerocallis; species Hemerocallis citrina. The sequence continues at coordinate 283,540,924 of CM030358.1, forward strand.
CGAAAATCTGTAGTTTTTACTCCAAGTGGTAATTTGGCACAAAAATCCCTCTTTTTGTAATATTAGCAACTAAGTCAAATAAATATCAGAAAAATCCAGAAAATTCATAAACAATCCCTACTAATAAATAATAGGTTTCCCAAAAATAATTTTTGACTTTTAACTTCCCCTATTTACACGTGTTTTGCAGTGTAAAAAGATAAATTTCAAAAAATATTTATTAAATCACCAAAAAACATTTTAATTCATTTATAAATCTAAAAAACATTATTTAAAAATTTAGAGTGTTACATCACTCCCTCCTTAGAATAGTTCTGTGCTCAGATTTACTATTAATACGGACTAAACAATATAAGCAAAAGAAAATGAAATCTCATAAATGGAAATATAGTTTAATGAATACAATCGTACAAGAGAAATAAAATTCAATCAAAAGAATACAATCATACAAAGAGCTCAGGAAAATCCTTCTGCATGCGATCCTCTGGCTCCCAAGTAGCTTCCTCAAACTGTTGGTTCCTCTACAATACCTTCACCATAGGTATTATCTTATTCCTCAGCATCTTCTCCCTACGATCAACAATCTCTACTGGCTGCTCCTTGTAACTCAAGTTCAGCTGTAAACCTTCAGGCACTTCCACCAACTTATGACTCTGATCTGGCACATACTTTTCCAACATCAACACATGGAACACATCATGCACCTGTGCCAATTCCTCCGGTAGCACCAACTTATATGCCGTTTTACCAATCTGTCCCAAAATCCTGTATGGCCCAATGTACCTTGGCGCCAACTTGCCTCCCTTTCCAAACCTGATCCACCTTTAGTCGGAGACACCTTGAGAAAAATTGCATCCCCAACCTCAAACTCCAAGTCCCATCATCGAGTGTCTGCATAACTCTTCTGCCGACTCTGAGCCTTGACCAACCTCTTATGAATCAGCTCAATTTTCTCCGATGTCTTCTGCACAATCTTAGGCCCAAACATCAGCCTCTCACCAACTTCATACCAACAAACAGGTGTCCTACACTTCCTCTCGTATAGAGCTTCATACGGAGCCATCCAGATCTCGCATGGTAACTGTTGTTATAAGCAAATTCAACCAATGCTAAGTATCTCTCCCAATTGCCACCAAAATCCATAACACAAGACCTCGACATATCCTCCAATATCTAATTCACCCTTTCAGTCTGACCATCGGTCTGCGGATGGAAAGCAGTACTGAAATCGGTCTTGTTACCCAAGGCTGCTTGCAAACCCTTCCAAAATCTCAAAGTGAACCTCGCATCCCTGTCGGAAACAATCGACACAGGAACTCCATGAAGTCTCACAATCTCATCAATATACAGCACTACCAATTTCTCCAATGACCAAGTAATCTTCATGGACAGAAATTGAGTTGACTCAGCCAAACGGTCCACAATAACCCAAACTGAGTCATTGCTCTTTGGACTCCTCAGCAACCCTGTGATGAAATCCATACTGATATTCTCCCACTTCCATTCCGGAATAGGCAAAGGCTATAACAAACCTCCAAGTCTCTGATTCTTTGCCTTGATCTGCTAGCAAGTCAGACACCTCGCCACAAAGTCTGCTACATCCTTCTTCAAACCAGATCAACAAAAGTATTGTTTGATGTCCTTGTACATCTTTGTGCCTCCAAGATGTACTGACAAAAAGTACTGTATGCCTCCTGCAAGATTCTCTCAGAGATGCATTTTTCGGAACACACAACCTCTCACCCATCCATAGAATTCTATCTTGGACACAGAAAATTGATAACTTGCCTTCAGAAACTTGCTGCAACATTCCTTGAATCTCTGCATCTGATTTCTAACCTTCCGCAATCTGCTCTCTCAAAGAAGGCTGCAGCCTCAACTGAGCCAAAGATACTTCCAAACCCTGCAGTACCACCTCGATACCTGCCTGATCAAACTCTGCTACCAACTCCCTCTGAGTAGTGATCAAACTTGACAGACTACTCTTTCGACTAAGCCTATCGGCTACCACATTTGCCTTGCCTGGATGAGGCTGCAAACTTCTTTGAGAGAGCAGAATATGGAAGGTCAGACATCAGATGTAGAGATTCAGAGGATGTTGCAGCAGGTTTCCGATGATAAATTATCAAAGTTGCGCAGCGGAAGCCACTTGAGATCCGGAGGATCGCATGCAGAAGGATTTTCCTGAGATTTTTGTATGATTTTATTTTTTCATGATTGTATTCTTTTGGTTAAATTGTATTTCTCTTGTATGACTGTATTCATTAAACTATATTTTCATTTATGAGATTTCATTTTCTTTTGTTTATATTGTTTGGTCCCTATTAGTAGTAGTTCTGAGGACATAACTATTCAAAGGATGAATTCATGTAACACCCTAGATTTTTTTAAAATAATGTTTTTTAGATTTATAAATGAATTAAAATAATTTTTGGTGATTTGATAAACATTTTCTGAAATTTATCTTTTTACACATGCAAAACACGTGAAAATATTTTCTTGGAAAGTTTAAAGTCAAAAATTATTTTGGGAAAACCTATTATTTATTAGTAGGGATTATTTATGAATTTTTGGGATTTTTCTGATATTTATTTGGCTTATTTGCAAATTTTACAGAAAGATGGGCTTTTGTGCAAAATTACCACTTGGAGTAAAAGCTACAGGTGTTTAGATTTTTGGGCTGCGCATTATTCCTAGACAACTTAGAGATAAAGATTTTACTTTTTTTTAATATATTTGGGTTATTTTGCAAATTTCATAAAGAAGGGTCTTTTTGCAAAATTGCCACTTAGAGGCAAAATTACAAATTTTGTTTTCTCGATTTACAAGCAGTGTCGGCCAAGATTAGATCAATTATTTTATTTTTAAATCTAAATTCCAAGTATAATGATTTATATATGTAAAGATATATTCAAAGGGGGTATTTTGTAAAACCTATTCAAAACCCTAATACCCTATTACCGGCCTATTAAAGGAGTGGTGCAGCCATCTCTTTGCTTCATTACACAAAGGGTTTTCATTATTATTGATTTCTTAGAGTTTCGAAGCGAGAATCTTGATTTTCTTGCGAAAGGAATGACTTTTCTTATTCTCTTTATTATTTCAGTTGATTCTTCAATAAGGTGAGTGGCATATGTTTATTTTCTTACTGCTCTAAGCATGTTGTATGTAATGATTTGTCTATTAGAAAGCATATTAAGGAATTGTATGGTGATATAATGAATTTTGATGGATGTATGAATAAAAATTGAATCTTTTCATGAAAACTATGCTATTGATAATATAAACCCTAAATAGATGACTTGAGATTGTTGAGAATCTATTAGAAATTGTGAGTAGGTTGATTTCTTCCATATTATTGCTGATTTGATTACACATATTGGGTTTGTATGATGTTATTGCAAAAGTGAACAAAAAATGATCTTTACTGTGTATATTGGACATACACTCTGTTTTTGATGCTTGGATGAAAAGAACTTGATTAATACATGTTGTATTCACCTATATTCTTGGGAAATCTATTGTAAGTGGCTGTAAGTGTGTTTAATCAATTACAAGATGGGTTTTGGATCAAAAGAGATCGAGTTTTGAAGGGGGTGGAGTTGTTCTTTATTTCGGGTCTGTTGGGTTTGGCCGAAAGTTCCATTTTTGGGTTTTATGAAGTTTTTCAGTCGAGATTTGAATTTTTTAGTACTGGGATTGATTTGAAACATTATACTACTCGTATTTGATGAATCTTGATGTTTTACTGATGCTTAAACACACCTATATACACTTATATTCTTGTATTTACTGTTTTGAGAAGTTTTAGTGAAAACTTGCTATTTTGTGAATTCGATGTGGTTTTGATTAGTTTTATAAACTCTAGTATGTTAGAAAAGTTGTATTTAATCATCTCACGATTTTTTTTTTTCAAATTTATGATTTTACAGAGAATAAACGAAGTATCAGTAAAGAGGTGCACGAATATTAAAACTGTCGAATTTTGAATTGTCGATCGACAGTCAAGATTTTACACATGAACTGACGGTCGACTGTCAGTTAATTGATTTTGGAACTTTTGCATGTCGGTCGATCGTCGCGTTTTGAGCTGATTTTGGCGGTCGACTGTTAACTGTTTTGCTGATTGTTTTTGTTGAGTTTTCTTCGTTTTTCTTGAACGATTATTTCCTCGATATTATTGATTATTGATTTACTGTTTTAGATGATGTTTTTACTACATATTACAGTATTTTACAGAGAATTACAATTTTGATTGTAATAGAATTTAAATTGTGTTCTATGACTTTATTAAATGAAAGATATATCGTTTTCGAAGGAATTGATGTTTGGTGATATTCTACGACTTCAAAATATGATTTTTCAGATATTTACTAGATTTAATATTTTATTTCAATTCTGGAATTTGTGAGTATTTTAAAAGAATTTGGATTCATTGATTTTTAAGAAGTTTTCTTAATATAAGAGTATTGATAATGGAATTGAGAGTTTTTATGAAAGATTTTATGTTGATGGTTGAGTTGTGAGTCTCTAGAGGGTGTGTGGGACACTAGATACCAGCAGTTGAGATATTGTGGTTTGTCCAATTGTGATCTTGATTATTGATCAGTTGAGTTACGTCCGGTAGGGTACACCAACTCTAGGAGATTCGTAATTAATTAATTAACTTAAAAAATATAAGGACAGGTACTAGAATGGTGATATGATGAAATGAGGGCAAACGTGAGTTATGGACTCCAGGATGATCTGAGGAGCGAGATAATCCCCAGTATTCTAGGACGATGGCTGAAATAGGCCACAGAATGATCCAACGTGAGTGGGATTTATCTCCAGTATTCCAAGGACGAGAGCGATGCTCATTGGATGTTTGTGCAATGAGGTTTCCAGGATGACCTGCGGAGTGAGGCATTTCCCAGTATTCCGGGACGATGGATGAAATAGGCCACGGAATGATCCACATGAGTGGGATTGGCCTCCAGTATTCCAAGGGCGAGAACCGATACTTGCAAAATGTCTAAATCTCTTAGTATTCATTGTAGTAGATTAGCTGCATAACGAGGGATCTGACCCTACAAGTACGCATTAGAGAGTCATCATATTGTATTTGTGTTTTCTTGACTTGGTTTTATGCATGTTTGTTTTCTGTTTTTCTACACTTGACATTTAGTCTAGTTTCACTTGATGTTTTTATGTTTTATTTATTGGTATTCCTTATTCCATTTGTTATTACTGTTGACATATGTTATTTATGACTTTGTTCTTTATGTTTTGTTGATGTTGTATTTCTTTTTATGTCACTCACACCATTATGGTTGACCCCTGTAGTTTTGGGGGTTAGGGTTATCTCTAGTCTCATATTTTACAAGTAGGTACCTATAGCTTGGGATTTGGATGCATGTGGTAGAATGATAATGTGGCTTATGTAAATTTTAAAAGAATGTGTTATAAAAGAAAAGAACTATAATTCAAGGTGTTTAATTTTCTGCTGTGCTTTGTAAAGAATTGGTGTAATAAAATTTCAAAAATTTATCTGTGTTTTGGCTCTGTTTACTATTACATTGAGGTTGATGCTGGGAATTGTGCCACGTATTTCTGAAATATTATATTGGAAATTCGGGGCACTCCAGAGATTGGTATCGGGCCAACATACCAACATGTCAAAATACCAACAGTTACTATACTCTAACAATTGTCAAAGATTCAGACAATTTTTGTCGATACCAAATTTTTTGCAAAGTTTGTCGAATATCCCCTTTGCAAAATTTATTTGTAACACCCCGCCCCAATACTAATATGATTTTTATTATTTTTATAAATTATTACTTGTAGTACAACTGCCCACCCCAGGCTGCCTCTCAAAAGGTGGTTAACCCATTAGGTAACTCTTCATCATAGGCATTATTATTTATTATTAATTATTTCTATTATATTCCCGATATAGGACAATTCAAATCCCCTTCCGCTGTCCTCTCTCTCTATGACGTCAGCAGGTAGAGAGCCCTGCCCCTCGGGTGCCCCACCCCACCCCACGTCACAGCACACGCACGCAAGAAGACAACGGCTCTCTGGACGTGCACCTAGGCCTTGCTGACGTCAGTAGACGTCATCTGCACCTGCATGGGCCCCACACACGGAATTTTCAGACATCACCTCCTATGAAGAACTTCTATAGGGCCGCCTCTTAATTCCCTTTATTATTATTATTATTATTATTATTATTATTATTATTATTATTATATATATATATATATATATATATATATATATATATATATATATACACACACACACACACACACACACACACACACACACACACACACACACACACACACACACACACACACACACACACACACATATATATATATATATATATGTATGTATGTATATTTGAAATTGCGGGGTATTATATACACACCCCGTAATTTCAAATACCCCCCCCCCCCCCCCTCTTTAGAAATCGGCATCCTCACTGAGTACGGGGCATGCAATCTAGCACAAGATCCTTCTTTCTAGTCGATGTGGAACAGTTGTACTAAAGTAATAATTTGTCTTATAAAAATAATAAAAATTGTCTGAGTATTGGGGCGGGGCGTTACAGAATTAGTCACACCTAGCATGATACAACCTTGACTACTTCTTTCATGTGCACATAGGATGAAATAAAATATTAACAAGCCGGGGTATTATGGGTTGACTTGGTAGTGAACAATAAAAAACTATACTCGGTAAAGGCCTTCTTGCTTGCATGGTTTATTACTTGGAAGGTGGAGAAGTGATTGTCATTGTATGATCATGCTATAATGATATCTTGTTACCGAGTACACGATCCGTGAATTCACCATCAATCTAAAACGTTCGCTGTTTGTATGCACCGAACCTATGGAATGGGACGCAGTAGTACATGCACTAGATAGGTTAATAAAATAATTAATAACCCGTATTTGACATTTCATACTTGATCCTGTATATAGTCATCAATATAGAACTTAAAGTGACATTATTAATTAATGCATGATTAAATATAAACCTTTGACATTATTGCCAATCTTTATACTTGTTCTTGACTTTGATCCCATCCCTTATTTTTGATATACCGTGTTTCCTATTGATCTCTGTTTTTCTCTACTTGCTGTTCATGACTTGCTCTAAGGACATTATTTTCTCTTTTTAGATCATGAGTTATAGGTACTGAAGGAACAATATCACAAGGAATTGGTGAGCAACGATTTTAGAAGATGGGGCCGAAGATTTCACTGCTTGAATTATTTTTATGCTATATTTCCCTTTGAACTTTGTTATGGATATTATACATTGTTTTGGGCTTTTGTCCCGGAGTTTGTTTTTCCAGATATTGGATATTATGTAGGATATTATGCTTTGGATCATTTCATTTATTATTGGAGTTGTTCTTTGATTCATGTGATTATATTCTCTTGCGTGTTGTGTTTGTTGTTCATATTGTAGGGTTAAACTGGTACAGATCATGGATGGTATTTACATCATTCGTTGGGCCTTCGTTACGTACTCGTATTCCATATTTTTGGAAGCGGGGCATGACACAGGATTTCCAAGTCATGTTGCACGTGCCCTCCCCATGCTAGCATTGCCGTCGTTATTGTCTTTCCCGTGTCATCCCAACGATCACCATCATCTTCTTCCCTCTGTCAAACTCTATGTATGAAATTTGAGAATTTGAGATTTTGGATTGTGAGAAGAATAATAAAATTGTTCAAATTTTCCAGAATTTTGGAAAAATTAAGTTTTGTTCGATTGTGAAAATAGAGTTGTAAATGACTAGAAGCTATGACAGTTTCCTTTATCATAAACAAAGTATTTACATTCCAAACTAAATTCGAAAAAGTTTGAATTTTTTATAAGCATTTGATATTTGAAAAAGAGAGCAAAACGATTGAAAAGCACACAAACGACATCAAAAAAAATACAAAACTTTTTGATAGGCTATGATTCACCACACAGAAGCTAATGCAACTTGTAGAATAACGTCGGGATATGGTGTGGATTAAATATCCCCCGCCCTTGTTTTCATTTCCCAACAAATTAATCTCTCTCTCTCTCTCTCTCACATCTCTCGCCACTCGCCATCGACTCTCACTCCCTCACCACTCACCGCTGCCGACTCTACCTCTCTCCATTGCCGGTGTTTTCTCTCCCTCCTCTGCAGCTATCTCACTCTGCTGTCTCTCTCTCTCCCTCCGCCGCTGCTCTCTGCAGGCCGGTGCTCTCCCTCCGCCGGTGCTCTTTTTCCTAATCAGCAACTTCAGTAATTTATCAATCTTACTTATCATATTTCTAGGGTTTAGTAATATTGCATGGTTTCTGAGTTGTAGGAAAGTTAGGGTTTTGTCACTTGTGAGATAGGTTGATGCTTGATCTCGATTTGAGATTGGTTGATGTGGTTGTCGCGAATATTTAATCATCTAATTCTAAAATTTGTGATAACTTTTGATTCGCATAAGTGTCAAGTATAGTTGTTGATATATACTCAACATTCGGATTTTTAGTTTTAATTTGGGTTGAATTGGCTAGTTCAATGAAAGTACATTTTTTGTATTCTTTGTTATAGCTAATGTGGGCAAGTGATTGAACAATGCGGGAAAGGGGCATGTGTAAATGTTTTTTTAGTTCTTGAGAATTCATGTGTGGGTAGTTTTATGGGTCTTTTTATTGTAGGAAATTGTTGATGTTGATGTTGTATTAACCAAGTCTATTTTATTATCATTTTTTGTATGAGAATATGAAAGTGCTTGCCTAATTCACTAGATTTTGGGTATCTCTTGTGCTATGAGTTTATTAAACAAAATAGTTATTGGTTCGTTGAATTATTGAACTTCTTAAATTGTGATGTTTCCCAATGGATAAAGACTTTATGATTGTTATGAAAAGATTATGTAAATTTAGATAAATTTAGATGATCATAAAGACTTTACTAATCTAATAACTACTACTGGAAAAGATTATGAAAATATTATTTAGTTTATAGTTTTTGCTCTTTGGCCTATCTAGATGAATGCATTTGTGTATGCTTAGTTAGCTATTTATGTAAATTTTGGAATTGATCTACATATGTTAGTCACTTTAATGAAAGAATATGAGTTCTAATTTATGAAATATAAATTTAAAATTGACTCCCATATTCAAAATGGATAAAAATTGATTAATAAGTCACGATTAGCCAAGGAGTATCGGGATGGTGTTAAAGACTTTATTAACTTTGCAAAGAGCGCTGGTTAGATTATAACCGAAAAAATTTAAAAACAATGCTATAGTAATAATAAAAATAATTTTTGACCTATCTCGGTGTTTTTAAAACATTGGGATAGGAAAATTGTTTATATATATATATATATATAAATATATAATGATTTATCCCGGATTTTTTTAAAACTCCGGGATAGGTAATTAATTAAAAATAATAAAAATAGCTATCCCAGCATTCAGAAACGCCGGGACAGCTTATTATTTTACAAAACCAAAATCAAAAAAACACCGACAATGACGTTTTAGAAACGTCGGGATAGGTCTTGGAGCTATAGCGGCGGTTGCTAAAAACATCAAGATAGCCTCGTAGCTAAGCGCACTATGGCGGTGTTTACAGAAACACCACTGTGGTTTATCCTGACTTTTATAAACGCCGAGATAGACAAAAAAACACCGCCGGGAATTCCCATGCGGTTGTAGTGATCATTACATGTTATAGGGAAAGGATCCCGTAAAAGATATCTCAAAAGTTTAAAGTAAGTTCCCTTAAAATCAAATTTGAATTTTGTATCTGGGTAGAGGAAACCTCTGACTTTATTTATAGATAATTTTCATTTTACATAAGGGAGAGACATATTCATATATTTCCATATCATGGCACACAGGGCCTTATACTATCTTTGTTTATTTGTTTGATATTATGTTTATACTTGTACAGTCTAGTTATCCTAGAATTCTGAAAATTTCTAAATTTTTGTTGCTTATTTTAGTGTGGGAGCAAACAGATAGTGAGAAGGAAATTATCTACATATGTTAGTCACTTTAGTGAAAGAATATGAGTTCTAATTTATGAAATATAAATTTAAAATTGACTCCCATATTCAAAATGGATAAAAATTGATTAATAAGTCACGATTAGCCAAGGAGTATCGGGATGGTGTTAAAGACTTTATTAACTTTGCAAAGAGCGCTGGTTAGATTATAACCGAAAAAATTTAAAAACAATGCTATAGTAATAATAAAAATAATTTTTGACCTATCTCGGTGTTTTTAAAACATTGGGATAGGAAAATTGTTTATATATATATATATATATAAATATATAATGATTTATCCCGGATTTTTTTAAAACTCCGGGATAGGTAATTAATTAAAAATAATAAAAATAGCTATCCCAGCATTCAGAAACGCCGGGACAGCTTATTATTTTACAAAACCAAAATCAAAAAAACACCGACAATGACGTTTTAGAAACGTCGGGATAGGTCTTGGAGCTATAGCGGCGGTTGCTAAAAACATCAAGATAGCCTCGTAGCTAAGCGCACTATGGCGGTGTTTACAGAAACACCACTGTGGTTTATCCTGACTTTTATAAACGCCGAGATAGACAAAAAAACACCGCCGGGAATTCCCATGCGGTTGTAGTGATCATTACATGTTATAGGGAAAGGATCCCGTAAAAGATATCTCAGAAGTTTAAAGTAAGTTCCCTTAAAATCAAATTTGAATTTTGTATCTGGGTAGAGGAAACCTCTGACTTTATTTATAGATAATTTTCATTTTACATAAGGGAGAGACATATTCATATATTTCCATATCATGGCACACAGGGCCTTATACTATCTTTGTTTATTTGTTTGATATTATGTTTATACTTGTACAGTCTAGTTATCCTAGAATTCTGAAAATTTCTAAATTTTTGTTGCTTATTTTAGTGTGGGAGCAAACAGATAGTGAGAAGGAAATTACTAAAGATCTGACCATTGATTGTCTCTGTGGGAAGTGGTTAGAGCTCCTGAGATTGAGTCTGGATCATTCAAAGATCAAATGGATCAGGATCTGACAGTTGTTGACGCATCCGATGGTGCTGCAAAAAAGCCTGACACACTGGGGTTGGCCCCGACGACAAACCGTCCAACGCTCAAGTCAGAACCAGAGAGAGGAAGAAATTTTGAGAGTAGAAAAGATTCATTACCTTCTAACTGTGGGAGGGGGGAGGGTACTTATAGGCCTGGGAATCAGATAGAAGATTGACATATTTCCCCCTTAAGAGATATAATTGGTTACTCTCTTGTTGGGGACAAAAGATTTGACTTACAACCCTGATGGGTTTGGTGTCTCTCCTAGTAGGCCTAGTCACTTTTGATGGGCTTGAATGTGGCCCATGTCTTTTTAGTGGGCCTATACCTGTTAGGGAGACCCGTTATTGTTAATCTCTTATAAAAGCTTCAATATATGTCCTCGAATCGTACGACTCTGATTTGCATTGATTTTCACCATTATCATAAGCCCCCCCACTCCCGAATAATGATTTTCACAGCTTTCGAGAAGTAGTTTGCCTTGTTTCGGAGTTATGGAGTACTATCTCGTCTTTCATAGACAATTCAAGATGTCTGGAACTTGTTCGGAGCTATCTTGTAAATTTTCCGAACTTTTCTGGAGTTTCAAGATTTTTTTCGAATTTTAATGACTTTTTCCCCAATAATAATTGCTTTTTTCAAATTTTCAACTAATTATTCAATTTTTTAAATTATTTTTCCGAATTTTTAATTAATTTTCCAAATTCAATAATTATTATTTTGAAATTTTAAGAAAATTTAAGAATTTTAATTTTTTTGGAATTTGTAATCAATTATCAAACTTGGCACGCTTTTTAGAGCGATCTGATGCGTCGATCAAGTGGGGGCTCACTCGCTTAGTGGATTTGACTCTCGTGATGGAGTAGCTACAATGGGGAGGTGGCGTAGCGAGATCTGGTGCTCTGATCACACATGGCTCACCCGCTGAAAAAGATCGGGCGGACGATGGCACACACGAGCGGAGGCGGATGACATTGCACGATCGCGTGTGTTGATCAAGATGGAGCTATTGTGCTGAGTGAAATGGAGGGCTGAACAATGGAGGAGGGGAAGAGTGGTGACAAGGAGAAATCCCATGCACTGATCAAGCGCATGTTCGGAGATGGGGCGATCGAGCGATCAAAATTTGTGAGGAGACAGCGCTTGGTCGCCGGGCGGATTTTGGCAACCAATCAAGTGGGTTCGGGTCTTCATTACGGGTTTCGGGTTTGCCTGCTCCGCTTGAACCTGTTAACACGCATCTTGGCGCGATCGGGTGGTGTCGGTGGCACCGCAAAGTCCTTTAGGTCGGATGACAACCTAGGGTGTGAGTTTTTCTTCACGTAGCCTGTCGAACTCTACTCGTATCTTCGTTGACCTCCTTAGACACCCCCCCCCCCCCCCGTCGACCATCATCTCGACCACCACCCTGTCGCGAAACTACTTCAACGAGCTAGGGTTTTGGTGACCAACTCCTTCATCGAAGTTGGGTTTTGGCAACCGTTGAGCTCCGTCGACCAACCAATTCGTCGAGCTAGGGTTTTGGTTACCAAAAGTGCTTCAGTGACAGACCAATCTTCGTTGAGCTACCACCTTGTCTCCTATTCGGATCTCCCCCTCAAGAGATAAACTCGCTTGTTTGGGGATAAGATATTTTGCTAGCGGCCTTCATAGGCTAGGTTTCTCCTAGTGGGCCTAATTTGTCACTTTTATGGGCTTGAAAGAGGCTCATGTCTTATAGTGGAGCCTAGAAAAGGTCCAGTATAAGACCTTGCAAAATAGTATATATCTATTTTGTATTTTTAATCCGTGCAAAGAGTTGCACATACTAAAGGAATTTTCTCAATTTTAATTGAGTATTGAAACATATTATTATTCGATATGTTTTGAACTCAACAAATGTGCAATTGTAGAACCGAAGTTGAGATATCTTCTCAATTAAGTAATATATTAGTCTTAACTATAATTGAGTTAGGACGTGTTATATTGAATTATTATTTTGTATGGGGATAATATAATTTCATGTGTGTTATTATAAATTGTATGTACAAATTGTATTGACATTATTTGTGTGTATTTCAATTTCTATTTGACTGAAATTGTGTATGAGATTGTTGTGATTTAAATCATCTAATTAAACCCAATATGAATCAACTAGACCCAAACAAACACACTCTAGCTTTAACCCAAGTTGACCCAACCTAACTTAACTTGTTTTGTGAATGGCATGGACAAAATTTTATGCACATGCACTGGTTTTGGCCAGCCATCACTTGGAGGGAATGAGGGATAGGGTTTTGATTTTTCAAATTATAATCTAGGGTTTTCGTTGGGACTCAAAACACTTGAGTGTTTGAGAAACCCTAAGAGGCAATACCACTTTCACACACCACCTCCCATCCCCTCCAATGCATGTTGGCCTCACCCTCACTCTCTCGCTCTCTCTACATCAGGCCAAACCCTCCCCCCCACTCCATTTAAACTCTCTTACATACCCAGCTCCACTCTCTCATTTCCACTCCAATTCATACTATTTTCTGTTAGGTTTCAAGGGCAAATACAGATTGAATACACAACAGAAAAATTACAAAAATTATTGAAACCTAGCCATGGATCCATGCGAAAATCATAAATCATGTTAGGAATTATACCTTATGGATGGATCTGTTGTCTCCAAGATATGTCGATCACAGCACTGCAATACTGCGGTTCTTATAAGGTATCCACACGAACGGATCAAAACCAAGCTTTCCTTATGCCGCGGTGCTAGCTGCGGGATGGGGCTGTTCCTCACGATCTCTATCTCACAATTTTTGTGACGGCTAGGGTTTTCTCGTGTGTTTCTTTTCAACAGATATGTATCGTATATATAGCTGTAGAAAATTAACTCTAAGAGAGTAATGAGGTCGTTGGGCTCACATTCCGACCTGGGCCAGATTCGTGTGTGGGCCTCTAAACTTTAGTCATCCCATTTAATCTAATTAAATGTCCAACCAATATTAGGAGTCCAAGTCTTACTTGGATTCCTAATTAAATTCATCTTATGAATTTAAATCCCAATTTCGATCCATTCTAAGTGTGTGACCAAGTAGTTTCTCGTTACGTTGACAGTAATACTAAAATCATATTATAGTATTACAAATAGTGAGCGGTATCTAGCAATACATCACTGCTACTCAAATAACGGGAATATCAGTGATTAAACATAACCTATCTGTGACCAATGTTACCATGTAGTCTAGTCCCTTTGTCCATATATCTTAATTGACCACAAGGCATAGAGTGTGTCATCCTTGTATAGTTCAATCCTTGATTTCTTGATGTCCGAGTTAACTTACTAAAATAAATGAGCTCAATATCTCATATTGACTCATTTGAGCACGACTATGCATTTTACAGTCTCACTCAATCAAGGGGCACGTAGATATCACTCTTGTTATGTAAGAGGGACAAATCCTATCTAAGTCACTCACATCCCTCCACATGATTTGTAGTATATCCAATAGTTGACTTTATAATCACCTTATTACAGGCAACGTTTGCGACGTTAAAACATATAACTTCTCATGTAGGGAACCGTAGTCACTTCAAGTCAAAGGACTACATACACCATGGTCACTGTGAGAACCGCTTATAATACTCATGTAACAATTCATGTAGCGTTCTCATGGTGGGTCAGTCCAGTATATTATTACTCTAACATGTACCCATGTGAAGACTTGATATCTCATATCCATGACCCGTGAGATATGGTCATCAGTCTACGCACATACTAGTCTCTATGCATTATTGTTGTCCTAATTCATAATAACACTTGACTAGGGACATTTAAGAAAAGTGTTCTGATTACAACCAATAGGATCTCATAATCAAGTCATGCACTTGATATCCCATGGTATTGAACCTACTATTCTAAGGACTTTATTATGCTCATTTAATCACAATAAACAACACAATAAATGAAATACCTCATATATGAAATAAATATCATAATGCAATGTAAACTAGTAATGTTAATACACAACTGGCCTCTAGGGCATACACCAACATTTTCTTCATTCTAATACCTATCTAAGACACTTTAGATGATGTATTGAGAGCTAGAAGAGAAAGAAGGAGCCAAGAGGAGCCAAGAGGAGCCAAGGATAAGGAGAGTAGGAGCAAGAAGTGCTAGCAAGGAGGAGCAAGAACAAGGAGACCAAACATGGAGAGTACATTTCATCTACAAACAAAAGTTGGGTGTTTCTAAACTTTTGTGGTGTTTAAATTTTTGTGGTAAAATCTTGATGTGGTCTTGAAAGAATGAGTGGGTCATGAAATGTGTGGTTAAGTGTTAAAATTCAATACATGCTAGTTTTATTTATGGACACTACAAGACTAACAGTCTTTACCGGCATTTTTTTGTACATTTATCAGTGTTTATAAACGCCGCTGTTGATACCACCGGCATTTTATAAATCACCAGTGCAAGTGTCGCTGAATCGTGCATC
Organism: Hemerocallis citrina; assembly: GCA_017893485.1. Lineage (NCBI taxonomy): Eukaryota > Viridiplantae > Streptophyta > Magnoliopsida > Asparagales > Asphodelaceae > Hemerocallis > Hemerocallis citrina. Next base: position 283,556,477 of record CM030358.1, read on the forward strand.
GCTGTAGCTTAAGGACATTCACCGGCATTTTTTACGGCCACCGGTGTAGGTTAAAACTACACCGCCGGCCGTAAAAACGCCGGTGAATGTGTGGGTACCATTTTCGGCCATAACCTACACCGGCATTTTTAAAACGCCGGTATAGACTGCCAAATTCTTGCTGAAAGCTACACCGGCGCTTGTAAAAATGCCGGTGTAGCTAAATTTTTTTTTTAAAAAAATTTTCAAAAAAAAATAAAAAAATTAAAAAAAATAAAAAAATTCAGCACTCTTATAATCAAAACCAAATACAAGAGACCGATTAGATCATACACTGATTATTCTTAAAACAAACAATAGGAGCACTGCATATGAAGAATATAGTCATTCCAATTAGAGAAGCATAATCAGTGAGTGCCAACCCAGTAGGATTGTTCATAAATTAGAGAAGCATAATCAGTGAGTGCCACTCACTGACTCAAAATTAGTCTGGTAAAGAGGTAAAGATTAATCAGTGAGTGGCACTCAGTATATCAAAAGTAGATTGCCAATCACTGACTCATAAATTAGTCAGTATATCAAAAGTAGATTGTTTAAAAACTGAAAGTGTCAAAACAACAACACCACCAATTGTTATACATGGTCTTTGACTTGTGTTTAACTAACACCTTTCCAGCTCAATGTCTCATCAAAGAACAACAAGAAGAACAAATTCAATTCAACTCGCACCATTCCAATTAGTGGAAAAAAACCGATGCCTCTCCAGCTGAAGGTGTCAAACAACAACAAGACACAAAAACTAAAGGAAAAGAATAAGAAATAGAAACAAACATACATACAATGACATCACAAAATGCTAAACAGTGTAAACTGACATTCAAACAGGAATGTGCTAGCTTTCAATTCAAACTTCAATCTTGCTAAAGAATAGTTCTTATTTTTTTAATTTTATTTTTAAAACGATTAAAGCACTTTGAAAATTGCCACAGCATCATAGCAAGCAAAACATGAAGTAAATGCTCAAAAATATTTGTAGATAATTAATTGAAACAGTTTCAAAATGTTTGAAACCTGGATCATATCTATCGTTTTGCAAGCATGTTTGAGTGTGGAATCAGATAAGACATGTAGTAAGCAAAGGCTATGGATGTGAATTTGTGTTAAATGTCATATATCCTTGTGGGCAATAAACAGTATAGTATGCAGAGAGAAAAAGTAATCATGGAAGTACTGCAGCTCTACATAGGCATATGAAATGTGTAAACTTTCTCTCTCAAGAAAACAATTAAGTGGTTACTGATCTTACCAGAGGCATTAACTCAGATGAACCTTGCAATATATATAACCTTGATGAGTTGTCACAATAATTCAAAAGAACATTATATTTGCCGAAAATGAACCTTGCAGTACATAAGATGAAGTCAGTGAGTGCCACTCACTGACTCAAAATTCACTACATTGTTCATAAATTTTGCAAAATGCACTCTAAAAAACCCCAAATTGTCAGGTAAAGATTAATCATTATGCTCAGATAGGATTTAATCATCACTAGTTACTCCTATAATTCATTTATTCAATGAATCATGAAACATAGTGTGCAACTTCAGAAGCATAATCCATCTCATCATCACTCATTCACTCGAAATTAATGAGAAGAAACTCCATTTGTTCACTGTTTTTACTCAAGCATATTTAGTTGTTCTCACAAATACTATGGCATAAATTACCCAAGCATGATAAATATAGATCCAAATCAATATAGATCCATATGCAAAATGCACTCAGTAGGATGATTCATAAAATAGAGAAGCACAATCAGTGAGTGCCACTTACTGACTCAAAATTAGTCAGGTAAAGAGATAAAGATTAATCAGTGAGTGCCACTCGGTATATCAAAAGTAGATTGCCAATCACTGACTCATAAATTAGTCAGTATATCAAAAGTAGTCCTACTGAGTGCATTTTGAAGTTGCATATGGAACTATATTGGGTTGGATCTATATTTATCATGCTTAAGTAATTTATGTCATAGTATTTGTGAGAACAAGTAAATATAAGATGAAGTCAGTGACTCAGTGCCATAGTATTTCAATTCATACATCTCAAAATTTTCATCTTTGTTCTCCAATTTTCTCATATTATCCAAATTAGTCAGTATATAAGATGAAGTCAGTGAGTGCCACTCACTGACTCAAAATTCACTAGATTGTTCATAAATTTTGCAAAATGCACTCTAAAAAACCCCAAAATGTCAGGTAAAGATTAATCATTAAATGCTCAGATAGGATTTAATCATCACTAGTTACTCCTATAATTCATTTATTCAATGAATTATGAAACATAGTGTGCAGCTTCAGAAGCATAATCCATCTCATCATCACTCATTCACTCGAAAATAATGAGAAGAAACTCTATTTGTTCACTGTTTTTACTCAAGCATATTTAGTTGTTCTCACAAATACTATGGCATAAATTACCCAAGCATGATAAATATAGATCCAAATCAATATAGATCCATATGCAAAATGCACTCAGTAGGATTGTTCATAAAATAGAGAAGCACAATCAGTGAGTGCCACTTACTAACTCAAAATTAGTCAGGTAAAGAGGTAAAGATTAATCAGTGAGTGCCACTCAGTATATCAAAAGTAGATTGCCAATCACTGACTCATAAATTAGTCAGTATATCAAAAGTAGTCCTACTGAGTGCATTTTGAAGTTGCATATGGAACTATATTGGGTTGGATCTATATTTATCATGCTTGAGTAATTTATGTCATAGTATTTGTGAGAACAAGTAAATATAAGATGAAGTCAGTGACTCGGTGCCTCGTAAATCTAAATCTAATACACATAAGTCAATATATAAGATGAAGCATATAAATCATGAACTTTAAGCTAAATAAAGAGAGATTAAGTACAGTCCAAATCCCTTCTCAATTGTAAGTGAGGAGAGGAGTATAAGTTATCAGGTAATCGTAAGTGAGCCCAATATATAGAAACTTATTGAAGCCCAAGTACAGTCCAAATAACCTTTCAGATGGTGAATGAGGCAATATATAGAAACTTATAAAACTTCATTACCCAAACATCAGTTTATAAGACCAAATATATATTTACCCAAACATCAAGATCTCAGATTATAATAACATGTCAACAAAGAAGGCAATGATCTCAGTTTATAAGAACCCAAGCAACAAAGAAGTTTCATAATATGATCCTTGAGCTTGAACCCATTCAACCAAAAAAGCCAGTAAGTATCCTCTTCACCAAGTAATCATAAATGTACACATCCAACCTGTTCCAAAACCCATTCAACCAAAAACCCATCAAAAGGATTGCCTTTTTTTCCCTTTCCAACTCAAACAACCTCATCCCATTCAAAGAAACCCATCAAAAATATCACTTTTTGCCCATTTGGGCTCAAACAACTTCATCTAAAAACCATACTAACCCCTAAAAAACTACAAACAACAAAAGCATGACTAGAATCAATTCCGGTTAGTACGATAAATCAAGAACCAATCAAAACCCTAACTCTAACCCTAATCAAGAACCGATCATTAATTAACCTATTCTCATATTCTCAAATTCATACTAGAATAAACTTTAGGGTTTGAAATTCCTTACTTGAGTTGATTGGGGGAGGGGGGACGGCAGTTTTTGTGAGGGAGAGAGAGATTGGGAGAAGGGGGACGGCGGGGGGCCGCGATGGAGGCTGGGGGGCGGGCGAAGGGGGCAGGTGCGACGATGGGGGAAGGGGCGACGGCGGGGGAGGGGAAAAACGATGACGGCGGGAGAGGGGGACGTCGATGGGGAAAGGAGAGAAATGAAAATTTTGGGGAAAGTATACGTATAGGGTTTGGGAAAATTGGGGAAAGCGGGAAAGCGGGAGAGAGCAGGAAAATTGGGGTTTTTTTTTTGCGATCGAACGAGGAAATGGTAGAGGGTTTGGGGGAAATTTATTCCAAGAACCTATACCGGCGTTTTAACTAAAAATGCCGGTGAATGGGAGAAGATTTTTTTTATCTGTATATTGTCACCGGCGTGTTTATTAAAATACCGGTGAATATAGCCTTCACCGGCATTTTAATAAAAAATGCCGGTGAATATCATAATTCTCCGGCGTTTTATAGAGGCCACCGGTGTATAACCATCCTGTTTGACGCCCCATTCCTGGTCTCTTCCTACCTCGGAGTTTCTGGTAAAATGTCGGGGAATATACGCCGGTAAATCCATCGTGTTTTGTAGTGGGAAGACTAGATAAAAACCAGTAAAAAGCTGAACAGAAAAGTATGTTAGGTCTAGATGCTATAACTCGAAAATTACTTGGAGTTTGAGTTTGAAATTTTAAATGTAGAATCTAACACTTGTTATACACCTTGCTTCCAATTTCATAATTTTTGGAATTTATTTACTATTTTAATTAAATATGAACTTGAACACTGACTGTGCAGAAAACATATTTGGCATTGGTTCTGACTATGATATTCCAAAGCCCATAACTTTGTAACCACTAGAGAACTATTTCTAAAATTTTAGTATGTGCTCCTAATATGTGTTCAATACTTAAATATCAAATTTTATCATTTTTGGACATCGGTTACTATTTTTATTAAATACAAAACTATTGACTGTTCTGAAAAGAAAAGACAGAGTGCAGATGATCTGTTCTGTTTTTAGTTAATTTTCAAGAAATCATATTTTGAAAAATAGTTGGTAGAATCACTTAAAATTTAAATATGTTTTGTTACCATGTATGAAGAACTTAAGTTTCAAATTTCATGAAGTTTAGAGATCACTTGATATTTTTTAAGTATTTTTATGTTAGCTCTGGTTAGTTGTTTCTCTATTCTGAAAATTATTGCATGCATGTTAAACAATGACTCATTTGATCACTTTAACGACTTAATCTGAAGAATCATGTACTAGAAAATTGTAGTAGACACATATATCTTTCTGTAATGCCTAAGAACTCAAAATTTGAATAAGTACTCGAATTATAATGAATTTGGCAAGTGATAATAGAAACACACAGATTCTTAAAGCTCACTGTTTGGCACTATGCCTATAAAATTGAGTTAGAACTAGTAGATTTGAGTTTCTAGTTGTTTTTTGTGAGTTATGAATCATGTTGTGGATGTGGGAATGAATCAAGGCTTAAACTTACTAAGTTCTATGTTGTGAGTAGCTCATATGTGCTTGTGAAACTAGAATTTAGACATACTTGTTCAATATTTTGAACTGAATGTTGTGTTAAGTGATTGTGTGTTAATGTGGACCATTTTGGGATGAGAATCATGCCCAATTGGTGCTTGTGTTTGCTGTCTACTTTGAGTAGAAGAGTGGGAGCACTCGATCGCGTTTCTTCAATAAAACGGGACCGGGAACGACTCCATTTTGGTATGAAAGCCAATTGTATGCTTGCTGTTTGGAAATTTAATTTTTCATTTTTAGAGCTTTTTAGCACTCTTTTGGGGTATTCATGGTGTACGGTTTATTCCTAGAGTAGTTTACCCTTGTTGAGCTTCATTGGTTGAGTTTGGGACTCTAGGATTATGTCTTATGGTATATCTAGACGGGTAGAATAGGAACCCGTGTCGCATCGAACACGTGGCAGGAGAGAACTCGTGCGCCGATGTACTCGCCGTTCATGGAAGGATTCTATAGTTGTGTATGATGCTACCACTTGTCGAGGACCGTGGAGGGTAATGGTTAGTGGGAGCAACGTGTTTGGGTCAGGCCGATGTTGCGATCGAACTCCAAGCGTAGATGGCTGTTGTGGCAATCGACGGAATCGGTTTGTCGTTGGTTCGAGCCAAGTGTGGGCCGAGGTGGGCCAACCCTTGGGCTAGATTTTAGGGATAGATTGAGTCCTATTGGGGGATGGGTTAACTCCTAATAATGAAAAGGTAATTAACTAGAAAATAGTCTACAAGTAGAACTTAACTAGTTGTTCATAATAAACAAAGTTGTTTACTAAGTTAGGGCTTGGAAATACTTGATAGATCGCCTAACTAAGAAAATTGGTTAAAATGAAATAGGCCTAGACTCGCCTAATTATTCATACATCCTATGAGATAATGAAAAAGGATTAGAGATTAATTAGAGTCTTGGAATTCAGATAATCAGATAAGCAGATAAAAAGCTAGTAATTGTATAATTAACTTTATTCTTAGTCTTTGCCCTATAGTGGGTTAGCTCTTGCACCTTGGGTTTGGGGTGTTGTAGAATTACGAGTCATTGTTGAATGTAAGGACAGGCACTAGTTGGGTATCGTACTCATCCTGTCAAAGGGACACGCATGGCACCGTCTCACCTGGTCAAGGGGACACGAGCAATGTTGTCTCGACTATTAATTTCTAGAGTTTAGTGATGAGAATGGGACGCGGACGTACGTCGTAAGTACTGTCGAAACTTAGGAGATGGACCATTAAGCTTCCGTTTATGTTCTGAGTTATCAGTGCAAATGTAGACCAAGAGTTTAACTCTGTAGCCTTTGGCGGAGTAGGGGTGGCCCTACGATTCGCCTTATATTCACGATAACTTTGAGGCAGGAAAGGAGAAGGAACATGATTCTAGCAGAGCTGCGGCGGAAGCCGAATGATCACCGGCTAATCGGGAATAGAGAAGGACCATGATCCTGTCAGAGTGGAGAAGGACCATGATCTGAACGAGTAGAGTGACCACTTCCGTTCAGAGTGGAGAAGGACCACGATCCGATTGTAGTAGCAGTGATAGAACGCGCCGATTGCACTCTTTACCAGTCACTAGAATGAGTCTCAAAAACAGGAGAGAGCACAAGAATATGATGCATAGCGATGGATCAAACCCTATGATCTGGAGACTACGAACTCTTTGGAAAGTATGTAGTATAGGATGTATACATTTCTATTGAAGTTGCATTTGGGAATGTATGTAGTATGAAATGCATACGATCCCAAATGAATTGCATTTGAGTAAGAACATCATGTCCATTTTTGTGTGCATTAGATCTAGGCCATGGCATACACCAACACTTGGTTTGACATCACTTTTCCTTTTCATCAAATTTTGGTTGTTGAGGTTTGGAATCGCTATATTATAGCACAGTGAGGATTGTTGTATTATAGCATTGCGTCAGTTGTATTCAACTGATGTGCCCACAGTTTATTAGATTTACAGAATTGCTAAACGTGGAGCAGGGAACTCGAGTTCCAGAGTGGAGAGACATTGTCTAATTCGTTGATGAGGTTCCTAATTATTGTACAATGAAATTTGTTGATGGAAATGATCGATGTAAATTCATGATGTAAATTTTGTTGAACAATTTTGTACACTGTAATAATATTTGTGGCAATAAAAGTTTTTAATTTCCTGTGATTTTTCTGTGTTTGGACTATTTGAAGTAAGATTCTGGCTTGTGTCTCGAGTTTCTGGGTTGGGAATTCAGGGCGCTACACACGGACCTGTTAAAGATGCCCATTATGACTAATCGGCTTGTGGAAGCTTTAGGATCTGTGCTAGGATCGTACGGCCTTGATTTGCTGTGATTTTTACTATTATCAGAAGCCCCCCAGTCCCGGAAGACAATTTTCTCAGCTTTCGGGGAGTTCACCTTATTTTTGAATTCTGGAGTACAATCTTAGCTTTCAAGGACATTTGGAGATACTGGAACTGGTCAAAATTTTAGTACCCCATATTTTTAAATACTATTTTTGAGATTAGAAAATGAATTAAAATGATTTTTTGTGATTTAATAATGTTCATTTAGAAATTTATCTTTTTTCACGTGCAAAACACGTGTGAATGTTGTCTTTGAAAGCTTAAAGCCAAAAATTATTTTGGGGAAACTTATTATTTATTATTTGAGATTATTCTTGATTTTTCTAGATTTTTCTAATAATTATTGGACTTATTTGCAAATATTTCAAAAAGGACTTTTGTGCAAAATTACCAATGGGGCGAAAACTCCAGATATTCAGATTTTTAGGCTGGATATAATGCCTAGTCAGTTCAGGTATAACGAGTTTACCTTTTGTTTCAACATATTCGATTTATTTTACAAGTTTTTATAAAAGATGATCTTTTCGCAAAATTGCTATTTTAAAGGGTGAAAGAGCAAAACTGTTTTTCTGGATTTTCCCTATAGTGCCTGCTGATTCTAGAGGGGATCTTTTTGATTTTTGAACTGATTAAATTGGTTTTTACTAGTTTTCTAATAAAGGGGTCTATTTATGTAAAGGTATATTGTAAAAGGAGTATTTCACAAATGTTTTCTAAAATCCTAGAAACTTAAATCCCGGACTATATAGGGTTCTGTATAGTCGTCTTTTGTTGTACAACATAGGGATTTCTTATTCCTTCTTATTTTGGAGTTCTAAGGATAAGACTTTGGATTTCTTGTAAAGGATGGGCTTTTCTTAATTTCTATTCTTCTTCATTCGATCTCTTCAACAAGATGAGTGACATGTTTTGTTTTATTTTATTTTATGTATGTTGTATGTGAGTGATATAATTGTTTTGTTTATTCTTTGAATGTTGTATGTGGTGTTTCATCTCCTAAAAAGCATGCTAGGGTTAGGGTGTGAATATGTATGTTGGATTGATGATGAAAAATTGAATCTTGTGAAACTCTAGTTATTTATGAGTAGAAATGTATGTGGGTAATTCGAGATTGATGAATGACCTATTAGTAATCATGGGTAGGCTATTTCTTTTGGATTAATGTTGAATTGATTAAATATGGTAATCTTATAATTGATTATGTTTATGAGTTATAATGGTGATTTAGTTTGAGAAATTTGGAGAAATGATTTATGAATCAAGAGATCATGTCGTAAGAATCGAAATTTGGAATCGAGTTGAGTTTGATGAAATATATCCAAATTGGGGATTTTGAGATTTTGGAGAAAGGTTTGTTGGAGTTTTGATTTCTTAAACCCTGAGATTTAATTCTGAATATGTTTTATTTTAATTGATGGATTGTGAAGTTCTTTGGTGCATAAATACGCACAATGTTTCTCATGAATACCTTATATTGTGAGTTTTGAAGGAAATTGAGTTTTTATGTGTTTTCGAGGAATTTGACTATATCTCAACTTATTTTGGTATTGATATGGTTTGGACCTGAATACGAAGCTATTTCAATGAATAATTGATTCTTAAGAACCTCTATTTTGATTATATGCACAATTCATATTTTAATTGAAAGAAATCAACAAATCGCTATTTTTATAAATCTAAGTAGTTTTGATTTAGTTTTTATGGACTATTACATATCATATAAGTTGTATTTGATCATATTAGAAATATGCTTTTTGTAGAAATCGTTTTCATAAAGTAAAACTCCTGTATCGGTTGAAAGGTGCACAACCAAAAATCTGCAGTCTGTAGGTCAACAGTCTACCAGTCGACCGTCGTGACCTGGCTACTGTGTTTCTTTAGTTTTTCTGGAAATTTCATTCTGGACAGTCGACTGATATTACTTAGAATTATTTTAATTGAAGTTTTGGATTTTCCGCTCTGGACAGTCAACCGATGACTTTTTATAGTCAACTTCTAATACTTAGAATTATTTTCTTAAAGTTATTGAATTTTTCTCTCTAGACAGTCGACCGACGCTTGTCTATAGTCGACTGATACTGATGTATCTTGAAATATTTGAATGTTCTTTCAAATGATTTATTCTCTAAATATTTTAATCTATAACTTACTATTCTATACCTTATCTTCTACTGAACATATGTTTTCAAGCTGTTTTTAACTGAGCAATTTATGTTGGAAGATTGGTTTGGATGTTTGGGTGTGAATCTCTAGAGGGTGTGTGTGACCCGAGTATACCGGCAGTTAAGATATTTGTGTTTTGGGCCTGTTGAGGCATTTTAGTTGATCAGTTGTTAAGTTAATTCCGATAGGGTACACCAACTCCAGGAGATTCGTAAAGTAATTAAATAACCTAAATGATAAAAACATGCACTAGTGGTGATATGATGAATGAGAATATGGGTAATGGACCTCAGTATGGTTCGCGGTGTGGGATAATCCCCAGAATTATTCAGGTGTGAATGAAATAGTCTCCGGAATTACCTGTGGTGTGGGATTGATCTCCGAAATTATCGGGGTCGAGGCGACACTCATGTGGTATTCGTGTGATGAGGTGTCATAGCTTGCGGTGTGGGATATTCTCGAAGATTCCCAGGTGTGAGTGAAATAGTCTCCGGAATTATCTGTGGATAGAGATTGACCTCCGGAATTATCGGGGCATGGGCTAATACTCACAGTGTATCTATATTTCGTAGTAATCATAGAAGTAGGATTAGTTGCATAGCGGGAGATTAAACCCTATAAAGTGGAGACGTTAAGGGCTTGCACCGGACCTATATAGAGTTGGATGCATAGACTCTGACAAGTACGCATTAAAGAGTCAGCATATAGCATTGATGTTTTCGTGACTTGGTATTATGCATGTGTACTTGGTTTTCTACACTTGATACTTAGTCTAGCTTTACTTGATGTTTTCGTATTTCGTGGTTATTCCCTAATTCACTTACTCTTGTTTATTTCCTTTTGTTGATGAATCTATCCTCTATTTATGTTGCTTATTTTTATGTCACTCACACCGTTATGGCTGACCCCTTTAGTTTTAGGGGTTAAAGTTATCTCTAGCCTCATATTTTACAAGTGATTACCTATAGCTTGGGATTTGGATGCTTGAGTTAAAGTGATGTAATGGATTGTGTGATTTTGTAAAAGAAAGTGTTGTAAAGAAAGAAAATTGTAATTCAAAGTGTATGTATTCCGCTGTGCTATGTAAATATTATTGTAATAAAATTTTGAGAAAAATTTTGTTGGTATTTTGGGCTGTGTTTAATATTACATTTGAAGTTGATGCTGAGAATTGTGCCAAGTATTTCTAAGATATCATATTGGAAATTCGGGGCGCTACAAAAAGTTTCTGGAGGCGGCGAATATTATCCTGGACTTTTCTAGAATTTTTGAACTTTTTTGAACTTTTCGAGTTATTCTAGATTTTAAAATAATTTCCACCAATTTTGAAATCACTTTCTCAATTTTTTTAAATAATAAACCCGAATTTAAATTATTTTTCGAAAATTTTAATTAATCTTCCAAATTTAATAATTATTTTTGGATTTTTTTAAATGACTTTTCAAAATAAAAAGGATTTTAGGGGATTTTCTATTGCTTATCAAACTTGGGCACGCTTCTTGATATGATCTGGTTCGTTGATCATGAGGGGCTTGCCTACTGATGGGTTTGAGCGGTCATGAATGAATCGTTGTGATGAGTAGGTGATGTGGCGCGATCGTACGAGTCGATCACTGCTTTGCTCTCCCGCTAAGTGAGATCGAGCAGATGTGATGGCGCTATAGTGATGGAGGGGGACATTGCTTCATCTGGTGCATTGACCAGATCCCAGCTCACGCGCTGAGAGAGATCGAGCGGCAGAGAGGCAAGGAGAAGGGGAAAGGCAACATGGCGCAAACTTGAGCGTCTTCTGCATTGGAGCGCATTTTTGGGACGATCCAAGGGCCAGCAACTACTCACGGAGACCCCCTAGCTCGGCTGATATTTCACCGAGCTATGGCCATTTGAACTTGGTCGAGCTATGGCGTTGCTTCATCGTCGAGCTATGGCTCCTCCTCTCACCGAGCTACCGGCATCGCCGAGCTATAGGTTTGTCGCCGAACTACCCCCTCGAGCAATGGCGATGCTTTGGTTTAGAAGTTTGGTCATCGAGCTAGTAGTGACGTCATTGTCGCCGAGCTACTTCATCCAGTCGAGCTATCGGTCGAGTTGGAGTTATTGAGTTACGGGATTACCTCGTCGAGCTATGAAGCTCTATTCATCGAGCTATTGGCTCCTCCTTCCCGCCGAGCTACTTCATTCAGTCGAGCTGTGGGTCGAGTTGGAGTTGTTGAGCTACGAGATTACCTTACCGAGCTATTACGCTCTGTTCATTGAGTTATGGGCCCATCCTTCTCACCGATCTACCGGCATCACCGAGCTATGAAGCTCATTGCGGTCGAAAGCAAGTTGTCGACCTATGGAGCTGTTAATGCCGCCAATCTACGGAGGGGCTCTATCGAGCTATGGATCTCTGAATTCGTAGAAATACTCGCTCACTGTCGTCGAGCTACTCCCTTGCTGAGCTACACATTTCACCGAGCTATGAGGCTCCTCGTCACCGAGCTATGGAGTTTGGGCGTGCTGCAACCTTCTCGACGGAGCTTCGAGGATTTTTGGAGTTGGGTGGAGCTTTTGACAAAGTGGGAAACCATAGTTGGGGTTGTGGAGTTGAGTGACGAGGAAGAGAGCTTTAGTTGAGCTCTGTTTTTTGAAGATGAGTTTGATGAAGAAGAAATTTTTTTGAAGAATTGCTTCTGGGTTTGGGTTTCCGAGTTTGAATTTGAAATCGGGTTTGAACCTAGACCTCAATCCACCCCTTCACACTGAGTTTTAGTCTCGTGGTTTTCTAGTAGTGGGTTTGTTACTCAAACCCACTTTGAGATCAGATAAAAGCCCAAGCTATTGGAACTTTTGGGTTTATGGACTTTGGATCTTGGATTTCTTGTGCTTGCATATAGTTATATATATACATATATGTGGATATATGTGTACACATGATTTTATTCCATAATCCTCGGTCCATATGCCAATTAAATCTTTTCTTTTATGAGTTATTGCTTCTTGTGTTTTTAACTCGTTTTGCTCAGCGGTCTACCTCGTCAAATTGCTCTTTTGTTGATCAAACATCTCGTCGTTCGTTCTTCTGAACCGCTCTTTTGTTGACCAAGCGTTGTGTTGTTCACTTGTTATGTTGATCGAGCATCTCATTGTTGGACGAGTGTTCTGTCAATATAGGAGCAGAGTGCTTTGATTGTTGGAGCTTGTATATATAACTGACCTACAAGAGCTGTAGCAGACTTGCTGTTTGATCCCAGCAAGTTTGTTGAGGTAATTCTGGGACAGAGTAGAACGTTTGGGCTTGCCGTTTATGCCTGGAAAGTTTATAGAAACAAATCTACGACGGAGTTGATATAGGGCTTGTTGTTTGATCCCAGCAAGTTTAAAGAGACAACTCGTAGTGGAGTTGGTCATTGAACTTGTTGTTTGCTCCCAACAAGTTTGCAGAGGCAACTCCGATACAGAGTTGGACGGTGAACTTGTTGTTTTCTCCCAACAAGTTTGTAGAGGCAACTCTGATACAGAGTTGGACGTTGAACTTGGTGTTTGCTCCCAACAAGTTTGTAGAGCCAACTCTGATACAGAGTTGGATGTTGAACTTGTTGTTTGCTCCCAACAAGTTTGCAGAGGAAACTCTGATACAGAGTTGGACGTTGAACTTGTTGTTTTTGCCCAACATGTTTTTTAAGGATGACCCTGTGATGGAGCTGACGTTTGGACTCGTTGTTCGTGACCAGCGAGTTTGGAGAGACAACTCTGAGATCGAGTTGATCACAGAGCTTGCCGTTTGATCCCAGCAAGTTTTATAAAGGCAATTTTTAGATGGAGTTGAACGTTTGAACTTGACATTTGATCCCGACAAGTTTGGAGAGACAACTCTAACGTAAATCTTGTCGTTTGGTCCCAGCAAGTTAGTAGAGAACTCTTGTGACGAAGTTGAGTGTTGAACTTGTTGTTTGTGCCCAGCAAGTTTGGAGAGGAAACTTTGAGACGAAGTTGATCGTTTGAACTTGTCGTTTTCCCCCAGCAAGTTTGTGGAGCCAACTCTGAGATGGAGTTGAATGTAGAGCTTGATGTTTGATCCTAGCGAGTTTGTGGAGACAACTCTTGGACGAAGTTGATATGGAGATTGTTGTTTGTGCCCAGCAAGTTTGGAGACAACTACTAAAAATCTGACCTTTGATCATTGCCGTGAAAAGTGGTTAGAGCTCCTAAGAGTGGATCTGGACCGTTGATTGAACACTGTGACCTGGATCCGACAGTTACTGACACGGCTGATGGTCCTGAAAAAATCCTGAAATGCCAGAGGTGGCCCCGACGACAGACCCTCCGACGCTCAAGTCATAACCAGAAAAAGAAAGAGAGTTTGGGAGAGAAATTGCCAATTAATGATTACCTTCTGGCTGAGGAGGGGGGGGGGGGTATTTATAGGCCTGAGAAATAGTACAAGAGATTGATATGAATCCATTGGATCGACTATAATTCCTTATCTCCTATTTGGATATCCCCCTTAAGAGATAAACTCTCTTGTTTGGGGATAACGGATTTGACTAACAGCCTTCATGGGTTGGGTCTCTTAGTCGGCCTAATGTGTCACTTTTTGATGTGCTTGAAAGAGATCCATGACTTGTAGAGGAAGGCCGGACCTTTTAAAGAGGCACGTTATGACTAATATGCCTGAAAGAGCTTTGAGATCTGTGCTTGAATCGTATGGCCCTGATTTACTGCGATTTTTACCATTATCATAAGCCCCCCACTCTCGGGAGAATTTTCTTGCTTTCGGGAAGTATTTCGCCCTATTTTTAGATTATTGAATACAATCTTAGCTTTCACTTTAGGTAGGAATTTAGATTCGTAAAAAGTTATGGAAATAGATTCAAAGATCTACAAATGTTGATTACAAAGTTCTACCTAATTATAATAGAAACTAGATCAAAAACTCAAAACAACATGGAATAAACAGTGGGCCAGCAAGTTGGTTAATCATTAATTAGCAACAAACGATATACACATGCATATAAATTTATGGAAATAATTAATAGAAATTTATACTCAATCTTTAGGGTGGAATTCTACTATTAACAAGACAAATTATTATTATTAACATAGCATGAACATCATATCCAATCGAAAATCATTTAAAACATCACTTTCTATATAACAGGTTTCTAATCTATGTATTCGTGTAGTGTATGCATATGAAGATGTATAACAAGGCTTGGGTTTGAATCAAGAGAATGGCATGAAAATGGAACTACTACTTTGTCATGCCCCGCTTCCCAAAAATAATACGAAATACAGATACGAGACAAAAATCCAGCGAATGATTTTCATCATCCATAAGCTGTTCAAGAATCTTTACAATATTCACAAGAATCATCAGAGTTGGAAGCAAAAGTATCAACCACATGCACATATGAACCAAAATACCAACAAGAATACTTGAAACCAATTGTATAAATCTCAAATAGTCATAATCTGAATAAAACAAATATCCTGGGTCACATTGCCCAAATACAAGAATAATTCCAAGTAATCAAATACAATATTGTTCCAGCAAGCTACAAGAAATAATAATAATAAAATGCAGCACTAATACTTCATGTCACCAATACCGTCTGGAACCTGTTCTCCAAAATCTAAAATTCAACAATTGCAGGGAAGAGGAAAAGAGAAAACAAGTACCCGTCAATTGCAAGTTACGGGCCACTTATAATGTAGGATACAAGTACATGGGGAAAACTAGCCAATAACATGGAATAAGCATGATGTCAAAATAAACAACTAGCATGGCAAAGTGAAAAAGTATCATGTAGAATATATCAAGAGTCAAGTATCATGTAATCATGCATCAATTATCAAGTTTCAAGTCTCAAGTATCATGTAGTCAAGTATCAAGCAAGCGTGTATCATGTTCAAGTATCATGTATCAATTCTTGTAGTGATTACTATCTAGGTAGCACTTCATGCAACCCACCTTACATGGTTGTTACAACAAACAGTTTCGCTTTAGATTTCATATTGGACCATAAAGGGCAGTGTACTCACGGACAAGTCAAGTAATCGAGCTCCAAGCTCCAAGTATCATGTATCATGTATCATGTAATCACGTGTCAAGTTGTGCAAGCGGCAAGTATTGTGTCTTGCGTGCAAGTGTCAATTAACCACGTGTCAAGTATCATGTCTCAAGTAATCACGTAGGATCAGTGGATCCCCTTCCGAGTACACGTTTCTAAATTATCCACTACTAGATCTGTTCCTTAAACCCCGGCTTGGTTATTTATTATTAATATTAAACAAGCATGTATATGTACAAAATATCAAGAATAACATGGCATGACCATGTGATAAATGCAAGTTGCAAGATAAATATGTACGAGTGCAAGATATCTCATAAAAGAATAAAATAGAAAAATCTCAAGTTCAGGACAGCAAGACCATACTGTAGTAAAATAGTGATTCCCAGTGTTACAAGAATGTAAATCTGAATCTGTCGAAACTTCTAGAAAATAGACTCCCAACCGAATCTAGAGACTATAAATAAGTCATATATTAATTCACAAAAACATAGCTCAAAACTGATTTGAATACAGAAAATAGGTTCAGCCATAAATCAGGAAAACGAATTCAAGAGCAGAAAAACAGTACGAAAACACATTAAATCACTACAAGGAATTTGCCATATACCAACGGACACCTATAGTGACGGATCACTAAAACCGTGGGTATAGCCATCATATACCTACAGACGTGTAGTAAACTGTGGGTATAGACGGGATAGAAAACTTTTAATTCCCACCAAAATCCCAATTTCTAATTTCATTCTCCCCCCACCCTGTCTCTCTCAAAACCCCAAATCGGAAACCCCTCACCCAAACCCTAAAAAGCTTCCACCTTCCCTTCTCCTCTCCCCTTCCAATCTGCTTCCCTCCTCCGTCTTGGACACCGCCTCCACCCATTCGCCACCGCCGTTAGCCATGTCATCTCCCGCTCATCCGCCGCCCACCGTCTCCTCCCTGAACGGTCAGTCTCCAAACTTCAGCAATTGCCCACCCAAGGAGACGATCCTTTTGAATGGCCTGCAATTTCGAGCACTGACTCGCCGTCATGGCATCGTCGATTCTTACATCAAAACCCTTGCTCAAGTCCTTGGCAAGTATATAATTAACCTTAGATCTGATATGCAACTAGTAGTTTATTTAGGTTTAGTTTACATTTCTTTTTTCTTGTTTTTCTTAAATTATCTGGGTTAATGATTTTGAAAATTTGGTTGAGATGGATAGTTAATATTTAGATAGAAATGTTGTTTTATTTGTTAGATTATGAATAAGCTCCAAAGAAAATTGTGGAGGTGCCTGATGGATATTTGTATGTTGAACTTTTGTGTACTCAATTGACCTTCAAGTTGCTTCCTTCTAAAAGCAAGCTCATGAGATACAAATGAAGGGACTTGTAATTGATGAGGTCTCAGAAAGCTTTCTTTTTCTCCTCTTTACAACTTACAACTGTTGTTTTCTCTCTTGTTTCCCTTTCAGTTGAGTCTCTGTTTCTTTGCTTGAATTGTTGGCACTAAAAAGTTTTTAGTTGTTTTTATTGTGACAAATAATTTGTGTTATGTTCCAATGTTAGTTGTACTTGTGTGGTAACTCGATTAGAACAGAGCAATGATTGCCTGAGTTCAAGTGTTGGGCATGTTCGTTTTGCTCGGGGAAGATATGCAATTGTTGTTTTTATTTGCTATCGCAATGAAACAACGATGTACATTATCCACAGTAGTCAAATACAGATTAAGGTTGTCTGGGGCATTTGACAACCCAAGAAGCCGTTGTAACTCGGTTCAAAATGTAATTGGTTCAAAATGTAATTGGATTAGTGAAGCCCAGGTATTTCTCTCGTCGGGTATTATGTCTACCTCCTTGAAACACGTTTTGGCCTTACACAACATTCAAAAAATAGTTTTTGATCGAATATATGTAACAATGCTATAATTTGGTCTGGTACAATCTATAATGCCACCTCAGCCGAAGTTGACATTGATTTTCTTCAATGAAAAAAATGTATATTAAAACAAAGATAATCTAAAGGCATATCTAAAATAAAGATAAACTTGAAGGTCACCTCAGTATTCTTAATCTTAGACATCAAAATCTTAGACATTCATTTTCTTCCAATGTTGTTTTAGTTTGATTGTAGAAGCTTTGAAAACGATTTAAGTACTGTTCCTTTGGAGAATTTGTTCCAATCAAACGGCAGCATAGACTGAAGAATTTTGGATTACCCCCTATATCTAAAACTGCTAGTCATTTCTTTTTCCTGTATCTTACAATTTGACATTTGTATTTGAATGGGAACTAATAGTTACATCAAACATCCAAACAAAGAGTTACATTTGTACTGACTTCGTCCTTCCACTTCATATCAGGGTCTAGGAGTTGTTTGCAACAAAGATGGTGGTTTCAGCACAGACGATTTTGTTGTTGAATTTCTAGGAGAGGTATTGAGAATGTCCATTTCTGTTTTTTCTAACCTTTTACATCAAAAATCCTTTCCATATAAAATTATTGTGCAGCAGTGGCTTATCAGATCAGGTGTTTTTAAAAGTCTTTGTAATATAGATCAGGCATAGGGATAATGACTCAGTTCTGTTGAGTCACATATTAGTTAGACAAGTACATATATTCTACTGCATCACAGACTAAGAGTTTCTCCTTTGCTTATTTAGATTTCTTATATATTAAATCCATGATGCACATGTTGATAGCTCTACTTCCTGTGCTTAAACATAAAAAAATGGTGGCTAGTTATTTGTTGTGCTTCATGGAGGAAATGCTGATTGCTGGCTACTCAATTTTTTTAATATCTTAGGTTTATCCAGCTTGGAGATGGTTTGAGAAGCAAGATGGAATCAGATCTCTCCAGAAAAATAGTCAGGAACCAGCACCGGAGTTTTACAACATCTATCTTGAGAGGCCAAAGGTGATTTCCTTGGTTGCATGCTTTCCAAGTTATCACTGTTGAATAGGATAAAATGGTATTGTCTGTACTAGTTGATTACTAGTTGCTTTCCAAGTTATCACTGTAAACTTTATGATTACTAGTTGATTACTAGTTGCATAATTCAAAACCTAGAAATATGATTATATTCAAGCAATAGAAATACGATCTTTTGACATAAATACCATATGATTATATTCAAGCAATAGAAATATGCACTCTGAGATTAAGGGATACTTTACCAGCAATTAAAAGGCCACCTCTTCAGTCTTTACATTCTTATCTTGCACTTATCTCATTTTCCCTTCCAACCACCTACCGAAGATCTTGGCTGATTGTTTTTTATTTAGATTTGCTTCCTATTTTATTATTAGTATATCTAAAATATTTTAAAACGCAAATACAATGTTTATGTTCCCCTTGATTTTCCCTTTCAGACATTATAGCATTATAATTTCTCTAATTTGGGGAGTGAAGCTAAAATTAATTTAACTTTCACTTACTAATTAAATGAATGATCCCTGTAGTTACTATTGAGATAATACCTAAAACCATGGTATCAGATATTGATCGAGGCCGAGATAAGACTCCAATAAATCTCTTGACTGGAGGCCGAGATAATACCTAAAACCATGGTATCAGATCTTGAACCATGGTAGAGATTGTGGATGCTTAAAGAGTTGGATTTCTGCTCCTGCCAGTCGAAGTTGCTGTCTGATTGTAGGATATTCTAGACATCGCTGATATTTTCCGAGCGAGCAGTTGATGCACCTGATCATACAATCCACTACAGGTAGACTTTGGAACTTAGATCTGTTCTTTAAATTGAATTGGACAAATATGTATGTCTTCTGTCTCAATCTATTCATGTAGACTACCAATTTCCATGAATATTCTTTTTCAAGGTATATTGTATTTCATTTCATATCTAAGGCCTAAAAATGAAGTTTCTTTACTTTAAATCTAGCTTACTGGAGACTATAACAAGATGGTTGTGCTGCAGAGATTATTGGAGCTTCATGGCATCTGTGAGGTTGGCTTCTGATCTCTTTACCATTTAAGAAGAGCAATGTCTCTAAAAAAAATTAAGAAGAATGTTTAAAGTTGATTTATTATTAACAATTTACTCTGGGATAATTGAAGTTCTCTGGTTTTCTTAAAAAAAATAAAAAAATTAGAATTTGTTCATTAAACCATGTATCTTTTTGCTCACAACCTGTACGTTGCTAAAACTGGGGTGTTGCTTTAATTCACGAGTCAGGTGTTCATTCTAATTTCTCTTCCATTATAGTCATAGCTTCAACCTACTGTACCTATCTCAAATCTCGATCAATCTCTAAAGAGTTCAATAGTAAGTGCATGTTTAGATGCCGCCCAATCAAAAATTGGATTATTTTTGCAGAGCTATTAGTTTGATTTGATGCACAAGGAAACTTAAGCTCATAATTCCTTTTCTATAGTAATGCCTTTTAAATTCCAAGCAGTATTCTTGATTTTGTAAGTATTCCAAGCAGTATTCTATAGTAATGCCTTTTAATTTCACGCTAATGTCTATTTTTTATCACTAACCAAGTGGAGTTCAGCTTCCACTTGTTTATTTAACAATGGTGTGTAGTTTGTCAATACTAGGATTATGGAACATCAGTAACATGATGAAGCTTTTTTCTTTCTGTTTGTAGGAGGGGCTTATCTGAATCCGAGATCAACTTTCTCAAGGAGGTATTGCACAATTCCTAGGTCTCGAATCTTTGGTTCTAGTGTGGTTTGATTATAACCTAGCCATTTGTCTTTAAATTTCAAGTGCATATTTTCACATTTTAAAACTTCATCTGCATCTATTTATTTCCTCAAGGCATTTGCCATGGGATTTTTCTGTAATCTTGTTTGGTTAATGAAGTCACTGTGTATGGTTTCCTTAAGTGATTATGAAGTCACTGTGACATGAAGTGATTATGAATTATGAAGTCACTGTGTATGGTTTCCAGACTCAGTTTGTTTTAGTCTTGTATTTGGATATGTTATTTTTTGTTCTCCTGTTTTAGTCTATTCTGAAGCTCTTGACTGTAGGCTTCAGTTTCGTTAGTAATGTTTGGGTTTATGTTTTGATACTTGGTTATGTCTTGACTGTAGGCTTCACTTCATTATGGTTTTAGTCTATTCTGAAGCTCTTGACTGTAGGCTTATGTGAAAGCAAAAACATACATGACAAAAAGAATATATGCCTTCTAAAACTACAAGTATAAGTAGTTTTAGATACAAGAAGTTAAAGTCAGATGCAAGAAATCACATACTGCTATATATTCCAGACATATCAAATGGATTTTGGCTGAGTGTCAAAGATATCTGCCTTCTAAAGTCTGGAATATATAGCAGAGTACAAGTATATCACATACTGGAATATATCTGCTTTAACTTCTGCTTATGGCAATCTGGTATTCTGTTAAAGTCTGGAATATATAGCAGTGAAGTATGGCAATCTACTTATGGCAATCTGCTTTAACTTCTGTTAAAGTCAGAGTACAAGTAAAGATTAGAATAACCAATTTCATGGATATAAAGATCCTTCACTGATACAATCTGGTATTCATGAAATTGGTTATTCAGTCTGGTATTAATGAATAATCTGATACATACATACATATATACATATTCACTAAACATTATATTCATTAAATTGGTTATTCTGATACATATATACATATTCACTGATATAAACATTATATTCATGAAATTGGTTCTTCTGATACATATATACATATTCATGAAATTGGTTATTCCCTTTAAGCAGTAGAAATTGAATACTTCAGCTTCCAACTTCAAATTAAGGTTAGCAACCTTCAAATGGCTTCCATTCACTTAGAAAAAAAGATTATTGTAATTATTTATTAGTAAATAAAAATTAAAATATTTATGGCTAGCCAAAATAGATAGCATGGTTGGAGTGTGAGCTTTTTTCGCTAGCCAAATTATCCATTTGTTATCTATTTTGGCTATTCTAGCTAGCCAAAATAGCTAGCGTGGTTGGAGATGCTCTTACAAGCTTAACAACACAAGGGAACAAATTCAGTCATATGTGTTTGATGGTAAGATTACATTTATTCTCCAGTTGAACGTAGTAATATTTGTGAAGGAAAAACACTCGTATTTATTTCAGTCAAAAGGAAATCTGATGTATCTTGTCTTTCTCAACCAGTTAATATCTTTTGCAGGAAAAAAAAAGTTCTCTGCCCTATTCATCACTCTTCTGCTTATGAATTTATTCAGTAATTATGCCTGGAAGAAGTCCTTCGGAAATGTTTGGTTACTTTATATGCTGGTCCTTGGTTGAAATTTCAACTATCAAGGTGCTTCAGTTGTATTGAAGATGCCCTTCTCAACTGCAGCCCAAGATGCTGGATATCGTTATTATGGAGGCAAACTCGACGACATCACTGTAGTTGTATCTTATGTTACTGCCACAGCTCCTTAAAGAGCCGAGAGAACTGTAGTTGCCTTATGATGAGTGATTCAGCCCAAGTGTGGATTTCTTCAATTGTGTATCTGGTTATTAATTATTTTGTAATTTGACATCCTTGTAATATTTCATTAATTTTTAATATGATTGAAGTTTAATTTTATCTATTTTTGTTTCATAAATATATTTATCTATTTTATTGTGTATTTAGTTTATAATTGAATTAATATTATAAAAGAAAATATTAAATTATCATACGCGTAATTAGTAAGAAAAAAATTTGTATAGAGCGATGGGTATATATTCAAATAATTGGATGCTAAAACCATTGCTAAAACCTATAGCAATGGAGTTTCAACCGTGGGTATAGGAAAGCAAAAGGTGTCTTTAAAACCTATACCAACGGATACGAAACCGTGGGTATAACACCGATACCTATACCAACGGGTGAAAAAACCGTCGCTATAGGCTATAGTGACGGCATTTTGCCGTGGGCATAGCTAATTAAAAACGACGGAAAAATATGTCCGTTGGTATAGGTTTTACGGGCTATACCTACGATTTTTCGCCTTTTACCCACGGATTTTTGCTGTCACTATATGTCAAATTCCTTGTAGTGAATAAATCCACGAAAAATCTGGGGTATTCCCCTATATGTCCAGTATCTAAATATAAAGTTTCATAATTTTCCAATAAAATTAGGTCAGTCATCAAGAATCGGGAAACATCAATAAACAGTAATTTGGAAAATCTGGAGTTCCCAACACTGCTGTACAAAAACTATAATATCTCGCAACCAGTGAAACGAAATCCAAATCCGCCAAAGGGAGATGAAAATAGACAAAATATATTAACTTTCATATTTCACAAACATTTTTCATACAGTGAAAGGAATCAGTGTGAAAATACGATTCTTTACAGCACAGCGAGTAAAATACAGCAAGTACAGTCTTTATAAACAAGCATGAAACGACGTATAAAACTCATCAATAAAATCCACCAAAATTCTGGGTAATCCCTAACTAGATAAAGAAATACTGAACAAAGTTTTGGATCAAAATAATATGTGTAGCATAGATATTAAAATGATTTAGTCATCAAAAATACCAAGAAACGAAATCTGGAAAAGATCGACACATCTGTAGTAAAAAAGTCATATCTCACATATACTAAAACGAAATCAAGCAAGGTTAGAGGGGTTTGAAAATAGACGAAATTCTCTAAAACTTCTGTTTTATACTGATATTAAGATACTGACTTCAAGACAGTCCAAAACAGCAAACAAAACAGATCATCGACAAAATACAGATTTTTCCCTTTAACAACAACTCAACATATATCATACAAAACTTGTTCAAAACACAACCAAACATGAAATTGAGTCTACCAAGTGTCCAAACATCATGAATTAGGGTATCTAGCATGTCCACACCAAGTATATCATATGGGTCTCAACAAAATCACGAATTCTCACAAAAATCCCACATACATGATCAAATCAAGAACGAGTAAAATCTAAGTTAATTCATGTCAATATTTTTTCGTGAGGCAACTATGGTCAAGTTTTCAAAATAGAGACAAAACCCATCAAACATAACACACAAGGTCGTCTCTAGAACCCAACTACACTATAGGTGCTATTTTTGACTTGTATCATACAAAGGAATTTGAGCACATGTTACTTGCCTTATCCGAAAATGACCAACGAAGAAAATCAAGAATAACGGGATTGGATTCCCGACAACAAGCAAAACCCACAAACGAATGAATCCAAGCAAACTTGTGCAAAAATCTCCACACGAACAATTCCACTAAAAGAGAGATAATCCAAGAGAGGGATGGCGGCTAAGGTGGCTTGCGGCCTGGGGTTGATCGGCACTGGAGTAGGGGGAAAAGGGGAGAGAGAATGAGAGAGATGCTAGGGAATTATGGTGGTCGGGTAGTAGGAGGTCGGGATCGGGAGTTGGGGTGTGCTCGGCCAAGGTGCAGGCCGGGAGAGGGTGGCTCGGGCTGTAGGGGAGGCTGGTCGGGATGGAGTGCGGCACAAGCAAAGGGGAGGAGGCAGGGGGTTAGGGTGCAGAGAATTAGGGTTAGGGTTTTGTGAGAGTGGGATCAGAGATATATATATATGAGGGGATTGGGGTTAATAGGTAATTGGGTTGTGGGTAATAGGAGTAGTAGTAGGATTTATTTAATTGGGCTTTAATTAGGATACAAATTTTATAGGATATCAAATAGAATTGTGGATTTAATTTGACTTTGGTGATTCTATTAGGGATTAAACAACTGGACTGGGAATAGGGTGAGCAACCAATACCACCATAAGCACCCAAGAACACAAAATAAATAAGACAAGAACCAAATGAAAGAAAGAACAATAATAATGAAGAACGAAACAAAAAGACAACCAATCAACCACAAGGGCTCAAAAAAAAAGAAATAAAATAAATATATATTGAAAACAACTCCAATATAAGGTTCAGAAAGAATACACGAGAGAAAATACACTCAAAAATACACAAAATGAAAAACAGGGGTTACATACTTGGTTTCGCCGATGAATTCATAATAGTCTCTTTAAAGGGTATCAAAGAAATAAAATACGTTAACAAAATAGGGACTACTTGCGGAGATCAAAAAAAATTCTTGAACAAAAATAATAAACTAGTTCAAGGGAAACTTGCCTTATAGACGATGATTCCGAATATGAAAGAATAATGGGAACGAGAGTTCCGATGGCAACGGAGACGACAACAATCGGAAAAGACAGAGGCACCGCATCAAGGCTAACAACAACAACAGTAAGAGACAACGGCAACACACGAGAAGACGGTGCGGCTTCGGGGTGTTTGTTGTTTGGCTGCAGCGAGGCAAGGCAGGGTGTGCGGTCGCAGTGGTCGGCAGCAAGACGTAGCGGGGGCTGGCGAAGGTCGACTGGGTGGCAGTGTCGGGGATGGAGGTCAAAGTTGGGTTGCTAAAGGAAGAGGCTTTCGACGGTGTTTGCTGGCGATGGTGGAGCAAGGGGCGGTCGGGAGGAGTACGGGGCTGCTAGGGTGATGTTGGGGGTTGCAGTCGGCGACAAGGAGGAGATACGGTGGTGGAGCTGCGACGGGGATGGGGAAGATGGTGGCAACACAGGGAGATGGCAGTCAACGAGGGTAGTGATGTCAATGTAAGGCAGTGCGGTGGTGAAGGCGAGGGTTGGGTTCGGAAACGATCAGAGGAAGAAGAAGAAAATATGCGGCGGATGGAGAGGGGATTAGATTATTAATTAGGGTTAATTAATTTAGGGTTAGGTTAATTAATATATATAAGGAATTAAGATGTGGGTTTGGGTTAATGGGTTAACGGGTTGGGGTTAGGAT
This sequence comes from Hemerocallis citrina, assembly GCA_017893485.1. Taxonomy (NCBI): domain Eukaryota; kingdom Viridiplantae; phylum Streptophyta; class Magnoliopsida; order Asparagales; family Asphodelaceae; genus Hemerocallis; species Hemerocallis citrina. Next base: position 283,581,956 of record CM030358.1, read on the forward strand.
CCAACAAGAATTAGGTTAGGATTTTAAAAATTAATTAATTAGTGGGTTCATAAAATACCTAACACAAGGAAAATAAAATATCGTACACAAGCATCTCAGGGTTCAACAAATGAAAATAAAATTGATTAAAAGAATACAATTGGGTTGAAGATGAATAACAAATTTTATCATTAAGGTTCTGTTTGGTTCAGGGGAGGGGAGGGGAGGGGAGGGGAGGGGACGGATTTTAATGGAGGGGAGGGGAAAGGAGGGAAAGGGAGGGAAGAGATTTTAATCAAGACTCTGTTTGGTTCAAAGGAGTGGAGGGAAGGGGAGGGAAAATAATTATCTTCTTATTTGGTTCACAAGGGGAGGGAAGTGATTTTATAATTAAATTACTTTTATACCCTTTTACATTTTATGAGAGCCTATGCATTACTGTTTCTAATTCTAATATGGTAATATAAACAAAATAATGAAGACCAATGAACAAAATTATGATCGATTGGTTGTTTCCCACAGACGACGTCAATCTGTTGCGATTTTTTTAGCGGGAACAACAAATAATGTGAATTCGTGTATTCGGGGAAAACGACCATGAATTGTTTGGCAGAGATTAGCCACGATTTTTATCCATATCATTTTTCTTGGACCCAAATGAATAATGAGGCCAACAAATTGAAATTTCTGTCACTGAAGTTTTTTTCTTCCGTAAATTGATTATTGTTGTTTTCTTGGGTCTAAGCAAGTTAAGGGGTTATAATTCATTGCATTTTTTGCAAGTTAAAAAATCGATAAGAAACTGCCATTTTTGTCAAAACTCCAGACCAGCTTAGTGAGCTATAACGACACTACAATATTGCCTGAAAATTGACAACTGCTGGTTTCTGCAGGCAGTAAAATGTTCAACAGATTGATAATTTCTTCTTTTTGCAACATAATTGAGCTGACTTGGTTATAGTACACTAATTCTCATAACTGCAGTTTTGGACATAAACACAGCTCAGTGAGCTTTCCTCATGCAATTTTTTTTCTTTTTCCAATTCTTGAAAAATTCAATTACAGTCCTTTCATTGAATGAATCGGTTGATTTTTAGATTTTTATATTCGTCAATCTTCACTCAATCCTATGAGAAATTTGAACAAATTTGTTATAGGATGAGTGACCCAACTGTAAAAGCAAAACTTCAGGATTGTTGTATAGCTTGGCCACTGTGGGGGTCAAGGACAGTTTTTCTATTTTGGTTTACCTATTCACAGCCTATGCTTCTGCAAATTAAAGTGATTACAAGTATATAACTTAAATTTTAGTAACATATGAGCGTATAACTGACGCTTTACATTTTTGAATGTCATATAGGTAATTTGTATACCGAGTATGGACTGTTCGCACCCCCCCCCCCCCCCCCCCCCCCCCCCCCCCCCCCCCATTTATAGTCTTGATCAATAAATTTGGTTTAGATTAGGGATATAAAAAAGGGCAATTTATTCTAATCACTTAGACCCACTTTCTCTCCCCCTCCAAATCCCCCCAATATTGGAGGGGAGCCAAAAGTGGATCATGAGGGATTCTGCACCCCTTCATTCCCCTCCCCTCCCCTCCTAAAAATGAACCAAATAAGAAATATTTTTAAAAAAACTCCCCTCCCCTCCCCTCCCCTCCCCTCCATTCCCCTCCAACCAGACACTGCGTAAAAATAAACAGATGACATGAATGAGAATAAAAAAGAATTACAAAAGAAAATCCGAAAAATCAGAAGTAGGGTTTACAAATCCTACCCACCTTACAAGAAGAATTTCGTCCTGCAAATTCATTCAAGCGGGTCATAGGATAACCACGAGAAAAGCTTACTCAGAGAGATGATGGAACTTTTTCTGGATCTCCTCCTCAAGTTCCCAATTTGACTCACTAAGCGAGTAAGGATTCCATGAGACACGAACAAGTTTGATGACTTTATTCTTCAGCACCTTCTCACGCCTATCCAAGATAGAGATTGGTTGGATCTCACAAGATAAATCTAGCCTCACAGACAACTACGAGTAGTCAATCACATGACTGTCATCCCTGATGTACTTCCTGAGCTAGGAGACGTGGAACACATTGTGGACTCCTGTTAATGTCAGCGGTAGAGCTAGTCTGTAGGCCACCTTGCCCACAAGATCCACAATATCAAAGAGCCCGATGAATCGGGGACTTAGCTTGCCCCCACCTCCAAAATGGATGACACCTCTCCATGGTGATACCTTCAAGAATACATGATCACCTACCTCAAACTCTAAAGGCCTTCGATGAATGTCTGCTCACTTCCTCTGCCTATCTTGAGCTGCCTGTAAGTGCTTCCTGATCTGAGCCACTGCCTCACTGACTTCGTGATCAACTGAGGCCCCAAAAGTTTCCTCTTGCCAATGCCATCCTAACAGACTGGCGATCGACACTTTCGACCATAGAGTGCCTCGTATGGAGCTACCTTGGGGCTCACCTAGTAGCTGTTGTTATACGAAAACTCAACCAAGTGCAGATGATCTTCCCAAGAACTGCCAAACTGAAGAACACAAGACCTCAACATGTCCTCCAGAGTCTGAATCTTCCTTTCAGACTGTCCATCTGGGTAAGTGTGGAATGCAGTATGTAATTCAACTTACTCCCCAAACTTTTCTGAAGACTCTTCCAAAACTGAGACCTGAACCTCGTATCTCTTTCCGATACAATGCTAATAGGAACTCCATGCAATCGTACAATCTCCTGAATGTACTTCTCGGCCAAACACTCTATGGATTGACCCACTCTGAAAGGGATGAAGTGGGCACTCTTCGTCAAGTGGCCCACAATCACCCAAATGACATTATGACCCTTGGGACTCCTTGGCGATTGTAACCCCTGTTCCCGTATATATGTGTTTTTCCGTGCATTTTCCGTATTTAAAATTTTTATTACTTTCTTCTCACTTTTAAGTTTTTTTTTCAACAATTACATTTTCAATTGATCGAATTTTAACAAAATATTATTCTGTCTTCTAAGTTATTTTCTATTTCATTTTATTATTTATATTTTGGCCAAAACAAATTATATTATTATTCATCTATTATGTTAACTAGTGTAAGTCGGATTTCTGATTCATTATATATTATTATTTGTCTCATTGAGCCAAGTCCATATATTATTTGATAAATTTTTATTTGAACTAAAGCCAGGAAAATCTTTTATTTATTATTGGATTTGAGCCCACAAAAATAGTCCATTTATATTTAATTATTTGAATTATCTTGAAGCCCAACCCAAGCCCATTCTCTTATTGGATCCTAGTCTATCCATTAACCCAATACCCTGGTCCCCACTATCTCATTATTTAATCCCGTAACCCCAATTCCCCACATCTCTCCACTATCCCTATAACCTCTCCCCATTATTATAACCCCTCAAATCTCTCTCTCTCTCTCTTCTTAGAATCAGCCAAAACAAACCCCAGCCAACACCTCGTTTCCTGTGCAGAACTAACCCCTTGCCAACCCATCGCATCCCCTCCATCCTTATCTCCACCTCCATGTCTCCTTACCCCACCAGCGAGCCCCACCTTCAGTCATCGACCGTCGTCTCCTCAATCACGTCATTGTGCATCCTTGCCGTTGCCATTTCCAGAGACGACCCCTGTTTGCTGCCGCTCGCCTCTACCACTCGAGCGCACCCCCTCACCCAGCACCTTCCTCGTCGAAGCCATCACCTGTGCACCGCTTGTCAACCACCAAATCCCAAAGTTATCGTCGCCATTGGTTACTCTGCCGCCAGTCCTCCCTTCGATGCCATTGCCATTACAGTCGTCGACTGCTTAACCACGCCACCTTCCAACCTCCGCAGCACCGTCCCATGCCCTGCCGCTGTCGCCAGTCGCCAGTCGAGCCGAAGACCCCACCATTGCGGTACTTGCGCATTACTGTTGTGGATTTGCTGTGTTGGACCTGATCCGGCGTTTTCTGTTTGGAAATCCCGTTGCTCTTGGTGTGTTGATTTCTACGTGTGTTGCACTGTAGTGTTGCTGCCCTTGCTGTGTTCTCTTGTGCACATTGTGTGCACGTATTTCTTTATGGGTTCGTGTTCGTTGCTCCGGAATTCTAATCTCGTTATTCTCTAATATTCGGATCTAACGTCGTTACAAAGGCAAGTCATTTCCCTTCGAATTGTTATTGTATCATGTTCGAGATTGTTTATTGAATCCCGTAAATAGATTTATATTGATTACCATATATCGTCTATTGTTATCTATCGTTGGGATACTACGGATTTACACGAGGGAATCCAAGTAGTAGTCTTGACTTCGTGCCGTCTATTTGCCTCCGATTCATAGAGATCTTACATGCATTCATGTAGTTAAGTATTGAATATATGAATAAGGATTGATATTGTAATTCATGTCATGACATCACACAACTATTATAGATTGTGTGCTAGAGTTGATTGTTCATATGTCTGATGTTGGTATATTGGTTGATTGTGATTGGTAAGATTATGAATATTTTACATCTTAACACTATGTTCACATAGACGTAACTTGCTGTGATTTATTTTGTCAACCCCTAACTCATCGTCTATAACATTTTAATTATTTTTATTCATGAAAAATATATTGAGACCCTAAAATTTACTGTCAACCTGAACATTGTTAGGCTGTTTTGACCTAGATACAGTCATCAAATCCCATAACTTTCTGAATATGAAATGTAGCCCTATGTTTTTAGTTTCCAGAACACCAAAAATTATTGAATTCCGACTTATATTGCATGAGTTATGAAGATTTTACTCCTGCTGCATTTTATTTCCAGATTTATGAATATACCATGATAAACTGATTAAATAGATGAACTAATGATCAAATAATGTCATGATAATTTCCAGATTGATAGTTAACATACTTAGAGTCATGAAAATTATTTTTGTTGATTTTTAAAGTGAATATTTACTGCTTTTATAACTTTAACTAGTTAACATCGATAACAAGCTAGAATCTCTAACCTATAAAGAACCATGTAATTAACCTAACTACTGTTGTCAGATTTTAGACTTTAAATATGGGTTGGAACCGGGCAGGAGTCTAGTTTCTAGAACTTCTGAAGGATCCACATTTTCTATCCTGTAGCAGCGGTAAACCCAATTTTGGTACAGTAATGATATAACAATGAATTCAATGGATCAATTGAAATCAATAACATGGGACAATAATCAATAATCAATATCATGGTAGTGGATGCAATTGCTATAAACAATGATTCATTGTTCAATAACAATGTTCAATGATTAATACCAATAACACTTCGCCAATATTCGATATCAATAGAACAATGATGAACAATATGCAATGTCGATATCGTGCAAACTCTTAAATCTATTAATCATTTTAATTCTAACTAATGCAGCACTTCATGCGTCCCATTTATTTACCACATGGTTGCTACATACAAAAAAGTTACGTTTAGACTTAGTGGTGAATTTTATAGATCATGTACTCGGCAACGATAATCAATATTCAATAGTCACGATTCAATATTCAATGCACGATACGATAATTCAGAAACGATACAATAAACAATATATTGGGTTACCATCGTAAGCCACAATCAACCGATAAAACAATAGCCGGTAACAATATTTAAGGAAACACGGACCCCTCCTCCGAGTACAGTCACTATATTGTCCACTACTAGAGTCAACCCTTAAATTTCGGCTTGTTAATTTATTTCATTGATGCAACAACACAATATGCAATTTGAGACATGAGATGAACAATGGTATCAATAGGGGACCAATAGGATGGTAACATGAAATAGGACAATTAAAATGATGACAATAACTCATTAGGATCATGCAATGCAAAATACATACTTTAACCATGAAATACTACAATATAGGAATAATTAATCTATTAAAAACTGAAAAGTGAAATTCTGGATAGCAAGAGTAGTTTGTACAAAAATGCAATTTCCCGCTATTTCAGAACTCGAATCCGTCAGAATTTCTAGAATTTAGACTTCCGCACGGTTCCAACGAATAATTAAAGTTCAAAATCCGACAACAGTAGCTAGGTCAAACACACCATTCTTTACAGATTACTTGTTCAAGCAGAAAATCGTATCAAGTTGTTATAATTTTAGAATCAGTGAAAAATCAATAATTAATTCATTAAAAATATTTTCTAGACTCCTAAACATGTTAAGTAATAATATGGAAACTATCAGAGCATTATTTTATCATTTGATTAGCCTTTTGACAGTTTAAACATCAAATATACAAGAATCTGAAAATCTGGAAATAAAAACACAGCTGTAATAAAAGATCATAACTTTTGCTACACAACTCGGAATTCAGCGATTCAAGATGTTCTGGAAACTAGAAACATAGGGCTACAAGTCTTATTCAGAAAGGTATTTATTTTAAGATCATTTGCTGGGTCACAATTAGCAGACAAAACACAGCCAGCAAGCAATATACAGGTTTTTTGATATTTTTCATGAAATAAATTAATTAAACAAGACCGGTATCAATTCTTTAGTCAATAAACTTCATAATCAGCATGATGGGTATAAAAGCATGATGAATAAAATTAAGAGTACACATATCCACTAATTTAACATCAATCAATCAATTAAACATACAATCTAGCAATTATCTCTATACTAAGTTAATTGTGTCGTGATTATATGAATGCATGAATGATTCAATCTTTGGACTCAAAAGTGTCACGAAGTCAAGAATATTAGGGTTAGCTCGTGTAAACCCTCAATAGACCCAACAAAAAATAATCAATACAACAATATGATAAAGGATTATGATCTATTTGCAAGAATTTCAATAAAAACTTGAATTTGATACAAGATTCAATTTAAGAGGGAAGTGACTTTCCTTATTGACGGTGAAATTAAATACCAAGAATAACGGGATAAGGATCCCAAAGCAACGAACCCACGAACACACAAATCACACGTGCAAACTACGTGCAAAAGAGAATCAATCACAAGCAACAATAGCAAAGAGTACAATAGCAACAATAGGGAGAAGGAACGGTGGCTGGCGATCGACGGCGAGATGGCGAGGCTCGATCTGGGCACAGGCGTGGGGCGGCGATCGGGAGTGGTGGTAGGGAGGGAGGAGGACAAGGCGGAGGAAGGGTTCGATCAGGTGGCTATTCCTCATCGATTGGAAAAGGGACAGCAGCGAGGGGCATCCAGTCTGGGCATCAGGGGGGAGTCGACTGGAGAGGTGGGGCTTACAGCGGTGCTGGGCGAGGGAGGGTGGCGACGGGGGAGGTGGTTACCGGAGTAGGCCGGAGAAGAAGGAGTTTGGGCGGGAAACGGGAACAGTGAGGTTGGGGAGAGAGATAGGAGAGAGGAGAGAGAAAGAGATGACGGCTAGAAATTGTATTTTTTGTGTTTTTAGGGTTTTTATTTGAGTTGTATTTATATAATACAAGTAGATCATTGGGTTAATGGGTTAGGATCCAATAATAGTGGGTTTGGGACCTTTGGGTTGAGAACAAAATGCAATTGGGTTTTTGGGTTCAACAAGAGATGGGTTTGAAGACAATAGGATTCAATTAAAATACTCACAATCAAATAAAATGAAATTCACAAGATAGATAGCCAAACAAAAGAGAAAATAGTTCATGGAAGAAAATTTAAATCCAATTAAATAATGCGAATGAAAAGAATATAAATTGGCTTGAAAATAAATTAGAGTACGCCAAGAAAATCAGATCCAGTACAATAATAGAATAATTCAAAATATGAATTTTAATTAAATAATCAAGAAATAATAATTAACAATTATAATCATAACAATAATAAAATCTTACAACAAAATAGTATCCAGGTTTAACAATTTCATTAAAATAATCCAATAATAATAATAATATATTTGTTTTAGGCTCAAATATAAATAGTCGATCAATAAGATATAGAAAATAAGATCAAAATACACAATTATTCGAAATGAATAAAATTTTCGATTAGAAAACACTTTAATAAAATATCCAAAAAGAATTTGGCACAAAATAAATTTATGAAAATCAAATTAGAGAAAATGCACGGAAAATACTTATTATCGGAAATGGAGGTTACAATACTACCCACCTTACAAAAAAATTTCATCCTCGAAATTTGCTAAGGCGGTATGTAGGACAAAGATAAAAGAAACAAACTTGTGAAATAACAAAACTGAGAATTAAAGGAAAAGAGACAAAATGGTGGCAACACCAAAATGGGAAAGAACATGGATATGAATGGAGTGATCTAAAAAGATGTTGAATAAGGATTTAAAGAATGATGACATTGCAAATGAATGAATAAGGAAGTAAACAATGCAAAGAGAGAGAAGCAACATGAGAATCCTGAAACCTGTGAGTTATGGGCTCACCACGCTTCCACTGCGCCACACTGATGGTGATGCTCCAAGCTGTTGACATGTCGTTGTATACCACATGAGGCAAATCGATGAACCACGCAGGAATAAGAGAAAGGATAGCACCATAATCAAAAAAATATGGCTACAAAATAATGAAATTATACCCAATAAGGAATCAATGAATGGATGGGATGAAAGATTACAAGAAATGAAGGAACTGAATGTGAAGGGATCAAAGAGGAATCAAATAAGACTAGTTTTCAAATCATAAGTTGGTTATCAGTTGTTAATGTGATCTCCGTATTGCACATACTGTTGAGTCAAACCAGTTAAAACCCAAATCTGACTAATATATCAATCAAAGGCAAACTTCCTTTCGTTAGTCACGTTTGAATGATATATTATTCAAACCTGGCTCTTACCACTAAAAACCTTGTCACACTCCGCTTCCCAAAAATACGGAATACGAGTACAAGACATTGGTCCAGCAAATGACTAACGTCACCCACAAGCTGTTTATCCGATCAACTCAACAATATAATCAATACAGAATAATTGCGCAGGCAATAATAATCTCATGAACAATAATACTTGGAATGAAGCAATATGAAATATCCGAATACAATAAACTAACGTCTGGAAACAATAATAAAATCCAGGTCATAAACCCAATATGAAAATAAATCCAATCACAAGTAATAATAAGTTTCAATACATTAAGTTCATTCAAACAATAAGCAATTAGAAAGCATAAAATATTCAGAATCTTTGTTCTCCAATTCCAGCAGGCAATTCTCCTTCATTACCTGTGAACACTTCATCTAAAAAGATGAGAAAAATTATTCTTAGAGCAAGTCATGGACAGCAAGTAGAGAAAGCAAGAAACACCGGAGTAACGATATAACAATGAATTCAATGGTTCAATAGGAATCAATAACATGGGACAATAATCAATAATCAATATCACGGTAATCGATGCAATTGCTATAAACAATGATTCAATGTTCAATAACAATGTTCACTGATCAATACCAATAACATTTAGCCAATATTCGATATCAATAGAACAACGATGAACAATATGCAATGTCGATGTCGTGCAAATTCTTAAGTCTATTAATCATTTTAATCCTAACTAATACATCACTTCATGCGTCCCATTTATTTACTACATGGTTGCTACATACAAACAAGTTACGTTTAGACTTAGTGGTGGATTTTATAGATCATGTACTCGACAATGATAATCAATATTCAATAGTCATGATTCAATATTCAATGGACGATACAATAATTCGGCAACGATACAATATACGATAGATTGGGTTACCTTCGTAAGCCACAATCAACCGATAAAACAATAGCCGGTAACAATATTTAGGGAAACACGGACCCCTCCTCTGAGTGTAGTCACTATATTGTCCAGTACTAGAGTTAACCCTTAAACCACGGCCTGTTAATTTATTTTATTGATGCAACAATCCAATATGCAATTTCAGATATGAGATGAACAATTATATCAATAGGGGAGCAATAGGATGGTAACATGAAATAGGACAATTAGAATGATGACAATAACTCATAAGGATCATGCAATGCAACATACGTACTTTAATCCATGAAATACTATGATATAAGAATAATTAATCTATTAAAAACTGAAAACTAAAATTCTAGACAGCAAGAGTAGCCTGTACAAAAATACAATTTCGCGCTGTTTCAGAACTCGAAAACTGAATCCGTCAGAAGTTATAGAAGTTAGCCTTCTACATAGTTCCAACACATATTTAAAGTTCAAAACCTGACAATATTAGCAAGGTCAAACACACCATTCTTTACAGATTACTTGTTCATGAAGAAAATCAATATCAAGTTGTTATAATTTTAGAATAAGCGAAAACTCAATAAAAAATTCATAAAAAATATTTTTTAGACACCTAAACATGTTAAGTAATAATCTAAAAATTATCAGAGCATTATTTTATCATTTGATCAGCCTTTTAACAGCTTAAACATAAAAAATACAAGAATATGAAAATCTGAAAATAAAAATACAGCTGTAGTAAAACGGTCATAACTTTTGCTACACAACTCGGATTCAGAGATTCAAGATGTTCTGAAAACTAGAAACATAGGGCTAATTATTCAGAAATTTATTTATTTTAAGATCATTTACTATGTCAAAACATAGGGCTAATTATTTAGAAATTGTCCATATTTTAAGATCATTTACTGTGTCAAAAATAGCAGACAAAACACAGCCAGCAAGCATCATACAGGTTTTTGGATATTTTTCATAAAATAAATTAATTAAACAAGACGGGTATCAACTCTTTAGTCAATAAACTTCATAATCAGCATGATGGGTACAAAAGCATGATGAATAAAATTAAGGGTACATATCCACTAATTTAACATCAATCAAGCATCAATCAATCAATCAAACATACAATCTAGTAATTATCTCTACAATAAGTTAATTGTGTCGTGATTATATGAATAACCTCATTATCAATTCTACATGAATGCATGAAAGATTCAATCTTTGGAGACAAAAGTGGCACGAAATAAAGAACAATGGGGTTAGCTCGTGTAAACCCTTAATAGACCCAACGAAAGATAATCAATACAACGATACGATAAAGGATTATGATCTACTTGCAAGAATTTTAATAAAAAATTGAATTTGATACAAGATTCAATTCAAGAGGGAAGTGACTTGCCTTATTGACGGTGAAATTGAATACCAAGAATAACGGGATAAGGATCCCGAAGCAACGAACCCACGAACACACAAATCACATGTGCGAACTACGTGCAAAAGAGAATCAATCACAAGCAACAATAGGGAGAAGGAATGGCGGTGGGCGATCGATGGCGAGACGACGAGGGTCGATCTGGGCGCAGGCATGGGGCGACGATCGAGAGTGGTGGTAGGGAGGGAGGAGGACAAGGCGGAGGAGGGGTTCGATGGGGTGGCTGTTCCTCGTCGATCGGAAAGGGGACAACAGCGAGGGGCATTGGGTCTGGGCGTCAGGGGAGAGTCGACTGGAGAGGAGGCTTACGGCGGTGCTGGGCGAGGGAGGGTGGCAACGGGGGAGGTGGTTTCCGGAGTAGGCCGGAGAAGAAGGAGTATGGGCGGGAAACGGGAACAGTGCGGCCGGGGAGAGATAGAGGACAGAGGACAGAGAAAGGGATGACGGCTAGAAATTTTGTTTTCTGTGTTTTTAGGGTTTGTATTAGAGTTGTATTTATAGAATACAAGTAGATCATTGGGTTAATGGGTTAGGATCCAATAATTGTGGGTTTGGGTTGAGAACAAAATGCAATTGGGTTTTTGGGTTCAACAAGAGATGGGTTTGAAGATAATAGGGTTCAATTAAAATAATCACAATCAAACAAAATGAAATTCACAAGATAGATAGCCCAACAAAAGAGAAAATAGTTCATGAACGAAAATTTAAATCTAATTAAATAATGCGAATGAAAAGAATATAAATTGGCTTGAAAATAAATTAGAGTTCACCAAGAAAATTAGATCCAGTACAATAATAGAATAATTCAATAGATGAATTTTAATTAAATAATCAAGAAATAAGAATTAACAATTATAATCATAACAATAATAAAATCATACAACAAAATAGTATCTGGGTTTAACAATTTCATTAAAATAATCCAATAATAATAATAATATATTTGTTTTAGGCTCAAATATAAATAGTCAATCAATAAGATATAAAAAATAAGATCAAAATACATCATTATTCGAAATGAATAAAATTTTCAATTAGAAAACACTTTAATAAAAGATCATAAAAGGATTTAGCACAAAATAAATTTATGAAAATCAAATTATAGAAAATGCACGGAAAATACTTATTGTTGGAAATAGGGGTTACAGTTTTGGCTAGTGCTATCGATTTATTGTTGGATTACTGACCACAGTATCCCAATTCATCGTGTATTGTTTTAGGATTATTGTGCCGACTATCGTTATCGTTATTGTGCAAGAAATTGCTATTATTATCGTTATTGTTATCGTGCCGAGTACATGAACTATAGAATCTACCACTTCAGTCTAAAAGAAATTGATTGTATGCATCGAACCTGTGGTATGGAACGCAGTAGTATGTGTATTCGTTAGGACTAAAATGAATAATAGACTTATGATTGTCATTTCATCATCATTGCATATTGTCATCATTATTGTACATTATTATCGTTATTGTTTATCGTTATTGCTATTGTTTATTGTTATTATTATTGATCATCGTTATCGCATATTTAGGGCTGCAAACGAATGAGCTATTCACAAGGTATTCGGCTCGAGCTCGGTCAAAACTCGACTCGAGACGAGCTCGAGCTCGAAAATCGAGCTCGATAGCTTAACGAGCCGAGCTCGAGCTTGGTTTTTTTTAAATTTTAGGCTAAGCTTGCGAGCTATTCGGCTTGAATTCGGTCAAAGCTCAATCAAAGCTCGAGCTCAAAACTGAGCTCAATTCCTTAACGAGTCGAGCTCGAGCTCGAAGATATTCGGCTCCGCTCGGCTCGATTGCAGCCCAACGCATATTACATCATTATCATTTTTCCATTGTTCATTGCTATTGATTCCATCGTTCATTGAATTTATTATTATATTGTTATTGCCATTGTTTCTCTGTTTCTCTACTTGCTGTGCACTACTTTCTCTAAGGACATATTATTCTCTCTTTTTTGATGAAGAACTTACAGGTAATCAAAGAGAATTACCTAATGGATTGGTAGAATAGCAATGGTGAAAGAATTGATTGCATCGCCGCCTAAATAATTATTGTTTCGTTATGAAGAATTAAATGATTGAACATTGTTATTTCTTTGTATTGTGGGCTTTTGACCCGAATATTGTTATTGTTGTTTCCAGATGTTGGATTATTATTATATTTTTTTATTTCATGCTTATATTCCAAATATTGTTATTCATGTGATTATTCTTTTATTGCATGCGTGGTTATATCGTTTTCTTGTTATATTGTTGAGTTTAATCGATAATAACTTATGGATGATGCAAGTCATTCGCAAGGCCAATGTCACGTGCTCGTGTTCCGTATTTTTGGGAAGCGGGGCGTGACAGCAATGCAGTCACAAAATCCATAGTAATGTTCTCCTATTTCCACTCTGGGATTGGAAGAGGCTGCAAAAGTCTGGCGGTCCTTTGATGCTCTGCTTTCACTTGCTGACAAATCAAACATTGAGACACAAACCTCGCCACTGCTCTCTTCATGTCGTGCCACCAAAAGTTCTATTTCAAATTCACCTTACCCGGGTGGTACTGCAATTTGATGTCATAATCTGCCATGAACTCTAACCATCTTCTCTGCCTCATGTTGAGCTCCTTCTGCGTGAATACATACTTCAGACTCTTATGATCTGTGAAAATCTCAACCCTAACGCCAAGCAAATAATGCCTCCATACTTTATGGTGAAGATTACGGCTGCAAGTACAAGATCATGTGTATGGTAGTTCTTCTCATGAGGCCTCAACTGACGGAATGCATAAGCAACAACTCTGCCTCGCTGCATCAGTACAGCACCTAACCCTCTGCCCGAAGCATCACAGTAAATCACAAAGCCTCTTGAACTATCCGGTATAGTTAGCACAAGTGCTGACGTCAACCGATTCTTTAACTTCATGAAGGCTTCATCACAAGTTTTATCCCAAACAAAATTCTGCTCTTTCCTTGTCAACTTAGTTAGAGGACCAACAATCTTCGAGAAATTCTGAACGAACTTCGCCCTACTGATGCTGACTTCGGCACCGGCCATTCCTTGACTGCGATAATCTTTGACGAATCAACTGAAACTCCTTCGCTCGAGATAATATGGTCCAGAAATGCAACACGATCCAACCAAAATTCACACTTGCTGAGTTTCCCATACAACCGATTCTCCTTTATGGTCTGCAAAACCATACTTAAATGCTCTGCATGCTCTTCCATGTTCCGAGAATATACCATAATATCGTCAATGAATACCACGAAAAACTTTTCCAAAAATGGCGAGAATACCATGTTCATCAAACTCATGAATACGGCTGGTGCACTGGTAACTCCGAATGGCATTACTAAGAATTCGTAATGTCCATATCTTGTCCGGAACGCCGTCTTGTGAACATCCTCAGGCTTCACCTTAACTTGATGGTAACGTGAGTGAAGATCCAACTTTGAGAAAAGTGAAGCACCGCCAAGCTGGTCAAATAGGTCAATACAGAGCCTGCACCTATCATCCTTCTTCTTCACAAACAAAATAAGGGCTCCCCAAGGCGAAACACTTGGCCTGACAAATCCCTTATCCAACAATTTCTGAATCTGCACCTTCAATTCGGCTAACTCCACTGGTGCCATTTTGTAGGGGCTCTTCGAGATTGGTGCGGTACCAGGTTGAACTTCGATAGTGAACTCTACATCTCGATCTGGCGGCAATTCGAGAAATTCCTTTGGATAGACATCAAAGAAATCCTGCACCACCATTGGTACAACTACACCATTGGTGCTCAATGACCCTAGTACACTCGCCTGCTGGTTCGTAGAGTCCTTGGCATGCCCAAGTGGTGTCTCCCCAGCATGGAATTCAAATTCTTGGTGTTGCCGCTGGATTCGGTGTAGGGGCAATAGATAGAATTTGTAGGTTCGCAGGAACTTGAATAGGCTGGATCTCACTTCCTTCTTATTGACAAGTTGACTCCTTGGTGCTCTCGCAGACCTGCACAAACGTTCGAAACACTGGGATGGTTCCCGGTGACGAACCCTCCGACACTCTTGTCAATAAAAGAAAAGTAATAGGAAAGAGCTCAAGTGCACAAAGAGTGATCACCTTTTACAGTAAGAGGTAGGGGGCTTTTTATAGTCGCCATGGGGATCTTATTCAGGATCAAGATGGATCCCTACTTCCCAGTGTGGCTAGATAGGGGTGGTTATAACCACCTCCTCAGGATAAGGTTGAGCCAGGATTTCCTCCTATCCTGTTGTACTGGTCCCTAACAGGTTGAAACTTGTTCTTGGCTGAACAGACCCGTTCATGGGTCAGCCGGTCCAAGAGGAGAGATTCGGTTCCCAATTCGGACCCGTCTGTAGGTGAAATTACCATCTTGCCCCTGTAACTTTAAGATTCGTTCCCACTTTGAACGGTTCCGATTTAATCCCATTTTTAGCCATATCATGAGCCCCCCACTCCCAGAGACTGTGTATTACAGCCCTTGGGGAGTAGTTTTGTTGTTCCAATGGCGTATAGGGCTTTATCGGAGCTCTCGGAGGGTGTTCGAATCTCGTTTGAGGGGTGATGGCACTTTTCTGAGCTAGTCACGTGCCCAAGTGTCTTCTTAGGCCCTTTTGAATTTTTGGTGATTTTTCCTAATTTTTTAATTATTTTTTCAAATCATTTATTCAATTTTGCAAAACAATAATTTATTCCTCGAGAGCGCCAATTAATTATTCTAGCGAATAATTATTTACCCAGGGGCTCAAAAATATTACCCCGAATTTATAATTATTTTTTAAAATTTTTAATTAATTTTTCTGAATTTTAAATCATTGTTTTGCAGTTTTTTAAGCAAATAATTGGAACTAATAATTAAAAAATAATTTTAATCACCTATTTATGACGTGGCACAATCTGGATCGTCCACCAGCCTTAGGCGCGAAGATCTGAATGATTGGAAGGTGAATCAGACCCTGGTCGATGTGGCCGAATTTGGGCCCTTGATTGCGCAACGACGAGTAATTCTAGAGGATCTGATGGCTGTGAAGAAGGCGAGCTTTGCCTGTTTGAAGGTCGGTGGCAACCGACCTCAGGACGTTTGCCGAAGTACAGGGATGTGACTCGTGGCACGTGGGTCCCGGGCTACTCTCGCGTTCTGACACCGGTGGCAATCAACTTCGAGAACATTGTCGAAGTCTAAGATAGCGCCACGTGGCAGGCGGGCCCCCGGGAACGTTGACTAGTCAACGCATATCTCGTGTTTCGACATAGATGGCAATCAACTTCGGAGCCTCTGTCGACGAACAGGAGAGCGCCACATGGCATGTGGGCCCCCTGGGACAGTTGACCAGTCAACGCATTTCTTGCATTTCGACGTCGGTGGCAATCGACTTCGGAGCCTCTTTCGACGAACGGGAGAGTGCCACGTGGCATGTGGGCCCCCTGGGACCGTTGACCAGTCAACGCATTTCTTGCATTTCGACGTCGGTGGCAATTGACTTAGGAGCCTCTGTCAACGAATGGGAGAGCACCACGTGGCATGTGGGCCCCCTGAGAACGTTGATCAGTCAACGCATTTTTTTCGTTTCGACGTCAGTGGCAGTCGACTTCAGAGCCTCTGTCGACGAACGGGAGAGCGCCATGTGGCATGTGGGCCCCCTGAGACTATTGACCAGTCAACGCATTTCTTGCGTTTTGACGTCAGTGGCAATCGAATTCGGAGCCTCTGTCGACGAACGGGAGAGCGCCACGTGGCATGTGGGCCCCCTAAGACCGTTGACCAGTCAATGCATTTCTTTGGCGTTTTCTGCCGAATGGGCCAGGCTTTTGCATTGTTAGAGCCCTCTTAACCTTGGTAAGTGTGCCACCAACTCCTATCTCTATAAATCTCCCCTCCCCCTCTCATTTGCTCACTATTCTCATTTTTTACTCAGGCGAGTTTTTTACTCTGCAAAAGCTTCCGACGAGTTTTCACCGTCTTCCAATGTGTTTTCCGACCGTAGCTGTCAAATTAAGGTAACTTCATACTTAGTTTATTTTCCCTTTTAAGAATGTCTATCGACCCTTCGAGGAAAGAGACCTCCCCACTTCTTGCCCCCGAGGCTTCCTCTAGTCAGGTCCCTTCCATCGACAAAGGCAAAGCCGTGGTAGGGCAGGCTTCGGTAGTCGTCGAGACGAGGATCCAAGAGGATCGAAGGATGGGGGAGTTCGGGAGAATGTCTGGGGTTCTGACCAGACTACAGAGGGTTCGAGAGCTTCCAGGGGACCAGGCAAAGCGGATAATGTACGGGATGGCTCGAAGCTTCGAGGAACATGAGGCCAGAAAGACGTCGGAAGCGGACGAGACGATCTCCATCCTTACCGAGGAGGACTTGGTAAGGGTTCGGGAGAGTTTCCAAATCCCTAGGGAGTTCGACTTAATGCTCCCTGAGCTGGGGATGAGGGCCAACTCACCAATGCCCGTTGAAATGTGCTTCTGGCCGGTCGACGCGTTCTTGGCTGGAGTTCGGCTCCCACTTCACCCCTTCGTTGCCGAAGTGCTTAGGTGGTTTCGTGTCAGCCCCGTTCAGTACATGCCGAACGTATGGAGGCTGATAAACGGATTCTTCCTCCACTGTCAGGCATCGGGCTTCGAGCCGAGGTTGAGTGTGCTCCGGACGGTGTACCGAATGCATCAACAGCACAAGGAAATGTACCGGTGGTACCTTGCTCCGAGGTTCGGGACGAAGTTGGTCAGCTACCCGGACTCGATAAAGAATTGGAGGGACAAATACTTCCTGATCCGAAGTCGAGGGCCATGGGAGATTCCTATGGCTTGGGTAGAGGCTGCCGAAGAAGGTCAAGCAGAGTCCATCCCTCAGCACTAAGGAAGAGGACAAGGTTCGGACGTTGCTCGATCGCCCGAAGTTCGATTGGAAGGACTTGACTGAGGAGGCACTCTTCCGCGGGGGGGGGGGGGGGGGGGGGGGGTCTTAGCTCGATAAACCCTAGTACGAGTTCATTTGTTTATTGTTGTTTTTTCTTTGTTGTTTTTTTCCTAACTTTCCACCCTCTTCTTTGCAGAATCGATGGACTTCGATGACTTGGTGGGGAAGCGCGGGGCTCTGAGCAGCAAGGCCCCAAAGAAGAGGAAGGGAGTTTCCTCGAAGGCCCCCTCAACCATGGTACAGGCCCACCGCACCACCGCTGAGCAGCTGGGGAGACGACCCCCTCCAGCCCCGAGAGCTTCGGCCGCAGCGGCAGCTTCGACATTGACTGACACGGGGGACTTCTCGACATTGGCTGCCATAGGGCTAGAGGCTCCCACCTAGACTGCCGAAGCCAAGGTGTTCCTAACCGAGGAGCACAAGAAGATCTTTGTCCTGGACTGGCAAGTCTGCAAGCTCGACGGGTTCTTAGGCGACTCGTCGGTATGTATGCAGGCAATTCGGCACCTTGCCACGCCGAAGGACGAGGCGGCCATGGAAGCGGGTAGCATGGGGGACGACGCGCTCAAGGTTGCATGCTCGGCGATATCGGTAAGCTTCGGAACTCGAATTCTTTTTCTACCGAGCGCTTAGAGATTTTTCTTTTTTTTTTCTTCTTGAAATAGCCTAAGTCTCACTCTTCTCAGATCACTTTCCACTTCGGTCATATGATGAAGAAGGTGGCCGAGCAAGAGAAGGAGTTGAGGCTTGAGGCGGACAAGGCTCGAGGGGAGAAGGCCCGGATCTCCAAGGAGCTCGAGAAGGCGAAGGCTGAGGCCGAGTCGAAGAGCTCGAGGTTGGGGCACCTCGAAGCTGTAGTCGCCAAGCTGAAGGCTGACAACGCTCGGCTCCTCCAAGCTGCCGAGCTGGCGGCAAAGGAAAAGGCAGACGAGGTCGCCACGGCTAGGCTAGAGGCGGCGAAGGAGGCCAAGCAGCGGGCGATGGAGAAGTCAAAGGGGTACCTCGTCCTGAACTTGGCGAAGGCATACGCTCGAGCCATAGACGAAGTGAGGGAGAAATTCCCCGACGTGGACTGCGCCGGGTAGCGCCTCTTTCCAGACCTTGTCCCCTGGTTCGACGACGTCTCGGAGGGTGACGAAGACTCCGAAGAAAAGGAGGAGGCCGATGGGGTCAGGGACGAAGACTCCTTAATATCAAGTTGCATGTTTGCCTTCACGACATCGGGTTGCAGGTTGTCATCAGGATATTCGGTTGCACATTTTGCCTCCCCGACATCTAGTTGCAATTTGTCTCCATTGACATCGAGTTGCATATTTGCCATCTCGACATTAGGTTGCACCGAAATGGTGAAATGGAAGATGTAACCTTCCATATGCACAGGGATATGGGACTTTTAATTTAAGTATGATGTTATGTTTTGAGATTCGTGATATGAAAATAGTAGAAAAGTAAGAAATGGAGTTGAAAGTCACACAATGGAATATCAAAATAGATGTATAGATTATAAATATCAAACACAATAGTACAAAATTGTAGTAGTGAAAATGATTTATAAAAGTAGGGAGAAATACGGAATGAGATACATGCATAAGCACAATGCAAATGTGAATGAGGAAATAAATATAGTGTAGCAAATTTACACAATAAATATATCATTAAAATATACAGCAACGTAGGAATTAAACAAGACTCTAACATGTCGTTGAAGATCCACCGATGCTGATCGACGAACCAAGCGGGAAGAAAAGAATGGATAGCACCGAAATTTAAGGAGCACAAGATAGGGAAGAAACAACTAGTATGATACACAATATGAATCAACAGATGAAGAAGAATGCAAGGCACGGAAAGTAATGAATGACACACGAGCTGAAATAAGAAGGGATCAACGAGGCAAGCAAAAATAAGAGATTTCTTGCACCGGAATCAAAAGAACATGGGTACGGAAAGAATAAATTTATACCCAATATGGAATCAACAAATCAGGATGGCTGTAAGAGATGGAAGGAATTAAGGAATCAAAGAATTGAATATGAAGGGATCAAAATGAATGGGGTAAGACTAGTGTCCAGATCGGGTTGATTATCAAATTGTTCATGTGATTGCATGGACTGTTTAATGTTGAGTTAATCCTCACTGAGTCAAGCCTGTCTAACTTATTAATCAAACTAACACATTAGCCAAAGCTGAGCTCTGATACCAATAAAAACCTTGTTACGCCCTGCTTCCCAAAAGGAATACGGAATACGAGTACGTGACAAACCCCAGCGAATGATTTTCATCATTCATGAGCTGTAGGATCGACTCAGCATCATAACAAGAATATAACAAAATATACACAACTACGCATGCATGAATAATTTATTAATCAACAGAAAACAGTTGAAATAAAATATAAATATCCCAAATAATTTTCAGATCTGGATCAAAAGATAAAACTTCGGAACTACAAGCCCGTTACAAGTTCCAAGTAGAAACAGATATAAATAACTCAAATACAAAATAATTAAAGCAGTTTTTCCCAAGCGAAGCCTAGAACGTCTGCTCACCAATTTCAATAGGCAATTCAACTCCAAAGTTTGTATATATATATACATATACATATAAGGAAAAAATAGAGAAAACAAAAACAAATGCCCTTAGTGCAAGTTAGGACCGCAAGTAGTACAAGCAAGGGTACAAAAATAGATGCAAGAATATATGAAACAAGATCTGGAATCAAGAATGTATAACATGATATAATAGGGATGCAACAAGTAGTGGGATTCAAGAAACTAGCTAGCAAGAAAGACAACTCAAGTGATAAGATTTGGTAACAAGTGCTACTAGTGGAACAAGTGACAAGTGAAAATGTAATTGTATCAAGCATCAACAAACAAGTATCACGTACAAGTGTCAAGTAACAAGTGTCAAGTTATAAGTATCAAGTTACAAGTATCAAGTAGGGTATCAAGTGTGGACAAATGACAAGTTAATCTTAAGTCTAATGTTTAATTCTATCTAGGTAGTACTTCATGCATACATACCTTTAATACATGGTTGATACATACAATCAGTTACGTTTAGGCTTAGTGGTGGATTTTATAGGGCGGTGTACTCAGGTATCAAGTATCAAGCAAGCCATGTTCATGAATCGAGTAATCATATAACTAGTTCATGTGTCAAGTAACAACCAGACAAGTCATGAATCAAAATATACTAGTTCATGAATCAAGTAATAACAAGTCCATGAATCGAATAATAATATACTAGTTCATAAATCAATAGTAACTAGTTCATGAATCGGATAACAATATAACTAGTTCATGAAGCATGTATCAAGTAGGAACCACAGGGCCCCCTTCCGAGTACACTTACCTATATTGTCCACTACTATGGTCTTTCCCTTAAACCCCGGTTTATTATTTATTATTATCATCAAACAAGCATGAAAGTGTGCGAAACAGGTCAAGTAAACATGATAAAGAACATGGAATAAGTTTAAGATAATTAGGAAGCATATCCGAGGGTCAACACAAATTAAGTTTATCAAGAACAACGAGAATTCCAATTCTGGACAGCATGACGTTGCTGCACCAAAACTACGATTCCGGTTGCTACAAGATAGAAAATGTGGATCCGCCAAAAGGTCTAGAAACTAGACTCCTGCTCGGTTCCAATTCATATAAATAAGTCATATAAAAGTTGTAGCATCAGGTGTTAAAACAGCAAACTATACAGGATTTGTGTTCAGCCAGAATTTGTAAAACTGAGTTTATACATATGAAACAGGGTTGAAACTTCATTAATTAATTCCAAGAAAATTAGGTAATGTTCTCTAGGGTTTCTAGTATCAGCATGCACAATTTCAAGTCATTATCTTACTGGTAGCATAGTTAAATTAATTGTAAAATAAAGTGATGCAGCAGTTTTTATGAATCTGCGATTACAAACACAGCAGCAGTAAAACTACAATATCTCCTAAACCGTAACTCGGAATTCAATTCTGTGAAAAGGGTGGAAAACTAGATGTCTGGGGCTAAGTTTCATATTCATGACTCAAGTCCAGATTCTAGTTTTATCATGGTCGAAACAACAAGCCAAGACAAGACAGAAACAAAATAAGACACTTTTTGCATGAAATGTATCATAATTACACTAGTTGTGAACGAGTGTATCAATGAAAGTTTGTGACCATTAGAACATGTAATTGATAAGGCGTAAAATGAGATCATCAACTGATAAGCCAACGGGGGTAACAACTACAACCTATTTGTAGCATTTTCAAAGAAAGGCTTGTACTAAAATAATAAGTTGTACAAGAAGATACTTGCCTTTAGGAAGACTTTAGATTAATCTGAATAAGCAAAGAATAACGGGATGGGAATCCCGACGACACGGCAACAAGCAACGATCACGATGATCACGATCGAGCACGGATCTTGATGGGGACCAAGATCGATGGCTCGGATCAGATCAAGATGATTAGAGGATCGGACGGCTGGATGTGATCCTGATGCTGATGATGAAGATCCGATGATGGCTGATGAGATCGAATGGCGCAGATCGAGAGATCAAGATCACGGGTGATCGACGGCCAGGACTCAATCAATCAAAGGGACATGATGATCATGATGAGATCGGACGGCTCTTGATCCACCATGATCAAGAAGCACTTGATCAAATCAGCAACCCATGGTGCTCCAGCTCGCGGCGGCGAATGGCACGGTGGCTCGGGGCAAGGCTGACGGCGGCGACCAAGGGGACCGGCGGCGCTGTAGGCTGCTGTGTCTGCATCGAAGAGAGAGGGCAGCGCAAAGCTTAGGTCTGCACTGGCTGAGCGATGCTACTATCGTCGGAGAGGAGCACATCCAGTCGTGGCGTAGGGGTTGCTGGTGATGTAGGCAACTGGTTGCGGCGTGTCGACGAAGGGACACAGCACTAGGGTGGCGCAACCAGCGGAGCATCGGGGGTGCCTTTTGTTGTCGAGGTGAGGGAGAGAGGAAGACGATGGGGTGAACGGCAGTGGCTGACTAGCTGTCGAGGGGGTGTCAGGTCTACCGCGTCACAAGGAGGAGGCACACAACGGAAGGGAGCGGCATTGGGGTTATTGGCTAACGAAGTTGTTCTTGCTGCTGTCTGGTCGGCTGAACGGTGCGAAGGGCTGGCGTCGCTGAAGTTGACAGGGGGCGCCAGAGGGAGAGGATAGAAGGATCGGGAGAGCTAGGGTTTTGAAAGTTGCACAGGGTGTAGAGGTCGGGAGATAGGTAAAGACAGCTAGGGTATAGGGAAGATGAACAGGAGTATATGTAACGCCCCGAATCCCAAATACACTGAATTCGAGATGTTCTACAGGATCTTTTCACTTTCTTCAGTACAACTTTACAAGGAATTTAAACTTTTCACTTTACATCAGAGTTTACATCATATATTACACTTTTCATTTGCACAGCGGAAGTAAAAATTTACAACATTTACATAAATGTACAACAACATGGTAAAATCTTTATGCATCCATTCCTCTTTAACATGTAATTTGTCCTGCATACAAAACTGTGGGTACGTCAGTTTATTCAACCGACGATAGTTATACATGGCCATCCTCTCTATGCCAGAAACAGTATAACGATTCTCATTTCTTAACAGATCACAAACTTGTTCACATTCAAAATAAAAGAAAAGAGGGAAATCTTAATGATGTCGTGTTGTGATTGTGCACTTAATCCTTAATGCAATTATTTAATTTACATGACACTAATGCACACTTGTTCGGATTCTATGCATCCCATACTACATAGGTCCGAGGGCAAGCCTCTTAATCGTTCTTCATTTTTGTAGGGTTCAATCCCTCGCCATGACTTAATCTACTACTGTAATTACGGTAAGTATCCTAGATATTTTCCGACTTACGAACTCATGTCTAGGCACTCTGGAGGGAATACCATCGCTGACATGACTCATCATGCAGACATCCTGTGGTAATTCAACTCTCACCATAGACATGACACCACCCGTAGTCTTCAAACATCCCACGAGCGTCGCCACTGGGACAGTACTCTGGAGTAGTATCCTCACCCAGACTCATCATGGGAATTCCTGGGATACGCTCTCGCCGCTACCCAATAGCCCTCATACTCAATATTTTTCTCTTACTTTCATCACATCTCCACTATGTACTAGTCCTTATTTTAATAGAATCATGAATAAAAATCAAAGTTCTGGAGTTAGCCTCTCCACTAAACCGGACTTATTCATTCATTTCAATACATGACCAACCTTGGTCTTTAAACTCTTATTTTTCATTTCATTTCCATTGCCGGAGGAGACTTAGCTACTCCTTTGTTCAATTTCCAATTCACAACTTCTAATTTGAGCAATTCCAACTCATGAATTCATTTTCATTGCCTCAGCATATCATGTTCTTAACTTTCATATTCATGCAATTATCAATTCAAAACTATGATTCCTTTCATGTACATTCATGCAGCAATAAATGGAGTTTATCAACATCGATCATAAAGTTCACAACTTTTAACAACAATCAACGGAAATCTCTGACATATCAAAATACATTCTGTACAGTTGACTTGGAAAAGACCAGTCGACTTATACAGTCAATTCCAGTTCTTCATAATCACTCGGGAGAGTCGACTGCTGCACATGGCCAGTCGGCTGTTCCGCAGCTTTCTATGTTCAAAAATCATTCATGTGATAGTCGACTGTTATTCCTTCAGTCGTCTGTCCTGGGGGTTTTTAACAGTACATTTCTATGTTCAGCTCAGTTGACTTGCTGCTCGCATTAAGTCGACTGGACAGATTCATATTTCAAATTAAAGGATTATCTTTCTTACAGGTTCATGCATCATGGTGTCAAATCACAATATACATACTTTCATGTTTCATAGGCACGAAATTTCTTAATTGTTCAGTAATATCGCAGTATGGAATTTCAAGTAACTAACATTGTCTTTTCTTCAAGGAAGTGTTTAAACATGCATTTATACTTGTTCATAACTTTCTTGCAGAGATGAAAATATAAATCTCAATCCATTACACTAGAATAACACAATAGAAAGATACCTCATTTCATGAAACTACTGGATTATTCATAGTTTAAACAAAGCATCGGTCGACTGTTCATAACACCAGTCGACTGCACAGGCCATTCTTAGTTTCATTAATCATCACTAGTTCCTTTTCCACATGCTCATGGCTCCTCAGTCATGTATACCATGAAGAATATGAGTTTAGCCTTACTATTTTATTTTAATTATACACATTTAGGTCATGAAACTTCTAACAAAACATAAAACAGATGTCTCGTACCAGTCGACTTATCCAAACGACAGTCGACTGTACCGACCCAATTCGTCATTGATTGCAGTGCTATTATTTCACTATTAGTCTTCCACAATTATCATCATAAACATACTCAAGCAATTCTAGTACGTTTGAATTTACTTCTCATAAGCATAATAACAATCATCACAAATATGGCATATTTTCTACTTTAGAAGTCCTGAGAAACATCCACCTTATTGACGAAGTAATCGAAGTCCAGAAAAACTCCTTAATGCAACGCACCTTCCTTGTTCCTTGCTCCTTGCTCCTTGCCGAAGATCTCCAGATGATGATGCCCGGTCTCCACACACACACTCTCTCAATAATAATCTCATAAAATAATCTTAGTGTAAAGAACAATGGATGAGAGGGGGGGTATTTATACACCAAAAGGAGTGAGATGGAAGGCTAGGATTCAGTAGATGGTTATAGGATCAAAGGCTAGGATTGACTAGGGGGTTGTAAAAACTACCCACACCTTGCATAACCGCCCATGACTCCAACCCACTACTTACTCGAACCGGCCAAACAAGGGTGTGCTCTACACGTGTATGCAACATGCACGTGTGTGCACCAATCACCCTACTAGAACTTGTACACAAATGACAAGTCTAAAAAAAAAGATGCTACACATTCCATGTTGTAAAAAAATAATAAAAGGGATTAAATCCATGGGCTTAAATTAATTGGGCCAAAATAATTATTTTAAAAGAAAGATAAGTAAATTGACATTTGAGCTTTAGGAAAATGCTTTATAGAAAACAACATTCTTATTCATCATGTTGAAAATAATAGCCAAAATATTACACGTGCACACCATATATAAAAATAAATAATCTTTCATATATTCGAAAATCAGGGTATTACAGTATAAATAGGTGGTTGGGTATGGGTTAACGAGCATAGGTGCAAACGGGTAAGGTAGTTGGGTTGTGGATCCAATAGGGTTCACAGGTTAGCGGTTTAGTGGGTTTTAGGATTCAATAAGAAGTAAAATGGGTTTGGGTTTTGGGAAAATAACCAATAAAAATATACAATTGGGATTTTACAAAAATAATAATAATAATAATAATAGTAAAAACAATAACAACAACAATAATAATAGTAAAAATAACTGTAATAATAATAATACTGATAACAATAATAATAAGAAGAAAAATGATAAAAGTAATAATAATAACAGTAATAGTAATAATAATAAAATTCAAAGTAATAATAACAATAATATGATTTGCATTACAATATAAAAAAAAATCGTAGAAAATAGTTACAAATAAAATTATTGATCAAAAATAGATTTTAACAGAAAATCCAATAATACATTTTAACAAAAGAATTTTGAAAGCAGAAAAATAATTTACAAAAATTTGAAATACCGAAAATACACAGAAAATACGTATTTAAAAAAACAGGGGTTACAGAAGATTACTCTCTTAGAGAGCTTTTCCCATAACTTTTTGAACAAGCCTTCCAACCTAACACTGCAGTGGCCAAAACTTGGAAACGTGGATCTTGGAGACCCTCCTTCAAATCGTGACTCGATCTAGAATCCCAATTGAGACTAGGGGATTTACAATCTTACATTGTTCATTCTGGGATTAGATGTTCTCAAGGACCTGACCGAAAGGCATGGGGGTCAGAAAGGAATGGCACCTGCACGGTTCGATATTTGTATAACCGTATTAACTTTAAAGGGTGTAGTCCGAAATGGTCTATGATCCTTTGGAAAGCCAAAGCTTCGCTGAAATTTAGAGTATTTATCTAGCTAGTCCTCAACGATGCGATTCTGACAAGAGAAAACCTAGCCAAAAGATAGTCCCACATCGCCATTAACTGCAGTTTCTTTAATGCATGCATGGAATCGAAAAAATATCTTTTCTTAGATTTCCCCAGAAGTAAATGTCACGCCCCGCTTTCCAATATACAAAAACAAAAGCACGCATCTAAGGCCCAGCGAATGATACAAGTATTCCAACTCATATCATTCATTAAGCTGTACAATTATAAGCTCAACAGGATAGGAAAACTCATATGCACATATAACAATAATGATCAAATGAACAAGAATAGAATAAAATAACCAGCATTCGAGATACAAGAACTTCGGGTCAAAGTTTTCGAGAATATAATGTACTGAAAGAAATACAATACAATAAACAATTCGCTATGACTAGATAAATAAAGTAGCAACTAGAAAGTAAAGAAATAGAACTAGCAATTCCATCACGGTCGTCTAGAAAGTATGTTCGCCAAGTTCCTCTAATATCTCGTCATCGAAACCTTTATAAACATTATCTGAAGTAATGGGGGTGTTCGTTAAAGCAAACTTCGGACAACAAGTAGTAACAAGTAGTGAAACAATAAAGTATGATATTGCAAAAAACAAGGAACTGTAACGATGGGATCATGTGCAATACAAGTAATGACTATAAGATAAAGTAATCATAACTGTGAGGTATAATCAATAGATATGAGTGGTCAATAAACAATAGTCGGTAACATGATCAATAGTCGATAATTAATGATGCAATGGTCAATAAACAATAGTCAATAATCAATAATGCAAATGTTGATGCTCATCGCCAATGTTAGGTTTATCAATATTTTATTAACATATCTATTGCACACAATCTTGTGTCTCATACCACAAGTTCGGTTGCATATTAATAAAGTGAACGTTTGGACTTAAGTGGTGAAGTATACAAGATTATGTACTCGGGTCATTCAATAATGATGACAATAATGGCCTTCCAATAACGATAAACAATAATCGATAAACGATGAATAATAATCGTTAAAAATAATGCGGGAAACATGGGCTCCCCTTTGAATACACTCTCTTATAGTGTCCATAATTAAGTCGTACGCTTAGTACCCCTACTTGTTATTATTTTACTATAATCAATTATGAACATGCAGTCTGGGAAATCAGTGGGAACGGTATTATTAAGACAGTCATTTCACTTCTTAGGATATTGGATTCTAGAGGTGGCCCCCATGGATTCTAGAGGTAGCCACCGCAGGTTCTAGAGGTGGCCCCTGTAGATTCTAGTGGTTTCCCCTATCGATTCCTACGATGCGGCACTTAGTTATATATGGTACTTAGTTCTATGTGATACTTAGTTCCGCCATCCAAAAGAATAGTAATGACTATAACGATAACAATGCATGTAATGATAGTATCAAGACAGTAATCGGGAAAGTATCAAGAGATGATGCAATACATGATATAGAGCCATGACGGTAATCAAGAAAGTATCAAGTGGTAGATGCAACTGCATGATATGAAGAAAATCTATCAACTTACTATATCAGTACAAGTTATTAACACAAGAATAACAATATATATATAGTTAAGGCATACTAACTACAATCTAGACAAAATCTATTTGCATTAAAACTTACTTTCCCGCTTCTACGGGAATACAAATCTATTTCCTCTAGTGATTTTAGAAAGTAGACTCTCTTTCAAATCCAATGCCTACTCACTCGATAAATTCTAAGTCCAGTAACTATGTCTATCAATTTGTTCGTTGCGGATCTAGTGCACAGGCAGTGCCCTGAAAATTTAGACATTACAATACTAAAACATCGATATCTCACAATCTATAAATTGGTTTGCGAAACTGTAAGATGTTATGGATTCTACACTCGAAGGGATACAACATGCATATAAAATTTTGAAAATACAGTCACATTGTCTAAATAAACATGGCACAAAAAGGAAACTATGAATCAGATTTGCTGATGAATCAAGAGTAAAATTCGATGATGAAACAAGAATAAAACTCGACAATCAATCAAGAATTAAATTCGACGATATGATAATTCAAATAATAATAAGAACTACTTGCCATGAGTTCAAGAAAATGGATCGCTTGCCTATTTTCGATGATTACGAGAGTGGCGAGCACTACTAGGAGAAGATGAAGCGATGTCGGCTACGATGGCAGAACATGACAGTGAACGATGATGGCAAGGAGCACCGGCAACAACCATGGTAGCAACGAGACAATAACAACCGCAAGAAAAACAGCAATAGTGAGCAACGACAGTAATGGTGAGCGAGACGGCAGTGATGAGTGTTGTTCGGTGATTGTTTGGAGGAGTTTTTAGGTTTCGATGATGGAAAGCAGCAAGGTCATGGCTTGGGACACAGCAAAGGCAAGGTCATGGTAGGGGTTGTGGGTTCTTGGAGGATGATGGTGGCGATGGGTGTTTGGGTGTAAGGTGTGAAGGTGGTGCAGGATATTGGTGATGGAGATGTCGGGTGCTGTAGTGGATGTCGTAGCAAGGTGGCTTGGAGTCAAGGTAAGGCTGTCGGGATTTGTTAGTAGTAAGGTCGGGGTGGTCGGGTAGAGGTGTTCGGCTGTTGGGTTTGGAAGGGATGGACAGCAAGGTGGAGTCAGAATTAGGGGAAGGAGGTCGAGATTTTATGGAGGTGACGTTGGAGGAGTTCGGAGGTGGACAGTTGGTGGTGATGAAGGTGTTGGTGTTGTAGGTCAAGGAGGAAGAAGATGGAGATGAGAAGGTGGCGTGTTGTTTTGGAGTTGGAAGGTGGTCAGGTGTGGGAGAAGAAGAAGAAGACAGTGGTAATGATGTGGTGAGGTGATGGTGATATGGTGATATATATATATATATATATATATATATATATATATATATATATATATATATATATATATATAGGGAAAAAGGGGTATAAGCAACTTGCTCATTTAGTAAATGAGCAAGTGATGAGGTGGCATGCATGTGATTGGGAAATCCTAAAAGTGATTAGATACTCAATGTATCACATGCATGCCACCTCATCAATTGCTCATTTATTAAATGAGCAAGTTGCTCATATCCCTTTTACCCATATATATATATATATATAGGGGTTGATTGTTTGAAAATATGTGAATGAGATGGAGTTTGGGTTAGTGTATAGGAAAAATATATATAGGTAGGGAGTAGGGGGAGTGGTATAGAAGGAGGTGAGTTAAAGCTGTAAAAAGTGATTAGAGGTTGGGGTTGGTTGTTGAATGCTGTGGGGATATTAATCAGGGTTAGGGAGATCTATATAGGGTTTCGATGTGGGTTTCAAATGATATTGTGCTAAAGAATGAAGTATGAGCATTCTCATGAATAATAATTAACTAGATAAAATGCAAATGCGCCCAAAAGAAGGAAACATATACTAGATGACTGAAATAAAGAAAATACGTACGAAATATGTATAAATGAAACATAGAGTTACAGTAAGGCCATTCTGTGTGAGGTCCTGATGGCTCTCGGCACATTAGTGTACCCACAGGTCTATGAAGATCTATGGATAGGACCCACCGCTAGCGAGAGACATGAGATGAGGGAAGCGTGATATATCGCAATCGCAATTTTATGGCTTGACAGAAATAATCTTTACTTTCGTGGGACTTATAATAGTATTTCTGGTAAACTTACTCATATCATGCATCTTATTTTATTTTGGGCTTCAGCTGCAGTAGGGGTCGAAGAAGGATAATCGCCAAAGCTTTTGAGGTGGAGGAGTACGACGATGAGGAGGTGGTGATTGGTTCCACTCTAGACTGGTACGATGCCTCACTACTTGGTTGCTCACTCTCCAGGGCGTTGTTGGAGAGACATCTTCTATCTTGTTGTACTAGTTGTGATGCTCTTGTATGTTTGAATTTTGTTGTATCTATCCTACCCTTACACTTTGGAGGTAATATGTTTTATTTCCTGCACTTTAGTTTTTGTATTTGGGCCCAGTTTTCTGAATTTGTTTTATTAACTCCTTATTAATGAAATATGGTGGCTATATTCCACTAGAGGTGGCATCCGGGCTGCCCGGGATAGGCTGGGCCTAAAACCAACGGGCTTGACCCGGTCCCGGGCTAGGGCGGGCAGGGTCGTGCCGGGCTGGGGAGGGGGGAAGGGGCCCGGACCCGACCCTCGGCCCTTGGCTTGGGGGACGGGCCTTTGCAGGTTCACGGGTTGACATTATTTTGTTTTAATAGAGTAGAAAGATTAAAGGGAAAGATTGAATTAAGACAACAATTGTAAGAACATATAGATTAAAGGGAAAGATTCATATATTAAATTGTTTCAATGAATTACAAAATTTCAAATATAATCAAATAGATGCCATTACATTTCATACAAATATAATCATATTACAAGTTGAGGGGAATATTTGTATTTATAGTTCAAGATGACCTCTATTTAAATTGAAGAGAATGCATTGGATTACTGTCGTGCACTTCTACTTAACCTAAATATAGAATCTCATCGCCATAAATTTTCCAATTATTTAAAATACTTAATTCGTAGTCCACTTCTACTCAAGTTTTATTCATCGCTACTTGATCCGTTTTGTCCCACTTGAAGTAAATCTTGGGTTCTCTCTTATGCTTTTATCCAATCTTCTATGCATACTAGCATCTCCAAATTCTTCGAAAGCTAGTGATTCATGTTCGGGCTCATTATCCTGCCACCAAGAGAAAAAAAACTTTTTGTTGCAATAGTTGACACGGGGGGAGTTTGCAAATCTTTAGCCATACGAGAAAGAATAAAAAAAGTAGTTTAATTGTTTTTCCAAAAATTTAACACATCAACTAATCATCGACGGGAGGTTGTGCATTATACCAATTCAACTCATTAGGTGAATTTGTTCTTGGTTTTTTTGATTTTATAAGATTTAAAACACCACTAGTTGAAAATGCAAGAATCTTTCCCTTTGATATGGAAGAAGAAGAAGAACTAACATTTTATGTTTGTGTAATATTAGATCCATAAAGTCTATCGTAACTATCGTACAAATTATTCAAAACATGCTCAAATTGTGTAGTAAAAAAAACATGATCATAGTCTTGTAGTTCTTCGTGTGGAGCATATGATTAAAAAATCTCAATAAAATTCTTTGTGCCCTCTAACTTAATTAAGTGATTCATTACACTAGCACCACAATATAATATAGGAAAATGATGAAAATATTTCATAAATTTTAGATAAGCGACATAAACAATTGTCCCAATAAAAGGGTCGCTTATCAAATCTTTAATAGTAACAATTGTTAGTAAAATACCACTAGAAGTATATGAATATGTTTTTAAAATTTGCAAAGTTGCATCATTAATAGGTTCTAAAAAATTTAACAAACTATCACCAAAAACCTAAAAATCATCATCTATTCTACAATCTTGCATACCAATTGCAACACAAAATTCTTTTAAACCTTGTCTATAATGAAGAACTACACATAAGAGATCATATGTCCAATTCCAACAATGTCTAACATCTTTAGGATAACATTTAAATGGAATTTTCCTAAGTTGACACCAATATTGAAAAGCTTAATATGTTGGACCACTCAAAGTAATAAAATTAATACAATCTTTCATTGTACTAATCTTATTGTGTCCATATTTTAGTGCATCTTGTACACAAGGATTTAAAATATGACAAGCATACCTAACATTAAAAATATCGGGTTCTATAGGATTTAAAGTAACTTTCAAACTAGTAATTGCTTTAGTATTATTAGAGACGTTATCAAAACCAATATCAAAAACTTTATCATAAAAACCAAAATTATTACATCCATCATGAAACATCCCGTATTAAATTTGAAATAAAAATACATTTTTTTATTTTTTTGCATGTAACTCCTGTTTTCCCGTATTTGTATTTTTATACTGTATTTTGCCCCATTGTACTCTTTATAAATTTGTGATCCAGTATTTTGTTTCTATTCGAATAAAATCATCAAATTGTTTTCGACTCAATTCTTGGTCCTTTTATCGAATTCATTTGTGTGCACTTTGTGCCGTTCTTCATGAAGAATTGACCATTTCTTCTCATTTACCTCTTTAATCCCCATTTTGATACATTTTGACCAATTCTCCTGTTGGGTCCTATTCGAAACGGATACCCTAAAACCCACAAACCCAAAACCCTACTATATAAATCCTATCTCCTAACCCTAACCCTAACCCCTACCCTATACTGTTAAAACCCAACAAACCCGCCGCTACTCCCACGTCTCCTTCCTCCACTCTTCTCGCTCGCCAAAACAACCATCTCCATCCTTCAATAGCCTCCGTTCGCCTCCCTCACCATCACCTCGACCACCCGCTCATCGTCGTCTACCCCACAGCACCACCACCATCAATCGTCAACAACACCACAACCTCCATCACCGTCATCTTCACCATCGAACCCACTCCGAACCCAATTCACCATCAAACCCAACCTCACCACCCCCCATCGCCTCGTCATCCCCTCGCCGCTCACCACACCCAATACCTCACCGCACACCGCGTCGCCAACACCCCAAAACCCATTCCTCCGCTCGCTCCCCTGTTTCGAACCCACAGCAGAGTCGTCGCGTGCTGTTCGTCGAAGAAGTGAACGAAGAAGAAGAAGAACAGCGGTTTTGGCGGGATTTGATCTCGACCGAAGGATCGCGCCATGATTCGCGCCCCAGATCGCTGTCCCGTGTTCACCCACAGCAAATCTGGAGTCGGTGTCCCGTGTTTGGGATCATATCCGCTGCTTGAAGCGTTCTGATTCGCTGAAATTGGTGTTTCGCTGTTTTGCCGCGCCGAATTGCACTTGCTGTTCGTTGTTTTGGCGATCCGGTGTGGGGGAAAACTCGATCTACGGTCGATCTTTGCACGTGCTTCACACGTGCTTTTGGGAGACTTCTTTCGAGATTTTTCGATCCAATTTTCTTCAACAATCGGATCTACCGTCGTCAATTAAGGCAAGTATCCCTTATACAATTTATTTGTTCTAGTACAAGCATCCCTTGAAAAATACTACAAATAGTTAGAATTGTGACTCCTCCTTGACTATCGTTGTTGATCAATATTAATCCTCCAAAATTTTATAATTCTAAGAGTCACAAAAATTTCATTGTATTAAATCATAATTACTTGGACTCTTTTGCCCCTTGAACACATGAACACATGAGATTAAGGAGCCCTAAATGTGTAGACGCATGGTATATTTTGTATTTGATGAACTTGCTACCATATGACTTGGAAAATAACTATTACTTGCTGTTTGAACCACCAATATCATGTATTTATATCACACAATAGCTTAGACGCCTAATAACAAATTTCCATGAAATCTATACTAGTAAGTTATTCCCACATGTTGCTGTCCTGAATCTTCTTTTGCTGTTTCGACCCATTTAACATTAGAATCTGAACCCGAGACCTGAATAGAAATTGTAGCCCTGGATGTCTAGATGTTGTTAGACTCTGAAATTTTTTAATTTGGAATTACGGTCTAGGAGTTAGTGCAATTTTACTGCAGCTGTGTCGGTAGGCACAGATTCGCAAAAACTGCTGTACACCTTTACTTTGCGAATTAATTTAGTCATATTAGCAGCAAGCGTTTGACTTGAAATTTTATATGTAGTTGCTGGACACCCTATAGGACATCCCCAATTTTTTCCAGAATTAATTTACATTATTTCAACTCTATTTCATATGCATAAATACAAATACACAAATTCTGCCTGAACATTTTAGCTGGGAAATTTATTCATGTCGACCCTCGATTATGCCATATAATTACCCTAAGCTTATTCCATGTACATGACCCTGATTTCTTGACTTGTTTCGCACACATGTATGCTTACTTGATAAGAATTATTAAAAGTAACAGGCCGGGGTTTAAGGGAAAGACCATAGTGGTGGACAATATAGGTAAGTGTACTCGAAAGGGGGGTCGTATTTCCCAGTACTCGGTTCATGAACCTGTTGCACTTGATGTATTCATGGAGTCAGTTACTTGGTTCATGAACTCACTGTGTGGGTCTTGAACCTGTTAGTATTCACGAACTTGCTTCGTGAACCTGTTATTTATTTTCGTATTCATGAACCGTGCCTGCTTGATACTTGATACCTGAGTACACCGCCCTATAGATTCCATTACTAGGCCTAAACGAAATTGTTTTGACTGTAGCAACCATGTAGTAAAAGTATGGATACATGAAGTGCTACCTAGATAGTAATAACTATAAGACTTGAATATGAAACTTGAACATGACACATGTTACTTGATACTTGATGATATGATACATGAAACATGATACATGAGACTTGAAACCTGAAACTTGAACTTGATACATGTTACCTGATACTCGACAACTTGTTACTTGAGACTTGACACTTGAAATAAAATTTTGACACTAGACTTGGCACTTGTTACATGATACTAGATTTGAGACTTGTCACTTGATGTTAGTTACCCCTACAGGTTCACCTGTCATATGTTTTACCATTAGCAGTTGTTAACTAGCCTGTTTACTAGGATGTCCCTCTTGCTAGTTAGTTCTTAGATTCCTACTACTTGTTGTAACCCTGTTACATTCTTGATTCCAATTCCTGTTCCCCATACTTGTACTTGTTTTCACTATTTGTGGCCCTAGCTTGCACTAAGGGCATCTTCTCTTGTTTTTCCCTGTTTTCCCTTTTTATATTTATTAAGCAGACGTGGGAGACGAGCTACCTGCTGGAATTGGTGAGCAGACATTTCAGGTTTCGCTTGGAGCAAGGACTTGTTTAAATAATTGCTTTCCTTAAGGTATTTATTTCTTCTGCTGTATAAGACTTGTTTCCGAGTTTTACACTTGATCCAGACTTGAAAACAATGTGGACATTATTATTTATTTTCAAACTGTTTTCTGTTGCTTTATAAATTATTCATGCATGCTTGGTTATATATATCTCTCTTGTATATTCTTGTTGTGATGCTGAGTCGATCCTACAGCTTATGGATGATGTTAAAATCATTCGCTGGGCTTCGTCACGTGCTCGTATTCCATGTTTTTGGGAAGCGGGGCGTGACATTGCATGTGCAATGCACGTGCAATTTCATCTCATTTTTTTATTCTAAAATCTGTCTAAGTTATGCATAAGTTCCCTTTCATTTATTTTATCTCCTTTTGTTGTCTTTTCTTAATTAGAACTCACAAGCCTAATAGATGACTCTAAGCCCATTATAATAAAATAAAAAAATAAAAAAAACAAAGCCCACTAAAAAGCACACCTAATAAATCCTACACTTTCTTGTAACAAATAGTAACTACTAACAAATTAACAAATATAAAATAATGAATGAGAGTGTGCATGTGCACTACATGTGCACGTGCATTTTGTGCATGCACAAGAGGGGGAGGCCGGCCTTTCGAAGAGGAGTGGGAGAGTGGAGAGAGTAGGGTGTGGTCATGGGTGGTTACTTAGGTAGTGGGGTTAATCCTAGCCACACAATTTCCCTATATAATCCCCCCCCCCCAATTATATGTCATTTGCACCTAAACTAAAGAAATTAAAAAGAGAGGAAAAGAAAGAGAGCAAGAGGTTTCAGTTTTGTCATTTGTGGAGCTTGGAGTTGCTTTCGCTAGGAGGAGAAGTGCTAGACAAATCGTTTTGGAGCTAGGAGCTTTTTCTAGGAGTTTTTCTTCTACATTACAATCTTCATTGAGGTGGGTGTTTCTTGATTGCTTTCTAATTTAGTAGTATGATGCATGCTAGTTTGACATATGGGTAGTTGTAAAATTTTGATGAATATGATGAATGCAGATTGCACAATACTAGTATAATTATGTCATGACTTGTAGAAATGTTGTTGTATTTCAATTTAATGACTAGAGTTCGTATTAATTAGAAAGGAAAAGGATGTAGCATCTAGTAGGATGTGAAAATGGAAATCATCCAATTATTAATTAATTCACATTAGAATGTTCATATAGAAGTCAAAATAATGTGTCATGTATGAAAAAGCTTTAAAATTCTATTATAGTAAAGAAATGTAGAAATAGTCTCACTATTGTGTATTTTTATATCGGTATAAATTATTTTATAAGGATGTTTTGAAGAGAAACAATATTTTATACAAAATTAAAGTTTGGTAGTATGAGTAAATTAATACAATTTGGAAGAAAATTCCATTATATTGTCAAAAGAAATATATATATATATTTATATATAAGAGTTTTATAAGTTTCAATTTGTGCTTTGGAAAGAATGTTGATTTTTTTTTCCAAAACACAGTACGCCGTACATAAGGTATTTAAAAAGCTTTTCTTTCACTAGCTGCCAATGGGCTTACTGGTGCTGCCTTTGGGCGCTGTCCTCTACGGCTTGGTCGCAGGTTCGAAACCAGCCATGGCCAGTTTCGGATTTCTTTCATTTTTTGAGTTTTCAAGTAAATAAAATATGGAGAAAAATCCTATTATTATTCTAAAATATTATTTAGACATTAGAAAATATTTTCACAATATTTGATATATATTTTGTGAGAATTAGAAGTGGAATTCATATTCAACAATGTGTTGAAGAACATAATTTTTTTAATTAAAAATGTGACTCTTGTATGAGTAAAGAAAAATAAAAATTTGAAATACAATTAGATTCCTCTTGATGAGATTTTATAGTTATTAATCTTTAATTAAGAATATTTGGGTTTCATATAGGGCTATAATTGATTAAAATAATAATGAAAGTGGAAGCGAGTTACTTCAAGTTATGATATTACAAAGAAATGAATAAGAAAGAGATTGTGAATAAAGAAATGAATAATCTTGATAAGGTTAGATGTAACCTTGTTATCTTAGTTGAGACGGTTGTTATTCTAGGGTGAGCGAGGCCTAGATTACCAGCAATTGAAATCATGAAATTGTGAGAAGTAACCAGTATGGGTTGACTGTCTCAGTGTTGTGTTTAATACCAGTGGGTAAGCTAAACTCTAGTTCTTAATAATCATAACCTAAACTTAAGTATAGGCACTAGTTGGTGATATGACGAAATGAGTGCACACGTGAGTTATGGACTCCAGAATGATCCTTGGAGAGAGACGGTCCCCAGTATTTCGGGACGATGGACGTATGGGCCACAGAATGATCCATGGAGTGGGAACGATCTCCAATATTCCGGGATGAGAGAAATGCTCATGGGATGCATGTGCAATGAGGGCTCCAGAATGACCTGCGGAGTGAGACGATCCCCAGTATTCCGGGACGATGGATGTAAGGGCCACAGAATGATCCACGGAGAGTGATTGGTCTCCAGTATTCCAAGGACAAGAGCCAATACTTGCAAAGTGTCTAAATCTTGTAGTAGTCATCGTAATAGGTTGAATGGCGAGGGATTTAACCCTATAATATGAAGTACGTAGGTGCTTGCCTTCGGACCTACGTCGTATGGGATGCATAGAATCTGAACAAGTATGCATTAGTGTCATCCTAGTGTAAACATCTGCATTAGGTATTAATTCATTGCATACACTGACATGATTAGGATAGTCACTCTTTTACACTTTGTTTACATTCAAGTTTGTGGTTGCTAAAGTATAAAGCCGTTATATTACGGCATAGTGAGGATCGTCGTTTATAATATTGTGTCGGTTGTAAGCATCTGACGTGCCCACAGTTTCACATGCAGGACTTGGGAATTGCAAGAAGATATAAAGATGAATTTGATGCTGATGATTACTTAAATGCTAAAGTTGTTATACTTGTATATTTATCATGTTGTACCTATTTATTTCCGATGCGTTGATGTAAAAAGACAATGTTGTAATAAAAGTTTCAAAATTGCTTGTAAAATTGTACAAAATGAAGTAAAGATCCTGTTGAGCTACGAATTATCGTATTTTGGTATTCGGGACATTATAGAGTGGTATCAAAGTCAGGTTTCAATGAGTGGTAAAAATTTACAAGGACGACACGTTAGGGTGGACATTAGAGTGTGAGTTCAGCTTAGGAGATTTAAATGTAAGTAGTTTACATTTGTGTTACTCTATACGCTGATGTTTCTCCTCCTTTTCCTATAAGATGGCTAATCATCATGACCTAGAGGATTAAGTTGAATGGTTCGTTCCTTTCGGAGAAGAAATAGAGGAAGAAGAAGAACCCATAGAGGAACAAGACCCTGAAGAAATAGAAAAATAACTATCCGAGTCCAGGGCGATTACTCCACCTCCACCTGATTCCCCGGATGGATCCTCAGACGAAGAACCCATTTGAGATGACCAAGGCGGTGTTGTTGCTCCTCTTTGGAGGGAGTTGGATACCCAGAAGTGGAGAGTAAACCACTTAGAAGCACAGCGGGCGGAAGACAGTGAGCGCATCCAAGAACTGAGTTACCAAGTGTGGGAATTGAGAAGCTCCGGCACGTGAATGCCCGACACTTCGCATGACTGGACCACATAACTCGTTGGGACAAGCAGGAGTGTCATCAGAAGTTCGAAGATATGAAGAAAGGGATAAGGAACTACGGGGAGAGCTCAGAGAATCCAAGAGAAACCATAGAATCTAGGATGTTTTTATGTTAAAGTGATGTAATGGATGTAAAAGCAAGTTTTCTTTCCGAATATAAAAAAGTTTAACTTTGGAATGAATAAAATTTTGTTGAAAGAATGTAAAGTTGTGCTATTTATGGTGATTAATGAAAATTTTTATGTCACGCCCCGCTTCCCAAAAAGAGAATACAGAATACAGATACGTGACTAAGTCCAGCAAATGATTTTCATCATCCGTAAGCTATCAGGATCTTTACAACATTTCACAGGAATATCAGAGTAAGAAGCAAGAGAAGTCAACCACGCATGCATAAATGGATCATTATACCAACAGGAATTTACTTGAAACAAAATGTAATAATCTCAAATAAATCAGATCTGGAAAAAGTCAATAATTCTGGGTCACATTGCCAATAAAAATAATCCAAGTAACAGATACATTTATTCAAAATAAGCAACAGGAAATAAAAAAAATAATAGTAACAAGAACTCCAGGACTAGAATCTCAGATCACCTACTCCATCTGGCAACTGGTCACCATGATCTGCAATTTAGCAAATTGCAGGAAGAGAAAAAGAAAACAAAACGCTCGTCAATGCATGTTACGGGCCGCTTGTAGTGTAGGCACAATTACAGGAAAAGAATAAACAAATGTAGAGTAACAACGGATACAAACATAGCATGGAATAGATATGTCAACGAAACAGGATAAGTAACATGAATCAGGAAACAAAATCAAGTAACATGATATACTAATAGGTACAAGTAGTATGTAACATGTGTCAAGTATCATGCAAGTAGGTAAACAGGTAAACAGGTAACAGATGAACAACTAAATAGGTATACAGGTAGCATGTACAAGTAAGCATGTAACATGTGTCATATTATATCATGTCAAGTCTTGTATTTATTTCTATCTAGGTAGCACTTCATGCGTCCCAGGTTTTTACCACATGGTTGCTACATTCAAACAAGTTACGTTTAGATTTCGTAGTGGAGTATATAGGGCCGTGTACTGAGGGATAAGGAAAATAGGTACAGGTAGAACCTATTGGTCCTCGTACACCTTCCTATAG
Source organism: Hemerocallis citrina (assembly GCA_017893485.1). Taxonomy (NCBI): domain Eukaryota; kingdom Viridiplantae; phylum Streptophyta; class Magnoliopsida; order Asparagales; family Asphodelaceae; genus Hemerocallis; species Hemerocallis citrina. Next base: position 283,622,680 of record CM030358.1, read on the forward strand.
GGAAGTGTGAGTTAGGTAATCAGGTAAACGGTACAGGTAGAACCTACTGGTCCTCTTCCGAGTACACCTTCCTATAGGGAAGCGTTCAGTCGGGTGATCAGGTAAAAAGGATCGTGCATCATGTAGTCATGAAACACGTAACTGGTGGGAAACACGGGCCCCCTTCGAAATATACATTTCTATATTTTCCACTACTAGATCTTTTCCTTAACCCCGACTTGATTATTTGTTATTATTATCAAACAGACATGTATGTGTCACAAAAAGGGTCAAGAATAACATGGTATAAATAAGTAACATGTTCAGGTTGAAAGATAAACATGTACAGGTGATAGACAACACATGAAAGGATTGAACAACGAAAATTCTAGTTCAGGACAGTAAGACATTACTGCACTAAATCTGAAATTTCCGTTGCTACAAATGTGAAAATCTGGATCCATAAGAAAATATGGAAAATAGACTCTCGGCCGAATCCAGAAAATATATATAAGTCATATGATCTTTCACAAAAATAAGACTCAAAATAGATTTGTATCCATAAAACATGTTCAGCCAGAAATCAGAAATTTGTATTCATAAACAGGAAAATGGCATAAAAATTTACTGATTAAATCCACGAAAAATCTGGGGTATTCCCTAGTATGTTTAGTATCAGAATATAAAGTTTTATAATTTTCCAACATAGATAGTATACTCAATTAAAATCAGAAAGTAGCAAGATACACCAGTTTTGTAAATCTGGAATCATAAACACAGCAGTACTAAAACAACAATAGATTACAAAATATAAATCAAAATCCAGATCCGTCAAAAGGGTGATAAAATAGATACAGTAGGCTACAATTCATATTTACAAAGTTTTATAAAAAAAGCAAGTAGAATGAGGTTGAAATTATGTTTCTTTACTGAATACGATGAAAATTCTGCATGTGTGGTAGTTTTTTGCAAGCATGGAATAGTTCATAAAAGTCATCAATTAAATCCACAAAAATTAGGGGTTAATTCCAATCAGGTCTAGTTGTATTCAGCAAAATATTGGATCAAAATATCATCTTTAACCTCAGTATCAAAATAATTTACCATACATAATTCATATAAAACTGGATCTGGAATTTTCTATACAATTGTAAATAAATAGCCATAACTCGCAGGTCATAAATCAACTGGGATCTGTCAGAAAATCTGAAAAGTAGACAGGATTCTCTATAATTCATATTCACAAATAATTTTCATATACTGAACTTAATAGGATGTAAAATACTGATCAAAATGGGGTAACAACAAGGACAGAATTATTCATCATGCATAAAATCAACTAGATCATATGAAACACATCCAAATCATAACAAAGTGTGAACTAGGTACACTAGATGTCCAAGCAACTTGGTATAGGGTGTTTACCCAGTCTACAACGGGTTGTACAACTACTAACATATCAAGCATACAAGATCAAGTCATGAATCATGAACAACATGCATGTATACATCAAGAAGTGATCATCCCTAAGTTATTTCTTGTTGTGTTTGTAATGAGACAACTACGGGTGGGTCAACACAGTAGAGACAAGATATAATAGGGGTTTTGCACAAGAATTGTCTCTAGAACAAACCTACACTACAGACGGTATTTAGTACTTGTATTTGTAACAGAAATTAATACATGTTACTTGCCTTATAGCCGACGACGAGAACGAAGCAAGAACAAGAATAACGGGAATAGATTCCCGGGCACAAACTCAACGAATGAACGAATGAACACAACTCGAGATCACACACCCACACACAAGAGGGAGAGAGAGAGACTGGGTGCACGAGGGAAAGGCGAAGGCTGAATTGGGGACGACGGTGGCGAAATGACGGTGGGGGAGCGCGTTGCGACTGCTGTATCAGTCATCAGAGGAGACAGCGCAGGGCGGGGAGCATTGTGGGGCTGCCGGTGCTGCAGTCGCGACAAGAAGGAGGGAGCACTGGGGGGGTGATCGGGCTGGCGTCTACTGCTGGCTGCGTCGCGACGCCGGAAGGGAGCAGGGGAATGCCGAGGTAGGCCAAAGGTAGAGGATGGACGGAGAGGGAGAGTGAGCAGGGCGAGGGCAGGGTCTGCAGTGGAAGGAGGGTGGCTTAGAGATCGGGAGACGGCAGGGGGAGGGATTAAAGGTAGCGGCTAGGGTTTTGTGAAGGGGAAGATGCACAGTATGGGAGTTATATATATAAGATGGTTAGGGTTTTGGGGTTAACGAGTAGGGGATTATAACGAGTTGTGGGTTATAGGTTTTAAAAGGATCCAATAGAGGATTTGGGTAGGATTATCAATTGGTTTTAAATTGGGCATAAGATTAGGGTATAAAAGATCCAATATTTGAGATAGTAACAACAAGAATAAATTTAAAAAATAGGACATGAACAATTTAAATAATGGAGATCAAAGTAATGGCCCGATCAAACAGAGATGAAATAATATGGGACAATTGAATAAAGAAGATCAAATAAAACGACGACAATTTGAAATGGATGAATAAAGAGAATAAAGATCCAATACACGGTCCAAAAGAGATACAATATGAATCAAATACCCCAAAAGAAAAATGCATCCAAAAAAATAAAAAAAATGTAAAACAGGGGTTACATTTTATGACCCAGAAATGGCTGGACGAAGGAACCGAAATGGTGAAGGACACAGTGGTGAGAACAATGGACTCGCCTTGGAAACTGAACTAGCTCGAGTGTACCAAACCTTGAATGCTTTTGTCACGCCTCGCTTCCCAAAAAGAGAATACGAAATACGGATACGTGACTAAGCCCAGCGAATGATTCTCATCATCCATAAGCTGTCAGGATTTTTACAACATTTCACAGGAATAATCAGAGTAGGAAGCAAGAGAAGTCAACCACGCATGCACATATGGATCAATATACCAACAAAATTTACTTGAAACAAAATGTAATAATTTCAAATAAATCAGATCTAAACAAGTCAATAATCCTGGGTCACATTTCCCAATACAAATAATCCAAATAACGGATACAATATTCAAAAGCAACAGGAAATAATAATAATAGCAAAACTCCAGCTTCTAGAATCTCATATCACCTACATCATCTGGCAGCTGATCTCCAAAATCTGCAAAATAAATTGCAGGAAGAGGAAAAGAAAACAAACTTTCGTCAATGCAAGTTACGGGCCGCTTGTAGTGCAGGCACAAGTATATAGGAAAAAATAAACAAATAGTATGGAATAGACATGGCAACAAAACAAAATAACTAACATGAATCAGGAAACAAAATCAAGTAACATGATATACTAACAGGGTACAGGTGACATGTATCAAGTGTCATGCAAGCAGGTAAACATGTAATAGATAGCATGTACAGGTATCATGTAACAGGTAAGCATGTAACAGATATTATGTCATGTCAAGTCTTATATTTATTTCTATCTAGTTAGCACTTTATGCCTCCCATTCCTTTACCACATGGTTGCTACATTCAAACAAGTTACGTTTAGATTTCGTAGGGGATTCTATAGGTAATGTACTCGGGTATTCACAGGATCACAAAACTTGGTCGGTAAACTTGATCGGTAACAGAAAATTAACTTGGTCAGTAACTTGATCGGTAACTTGGTCGGTAAACTTGATCGATAACTTGGTCGGTAAAGTTGATTAGTAACTTGGTCAGTAAACTTGACCAGTACACATGTCATACGGGAAACACAAGTCCCCTTCCGAGTACAGGCTCCTATATTGTCCACTAGTAGATCTTTTCCTTAACCACTGCTTGGTTATTTGTTATTATTATCAAACAGGCATATGCGTGCACAAAACAGGGCAAGAATAACATGGTATAAATAAGTAACAGGTTCAGGTTGGAAGAAAAACATGCACAGGTGAAAGATAACACATAAAAAGGTAGGACAACGAAATTTCTAGTTCAGGACAGCAAGACAGCACTACACTAAATCTGGGATTTCCGTTGCCACAAACATGAAAATCTGGATCCGTCAGAAAATCTGGAAAATAGACTCTCGTCCAAATCCAGCAAAAATATATAAGTCATATGGTATTTAACAAAAACATGATTCAAAACAAGATTGTATCCAGAAAACGTGTTCAGCCAAAAATCAGAAGTTTGTATTCAAGAACAGGAAAACAGCATAAAAACTTGCTGATTAAATCCAAGAAAAATCTGGTATATTCCCTAGTATGTTTAGTATCAGAAAATAAAGTTTTATAATTTTCCAACATAGATAGAATAGCCAAGTAAAATCAGAAAACAGCAAGATACAGTAGTTTTGTAAATTTGGAATCATAAACACTGCAGTAATAAAACAGAAATATCTCACAAAATATAAATTGAAATCCAGATCTGTTAAAAGGGTGACAAAGTAGATACAGTAGGCTATAATTCATATTCACAAAGTTTTTATAGAAAGCAAACAGATTCAGGTCAAAATTATGTATCTTTATTGAACAGTGTGAAAATTCTGTATGTATAGTAGTTGTTTGCAAATATAGAATAGTTTGTAAAAGTTACCAATTAAATCCAAACAAATTAGGGATTGATCCCAATCAAGTCTAGTTGTAACCAGCCAAATATTGGATCAAAATATTATCTTTAACATTAGTAGAAAAATAATTTACCATACAGAATATGTATAAAACTGGATCTGGAATTTTAAACACATCTGCAGTAAAATAGTCATAACTCTCAAGTCATAAATCAAACTAAGATCTGTCAGAAAATTTGGAAAGTAGACAGAATTATCTATAATTCATATTCACGAATAATTTTCATTTACTGACCTTAATAGGGTCCAAAATACTGATCAAAAATGGAGAATCGGCAAAACAGAAAATATTCTTCATGCACAAAATCAACTAGTTCATATGAAACTCATCCAAAACATAACCAAACCTGAAATAGGGTATACTAGATGTCCAAGAAACATGTTATAGGGTATTTAACAAGTCTACAACAAGTTATGCTACAACGAATACAACCAAGCACACGATATCATACGAACAACATGCATGTATACGACAAGAAGTGGTCATCCCTAAGTTATTTCATGTCATATGTGTAATGAGGCAACTACAGGCGGATCAACACAATAGAGATAAGATACAACAGGGGTTTTGCATATGGATTGTCTCTAGAACACAACTACACTACAGGCGATATTTAGTACTTGTATTACACAAAGAAAAGAATACAAGTTACTTGCCTTATGGACGACGACAGAAATGGCACAAAAGCAAGAATAACGGGAACAGATTCCCGAGCACGAACACAAAAACTGCGAACAGATCACGAACCAATCACAAACACAATCCAACGAACGGATCACGATGACGATCAAGATCAAGATGATCAAACAACGATTGGGCGGATCGGTACGGATGAGATTGAAGATCGGGATCAAGAAGATGAAGATCAAGAGATCCAACGGCTAGATCCAAGAGATCAAGAGGTGATGATCAAGATCAACAAGATCGGATGGCTAGGATCTGATGATGAAGATGATGATGATCAAGCAGATACGAAGGTCGAGATCAAGGGATCAAGCAATCGATGGCTGAGATCAAGAGATCAAGATCACGGGTGATCGACGGCCAGAAATCAATCGATCACCAAAACAAGGCACAGTGGGCTTGCTAGTTGCCAACGGTCGGTGACGGGGCATAGAGCACAGGGTGAGGCTGACGGCGGCCAGGGGGACCGGCAGGGTGATGCAGTGCGGCGATGGGGGTCGATGTCGCTGTTTGGAGCATCGGGAGGAGGCAAGCAACGTGCGGAGGTTGCTGGCTGGCGTCGCTGTTGTGGTTGTTGGAGGCGCACAGGGAAACGAGGGCAGAGGAGAGGAGAGGCGGCAAGGGCTGTGCACATGGGCTATGCTCGGGAAGCGAGGTGTGGCACAGGTGGCGCTGGAAGCGACAGAGGGGAGACAGCACGGGGGAGAGGCTGCTGTTGTCGGCGTCACTTGGGAGGGCACAGGGACACGACTTTTGCTGACGTCGCGACAGGAGAAGGCATAGGGAGACGGGGTTGGCGCCTGGCTGTTGGCGTCGAGGGGAGGCATGAGGGTGCACCGGGGAGTCGAAGGTAGGGGTTGCTTGGAGGAAGATGAGTGGAAGAGAAGGAGTCGGGATAGGTGGGTAGTCGGGGAGAGAGAGAGCAGGGAGAACGGATGGGTTTAAGGAGTTGGGAGGAAGATGAAGAGTTGGCAGCCAGGGTTGTAGTAGGGGGTAGGGTTTGGTGAATAGGGTTAACAGAAGTTATAGATATATATAGGAGTTGGGTAGTATAGGGTTAGGTGGTGGCTAGTATATCTTTTGGGTAACGGGTAGGGTTACAAATGAGATTGGGTATTTAAATGGGTATTGGGTAGAAAAGATCCAATATTGGAAAAATAAATAGGATTTTTAATATAAAATCAAAAGGTAATACAATAAAAATAATAATACTAATAGTAGTAAAAATAACAATAATAATAATAGCAGAAAACAATAATAATAATAATAATCATAACAAGAATAATAGGGTTTGTATTATAATATAAGAATCATTTGAAAATAACAATAAATACAATTAATGAAAAGAATGGATTTTAACAGGAGATACAAAATATTTTTGAAATAAAATGAATTTAAGAAAACGAAAATTTTATAAAGGACCCAAACCCAGATAATACACGGAAAAAGAAAATACACCCAAAATACAGAAAATGGAAAACAGGGGTTACAGCTTTTGTCGCGAATATTACCAGGAACACTAGGCCGAGGCCAGCAGTACAGGTCCTTGAAGCAATCAGACTGATGGAGTCATTCAAAAGGATGAAGCCGCCTTTGTTCGAAGGCCAGGCCAATTCAGACGCAGCAGACGACTGGATCAGGCAAATCGAGACGGTCTTTGAAGTTTTGGAGACTCCCGAGGGGAGTAAGGTGAAGCTGGACACCATCCAGCTGAAGAAAGATGCGGGGGTCTGGTGGCAATCACAGAAGAGGACCTTGGGCAATGTACAGATCACGTAGGAGGAGTTCCTGAGAGAATTTCGAAGCCACTACTTCCCCATGGATGTTTAGGAGAAGAAAGCCATGGAGTTCTTGGGCCTGCAACAGGGAGGCATGACTGTGCGAGAGTATGAGACCAAATTCAATGAACTCTCCCAATATGCGCCAGAAATGGTTCTTAATGAAGCCAAGAAGGCACGAAAGTTCGAGCAGGATTTAAGGCCAAGCTTGAGGTCCCCAATGATACCCCTGGGCATCCGAAGGTTTGACAAGTTGGTCTGAAGAGCCGTAGCTACTGTGTCCGATATGAACCAGTTCCAGGCGGCACAGAACAGGAAATGCACCTGGGATACTGGCAAGAGGCCCGCACCGTCAAGCAGTTTTAGGGGACAGCCCCCAGCTCAGAGGTTCAGGCCAACAGGAACGAATGCCATTGCAGTGACTAGGAAGCCAAACTATGGAGGGGCAAGGCCCTCAGGTGTGACCTATTACACTTGTGGAGAAGCGGGTCATTACAAATCCGAGTGTCCCAAGGCAAGGAATCCCCTGACTTGTTTCCACTGTGGGAAGGAAGGCCACGCTAGGCCGTAGTGCCCACAACTCAAACAAGGGGGATAGGGCTAAAAGCAAGTTGATCCAGGGCAGAAGCCATACTAGCAGGGGCGAGTGTTCGCTCTAACCGAAGCCGATGCGGATGATGCAGACAATGTCATCATAGGTATGGGAGTAACTGATTAGGATCCTCTGTTGTTATTTCCATTTTATATAATAAAGCGTTATGTGCCGAGAGTACTCTTCATGTAATAGGAGAAATTCAGATAAATGGAATAAAAGCAACAGTTTTATTTAATACGGGATCATCTCATACATTTATATCACCTTCATTTGCAAAATGATTGGGAGTTGAACCAAAAAAAAATCCTGGCAAAGTTCTATCTGTAGCTACCCCATCAGGAGAAAATTTGACTGCCGACCGATATTATGAAGGGTGTGATCTTGAAATTGGAGACAGAATTTTTGGCATCGACCTCATTGAGTTGGCGATTTTGGCAGTTGACATCATCATTGGCATCGAATGGATGTCAATCTACAGTGCCACTATTGAGTACAAGAGTAAGGAGGTTTTGGTGAAGGCACCAGGAGGACCAGCAGTTACATTTCAAGGAAAGAGGAAATGTCAACAGTTGGTAGCAGCTCTGTCTAAGCAGAAGGTTCCTGAAGAAGTGAAGCAGATTCTAGTAGTCTGGGAATATCCAACAGTGTTTCTAGAATATCTACTCGAGCTTCCACCTTAGCAGGATGTAGAGTTCAGCATCTCCGTTCAGCCAGGGAGTGCACATGTAACGCCCCGAATTCCAAAACACAACTGAATTCGAGATTCCACAGGATCTTTACACTTCTTTCGTACAATTTTACAAGGAATTTAAAACTTTTCACTTTACATCAGAGTTACATGAAAACTTTACACTTTACATTTTACAGCGGAAGCAAATTTACAACATTTAAATAAATGTACATCAACATTTGAATAATCTCTAAGGTTGCGTTTGTTTTGATATTTTGAATTGAGTATTCTAAATATGATATTCTGAATATGATATTCTGAATAGAGATATTCTGAATATGAGTCTAAAAGCTGTTTGTTTAGCCTATATTCTGAATATTGATATTCTGAAAGCTGTTTATCTGAAAAAGAGAGTTTGGAAGCTGTTCGGTTATATTTCTTGCTGAAAACTGTTATGTGAAAGCTGTTTTTTCTGAAAAAACGAGTTTAAAAGCTGTTCTATTATAATTTGTGCTGAAAAATGTTATCTGAAAGCTGTTTTTCTGAAAAAGAGAGTTTAAAAGCTGTTCGGTTATATTTCTTGCTAAAACCTGTTATCTGGAAGCTGTTTTTCTTAAAAAACGAGTTTAAAAGCTGTTCGGTTATATTTCTAGCTGAACACTGTTATCTGAAAGCTGTTTTTCTGTAAAAACGAGTTAAATAGCTGTTCGGTTATATTTCTAGCTGAAAACTATTACTTGAAAGCTGTTTTTTCTGAAAAAGACAGTTTAAAAACTGTTCTGTTATATTTCTTGCTGAAAACTGTTATCTGAAAGCTGTTTTTCTGAAAAAACGAGTTTATAAGCTGTTCGGTTATATTTCTAGCTGAAAACTATTACCTGAAAGCTGTTTTTCTGAAAAAACGAGTTTAAAAGCTGTTCGGTTATATTTCTTGCTGAAAACTATTATGTGAAAGCTGTTTTTCTGAAAAAACGAGTTCAAAAGCTGTTCTGTTATATTTCTAGCTGAAAACTGTTACCTGAAAGCTGTTTTTCTGGAAAAACGAGTTTAAAAGCTGTTCTATTATAATTTGTGCTGAAACATGTTATCTGAAAGCTGTTATTCCTGAAAAAGGTAGTTCAAAAGATGTTCTGTTATATTTCTTGCTGAAAACTATTATGTGAAAGCTGTTTTTCTGAATAAACGAGTTTAAAAGCTGTTCTGTTATATTTGTAGCTGAAAACTGTTATCTGAAAGCTGTTTTTCTGAAAAATCGAGTTCAAAAGCTGTTAGGATTATATTTTTTGCTGAAAACTGTTATCTGAAAGCTGTTTTCCTGAAAAATCGAGTTCAAAAGCTGTTCTGTTATATTTCTTGCTGAAAACTGTTATCTGAAAGCTGTTTTTATGAAAAAACGAGTTGAAAAGCTGTTCTGTTATATTTGTTCAGAATTTTTGAAATCAATTTGCATTCATCACCTGCTAACATTTTTTTAATTGTTGGAGTTAGATTGCAATGTTGTACAAGTACTGGAAGGGGAAACTTGAGCAGCATGTGAATTTCTGAAAAATCAGACACCATCATCTCCAAGATTGATTCGTCACATTAGGGAAGAAAGTTAAAAGAAGCTCTTGTGTTTGTGAAGCAGCTAATCTCAGTTCATGCATAAGTTTTGATTCTTGGATAAATGTTTTGAGATTTCTTGGATAGCGTCCAGTGTTTGGTTAACTCATAATTCATCCGGATAGACTGGTGTTGCTCAACTTGTTCTGTTATATTTATAGCTGAAAACTGTATTCTGAAAGATGTTTATTTGTAACTCGAAACACTCAAGTGTAACACATAATGATAGAATTGAAATTGTTGTCTATATAGAATTGAATTGAAATTGTTAACTATACTCAAATGATTACAATTTACAACCAATCTACTATATATGCTTATATTTTACAATTTGAAATTACAGGTTTCTGACTTTTTGTAACACTGTTTATGTTTGCAGGCCTCATCTGAGTCATCTCAACTCTCAAGCACACCAGAACAATTGAAGAAGCAAATAAATAATCAGTACACACAAATAAATGAAGCTCCTGATTCAATGGGAAAAAAGCAAATAAATAAACCCATGAGTTGACGATGGCAAACAAGAAACTATGGTTTAGTTGAAATATAAGATGGCAAACGGTCAAAAGACAACAAGGGTACTACTACAACAGAAGGCAACCAAAATGAAAAGAGCATATGCAGGAGAAGAGAAGAATAACGATCCTGATTCAATGGTATTTGCACCAGCATGAGTTTAATCTATTCGTCGTTAAGTAACAGTTCTTACTGATTTGAATGTAATAATGTGTCTGAATACAAAGTGATGGTTCAAATAAGTTGATCGTTTCCCCTCTGTTACTAGTACAACAACAACGAAAGCACAAAGTGTCGGATGGGATTCTAGGGGAGTATAGCAAGACAAAGACAAGGACCAAACGAGAAGCTTTTGCTGTTGATTTTGCGTCATTTTTTTGGCTCTGAAGGAATTGAGCTTTGTCCCTGAGTTCTTGCAATGCTCGCATTGTTTCCACCTCGAAACAACCTGCACTATTTGTTCATCATTTCCAGACAACAGGTTTAGCTTTTATGTTTGCGATCATTATATAAATTGGGGAGTGATGTTGATTGTATCAAAAGGAATTTACCTTATGTACTCTGAAGGCAAATCTCAAGTTCGTGAAGTCCTTTAAAGACCCTGTGACTGTTTTTAGGAAAATCACTACACACAAATAAATAATCAGAACAATAACAATTGTACAAATAGCAAAACTTAAAAGGTGTGAAAAATTATACCTTAGGGGGAATTCCTTTAAAGACCCTGTGACTTGCTCTGCCAGACTGCCAGTGGTTGAGTCGGTTACCTACAATTAGACATTCACAACCTACCAAAGAACAATACTTACTAGTACCCATCTGAGTATTGTAGGAGTAACTTTCAGATTAAAATAAATCTTACTCCATCGCCACCCATTCTCCTAGTTGTGGATGCAGTATAATATGCTCCATTAGGGCCACCATAAGTCACACTTCAGAAACATAATCAACCTCATCAACACTCAAAACCAACGAAGCTAAATAAAGCTCAGCTAGGATTAATTCATCACAAGTCACTCCTACAAATCATTATATAAATGATTCGTAGTGTGCAACTTCAGAAACATAATCCATCTCATCATCACTTAAAACCATAGTTAGAAAACAAAGCTCAGTTAGGTTTAATTCATCACAAGTTGTGACTAATATATAAACCATCAGTTTTGCCTTAAAAATCTCTCACCATGTTCTGACCAGTATACCAACCATTGGTATGCCTTAAAAAATCACCAGTATCAACCATCAGAAATCTCAGAAACCAGATGAAATCAGCAACATTGTGGATATATAAATCAAATAAACCATCGGCTTACCAGAAAGAGAGGACTCAATCAAACTGTAACCCTGGAACTTTACAATAATACACAAAGTTATGAAATTATTTTGTTTTTACTTTCTAATTTAGTTTATACCACTATCAACCAAACAAATGTCATATAGATTAATATCTTCATGTATAATTACTGAGATGATATTTAATACAAAAACTACTCAGATCACGAAAAAGTGCAACTAGGGCCTTAACAATCAAAATTTACAGCTTATGCAATCCGAGATTTTAATAAATTTGTGTAATTGTAATATCTGCCTTCTATTGGAGTAATATAATAGCTCGTTGAGAATGGAAATAATCAGAAAACTAATTGATAGATAGAAAACTTCTCACAGGTTATTCAAGGATTCACCACACTCTGATGAGAAGCAGAGGCAGCAGCTGAGTAAGCAGCTAGGCCTTTCTACACAGCAAATCAAGTTCTGGTTCCAAAACCGAAGAAGACAGATTAAGGTACAGAACTATCAATACGAAATAATTTACGTATACCGTTTGAAATAATATAAAAGCTTCTTACATTATACTATTATACAGTTTTTTTTAAGGTATATTATATAGGATACTGCAGTTTCAGTATACTATATGATTATATAGTATATTATTCACAAACCTTATATGGTCGACACTGAATACATAAATTGCAGGCGATACAAGAGCGCCATGAGAACTCACTGCTCAAGTCAGAGATAGACAAAATCCGGGAAGAAAATCATTGCTTGAGAGAGAATATCAAGAAGGCTTGCTGTCCTAACTGTGGCTTTTCTACTGTGAGTAAAGATACTGCCATTCCCAGTGAAGTGCATAAATTGCGAACTGAGAATGCAAGGCTCAAAGCAGAGGTGGGATAAATTTGAAGATAGATGAGATGGGTCTATTTGAACTGAGATTAATAATTCCTGTAATTTCCTAGGATATTATGCAGTTTCCTACAAATTACTGTCAGTTCCTACATTTTGGTTCATATATCAGAGGCAAAAATATTATTTTTTGGATGAGATCAGAGGCAAATTTAGCCTGAAATATTCTGTCACAGAGTAATAAAAATTGAAAATTTGCACATAGTGAAAAATTGTAGGTTTTTATTGTAAAACTCTACTGACCTGGTCAAGATCCATATGAGAGTTGATGTAGTAGTGACTCAGTCCCTTTGCCTGTAGTTGTACAGCTCTCAAAAAAAATTCAGGAGATTAGTAAATTTATCTCAATTTTAATTGAGAAATTTGATGACCATTATTTGTTTCATCAACATTAAAACCATACCAGTCACAAAATATTAATTCATAAACAAGGCTAGAATGACCATCATATCATTTCTTGAATTTCCTCTCTTTCATTTACTGAAAAGAAAGAATATTAAGACAAGTGTGTAGTAGTATTTGTAATGATCAACGCTTCAAGACAATAGAATATGTCTCCAGAAACAAAGTAGAAACCATGAGCAGCCAAAGATAAACCATGAGCAGCCACAGGCAAAGTTGAAACCATTTAAGATTTGTATTTATCAAGGACTTACTGAGGTGAAATGGGAAACCAAAACAAAATTGAAACCATAAGTAGTGAAAATGCATGAAGCTGTATACAGAAACAAAGTAGAACCATGCTCAGTTCCAAAATTTGTGGCATGAAACAAAGTAGAAACAAAATTTGTGCCTGAAACAAAGTACCTGAAACAAATTTTGAACCTGAAACAATGTACAGACATCTGTATATATCAAGCATTGCTGGCAATGCATATGAAGGTGTGAAGCATGAAAGTGTTGGTATCATCATAACCATTTCTCAGAAATGGAATAACCGGGTAAGTGCTCAAAGCCTGAGCACCCAAGTAAAAACCAACTGACCAACCATTAAAACTCTTCCAGATTATGGTATGGTATTTCTATGTCTATAACTCAAAGCAATATAGATCAAACCTGATTCATGACATCTCAAATTCAGATGAATATGTGCTCCAGGAGCTTCTAAGTGTAGTATGATGCATCTAAGTGGTTGATCATCACAGCCATAATATCCAAAGGATAACCAAAAGCATGACTTAAAGCTTAAGGAATATTAATGATAATATCCAAAAGATAAACTAGGAGTTGGCATTTGTCCCACCAGAACTTCTGTTTGGAAACACTATAAAAAACAAATTCAGGGCTACAACGACATCATCTTCGTACGGTTTAAAAAACAAATTCAAGGCTAGTCCAAGGCTGAAAACTCTAAATTCATCACGTAAATAAATGATTCATAGTGTGCAACTTCAAAACATAATCCATCTCATCATCACTTAACACCAACGAAGTTAAATAAAGCTCAGTTAGGATTAATTCATCACAAGTCACTCCTACAAAGCATTATATAAATGACACTCATAGTGTGCAACTTCAGAAACATAATCCATCTCATCATCACTCAAAACCAAAGAGGATAAATAAAGCTCAGTTAGGATTATTTCATCACCAGTCACTCCTACAAAGCATTATATAAATGATTCATAGTGTGCAACTTCAGAAACATAATCCATCTCATCATCACTCAAAACCAAAATTAACAAATAAAGCTCAGATAGGATTAATTCATCACAAGTCGCTCCTTCGAAGCATTATATAAATGATACTCATAGTGTGCAACTTCAGAAAGTTAATCCATCTCATCATCACTCAAAACCAACAAGGAAAAATAAAGCTTAGATAGGATTAATTCATCACAAGTCACTTCTACAAAGCATTATATAAACGGTTCATAGTGTGCAACTTCAGAAACAAGCTCCATCTCATCATAACTCAAAACCAACGAGAAAAAATAAAGCTCAGTTAGGATAAATTCATCACCAGTCACTCCTACAAATCATTCAATAAATGATTCATAGTGTGCAACCTCAGAAACAAAATCCATCTCATCATAACTCAAAACCTACGAGGGAGAATAATGTGCAACACCTGTACAACAATGAAGTGCTTGGTAAAGACAACATCTCAAAAAAATGAATAAAAAGCTTAAAGGAAGATCTGCATGCTGATTATTTATAATAGTAATATTGCAAAGATACAAACATATCCAAATGACATCAATGCCTCGCATCCCAGCTACGAATCAATTCGAGAAATGGATATGCTGAAAATGTGTACATTCAAAATACATTACTGTATAGCATTCCACATTGCTAGGGCGATTTCATCTCTTTTGCTATTCATATGTCTCAATTGGGAAGATGATAAATCCAAATCTTGCGATGTGGATGCTGCATCTTCGGTGTGTTGGTGATGTACTATTGTTTCGCCACCGAGTTCCACTAAAAATGCATCGTTTCGTGAGTGCAGGCATATAAAATTATGAAGTGCACAACAGGCTGTGACCATCATAACTTGTCTGGTATAATAATAGTTTGGCATGTTCTCGAAGATGGTAAACCTCTTCTTGAATACACCGAACGTTCTCTCAATCACATTCCTTAACCTAGCATGTTGTTTGTTAAATAGTTGTCTAGAATGGGTTGGTGCATGGTTGGCCCCTTGATAGTCCTGTAAATGGTATGGCTCACCACGGTACGGTGCCAAAAACCCGGGCATATTGGTATAACCACAATCCACTAAGTAGTACCTCTCGTTCGGTGGGATTGGCAACAGTTTTTGTGCTAATGCAGTATGCATTACACGGGAGTCGTTGGCACTGCCTTCCCATCCCGCGTAAACAAATGTGAACATCATGTTAAAATCACATGCTGCCAATACATTTTGACTTACAATACCCTTTCGAGAGCGACAAGCGTTGCTTCGGCTAGCGGGAACTGTAGCTTTTATTAATGTCCCATCAGCAGCACCAATAGCTCCCTGCAGATTAATAATTCGAATAATACATATCCCAAATCCAAACTTGGAAAATAATTTAATAATACATGATGCAATCAGGGTGGCGCATTACCTGAAACCACGGGTAAAAATCCTCTGATCCCCTGATTCTGTGATGTACGTATGTATAATCAGGAGGTTTGATAAGGAGTGGGGCTGCTCTTGCCAAACCGTTCAGGACAATACTAAAGTGCTTTTGGATTGTTTGGGTTGAGTGGTTAAACGTAGTACGAGCTACTCGCATTCTTGCACTATGACCGACAATAAACAGGAAAATAGCCACGCTTTCCTCGAAAGTAACTCGCTTATGGCTTGAAGACTCCGCTGTTTCCTCGCAGAGGTTCCTTTCTCGCAGGAAAGCACACAAGGTCATAAAACAATCCTGGTTCATACGGAATATATCATGAAAGTCGGCATGGGAACCCGCTAACATATTTTCCAGATATTCACGTCCCGTTTGCTTTTTATTAGTGGACCTTGTACGGTCAAGTTCTTCACATAAATAGTCAGCTATCAAGACTGCAGTCATCACCTCTTCGACCTCGTCATTACTGGATGAAGAAATATCCATAACAGAGGATGCAATTCCAGTAGTGACTCACTATAAAGAAGAAGATAGAAATCAGTTTGGGGCATTCCAATATCAAGTGCACACACTATTAATAATACGAATGTATGTAACGAGATTTACGGAATCACAAAACAACATATTGAGAGATGGCAAGATTCCACAAGCCTGTGCAATTGAATTAAGATAACAAGGTATACTACTACTAGCAGATCTATTCCAGGAATTATTTTTAAAATATAACATTAAAAATTTAAATTAAATTATGTAAGCAATTTGTTCATCCTAAAAGCCGTCATATTACAATCAACCTCAAACAAATATGGAAATAATGTTAAGAAAAGTTCTACAACATGATTTATTCAACCCATTACGCTGAATGGGATTACTACAGGGTGGCCCAATAACGCACCGCCGACTCCTGCCGGTCTCGAGACATACGAAGGAAACCATGAGCAAGGTTAGGATTTTGAAAGAGGTAGGTTGAAGCTTTTACGGCTACAATTGGATCAAGCCCTGTCATCGATTCAATTATATCTTGGCATTGATCCTGTTCGGCCAATGCAGGGTTAATCGAGGGAGCGCTTTCCACTTCATTTTTATTCATGTACCTCCCTCTTTTTTCCTCTTGAGCTTGCTTAGCTACATCAAGATATTCCGACATCTTGGACAACATTGATTCGCGGCCACTTGATGCAGTAGATTTTCTTTTGCGTGAACCGGACCCCGTACCCATTGGGACATCATCAGACTCATCAATCACATTTACGTGTGACTGATTGGAGTGGCCAAACTGAAAGTTCATCCGCCGCGCCTCCACATCCTCGAACCCCCCTTGTGTGGAGGCCCTTGCCACATTGCCCTCGGCTACAGATTCCTCGAATATTTTGGTCAATGTATCGTAATGTGGCAACCCCTTATTTTGGTATTTTTCTGCAGTAGGATGCATCTATTCACAGAATATGTTGTTACTATGCAAGTATTAGATAAATGATTAAGTATAATAAAAAGGATTTACAAAAAAAAATCAAAGTTTGAGATTATATATATTAACCTTAACATATTGTTCCCAAACCGGAGCCTCACAAGTAACGGTTTGGTTGGCTTCATCCCAACCGAAACCGCTCTGTTTCCTCATATTGTAAAACACCCTCCATTCTGATTTAAGTCGTCCATATTTCGACCTCAGTTGTTTCACCGAGAATGAACGCCCAGTCGCAGAATTCATTGTTTGCTCAAATTGATTCCAGGTTTTACCATCGAATGTGGTGCTTTTTAACAAACCACTGTCGACTGCCGCCTCCATAAGTTTGATAAAATATTCTGTAATACCGGAGTCCACAGCCCATAATCCTCCTCCACTGCCTTCCCCTTTCCCCTACCCGCATTACTCATCTAGTATGAACAAACATCAAAAAAAAAAAAAAATTGCCAAATTCCTTCAATTAGTTTACTGATCGGGTAACCCTAGTTTGCAAATAGCAACCGATTACACCCTAAAAATCTCAACAGTGAATTCGGCTAGTTTGTGTGCAGTGTGCACCTCAATCCCAAAAGCTGTTCCGGTACCAAATGCAATTAAAAAGCACAGTAAATTGGTAAAGAAAACCAACCAAATAAATAGTACAATCGCTGTCTTCATACCTTTGATTGGATTTGGAGAAGGATGAAATTGTCAGCACAGGATTCAACCTTGCGTAGTGCTTTGATTCTCCTTGCCCTTCGATCCCTAGCTTTTCTCCGATAGGCAGCACGGGTGGTGCAAACCATTAACCCCCTACCAAAACCCCTCAACCCCTCACCAAGTCGACCGCAAAAACCAGTCCGGTAGCGAAGTCACCGGCGGCGCTCTCACACTTTTCCGTTAGATTTCACAGTGGAATCGTTCGGGAATTCGTTGATTTGGGGTGGGGGGGGGGGGGGGCGGGGGGAAGAGAGATCAGATCTGGGATCTTCGAAGGAGGGGGGAGACAATGGAGTCGACGAGCTCTCGTGGGTGAGTAGAGAGAGAGAGCATCTGAGTGAGAAGAGAGCCGACAATGGTTGGGGAGACACTGTTTTGAAGAGAGGAGGAAAGGTTGAAGACGGGTACGAATGGAGAACCAGATCTGGAACTTGAGGAGAGAGAGAGAGAGGTCGTGAAAGAGAGAAGAACCAGATCTGGAACTTGAGGAGAGAGAGAGAGAGGTCGTGAAAGGGGAGAGCACGTGACCAACCTGGTTGAGAATTTGGAGAATACAAGGGATATCGATATTCTGAAATGAGTTTTCAGAATAGGGTATAAACAAACGCCTTTTCAGAATATTACATTCTGAATATGGCACTCAAAATATCAAAACAAACAGAGTCTAAGCATTTGTTCTTCTTTAATATTTATCATGTCATTTATCCTGCATACAAAACTGTGGGTACGTCAGTTTATTCAACCGACGAACATTATACACGGTCATCCTCTCTATGCCGGAAATAGTATAACTAATTTTCCATATTTAATAAACACAAACTTGTCACATATCAAACTAAAGGAAATACCCTATTGATGTCGTGTTGTGATTGTGCACTTAGTCCTTAATGCAATTATTTATATTACATGACACTAATGCACACTTGTTCGGATTCTATGCATCCCATACTGCATAGGACTGAGGGCAAGCCTCTTAATTGTTCTTCATCTTGTAGGGTTCAATCCCTCGTCATGAATTAATCTACTACTATAACTACGGTAAGTATCCTAGATGATCTATGAGTACAAGCTCGTGTACAGAAAACCTGGAGGGGAATCCCACGCCATGTCTTGACGCATCAAGCATGCATTCTGTGGCAATTCAGCCTCCTTCATGGCATACGATCCTCTTGCAGTCACCAAACATCCCACAAGCGTCGCCAAGATCCCGATAATTCTGGAGTAGTGCCCACGCCATGTCCTGACGCATCAAGCATGCATTCTGTGGATCACTCTCACATCGTAGACTCGAGGCCCTCATACTTTGTTTTTCTCTCACTTTCATCACCTCTTCACTATGTACTAATTCTTAATTTAATGAAATCATGGAAAAAATCAATCTCTTAGAGTTAGCCCTCTCACTACTACCGGTCTTATTTCTTTCATTTCACAATGACCCAAATTGGTCATTTCAATGTCAATAATCATAATTTATTCATCACTTTCACTTGCCGGTGTGAGTTTTGGCTACACCCTAATTTTCAATTTCATTTCACAAATTCACATGTTTGAGTTTTCATACTCAATAACATTCTCTTTTCCAATCACATGATTTCAAATAATTCATGAGTCAATAACCATGCATAGAGTTTCATTATTCATCATGAATTTCATCCAACATTTATTTCCACATAAAAAATCATATCACTAAGTATATGGTCAAAATGAATATTCACAATTCATTATTGTCACATTATTCTTCACTAAGAATAATTCACACAACTTCACAACATACTTTCTTTCTTTGTTATATTTTCTTTTCTAGTACTTTATTTCAAGTCCTTTTTCAAAACACAACTTTCACAAAAATATAAGTGTAGAACCATAGTTCTAACTACACTTTTGTTCTCAAAATATACTCTATTTTATTTCAATAACTCCCAATTTATTTTTCATAAGTCACACATAATTTTAGAATAATAATAGTATTTTTTTCATAATTTTTAAACATCAAAAACCATCAAAAAAATATTTTTTCCCACAAAGTTTAATACTGGCCGAGACCAGGATTCGAACCAGCCACTAAAGAGAAGCAAGCCGCACGCTCTAGCCACTAGGCCGATTGTGCTATTCGGTATAGAGAGGGGTTCAGAGAGTCATATGCTCTCGGCTGAGGCTTAATTCAATTTTTTAAATGCACAACAAAAAAATATGGCGTTATCAAGGATCGAACCATCGACCTGTGAGAACCCACCGCACAACACTGTAGCATTAAGAAGCCTCCCGACCACTTGAGCTATAGGCTCAAGTTGTCTTGAATACAACTTGCATTTTAATTAAATCAACTCTCTGTTTAATAGGACATTTTCGATATTTCAAAAGCACTCATTTGAATTATTCTTTTACTAAATTTACTGTAAATCTCCAGAATAATTATTCACATGATAATTAATACTCCAGTAATTTAAAGATAATTTTTCCAATAATTAACACATATTTTTCATACAATTAGTTTAATTTGTATGCTACTACTACCACATTTCTTTTCGACATTTCTTATCCAACTTAACATCAATATTCTCTATATCAATTCCCTGTTTATATTCCTTCCACAAACCCACAAATTATATTTTAAGTTATTCCTTACAAACATTAGCACAAAAAGGTTCATTCAAGCACATAAAACCATATTTTCATCTACTAACATTTGCATTTAGTTTTTGATGCTAACAACGAATTTTACTTCAAGCAATCCATAGCTATAAATAATTCACACACAACTTAAGTTTGATGATGGAATCACATACAATCTATTTAGCAACATTCCAATCAACTAATAAGCCATTTTTCCAATTAAATGTACTCTTATTAATTCTTTTTCATGCATTATCATTTTAATTCAATTCTAGCATGCTATCTAATTAGAAACATGGAAAATAACCCACCTTATTTGGAGAGAAATCAAATTGCAACACCTCCTAAACAAAAGTCCTTGCCAAAAGAGCGCTCCTCCTCCTCCTTGATGCGCGCACCCGACCTTCAAAGATGACAACCGAGAGCTTCCTAGATGCCGACCTTCCTTTGGATCCAAGCACAACTCCCTCACACACAACTCTCAATCCTTTATCTCACTTACTACTAATAAATCACTACTAACAAATGTATATAGGTTTTGGAGAAATAAAGAGTACAAAAATAACTAGGCTGGGGGGGGATATTTATACTAAATATTGGAGTAAATGAAAGGCTATGATCAAACTAGGAGTTAGAAATAAAATGCTAGGATTCAAGGGGGAGTTGCAGTAACCAATTATGATCAAGCAACCACCACCCATGACTCCACTCATTTTTTTCATTTCCCTCCATACTCAAAACCGGCCACAATGGTGTGCTTTGCACATGTACGTGCAATGCACGTGCATGCATTAGTCCTCCATTTAAAAAAGTTGTACATTATATTTTCTATAAAAATAATCTTTAAAAGATGTTCTGCATTACAAGTTGTAATTAAAATAGAAATAACTCATGGACTTTAATTAATGGGCCAAAATAATAGTTTTACAAATAATTTAGATTTGGGCTTAAAAAAGAAAGGCTTATGTTCATTTGAAGAAAAAGGGCCTTTATAAAATAATTAAAGAACAAATATACATATATATATATATACATCCACATTATCCATAATGAAAATAATTATGAGATTTCATACTACAAAAAAAAATTGCACGTGCACACTACGTGCAAAATTAAATAATTTTCATAAATGAAAAATCGGGGTATTACAGCACCAATTTCTAAGGCACCATACAGAATGGCGCCGGTAGAATAAGATGAGATCGAGAAGCAAATTGAAGAGTTGTTGGGCAAAGAATTCATCAGGCCGAGTGCATCACCTTGGGGAGCACCAGTTCTCTTGGTAAAGAAGAAGGATGGATCGATAAGGATGTGCATCGATTACCAAGAATTGAACAAGGTGACAGTGTAGAACAAATATCCGATACCTCGAATCGATGATCTATTTGACCGTCTACAAGGAGCAGTTGTCTTCTCTAACATAGATCTACGGTCGGGTTTTCACCAGGTTCGAGTGAACGAAGAAGATGTGCACAAAACAATATTCAGAACTCGACATGGTCACTAGAGTTCCTAGTCATGCCATTCGGAATAACAAATGCACATGTTATCTTCATGGACATGATGAACAGGGTCCTGCAGCCGTTCATCAATTCTTTCGTCGTTGTGTTTATCGACAACATATTGGTCTACTCCAAGATAAAAGAAGAGCATGCTGGGCACCTAGCAGAGGTACTGAAGAAGTTGCAGGAGCAGAAGTTGTATGCAAAGATGTCTAACTGTGACTTCTGGAAAACCGAAGTCACCTTCCTGGGTCTCATCCTTTCTAAGGAGGGAGTGGCTATTGATCAACAAAAGATTGAGGCAGTGAGAGATTGGCCAATACCGACTATAGTGAAAGAAATCAGAAGCTTCTTGGGCTTAACTGGCTACTACAGAAGGTTCATTCAGGGCTACGCCCAGATAGCTGTGCCACTCACGGGGCTTACAAGGAAGAATGTGAGTTTTAAATGGTCGGAATAGTGCAAGACTAGCTTTCAGGAGTTAAAGGAGAGATTGACTACCGCTCCCATTCTGGCTTTGCCAAGAGCAAGAGTCGACTATGATGTCTACAGTGATGCTTCCCATTGCAGATTGGGTTGCGTGTTGATGCACGAAGGGAAGGTAATAGCTTATGGGTCTAGATAGCTGAGACTGCATGAGAAGAATTACCCGACCCATGATCTGGAGTTGGCGGCGATCATCTTCGCACTAAAGCAGTGGAGGCACTACGTGTACGGGAAAAAGTTAACATGTACACGGATCATAAGAGTCTGAAGTACATCTACCAGCAAAAGGACTTGAATCTGAGGCAGTGAAGGTGGTTGGAAGTATTGAAGGATATCCGACCCAAAATAAAGTACCATCCAGGCAAGGCCAATGTGGTAGCTGATGCACTCAAGCAGATAAGTAGTTTGGCTCATTTGATCACAACTCAGGAGAATTTGGCAAAGGAACTCGGTTGAGCTGAAACTGAGGTGGTGTTACAAGGATTGGGGGCTTCCTTAGCTCAATTAAGACTTCAACCCACATTGAGGGAAAGGATCATTGATAGCCAGAAGACCGATCCAGAGATTCAGGAGATGAGAGAGTAGGTTGGCATCAGCAAGTTAACAGAATTTCAGGTGAAAGATGAAGTATTATGGTTTGGAGAGTTGTTGTGTGTGCTGAATCAAGCAGAACTGAAGGAGGGTATTCTTCAGGAAGCACATGCCACTTTATTATTCGTACATCCAGGAAGTACCAAGATGTATAAGGACATAAAACAATACTTCTGGTGGTCGGGGATGAAACGGGATGTGGCTGAGTTTGTCGCCAGATATGCAGTCTGTTAGCAGGTCAAGGCCGAGAATCAGAAACCTGGGGGTTTGTTGCAGCCATTACCATATAGCGCCCCAAATTTCCAATATAATATCTCAGAAATACGTGGCACAATTCACAGCATCTGCCTCAATGTAATAGTAAACATAGACAAAACACAGATAAATTTTTTAACTTTTATTACAACAATTATTTACAAAGCACAGCGGAAAATTAAACACCTTGAATTACAATTCTTTTCTTTTACAACACATTCTTTTACAATTTACATAAGCCACATTATCATTCTACCACATGCTTCCAAGTCTCAATGTTATAAGTACCTACCTGTAAAACATGAGGCTAGAGATAACCCTAACTCCCAAAACTATAGGGGTCAGCCGGTGTGAGTGACATCAAAATACAACATGAATAAAACATAAAGAATAAAATCATAAACAAAACATACAAGCAGTAGTAACAAATGGAAAATGAAATAAAATATGAAAATATCAAGTGAAACTAGACTGTGTCAAGTGTATGAAAACAGAAAACATCATGCATAAAACCAAGTAAAAAAAACACAAATGCAGGATGATGACTCTTTAATGTATACTTGTCGGATTCTATGCATTCCATACTACATAGGTCCGGTGCAAGCCCTTATCGTTCTCCACTTTATAGGGTTAGATCCCTCGTTATGCAACTAATCATACTACGGTGATGAAAATAAAATCCAGAATACTTTGCGAATAGGCATCACAACCCTCGACCCGCAAGCATCACGTAAGAATAGCTCTGACCCCAGGATGAATTACCTCCCTGACGTGTATCCTATGAATAGGTTTGCAAGACACTCGACATGCAGATACACTAGTACATCCCTTGAATAGGCCCACCGACCCTCGACACGCGAATGGACCTGTATGCTCCGTGAATAGGCCTACAGAACCTCGACACGCGAACATACCAAATGTCTTCTCGAGACAGAACAACACACAGTCCTGGAATGCATCCGTTGGACTAGACCCCTAGAGCATATACTTATGTTTTTCAAGTTCTATCATATCTCTATTGGTGCTTGTCCTTAGGTTGATTATTACAAAAACACAAATTTCCCCTCTCTAGTTAGTGTATCCTGCCGGACTTAATTCTACAACAACAACCCCAAGACCCAACTGGTCATAATTCATAAATCTCATCTGCTGGTTCACAGGAATCCCACTCAACTCCTAGAGACTCACAAAATGAATATCAACACCAAAACATTCAATAAAACTCTTTATTTCATTATCAAAACATTTATATCAATAAAAACTTCTCAAATCAACAAAACCAAATACATTCAATATACTCACAAATTTTCAGAATTGAAATAAAGTATTAAGTCCATTAAATAACTGAAAATTATATTTTGAAGTCATAGAATATCACAAAACATCAGTTTCTTCAAAAACCATATATATATTTCACTTTATAAAGTTATAGAAATACAATTTAAATTCTATTGTAATCAAAACATAACTCTCTGTAAAATATTGTAATCTGTAGTAAGAACATCATCTAAAACAGTAGATCAATAATCCATAATATCGAAAAAACAATCGTTCAAGAAAAACGAAGAAAACTCAAGAAAAATAGTCAGCCAAACAGCTGCCAATCGACCGTCAAATCAGTTCAAAAGAACAACGGTCGACCGACATGCAAAATTTCCCAAATCAACTAATTGACAATCGACTGTTAGTTCATGTGCAAAATCTTGACAGTCGACCGATAATTCCAAAATTCGACAGCTTTAATATTCGTGCACGTTTTTACTGATACTTGATTAAATCTTCGTAAAATCGTAAATTTGCAAAACAAAATTCCTGAGATGATCAAATACAACTTGTATAACATATAGGAGTTTATGAAACTAATCAAAACTTCATTAAGATCATAAAAGAGCAAATTTTATCAAAATTTTCAAAACAGTGACTATGAATATGTATATGTGTATATAGGTGTGTTCAAGTATCAGTTAAGCATCAAAATCCATCGTATATAGGTAGTATACTATTCAAAACCAACTCAGTATCAAAACAACTCAGATCCAATTCGAAAACATCACAAAAACATCAAAAATCAATTTCGGCCTGCACATCTACAGACCCGAAGTCAAACCCCTTTTTAAACAATGAAACTTGATCGCTTTTGATCCAAAAATCCTTCCAAAACTTGTTTAAACACAAACCCCACTGATTACCTCAATTTACTTATGAATATATGCTCTTACAACATGGATTAATCAAGTTTTACTTCATCAAAACTCTTAAACAGTGTGTACATATAGTAAAGATCATTTTTTTATAAAATTTGTGTAATACACATTCATACAACTCATATAAACAATCAAAACAGCAGAAATAGAAAGGAAAACATCATACTCCTGATTTCTATTAGGTTCTTAACGATCTCAAGTCATCTATTTAGGGTTTCAATCATCAATAATATAGTTTTCATGAAAAGATTCAATTTTTATTCATTCATCCATCAACAATTCAATATATCATCATACAAACTCCTAACATACTTTCTAATAGACAAATTATCACATACAACATGCATACAACAGCAAAAAACCAAACATATGTCACTCACCTTATTGAAGAATCAACCAAAATAATAAAGAGAATAAGAAAAGTCTTTCCTTTCGCAAGAAAACCAAGATCCTCGCTTCGAAACTTCAAGAAATCAATTTTAAAAAAACCCTTTGTGTAGCACAGCAAAGAGACGAATGCACTCTCTTTTAAATAGGCCGGAAATTAGGTTTCTAGGGTTTTGAATAGATTTTGCAAAATATCCCCTTTGAATATATCTTTACATGTATAAATCCTTATACTTGGAAATTAGAAAAACCAATTCAATTTAAATTAAAAATCCAAAATAACCAACCTGATGTGGCCAACTCTGTTTTCAAACCCATAAAAATAATTTTGCAATTTTTGCCTCTAAGTGGCAATTTTGCAGAAAGACCCTTCTTTAAAAAAATTGCGAAATAAACCAAATCTATTAAAACAAAAAGTAATTTTTTTACCTCTGAGTTAACTAGCAATCATGCTCAATCTAAAAATCTGAAATTATGGATTTTTTACTCCATGTGGTAATTTTGCACAAAAACTCCTCTTTTTGTAATATTTACAAATAAGCCAAATAAATATCAAAAAAAATCCTAAAAATTCATAAATAATACCTACTAATAAATAATAGGTTTTCCCAAAATAATTTCTGACTTTGAACTTTCCAAGAAAATATTTTCACGTGTAAAAAGATAAATTCAGAAAATATTTATTAAATCACCAAAAAATTATTTTAATTCATTTATTAATCTCAAAACCATTATTTAAAAATCTAGGGTACTACATACCCATTCCAGAATGGAAGTGGGATAATATCAGCATGGACTTCATTAAAGGATTGCCCAAGAGTTCCAAAGACAACAATGCAATTTGGGTGATAATGGACCGACTCACCAAATCGGCTCACTTTTTGGCGATGAAACTTACTTGGTCTGTGGAGAAGCTGGCCAAGTTGTATGTTGGGGAGATCGTGAGGCTACATGGAGTTCCCTTGTCTAATGTATCCGACCGAGATGCGCAATTCACCTCGCATTTCTGGAAAAGTCTTCAGGCAGCTTTAGGGACAAAGACCAATTTTAGTATTGTCTTCCATCCTCAGCCGATGGGCAGACTGAGAGGGTCAATCAGGTATCGGAAGATATGCTGAGGTGTTGTGTGTTGAAATTCGGGGCAGTTAGGAGAGGCATTTGGCTCCAGTGGAATTTGCCTACAATAATAGTTTCCAGACAAGTATCGGTATGGCACCATATGAGGCTCTGTATGGAAGAAAGTGCAGAACTCCAGTGTGCTGGTATGAAGTAGGGGAGTGACAGTTGTATGGGCTGGAGATTATGCAACAGACCTCAGAAAAGAACGAGATGACCAGGAAGAGGTTAGTCGACGCACAGAGCAGGCAGAAAAGTTATGCCGACAACCGGAGGAGAGATCTGGAGTTTGAGGAAGGTGATTTCATCTTTGTGAAGGTGTCTCCAACCAAGGGAGTGATTCGTTTTGGCAGAGGAGGGAAATTAACCCCGAGATACATATGTCCTTATAGGATATTGAAGAGAATTGGGAAGACGACCTACCGGTTAGAACTACCGAAAGATTTAGCCCAAGTACACAATGTCTTCCATGTGTCTATATTGTGATGCTATATTCCTGATCCGAGTCATCATTTTTTCGAAGTGTCAGATGGTCTGCAGTTGGATTTGAGCTACACTGAGCGTCCAATTGAGATTGTGGATCGACAGGAGAAAGTCCTGAGAAATAAGACTATACTTATGGTCAATGTCGTCTGGAGGAACCAACTAGTTGAGGAGGCCACTTGGGAATCAGATGAGAGGATGATGAGAGATCACCTTGAGCTTTTCAATTAAAATTTGAAAAAAATTTCTTTTCTTTTGCTTTCTCACTCTTAAGTGTAGTTCCGAGGACGGAACTATTCTGAGGAAGTGTTGTAACATCCCGTATTAAATTTTATATAAAAATACATTTTTTATTTTTTTACACGTGCAATTTCATCTCATTTTTTTATTCTAAAATCTTTCTAAGTTATGCATAAGTTCCCTTTCATTTATTTTATCTCCTTTGGTTGTCTTTTCTTACATAGAACCCATAGGTCTAATAGATGACTCTAAGCCCATTGTAATAAAATAAAAAATAAATAAATAAACAGAGCCCACTAAAAAGCCCACCTAATAAATCCTACAATTATTTTGTACACTTTTACACTTGTCTTGTAACAAATAGTAGCTACTAACAAATTAACAAATATAAAAAAACGAATGAGAGTGTGCATGTGCATTTTGTGCATGCACAAGAGGGGGAGGCCGGCCTTTTGAAGAGGAGTGGGAGAGTGGAGAGAGTGGGGTGTGGTCATGGGTGGTTACTTGGGTAGTGGGGTTAATCCTAGCCACACAATTTTCCTATATAACCCCCCCCCCCCCCCCCCTATTTCATGTCATTTGCACCGAAACTAAAGAAATTAAAAGAGAGGAAAAGAAAAATAGCAAGAGGGTTTTGGTTTTTTCATTTGTGGAGCTTGGAGTTGCTTTCGCTAGGAGGAGAAGTGCTAGACAAATTGTTTTGGAGCTAGAAGCTTTTTCTAGGAGTTTTTCTTCTACATTACAATCTTCATTGAGGTGGGTGTTTCTTGATTGCTTTCTAATTTAGTAGTATGATGCATGCTAGTTTGAAATATGGGTAATTGTAAAATTTTGATTAATATGATGAATGTAGATTGCACAATACTAGTATAATTATGTCATGACTTGCAGAAATGTTGTTGTGTTTCAATTTAATGGCTAGAGTTCGAGTTAATTATAAAGGAAAAAGATGTAGCATCTAGTAGGATGTGGAAATGGAAATCTTCCAATTAGTAATTAATTCACATTAGAATGTTCATATAGAAGTCAAAATAATGTGTCATTTATGAAAAAGCTTTAAAATTCTATTATATTAAAGAAATATGGAAATAGTCTCACTAGTGTGTATTTTTATATTGGTATAAATTATTTTATAAGGATGTTTTGAAGAGTAACAATATTTTATACAAAATTAAAGTTTGGTAGTAGGAGTACATTAATACAATTTGGAGGGAAATTCCATTATATTGTCAAAAGAAATATATATATATTTATATATAAGAGTTTTATAAGTTTAAATACGTGCTTTGGAAAGATTGTATTATGGAAGAGATTAGATTTTTATCGATACAAAACAATTTAAAAATCGGAATTTGTAAAAGAAAGTTATGAACAGAGAAGTATAACAAAACCATTTTAACTCCTATACATATCAGTGATCGAATTTGGGTTTACTGGTCTTCGGGTTCGACTTTGGGCGCTACCTCTTGGTTGGCCCTTGGTCATGAGTTCGAGTCTTGAAGAGGCACCGTTTTTATTTTGAAAATTTGATTGTTTTCCAAAACACAGTACGCTGTGCATAAGGTATTTAAAAAGCTTTTCTTTCACTAGCTGTTAATGGGCTTACTGGTTATTGGCACTGCCTTTGTGTAATACCCTAAACTTTCATTCTAATAAGATATTGATTTTCACGTGTTGTGCACGTGCAAATTTTATGTGTATATTATTTATCTATTTTTATATACAAAATTTCTTTTGGTAGTATGAACAATTATTTTTCCTTTCCTTTTTTTTTATAAAAGCCTAATTCTAAAGCCTAAAACACTATTTTATTTGTGTTAGCCCACTTTAATTAATTATTAATTTATTGTCTTGGTCCACAAGTCTAAGCCCACTAATTGTGAAGCCCACAAATTTAATAAATCAATTAAATTATCACACTTGTCATGTAGAGACAAATGGTGAACATTTTGATTAATTAAATTATACAAACTTCTAAATAGGGGTACTAGGTGGCACGTGCAATGCACGTAGTATGCAATGCACACTCTTTGGTGGCCGGTTTGTGCATGGATGATGGGGAGTGTGGGTGTGTGTGCATGGGTGGTTACTTTGTGTGTGGGTGGTTGCTACAACTTCCCTCCTATCCTAGCCATTCATCCTATAACTATCCAATAAATCCTACCCCTCCAATCCATTCTAAAATTAGTATAAATACCCCCCCTTCATAATTGTATTCTACACTAAAGCAAATATTGAAAGAAGACATTATATAGGAGATACATATTAGTGTGTGAGTGTGAGTGGGTGTGTTCCTATTGGAGGCTGGCCCCCTTCGCTTTCAACTTGGAGCTCTCGGTTTTGGTGGCAAGGAAGCAAGAAGGAGTTCGTGACATCGCAATCTAGGAGGAGAAGGCACTTTCTCGCATTCTAGGAGGTTCTAGGAGATTTTTTATTGGTTTTTCTTCAAAAAGGTGGGTGTTTCTCATGACTTCTATAGTAGAAATCATGATAGGAAATGAAATTGAATTATCATTATAAGCTACTAGTTGAAATAAAATGC
The DNA here is from genome assembly GCA_017893485.1 of Hemerocallis citrina. Classification (NCBI taxonomy): domain Eukaryota; kingdom Viridiplantae; phylum Streptophyta; class Magnoliopsida; order Asparagales; family Asphodelaceae; genus Hemerocallis; species Hemerocallis citrina. The sequence goes on from CM030358.1 coordinate 283,652,932, forward strand.
ATGCTTGTCAAATTAGAAGAGAATTGATAAATTAGCAAATGTATATTGTTTGGTTACTATATTTATTAATTATGAGTAAAGTGAATGTTCTCTTTATTTCTAATGTTAGTATGCAAAATATGCCCTAAATACGAACTATGTGGATTAACTAGTAAAAGACTAGCATCATGTTTATTGATTAATAATGCTAAGTAGAATAGTGTGTCAAAGATAAATTGATAGAAATGATTGTTAATAGATGCATTGAAATTACCTATTGCTATATATGTCATGTGAAAATTGGAATAAATGAAAAAGAATGTCCTTTGCATACAAATAATCGAATGCATCATGTGTAGATTAATTAATAAAAATAGAGGTTTTAATTAATTATAAAGTTGATTTTGCGCTCTAAAAATATCATAGTTGTCAATGTGTAAGCAAACATCATAGTAGTGAATTTTTGGTGTGAGAGGCCATCTTTATTGTGAACAAATATGTGTTAGTTTTCAAATGTCGAAATAGTGTAATAAAATACAAATTAAGGCTAAATATATGTTTTAAAAGAGGGGGAAATACCTTTAAAAATACTGGTTATTGTTAAATTAAATGTATTTTTATCCTGGACATTTTTTGTTTTCAAAAGATGAGAAAAAGAGACAAATTTGTTTTGAGAATTTTGGAAGTATAGCTTTGAACAGAGAATAAGACCAAAACCAATTTAAAATACTTTCTAATCGAATTGGCCACTTAGACCAACTGGTCGGCAGCGTCTTCGATCGCTACAGTAAAGGGGGAGGTCTCGGATTCGACATCCAGAGACTGTGTTTTGATTTTTTTTTATTAAAAACCCAAATCACTGAAACTGAACACATAGGGATTTTAACCCCTAGTTAAATCGATGGGTGGCTTTGGCGCGTTGGTCTGTGCGCTGTCTGTTTCACCGCTGGTTGTGGGTTTGAATCTTGGTGGGGTTTGAGTTTAGAAAAAATGTTTCCAGCATAGAGAGGATGGCTGTGTATAATATTTCCTGCATAGCTTTGTTTGTGACAAGTTTGTGGTTGTAAGAAATGAGAATCGTTATACTGTTTCCAGCATAGAGAGGATGCTGTGTATAATATTTCGTCAATTGAATGAACTGACGTGCCCACAGTTTTATATGCAGGATAAAGATGCTTGACAATTGAAGTATACATGCTGCGTAAGACTATTTTAAATGTTGTTTCATGTAAATTATTGTGAAGTTGCTTCCGCTGTGATACTGTACAAGTGTAATGTAACTCTAATAAAAGAAAAGTTTTTATTTCCTTGTAAAATTGTACGAAAGAAGTGTAAAGATCCTGTGGAACTCGAATTCAGTTGTGTTCTAGAATTCGAGGTGTTATAGAGTGGTATCAGGGCACGCTTCTAAATAGTACAAATTTATAAGGAACGACACCCTAGAAGTGGACATTAGAGTGTGTGTTAAGTCTAGATATTTAAATGAAAGTCACTTACATTTGTGTTGCTCTATGATTTATGCTTCTTCTTCCTCTCTATCATTAAGATGGCGAACCACTTCGAACCAGCTGGATATGACAATTGGCATATTATTAAGGAAGATTACTACCCCGAGCAAGCAGATTCAGACGAGGAAGATCCCCAAGAAGTGGAAGAGGAATGACCTGAGTCCCGAGAGATCACCCCACCTCCGGATTCATCTGATGATTCTTCTGACGAAGAGGAACCAGTTCCGGGTAATCTCATTGTGTCTCTTCAGAGGTAGGTAGAGACTCTGTAGAAGAGAGTCGGGCTACTAGAGGCTCAGTTGGCAAAGCGCAAGGATGATTTTGCAATTCTCAGTCATCGTGTTTGGGAACTCAAGAAGAGAAAAAACATGACCGATGTACTGAAGGAGGAAGTGGAAGAACTACGGGGAGAGCTTCATGAAGCCAAGAGGAACGATAGGAATTAGACCATTGTATCATCTACTGCTTTCATTTTGATGTCAGAAATGTTTTGAATTCGAATGTATAAAGTTTGAAATTTAATGAAATGGAAATATTGACTTAAAAGTTTATGTTTTATACTTCGAATTTAATGGATCTTTTGCATCAGAATATGACTGGAAGACGAGCTCGTAATGGTGAAGGTCTGCACTTGGAAACGGAGCTAGCGAGGGTCTATCAGACACTCGATGTCGTTGCCATGAATCAGAATCAAGGAAGGGTGCCTGCAAATCCAGTACCTGAAGCAATCAAACTCGTGGAATTATTTAAATGGATGAAACCACCGATGTTTGAGGGAAAGTCAGATCCTGACACGGCTAACAATTGGATCCGATGGGTAGAGACTATCTTCGAAGTCTTGGAGACCCCAGAGGGCAGCAAGGTGAAGTTGGCGACTCTGCAATTTGAGAAGGATGCGGCTGTGTGGTGGCAGTCGATGAAGCGGACGATGGGAGGCTTGGCTCTTGGCTGGGAGGAATTCTTGGAGTAATTCCGCAGTCATTATTTTCCCTCAGACGTCCAGGAGAAGAAGGCCATGGAGTTTCTGTCACTGCAGCAGGGCGGCATGTCGGTTAGGGAGTATGAGACAAGATTCACTCAGCTCTCAAGATATGCTCCCGAATTGGTGATGGATGAGGCGAAGAAGGCTCGTAAGTTTGAGCATGGGTTAAGGCCAAGTTTGAGATCCAGGATAATACCCCTCGGTATCAGGAGGTTTGACAAGCTGGTCAAACGAGCAGTAGCCACGGAGGCGGACATGGAGCAATTCCACGCTGTTCAGAATCGGAGCAACAACTGGAATGCGGGGAAGAGGCCCACAGTTGCTGGCAATATCAGGGGACAGCCATCGGCTCAAAGGTTCAAGCCTACGGGTGCGAACGCTGTTCAAGTGGCAGGAAGACTGGGGAATACTTGGGCGAGACCTCCAGTGACTTGTTTCAACTGTAGAGAGACATGCCACTACAAGTCTCACTACCCCAAACTGCAGGATGTCATCCGCAATGGACCAACTCAGCAGACCGGAAAGAAGTCGTACCAGCAGGGGCGAGTATTTGTCTTGACTGAAGCTGACACTGATGAGGTAGATCACGTCATCACTGGTACAAGGGAGGATGTTTAGGAGTGTTTTCTGTTGTCTCTTTTTCCTGTTAATTAGTGAACTGTTATATGACGAGTGTGTGTTATGTAACAGGAGAACTTATTTTCAATGGAAAGAAAACTGTTGTTTTGTTCGATACTGGGTCTTCTCACACTTTTGTATCACCTAAATTTGCTAAAGTTCTGGGAATCGAACCGGAGATATTTCCAGGCAAGGTTTTTGCAGTAGCTACTCCGTCAGGGGAGACTCTAACCACTGATCGGTACTATGCTGACTACGAGATCGTGATTGGAGATCGAATTTTCGGGATCGATTTGATCGAGTTGAATGTTTGGGAGTCGATGTTATCATTGGCACTGATTCGATGTCGGTGTATAGTGTGAACATCGAGTGCAACACCAAGACAGTAACAGTGAAGGCTCCAAGTGGACCTGAAGTCACTTTCCAAGGGAAGAGAAGATGTTCAGATTTGGTTGCTGCTATCAGCCAGAAGAGATGGATTCCTGCAGAGGTGCAGCAGGATTCCTGTGGTTCGGGATTATCCGACCGTGTTCTTGAAAAATTTGCCTGGGTTACCCCCGCATCGTGATGTGGAGTTCAGCATCACTATTCATCCAGGGAGTGCACCTATTTTCAAGTCATCGTACAGGATGGCGCCTGTGGAGCAAGATGAGATCAAATGGCAGATTGAGGAACTGTTGGAGAATGGCTTTATTCAACCGAGTGCGTCACCTTGGGGAGCACCGGTGCTTTTGGTAAAGAAGAAGGATGGTTCGATGAGAATGTACATCGATTACCGAGAGCTGAATAAGGTCACTGTTTAGAATAAGTATCCTATTCCACGAATTGATGACTTGTTTGATCGTTTACAAGGAGCTGCAGTTTTCTCCAAAATAGATCTTCGATCAGGATATCATCAAGTTCGAGTGAAAGCTGAAGACATGCATAAGACTGCATTCAGAACTCGACAAGGGCATTACGAATTTTTAGTTATGCCGTTTGGAGTGACGAATGCGCCTGCAATCTTCATGGATATGATGAACAGAGTTCTGAGGCCATTCATTGATTCTTTCGTCGTGGTGTTTATCAACGATATTCTCGTGTACTCCAAGTCGGAGGAGGAGCACACGGAGCATCTGGCAGCAGTTTTGAGGAAGCTTCAGGAGCATGAGTTGTATGTCAAGCTATCCAAGTGTGATTTCTGGAAATCTGAAGTGGCATTCCTAGGTCACATCCTTTCTAAGGAGGGAGTGGCAACTGATCCTCAGAAGATAGAGGCAGTGAGAGATTGGGCAAGGCCTACTACAGTGAAGGAAATCAGGAGTTTCCTTGGGCTAACTGGATATTATAGGAGGTTTATCCAGGGCTACGCTCAGATAGTCGTGCCACTCACTGGTCTAACAAAGAAAAATGTGAACTTCAAGTGGACCGAACAGTGCGAGGCAAGCTTTCAGGAGTTGAAAGAGAGGCTGACTATTGTACCCATTTTGGCTTTGCCTAGAGCAGGTGTTGAGTACGATGTCTACAGCGACGCTTCACATCGTGGGCTTGGTTTTGTCTTAATGCAAGAAGGAAAAGTAATCGCTTATGGGTCTAGGCAACTAAGACCGCATGAGAAGAATTATCCGACTCATGATCTAGAGTTGGCTACGATTATCTTTGCCTTGAAGCAATGGAGACATTATGTGTATGGCGAGAAGCTAAACATGTACACAGACCATAAAAGCTTGAAGTATATCTATCAGCAGAAGGATCTGAACCTGAGGCAAAGGAGATGGCTGGAGGTACTTGAGGACATTCGTCCGGAGATTAAGTATCATCCTGGGAAGGCTAATGTTGTTGCTGATGCACTTAGCCGCAAGAGCAGTCTGGCGAGTTTGATTACAATTCAAAGGCAGCTGGCAGAGGAGTTGGATCGAGCTGGAATTGAAGTTGTTCTGCAAGGCTTGGGATCATCTTTAGCTCAGTTGAGGCTTCAACTGACACTGAATGGAAGGATTATTACAAGTCAGAAGGAAGATGCAGAGATTCAGAAGATGATGGAGCAGGTTGGTACTAGCAAGTTGACTGGATTTCAAATCAGGGATGAAGTGTTGTGGTTTGGAGAAAGGCTGTGTGTTCCGGATCAGTCGGACTTGAAAGAAAGTATTCTCCAGGAGGCACATGCTACTCTTTTGTCAGTACATCCTGGAAGTACCAAGATGTATAAGGACATTAAACAGCATTTCTGGTGGTCAGGTTTGAAGCGGGATGTGGCTGAATTTGTGTCGAGGTGTGAGATTTGTCAACAAGTCAAACCCGAGAATCAGAAACCTGGAGGTCTATTGCAACCGTTACCTATTCCGGAATGGAAATGGGATAACATCAGTATGGATTTCATCACGGATTTGCCTAAGAGTCCTAAGGGCAATGATGCAATTTGGGTCATAGTCGATCGACTAACCAAGTCCGCTCACTTCTTGGCAATGAAACTCACTACTTCGATGGACAAGTTGGCTGAGATGTATGTTGGTGAGATCGCCAGGCTTCATGGTGTTCCGTTAACCATTGTGTCTGATCGAGATGCGCAGTTTACTTCGCATTTCTGGAGGAGTCTTCAGACAGCTTTGGGTACCAAGATAGATTTCAGCACTGCTTTTCATCCCCAGACCGATGAGCAGACCGAGAGAGTCAACCGTATTCTTGAGGGCATGCTTCGGTGCTGTGTACTAGACTTTGGAGGCAGTTGGGAAAGGCATTTACCTTTGGTGGAGTTTGCCTATAACAACAGTTTTCATACTAGTACTGGGATGGCACCGTACGAAGCTTTGTACGGCAGGAAGTGCAGAACGCCTGTCTGTTGGTTCGAAGTTGGAGAGCATCAGATGTTTGGGCCTGAGATTGTGCAGCAGACCTCTGAAAAGATTGATCTGTTCAGAAAGAGGTTGGTGGATGCTCAGAGTAGGCAGAAGAGCTATGCAGACAACCGGAGGAGGGAGCTTGAGTTGAGGTTGGTGACTTTGTCTTTCTGAAGGTATCGCTCAGCAAAGGCGTGATCCGATTCGGCAATGGGGGAAAGTTAGCCCCGAGGTTCATAGGCCCGTATAAGATATTGAAAAGGATCGGAAAAACTGCTTACCGGCTTAAGTTACCGGAAGAGTTGTCCCAGGTGCACAATGTCTTTCATGTGTCTATGCTGAGAGGTTACATTCCAGATCCTAGTCACCATTTGCCCGAAGTGCCAGAGGGTTTGCATTTGGATCTGAGTTACATTGATCTTCCAGTTGAGATTGTTGATCGTCGGGAGAAAGTCTTGAGGAATAAGACAATACTGATGGTCAAGGTAGTCCGGAGAAACCAATTGGTTGAAGAGGCTACTTGGGAATCTGAGGAGAGGATGATGAAGGATCATCCTGAGCTGTTTGCTTGATTGTATTTTTCTTCTTGTGTTTTGTTTTCTCACTCTTTAATTGTAGTTCCGGGGACGGAACTATTCTAAGGAGGGAGTGTTGTAATACCCTAAACTTTCATTCTAATAAGATATTGATTTTCACGTGTTGTGCAAGTGTAAATTTCATGTGTATATTATTTATCTATTTTTATATACAAATTTTTTTTTGGTAGTATGAACAATTATTTTTCCTTTCCTTTATTTTTATAAAAGCCTAATTCTAAAGCCTAAAACACTATTTTATTTGTGTTAGCCCACTTTAATTAATTATTAATTTATTGTCTTGGCCCACAAGCCTAAATCCACTAATTATGAAGCCCACAAATTTAATAAATCAATTAAATTGTCACACTTGTCATGTAGAGACAAATGGTGAACATTTTGATTAATTAAATTGTACAAACTACTAAATAGGGGTACTAGGTGGCACGTGCAATGTACGTAGTGTGCAATGCACACTCTTTGGTGGCCGGTTTGTGCATGGATGATGGGGAGTGTGGGTGTGTGTGCATAGGTGGTTACTTTGTGTGTGGGTGGTTGCTACAACTTCCTCTCCTATCCTACCCATTCATCCTATAACTATCCAATAAATCCTACCCTTCCAATCCATTCTAAAATTAGTATAAATACCCCCCCCCCCCCCCCCCCCCCCTTCATACTTGTATTCTACACTAAAGCAAATATTGGAAGAAGACATTATATAGGAGATACATATTAGTGTGTGAGTGTGAGCGGGTGTGTTCCAATTGGAGGAGCTCTCGGTTTTGGTGGCAAGGAAGCAAGAAAGAGATCGTGAAATCACAATCTAGGAGGAGAAGGAACTCTCTCGCATTCTAGGAGGCTCCAGGAAATTTCTTATTGATTTTTCTTCAAAAAGGTGGGTGTTTCTCATGACTTCTATAGTAGAAATCATACTAGGGAATGAAATTGAATTATCATTATAAGCTACTAGTCGAAATGAAATGCATGCTTGCCAAATTAGAAGTGAATTGATAAATTAGCAAATGTGTGTTGTCTGATTACTATATTTATTAATTATGAGTAAAGTGAATGTTCTCTTTATTTCTAATGTTAGTATGCAAAATATGCCCTAAATACGAACTATGTGGATTAACTAGTAAAAGGCTAGCATCACGTTTATTGATTAATAATGCTAAGTAGAATAGTGTGTCAAAGAAAAATTGATAGAAATGATTGTTAATAGATGCATTGAAATTACCTATTGCTATATATGCCACGTGAAAATTGGAATAAATGAAAAAGAATGTCCTTTGCATACAAATAATCGAATGCATCATGTGTAGATTAATTAATAAAAATAGAGGTTTTAATTAATTATAAAGTTGATTTTGCGCTCTAAAAATATCATAGTTGTCAATGTGTAAGCAAACATCATAGTAGTGAATTTTTGGTGTGAGAGACCATCTTTATTGTGAACAAATATGTGTTAGTTTTCAAATGTCGAAATAGTATTATAAAATACAAATTAAGGCTAAATATATGTTTCAAAAGAGGGAAAAATACCTTTAAAAATACTGGTTATTGTTAAATTAAATGTATTTTTATTCTGGACATTTTTGTTTTCAAAAGAGGAGAAAAAGAGACAAATTCGTTTTGAGAATTTTGGAAGTATAGCTTTGAACAGAGAATAGGACTAAAACCTATTTAAAATACTTTCTAATCGAATTGGCCACTTAGACCAACTGGTCGGCAGCGTCTTCGATCGCTACAGTAAAGAGGGAGGTCTCGGGTTCGACATCCAGAGATGGCGTTTTGATTTTTTTTTTTTTATTAAAAACCCAAATCACCGAAACTGAACACATAGGGATTTTAACCCCTAGTTAAATCGATGGGCGGCTTTGGCGCGTTGGTCTGTGCGCTGTCTGTTTCACCGCTGGTTGTGGGTTCGAATCTTGGTGGGGTTTGGGTTTAGAAAAAATATTTTTTTGAGATTTTTTTGGATTAAATTGAATGTTTAAATAGAATAAAAATTGGAAAATGTGTTTTAATTACTGAAAAATTATTAGAACTTTATGGGAAATATTTATACAACTTTTGATGAAGTGTGAATAAGAAATTTGGGTTTTTGCACGAATGGACTCATTTTTAAAATTAAATTACTCTTTTAAACGAAAGAAAAATAAAATGAAAATTTTGAGTTATAAAAGATGAATTTTTGAAAATTGTGACTAGCGTGATTAAATGGAATTATAAAAAATGTGTTGTAGTGAGATTGTGAATTTGTGAATAATAGATTTGTGGAATATATGAAATTGTTGGTGACTATTAAGTGAAATTTATTCTTGCACATGGATTGCACGTGAAATTGAATTATTGATCGTGATGAATTATGAAAGGTGTGAATACATGAATACTATGCTATTGAAATATGAATTGTGATTAATCATGAAAAGATCTTATGAGTATGACATTGTAATTATGAGTTGAAATTGAGAATTAGGGTATAGCCAAGCCTTATACCGGCAATGAAAGAAATGAAAAAATGATATTTTGAAATGAGAAGATCAAGGCTTGGGTCGTGTGAATTAAATGAATAAGACCGGTATAGTGGAAGTGCTACACTCTAAGTGTTGATTTTATTCATGATTCAATTAAACTAAGGATTAGATGCATAGTAGAGATGTGATGAAAGTAAGAGAAAAACATTGAGTATGAGGGCCATTGGATTGGCGGCGTGAGAGTATTCACAGGATGTCCCATGATGAGTCATGATAGGGCGTGGATACTGCTCCAGAGTACCGTCCCGGTGGCGACGCTCGTGGGGTGTTTGACGGCTGCGGATGGTGTCATGTCTATGGTAGGAGCTGAATTATCACAGGATGCCTGCATGATGAGTCATGTGTCAGTGCGTTGGGATTCCCTCTAGGGTGCCTAGACATGAGTTTGTAGGTCAGAAAACATCTAGGATACTTACCGTAGTTACAGTAGTAGATTAAGTCATGGTGAGGGATTGAACCCTAGAAGATGAAGAATGGTTAAGGGCTTGCCCTCGGACCTATGTAGTATGGGCTGCGTAGACTCTGAACAAGTGCGCATTAGTGTCATATAATATAAATAATTGCATTAAGGACTAAGTGCACATTCACGACACGACATCAATAGGATAGTCCCTTTAGCTTTGTTTGTGACAAGTTTGTGGTTGTAAGAAATGAGAATCGTTATACTGTTTCCGGCATAGAGAGGATGGCCGTATATAATATTTTGTCAGTTGAATGAACTGACGTGCCCACAGTTTTATATGCAGGGTAAAGATGCTTGACAATTGAAGTATACATGCTACGCAAAACTATTTTAAATGTTGTTTCCTATAAATTATTGTAAAGTTGCTTCCGCTGTGATACTGTACAAGTGTAATGTAACTCTGATAAAAGAAAAGTTTTTATTTCCTTGTAAAATTGTACGAAAGAAGTGTAAAGATCCTGTGGAACTCGAATTCAGTTGTGTTCTGGAATTCGGGGTGTTACACTTTGGGTGTTGTCCTCTGCGGCTTGGTCGTGGGATCGAAACCGGCCATTGCCAATTTTGGATTTCTTTCATTTTTTGAGTTTTCAAGTAAATAAAATATGGAGAAAAATCCTATTATTATTCTAAAATATTATTTAGACTTTAGAAAATGTTTCCACAATATTTGATATATATTTTGGGAGAATTAGAAGTGGAATTCAGATTCAACAATGTGTTGAAGAACCTATTTTTTTAAATTAAAAATCTGACTCTTGTATGAGTAAAGAAAAATAAAAATTTGAAATACAATTAGATTCCTCTTGATGAGATTTTATAGTTATTAACCTTTGATTAAGAATATTTGGGTTGCATACAAGGCTATAATTGATTAAATTAATAATGAAAGTTGAAGCCAGTTACTTCAAGTTATGAGATTACAAAGAAATGAATAAGAAAGATATTGTGAATAAAGAAATGAATTATCTGATAAGGTTAGATGTAACCTTGTTGTCTCAGTTGAGATAGTTGTTATTCTAGGGTGAGCGAGGCACAGATTACCAGCAGTTGAAATCATGAAATTGTGAGAAGTAACCAGTGTGGGTTAACTGTCTTAGTGTTGTGTTTAAGACTGGTGGGTAAGCTAAACTCTAGTTCTTAATAACCATAACCTAAACTTAAGGATAGTCACTAGTTGGTGATATGACGAAATGAGTGCAAACGTGAGTTATGGACTCCATAATGATTCTTGGAGAGAGACGATTCTCAGTAGTCCGGGATGATGGACGTAACGGTCACACGGGACGATGGACGTAAAGGCCACAGAATGATCCACGGAGTGGGAACGATCTCCAGGATTCCGGGACGAGAGCAACGCTCATGGGATGCATGTGCAATGAGCTCTAGAATGACCTGCAGAGTGAGATGATCCCCAGTATTCTGGGACGATGGACGTAAAGGCCACAGAATGATCCACAGAGAGGGATTGGTCTCCAGTATTCCAAGGGCGAGAGTCAATAGTTGCAAAGTCTCTAAATCTTGTAGTAGTCATTGTAGTAGGTTGCATAGCGAGGGATCTAACCCTATAATGTGGAGTACGTAGGTGCTTGCCCTCGGACCTACGTCGTATGGGATGCATAGAATCCGAACAAGTATGCATTAGTGTCATCCTAGTGTAAACATCTGCATTAGGCATTAAGTCATTGCATACACTGACATGATTCGGATAGTCACTCTTTTACACTTTGTTTACATTCAGGTTTGTGGTTGCTAAAGTATAAAGAATCGTTATATTACGGCATAGTGAGGATCACCGTCTATAATATTTCGTCGGTTGTAAGCAACTGACGTGCCCAGATTAAGCAACTGATTTATAATATTGCGTCTTGTATGAGTAAAGAAAAATAAAAATTTGAAATAAAATTAGATTCCTCTTGATGAGATTTTATAGTTATTAATCTTTGATTAAGAATATTTGGGTTACATACAAGGCTAAAATTGATTAAATTAATAATGAAAGTTGAAGCGAGTTACTTCGAGTTATGAGATTATAAGAAAGAGATTGTGAATAAAGATTTGAATTATCTTGATAAGGTTAGATGTAACCTTGTTGTCTCAGCTGAGATGATTGTTATTCTAGGGTGAGCGAAGCCGAGATTACCAGCAGTTGAAATTACGAAATTGTGAGAAGTAACCAGTATGGGTTGACTGTCTCAGTGTTGTGTTTAAGACTGGTGGGAAAGCTAAACTCTAGTTCTTAATAACCATAACCTAAACTTAAGGATAGGCACTAGTTAGTGATATGACGAAATGAGTGCAAACGTAAGTTATTGACTCCAGAATGATCCTTGGAGAGAGACCGTTCCCAGTATTCCGGGACGATGGACGTAAGGGCCACATAATGATCCACGGAGTGGGAACGATCTCCAGTATTCTGGGACTAGAGCGACGCTCATGGGATGCTTGTGCAATGAGGGCTCCCGAATGACCTGCGGAGTGAGATGATCCCCAGTATTCCGGGACGATGGACGTAAGGGCCACAGAATGATTCTCGGAGAGGGATTGGTCTCCAGTATTCCAAGAGCGAGAGCCAATACTTGCAAAGTGTCTAAATCTTGTAGTAGTCATCGTAGTAGGTTGCATGGCGAGGGATATAACCCTATAATGTGGAGTACGTAGGTGCTTGTCCTCGGACCTATGTAGTATGGGATGCATAGAATCCAAACAAGTATGCATTAGTGTCATCCTAGTGTAAACATTTGCATTAGGCATTAAGTCATTGCATACACTAACATAATTAGGATAGTCAGTCTTTTATACTTTGTTTACATTCAAGTTTGTGGTTGCTAAAGTATAAAGAATCGTTATATCACGGCATAGTGAGGATTGCCATTTATAATATTGCATCGGTTGTAAATAACTGACGTGCCCAGATTAAGCAACTGAGTTATAATATTGCGTCTTGTATGAGTAAAGAAAAATAAAAATTTGAAATACAATTAGATTCCTCTTGATGAGATTTTATAGTTATTAATCTTTAATTAAGAATATTTGGGTTGCATACAAGGCTATAATTGATTAAATTGATAATGAAACTTGAAGCGAGTTACTTCAAGTTATGAGATTATTAAGAGATGAATAAGAAAGAGATTGCGAATAAAGAAATGAATTATCTTTGATAAGGTTAGATGTAACCTTGTTGTCTCAATTGAGACGGTTGTTATTCTAGGGTGAGTAAGGCCCAGATTACCAGCAGTTGAAATTATAAAATTGTGAGAAGTAATCAGTATGGGTTGACTATCTCAGTGTTGTGTTTAAGACCGGTGGGTAAGCTAAACTCTAGTTCTTAATAACCATAACCTAAACTTTAGGATAGGTACTAGTTGGTAATATGATGAAATGAGTGCGAACGTGAATAAATGGACTCTAGAATGATCCTTGGAGAGAGACGGTTCCCAGTATTCCGGGATGATGGACGTAAGGGCCACAGAATGATCCACTGAGTGGGAACGATCTCAAGTATTCCGGGACGAGAGCGACGCTCATGGGATGCTTGTGCAGTGAGGGCTCCAGAATGACCTGCGGAGTAAGACGATGCCCAGTGTTCTTAGACGATGGACGTAAGGGCCACATAATGATCCACGAAGAGGGAATGGTCTCCAGTATTCTAAGGGCGAGAGCCAATACTTGCAAAGTGTCTAAATCTTGTAGTAGTCATCATAGTGGGTTGCATGGCGAAGGATCTAACCCTATAATGTGGAATACATAGGTGCTTGTCCTCGGACTTGTGTAGTATAGGATGCATAGAATCCGAACAAGTATGTATTAGTGTCATCCTAGTGTAAACATCAGCATTAGGCATTAAGTCATTGCATACACTGACATGATTAAGATAGTCACTCTTTTACACTTTTTTTACATTCAAGTTTGTCGTTGCTAAAGCATAAAGAATCGTTATATTACGGCATAGTGAGGATCGCCGTTTATAATATTGCGTCGGTTGTAAGCAACTGACGTGCCCACAGTTTCACATGCAGGATTTGGAAATTGCAAGAAGATATGAAGATTAATTTGATGCTGATGATTACTTAAATGCTAAAGTTGTTACACTTGTGTTGGATCCTGTAAGCAAGGCAACAAACACTAGGGGGGTGAATAGTGTTTATAAAAGCGGAATTAAAAATTTCTTCTGCTCAGTCGACTTAAAAGTGTGAACCAGTCAACTGACGAAACAAAAGAAGGGTAATTTTAAGAGAAGTCTGAGGAGTCGACTTAGAGATGAGATAGTCGACTTAATACACAAATTTCACAGATCAGTACGAGTCTGACCAGTCGACGTAAAGAAGTACACAGTCGACTGTCCAGACAAGTTTCACAAAGAAAATTATAAACTGAGAAAATAGAAATGCAAGTAGAGAGATACAACCACAGAGTGCACACGATGTATCCTGGTTCGGTCCTCCCGGCCTACATCCAGTCCCCAAGCAACCCACTTGAGATTTTCCACTATTCTTGAAAAAGATTACAAGAATACCCTACGGCGTTCAGACAACAACCTTGTCCAACCCGTAGTCCTTTCTCTCAACCAGAGAAAGCAACCCACTCTTCCACCAAGAGTGACAAAACCCGACTCTACACCCTAGAGTCCTACTCTCCAACCGAGAGGAAAAAGAAAACAATAAAATTGTTTACAATCAACCTATAGCCTTGTTGTGATTGTGATATACTACGTGGCTAATTGGTTGACTTCCAAATTCAGTCCAAAACGAATTCAATGTTATGCTGGATTGAAGACAGAGAACCAAGACTTAGTGAGTTTTGAAAGCTTTTCTCTGTTAAAAGCACAAATCTTAAAAATTCTTCTCAAAAATTGCTTGGGGGCTTTTGAAGGTGATTCTTAGGCTATATTTATAGACTAGAATCCCTGGTAGTTAAAGACAGTTACTCATAACCGTTTGATCAACGGATAAATAACGGATAAAACTTTTAAATTCGAAAAACAACTTTTGAAATCAGAAAATAGTCAAAAGCACTTGAACAGTCGACTGGGTTGCCTCTATGAGTCGACTGGTCAGAGTTTGAATAAGATCAGGCAGTTTTGTATAGACTCAGTCGACTGGTATAAGTGGCAGTCGACTGGTACTCAACAGCTGATCTAGTTCAAGCTGTTTTGACCTTTGATTTTTGTAAACACACATTTATAAAATATTATATGTGAGTGTATGTGTGTGTGACAAGGCTGTACATCAATCTAAGACTCAATAAAGAGAAAAATATTACATTTGTTTACAAGACACATAAATAAATGACATTGAATCTTTGGTCTTGACTTGAGTCTTGAGTCTTGAGTCTTGAGTGAAGCTTTTAGCTTTTTTCTTTATCTGGAGCTGTGCTTGATCATTTGTTCAACTTTAGAGTAATAAGGCCCTTTGTGTATCTTCTGAAATAACCTGCAATTATATACAACGTAGCACAGATACATTTTGCATTGTGTTGTAGTCATCAAAATCAAGAATCAACAACTTGTATATTTATCATGTTGTACTTATTTATTTCTGCTGCGTTGATGTAAAAAGACAATATTTTAATAAAAGTTTCAAAATTCCTTGTAAAATTGTACGAAATGAAGTGAAGATCCTGTTGAGCTACGGATTACCATATTTTGGTATTCAGCGCGTTACACATCCATTATATGTGTCGTAATTATCTCACCCTTATGTGGGGACCTAACAAATCCGAATGAGATAATCATTTTTTGGAGTAACTAATTGGAATCTATCCAATATGTTTCACACATCATTGGTACGTCGTTAAATTCTACCCAACCATCCGATATCAAAGAAACTCTACAATTTAGTGATGTAGAGCATCTGTAGTCGTCGGCTAAAATGCCAAATTTTTCAAAAAAAAGAAAATAAGTGTTGTAGTGGTTGGCTATATACCCAAATTTTGGATTTGAGGGGAACAATGGTCGACTATATTTGGGAGAGGATAGAGGAATTTCGAAAATATAGCCAGACGAAAGATGATTTTTCGTCCGATCATTTTAAAAAAAATTGAATCGGATGATCTTTTGACGCTTTAATTTCCGATCATTTTTTTTAAATGATCGGACGGGAAATCACCATTGATTTTTAAAATTAAAACAAAAAATCTCTGGTGGGGGATGATCTCCCATCCAAACCCAAATTTGGGGAAAAAAAAGGTTTTTAAGAAGTAGGCCTATAAAAATTATTATGGATATAAAGTAGGTTTTAATTGAAATTTAATTAAGATTTAAGATTATATAAGATTTAATTAGGATTAAATTAAGAGTTAATTAGGATTAAATTAGGAGTTAATTTTGAAAAAAAAATCTTGGATGTGAAATGATTTCCCGTCCGTGGTTAATTTTATACAAAAAACCTCAGACGGGAAATGATTCCTCGTCCGACACATTATTAAAACGCCAATTTTTTTGTGTGGGCCGAGTCATCATCTATCGTCTGTCGATTTTCTTAAATGATAACCCAAAATTTCAGTTTAAACGACTACAATTCAAACCCAAAATTCCTATTCCTATATGCCAAATACCTAAAATTTGAGATTGAACGACTACAAATGCTCTTAGTATTGCAACTAACATATCCATAGCCTCTTCGTAGACTAATTTACAATCTCCCTTAACCACATTCCTATCAATTCGTTTATAATGGGAGTTTAATGCCGTTTAGTGAAAACTTTCAAAATTCCAACTTTCGGCATAGAAAAATGGTAATTTATCCTCAATTACTAATCTACCTGTTTCCCTACGAACGGTATCGTGATCGTAGCTATGACTATCTACGTAACCAGTCCTAGGGGCTATCTTTTGTTGTGTAAGGGTGTAGTGATAATTCGGGTTGGTATTTATCTATGTGATGCTTAAATGTACCTGTTTCCTCTCCTAATTTAAACTTATATGACGTTTTACATTTATTACAAATTTTAAGTCCTACACTTGGATCGTTTTGAGAAGGGACAAAAAAGAAATATTTGTGTACTTCGGAAGTGGGTCTTCTTGTTTTATGAGATTGAGAATGGGCTTGTTTCGTGTCCTATGAATCTATATCTTCTACTATTACATCTTCCATCTGTGTATGTGGAATATCATGAAAATCGAGAATACTTTCAAAATTTCTAAAAGTTTTTGTACTATCTATTTGTGGAATGGAATGAATGCGGCGAGATGAGGTGGACTCTTGGTTACTATGTATATGGCGTGATCGATTAGATGACATATAATTAAGAACTATTGTATGTATGTTTAGAAAAAAGAATCTAAAAATAAGAAGAGAGAGTGAAAAAAAACAACAAACTACAAATTATGAACTAGTGTATGTCATAGAAAAAATTCTACAAAACGAGTAGAGAAAGCAAAAAATAACACAAAGAACAAGTAGTTCAATAAAACAACAACAATTTAGTGATGAAATAGTGTATGTTAACAAAAAAAAAAGTCTAAAAAAAAGAAGAGGAGTTCAACATTCTATATAATAAAACACAAAGAAAGCTATCAAGTGGCTCTTCTTCAATGCCCCCAAATCATAGGCTCAGATTTAACCTCACAAAACACATTCTCCACCCCCCCAAAACAACTCATTTATTTATTTTATTATTTCTCTCTCTCTATATATATATATATGGAAACATGGACTTTTATACCCCAATTTATAATTATTTTTCACCATATACTAATGGAAACATGGACTTTTATTTATAACTTATTATTGTCATACTATTCAAACTTCAGCTACATAATTGTTGATTTACTGTTTACAAGGCTTTTCATATGCTGTATCGTTCTGAAGACGTGCCGTAGGCACGTGGCCATGGGCAAATCTAGTCTATATAATAAAACACAAAAAAAGCTATCAAGTGGCTTTCTTTAATCCCCCCAAAATCAAAGGCTCAGATCTAACCTCACAAAACACATTTTTCCTCCAAAAGTTTTCCTTCAAAACTCAAATTCAAATCCCCCCAAAACAACTCCTTTATTTATTTAATTATTTCTCTCTCTCTCTCTCTCTCTCTCTCTCTCTCTCTCTCTCTATATATATATATATATATATATATATATATATATAGAAACATGGATTTTTATTTACAACTAATTATTGTCATACTATTCAAACTAGAGCTACATAATTGTTGATTTGCTGTTTGCAAGGCTTTTCATATGTTGTATCGTTCTGAAGACGTGCCGTAGGCACGTGCCCACGGGCAAATCTAGTACAAACAATAAATTATGAACTAGTAATATATTAACTACTACAATCTAATAAAAAAGAGATGAGAAAAATGCTATTTCTAAAAATTAAACAAATACAAAAATACTGTATGAGTGTAGATTGAAGAATGAGAGTTGAGAGAGTTTTTTTTTTTTTTTTTTGAGGAAAAGGTGGCATAATGCCACCCTGTTTCATTAATAAGTGATTAATAAACAACCCCGAAGTCTCGGGAAAATAGAAGTACAGTGCAGAAAATAAAACATAACCCCCAACAAAACCCTGGGGGGTGGGTTACATCCTCTAGCCTAAAGGCAACCAAAAACAACAAAGTACTAAGGCCTGATACAAAATATGAAGTAGTGAGGCGGGTGTCCACTCATCAGTCCAGAGTTGGCCCGATCTCTATCTCCTCGTCGTCATAATCCTCCACCTGGAAAACCCTTGCAATTCTCCCTCTTGCTCCTGAAGCAGCAGCTGTAGCCCAAAAGGAAATTAGATGCATGATATGAGTAAGATTACTAGAAATAGAATTACATGAAGCACGGAAATAAAAATTGTTCCTATCTAGCCATAACACCCATGTGGTTGCCGCAATAGCAATAAACCATGCATCTTTCATATCGTGATGCGAATCTGGACCCGACCCACAATTCCTCATAGTCTCTTGGGTAATCACTTGTCCCTAGTGCTCTCAGCACCTCTATCATGACGGCCTTGCTTCTGGCGCAGTGAAGAAACAGATGATTCAGATCTTCCACGTGTACATTGCAGAACCCACAATTGGTCGCAATGTGAGGTTGCCTCTTGGCTAGGTTCTCTCTAGTGAGTATGGCATTGTTGAGTACAAGCCAGAGGAAGACTCTAATTTTCAGAGGAGCTTTAGTCTTCCATAGAACCGTTGCCCAGTTGGGCCTGCATCCTCGGTAGTGAATCCGGTGGTAAAGTGATCTAACCGAGAACACTCCCTTGTTCTCGAGTCCCCAGCACATGTGATCTGGGCCTTGGGCACATCTCACCCCAGATTGGGCTATGCGCGTTTGTAGATCGTGCAGTTGCTGTAGCAAACTTGGAGAGAGAGTTCCTTGGAACGGCGGTCTCCACGTTCCCCTTTTCCATGCTTCCGCCACCGAGATATTCGGTCGATTCGTTTTAGCAAACAGCTCTGGGAACTCTTCCTTAAGAGCATGATGACCGCACCACTTATCCCACCAGAATCTGGTGGTTCGACCATTGCCGATCAAAGATGAGGTTGCTGAGTTGAAAGGTCCGCTGGCTTTCGCCACTCCTTTCCAGAAGCGGGAGGCTTTGGATCCTACTCGAAAGCCTAAACTTCTAGTCCTCTTCCCTCGAAGGTAAGGTTGGATAAAGTCCTGCCATCCTTCTCCGCCGTGGTGAAACACTTTCCACCACCACTTTCCCAGGAGTGCCAAATTCATATCTCTGAGGTCAATGATGCCTAGCCCTCCATGCCTCTTTTTTCATGCATGCGATATTCCATCTAATAAGGTGGTAGCCCTCCTTATTTGAGTCTGCACCTTTCCATAGGAATCTCTTCCTGACACGATCAATCCTTTGGATCACCCACTTTGGGAGTTCAAAGAAGGACATGTAGTATATGGGCAGATTGGATAACACAGAATTGATGAGTACCACTCTGCCCCCAAGAGAAAGAGATTTGCCTTTCCAACCGGATAGTCTGTCCTCCACCCTGTCAATAATAGGCAACCAGTCAACTTTAGTGAGCCTCCCTGGACGGAGCGGCAGCCCTAGATACTTGATTGGGAATTCTTCTATCGCACAATTGAGAATGGTGGCATGCTCCCTAGTTTCAGCTTCTGATAGTGAGATAGGGATTAGCGCACTTTTGTGGAAATTAATTCTAAGTCCTGACCAGGCTTCAAAGCAGTAAAGTACCCCTTTAAAGCATATAGTTTCCATTCTAGTCCCATTTCCAAAGATTAGGGTGTCGTCAGCATATTGGAGGATCGTGCAACCCTGATTGTCAGTGCTGCTGGCCACAGGCGAAATCCACCCTTTTCTCTGACAATTTTCAAGCATTCCTCTGAGCACATCCGCTACAATAGTGAATAGAAGAGGGGACAGCGGGTCCCCCTGACGGAGTCCCTTCTTGCACGGGAACGAAGGGCCTGGTCTCCCATTCACTGAAATTGCCGTTTTGCTAGAGTGTAAACATTGTTTGATCCATCTAATTCATTTGTCCCCAAAACCTCTCCCCCTGAGAGCCTCTAGCAAACATTCCCAGTCCACAGAGTCATATGCCTTCTCAAAATCCAACTTGAGGAGGAAGTTCTTGGAGTTGTTCTTGTGGCAGTGGTGGATAACTTGTTCGGCAGTAGCCACGCAGTCTAGGATACATCTGCCCTTAATGAACCCCGTCTGTGTTCTACTGATGAGACTATCCATAATGCCTCCCAAGCGGATAGCTAGGACCTTAGTGATGACCTTAGCCAAGCAGTTTATCAGGCTAATTGGTCTAAAATCCCCAACGCACTTAGAATCCTCCCGTTTGGGTATCAACACAACTTCTGCAAAGTTGAACATCCCCAACCTTAGGTTATTGTGAAAGAATTCCGTCATTATATCCATAAATTCTCCTTTAATTTCTTCCCAGAACACTTGGAAGAACAACATAGGAAAGCCATCTGGCCCAGGCGACTTGTCAGCTCCCATCTGGTCAATGGCCGTTTTGACCTCAGACTCCGTGAAAGGCTCCTCCAAGGAGGAAACAGATTGAGCTGTAGCAATCTGATACTCTTGCCAGAAGTCCTCACCCATAGGGATCCTAAAGTCATTCTTCTTCCCAAAGAGATCCTTATAGAATGACTGGAAGGTAGAGGAAATGACCTTATCATCCTGCATTGCTCCTGTATCTGTCTGAATTGATAGGATAAGATTGGATCTCCTTCTTGCACTTGCGACCCGATGGAAGAAGGTCGTATTCGCGTCTCCCTCTTTGAGCCACGAAATCCTGGATCTCTGTTGCCATTTGATCTCTTCCAGTCTATACAGATTGGCAATGTTATCACGAAGTACTAGTAGCCTGTTTCGCTCTTCCTGCGAAAGAATTCTAGTTTCTTCCACCCTCTCAAGCTCATCAATTTCTTCCAGAAAGGACTCTTTATCACGCCAGTTGTTCGCGAATCTAGACCGGTTCCATCTACAGAGCCTCTTTCTCAGTCTACGAATTTTTCCGCACCATCGAGAAGCCGCGTCCCTGCCTGCCATGGGAAGAGCCCAGTTCTCCATAACCAAATGGTGGAATCCCTGAATTTCCAGCCAGGCCTTTTCAAATCTGAATTTCCTAGGTTTGCGAGCTCCCCGACTCCCCACCTCGAGGAGGATCGGGGTGTGGTCTGAAGTTGGTTTAGGGATCGTTCTGGCCGAAGCTAGAGGAAATAAAGCTTCCCAATCCATAGAGACTAGAATCCTGTCTAACTTGGCCATAACCGGATTCGCTTGCAAATTAGACCAAGTAAAAAGTCTATCATTGATTGGGATATCAATCAGCTCAAGTTCCGTGATAACTCTATTGAATTCCTCTCGGTGCCTATCGCTAGCGCCTCTTCCCTTGTGCTCAAAAGCAAATCTAGTGATGTTGAAATCCCCACCCACAATCCACGGTCCCGACCAGCGCTGACGGATGTTGGCCAGTTCTTGCCAGAAGGCCTCTCTATCTGTGGCCACGTTCGGCCCATAGACCACAGTCACCATCTGCATCCAATCATCGGAACGTCGCTTAAGTCGAGCAGTCAAGGAGAACGTTCCACAGTGCTCCTCTTCGCAGGAGAAAAGATCCGAATTAAATCCTATAGCAATTCCCCCTGAGGCACCGACAGAGGGGCGTAGCAACCACTCCTTTATCCTGTTGCCACTAACTCTTTTGAGTTTAAGCCCATGCTGGAGTTTGGTCTCCTGCAGCCCTACTACTTCCGCCCTGGAATTGTTAATGACATCCCGCACCATACCCCTCTTACCCCTATCCCCCAGACCCCTAACGTTCCAAAATAGTGTATTCATTGGGGGGATATGTCCAGGGAAATCGTTGTGGAGGGCGTAGGGCCGGCTACATCCTCGAGGATGATAGTCGACTCTTGCCGACTCCAGAAGCGTTATCATCCGATGACCTAACTCTTTGTGATTCCCAACCCCGAATTTTATTGAGGAGTAAGGCGATACGCTCAGTGTCCCAAACTTCTAACCCACATGTGAGTGCTAGATATAAAACATCAGAATCTGACATGCAATTTAAAATAGATGCTAAATAACTGGTCGTACCTCCATCGTCGTGCTTGGCGGCCTTGGCTGCGGCAGCGACCTCAAGATAGTCATCCAAGGACTCCACATGAGCCCTCTTGGTAGATCGCTGAACTCTGAATCCAACCGCTCTACGGAACTGTCCCGAGCTATCTCCCAGAGCTGAGTCTGGAATAGTGGACCGGACAAGCTCTGACGAGGACTCCCTCTGGGTGTTAGCAATGAACTCCGTGTCCTCAGAATCCTCCTCGGAGAGAGAGAAATCTACATCGAGATTCAGCCGTCCTTCTCGATCCTCATCACTGTCTGTGAGTATAGACCCAGCATTAAGAGTAGGCGCTTTCACTCCGGACCCCTCATTGGGCCCGTCGCACAAAGCATCAGTAATAACAGTGGACTCAGCTATTGCGGTCCCCTCGATGGGCCCGCTCCCAATCTGGTGAATAGTCGTGGTGTTCGAGTCAATGGACTTGCAACCTCCAGTAACATCAAAAGTCAATATGGACACCTCTTTGTGCCCAATATTACCAATAAAAGGCCCACTTGTAGGCCCATTAGAAGAAGCAACAACAGCACTGTTACCCACCACTACTCCGCGGCACAACGTACCGCGTTCCTCGATCAAAGTGCTCCTCGATATGAGCAGCGGATCTGAGTGAGCTGTCGACTTTTGATTTGGGGGGGGGGGGTTGGTGGGTGCATTGCAAGCTCGGTCTTCTTCAATTGGAAGCTTACCCACCCGCACTTGTTCAACACGTGGCATCGCATCATTAGAGGGGGTTTTGGTGGGTTCAACATGAAGTGGGTTCACATCCTCTGGCGTGAGACCCGAAGCAATGCTTCGTCTCTCTTTGTCTTGATCACAGAGGCCAGGCTGTAGTTGTACTGTTGTCTCTCCTTCTTTCCTCAATAACGACACTTTCGCACCAACAGCAGTGTTGAGAGCTTTCAAATGGCTGCTCTTTTCACTCAGGTTGAAGCTAACCACTCTCGACGCTTTCCCCAGAGGGATCTCTGCATCCTTACTCACTGCCGTCTCAGATGTTTCTTTTTCCCCACTCTCTTTACGACCACTCTTCTCTTTCCCCACACACGCCTCTGAGCTCTGGAACCCCTGTTCAAAAGGTGTCCCTTTACAGCCTTTTGGAGCTGCCCAAACTCGCTCCACCCACTCTCTGGTGGATTGGGTTTTGTCTTTGGTCTTTTCCACGACGATGGATTTGTCGCTACTCAAGAGTAGGTGACTGTCCTTCTGGTGCTTTGCCAGTCCTGCCACTCTACCCTGCTCGGCAGTCAGCTGCTTCAGACCACTTTTTTCCCCAACCCTGCCAAAGCTGTTGTTCTGAGCCCTCTGCGCCTTGACTGACTCTGGAGTCGCCCATGATGACGGGGAGTGAGCTAGGCCGTTGGATCCAATGTTCAGCTCCTGAAGCCGCTCATCGGTGTCCCGCCTTTCCCCAGTACTCCGACCAACCTCGCTTGAGGTGACTCGACGCGCGACCATTTCTTTTGCCGAGACAATATCTGTCTCTGGGAGTGAAGAGTCATGGCGTTGCTCCATTCTTCTCGCCGCCTCAATCACCTCTCGATGGGCCCTCTCCACCTCATGGGAGCCATCGATGGTGAGATCCCAGGTTGGCTTCGTCACTTGCATGTAACTCCTACCATCCCTAAGAGCAGATGTTGGAGTTCGGATCTTGGTATTGGGCTGTTCGGCGTCTTCGCATCTGTCGAGGATGAACCGAATTAAGTAGGATTCCACGAAGGAGTATACCTTCGCGAATCTGGGCATCAGGCTAATGTCTCTGCTTCTAATCAAAACCCTTGCTGAGACTATCTCCGACCTCCAAACAGTCTTCTCGTCCACCTCCACCACCGTTCCAAAATCAGAAACAATCTCCTGCAAAGCTTCTTTTTTCCAAAAATGTAGCGGGATGTTATGTATCCACACCCAATACCTGTCCCCTTGGGGTTTCTCGGCTCCAAAACTCGGAGACCAGGCTTCGAAATCAAGCTTAAAGTGCCCAAAATCCAACTCAGCTTCCCCGGCGAGTTCTAGCATCTTCTTCGGTGTTGGGCAGGAAACTAAGAACCTGATAGGGCACATCCTTTTGACGACCCAATCTCGATCCGCTTTCATAGGCCATCTCTCGCTAAGTGCTCTGAGAACATGTGCTTCCGAGGGTCTCCCCGCCGTCACTCTCGCCACCGCACACCATTGAGTGAGCCAGGCTTCCTCTGCCTTAATGGTAGATAGGCTGTTCGCTAGTTTGATCGTGGCCGGGGTGTCCGGAGAACGACCCCGATACACTCGTCTTGCCTCATCATCGATGGAAGAGGCCATGTTGGTGCAATTGTACGATAGATGGCCCCATTTCAAGCACCTAAGGCAGCGCACATCTTTGGTGCACTCCGATCGGAAATGCCCCAAATCGCTGCAACTAAAACACGGTATTGGCTTTCGCTTTCCCTTCCTTTTTTGCTTCTTGAGAGTTTGCGTCGGAGATTTTGATATTTTCTTCCTCTTGTGAACCACTTCCTGCCAGTAATTCCCCTCTTCTTCAGTAGGCGGTAGGCCATTGGCTTCCTCTGGTTCCTCATTTGGACCCCTTCGTTGGGCCCAAATGTCGCTGGACTGCAGGGACTCATTGGTCGGCCGCCCTGGCAGCGAGGGATTGGCATTGGGCAGTAGGGTGTCGTTGGGTTGGAGGGGTATGCTGTGAATTGATGGTGGCGGGTTCTCAGGGAGACGGGGATGATGAGATGTATGCCCTGCTCCAATAGAATGAGCTGGTCGTTGAGTTGAGGCGGTACCCCTTGTGATGCTGGCGTGGTAGTTGTTGTTGATGCTGGCCATACTCCCTGTGGTGCTCTCTGTGTTGTGTGCGTAGAATAGACCTGTGTGAATGCTCCCTGTAGTTTCTCTCTCTAGCGTTGGATTGAAGGTCTCTGTCAGTGTCTTTCTTATGTGACACCGGTTTATGGCGCTCGTGGTCGCGATGCCGGTCCGAAGTAGGGGGACTCTTACGCCTGAGCTGGGCAGGAGGAGGACCCCTTCTTTGGGCCCTCCCTGACCACAAGTTGCTCCGTATTAGGGCGGTGATGATTGAAGACACTCCCCTCTCGCCGTGGAAGTGCATCTCGATGTGCCCGCGGGGGGGGGGGGGGGGGGGGAAGTGCCTCCCTGAGCCCTAAGGGATCACCTACACCACCAGCCTGACTCGGGGTATTGGTGGGGTTTAGCTTGCTTTGCTGTTGGTGTTGGATTTGGTCTTTGTTCTGGTTTTGATGCTGTCTATGAGTTGGAACAACGGGTTGAGGAGGAGAGCAGGTGGTAGTAAGGTCATGCGGTTGTGGGTGGGTTGGTGATGGTGGAGGTGATGTAAGTGGTAGAGCGGAGTGGTTGCGGCGGACCCCTTCAGTGGGTTTGCAGCCTCTCAGTTCTATTTCGGACAACATTGTTGAGGATTGAAGGAAGTAGCAAGAGGTTTGTGGCTGTAGTTGGATATTGTTGTTGGTTATACGGTTGGATAGGTAGAGAGCAGGGACAAGGATGGCTGGGAAGGGAGTGAAGATGATGGGAGGGGGTAACAGGGGGTTAACGGCCGGAGAAATAACAGGCGGGGAGGGTCGGAAAAGTTTCAGGGTAGGGTAGTTGGTAGGATATATTAGGCATGTTAGATAACATGAGAATCTAAGTAAGAATACTGGTTGAGCAGCAAAAATAAAGATGAATTCTTCATCTGGTGTAGATATCCAACCTACCAACTTGATTGAGAGTTGAGAGAGTTGAAAGCTTGTTCTTACAAGATGGAGAGCACTTGAGTCTTGAGAGAGTTGAGAGAGTTGTTGATCGTTGTTGATGTTGATTCCACAATTTGTTGAGAGAGTAGAGAGAGTTGAGAGAGTTGAGTGAATTTGTGAAGAGAAATGAATGAAATGTGGTTGTATATATAGATTATGTATATTTTCGGATTTTCCAAAATACCCCTAAAAACTTGCTAGTAAATATATGTTGGGAGGTAGTTTGGTGTTATATAAATCCAAATTTTTTTAAAAAATCAGAAAAGTTTCAAAAGAAAAAATCCCCCTTAACGGTCGGCATGCGGTTTAGCCCAGACCGGACCGAGTCGGTTCAACCTGGTCCCGGTTCAATCTGGTCCGGGCCATAATTAGGTCGGGCCTATGCAAGCTTTCGAAGGGGGATGTGGGGCCCGGACAAGTCCGGATTTTTGGGAGGTTACAGGCGGGTTGGCCCGCATTGGGGGCAGTCTGGGCCGGTCCCGGGCTGAACCAGCCTGAATGCCTACCCTATATTCCACCTTTAAAAAAACAAAAAAATAATTAACGTCGGTTTGAGCTCAGCATGGACGGTGGGACGTTGCCCACTGTGAATGTAAGCTCTATTTTCAGATTTTATTGTATTTTGTTTCTTTTGATTATTGTATTTGGATTCATTTGTCATAATGTATTTTGTCTTTTCTTGGTTCTTTTATTTCTCTCTTGATCGATCTGTGTTCTTTTGGTTGGATCATATTCTCTTTGCAAATTTTGCTCTTTCTATTTTGAGTTCGATTTGTACTCCTTTTTGTTCGTCTCGTCTCATAGCATTTATTTGCCTCTTTTTGGAGTCAAAATCGATACCCAAAACCCATAAAATCTTAACCTAAACCCTAATTCCTAATCCCTATAATAATTAAATAACCTATTTTCCTCTCTCTTCCGCCCTTTCTCTCTCCCCGCACCCTACTTTCTTTCTTCTCTGTTTCTTTACAAACCCAAACCGCAACCTTAAACCCTATACCCTTGTTGCTTCACCAATCGACTTCCACCGTCTCCACCATCACCCTCGTCTCCCTCGATCCTCACAGTCTCCACCGTCGTCGTCCCCCATTGTCCTCGCCATCACCGATCGAAACCCATCCACTGAAGCCTTCACCATTGCCAAAACCTCTCACCGTCACCCTAACCCATCTCCGTGCACCCCCCATTGCCCTCGTCGTTTGTCGCCGCTCCACCGAGACCCCCCCTCACGTCGCCGTCGAGTCCCCAAGATCGTCGCGCACCATCGTCCTCTGTTTTCGATCGCAAAACAGAGCTTTTCGCTCGTCGGAGTTGTCATCACCACCGTCGCTACCCGACCGTGGTGCCGTCGCCTTCTCCGTGGTCGCTTCGTCGTGCCGCCAGCCGTTGCAGTCGTCGCGCTGCTTCGCCATGCCGTTCTCTCTCTCTCTGATCGGAAGGTTGAAGACGAAATCCTATTTGTGGGATTTGGTGTTCCGTGTTCTGGGCACTTTGGATCGGATTCGTTGTTGTGTGTTTGGATCAGATCCGGTGTGGAGTTCAGGTGCTGAGTTGCTGTTGTTGCTTTGTTTGCTTGGAGTTCTTCGCATGGTCTTCCCACGTGCTGCTTTGGGAGTTCGCCCGGGATTCTGATCCTGTTATTCTTATTAATTGTATCTGCAATATAACAGGCAAGTCTCCTCTTGAACTAATTTATTATTTTGTTCAAGTTTATTTGATCTCCTGCAAGTAGATCCGTCCATTTTGTTATCAAACTACCTTTGACAATTCCGTTAAGATTATCGAGAGTTTACACGAGCCAACCTGACATACTCTTGACATCGTGCTATCTCTTTGATCTAAAACCTAGTCCCTATTGTTTCATGCATATGTACATTTAAATAACTAGATTCAAGCATAGGACTACTTGATAAATTGGACATGTTGAATTGAACGTGCTTGTAGCGCCCCGAATTTCTAATATAATAACTTAGAAAATACGTGGCACAATCTCAGCATCAACTTCAATGTAATAGTACACATAGCCCAAAAATACACAAATGATTTTATTCCAACTTTTATTACAACAATCTTTTTCAAATGCAGCAGAAATACAAACACCTTGAATTAAAAAAATTCTTTTTACAACACTTCTCTTTACAAAAATTACACAAGGCTCTATTACATTACTTATAATCTCCAAAGCTAACTCAAGCGTACAAACCCCCAAACTCTAAGCAGCAACCTGCAACATATGAGGCTAGAGATGATCCCTAACCCCCAAAACTAAAGGGGTCAGCCATAAATGGTGTGAGTGACATAAAAGCAAACAACATAATTTAATCGAAAACATAAAGTTATCAACAACATGTATCATCAACAAGAATAAAGGAATGAGAAATAACAAATAAGTAAAGCATGGAAACATCATAAATGAAAACAACAAGTGCATCTAGTCTAAGTGTTAAGTGTAGGAAAACTGGAAAACTCATGCATAAAACCAAGTCAAAACAACACCAAATCTATATGCGGACTCTCTAATGCATACTTGTCGAAGTCTATGCATCCCATTCTATATAGGTTCGGTGCAAGCCCTTAACGTCTTCACTTCATAGGGTTCAATCCCCCGCTATGAAACTAATCCTATCACGATGACTACTACGAGATAAAGATAAACTATGAGAATTAGCCCATGCCTGATAATTCCGGAGATGGATCCCAGATCTCAGGTATTTTACCTGGATAATTCCGGAGATCATCCCACATCTAGACATAGACACATCATCACATGAATACCCCATGTGCGTCGCCTCGACTTTGATAATTCCGGAGATCAATCCCACATCTCAAGCAAACCACTTGGATAATTCCGGAGATATATCTCACATCTCAGGTAATTTACCTGGATAATTCCGGAGATAAATCCCACATCTAAAGATAGTTACTTGGATAATTCCGGAGATTAGATCCCACATCTAAAGCCATACTGAGGTGCATAACTCATGTTCCCGTTCATCATATCACCACTAGTGCCTGTCCTTATCATTTGGGTTATTTAATTACTCAACGAATCTCCTAGAGTGGTGTACCCTACCGGCCTAAATTTAAACTGAATAACTGAAATGCCTCAATAGGCCAAAACAAAATAACTCAACACCGGTATACTAGGGTCACACACTTCTAGAGACTCAAACTCAAAAGTCTTAAACAACTTTCCACTAAACAAAATTAGCTCAACTGAATATCTCAAATCAAAAGCTTAACTGAAGACAAAGTATAGACTGAATTATCTGAAAACCAATCATTCGAAATAGCACTAAAGTTTACAAAGATCCTTCAGTACCAGTCGACTTATGCTGTGATAAGTCGACTGTCCAGAGGACAATTATCCAAAATTTTACAAAAATAAACTAAGTCATATTACAGTCGACTTAAGAAGGGGATCAGTCGACTTACCAGAGGTAAATTCCAATAATTTTCACAAAAATATTCTAAGTATATAAGTCGACTTAAAGGAGGTATAGGTCGACTGTCCAGAAAGACTAATAATTTCAAAATAAATTCTCAGTTGACCAGTCGACTGCCTAGGGTCTCAGTCGGCTGTCCAGAACAAATCTCAAAAGGCTAATGATACATCAGTAGGGTCGTACCAGTCGACTGAGAAGTCTACCAGTCGACTGTCGGCCTATGGTTTACATAATTTAGATCTGAATACAAAATCAAAACTGGGGTTTTCTAAAGATTCGTTGTTTATGATAATAGTTCGTGTTCAGGAAAAATGACAAATCTCAACTAATCCTTATTATGGATATATCACTCAAAACTTCAAATGTCAAAACTCAAGTTTTCATGTTCTAGATCACTAATTCTTTCATTAGAGTTTCTCAATACTAAGTTTCTTTCACAACTCTCAATAAAATTTGATTTACTATATATATAAGATCCAGATGTTCACCATCCGATCATAACCATACTCAAATCTTAATCATGTCTCTAGCAATATGATTATATAACCAAGGATCTACTAATCATTCGTAGATTTCACAACATGGTATAAGCAACAATCATTATTCACACGAATCATACCACAATACAAGATCTATATTATTCACAACATCAAGTCAAACAACAATGCCACTCGCATACATAGATTAATAACAAGACAAATTTATACCATTCACAAAAACAAAACAAACACACAATGTCATTCACATAAATCAAACAGCAAAACATATTTATATCACTCACCTTTAATTGAGAAGATTCAACGAAAATGTCTTCCTTTTGCTAAATCCAACCTCTCCTTTCTCCACCAAAACAAGTCTCCAAAATTCTGTATATTCCCAGCAATGACGGCTGCAAAATCCTTTTAAATACAGGCCGGGATTGAAAGGAATTAGGGTTTTGAAGTACTTTTGCAAAATAGTCCCTTTCAATTTATTACTTCATATATATAACCTTCCTTAGTTAAAATGAGTTAAATAAATCAAAACTAAATAAAATCCTTTCACCACTGAGTTTTCCAACAACCCAGCACGGCCCAGAGATAATAAAATCCCGGATTTACATTCAGGGTGGCGATTTTGCACAAAAACCCTCCCTTTTGTAATATTTGCAATTACGTCATAAAATATTTATAAAAATCCAGAAAAATCAGAAATAATATCTAATAATACATATTATATTTTCCAATCAAAATATCTGATTTTTACCTTCCAGAAAAATATTTGCACGAAGGTCCAACATAAATTCTATATTTGCAAAAACACCCTTTTTGTTTAAATCTTCACCAAATCGACTTTAAATAAAGTCTAAATATATTTAAATTCAAATGATGACCATGAAGAACCAAAATATCAGTAAAAAACGAATTTTCATAGATCCAAACGACTTTTTACATAAAAGCCCCTCTCTTTCGAGATATTTGTAAAAATAGTTTCTTTATTCAGAAAAATTCCAAAATTTAGAATACACTCCATAATAAGTATGAGAACTTATCAAAAAATATCAAATTGTATATTTATACCAAAATTATTTGCACGTGTTTCGCACGTGTAAAAAGATAAATCTTTTAGAAAATATTTATTAAATTTCCAGTAAATCATTTTAATTCATTTTCAAATCTTTAAATTAATATTTGAAAATACGGGGTTCTACAGTGCTAGATTGAGTTTGACTGATGAATAGTACCATGCCTGTGATAATTATATCTTAAACCTTAGAAATTGCATGTTGACACCTAGGATTCACTTGATTACCAATTTGCATGCTATATGTGATCATATGAATTATTTATTTGCTTATTCATGTTATGTCAATTTCTAGACTGTTAGTTACTTCATTTTGTATTAGTTTTCACCTATGTTAATGTCATAATTTGAATTTCCTTCACATACATTGATTTTTAGCCCCTGATGCCTAGTTTAAATACTTTTGACGGATCTAAGTTCCGCTGTGTCATTTGCTAGATATTAATAATTTAGTACAGCCATGTTAGAAATTTCAGACTCATAATTTCATGCGTACCCTGCTGTTCTATATTTTATTTGACCCTGTTAACTGTGAAAGAAAAATCTGAAATAAATTAGTCTGGACCTAGACATGCATAGGTATTACCAAAATTTTTATAGATTTTATTAATGAGTTCTCTGATTTGAAATAGTTAGTTGAACACAACCTACTGCATGCTGCCTGAACATAAAACCTGAATATAATAGAGTTTTCACCCTAGTTTCTATATCTTTTATATGCCTTAATTATACTCGTTGGAACCGTGTGGAAGTCTACTTTTTAGGACTTCCGGCGGATTTAGATTTGCTATTTTTTAGTAGATGCAATCTTTATTTTAGTACAGCAAGGTCATGCTGTCCTGATTTTGTGATATGTGTTTATATGTTGAGTTTGCCTCATGCTTTGACTGTAATGCTTAGAATTAGTCTCACATAGTAATATACAACATTGAAACCCTCTTGCATGCTCACATAGGATGAAAATAAATTAATAAAAAGCCGGGGTATCATAGGTAGACTTGGTAGTGAACGATTGGAAACTGTACTCGGTCGGGCCCTACTACCTGATCTGTACCGACCCGTACTGATGGCCATAAAGCACTGCCGAATAATTACTATCCCTGAGCATGAAAAACTGATTACTAAGCCGAGTACACGGACCGAGGGCTCACCATCAGTCTAAAGCGTACACTGTGTGTTGCGCCGAACCTGTGGAATGGGACACAGTAGTATGTGCACTAGATAGATTAATAAAATACTTAATAACCTGCATTTCCCGTTTGATCCTGACATCACTCATTACATGCGTGATTTACTGAAGACCTTTGATAATATTGCCTGCTCTTTGCTTTGTTCTTTGTCTTTGACTATGTCCTTATTTCTTGATATTCATGCTTTCCTTTATCCTTTGTTTTCTCTACTTGCTGCCCACGACTTGCTCTAAGGACACTCTTTTATTTCTTTTTAGATCAAGATTTTACAGGTGCTGAAGGATCTATTCCGAAGGAATTGGTGAGCAACATTTCTAAAGATGGATCCAATCTCCGCTGCTTAGTTTTATTTGTTGCTAATTTTATTTCTTGAATATTGTCATGATTTGTACTCTGTTTTGGGTTTTATGACCCATAGTTTGTTTTGATCCCAGATGTTGGATATTTATACTGTTGGATTATTCATTATTATTGGAATTTTATCTTTGATTCTTGTGGTTATTTTTCTTGCGTGGTTGTATTTTGTTGTTCTTATTGCTGAGTTTGTCTGGTACAGCTTATGGATGGTGTTTACATCATTTACTGGGCCTACGTTACGTACTCGTATTCCGTATTTTGGAAAACGGGGCATGACATTGAACAAGAAATATGTAACAAGAAAGAGATAGGGTGAGGTGCTTTGACATATCTAGTGAAATTAGGGGGCGTTTGATACGTGAGAATGTGCAAGAGAATCACAGATTCCTTCTTAGATTAATTTGTTTGGTATGGAGGATTCTCATGGAAATTTCATAACAAACAATAAAATAACAAAAAAAACTATATTTAAAAAATATTCCCTTTAAAATTATGGAATTTGAGAATTCTAATGGGATTTCCATAACAAACAATAAAATAACAAAAAAAACTAAAATGAAAATATACAATAATAAATATTTTTACGGAATGCAATATATTATACTAAATGCGATAATATAACATTTTTAAGAATCTTCATTTCCATCTTTATATTTATGAAAATCCTCTCATTTTCAGAATCTTCTAAACTGTATACCAAATATATCTTAATGATTAGGAGAGGAATGCGAAT
This sequence comes from Hemerocallis citrina, assembly GCA_017893485.1. Classification (NCBI taxonomy): domain Eukaryota; kingdom Viridiplantae; phylum Streptophyta; class Magnoliopsida; order Asparagales; family Asphodelaceae; genus Hemerocallis; species Hemerocallis citrina. The sequence continues at coordinate 283,686,006 of CM030358.1, forward strand.
CTGTTTGGTTTAAAAACTATGATTTATGTTGGTTAACTATTTCTCTTTGAGTAATGCTTTAGCCACTACCAATTTCACTATCATTCCCTTCACTACCTTAGGTGGCATACTCCTAGGGGAGAGTTCTCCCACCTACTCTATCTTTCCCTACCTATTGGAGTGGACCACCTAAGATAGTGAAAAAAAATGTAGTGAACTTGATAGTGGATGTAGCATTACTCTTTCTCTTTTCCCCTCTGTGGGTCCCAAACACACATCTCGGTAAACACTCTGAACTTTTTTTTGAAGAAAAAACACTCTTGAGGTTGCGTTTGGTTTGTTGTTTTGAAAACAGTTTTCTGAAATTGAGAATGTAAAAGCTGTTTGGTAATCATTTTTTATGAAAATAGTTTTTTGAAAATGAGAGTATAATGTATGTATAGATTTGGTTGTATATATATACTGTATACATTATATATACTCTGATACATACATGTTGTATACATATACATACATACTGATATATAATAATATAAACAAATTTAATAATATACATATATATAATAATATATAATAATTATAATAATATATATGCAATAATAATATATTCAAATTATATATTAAACAATTTATTATAATAATAATAAATTAAATAATAATAAATATAATAATATATAATAGTAATATATAATAATAATAATATATATTATAATAATAATAGATTATTATAATAGTATATATAAAATAGTATATATGAAATAATAGTATATATAAAATAGTTTATATAAAATAATAAAATAATATAATATATATATAATAATAATATAATATAAAAATTGTATATATAATAATAATATAATATAATAATAGTATATATAAAATAGTATAAGTTAATAGTATATAAAAAATAATAATATATATAATAATAATATAATGTAAAAATTGTATATATAAAATAGTATATATAAAATAATAATATATTACAATAATTGTTTATATTATTATATATCAATAAAGGTAATTTCACATACAGGCGGATCCAAAGCAGGTACTGGATCTCCTTCTCACAGATCCAATAACCCACGAATGGGTCCGCTCCAATTGGGCACGGGTCCCGACCCGAAGCGAGCCCAGACCAGCAAGAGCCAAATCAGGACCACTGATTTGACCAAGTCAACGGGCCTGATTTGCTCTCACCGGGAATCAAGGGGTTAGTTTCCTAAACAGACTGTGAGGATTTTCCTCCTAGCAGTTACACAGGGAACCAGGCCTCTAATGACTCCCCAGGCGACTATAAATACCTCCCCTCTGCCACTGTGACGAGGTTAATCACTTTTTCACCACTTTAAGCTCTTTCTTAATCTCTTCTAATTACTGACAAGAGCGTCGGAGGGTGCGTCGCTGGAATCAATCCCGGTGTTTCGCACTTCCTTGCAGGTTGCGGCAGGAGCAAGAAGGCTTGAGTCAACTGTTCAGGTTTTTCTCGGACTCACAAATTCTATCTGTTTACCCCCACACCGAAATCAGCGGTAACAGATTGGCGTCGTCTGTGGGAAAAACAACCACACGAACAGCCTCAGCCCCTTCTCTGTCGTCCTCCCCAACCATGCCTCCAAAAAAGGTCAGATCCAGAGGGTCAAACCGTGGGGCTAATCCCGCCGACCCTACAGAGGAAGCCCCTCTCAATCCTATTCCGCAGCATGATCTTCCTCCGCCGGCCCAGCAGGGCCAGCCTCCTCTTCCCAAGCAGCAACCCAACAATGGCCCTTCCGGCCATAACGGTCGGAAGCAGAAGCAGCCCCTCAACCCGGACCATGTCTCGGTCCATAATGGGTCCTCGGACTCAATGGCTTCTCATCATCCCGACCTCCGCAACACACTCCTGAACCGCCAGAATGATGAGGACCTTCGCACTCACCTTGATGAGAGGCGGGCCCGAGAGGGAGCCTCCTGCCAGCATCATAGTGAGCGCTCGCCTCACCGCCGAGACGGCAGACGGTCTCCGGACCGAAGGGGCCGAGCGGCTTCGCCCGAGCGCCGAAGGAGGAGGCCACAGTCCCCCGCGGATCGGCGTCATCGCAGGAACAATGATGCACCCATCACCCGTGCTGAGTTCCTACAATTCCAAGACACCGTACTGCAGGCTCTCAACCTTCGGCAGAACGCCCAAAATGCCCCGAGGGCTCCAACGCCCCCGAGGGATCCCAGTCCCCGTCGCCGAACCCGAAGTCCTTCCCCGGCTCCCAGCCGCCAGCAGCAGCACTACAGTCCTCGCCGATCCCAGGACTACCAGCGCCGCAGTCCGCGCTCCCCTTCTTACGAAGAGGAATCCGGGGGGTCATATGATTACCAGCGGAGGGACGACGCCCTCATCCGCCGTCTCCATGAGGTGGAGAGGCGCATTGGCCGCATGGACAGAGAAGAGGAGTCCCGAGCAGGAACAGTCCGTCCCAGCAGACCCCCTTTCTCTCGGTCGATCATGGAGGCCCACATACCGAGGGGTTTCAAACCTCCGCAGTTTGAAACGTACTCAGGGGAATCCGACCCAGTTGATCACGTCGAAAGGTTTTGAGTGGGGCCAACCACAACAGGAATCGTTCGACCAACTGAAGGCATACTTGGTGAACCCCCCTCTGCTCAGCGAACCGGTCCCGGGCGAGACTCTCTTCGTCTACTTGGCTGCTTCCGAGCAGACCCTAAGTGCTGTCCTGGTAAGAGAGGAGGACCGGTCCCAAAGGCCCATCTACTACGTGAGCAAGGTGCTTCGGGATGCCGAGCTCCGCTATCCGAAGATAGAGAAGATGGCCTACGCCCTAGTCACAGCGGCGAGGAAGCTTCGGCCATACTTTCAGTCCCACTCGATCGTCGTCCTCACTGACCTACCCCTAAAGCAGATCCTCTACAAGCCTGAGACCTCGGGCCGGCTGATGAAGTGGTCCATAGAGCTGAGCCAACATGACATCTCTTACCAGCCTCGGACAACAATTAAGGCGCAGGCACTCGCCGACTTCATCGTAGAGTCCACTATTCCTGAGGTCGAACACATTCCGAATGGACCCCCCATTTGGACAGTCTTCGTGGACGGATCCTCCTGTAATGAAGGAAGCGGCGCCGGCATCATTCTAAACGGCCCTGACGACTTCGTCCTCCAGTATGCGATCCGCATGAACTTCAAGGCCTCGAACAATGAGGCAGAATACGAAGCACTCATTGCTGGCCTCGGACTTGCACGAAGTGCTGGGGCGCAGTGCCTCCGAATCCACAGCGATTCCCAGCTCGTCGTAAACCAGGTCTTGGGCGAGTACGAGGCCCGAGACGAGCGGATGGCGAAGTACCTAGCTAAGGTTCGGGCCCTCATGAGCCGGTTCGAGGAGGCGCTCATCCAGCGGGTCCCTCGTGAAGAGAACTCACAGGCCGATGCCCTCTCCAAATTGGCCTCGTCCTCACTGCAAGGTCTCGAATAGATCGTACTGATCGAAGTCCTCTCTAAGCCGAGCATCGAAGACGAGACAGCTGGCTCGGCGGAATCGTTGCCGGTCATGTTACAAGATAATTGGATGAAGCCTTTAGTGGAGTTCTTAAGGGACGGGCTCCTACTCGAAGACCCCAAAGAGGCTCGCCGAGTCAGAACTCGGGCCGAGCGGTATGTCTTGATCGAGGGCATCCTATACAAACGCTCTTTCTCTCAAATAGACGGCCGACCGTACCTTAGGTGCCTTTCTCCGGATCAGGCCGAATATGCCCTACAAGAGCTCCACGAAGGCATCGGAGGGGCACACTCAGGATTTAGGTCCTTGGCCCGAAAAGCTTTGAATTATGGGTACTTCTGGCCGACCCTCCTTCAAGACGCCGAGCGACACGTTCGGCAATGCAGCTCTTGTCAGAGACACTCTGGCATCCGTCGCCTCCCTCAGGCCAACCTCGCCTCCCTATCAAGTCCCATCCCCTTTGCAATGTGGGGGATGGATTTACTAGGGCCTTTCCCTCCGGCTCCGAGTCAGTTCAGGTTCTTGGTCGTAGCCATCGACTACTTCTCGAAGTGGGTCGAGGCCGAGCCCCTCGCCACTATAACCGAGAACAAGGTGGTACAATTCTTCTGGAAGAGCATCATCTGAAGGTTCGGCGTCCCCCGTGTCCTCGTGACGGACAACGGGACTCAGTTCACTGGCGCAGCATTCCGAGCTCTGTGCGACGACCTTGCCATCCAGCAGCATTTCTCGTCCGTTTCCCACCCTCAGTCGAACGGACAGGCAGAAAATGCTAATCGGCAGATCCTCGTAGGCATCAAGAAAAGGCTGGACAAAAGTTCCAAGGGCTTATGGGTCGACCAACTCCCCAACGTCCTATGGAACTACCGCACGAGCAAGCGGACCCCCACAGGCGAGTCCCCTTTCAACCTCACCTATGGGTCCGAGGCCGTGATACCTCTCGAGGTCGGAATACCTTCCCCTCGGCTCACAGCCTATAACGAAGCACAGAATGCCAGGGACCTCAGAGCAGACTTAGACCTGATAGATGAACTGAGGGAAAGAGCGGCGATTCGGCAGCAGAGTTACCGAAGAAGGGTTGAACTGGCATACAACAAAAAGGTCCGACCCGCCAACCTTAAGCAAGGAGATTTAGTCTTGAGAAAATTGGCCATATCCTTCCCCAGTCAGAAGAGCAAGCTGGCTCCGAACTGGGAAGGGCCGTACAGGATCACGAGGGTAGTTCGGCCCGGAGCTTATCGTCTTGAAGATCTAGAGGGCAGAGAGCTTCCGAGGACCTGGAATGCCGACCACCTCCTAAAATACCAAGAGAGTGCTCCGGCGCCACTCTAAGTATCATAGGATATCGAACCATTCCAGTCCTCTGACTTGTAACCTATTTTCATAAATTGTACTATGTAAAACGGTTCGCCGTCGATTGTCAATAAAGAAAGCTCTGTCGTGTTTGTGAATTCGCATGTTTCTCTCCCCTCTTATCACCTGCTTTTTAAATTGTGATTTCAACCAATGGTTCGGAGTCCACGTTCGGCTCGACCTCACCTCCTCAGCTCGTCCCCGGACGAACCAGGGGTAGACCGTCGTTCGGAACTACTCCCACAACCGTTGAACTACACCGATGGTTCGGAGTCCAACACTTGGCTCGACTTTACCTCCTCGGCTCGCCTCCGGACGAGCCAGGGGTAGATCGCCGTTCGGAATTGCTCCCACAACCGTTGAACTACACCGATGGTTCGGAGTCCAACACTCGGCTCGACTTTACCTCCTCGGCTCGCCTCCGGACGAGCCAGGGGTAGATCGCCGTTCGGAATTGCTCCCACAACCATTGAACTGCAATGATGGTCCCGGAGTCCAGCACTTAGCTCCCAGTCCCCCCAAGCTTGCTTCGCGGCAAACTGGGAATGGTCCACCCCTCTGCTCCGTCAGCGAAGGGACACCAAAGCTACGTCCGGCCACATAATCCGAGCACCCTTGCCTAACAGCCGAAGCCCGAAGCCCTACGCCTTCGGTCAACTACCGAGCAAGTGCCTTCCCGAGCTCGCAAACGGAGAAAACTCACTTTCTCCTCAATTTTCGCACATGATCTCGATCAGACGGCCCAGATCTTGCCACCAACGCTAAACGACAAGATAGCGTTTTCTTGGGAACTGAGCCGCCTCGAGATTCGTGCCTACGTTTGACGGCTCAGATCTTGCCACCTGCGCTAAACGACAAGATAGCGTTTTCTTGGAAACTGAGCCGCCTAGGGATTCGTGCCGTACCTTGTCAGAGTCGCTAAGCGACGAAATACTGTACTCATAGGTACCCCGTTCGGTTCAACACTCTCGCCGACGGAACTAACACACTCGGTTCGTGGATCTCGGCGCGACCTAACACAGTTATAAGCAAGACAAATGTGCAGAGCCATGAAAGATATTTTATTAAACAACCAGGCCATAATACAACGCACATCTTTTCCATGGTTACAAAGTGTTTGCAAACAAAATACACGACGCTGACCTACTACACTTGGCCCTCATATGGAAATATCTTCACTAGACTGCTCGGTCGCCTGTTCGTCCTCCTCGGCTGATAGCTCCCCTGCATCGTTCCGGAGCTTCGCTACCACAGTCTGCAAGTGTCGAATCTCCGAGAGCAAATCGTCCCGCTTGGCTATAATCTTCGACTGGTTGTGCCGAATACACTTGACCCGAAGAGCATTGCTGAAAGCGGTTTGCGAATCTTTGTCCCCTTCTGTAGGGCTCAACTCGGCGATCCTATTCTCCAGGCGTTGGATCTCGGCTTCCCGTAGGGCGAGGACGGACAAAAGGTGGGCCCGCTCACTCTCAGTTCGGCGTAACTCCAGTTCGGCGCTCCTAGGACTCAGAGCCGCCGTCCCAGGAGTCGCTTCGGATCCAAAGTCGTCATCCGAGCCGTGGGGATCAGCATATGGGTCGGCCGCCTCGAGCTGAAAAAAGGGAAAAACAAATAGCAAGACTTCAAAACATCGCCGAGGCCCAACACTTAAAATTTTTCCAAATCACAAATCCGGATTCATATTCAGACATGTTAATTCTACATACAATGAGACCGACCGTACAACAACGTTTTACAACAAATCAGAAGGGACATGAAGCGACATGATCAGGTCCTCTTCGGAAGGGGAACGCTTCGGTTTAAGGAAACGCGAGGACGACGAGGCCTGCCCTCCGAGCTCGATCCTAAACCAACGAAGCGCGACCCCCCTTCGCTGCTGGCCCTAACTGCGGTGCCGACCGAGGCCCCGCTCGACGAGACGGCCGCACTGCTCTGCGTGTCGGCTGGACTCCGTCCGGTCATAGGCGAGCGTGTCGCAAGTTCGTAAAAAGAAATCCCTCTCTCGCTCTCTTCACGAGTACATGACGTACTGCGGACGTTAGCCCTCTCCGGCACAGGCTTGAGCGACGCGACCTCTTCCTCCAGTTCGATGATTCTGTCTCTCAGAGCGTCGTCCTTCGCCATCTTCTTCGGACGAGAAGGTCTTGACGAGCCCGAGACAGTGGCGCCATCAGTCGCAAGCCGTCGGAAGTGAGTGACCTCGATCCCCCTATCTATCGTAATCCTCCTGAGCTTGTCGACCTCGGCCAACAATCTCTTACGCTCGGCCGACGCCTTCTCTAGCTCGGAAGTCAGCTTCTCTTCTGCCACCGAGCGTTCTTTCTCCGCTAATTCCATGTGTTGGACCTCAGCCAAAAGCTCGCCATTCTTCTGCTCGGTGGCGGTGAGCTCTCTACGGAGCCGCTCGACCTCGCCCTCAAGAGAAGAGACTGGGGGTCGCTTTCGTAGCTGCGCCAACTCGCGACACTTCGCCCTGGCCAGCGCCTTTACCTCCCCCAGTTCCAAAAATAAGTGAAAGCGCTTATCATGGCTCAATGACAGCTCTCGCTTCGTCTTGACCAACTCCTTACGGAGGTACGAAACCTCCGTGATCGGACCGAACTTCACCTGAAAAGCGGAGATGAGTCCGAGGGGACAATACATGGAAACATCTACAACTAGTCACACACAAACCCGAGGCTCAACACTTGGATAAATTTTGGCCAAACAAAATGTTTTCATTCAAAACCGAGGAGAAAGTTTTACAAAAGCGGTGGCCAGTTCGCAGTTAGGCTTACAAAAAGAGACAAAAAAAAAAAATAGACAACCGAGTCAGGGGTCGACCTTTTTGCCGTTCGGATCCGTCGACCCCCCGGTCTTGCCCTCGCCGTCGCCCTCGCCTTCGCCTTCGCTCCCGCTCTCCTCCTCGGAGTCGTCCTCCTCCTCCTCCTCGGCCTCGGTCTCCCCTGGGCCTTCGACACCCTCCGTTTCTCCCTCAGGGTCGAGCAGCCCCTCGGGAACCTCCTCCTCCCCTTCCACGGGGTCGTAAAAACGGTAGGAGGACGTGTCGAAGCAAGGGTTCTTGGCGGCTACATGGAGCAAGGCTCGACCGTAGGCATCCTCCATGTTCTGGAGCATGTGCTGCGCGGCCTCCTCCTGCACGGCCTTCTTCGCCTTCTTCACCTTCTTCTGGTGTTTGGCCATGATCTTCTCGGCCCTCTTCCGAGCCTTCTCCGCCTCCGACCGAGCGTTGGCCAACGCCTCCTTCAGCTCGGCAGCCTCCTTCTCCGAGGCTTCAAGTTTGGCCGCCGCGTCCTTCGACAGCTGAATGGCGTCGGCCAGCTGCTGCTCCAGCCCCTTCACTTCAGCACCCCTCTTCGCCGAGAGGAGCTGCTCGGCATCAAGCAGCTGCGTGGCCTTGACGCGCTCCGCCCTCTCCCGCTTGTTACCCTGCTCCTTGTTCGCAAACTCCTCGAGCAGGAAATTGAAGTGGCAGAGAGTCTGAGAAAGAACGACACATTAAAATTCGAACCCAAAGACTTAGAAAAATTCTAAGAAAGAAATTTTGATAAGGGAGAGCTCGGCCTACTTACCGACATAGTATTCCGAGCAATCTGCATCACGGCGTCCCCTACCAGCCCGGCCTTCAGGGTCGCTCGATCCTTTGGGGTCGGCAGGTGCCTCACCGCCTCCATGCAAATGTTGCCGTCGCCCAAGAAGCTGTCGACGTTCATCACCTGCCAGTCAGGGACGAAGATCTGCTTATGACGCTCGGTCAAGATCTTCTCCGCCTCGGCAGTGAGGGGCGGAACTTGGAGGGACAACACCTCCTTCATGCCGAACGCACCGCTCGACGAACCGGGAGCGTCCCCCTTCGGGGTCGGTGTCGGCGCACCCGAGGCAGGAGGGTCGAGGACCATGACCTCCCCCTGCTCGAGGACCATGACCTTCGGCTGGTCGGCAGCCTTCACGACCGAAGGCTTCTTCGAGGCTCGGCTGTCCTGAGGCTCCGCCGAAGGCCTCTTCTTCTTCACCTCCTGCTCCGACCGGCCCTTCGCCACCAGAGCTGTGTAATCCAGCTTCATCGTCTCTGCACAAGCCGAATGAAAAAACTTAGAAAAATTTTCATGAACCTTAAGCAAAAAGTATAAATACCAGAAGCATACTAGGGTCGATCGGACTAAGACCCCCTCGGAACAGATCCTCCTCGGTAATTTCTTTCCAGCTTAGCGCTGGCAGGGCGAGGAGCTTCTTCTGGACCTCCGCCTCCTCATCACTGAATGCCGCCTCCTTCTTGGTCCGCTTGGACAGACCATCCTTTGCCCAAACCGTCGGTATCACCCACGGTGCCGGAGCTCGGATGAGGAAGTACTTCTCCTTCCAATGTTTGATCGAGTCCGGATTCTCGATCAGCTTCACGCCCGTCCGGGGCGAAAGATAGAACCTTTGTTCGTCTCGCCTTGGCTGACAGGGTCGGTAAAGACTCCGAAAGAGGAACATACTCGGCTTGGCGCCGACCTCTTGGCATCGGAGGACGAATGCCATGACGTGCCTCCATGTGTTCGGCATCAGCTGGGCGGGGCTCAAACCGTACCATGTCAAGACCTCGACAACGAACGGGTGGAGGGGAAAACGGAGTCCGGCAATTAGGGAGTCGACCGGAAAGATGCACACGTCCGACGAGGACTTTGTATTGGCTCTCGGAAACCCGGCCCAGGGAGGAGCAGTCCGTAGTCGGCAGGGATCCGGAAACCCTCTCGGATCAGACGAAGATCGGTCTCGGTAAGAGACGAGATGGTATGGTCCACCTCGGACAGCTCCCTCGGTTCGTTCTCCTCCACCAACTTAGCCGTGCCATGGGTCACTCTCTCCAAGGTGTCCTCGGCATAGTCCCGTACGCCTCCCACGCTCGACAGAGCAATGGGTTACCGACCGAACGCCCCCGCTCTCTTCGGCGTCTCCACGATCGTGACCACGACTGTACCCTTCTGGGACACCGCCGCGACCTCCCTAGGCAGCTCGGCCACTTCGCCCTCTCTATCCGGACGAACGACGTTCTGATCGCTCGGCTCCACCACTTCCTTCCCTTCGCCCCCTCGGCCTGCTGCTTGCTCCGAGGCGGGGGTCTCATCCGAGGACGAAATCTTAACCATTTTTTAAAAGAGAAGGGAGAGAGACTGACCTCGAAGCGACAGCTACGGTCGGAAAAGCTCGCCGGAGACAAAGAACGCTACCGCGACAGCCAGCACCGCCACCAGAGAGCTGAAAACTTCGAAGGTAAAGTGAGAACTGAAGAGAGAGAGTAAAAGTAAAAAATGAGACTTGGTCTAAGGGGGGGGGGGTGAAGATTTATAGTAAAATAGAACGTCCTTTGGACTTCCAAACGAAAGAGCGCGACTTTTGGGCTGCTCTCGAAACATCGCGAAGGCCCAACACAACTGCCTTCCTCACCAAGTCAACTAGCTCGGCGCAATGGGATCTGAATCCGAGCTACACGCAATCCGAGCCAGATTGCACAGACTCCGGTCGGTCTCCGAGCAAGTGCTTTTCCGAGCTTGCAAACGGAGAAAACGCACTTTCTCCTCAACTTTCGTGCGTGATCTCGATCAGACGCCCAGATCTCGCCGAGGACACTAAACGACAAGATAGTGTTTTCTTGAGAAATTTGTCCGTCTCGAGATGCGAGCCGCCATCCAACGGTTCAGATTGCGTCAGGTCACTCGGACTGCCTACACCTACTCCATGTCATCCGACAGATCCGGGTGTGCCACATCGCCCGGACGATTGAACCATCGGACGCCCCACCTATGTATAGAGAAACCAGAAAAAGTTTTGATTCAAAGTTTTAAGGCACCGCCCTCGGCGAGCACCCCCCAGGCCCCGGGTCTCGGTCGGTATTCCGCCGACCCACGGGCCCCGGTCGAAAGCAGATCAACACTCGGAGATCGGGAGAAGCGCACCATTCTGAGCTAGTTGATTGTAACTGTGAAGGTTCGGCCTGGTAGAGGACTCTGGCAACAGAACCTTCACAGTTGCAAACAACAAGCTCGGAACGCCCTTTATTTCTTTCCCCTCAATCTCACCGATGGTCCGAAAGTCCGAGCCATAATCTCCCCCGACGCTAATACCCACGTCGGGGCAGTCAGAGTCCGGAGAAGATCATGGTGGAAGAACTACCGCTCGTCCTTCCGAAGCAACTTGGCCCCCGGGTCCGAATTTGGATCGTCACCTCTTCCACCATGATCTCCTCCAACCCCACCACCCACCTCGGGACAGCCGGAGTCGGTAGAAGACCTTGGTGGAAGAACGACCACCCATCATCCCGGAGCGACTCATACCTCGGGTTCGGATCACAGTTGTCACTACTCCTGCCTCGTTCTCCCCCGACCCTGACACCCACAATGGGGGCCGTCAGGAACGGGAGAAGAAGAAGGCAGTAGAGTGACCACCCCTTCGAACCTATCAAGGTTAAGACTTCACAAGACTGGCGTCCGCCAGAGGCAGACACCACTGAGGTCTAAAACTCAACATTGCTGCGACTGAAATAACAAAGGGAGTGAAGTACTTATAAGCTCCCCTCCAAGGCCTGACCATTATGACCCTCGAAAGTTGAAACGCCACGCATTAATTGAAGGAGTTATCCTTAATGACCTGGGGAAGGTGGAACGCGCACAAACCCTGGGGCACCATTAATGTACTTGGGAACGGAATCATCTCGAGACAGTTCGCGCCACGTCGCCCGACTTGCCGAGACCCCCTGCCTTCGATCGGCTACCGAGCAAGTGCCTTCCCGAGCTCGCAAACGGAGAAAACACACTTTCTCCTCAACTTTCGCGCATGATCTCGATCAGACGGCTCAGATCTTGCCACCGACGCTAAACGACAAGATAGCGTTTTCTTGGGAACTGAGCCGCCTCGAGATTCGTGCCTACGATCAACGGCCCAGATCTTGCCACCTGCGCTAGACGACAAGATAGTGTTTTCTTGGGAGATGTGCCCGTCTCGAGATGCGCTTCCTCATCCGACGGCTCAGATTGAGCCACGTCGCTCGGCCTGCCGAGACCCCCTGTCTTCGGTCGGCGTCCGAGCAAGTGCCTTTCCGAGCTCGCAAATGGGGAAAACTCACTTTCTCCTCAAAAATCGCGCCTGATCTCGATCAGACAGCCCAGATCTCGCCGAGGACACTAAACGACAAGATAGTGTTTTCTTGAGGAATGTGCCCGTCTCGAGATGCACGTCGCCATCATCCGACGGCTCAGATTGCGCCACGTCGATCGGCCTGCCGAGACCCCCTGTCTTCGGTCGGCGGCTGAGCAAGTGCCTTTCCGAGCTCGCAAACGGAGAAAAAAGACACCGAGCTCCTACAACCGTTGGATCTTCCGAAAATTCGTGCTCTTGATGATGAACGGTCCAGATTGTGCCGCGTGCGCTAAAAGACAAGATAGCGTTTTCTTGGGATTTACACCATCATCCGACGGCTCAGATTGCGCCACGTCGCTCGACCTGCCGAGACCCCCTGTCTACGGTCGGCGGCCGAGCAAGTGCCTTTCCGAGCTCGCAAACGGAGAAAAAAGCTTCCAAGCGATAACAGCCAATGGATCTTTCAGAAATTCGAGCTCGACCATGATCAACGGCTCAGATCGAGCCACGTCATAAATCGGTATTAAAAATCGTTTTTTATTTATCTAAATCGCTTTATTTATTTAAAAATTGCGAAAAAATTGCTAAAAATTCGGGAAAATTAACTAAAAATTCTAGAAAATAATTAAAAATTCGGGGGTATATTTTTTGAACCCCTAAACGGACAATTATCGCCTAGAACACACTGTTAAGGCCCCCGAACGATTAGTAAACACATCGCAAAATTAAGTAAATAATCCGAAAAAATAAATAAAAGCCGTCAAATACTCGATATGGCTAGGAAACAGCACACGGCATCAAAAAAAAAAAAATTACCTCACTACCCCCTTCGAGATTCTAAGTCCTCCATATGGACTCCGATACAACTTCGCTAGCCATCAAAATCGTCAAACAACTCCTCAAAGGCTGATCACGCTTAGTCTTTAGGAGTGGGGGGCTCGTGATATGGCTAAAAATGGGGTTAAATCGGAACCGTCCAGATTGGGCACGAATCTTGAAGCTCGGGGGTAAAAAGATAATTTCACATACAGGCGGATCCAAAGCAGGTACTGGATCTCCTTCTCACAGATCCAATAACCCACGAATGGGTCCGCTCCAATTGGGCACGGGTCCCGACCCGAAGCGAGCCCAGACCAGCAAGAGCCAAATCAGGGCCACTGATTTGACCAAGTCAACGGGCCTGATTTGCTCTCACCGGGAATCAAGGGGTTAGTTTCCTAAACAGACTGTGAGGATTTTCCTCCTAGCAGTTACACAGGGAACCAGGCCTCTAATGACTCCCCAGGCGACTATAAATACCTCCCCTCTGCCACTGTGACGAGGTTAATCACTTTTTCACCACTTTAAGCTCTTTCTTAATCTCTTCTGATTACTAACAAGAGCGTCGGAGGGTGCGTCGCCGGAATCAATCCCGGTGTTTCGCACTTCCTTGCAGGTTGCGGCAGGAGCAAGAATGCTTGAGTCAACTGTTCAGGTTTTTCTCGGACTCACAAATTCTATCTATTTACCCCCACACCGAAATCAGCGGTAACAATAATAATATATATGTAACAATAATATATTATAAATATAATAATAATAATAATAATAATAATAATAATAATAATAATAATATATAAATATATTTAGAGAAAGGACGTGAAAAAACAGAAAATAGTTAAAGTGGAGTTTTGTGAAAATTGTTTTCACAAAACAACCAAACCAAACAGGTTTTGGGATTTTGGAAAATAAAAAAAAAAAGAAAAAAACAACAAACCAAACAGACCCGGGTTCTTCTGAATCCATTCTCTATTCATTATTTCCTAAAATAAAAAATAAAAACGAAAGGGATAATTTAGCAAATGCCCCCATCAAAATATAGAAACTAGTATATACCCCCACTATTTTAAAAAACTAAGAAATACCCCCAGTTTTGACGGAACCGTTAAAATTTCCGTTAAGTGAACTCATGTGCATCATACGTGATATGTAAAATGACCTAAATACCCACGATAAAATGTATTTTACCAAATGCCCTCATTCAGAATGTGGAAACTATCATATAACCCCACTATATAAAAAAGAGATATTTTGGATATTTTAGCAAATGCCCTCATTTAAAATGCAGAAACTAGCATATCTCCGACTATTTTAAAAAAACTAAGAAATACTGACAGTTTGGACGAAACAGTTTTAGGGTTTTGAATACTATATAATACGTTGTTGCTGCTAATTTCTGTGTGGGAGCAAACAAATATGTGAATTTTTAAAATAAAAACAGTAAAGATCAAACCTTCACTATTCGTCGATGTTGACCGCCAAAAACTATAATTAACTCCGAGATCTGATCGTCATACGTGTTTGTTATTTGACAAAAAAACATCAATGCTTTGTTTTCACATCTCAACTTGGGTGTTGTTGAAGATGATGCACAACCTAGTGTGACAGTAGGTAATATCATATTAACAAAGTTTGTGAATAATTTGTTAAATTCACAAATTATTCACGAAAATAATTTGCCGAACAAATTTGTGAATTATTTGCAGGTTTGCATTTAATTCCTGCAGTTCGCAAATTATTCACGAAAATCACGAATTAAACGAATAATTCGCGAATAGTTAGCGAATTTAGCGAATTATACAAGAAATATTTATGGATTTATATATATTTTTACTTAAGTGATGAGAACTAACTATTTAGATGCTTTAAATTTTGTATTTCTTTATTCCCGAACTTTTGCAGAAATTTTAGGAATTTACCGAATTTTTGTTGATTTCCGAATATTAAATCTTGTTGAATTATTTATAAACGACTAATTTGTGACCATGGGTAATACACATGTTAAACTTATTGTGAATGAAGATTATGGAAATGATGATGCACATTATAGAGTGAAACTGACCACACAATATGTTGTAATAAATGATGGTACACAAGCTAGTGTCGATGCACAATAATTTGTTGTAACAAATGATGGTTTTTGTATTTTTTTGGGTCAAAATCTGATGGAGAACCTCTTTCCGTTACATTGTTATCATCAGTACAGGAAGAAAGTTGTTCAGACTGCCTAACAACACATAACACTCACATTTTTTACAACACCTAACACTGAAATAGTGAGGGTAAATGCTAGTTTCCGCATTTTGAATAGGGATATTTGTTAAAATATCCCAAATATCATATTTTTAAAAAATAGTGGGGGTATATGCTGGTTTCCACATTCTGGTTGGGGGCATTTGATAAAATCATTTTATTGTGGGTATTTAGGTCATTTTACATATCACGTGTGATGCACGGGAGTTCACTTAACGGAGATTTTAATGGTTCCGTCCAAACTGGGGGTATTTCTTAGTTTTTTAAAATAGTGGGGGTATATGCTAGTTTTCACATTTTGAATGGGGGCATTTGCTAAATTATCCCAAAACGAAATAATAATTCAGAAGAAAACCTTCACCAAACCAACCCCTCACATTCTTCTTCCTCTTCTCTGTTGATCTTCACAGATTGGGAGCTCGGATTCCCATTATTGAATGGATGCAATAAGGAAGCAAGCCACCAAACTCAGAGAGCAAGTCGCAAAGCAGCAGCAGGTCCACCTTTCTTCTATTTCATTTCTTCCTAATCTTTTAATATGTTGTTGAGTTACGGGGTTCTGGATTTCATTGAATGTATGTTGCAAGATCTGCCGATTTCTTTTGTCCTGCATCAAAGTTTGAATCTTTTGGGTCTATATTTACCACCCATTTCTTTATTTTTGTCCAATTCTGTTAAAATGGGACGAGGGTTTTGCAGAGGATCCTTTTTGAAGCAAGATCGGTTTGTGTTTGTGGCAAAGACAAGCTGATTTTTTTATTTTTTGATTGTAAAAGGTTGGCAATTGCCTCTCGTGTTTTATTAAAAAATTTAACAAAACAAACAACAAAAAATAAGGCTTATGAAGTTCAGATCCCAATAGGCTGGGTTCTGGAATTCATACACCCCAACCAACAAACAAAAATACAACGAAATCTAGTTCTACTGATCGGCCCCCCGCCAGAACTACTTTCTCGTGCCAATTTGGGCTCACTGTCTCACTCAGTCCCTCGCTTGTACGCCGTTTATCCTCTTCAACTATCGTACGCTCTTCCTCGTCATCCCTAGCAGTGATCCATACGACAAGCGTAAGCACCATATTAGAGATTCCGCAGGCACTCTACCAATCTGACAATTCCATATCAAGATTGAGTCCTCATTCTCATTCCCTCGCTTCACCCTCGATGACTCTCACCGCAACCTTGTAACGAGGGTAGACGCCGCACCTGACCCCTGCGAGTTCTCTGACATGAAAGAACCAAAGGCACCCCTCACTTTAACCAACCAAGGTCAAAGTAGAACCCAAACTATAAAATTGTTCGACAATCGTCGCCTACACCAACTAGGATACATTTTGTTGCTAATGTAAGTCGGTTGTAATTTGGATATTAGGGACAAATTTGGATCTTAGGGACTCCACCGCGTCAACTCAAATTTCAAAACTCAATTTGAAATTTAAATCTCCCCCCAACCGCAACACTTCCAAATCAGAAATCCCCCTCCCCCCACTCTCTCCCCGACCTCCCCCACATGTCTCCACGACAGCCTCGACTACCCCGTAGTTCGCCGCTCGTCGCTCCACGCCGGCGTTAGGTAGCACTCAAGCCACCAGCCCGACGCAACTAGTCTGAGCACCGCTGCGATCTGCTTCGCCATCCCCGATGACGCCAGCCCTAGGCAGCTCGTCCGACAACCAAAATCACGAACGGCGAACTATACCCCGCGCGGCACCTTCTGCCCCGCCAAAGATGCGGCGCTCTAGACCCTTGCCGTTTATAAGCCTTAGTAATTTCATCCAAAACTTAACCTGGAAACTTGCATCTGCCATCAGCCCGTTGACCACCTATCCAGAGTGCATCAGGTGTCAGCCAACCCTTAGGCCAAGGTCAGTTGATCCACTTTCAGCCAGAGAGCATCAACAATGGAAACAGGGTCGGTTCTTTCACTCCCAGCTAGATAGCATAGCTAGAGAGCATCCACAACAAAAACAGGGTTGATTCTCGCCGTCGCATCCCTCGCCGTCGCACCTTCGACTCCGACACCTGAGAAGACCCCAACTAACGGTCGGATTCCGAAAGCGAAAAGTAAGGATTTGGGGGAAAACAAAATAAGAGGGAAAGAGAAGATGAAAGTTGGGAGAGAGAGGTTGAGAGGAAGCAGGGAGAAGGGGGCGACGACGATGAAACCCTAGCCGCCCCCCAAGCTCAGATCTAGGGTTTGGGTTTTGGGTTTTTTAAGGGAGAGTTTCTCTCTCTAGATTTTCTAGAGAGAGAAACTCCAAACGTTTTTTCCATATTATAAGACAAGCTGTTTTTTAATTTCCTCTTTTTGTGTATCTAATGGGATTTCTGGATTTGTTTGTTTATCTTGGTTTAGCCCTACATTGTCTTAATGCCTTATTTGGGTATGCGTAATTGTTAGCTTTGCACATGTTTAAGTGCTCTTGGTTTACTTTTTCATGAATGGGATTTGAACTTGACTTCTTGAAGATTGGTCTTGAATCTTTTTTATCTTTCCTTTTTGTTCTAGGACAGGTATTAGTCTAGTGGCAAAAGTGGAGTGTAGGTGATCTGCGCGAGGGATATTAGAAGATCTTTCATAGTTTCACCTTTTTCTTTTCTAATTTTGGAGGAATATGTGAAGGGTGTGAGTTATTTATCAATTTATGGATACCTTTCTCACTTGCTGACATTTAGGGGCTCTGAGAGGGTGAACTCCTCTTACAAATGTTGAATTTGTGATACGGTTCTACCGAAGAACCGTATCTTTGCATGTTAGTCCTTAGCATTCAAGCATCAGTCCTCCACTCATTTTCTTTCTTTATTGGTGTTTTGTGCAAAAGAGTTAGGAGTTTTATAATGAAGTCCGCTTAATAGTTCACACGGGCGGTGCACGGGCATAATGAGTAGCCGCGCGTGCTCTGTGCACTAGTTGAATCTTTGGCTATATAAACAACCATTGTAATCTTCTTCTTTCTTATGTTGAATGATGAATGAGATATAAATTAATTATCTTTTTTCCTTATTTCCTTTTCTTTCCTTTACTTGTTTTCCACTTTTTTTGTTCTTTGTTCTTGTGAGATTGATTTTTATCGCAGAGAATCATGACGGTGTTATTGCTATCCATTCCCAATTGCGATTCAATCCCTGTAGCTCCTGGACCTGTATCAATGGTATGAGAGCCAAACCTCCCATCGACGACGATAGAACCAATCAGAAGCTCAACGATCCTCGAATTTGGATCTGGCTATGGATTTGGATTCGGATCACCGAGCGCCACGATAAGAGATCTACTCCTCGGAGTATTGAACCTCAACAGTTGACCAATTTGGAAAAGAGGATGGATATGATGGAGATGTCAATGGGGAACCTCACCACTTGTTGCTAATTTTGGTGTGGGAGCAAACAAATGAATTTGTAGATTCTTTTGCAAATAATAAAGGCAAACCTGTTGACTTTTACCGGCGTTTGACTGATTTCTTGCCGCTGCCGTTGACATGCAAAAAAGTTCAATACATCGGGATGGATCCCGGCAACGAACCCTCCGACGCTTAAGTCAGTAATCAGGAAGATTATGAAAGCGTTTATGTGGGAAAATATTGATTACCTTGTTATGGTGGAGGGGGGAGAGGTTTTTATAGTCGCCTTTACAGACAGTTTAGAGATAATGATTTATCCCTATACCCCGGTGTTTTTGGATAAGATGTAGAGTTTAAATCGTTTCATGATAAGAGATTTGGTTTAAACCGTCTCATAGAGATAACCATGAATTTGAATTACTCTTTAAATATCTAAATTGGTTTGTAACGGATTGCTACTCATACCTAATAGGACAGATCTGTTTTTGGGTTATTAGACTTTGAAGAAAGACTCAGTTCCCAATACGGACCTGTTTGTAGGTGAAATTACTGTTTTATCTCTGAGAGCTTTAAGATTCGTGTCCGATTTGAACGGTCCCGGTTTGGTTCTATTTTTAGCCATATTACAAGCCCCCCACTCCTAAAGATTGAATTTTACAGCCTTTGAGGAGTAGTTTGGCCGCTTTTAATGGCTTATAGAATTTATCGGAGTTCTCGGGGGAGTTTGGATCTTGCTCAAGGTGTAACGGTGTTCTAGGCAGTCAAAATCAGCGATTATCGGCGATTAATCGCCGATTAATCGGTAATCGGTATGTGGCCGATTATTTTTATAGCGATAATTACGAAATTGGAAGCCAGCGATAAAATTGCTATTATCGGCCGGTTTTTATACTAATCGGCCGATATGTAAATAGTTCGATAAGGTTGATTAATCGTTTCATTTTTAAAATGGGTATAATCTACCCCTAAACCCAACCCGTTCCCAAATTCGACAGTGCCTAATCAATCGATCTCTCCCCTTCCCAAATTCGACAGCGCCTAATTCCCAAATTCCCAATTCCTTCTAACCTAATTCCCAATTTTGACAGCGCCTCTCTTTCTCTTTCTCTTTCTTCGACAACGCCTTTCTCCCTCCACCTCGACAACGCTTCTCTTTCTCTTTCTTCGATAGCTTCGTCAGCGCCACTCTCGATCGACAACGCCTCCTCTCTTCTCGGCAGCTCCATTCTCTCTCTCCCCTCCAGTTCGGCACCGACAGGCGACATCACCTTTGGCAGCGACAGGGACAGCGGCAGGCAAGTCAACTTTTGTGTTTGATTTTTTTAAAAAATTTTTGCTTCTGCTGTTATTGATTTTTTTGTTGTTGATGTTCTTGATAATTTGATGCTTTCTTGTTGCTATTATTGTTCTTTGAAAAACAAATGCCAGATTACAAGAACCAGTTTTTGAACTTAAAACAAAGAAAACAAAAATAACTAATCTTTAATTGATGCAGCATGACATCTTTGTCAAACCTGCATCTGTTTCAATATTGAATGTCCAGGCGCAATATTATTGAGCATATTAATGTGCAAATCAATAAGCTGCAGCTTTATATACCAACTTCAGCTTCAACTCATAAAGGTGACACACTGGTCCCTAAGATAAGAACACTGCTTACTCAAAAGGATGTGCTTTTTTTCAATTACCTGCATTAAGGCAAAATATACATTTTATTAACAAAGTCAAATAGATACTAAATACAAGATAATTTAAATTTAAGATCTTCTTAATCATATATACTAGAGATAATATTTTTTTTTCCCATACACACACACACACACACACACACACACACACGATTTTCCCGATTTTATCCCCGATTTTTTCCCAATTACCCGATTAGTCACTAATAGCTCCTAGACCGATTAGTTCTGAAAATCGATTTTAACTGCCTAGACGGTGTTATTCTGAGCTTGTAAAATACCCAAATTTTTTTTAGAATTTTCTGGATTTTTAGTAAATTTTCTAGATTTTTATGAATTTTTTATTCGTTTTCTGAATTTAAATAATTAATTTTCGAAAATTTTAATTAATTATTCTAATTTAATAATTATATTTTCAAAATTTTTAAAATTATTTTCTGAATCAATAATTATTTTTAGAATTTTTTAATTATTTTTTTTGATTTTAAATTAATTTTTCGATATTAAAAATATATTAATTCAAATAAATAAATAAATAAATAAATTAATATTTATTTGGTGATGTGGCACAATCCTGTGCGTTGATCGCGATCAAGCGAGCGCACATCGTGAGGAGGCAACTTTTCTGGTGATGTGGCGCAATCCTGTGTGTTGATCACGATCAAGCGAGCGCGCATCGCGAGGAGGCCATTTTTCTGCATTTGCATGCTCGGCAGTTCGGATGCTCGGTTTCTCCGAACGAGGTCTGAGATCGAACGAGATGGCACCACGTGGCCGGTCAACTTTGACCGTTGACCGCCACGTGGACCTTTTTTTCCTGCTCTCTTCTTTCCTCTTCCTCTGCTGAGCCCTTTCATTGAGGGCGTCATAGGAGCTTGAAGGAAGGAGCTCGGCGATGGAAGTTCGTCGAAGGCGAGGCTCGGGAGGAGCTCGATGTCGGAGGAGGGGAGCTCGATGCTAGAGAAGATCGGCTAGGGGGGAGCTCAAGCTCGGAGACAGTGGAGCTCTGCAGCGATGGTTTCTGGCATCGAGGAAGCTCGATGGGGGAGGTCGACGACGGAGGGGAGTAGAGGAGCTCAAGCTATGCATTGGAGCTCGATGGCCATGGGTTCGAAGCTAAGAGGAGCTCTGCTAGGAGTTCGGCGAGGTTGGTGAAGGAGATGGGCGACGAGGAGCTCGGAGCTTCAGGAGGGAGAGCTCGACAGCGAGGTGAAGGAGGTTTGGAAGATGGGTTCGATGGGGGGAGCTCGCAAAGGGGAGTTCGACAACGGAGAAGCTCGAGCTCGACGGAGCTTGGAGTTGAAGGAGCTCAACATTGGAGGTCGGTGCTCGCGAAGGAGAAATCGACGACGGGGTTGAGCTCGCGGTGGAGGGAGCTTCGGCGAGGAAGAGAGCTCGATTGGAGCTCGATGATGGCGAGACTCGGTGGGGGGAGCTCGACGAGGAGTTCGGAAGGGAAGAGCTCGACGAAGCTTCGCGAGGAAGGAGGCGAAAGCTTCGAGCTCTTTGTTGGAGTTCGGTGAGGCTATGGCGGAGCTTGATGGTGGAGTTAAGCTGCTTTGCGATGGGTTTTCGAAGCTCGACAGTTGAGGGGAGAGTTTGAAGCTCGGTGAAGGAGTTGGTTGTGGGTTCTCGGCGAATAGAAGGGCTTGACGATGAGGAAGGAGCTCTTCGGTTGGGTTGGAGCTCGGATGGGAGATGGGGTCGAGTTCGGTGGTGAGCAGCTCGACGAAGAGGAGAGGTGCAGTGTTGGGGTTTTTGAAGAAGAAGGGTGAAGAAGAAGAGGAACGGCTTTGTATGTGGGTAATGGGTCTGAACCCAACCCGTTAAGCCCTTCCCCTTTTTCCTTTTTGTTTTTTGGCAAATCTGAGTCGTCGATCTTGATCGAGTGCGAATCGGGAGGAGTTTTTCTCCAATTTCATGCTCGGTGGCTCGGTTGCAACGTGGCGTGATCTGAGCCGTCGATCAGGATCAAGTTCACATCTAGAGGCAGACTTGATCGGATTTTTGATCCGAAGGATGTGGCACGATCTGAGCCGTCGATCTGGATTAGGCGCGCACCTTGAGGCAGAGTTTTTTCCCCAATTTCATGCTTGGTGTCTCGGTTGCTCGGATTTTAGATCCGAGCGACATGGCATGATCTGAGCCGTTGTTCAGGATCAAGTGCGAATCTTGAGGGGGATTTGATCGGATTTTGGATCCGAAGGATTTGGCACGATCTGAGCCGTCGATCTGGATCAGGCGTGCATATTGAGGTTTAGCTTTCCCCTAATTTCACGCTCGGTGGCTCGATTGCTCAGATTTTAGATCCGAGCGACGTGGCGTGATCTGAGCTGTTGATCAGGATCAAGCGCTAATTTTAAGGGGATAATTTTCTCCATTTTTGCGCTCGGTTGTTTAGATGCTCGGATTTTGGATCTGAGCTATGTGGCTCGATCAGAGCCGTTGATCAAGATCCAGTGCGAATCTTAAGGCGGTGATTTTTCCCCTTTTCACGTTCGGCGCAGTTGTGTTGTGACCCATTTTCCTGGTGCTACGGAGGTCGGACTGGGGTGTTTAACCCCACGTTTCGAAGCTTACTCAAATATCTACAACTTCTCTTTAGAAGTCAGTTGAAGAATCATCCTTCTTCATGGTCGAAATAGTCCCATCTTTGCCTCCATGGAGTTGGGAAGAGCTTTGCATGACTCTAGGAGAGAGCCGTTTGGGAAACAAGTTTGAGGAGCAACTCTAGGCGAGAGTTTTGGGCTCCGAAGTCCAAACTCGTTCGCAAGAAGGCCACTTGGGAGGCGAGTGCGAGGAGGAGCGTCACCAGGCTCTAGGAGAGAGCCGTTTGGGAGACTAGTTTGAGAAGAACTCTTAGGAAGAGTTGAGCTCCGAATTTGCTTGTTGCAAAATTTAACCAGTAGTGGGAGTAGTATGAATGTTCGTTTTGAGCCCCGAAACTGCATACTTGCAAGCTGTGAGGGCAATTTTCGAACTGTGATTGTGAACTTCGAACTAGTAGTTACGGAGTTATCAACGAGTTGTAGGAGCAATTTCGAATGGTGAGCTACTTCGCACTTGCTAGTTCACAAGCGGTTAAAGCGGCGTCGAACGAAGTGTTGGATTCCAAACTTGTTGTTTGAGGGGGTTCAACGAGTTGTAGGAGCAATTTCGAATGGTGAGCTGCTTCACACTTGCTTGTTTACAAGTGGCTAAAGCGGCGTCGAACCAAGTGTTGGACTCCAAATTCGTTTTTTGAGCTTAGTAAGTTATGGGAGTAGCTCTGTAGGACAAGCTGGAGTCCGAACTTACCGTTTAACGAGTCGTAGATGTGATTCAGAGAGAGACATGAGGCAAATGCAATAACTTTCAATAGAAAAAAGCTAAGTTTTATTAAAACAAACTAAGTGGCCGCTTCAACGGGGCGAGCCATTATTGCATACTTTTGGCTGTGTTACAAGCATTGGCCTTATTGAAAACTGAAAACCTACTTCTAAGATAGGGTGAAGGCCTTTTGGGAGGAGTTTGGTTCTTCCCCCATTGGACCTCCATGTATAAGGTGGAGGATGGCTCGAGATTCTGAGTCTTGGAACTCGTTGGGCCTCTCGGTTCGATTGTTGACCCTCGGGGTGGAGGATCGGCCTCGTCTTTTCTGACGAACTTGGCCAGGTGTCCCCGCTGTATGAGTTCTTCGATCTCCTCTTTGAGAGCCCGACAATCATTCGTATCGTGGCCGTGGTCCCTATGAAAGCGACACTACTTATCCTTGTTCATTTTCTTGCCAGGGGTATTCATTCTAGAGGGGCCGCGGAGTAGCCTTTCTTTGTCCACCTCCATAAGAACTGCTGATATACTAGCATTGAGGGGGGTGAATTTCTCAAAACGAGGAGCTGGGTGGCGCTGGCCATCTTCATCATTCTGGAATTTCTGGGGTCCTTCACTTATATCCTTCGTTTGTTCCCGGAAGATGGTTCCTCAAGACGGGGGGGGGGGGGTTAAGAGCCTCTTCCGTTCGGATGTACTTCTCGCTCCTGAGCAGGAGTTCCGAGAAGTCCCGAGGAGGCTTTTGGCAAGGAACGCCCTGAGATCGGCGTGAGTGACGTTGTGCCTAAATGCTGCAGAGGCTATTGATTGATTGAGGGAGGCAATAAATCGGGCTTCGGCGGTGAAGCGCTAAACGTAATCTCTTAGGCGTTCACCCTTTGTTTGGCTGAGGGCCAACAAGGATGCACTTGTTTTCTCGGCCTGGCGGCTGCCCACGAGTGGGTGAGGAGGAGTTCCTCAAACTATTCGAATGAGAAGATGGAGGCTGGGAATAGACGGGAGTACCACTCTCGCGCTGGTCCCTTCAATATTGCTGGGAAGGCCTTGTAAAGGAGCGCATCCGAGGCTTGATGAATCATCATGAGAGTTTTAAAACTCTCGATATGATCGGCCGGGTCTGACTCCCCATTGTAGGATTCGAAGCGGGGCGGCCAAAAGTTTTTCGGGACCGGAGCTTCCATGATGGCCTTAGAGAAGGGGGGTCTGTTTGGGCAGAACCTATTGGTCCGTTGTTCTTCGGGATTGATCTTGTTGAGGCGCCTCTTTATCTCGTGGAGACGGCGGTGGACAGAGTGATCCCTCCGGTCAGATCTAGTCGACCCTCGGGATTTTCCCTCATGAGTGGCAGTATGACGAGGGTTAGGGGCACGCTGATCCTGACTTGTGGCAATATTAAGAGCTCGCAAGATATCTTGTTTGAAAAACTGGAGCTCGGCCTGAGTGACTGGTGCCCCTCCAGCTCGACAGTCCCTAGGTGTGGCTCGGCTTATTGGAGTATGACTTTTCTGCCAACTACGCAGAGAGGACTCTCTTCGCCTCCTCGGAGGAGGGAATCTTCTGGTCCTTGGTCTACGGGGGGTCCGGACTCTCGAGGCCCCTGGGTGCTCAGGTTGAGGGACTTCCTCAGGGGCTCGCCATTTATTCAAACGAGTTCGGAGGTCGACCCCATGCTGACGGTTAAGAATTACTTGACGAAGATCCGGCCCTGGAGGACTTTGAGAAGCCATAGAGTCAGTTGAGGGATTGTGGACCGAAACATGGTCATGAAGAGAATGTTGCTTTGGACGACTTCGACGAGAGCCCTTCGGGACAGCCCCCCGAGACCCTGGAGGGGCCTGTTGATGAGAAGGCTGTTGAAGAAGAGGCTGTTCAGGCTGCGGTTGCTGAACTTGCTAATTGAGTTGAGGAAGAACGTCTTGGAGCGGAGGAAGAGGAAGAGGAGTGGCTCTTCGGCTGGAGGCCGCTGCCTTTCCCTTCTCTCTCGGATGCATGGTTTGAAACTACTTTTGCTGGCTAAGGTTGGATTGCTTTTTTGTTTCCACAGTGCCAATCTGTTACTGCTGATTTTGGTGTAAAAGCAAATAGATAAATTTGTGGATTCTTTTGGAAACAATAAAGGCAAACTTGTTGACTTTCACCGGCGTTTGACTGGTTCATTACCGCTGCCATTGACCTGCAAAAAGTTCGATACACCAGGATGGATCCCGGCGACGAACCCCTTGACGCTCAAGTCAGTAATAAGGAAGATTATGAAAGAGCGTTTATGTGAAAAAATATTGATTACCTTGTTATGGTGAGGGGAGAGGGGTTTTTATAGTCGCCTTTAGAGGCATTTTAGAGATAATAATTTATCCCTATTTCCCGGTGTTTTTGGATAAGATGTAGAGTTTAAATCGTTTCAAGATAAGAGATTTGGTTTAAACCGTCTCTTAGAGATTACCATGAATTTGAATTACTCTTTAAATATTTGAATTGGTTTGTAACGTGTTGCTACCTGTACCCAATAGGACAGATCCATTTTTGGGTTATTGGGCTTTGAAGAAAGACCCAGTTCCCAATTCGGACCCGTTTGTAGGTGAAATTACTGTTTTACCACTGAGAGCTTTAAGATTCGTGCCCGATTTGGTTCTATTTTTAGCCATATCACCACTACTGTTCACAAGCAATTCAATGGAGTTCAACACCAAATTCAAGCGCAGTTCGATGAGATTCTGAGTCTATTACGGGGGTTGGAATCCCATCTCTACTATTGGGAGTCCTAGTCCGCCATCTACTCCGCCCCTTCGCACTTCACAAGGGGAAGTGATAGCTTCAGTCGCTATTCACGATTTCCTACAGCAGCAGCAAGCTCACTATATGTTCGGCGAAATCTCCAAGAGAAACAGGAGGTGAATTCATCAAACCTCAGCAATATTTTCAACCACTCACCAGGTGTTCGACCAAATGCTTCTTCAATTCCGCCATACTATTGCAATTCTCAGAATGTTCCTAGTGTTGATGTTGTTGAGGAATGTGAGAATGTTGATGAAGGTGAAGAGATGATATTGCCTACAATAAGTGACAACATTGATCCCTCTTTTATCCTTTCGACTGCTAGCACTGCAACACCAACAAGTCGGGCTTGGCCTGCAGTGGTGTCTTCTACTCCGACGGTAGCAATAACTACCCTTGTTCCACCTGCAGCAGCTCCTGCATCAGCAACTAAAGCTCCTCCAACCGTCTCACTTGCACCAGCATGAACTAAAGCTCCTCCAACCATCTCACATGCACCAGCATCTGCATGCAGGTGGTGAAGCAGGTGGTGAATAGCCAGACAACTGTAAAACTTGTTGCACGAAATAACTTGGAACAGGCTATCCAACAAGTTCTTGACATGGGATTGGCAGGAGAAAGGACATTTGGGGTGTTCACAAATCTAGATCTTATGTACAAGGGAGCAAATGCAATTGTTATTCTTGAAGGAAGACCTTATCAACTGCAGCACCCTTGGGTTGAAAATGTGCTAGAGTTAGTTCCTATTGCTGCAGACTCTTCAGGCGAAGCTCCTCCGAGTGCTGTTCAACCTATCTACATATTCGTAATTGCGAAGTAACATTTTTTTGATCGCGGAGGAGGAGAAGACGAGGCTACATGGGCGGATACAGGTAATGATTTAGAAGAAGACTCACTTTCCAGTTTCCAAGCTTTGGGAATTGTACAATTGGAACCTCGGGAGCCAATTTCTGGCCTTATTGATATTGCAATCATAGCAAACGTGGAGAATGGGCAAATTGTATCGGGTTTTCTGAAGAGTATCTCGATGAATAAGAATGGTACTGGGAAGACATGAATTGTCAGGCTGCTGGGTGGATATCTGCCTGATGTTATTGAAGACAGGTATTGAATTACAGGAGTTTAATGTTTCATATAAGCCCCAAATGCTGAGTACTAAATTTCAGTCTACTGCATGATAAAATTAGGCATTCGTATACACATCCTCAGTTCTTATCTGTTGCTAGGAGGCCTTTACAAATTGAGCAGTTAATGGATCAATCAAGTAGTTCAAAATCTCTCTGGTGGAGAGCTGCAAAGAGGTTCTTGGTGCGTTTGTCTGGAAAGCCTGCACTCAATACCTATCTTGTGGTAGTTAGCGCACTATTGAAGGAAGTAGAGATTACAGAGACTCATCGCTATCTCAACCCGATGATAGAAGGTGGTTTTGTATGGAAACCTTCTGGTTCCCAGAACACTCAAATGACACAATTCAGTAGGAATACTATTTCAGCTCAGGATATGCAAATAAATCTTGCAAGCTTCCATTGCGCAACTTCGGCTATTATTTGGTTTCAAGTGTGACTACTCTCATGCGCTGAAGGGGCACAACCTCAAGGTTTTATCAATTTAAAGAGGATTTACAGACTGGGAGTTGTACATACTATATTGGCATCATGCACGTTCCAATTTACTTTCATGTGCATCTACACTGACTCTTTCTAAATTGGTTCAGTTGCATGAAACTCTTGAGAAGATCGCACATGGAGATTCTGAAGCTACAGATCTAAATGAGAGAAGTTTCCATGTGGAGTCAGTATCAAAGAGAGTTTCTGATTTTAAAAGAATGCTTGAACTTGCAATTGAGGGTCCAAAGGGGTTGGATGATCAATTAGGCAACCTCCAGGAAGAGTCTTTAGCACTTGAGAACCTGCTTTCTTCCTCCAAAGATAATATACAGTCAAAGATCATTAACTTGGGGAAGTTAAGTCGAAACTCCAGGAGGAAGTTAAGACAAGGGAAGCTATTGTGACTAGTTTGAAGACCCATAAGATGCAGATTTCAAGTATAAAAATGGAACTGGGGAAATTGACAGCACTGCCCAACCACAAGGGCGTAATTATTCAAACTGCAAGAGTGATCTGTTTAGGTGGTGGTCATTAGGGCTGCAAATGAATCGAGCTATTCGCGAGCTATTCGGCTCGACCTCGGTCAAAGCTCGGCTCGAACCGAGCTCGAGCTCAAAACTGAGCTCGTTCCGTAAACGAGCCAAGCTCGAGCTTGGGTTTTTTTTTTCTTTAGGCTAAGCTCGCGAGCTATTCGGCTCGAATACGGTCAAAGCTCGGCTCGAAATGAGCTCAAGCCAAGCTCGAGCTCAAAACTGAGCTCGTTTCGTGAACGAGTCGAGCTCGAGTCTGAAGGTATTCGGCTCGGTTGAGCTCGATTGCAGCCCTAGTGGTGATATACATTGCATGAGAACTACAGATCATCTTGTGAAGTATTGGGATGCTGATAAATTCCTGATTCTCTTGACTCTAGACCATGCTGATGTTTGGGCCCTTACTATTAGTCGTCACAGGACATCGGGATTGTTCAATTCGTCGGTGGGTTTTTAGCTTTCCGATTATTCAGTGACCCTTATTCTACTGTTTTGAAAGGGGCCTTTTGTCATCTATCAAGCCAACCTTGAAGCTATCAGCAGTGGCATTCATTTCGTCAGCTGTGCTTATTTTTTTTCTTCTACCAAATCAATTTAAGAAGCACACAATGAAGCAGAATATTATTCAACTTGTCTATTTGTACGTTGGGGCATCTGCAATTTGTTTATGTTGGGCACTGAGTCATCACTTACTTCAGGTTGTGCATACAAGGAGGTGTTCTTTTGCACTAGCACAGGGATCTGTTGCGGCAGGAACCAATCTAAGTGAATGGCTTCTTGAAGCATTGGAACAAAGCACTCCAAGATATCTCTTGTAGTATCTTTCCCATCTTGATTTATGTATGGTTCGTGAGAGTAATGTTGAACCTTGGTGTCGAGCTGCCTTTAATGAAGAAACTGGTGAAACTTATAGAAGAATCGTATCTGTATGCTTGAGGCCTTTAGAACAGCTTACATCAAGGATTAGTAAGGCTTTAGAAGCTCAACTGTTGCAGGATCTGAAAAGCCCAGATGTTCACAAATGAGGCACAGGGAAAATATGTTGGGTTTTATCGCACATTCAGAGAGAGATGGAGGCTCATTTTTAAGGGGGAAGGATTGATACGGTTCTACCGAAGAACCGTTTCTTTGCATATCAGTCCTTAGCATTCAAGTATCAATCCACTCATTTTCTTTCTTTATTGGTGTTTTGTGCAAAAGAGTTAGGAATTTTATAATGAAGTCCGCTTAATAGTTCACACGGGCGGTGCACGGGCATAGTGAGTAGCCGCACGTGCTCTGTGCACTAGTTGAATCTTTGGCTATATAAACAGCCATTGTAATCTTCTTCTTTCTTATGTTGAATGATGAATGAGATATGAATTAATTCTCTTATTTCCTTATTTCCTTTTCTTTCCTTTACTTGTTTTCCACTTTTACTTTTGTTCTTTGTTCTTGTGAGATTGATTTTTATCGCAGAGAATCATGACGGTGTTATTGCGATCCATTCCCAACTGTGATTCAATCCCTGTAGCTCCTGGACCTGCATCAATTTGGTGACATTATTCTGAGGACTTTGGACAAATAAAGAAGTAACATGTCAAATCAACTTCACGAACCCAAAAAGCACCTTTTGGTTGCCAATCTATCAAATGTAATTTTTGCCGTAATATGCCACTTTTTGAAAATATTTGCGATTATGGGTCAGTTTCGCTCGTAGGCTACTTTGTGCTCTGTCAGCAGCTGCCGCTATTCTCATTAGCGACCTCAAATGAATATATTAAGACACTGAGTGATTTCTAGACAGCTTTTGCTCTTTTGGAATTTTTTTTTAAAAACTGAGGTCGCTATTGGGAATAGCGACCTTAGTATACTTCGGTGGTTATTTGCAATAGCAACCTCAGTAGGAAACTCAATCTTCTTGTTCTTTATTGTAATACCCCGCAAAAATAGCATATGGCTATTTTGCATTGTAATCTGTGCGCAATTGAGAATTGCACGCGATTATGATTTCTCTAATAACAATTGATTTTAATTGATAAATTTCAGATATATTGTCTACTTTAATTTATACTTTTGGAGGATTATTATGAGACAATTTTATGTATTTTAGATTGTTAGTATTTTAAAGAGTGAGAGTTGGGGGTTATTTGAAATATTTTGGAGTTTTGGGGGTTTATATGTAAATAACCCCTAAAAGTATATACTTTATATATATATATATATATATATATATCTATATATATATATATATGTATATATATACATATATATATATATATACATATATATATATATCTATATATATATAGATATATATATATATGTATATATATATATATGAGTGATCTTCGGTTGCAAACGGGCCGGAACGGGTCGGTTCGCACGGACCCGTGCGAACTTCGATCTGGACCGTTGGATCAAAGATCCAACGGTCCAGATTTTTTTTAATAAAATCTTGCCTTAACCCGTCGTTGGCAAGAACGGGTTAAGGCAAAATTTTATTAAAAAAGATGGCCTTAACCCGTTCTTGGGAATAACGGGTTAAGGCTATATTTTTTCATTTTCGTCGACTTAGAGTTCGTCTTCTTCTTCTGCTCTCTTCTTCTTTCTTCGACGAAAATAAACCCAAACGACGGAAAAAAGAAAAAAACCCTAAAAAACCCTAGCTCCGACGCTCGAAACCCTCGAACTCCCTCTTCTCTCCCAACTCCGAAGATCGAAACCCTCGAACACCGACGATCGAAACCCTAGATTCTCTTCCCCTCTTCGGTACGAAATCGGAACCCTAGTTCTCTTCCAAAACCCATTGCTTGGCTTGATTTCGACCTATTCCGTAAGGTATACACTATTTCTTTAACCCAATAATCTACATTTGTATTTTTTTTTGAATTTGTGTAGTAATTTATTTAGAAATTGGGAAAAAATTTAAATGCGTTAGTAGATTTTGGATGTAGATTCGGGTTGACCTTAAGTATATTCAATTGCCGAATTACGTTGCTTGCATTAGTAACTAGTAGAATTAGAATTGTATATACGAAATTAGTTATAAAGTTTTCAGTGCGGTTATGGTTGAAAACCCTGCGAACGACCGTAAAAAAATACGAAACTTTCCGAGTAGGTTCGTCTCACGTAGTACAAGCCAAACCCACTTGTAGAAGCGAGTTTCGACTCACGGTTCAAGAGTTACGGCCGCGTATTGCTTTCGGTTGGAAAAAACCAAGTATAGCGGTGCACGGCCGTATATCGCAAACCGTGACTCGAAACACGCTTCTACAAGTTCGGGTGGCTTGCCCTACGTGAATTCGACCAAGTCGGAAAGTTTTAAAATTTTCGGATGCCGTTTGTGCGGTTTTCTCAATTTCCCTGCATGTGAATTTTTGACTTAGAATTTTGTAAGTGCGGTTAGATTAGATTAGATTAGAAAACCCTTCGAACGACCTCCCAAAAATACGAAACTTTGCGGGCTGGTTGGTGTCCCCAAGGAGAAGCCACCCGAACTTGTAGAAGTGAGTTTCGACTCACGGTTCGAGAGATATGGTCGCGTATCGCTTTCGGTTGAAAAAAACTATTATAAAGCGGTATACGGTCGTATCTCGCAAACCGTGAGTCGAAACTCGCTTCTACAAGTTCGGGTGGCTTGCCCTACGTGAACCCGACCAACTCTGAAAGTTTTAAAATTTTTGGATGCCGTTTGTGCGGTTTTCTCAACTTCCTCGCATTATAAGTTTTAGACTTAGAATTTTTTAAGTGGGGGTAGATTAGAAAACCCTCCAAACGGCCTCCAAAAAATACGGAACTTTGCGATTTGGTTGGTGACACGTACGAGAAGTGACCCGAAGTTGTAGAAGTGAATTTCGACTCACGGTCCGAGAGATACGGCCGCGTATCGGTTTTGGTTGGAAAAAAACAACTAAAGCCGGTACACGGCCGTATCTCCTGAACCGTGAGTCGAAACTCGCTTCTACAAGTTCGGGTGGCTTGCCCTACGTGAATCCGACCTAGTCGGAAAGATTTATAATTTTCGGGTACCGTTTGCGCGGTTTTCTCAGCTTTCTCGCACTACAAGTTTTAGACTTAGAATTTCCTAAGTGCGGGTAGATTAGAAAACCCTTCAAACGGCCTCCAAAAAATACGAAACTTTGCGAATTGGTTGGTGTCACCTACGGGAAGCCAAACGAACTTGTAGAAGTGAGTTTCGACTCACGGTTCGAGAGATACGGTCGCGTATCGCTTTCGGTTGAAAAAAACTATTATAAAGCAGTATACGGTCGTATCTGGCAAACCGTGAGTCGAAACTCGCTTCTACAAGTTCGGGTGGCTTGCCCTACGTGAACCCGACCAACTCTGAAAGTTTTAAAATTTTCGGATGCCGTTTGTGCGGTTTTCTCAACTTCCTCGCATTACAAGTGTGCGGGTAGCTTCGAAAACCCTTCAAACGGCCTCCAAAAAATACGAAACTTTGCGATTTTGTTGGTGTCACCTACGAGAAGTGAACCGAAGTTGTAGAAGTGAATTTCGACTCACGGTCCGAGAGATACGGCCGCGTATCGGTTTTGGTTGGAAAAAAACCACTAAAGCCGGTACACGGCCATGTCTCGCAAACCGTGAGTCGAAACTCGTTTTTACAAGTTTGGGTGGCTTGCCCTACGTGAATCCGGCCTAGTCGAAAAGTTTTATAATTTTCGGGTGCCGTTTGCGCGGTTTTCTCAACTTCCCCGCACTACAAGTTTTAAACTTAGAAATTTCTAAGTGCGGGTAGATTAGAAAACCCTTCAAACGGCCTCCAAAAAATACGGAACTTTGCGGGTAGGTTGGTGTCCCCTATGAGAAGCTACCCGAACTTGTAGAAGTGATTTTCGACTCCCGATTTGAGAGATACGGCAGCGTATCGCTTTCGGTTGAAAAAAACTATTATAAAGCGGTATACGGTCGTATCTCGCAAACCGTGAGTCGAAACTCCCTTCTACAAGTTCGGGTGGCTTGCCCTACGTGAATTCCACCTAGATGGAAATTTTTATAATTTTCGGATGCCGTTTGTGCGGTTTTGCTCTATTTCCTCGCATTTTAAGTTTTAGAATTAGAATTTTCTAAGTGCGGGCCGTTTATAAAACACTTCAAACCACCTCCAATTAATACGAAACTTTTCTCCTTTTCAAGTTGTGGTGGCTTGCGCACTTATAAAAACACCAAATACAGCGGTTTAGTACCCCTAACTATTCTCCTCTTCACCGTTTCTTAGGTATGGACAGTTTCGAAGGAAGTTCTGTTGCCGGGGATAAATTTGTTCGTGCACAACAACTTGGCGAGTATCTTCCTCATGTTGACGAGCACCTAAAACCGAAGATTGGTATGACATTTCCCACCCATAAGGATGCAGAAAAATTTTATTCATCATATTGCAAATGTGCGGGATTCGCTATGCGTAAGGGTGGAAATAAATATAAGGGAAACGATGTAGTGGATAAATCATACGTCTGTAATAAAGCCGGGGAGTCACCGAATAGCTATAATGAAACAATGTGGAGGTACAACTTCTAGAACGGGTTGCAAAGCTTTCGTCCGTGTGAAAATAAACCCACATAGTACTTCACAAAGTAATTCATGGATTATTTATTCGTTAAATGAAGCACACAATCACGAATTTACTTCCCCCGGTAGACGTCACTTGCTACCTCGAAACCGTGAATTGACTAAGACAGATAAAAATGTAATTGGTCAACTTACCGAAGCTAATGTCCCTGTATGCAAACAAATGCTATTCTTTGAAGGTGCAAGTGGCGGTAATGAGAAAATTGGATTCACCGAAACCGATGTAAGAAATCTCAGGAGAGACGAGATGGAAGGTTTAAAAGGTCACGACGGACAAATGCTACTTGAGTTTTTTGAATAAAAAAAGGCGACCGATCCCTTATTCTATTTTGATTACCAATGTGACCCCGAAGGGCGATTGACACATTGTGTCTGGGTGGACGGTATCGCCAGAAATAATTACAAAGTATTTGCGGATGTTCTCTGCTTTGACGCTACCTACAACACAAACCGATACGGGATGTTGTTCGTACCATTTGTTGGATTCAACCATCATTGGCAATCAATATTCCTAGATTGTGGGTTCATCCCCAATGAGACGACATCCTCATTTGAGTGGTTCTTTGAAAAGTGGCGTGCTGCAATGCCATGTGATCCGATCAACATCGTGACAGATGAGGATCGCGGGATAACTTCTGCAATTTCGAAAGTTTTCCCGATCACGTCACATAGATATTGTATTTGGCATATTTTGGATAAGCTACCGTATGAAGTTCGAATGTCGAATAACGTTGATGAGTTCAGGGATGCTTTGAAGACTATTATTTATACGGCGGAATTTAAAATAGAATTCGAACAGAAGTGGAAAAATTTGATCTCTCAGTACAAATTAGAAAATAACAAATGGTTGAAGGAAAAATTTGAGATCCGTGAAAAATGGGCCCCTGTGTACGCAAGAGACTCATTTTGGGGGGGCATGTTGAGTACCCAACGTAGCGAATCGCTACATTCATCCTTGAAGCACCATACTCATAAAAAGTACTCACTACATGAATTTGCTATCATCTTTGACCGACTCTTAGTAAAACAAAGACACGATGAACTTAAAGAAACACATCGTAATCGCGAGGAGCGGCCAAAATTGAAGACCGAGTGGGCATTGGAGTCACAAATGGCAGGGACATACACTTTGAAGATTTTCTACAAATTTCAACAAGAAGTGGTCAAAAGCTTATTACTTAATGTGAGTTTAATTGCGAGTATGGATACACCGGATAGTGCAACTTATTCTGTAACAGTTTGTGGAAATTCAGAACCGGGGAGGGTGATTTCTTATTGTAAAATCAGTAAAATTGCTAAATGCCCTTGTTCCATGTACTACTTCATAGGCATTCCCTGCAAACATCTACTTGCGGTTATTCGGTTCACAGATCACACCGCACTACCCGAACAATATATTTGTAGGCGATGGACCAGGGATCAAATGAGGAGAAGCAGTATACCGGTGGGCAATAATATGGGCGACAATTTTGCTTCGCGTTATTGTGAACTGAGTATGCACTCAAGACATATGGTCGATCTTGGTTGTTCTTCAGAGCGAGGATACAAGTACATGCTCGACCACATGCTGAAGGGAACTGAAGGCTTTGCTAAGATTGAGTCAGTGAACAGCACACCACACGAAGGTAGCGCACAACCTGAGAGTGGTGGACAAGCACATGCACATGCATATGTAGGTGACCCTGTACAGTGCACCACAAAGGGGAGGCCTAAAGGGAAACAGTTGAAGTCGGTAAGAGAAGGTCAAAAAACGAAGAGGCCAAGACTTTGCAGGACATGTCTTCGTGTCGTAGGTCACGATTCACGGAATTGCTCAAAAAATTTAGCAAGGTATTATATCAGAGATTTTGTATTTGTTAATTGGACTCAAACTTTGTTATTTTGGACAATACTAACTCATTCTTCTTTCTTTTTTTAGTGGATCGGTGGGCAATGAAGAAGCTCCAAACGCTGTAGAGAGTGATGATGACGAAGGCGAAGGTTCGTGCTAAGGGGGCTTTAAGAAATTTATTAATATGTATGTCATATCAAAATTTCAAAATAATCACCGAATAATTGCCAAATTTTATATTGATTCGTGCAGATTTTTATGAATTTCGACTGGATTATTAACTTTGTTTTTTTTTTCCTGGTATAGGTCCGGAATGAAACAAGTATAACGCGCCCAAATGAAAGACGCAATGCATTGAAAAATTGTGTTATTTTTGGATTGTATATATGTGTGGATAATTGCCGTATGCTTGTTTGGTACAAGTAAATTAATGATGTTTTTAATTATAATGTAATTTCCGTACGTCAGTTTATTCGTGATATTTGTGAACAAAGTTATGTTACTATGGATTTTGACCAGGCATTTTGGTTGTGAATGCTTACTGCTGTCGGAAAATGTGAAATTGGTAGATGTATACAATTTGGGGAACTCGTTCTGTTTGCAAATTTTGTGTTAACGAAAATTGTCTGCATGCCGATGTGAACAGTTTTTTTATTTGTGTTGGAGATTGTGTATTTTGTGCATAACCAATACTTCACATGTAAGTTCGGCCAATATCTCTTTTCTTAACCCGTTCTTGACGTTAACGGTTTAATACAATCTAACCCGTTATCATAAATAACGGGTTACGGAGATAGATATTGGCAGTACTTTGGTTCAATACTTCACATACAGGGGTTTTAGTTCGGCCAATATCTCTCTACTTAACCCGTTCTTGGCGTTAACGGTTTAATACAATCTAATCCGTTATCTGAAATAACGGGCTAAGGAGTTAGATATTGGCAGTACTTTGGTTCAATACTTCACATATAGGGATTTTAGTTCGGTCAATATCTCTCTACTTAACCCGTTCTTGGCGGTAACGGTTTAATACAATATAACCCGTTATCAGCAATAACGGGCTAAGGAGATAGGTATTGGCAGTACTTTGGTTCAATACTTCACATATAGGGTGTTAGTTCGGCCAATATCTCTCTACTTAATCCGTTGTTGACGTTAACGGTTTATTTAACCTAACCCGTTATCAGAAATAACGGGTTAGAGAGATAGATATTCACAGTACTTTGGTTTCAACACTTTCACATGTAGTGGCTGAAGCTCGGCCAATATCTCTCCACTTAGCCCGTTATTGGGAATAACAGGTTAGGTTAAGAATTCCTTACATTGCTTTCAACTTCGTGCTATCTTCTTGCCCTGATACATATACATATTTGTGCATTCTCCGCTTAAAAATATTATCAGAATAACTTTAATGGGTGTTGGACATATTTTCGTTTGTTGATACATATACAAGATATTGCATTCACAACAAGCCAATTGCAAAACAAAATTTATTCATATAAAGGAACATTACAAACTGGCACTAACATATTGTTTGAAGATACAGAAAATTGAAGTTGAAATTAATTTAGTATACAAGTGCATGCTCGCTTTCTTCTCGGAAGTGGAAGGAAGGACTGTTGACTCTGCCTTTTTTTGATTGCATAAGTAGCCAGTTGTACCCCCTGCATACAATTTCGTTCTCTACTGTTATACAGAATGTAAAAATCCTCGGCTTCCTTCGAAACTTAGTAGTAGTGGGTGTAACCGTATATTAAAGGTACTTAACGACTTCTTGACACGCACTTCTCATATTCGTACTATTTGTGGTACGATTGTGAGGTGTGTATGCCAAGAAGTCGAAAAGTACCATGAATACACCGTGACACCCACCACTACTCCGTCCGACGAAAGCCGAGAATTTCTACATTCTATGTAACAATAGAGAACGAATGTGTATGAAAGGCGTACAGTTGCTACATATGCAAACACACCCGGTCTTGCTAAAAAAATAGAAGACTAAGGAAAACACTGTGGGAAAAAAAAGGCAGAGCCAGCGGCCCTCCCTACCGCTTGAGAGAAACCGAGCATGCACTTGTACACTGAAACAAGTCTCTCTGCTCCTGCATCTCCATACACAAGAACAATTGTAGGCGACCATCCTTGAACTCAAGAGGTCTTGAATGCATAAATAGCCAGTTGCACCCCCTGCATACAAGACCCGTTCTCTACTGTTATACAGAATGTAAAAATCCTCTGCTTTCGTCGGCCGGAGTAGTAGTGGGTGTAACCGTATATTCAAAGTACTTAACGACTTCTTGACACGCACTCCTCATATTCGTAATATTTGTGGCACGATTGTGAGGTGTGCATGCCAAGAAGTCGAAAAGTACCATGAATACACCGTGACACCCATCACTACTCCGTCCGACGAAAGCAGAGAATTTTTACATTCTGTGTAACAATAGAGAACGAATGGATAATTAAGGCGTACAAATGCTACTTATGCTAACACATGTAAAAGCTAAAAAAATAGAAGACTAATAGAAACACTGTGGAAAAATGGGTAGAGCCGGCAGCCCTTCTCTAATCTTGCCATTCTTCATACACAAGCACAATTGTAGGGGTCTTGAAGAGAAGAAGAGAACATTGATTACACCTGACCTCGCTTTTCTTCTACAACTTCAGCTTTGTCTTCCCTATTGGGAAGAAAAGAGGGAAATTGAGGAGAAGAGGAGAACATTGATTACACCTGGTTTCAAACAGTTAGAAGAGAAGAGGAGCCAACTTATGAAGAATGAGGAGACTCCATTTGAGTTCTCCTGAAGAGAAGGAGAGGAGACTCCTTCTTGAAGAGAAGAAGATCAAAGGTCCCTCATATAGGCTAGACAATTCAGTGGGGAGCATGATAGGACCAAAGATTGTAGAGAGGGCTGTTGGTAAATAGAGAAGGGATAAGCACAAATGGGAAGGGACAAGGTTGGATTAAACATAAAGAAAAGTTCACAAGATGAAATTAGCAGTTAGTCAACGGTGTTATGAGCCAATTTTCGGAAAGGAGCAGCAAGGACAACAATTGTCCCCACCAAATTGATACACATCTCAACTTGTACATTGTCTGTAAAATTCATAATACTTAACCCGTTATTGGCGACAACGGGTTAAGTACACCTAACCCGTTGTCGCCAAGAACGGCTTAAGTGTTATTGGTTTCTGCCAAAGTACTTTAACTTAACACGTTAATGATGATAACGGGTTAAGTACACCTAACCCGTTGTCGCCAAGAACGGCTTAAGTCTTATTGGTTTCTGCCAAAGTACTTTAACTTAACACGTTAATGATGATAACGGGTTAAGTACTTGTACCCGTGATCGTCAGTAACGGGTTAAGTGTACATAAATCATTTATACTCATAATTTTTAAATCGCATGTAAAAAAAATGTTACCAATGTGGAGGTAATAGGTAATAAGTTAATATTTGTAATAGGTAATAGGTAATCATTTATGATAAACTACAAATATTAAATACGTTAATAGTTGTAGCTTGGAGGTAATAGGTAATAAGTTACCAATGTGGAGTTTATAGATATTTAAGTTCTATCATTAATCACATACGCCTCTCCACTCTTTACGTACATTTCCTTCTGAACTCTACAAAATAGACAGTCATATGTATGTGGTTGGTTTTTTTATATTTTTTTTTTATTTCTTGGCTAGCCACGTAACTAACCAATATAAAATTGATCACATCAAACGGATATTAAAATTAACACAAATTTATTTGTATTTTGGTTCATAAAAAACAATATAAAAAATATTGTAGGTTAGGGTTAGGGTTAGTATAGGGTTAGTAGGGTTACGGTTAGGGTTAGGGTTAGGGTTGGAGTATCCACTCCTTTTCTCTTCGTAGCAGACACTTTAATATGGAAAAAACCTAAAGTGTATATACAAAAGTAGATCGCCACATGTAGCCTATATATTGCCTACATCCACATGTATATCGCCAAATGTAGAGTCTCCACTCATTTGGCTTTTAATAGTGTCTGCTTTGAGATTGAGTTCTACTTGTTTAGCTTGTTATGGGGGGAAAACTACATATAGATCCCACATGTACCCTATATGAGGGAAAAACCACATGTAGATCCCACATGTACCCTATACAGGGGACAAAAAGACCAAGTCAGGGTTTGGAACAACTGTAATGATGAAAGTATTCCTAATGGAAAAGCCCCTCTGTGTTATCAGAGCGCAGTGCCACCAGATCTAATATAGATGACTAACAAAAACTGCCATCTTTTACCAGAAATGACAATACAAATATGTTTTCCACTGTCTGTGCAAAAGATCCCCTGTTTAATAAATGGGGGAAAATCCACATTTGGATTCACACATGTAGCCGTTATGGGAAAGCTACATGTGGGGAGGTACATGTGATTTTGTAGGCGGGTATTGAGTTTTGCTTGTTGTCACATGTAAAGATTGTGGGGAAAAAAAACATTTAGATGCCACATGTAGGCTTTTACACATGTAAAAAAACATTTAGATCTCCACATGTAGCCTACATGGGGAAAAAACCACATGTAGATCCCCACATGTAGTCTATGTGGGGAAAAAGTACACATGTAGATCCCACATGTAGCCTATATATTGGAAACCACGTGTGGGAAAAAACCACATATAGATCTCACATGTAGCCTATATGGAGGATAAACCACATGTAGATCCCCACATGTAGCCTATACATGGGGAAAACCATATGTAGATCCCCACATGCATGTACAAAAAGACCAATACATATTTGGATCAACTGTGATGATGATGGTATCCCTAATGGAGAGACATGAAACGGTAGAATCTCTACTACAACTTACAGGTTTGTAAGACTGATAAACCTGTTAGTGTTCCATATATCTTACAATTCCCTTCAGCGAGAAAGATGCTGTTTGCCAAAGCTGACAGAATTGTGTATCTAGCTTGAGAGAAATTTTATATTTGGTTAGACCTGATCTACATCTTCGAATTGAATGACTGGTTAGGGACGGATGGATTAATTAATCTGGCAATTTAGAACGGCCCGTTAATGTACACTGATGATAATCACATGTAGATCCCACATGTAGCCCATATGGGGGAAAAATCACATGTAGATCCTAAAATCCACATACAAAAAGACCAATAACGGGTTTGGATCAACACTGATGATAATGGTATTCCTAATGGAAAAGCCCCTCTGTGTTATTAGAGCGCAATGCCACCAGGTCTAATATAGATGGCTAACAAAAAATGGATCGGATCACATGTGTGAGCACGAGTTCACATGTAGTAGCACAATCAGTGCATGTGGGAGTAGATATATTTGATTGACTGATGGATCGACGGATTCATTAGTGTGGAAATTTAGAACGGCCAGTTAATGTACTACAAGTTAACGACTCGTCGGCCAAATTAAGATACTTACCATGTTTTACATGTGGTTCCACGTGTTACGAAGTCAAATATAGATGTGGGGATCCACAAATATGAACCGAATTAACCAAAACAAAACACATGCAATGACCAATAACCCTATCTTAACCTAACCCTAACCCTAACCCGACACTAACCCTACTTTAACCTAACCCTAACCCTCGGTACAAAAAAACGCGTAATTTAATTTTTTTACTTTCACAAAACTTATTATGGTAACAAATTTAGAGTGGTTAGTTACGGGAGAATAAATGGATAATTATAAAAATAATAAACAATTTATGGGCATATTAATGTCACCTTACACAGTTCATTAGACAGTTCTCGCAAAGTGTTAAGAGAAATTTTTAGAAAACCCAAAATTTATTCAAGACCTTAAACCGTTATTCACGAGAACGGGTTAACTAACCTTTACCCGTTATTCCCAAGAACGGGTTAAGTACTTCGATTTTTGGGAGTATAATTTGAAAACTTGGATAGGGCCCTGGCAATAACACTCTACATAACCCGTTCTTGCGAAGGACGGGTTAAGTTAAGTTAACACGTTATTCCCAAGAACGGGTTAAGTCCAGTGATATTGGCAGTACTTTGATCTATAGGAATTAAATGTCTGCCAATATCGCTATACCTAAGCCGTTGTCGTGAAGAACGGGTTAAGGCAATATAACCCGTTGTTAGAAGTGACGGGTTAAGTAGATCCATATTAGCAGAACTATACCAAGACTTGGTCTGTAGGCTTCCAAACCACTGTCAATATTTCTCTACCGAACCCGTCCTTCCTGATAACGGGTTAAGCTAATTAACCCGTTATCGTGAATAACGGGTTAAGAATATACATTTGTGCAGCAATTAATTACCATGTTTTGGTTGGTGTACATTTTTCCTGATACAGAAACGACTTCATCAAATGTTCTCCACAAATTCACAAATGAAGGCGCAGCACAGTAAATAACACAACAGTTATCTTCACAAGAAAGTTGACGGCGTACAAATGTCCAATAACGACCAACCACTTAATTACTTTAAATAAAATTAATATTCAAAAATTTACATATCAGGTTGCACATGGTCAAAAGACTATTAATTACAAATGAAGGCGTTCTCGACTTTGGCTTGCATACCACGCCCCAAAATTCACCTACAACAGTTTATCAACGTAGAAACAAACAATACGTTAGTTACTGCAGCAACAAAATCACCAACCAAAAGATACGCTATTACAGAGTTTTACAGATTACCGTTTACGGCTATCCCGCTTGTGACCGCTTGGTGTGAATTGATTGGGAGGTTGCCGCGTCCTTTTAGGATTTCGCCGTGCGCCGTGTGGTTAGGGAGAATCAGAATCATCCGACGACTGTTCCTCATCAGTACCTTCGGGATTTGGCTCTTCTCGTGCTTGTTGTCGCTCGCGGATTAGAATTCCCCTACTAACAGTTTGTTTTCGCCTCTTACTTATTGGCGGCACGTTGGCGCTCAAATAGGCCTCAGCCTGTGGACCTTCACCCGCGTCCTCCAGAGTACGACAGCACGGGGCTAACATCTCCCGGATTATCGTCTTGAAGCTGTCGGGTATCCTAGTCTTCAGGACGCAAGCAGCTGTTCGGACAACCTCCCATGCGTTTTCAATCTACAGTTGGTGAAAAATTCCAATTTAAACATCATTCAAAATTAGTCTACATCAATTAAACACAGTACATGCGTACAAACTATATGAAATTTGACTGACCGCTTTTCGATGTGCCTCAGCCCTTGGTTGGTACATCGGCTGGGAGGAGGAATATGCTGGAGGTGGATC
Source organism: Hemerocallis citrina (assembly GCA_017893485.1). NCBI lineage: Eukaryota > Viridiplantae > Streptophyta > Magnoliopsida > Asparagales > Asphodelaceae > Hemerocallis > Hemerocallis citrina. The sequence continues at coordinate 283,728,899 of CM030358.1, forward strand.
TACCTGGGTGGGGGGAATCGGAAGTTGCACCCCAGCTGGTACGGCGGCCGTTGGAGAAACGAACAACCGGGTTATTCGCTTGTACCACATCATGTATGCCTGCTGGAGGGAGTCATCGTATGGAATCGCGACATACATCAAATTCGGTGTCATTTGACGCCGCATGGTGTTCCAGTTGGCTACATGATAACGATGAAAATCAGCCCAATCGAAGTTGGGCACCCGTCCCGTTCCCCTGACCTCGTGTAACTTTTTATCGTAAGACCTGACATCGGGAATCTTTTGTTGATATCCGAATTGCCGCAGGACCCTGTCAGGATACTGGAACTCCACAACCGAAAAGTTCACAAGAGGTGCAGCCGTCAACTAAAGGGATCTGTCTAGGCAGACTGGAGGAACACGTTGCAACCTGTCGGCCGAGTACGGTTCCCAGTTGACGAACTCGTCCCGCAGGCTGTCCAACTCATCTCTGTAGTAGGTCAGCGATTGGCGTGGGTTATCGACCCACGTGTGTCGGCCGGCCCAATATGCTCCTACAGGAGGTAACAACTCTGCTGCCCCCGGGTCGGCCAAAAATTCCGGTGTAGGCTTAATAATACGGGGACGTCCGATGTGGATGCGTTCCCAACTCCATATCTGCATCAGCACCATGGGGCCACCCATCTGTACGCCACCTAAAGAACATGTGCACAAATTCCTGTATAGTAGCGCCAGTGCCGCACTCCCCCAACTAAGGCGACCCGCATACCGGAAATCCTCCAACAACCGTAGGTACATCAGCGGCACGGTTGATCCGGATGAGTTCGGGAAGATAAGTCCCCCTATCAAACTAAAAATGTATGCACGTGCATAGTACGTCAGGTCATCCTCACCCGACTCGGGGTTCAAATATTCCTCCTCGAACTGAAATTTTAACCAGGTGATGTAAAGTGATTTACCCTCGAAAGCGTCATCCATCACCTCTTGCTCCGCTTTAAGTTTCGCAGCTTCTATTTGTTCATTCAATACATCTTCATCAGAATCTGCGGGGGCATTTTCGCGGATATTTTTTTCGGCGGCCTCTTGCATTTGGAGAACTACCAACTGCAGGTCGATACCGAGTAAGTCCCGAACAACTTCAACTCGATCGAAGTCCATGTTCCTCGTCACGGTAAACCCATCGACTGGTAGTCCTGTTATCATTGCCACATCCTGTAGGGTCACAGTCATCTCACCCACAGGCAGGTGGAATGTGTAGGTCTCGGGCCTCCATTGCTCGACTAGAGCTGTAAGGAGTGGCCGATCTAGCTTCACAGAGTGAATGAATCTTGCTCCGTAGAAACCGGCCTCTACCACATACGGCGTGATACGGTCATCCCAAGGAAGAACTGTGTGCTTCCGGAAATTTAATTTTTTATCGGACCCATTCCACACGGCTTCCGATCGGTGTTTGGGTTGCAGGGTGAGTATGCTTGTGTCCACGGGTCCGGGTGATGTAACCGAGGACGACGGACCTGCCTCAGCCGATGTGGATTGACGGCCACCAACCTGCACGAATAAATATAACAAATGTTATTATTGAGATAATGTTACATGTTTGTATTTAAAACCAATAATAGTAATCGATCTTACCTCAGTAGTTGGTGCGCCACTAGTGTTACCGGACTCGATTCTCGGTTGCCTTGTTCTAGCCATTTAGCTACCTGACAAAAAAATTAAATTGTTGTTGATAAAGATGACAACAAAATAAACATACCGAGATTATACTGAAAAACGCACGAACGAAAACAAATAAATCTATAAAACTTTCGTAAATAGGTCGGATTCACGTAGGGCAAGCCACACCAACGTGTACAAGTGAGTTTCGACTCATGGTGTGCGAGATACGACCGTATACCGCTTTATTAGGTTTTTTTCCAACCTTCAACCGATACGCGGTCGTATGTCTCGGACCATGAGTCGAAATTCACTTCTACAACTTCGGCTCACTTCTCATAGGGAACACCTTACAACTCGCCAAGTTTCGTATTTTTTGGAGGTGGTTCGTATCGCTTTCTAATCGGCCCATTTTAAAAAAATTCTAAGTCAATAACTTCTCACTTGAGGAATTGACGCAATACCGCGCAAACGGCATCCGAATATTTTAAAACTTTCCGTTTAGGTGGAATTCACATAGGGCAAGCCACCCGAACTTGTAGAAGCGAGTTTGGAGTCACGGTTCGCGAGATACGGCCGTCTACCGCTTTACTTGGTTTTTTCCCATCCGTAAGCGATACGCGGCCGTATCTCACGAACCGTGAGTCGAAACTCACTTCTACAAGTTGGGCTTCTCGTGGGTGACACCGACCAAATCGCAAAGTATTGTATTTTTTGGAGGTCGTTTGAAGGGTTTTCTAACCTACCCGCACTTACAAAATTCTAAGTCTAAAACTTCTCATTTGAGGAAGTTGAGAAAACGGCACAAACGGCATCCGAAAATTTTAAAACTTTCCGAGTTGGTCGGTTTCACGTAGGGCAAGCCACCCGAACTTGTAGAAGCGAGTTTCGACTCACGGTTTGCGAGATACGGCCGTCTATCGCTTTACTAGGTTTTTTCCCAACCGTAACCGATACGCGGCCGTATCTCACGAACCGTGAGTCGTAACTCACTTTTACAAGTTGGTTTGGCTTCTCGTAGGTGACACCAACAAAATCGCAAAGTTTCGTATTTTTTGGAGGCCATTTGAAGGGTTTTCGAAGCTACCCGCACTTAGAAAATTCTAAGGCTAAAACTTGTAATGCGAGGAAGTTGAGAAAAGCGCACAAACGGCATCCGAAAATTTTAAAACTTTCAGAGTTGGTCGGGTTCACGTAGGGCAAGCCGCCCGAACTTGTAGAAGCGAGTTTCGACTCACGGTTTGCCAGATACGACCGTATACTGCTTTATAATAGTTTTTTTCAATCGAAAGCAATACGCGACCGTATCTCTCGAACCGTGAGTCGAAACTCACTTCTACAAGTTCGTTTGGCTTCCCGTAGGTGACACCAACCAATTCGCAAAGTTTCGTATTTTTTGGAGGCCGTTTGAAGGGTTTTCTAATCTACCCGCACTTAGGAAATTCTAAGTCTAAAACTTGTAGTGCGAGAAAGCTGAGAAAACCGCGCAAACGGTACCCGAAAATTATAAATCTTTCCGACTAGGTCGGATTCACGTAGGGCAAGCCACCCGAACTTGTAGAAGCGAGTTTCGACTCACGGTTCGGGAGATACGGCCGTGTACCGGCTTTAGTTGTTTTTTTCCAACCAAAACCGATACGCGGCCGTATCTCTCGGACCGTGAGTCGAAATTCACTTCTACAACTTCGGGTCACTTCTCGTACGTGTCACCAACCAAATCGCAAAGTTTCGTATTTTTTGGAGGCCGTTTGGAGGGTTTTCTAATCTACCCGCACTTAAAAAATTCTAAGTCTAAAACTTATAATGCGAGGAAGTTGAGAAAACCGCACAAACGGCATCCAAAATTTTTAAAACTTTCAGAGTTGGTCGGGTTCACGTAGGGCAAGCCACCCGAACTTGTAGAAGCGAGTTTCGACTCACGGTTTGCGAGATACGACCGTATACCGCTTTATAATAGTTTTTTTCAACCGAAAGCGATACGCGACCGTATCTCTCGAACCGTGAGTCAAAACTCACTTCTACAAGTTCGGGTGGCTTCTCCTTGGGGACACCAACCAGCCCGCAAAGTTTCGTATTTTTGGGAGGTCGTTCGAAGGGTTTTCTAATCTAATCTAATCTAACCGCACTTACAAAATTCTAAGTCAAAAATTCATATGCAGGGAAGTTGAGAAAACCGCACAAACGGCATCCGAAAATTTTAAAACTTTCCGACTTGGTCGAATTCACGTAGGGCAAGCCACCCGAACTTGTAGAAGCGTGTTTCGAGTCACGGTTTGCGATATACGGCCGTGCACCGCTATACTTGGTTTTTTCCAACCGAAAGCAATACGTGGCCGTAACTCTCGAACCGTGAGTCGAAACTCGCTTCTACAAGTGGGTTTGGCTTGTACTACGTGAGACGAACCTACTCGGAAAGTTTCGTATTTTTTTACGGTCGTTCGCAGGGTTTTCAACCATAACCGCACTGAAAAGTTTATAACTAATTTCGTATATACAATTCTAATTCTACTAGTTACTTATGCAAGCAACGTAATTCGGCAATTGAATATACTTAAGGTCAACCCGAATCTACATCCAAAATCTACTAACGCATTTAAATTTTTTCCCAATTTCTAAATAAATTACTACACACAAATTCAAAAAAAAATACAAATGTAGATTATTGGGTTAAAGAAATAGTGTATACCTTACGGAATAGGTCGAAATCAAGCCAAGCAATAGGTTTTGGAAGAGAACTAGGGTTCCGATTTCGTACCGAAGACCGAAGAGGGGAAGAGAATCTAGGGTTTCGATCGTCGGTGTTCGAGGGTTTCGATCTTCGGAGTTGGGAGAGAAGAGGGAGTTCGAGGGTTTCGAGCATCGGAGCTAGGGTTTTTTAGGGTTTTTTTCTTTTTTCCGTCGTTTGGGTTTATTTTCGTCGAAGAAAGAAGAAGAGAGCGGAAGAAGAAGACGAACTCTAAGTCGACGAAAATGAAAAAATATAGCCTTGACCCGTTATTCCCAAGAACGGGTTAAGGCCATCTTTTTTAATAAAATTTTGCCTTAACCCGTTCTTGCCAACGACGGGTTAAGGCAAGATTTTATTAAAAAAAATCTGGACGATCCAACGGTCCAGATCGAAGTTCGCACGGGTCCGTGCGAACCGACCCGTTCCGGCCCGTTTGCAACCGAAGATCACTCATATATATATATATATATATATATATATATATATATATATATATAAACCCCCACCTTTTCCTCCCCCCCCTCTTTCCTTTCTTTCCTTTCCGTTTCTTTCTCCCGACCGAAAGGAAACCCATTGAAACCAGGGTTTCGGCCGATCTTCTCCCCGCCTAATCTGCTCAAATACCTTATGATTTTCAAATTAAATTGAGGGGAAAGCTAAGTGAAGGGTGCTCTAGCTAGTGGTGGAGTCGATTTGGAGAAAGGAATTAGTAGAGGTATATCCCTATGAATTTATTTGTGTATTTCCCTATGCTTTTAATCTATTTTTCTTGGGAAAGGAGTATAGGGTTGGGTAGTAGTTCATTTTGATGTTAGGGTTAAGAAATTAGCAAGCTACTAGAGATTTTACAAGTTGCTAATAAATTAGGGTTTTGGGTTTGTAAAAGAGAATTAAATATGTAAGAATTAGTTCTCATATGGTAGTAGAAATTTTAGTTGAACCACTAGAGTAATTTGGGGATGATTTTAGTAATTGCATGTGGATAAAAATCCCGCAGGAATTTGAATATTATGTGCATCGCACGTGTGTATCTCAAGCATTCAATAAAACGCTTGTGTGATATTTGGATTAGTGTTATTAGCTCCCGTAACTGGTTTGGATGATTTGAGCTTTAATTGCTTTGAAATTTGATAATAGGATATTTGCGACTTTGGATGCGGGGTGGCGTGGTGGCGCTTCAAGTCTTCGCGGGATATTTTGTGAGTATGATCTCTTTTATTTTACGTACATGGTGTGGTGAAAATTCTAAATTACGAGTTGCTGTGTATTTCCGATTTCGTATCTCAGTGTAGCCTGGGTATTTTGAGCCGAAAATTTTTGTGGACACTCTTGTATATGTCTAAAACTATAGTGTTAAATTTCGTAATTTTCCGAGGTCGTTTGATGCCTCGAAAAATTTGTAGAATGCAACGGGTCTGGAAGTTGCAGCTGTAGCTGTCTGTGTTTGGGGACTGAAGTTCAAAGGCCATAACTCCTTGTGTGTTTACGATATTGCTATGAAATTTTGGGAGTATCTTATGGTATGAGTCTAGTTGATGATTCTCAAAATTTAGAATTTTTAGAGTTCGTTTGATGAGGTTTCAAAATTGTTTACTAAAGGGTAGTAAATACTCTACGAAAAGAGTGGCTGAAATTGTATGATATGTTTGAAGAGTCATAGCTCATTGTGTGAGACGAATCTAAATGTGAATTTTGGACACAATGAAATGGTATATGTGTAGATTGAGAATCTCAAATTTCATGAGCATTGGACTTAAGGTGGATTTGTTATTAAATTTTAAAGTGTGCTATGTTCAGCCTAGTGCAAGTTGACTATTCAGTGAAGATGGATAATCCTGGGCTTATTTGTTAAGAATTTGGACGATTGGCCAATTAGAGATTTGTAGTAGGGAGTCGTAGCTTTCTAACCCATCTGGAATTTTGTAATTCCAGTTAGTAGGTTGAGAGTTATGATTTTCCAAAGATAGAACAGATTCGGGCTTAGTCAAGGTAGTATTCGCTAGAAAGACCAAATATGCCCTGTTTGTGCATCTGATGGATTTTGGTATTTTTCAGGGTTTAAACGATTGAATTTGAGGAAATGGTTAGCTGGAGAGTTGTAGACTAGGGTTTTATCTTTCCATAATGGGTAGTATCAAGCAATTATGTATTGTGTGTTGGAAATTATGGACGTTGCAAGTTAGCAACCTGTTGTTTAGACTAAACTTCAAGTTTAAGTTGACTCGGGGACTTGAGTTCTATAAGAATTTGAGGGAGTCGTCCACTAGGGGATTGCAGTAGATATCCCTACCCTTTCTAGAAATTCTGAGTGTGTTGGATTCCGATGAGCGTAGCTTGGGTCACAGCTCTGCTTTTTCTTGAACTATTTCATCGGACAATTGATGAGGAACCTTCTGCATACCACAGTGTGGTGATCATGAGCTATCGGGTTTTTAATGATGTTTTAGCATTTCATTTGGAACTTAGATAAGTTCCTGTGCTTAGTACTCATGGTGGACATAAGTGAGTTGAGATATAGCTCTGGTCGGTTTGTATTTGATGTCTCGATGTCTGAGTCTGTCAGTGGTCAAGAATTGATTGTTATGTGTGTGCTTACCTTCATTTGAATTGTATTGCATCCTTGGGGCGCAGTTGGACCACTCGCTGAGGGTCACGGGCCGGAATTATTTGGTCGCTGACCTGTGAAGGTATTGGAAATTAGTGGATGTGATTTCCGTGATGATTGTTGTTTGACAGACTGGACAGGCTCGACATTGTTGATCGACACCGAGTGTGATTTGGGTAACAACTTGTTTCAATAAACTGTATTGATTAGGTTTTCCTTTATTGTTTCGCTTGAAGACCGAATTGGTGTTAGGGGTGATTCCCTATAATCCAACTCGTTCTGAGAGTTAGCACTAGGTGGTGATACTATGGGGTTGTCTCTTCCCGTCATTAGGGATACATGCTGCGGTGCGTATCTTGCACTGTTAATTCCTGAAGTACCATGGTAAGAACGGGATGTCAATTTCCTGGCGGATAGGGGGTTTTAGACCTTCGAGGCCGTCATGTTCTATGTTGGTGGACACGAACGGGTCATAATGAATCTTCTGCGCAATGGATATGCTGCGTGTATATCTGTAAGTTCGTCACAGCTTTCGAGGAGGGTCTGATGCAACGATTGTTGGTGACAACGGGGTAGCACCCCGAATTATTTCTGTTATTTATACCTCCTCAACCATGTCATATTATCAGGAACAAGAAGTAGACCGAATTAGAATGCATTGCATAGCGAGGGTTTAAATCCCTGAACTGGAGAAACGGCTTGATCTGGGCACATGTATGGGATGCATGTGTGTCCAGAGTCTTGCTAACATTAGATTAAGTGCATCTGTTCTGTACTCTGCGATTTGTATTAGACTTCAAGTCATGGCCTACACGAACACTAGGAAATCAGGACACGTTTATTTTCCATTTAAGATGAATTGTGAGTGTGATAGTTGAAGTATATAATGAGTGTGAAAGTGATGTATTGCGAGACGTGAATATATATATTGTAATAAATGAATGAATGCGATGTTCATGTGATATGAGATTGAGAAAGAACATGTTTATGAATGAAGATGAGTACGAAAGAATATAAGTCGTGAGTCTGTAAATGCAAATGAATGGTAAATGAGGTGCAGTTTATGTGAAAGTAGAGTTATTTGTGAATGTAAAGGTTTATGGAAAAATAAAGCTATAGGAATATTTGTATAAGGCATAAAGTGATGGGCGTTAAGCGACTAATTTGTGAATGATTTTCCAACTAAAGATAAGTATGTTATGAGCGGGTATGGATATACATACAGGTGATGACTTAGAAAGTATTTGATGTGAAATCCCAGTTATGATGTTTACATGTTTACATGTTCAGATTTGGTAAGTGTTAGAATACAGTTCATTAAAGGTCGCTAATCCCATTAGCGACTTCATATATGCTTTGGTCGCTAATAGGAATAGCGACAATAAACAAAAAAATCCAAATATTTTAAAATATAGGCCGCTATTCCCATTAACGACTTTCAAAATGATGACGTCGTTAATGAGAATAGTGGCCGCTGCTGACGTGACACAAAGTAGCCCACAAGCGCTAATAGTTTTGAAACTAGCTCATAATCGCAAATATTTTCAAAAACTGGCCCATTATGGCAAAAAATTCCTATCAAATTGTTGTGAATGTCTTTCATATGAATTAGTGAGGACGCAATGAGTGGTATTAGCAGCTTCTTTTGTTGGTTAGATAAGGTCATCTGATTATTTATAAACAAATATGTAATCAATCTTTTATTTGCTAAAAACCAAATTTTGTTTCATTTTACTGTTCATGTCTCTTTCTTTTATTTAGCTTTCCTGCCCATGAATTCATAATGATCATCGTCCTCTAAACCTGTTTAATTGAAACGAGTTCAGCTTAGTATAGAAGGAACATGAAATTTTGGTAAACTCTAATGAAAATTGTCAATGCGAATTAACCAATTAAATCGGTTGTTAACTCATGCCAAAATATCGATGCTACCGATGGAGGAGAGGAAGATTCAGTAAGTTCTAATATGCTGGTGAGAAGGTAGGAGAACATCCGCTATAAGGCCATTCAACCAAGCGTCTGTAAGGGGGGAAAGGTGACACGTATGTTGTATGGACTTCCATTTATTTCAAGGGCAAACGAAGCCAAAGATCCAAATAAAGTGCATTGGAAAAGTGAAGAGTTTGCAACTGATTCCACAGAGTTAGAAATATGGCTGTGTAATGTTATAGTTTCAAAATTTTAAATGTGTTGTAGTTTTCTCTTGAATTAGATCCTTCTTATCCATTTGATGCTGTGGGCGGTTCTTAAAATTTTAATGTGACCACAAGGCCATCTTTGTGACCCTTTAATTTCACTGCAGGCTGTTTTCAAACAGTTTGGAGGTGGTGGATTTGGAAATTTAGATAATGTAGTTACTGATGAGTCAAATCTTCAACAACATCAAAAATTAGAAAAGCTTTACATGTCAACCTGCTCATGCAAGGTTTGCTGGCTGCACACTCCAACGCAATTCATTTCTAGGAATTATCTTTTGAAAGCTCAATTAAATTATTCTTTCAGCATTTTCAAAGGGATATTGTTCGTAGTGTGGAAGGCTATATTGTTACTGGTTCGAAACAAGTTGAAATAGGTATGCTGGTTAAAATTGCTTTATTTTTCTGCATTTTCATTTCAATCATACATTTTACTCAATGCATATTCCTCCACGTAACAAGTTGTCTGATGATAGTAGAAAATATGGTGACGAAAATACCTGTACCAGTGGAAGTACATTGTCAAACGCTGCATTATGTTTCGGAAGGTCTCGTGCGCAAATGGAAAAAGAAAAAGGAAATCTTTTGAAAGCCTTGGGTACACAGGTCTGATTAGTTCTACACTCTCTTTCTATGTAACTGCATTATAGGCGATGAAATCAGAACGAACTTACTATAGAAATTGTATTTAATACTTCATATTCTTTAATTTCATGGTGAGCCATTGCTCATATTGATATACACAGCCTGTGATAGAAAAAAATGAAATTTGAGTGATTTGGGGTCTTCTTACCTTTGTCCCTAATGGTCTGCCATTTACTTTGATAGAAATAACATTTATCTAAACAACTGAATAACTTGATGAACAGTCTTATCATCACTTTGATATGTAGCCTAAACTAACATAGATGATGATTAATAGCGAGAACGATCATGGGATTTCTTACTGTTAAATGTAGGAATCAAATTTTGAAGCTAGTTTTTCACAGGGTGTGCTTGCATGCAAAGGTTTGTGATATGGTTTGTTTCATCTTTGATTTCAGACACTTTGTGATAAGGAAATTTTGGTGTTATACTTTTTCAGTTTCAATCCATAGTTGATTCTTCATCCTAATTTCCACATCTTCAGATCCTTATGGTGTAAATGTTTAGTTTAAAGACCCTTTTACCTATTAATCAAGTGTATGCTAAATGAATATCCTTCAGTACTAGATAAAATAGCGCTGTTTGATTTTGAGTTACAGGTAATTTATCATGTGATATTACACTCTGAACTGTTTAAGAATGAACAAATCAATAAGTGGAAAGACTTTTTCAGTTTCAATCCATAGTTGATTCTTCATCCTAATTTCCACATCTTCAGATCCTTATGGTGTAAATGTTTAGTTTAAAGACCCTTTTACCTATTAATCAAGTGTATGCTAAATGAATATCCTTCAGTACCAGATAAAATAGCGCTGTGAGATTTTGAGTTACAGGTAATTTATCATGTGATATTACACTCTGAACTGTTTAAGAATGAACAAATCAATAAGTGGAAAGACCTTAATGAACATTTTTCCAACAATAAAACGAGTGTGATCCCTTCATTAATGAGATAGAGATTATCAAATCATGTGATCTTACCTTCATATATGTTCGAGGGCACAAAGAGCACGGTGAATGGTTTAAATTATTTATGAGATGATCATGGAATGATTTTAGCCTGATTGCTAATATGAATTAATTTCGAAGTCATCATTTAGTATACGTTCCCCTTTACATTTGTACACATAGTTAATAGTTTAGCTGGGCATACATTTGAGTTCTAAATGCACATCTAATGTTAACTATCCTCTGCACCATTTTCTAGGGATGGCAGGTGGGCCGGGTCAACCGCTGACCCGCCCGCGACCCGCCCGTATAACCTGGCCCGCGAAACGGCGGTTCGGGTTCGGGTCGAACCCGTGACCAGTAACGGGTCGACCCGGGTCTGCATCCGCTCAACCCGGCCCGCGAACCCGCTTAAAAAACCTAACCCGCGGGTTGCGAACCGTTAGGCCCGCCCCAGGTCGACCGTTGACCCGCGGGTCCAACGGGTCGCGAAACTGTGCCCAACGGCACTGTTGTCCAGAGAGCCATCAACGTCTCTAATGGCCTTTTTTTTGGGTTTTTTCGGTTTTTTTTTGTTTTTTTTATTTTTACCCTATAAATACCCTCCAAAACCCATAAAAAAAATTCAAAAAAAACTCTCTTACTCTCTCTACTATTATAACTCATTTCTAAGCAATTTGTGAACAATCGAAGTATTGAAAAAGCAAGTCTTCAAGGCATATACACGATCAAATTCCGATCGTATCGAAATCAAAATTAAATAACGTCTTTAACTCTTCAACTCCCGTCTAACTCTAAGTGATCATGTCTTCAACTCTCATCCAAGTTCTCCTCAACTCTTCAATTCTGGAATCGCTTATTTCTACTTCTATTTCTATTCTTATTTTCACGGATTTTTTTATATACGCGTATCCACGGTGAACGGTATCAAAATTGCATACCTCTCTTCTTATTTAATTTTTGTTGTAGTTATAATTTTTTTTGGTTTTTTGATCTTCTCTATCTCAACCCTCTTGTTTTCTAGATTTTTTTTATAACTCACCGCTCCTACATTGTGTAGTTTTTTTTTACATACATTACTACATTATGTCTAGATCATGCGGTAGCGGTCGTAGCCAAAGTGGGCAAGATTCCACCGGCACTTCCCGTAGGCCTCCAATTGTCCCAATTAGTGAGTCTGCCGAAGAGTTCCATGACCCTCCTACCTAACAATGGGGTACACACGATGAGGTTGTAGGAGACATACAATTAGAAGAAGAAGAACAACAACAACCAACCGAAACAACACAACCCCGTAGTGGTAGGAAAAGTAGAGGAGAAAGTAGTGATTGGCATAAATTTTACGATTTTATCTCGGACGAAGAAACTCCGGGTATAGGTTTGAAAGTTTGTAAAACATGTTCTAAGGCATACAAATTCAAGAGGGGTGATGGCACCGGTACAATTAGTAGGCACATCCAAAATAACCATAAAAACCTTCTTGTTGACCTACCCGGTCAACAAAAAATTCACCCTAGGACCGGTCTAGTTGATAGCCACCTTTATGATCCTGATGTTGTTCGTCGGGAAATGACCCGATTAGTAATAAAGGAAGAGTTACCATTTTCCTATCCCGAGAGTAGGGACTTGAAAAATTTTAATCAAACGGCCTTAAACCCTCATTTTAGAAGAATCCCGAGAAATACTTGCAAATCGGATTGTTTTAAAGTGTACAATGAAATGAAGGACGCTTTGATTGCAATTTTATGGAGTTTACCTTATAGAGTTAGTTTAACTTCGGATTGTTGGACGGGTGTCAACAATATTCCAATGATGGGAATAACCTGTCATTCGATCGACAATGATTGGATTCTTCGAAAAAGAATCATATCACTTGCCGCGTTGCCCTATCTCCATAGTGGCGCTGAAATAGCAAACCGTATTTTAGAAATTTGTGATGTTTTTCATATTCGCGATAAAATTATGTTTATTAGTTTTGATAATACATCTAACAACAATGCATCAATTACTACTTTAAAATCCGCATTAAACCCTCCATCTGACGATATTTTTCATATTAGATGTGCATGTCATATTTTAAATTTATGTGTTCAAGATGCATTGAAAATAGCCGATCCATATATACTTAAAATTAGAAATTGTGTACATTTTATTGTATTAAGTCCCAGCGTATTTCAAGAATGGAAAAATTGGTGTAGGATTTCAAATGTACCTTTTAGAAGATTTCCAAAGGATAAACACCGATGGAACTCTACTTTTGATTTACTACAGGTTGTTACTGAATATATAGTAGTTGTAAATGATTTTTGTATCGCAAAAAATATGCCAAATTTCGAATTGACTCCCACCGATTGGTTTTATGCCGAATCTTTGTTGAGATTTTTAGAACCTTTTAAAACCGCAATTTTAAAATTTTCAAAATCATATGAATCTACTTCTAGTAGCATTTTTATTTCAATAGTTACTATGATGCAAACTTTTAACGAAATGGTAAATGATGCTTTTGTTGGTGATATTGAAAAACCTGCATACAAAAAATTTTTGAAGTATTTTTATCCTCCTATGTTGTTTTGTGTTGCTACCGTTATGGATCCTCGTATCAAATTAGAAGTTACCCATGATGCAAACTTTTAACGAAATGGTAAATGATGCTTTTGTTGGTGATATTGAAAAACCTGCATACAAAAATTTTTTGAAGTATTTTTATCCTCCTATGTTGTTTTGTGTTGCTACCGTTATGGATCCTCGTATCAAATTAGAAGTTACGAAGAGTTTGATTGAATTGTTTTTTGCATTACTTGGGGAAGAATCCGAAGCAGTAGAACAAGTAATTGATTACGCTTCTTTTTTAGTTAAATTTGAATCTACATTAAATAACTTGTATGATTATTATGATAGATCTTTTGTATCTAGTAGTACAACTTCTGTTAGTTCCAAAACTACAGAACATTTGATGATAGAACTAATCATACAAGTTCCAAAAGTAACTTGTATGATTATTATGTTCTGGATTGATGATAGAACTAATCATACAAAAGTAAGGGTATTCTAACATTTGATGATTAGTTCCATCAAGCTAACTTCTGCACTTGATAGATCTTGTGTCCTGCACTTGATGGAACTATCATAGAACTAATCATCAAGTGCAGAACTAATCATCAAGTGCAGTAGTTGTACAAAAATTAGTTCCAAATAATTAGTTGATAGATTAGTTCCAAAAGTAACTTGTATGATAGAATACTTCTGTAGTTGCTTGATAGAACTAATCATACAAGTTCCAAAAGTTACTTCTGGTAGTTCCAAAAGTAAGGGTAAGAGTAAATTTGATGATAGAACATTTAATTTATTTGCACAAATTCAATCCAAAAAATCTAGGACTAATCAACCAAATAAATTAAATTGGTATAACCAACAAGATTCCGAGTCTTCTACTTCTCCACTAGATATTTTACAATAGTGGAAAGACCATGAACACACTTATAGTATTCTTAAATATATGGCTAAAGATCTACTAACTCCTTCTGTCTCTACAGTTGCTTCTGAAAGTGCATTTTCTTCAAGTGCCAGGGTTCTAACTGATTACAGGAATCGCTTGAAGTCCGACTCGTTAGAGATACTCGTTTGCACAGAAGACTGGCTGAAGGCTGAAGATAGGACACAAAGGAAAGTATTATCTACGTCCACAAGTTGGAGCAACTCGCCGGAAGAACAACAACAATAGCAACCAAAATGAAGAATTCAATACCAACAACTGAACAACAACAAGTCAACAACAACAAATTGAAGGCCACCAACTTGAAGACAATTGTAAATAGATAAAAAAAATTATATTAGATCTTTGCTTGTTATTTCAAATTATAAATATTGAAGTAAATTGAAATTGTATATAAGAAATATGTTAGTGTATAAAACAAATTTGTGAATTCTTTATTTCTTATTAGAAATTGTGAAACTTGTATAACTTGAAATCATATGAATAATATTTCAAAATATTTTGGCAATTTCACTCTTACAATCTTATTATTATTATTACGATTTTTAGTGTTTATTATTTTTATTATTATTTTTTTAAGTTAAAAAAAAAACCTATCTAAACGGGCCAGCCCGCGATCCGACCCGACCCGGGTTGGACCCGAAAGGGTTCACGGGTTGGGCGGGTCTCCATTTCTACTTTCGACCCGGCCCGGCCCGGTTAAGCAACCAACCCGGCCCGAACCTGCCCAAGTCAACATCCAACCCAGGCGGGTCTAGCCCGGCCCGGCCCGTTCGACCCGAATGTCATCCCTACCATTTTCTCAATAATTATCACTTATCAGTAATGCAAGTGAGTATTATGTTTCAGTAAAAGAGTAAATGACATATACTGCAGTATTTCTTTGGTTTAGTAACTAATATTGTCATGTTTCAAGCTTAAAAAGACTGTTATTTCTTATGGAGAGAAAATTGATTCTACCAAGATATTTGAACAGAATAATTTTGACAAGAATGGCTTATTGCTACTAGGGTTATTGTTTCTGATATATACACTTTATTTCCAATGATGATTAGATAGATGAGGTCAGGTCAATATTGTATAATTTATTTGAAAACAAATGGACATCTAACAAGAGCAACTTCAAGTAATGGCACATATATCCCTTTTCGCTATTCTGTTCAAGTATCATACATCTAGTGTAACATATTTTTTCTTTTCATTTCTTTGCCTTCTGATATTTAATAGAATTCAAATTTCCCCAGGTTGCTGAGCCTTTAAGATCGATGGTTGTGGGTGCTCCTTTGGAGGATGCTCAACACCTTGCTCAGCGCTGTGACAGAATGTGGCAAGAGGCTGAAGCTCAGGTAATTCTTCATCACGGTGCATTGATATTCCTAATCCGTGTCATTTCTTTCTTAAATTCCTTGTCTTTGTTGTTAGGTTCGCGAAAAATTATTAATTTCTATTTGATCCCCAATTTGCTACTGTAATTGGCAGTAGATGTAGTTGTTGAATTTTCATCATTTATTTACCTAGCCAAGGTCAGTGAATTAGAAACAGAAGATTGCAATAATATCCCACATTTTATGGTGATAGAAAGAAAGGGAAAGAATACAGAAGAAAACAGCAGAGGGGGCCAGAGGAGAGAAAGTTTGAATGGTTTGGCAAATAGGAGCCTATACTTGATGAGTTCTCCATCTAATCAACCTGTTGGATAGCTGCTGGGGAGAAAACGGGAGAAAGCTAAAAAGCATGGACACTGCAGGAGACAATTATTTTTGAAAACTACGTTTAAATAGCTAGTGTTCTGTCAGAAATGCATGCCGATTTGATTGTGTGGTACATGTCAGATACGGCATGGCTTCATGCAGAAGTATTTGTGCTTCATAGGGAGAAAGATGCAATAAAACATGATGTCCTGTCAAAATTAACAGCATTTAAAATGTCACTAGCACTAATTAACTAACTAGGGAGAGTTAGTTATCATAATTCATTATACAAAGTTGTGTACCTAATAGCAATTCACAAGGTTTGGAACACCAATTGCAAATACATAAATTAGGAACTAAATTTAGTTTTCTTAAAAGAACTTTATTTTTTGATATTTTGTTGATGTTACCTAGGAAGACACATTACTTTTATTGCAGTTAACAGTTGGGACTTATATTATACAGATGTTGGTTTACCTAAGACTAAACTTCTTAATGGGTTTGTCATACTATATAATCTACATATAGGCTATTGAAGTTTCAAAGCGCCAGATGAAAGTAAGGGAAACCCCTGGCAATGTTGATAATAGTTCGAAGTTAGAAGCTGCTGAATCGAAGCTGCAAGATTTGAAGTCAAACATGACCATATTGGGTAAGGAGGCTGTTGCTGCAATGACTGCCGTTGAGTCTCAACAGCAAAGATAAACTTTGCAGTGGATAATTGCTATGGTACTTGATTTTCACCTTTTATTGACATGTTAACAAGAGATGCAGGCTATATCAGATGTCAAACCTGACTTGAGTTATTATATTGACTTGCATTGAAGGTTGAATCAGAGAGAACTTACCATCAAAGAATCTTACAAATTCTCGACCAGCTTGAAGCTGAGGTAAGTTTATGCTTCCACTTTTTAATGAAGAGAAAAATTGGTTTTCCATCTATAGAAAGGACACTGGGGCTGCAGCTGCATCCTAAAGTGAATTGACATAGACCTAGCAAAGTCGGTCCCGTGCAATCTACTCTGCATTTTATTGTTTTAACTTTATCAAGTGATCTTTTCTGTCTCAATATAGATTGTGTGTCTATGTACTACCCTGTTTTCTTTTGTGTCTGCTACATGACTTTTCATTTAATCTATAGAAGCGTATCTAACTTTACTAGCACTGGATTGTTACATCACATGACTTTTTTTTGGCACTGATCTGAAAAATACCTGTCAACTACTAAGGTCTTACCCTTAACCCCGACTTGATTATTTATTATTATTATTAAACAGGCATGTGCGTGTACAAAACAGAGCAAGAATAATATGGCAAGAACAGGTTGACGTCAGCGCCTGCTGTATTTATGAGTCTTATGAACAGGGTCTTCTCTCAGTTCCTGGATAGATTTTTGGTGGTCTTCATTGATGACATTTTGGTGTATTCTCGGAATCGGGAAGATCATGCTGAGTATCTTAGGTTGGTTCTGCAGACTTTGAGGGAGAATCAGCTCTATGGGAAACTCAGCAAGTGTGAATTTTCGCTCAACAGGGTCACTTTCTTGGGGCACATTATCTTGGGCGTTGGCATTTCTGTGGATCCGGCCAAGGTTGAAGCTGTGAAGGATTGGCCAATTCCCAAGTCAGTTTCTGAAGTGAAGAGTTTTCTTGGTCTAGCTGGCTATTATCGAAAGTTCGTCCAAGATTTTTCGAAAATAGCAAGACCATTGACTAAGCTGACTGGGAAGGATGAGAAGTTCTGTTGGTCTAAGGCTTGCAGTGAGGCTTTTACTGAGTTGAAGAACAGGTTGACGTCAGCGCTAGTGTTGACTATTCCAGATGGTTCGGGCAGATTGTAGTTCACTGTGATGCTTCGGGTAAGGGTCTTGGAGTACTTCTAATGCAGAAGGGTCGAGTCGTTGCTTATGCATCGAGGCAGTCGAGGCCGCATGAGAAGAACTATCTAACTCATGACTTCGAGTTAGCAGTAGTGATCTTTGCTTTGAAGCTGTGGAGACATTATTTACTTGGGGACTGAGTAGAGATCTTTACAGACCACAAAAGTCTCAAGTACATCTTCACCCAAAAGGAGTTGAACATTAGGCAAAGATGTTAGTTGGAACTTATGGCCAATTATGACATCACAAGCGTATCTCATCCTTCCAGATCAGTGCTAGAGGGGTGCATAAAATGTGCCCCCCCCCCCCCCCCCCTCCTGCCAAAAAAAAAAAACATGTGATGTGCAATAAAAAAATCATGTGATGTGCAATTTTTGGAGTATAGAGAAGCATATCTAATTTCACAAGAAGTTTTTAAATCTCATAAATTTTAGTGGAAAAATGCAACTCTCCCTCCCCTCTCCTCGATATAAATGTTAAATATAGATTAGTGTATATATGCTAGATTAGTTTATGCACATTATAAATATTTTTTTAAAATGAAATGTTTCTGCATATTTTGTGTCCATTATGTTGGTTTTGATCGTCAGATGGTATCAGAACGTGGAAGGATTGAAAAATCACCAATCCTGTCAGTGGAAGACCGAATGCCCCTACCTCCGTCATATGAAGAAGCCAATGGATTGTATTTATCTCATACAGTTAATGGATCAATTGATGCCATGGGTTACTTTTTAGGAGAGGTAACATCAAAAGCTTATCCACGTTTTATTATTGTATTCAATTATGTCACTTGTTCTCTCTACATATATTCCATTGCTTTCACATTTTGTAGGTTATACATTCTTATCTGGCTGAATCTGATGCGGAGCTTAGCTTGTCAGTTGGAGACTTTATTGTTGTACGACAGGTATTTTTCTTCTCCTTCGGTTTTTATGCTTGTTGCATTGTTCCTGTTACCGCTTATTCTGGTGTGTGGGTAAACAGATAGAATTTGTGGGTTCGTGGAAAGACCTGAATAGCGAATCCACACCTGTTCGTCGGAGTTGGGCTACTGACTCCCTGCCGTTCACCTGCAAGGAAGTGCGATACACCGGGGTTGATCCCAGCGACGCATCCTTCGGCGTTCTTGTCAATAACCAGTGATGATTAAAAAAGAGCTTAAGTTGGCAAAAGAGTGATTAACCTGTAGCAATGGTAGGGGGGGATATTTATAGTCGCCGTTGGGATCAGATTAGGAATGTGATTCCTGTCATCTGATAAGGCGTAAAATCCTCGTAATCAGATTAGGAATGTAATCCCTTAATTCCCGGTGAGAGGATAGTCACGAATCAGGCCCGTTGATTTGGTTCAATCAGAGACCCTAATTCTATCCTGTCGGACTGGGTTTGTATCGGATCGGGACCCGTACCCAGTTGAGGTTGATCCGTTCGCGGGTTATTGGATCTATGAGAAGGAGACCCAGTACCCGCTTCGGACCCGTTAGTAGGTGAAATTACCATTTTACCCCCTGAGCTTTAAGATTTGTCTCCGATGTGAACGGTCCCGATTTAATTCTATTTTTATCCATATTACGAGCCCCCTACTCCTAGAGACTGAGTTTTTCAGTCTTTGAGGAGTAGTTTACTGTTCTAATGGCGTATGGAATTTTATCGGTGTTCTTAAGGGAGTTTTGGATCTTGCTTGGGGTGTAACGGTGTTATTCTGGCCTTGTAAAATGCCTAAAAATATTCTCAGAATTTTCTGGATTTTTGGTGATTTTTCCAGATTTTTCTGAATTTTTTCTCATTTTTTTGAATTTTTTATTCATTTTCCGAATTAAATAATTAATTATCGAAAATATTAATTAATTATTCTAATTTAATAATTATTTTTCCAGAATTTTAAAATAATTTTTCTGAATTAATAATTATTTAATTAATTTTTTTCGATTTTTTAAATATTTTTTCGGAATTTTTAAATAATTAAAACAATTAAAGAAATAAATAAATAATTTAAATATACCTGGACATGTGGCGCGATCTGTGCCGTCGGATCCCGGCACGAATCTCGAGGAGGCGCGTTTCCCAAAAAATCGTTATCTTATCGTTTAGCGCACGTGGCACGATCTGGACCGTCCATCACCAGAAGCGCGAATTTCTGGAAGATCCAACAGTCGTAGTTGCTCGGCGGCTTTTTTCTCCGTTTTTGGAGCTCGGATGGGGACTTGCTCGGTCAGCCGACCGGGCCACGTGAATTTTTTTTTTTCTTTTCTCCCACCCTGTTCTTTCTCTTCTTCTTCTCTGTTTCTTCTCCTTCTCTTCTTCGTTCTTCGCTTTCTCCGTCCCGTCTTCCCTCTCCTTTGTCTCGGCGCCACCTCAACGACGAGGGGAGCTCGACGTCGGTGGCGGGGAGGAACTCAGCGGAGAGGAGGCTAGCTCGACTTGGTGAGGTGGCAAGGAGAGAGGGGAAGGCGGAGCTCGGCGACGAATGGAGCTCGTGAGAAGACCTCGGAGCTCGGGAGTGGGTTTGGAGCTTCGAGCGAGCTTGACGAGTGGAGAGGAGCTCGTCGGAGGCGGAGCTCGATGACGGAGAAGATGGGTTCTTCGCGTAGGTTGGAGATGAGCTTGCGAAGGTGACGGGGAGTTCGACGGGAAAGGAACTTCGGCATATTGGAGAGCTTCGGCATGGAACTCTGAGCTGAGAGAAGCTCGGCGCGGAGTTGGCTGAGTTCGAGTTTCGACTGTGGTGGCTCGACTCAGTGGCAGAGGAGAGGGAGACGAGCTTGACAGTGGTGGCTCGACTCAGTGGCAGAGGAGAGGGAGACGAGCTCGACAGTGGAGGTTGTTGGTGGCTGTGTGTGGGCTCGACGAGGCTCCGAGCGTCGATGATGGGAGACGGCTGCTCATCCGCGCTCAGCGAGGAAGGGAGCTCGTGAAGGTGAGCTCAGAGGTGTGAGGCTGGCGAGTTCTCTGATGTTGGGGCTCGGATGGGCACTTGCTCGGTTAGCCGACCGAGCTCTCTGATGTTGGGGTCGGATCGGCACTTGCTCGGCATCCGAGCGGAGGGAAGAGCTCGGATTCGACAGTTGCTCGGATTTGGTTTTGACAGTTGCTAGGGTTCGGTTCGGATTTTTCCCCTGCGCGAGAGGCTCGGTTCGGATTTCCGAGCTATTCGGCGCAGCTGTATTGCGGTCCACTTTTCCGGTGGTACGGAGGTCCGATCGGGGTTTGCGACCCCTCGTTTCGAAGCTAATTCGAAGATCTACAACTTCTCTTTAGGAGTGGGATGAAGATTCACCTTCCTTCATGGTCAAAATAGCCCCGCAATATTCTTGTCTTCATGAAGTTGATAAGTGCTTTGGTCTTGGGAATTTTGGAAGAGGAGTTCCACTCCTAGGGGCGGAGAAGATGTGCTAGGAAGACCCTTGTGCTAGGAAGACCCTTGTAAGATGTGCTAGGAAGACCCTTGTGCTAGGAAGACCCTTGGGGCGAAGAAGGGGTGCGAGCGGCTCGGATCGCTAGTCGCTCGGCTCGGAATACCGAGCGACGTGGAGCGATCTGAGCCGTCGGATCTCAGCGCGGATCTCGAGGCGGGCACAGTTTCCAAGAAAACACTATCTTGTCGTGTAGTGGTGCTGGCATGATCTGAGCCGTCTGATCGAAATCTTATGCGAATGTTGTAGGAAAAGTGATTTTTCTCCGTTTTGGGACTCGGATGGGCACTTGCTCGGTTAGCCGACCGGGCTCTGTGATGCAGTGTTCTAAAAAGCGGTCTAGGCGGCCGCCTAGGCGCTAGGCGGCCCTCCAACGCCTCGCCTAGGAGCTAAGCGTTTAAGAAAATCGGTTAATAGTTCTAGACAGTAAAAAGCTGGTCTAGGCGGCGCGTAATCGGTGTAAGTGGGTCTAGCTGGGCTAGACCTGCTTAGACCCGCTTAGAAGTTAAATTTTTTTAAAAAGGGGTCCGACTTATTCTAACCCGACCCGCTCTAATACACTCAAATCCCTAAAACTTCTTTTTCTCCTCTAAATCCCCCGTAAAAAAACCCTGAAATCAATTCTATTCTCTAAATCCATAATTCCTCTTCTCTAAAACCCCCAAATCATCTCCTCCACCTCCCTCTTTGCAGTCGTTGATCGCAGTCGTCAACACAACCTCCTCCGCCTCCCTCCTCGCAGTCGCAGCTCTCACTCACTCTGTCACTCATTCGTCAAAACCTCCTCCTCCACCTTCCTTCTTGCAGTCGCATCTCGCTTCAACTTCAACCGACGTCAACACAACCTATCTCTCCTCTCTTCAGCTTCAAAGTCAGGTCGTCAACACAACCACACACTGCCTCCCGCCTTGCTTCACCTCCGACGTCAACACTACATCCTCCTATTTTCTCTCAAACTTCTCTTGACGCAACCCTCCCCCATCCCCCGAGTCAAGCCTCCCACTTCCCCCACACTGTTTGCTCCTTGGACTGGAACAACGGAACAGGTAATCTCCACTACTTATCCTCTTCATAGATTAATACTAGTCTAATAGATGAGTATAGGACTATACAGAAAAAGAAAAAAACTAATAATAATACACCGATTCGATTTTGTAAAGCTCATCCTGCAATTGCAAGGAGAAATATCAAAAGTAAGAATTGGTAACAACAAAACAAAACAAAATGATAAAATATATAAATAAAATATATACATACATAAATAAATATATAATATATGAATAAAACTGCCTAGCGCCTAGCCGCTTAAGCTCTGCTTACAAGGCTTAGGCGCTAGGCACCCATCGGCCGCCCGACTACTGCCTAACGACTTTTAGAACATTCACAGTTGGGGTCGGATCAGCACTTGCTCGGCATCCGAGCGGAGGGAAGAGCTCGGCTCTGGAAGAGAGCTATTTGTCAGACAAGTGTGAGGAGGAACTCTAGGAGAGAGTTGTGCTCCAAACTTGTCGAGGAGAGGTCCATCTTGGAGGCGAGCGGAGTGAAGAGCTCGGCTCTGGAAGAGAGCTATTTGTGAGACAAGTGTGAGGAGGAACTCTAGGAGAGAGTTGTGCTCCAAACTTGTCGAGGAGAGGTCCGTCTTGGAGGCGAGCGGAGTGAAGAGCTCGGATCTGGAAGAGAGCTATTTGTGAGACAAGTGTGAGGGAGAACTCTAGGAGAGAGTTGTGAGCTCCAAATTTGTCGAGAAGGGGTCCGCTTTGGAGGCGAACGGAGTGAAGAGCTCGGCTCTGGAAGAGAGCTATTTGTGAGACAAGTGTGAGGAGAAACTCTAGGAGAGAGTTGTGCTCCAAACTTGTCGAGAAGGGGTCCGCTTTAGAGGTGAGCGGAGCAAAGAGCTTGGCTATGGGAGAGGGCCATTTGGAAGACGAGTTTGAGGAGCAACTCTAGGGGAGAGTTATGAGCTCCGAACTCGTTGAGAAGAGGTCCACTTCAGAAGCGAGCGAAGTGAATAGCTCGGCTCTAGGAGAGCCATCTGGCAGACGAGTTTGAGGAGGAACTCTAGGAGAGAGTTGTGCTTCGAACTCGTTGAGAAGAGGTCCGCTTCGGAGGCGAGCGGAGCGAAGAGCTCGGCTCTGGGAGAGAGCGATCTGGAAGATGAGTTTGAGGAGCAACTCTAGGAGACAGTTTTAGCTCCGAACTCGTTTGAGAAGAGGTTCGCCTTAGAGATGAGCGGAGCGAAGAGCTCGGCTCTGGGAGAGAGCGATCTGGAAGACGAGTTTGAGGAGCAACTCTAGGAGAAAGTTTTAGCTCCAAACTCGTTTGAAAAGAGGTCCGCCTTAGAGGTGAGCAGAGCAAAGAGCTCGGCTCTGGGAGAGAGCCATTTGGAAGACGAATTTGAGGAGCAACTTTAGGGGAGAGTTGTGCTCCGAACTCGCTATTTAAATGACAGAATCAACGGTTGTGGGAGTAGTTCCGAATGGCCAACCACTTCTAACCCGCTGAAGAGCAAGTTATTTGAAGAGGAATCGAGCCAAGTGTTGGACTCCGAACTCGTCGTTAGAGGGATTCAACGGTTGTGGGAGCAATTCCGAATGGCGAATCACTTCTAACCCGCTGAAGAGCGAGTTATTTGAAGAGGAATCGAGCCAAGTGTTGGACTCCGAACTCGTTGTTTAAGGTTAGTAAGTTGCAGGAGCAGCCATGTAGAAGAAGCTGGACTCCGAACCCACCATTTAAGAGAGAAGCAAGAGCAATAATTTTCAATGAAAAGATGTAAAGTTTGAAATAAACTAAGTGGCCGCTTCAATAGGGCGAGCCATTATTACATGCTATCGGTCGGGTTACAAGCATCGGCCTTATTGAAAATCAGGATCCTACTTCTACAATAAGGTGAAGACCTCTTGGGAGGAGCTGGGAGATTCTGAGTCTTAAAGCTCGGTGGGTCCTTCGGTTCGTTTATTGGCTCCTCAGGGGGGAAGCTTGGCCCCCTCTTTTTGGACGAACTTGGTCAGGTGCCCCCGCTGTATGAGTTCTTCGATCTCCTCCTTCAGAGCCCGACAATCTTCCGTGTCGTGGCCGTGGTCCCTGTGAAAGCGGCACCACTTATCCTTGTTCCTCTTCTTGCCAGGTGTATTCATTCTCGGGGGAGCGCGGAGGAGCCCTTCCTTGTCCACCTCCATAAGAACTTCTGATATATTGGCAATGAGGGGGGTGAACTTCTCAAACCGAGGAGTCGGGCGACGCTGTCCATTGCCATCCTTCTGGGATTTTTGAGAGCCCTCTTCGCTTGTTCTCTTCCGTTTGTTCCCGGAAGATGTCTCCTCAAAGTCCGGGAGATTCTCGGCTTCTTCGGCCCGAATGTACTTCTCGCTCCTAAGAAGGAGGTCGGCGAAATTATGTGAGGGCTTCTTGGCAAGGGAGGAGCGAAGGCTAGAGTTGAGGACGTTCGATTGGAAGGCGGCCGCTGCAACAGGCGGGTCAAGGGAAGCAATGGATCTCACTTCTGCAGTGAACCTCCTCACATAGTCTCTCAACTTCTCTCCCTTCTCCAGGCGGAGCTGGAGTAACGAGATGTTAGTCTTCTCCGTGCGTCTGCTACTTACAAAATGAGTGATGAAGAGGCTCTCGAATTGCTCGAAGGAGAATATGGAAGACGGGGCGAGGCGGGAGTACCACTCCCGAGCCGAACCCTTAAGAGTGGCGGGGAAGGTTTTGTACAGCAAAGCATCGGAAGCTTGGTGGATTAGCATGAGGGTCTTAAAGCTTTCGATGTGGTCCACGGGGTCCGACTCCCCCGAGTAAGTTTCGAACTTCGGGGGTTCGAAACCTCTTGGGATAGGAGCTTCCATGATGGTCCGGGAGAAGGGAGGTCTGCTCGGGCGGATGGTCCTTCCTCTTAACTCCTCATCCTTGTCTATTCGGCCGATACGCCTCTCCATCTCGTGGAGACGGCGGTAGAGAGCATCGTCCCTTCGACGATAGTCAAACGAGCCTCTGGACTCGTCTTCATAGGAAGGGGAGCGACGATGGTAGCTCTGGGAGCGGCGAGGGCTAGGCATGCGCTGTTGGTTGCTAGGAGCCGGAGGAGGAGTTATGGACCGATGGTGAGGACTTTGGACCTGTGGAGGGGTAGGAGCCCTCTGAGCATTGTTATTGTTGGGTCGGAGGTTGAGGGCTTACAACACCGTTGCTTGGAATTGTAGGAACTCAGCACGAGTGATAGGCGCCTCATCATTCCTCGGGTGACGTCGACCAGCGGGGGAACGCGGTCCCCTCCTATGACGCTCGGGGGATTCCCTCCGACCCCTTCGGTCCGGGGACCTCTTGGTGTCTCGGTGGTGAGGAGATCGCTCACCTGGATGTTGTTGGCGGGAGGCTCCCTCTCGGGCCCGCTTATCATTCAGACGGTGGCGAAGATCCTCATCCTTTTGCCGGTTTAGAACGGTATTACGGAGGTCGGAGGCTCGAGGATGGTGGGAAGCCATGGAACCCGAGGAGGCATTGTGGATGGACACGTGGTCCAGGTGGAGGGGTTGTTTCTGCGGGTCGGGGCGAGAGACCCCTGCGGCGGCATTTGAGGGGCCCGTGGGACCATTAGGAGGTTGCTGATTTGGGAGAGGAGGTAGATCCTCGGTTCGAAGCGGAAGTTGTCCCTGTTGATGAGCGGGTTGGAAGGGGACTTCTTGTTGCTGATCTGGATTGGGCCCACGATTGGATCCCCTGGATCTTACTTTTCTGGGAGGCATGGCTGGAGAAGAGCTAGTCGACGAGGAAGAGGCAGAGGCTATTTGTATGGTTTCCCACAGACGGCGCCAATCTGTTACCGCTGATTCTGGTGTGGGGGTAAACAGATAGAATTTATGGGTTCGTGGAAAGAACTGAATAGCGAATCCACACCTGTTCGTCGGAGTTGGGCTGCTGACTCCCGCCGTTCACCTGCAAGGAAGTGCGATACACCGGGGTTGATCCCGATGACGCACCCTCCGACGCTCTTGTCAGTAACCAGTGATGATTAAAAAAGAGCTTAAGTTGGCAAAAGAGTGATTAACCTGTAGCAATGGTAGGTGGGGGGTATTTATAGTCGCCGTTGGGATCAGATTAGGAATGTGATTTCTGTCATCTGATAAGGTGTAAAATCCTCGTAATCAGATTAGGAATGTAATCCCTTAATTCCCGGTGAGAGGATAGTCGCGAATCAGGCTCGTTGATTTGGTTCAATCAGAGACCCTAATTCTATCCTGTCGGACTGGGTTTGTATCGGGGCGGGACCCGTACCCAGTTGAGGTGGATCCGTTCGCGGGTTATTGGATCTGTGAGAAGGAGACCCAGTACCCGCTTCGGAACCGTTAGTAGGTGAAATTACCGTTTTACCTCTGAGCTTTAAGATTCGTCTCCGATGTGAATGGTCCCGATTTAATCCTATTTTTAGCCATATCAGTTCCCCCTCAAATTATATACACCATACTGGTGCATATTTGTCACGCCCTGCTTTCCAAAATATGGGAATACACGTACCAAAGGTTCAACCTGTTCTTGCCATATTATTCTTGCTCTGTTTTGTGCACGCACATGCCTGTTTGATAATAATAATAAATAATCAAGTCGGGGTTAAGGGTAAGACCTTAGTAGTTGACAATATAGGTATGTGTACTCAGAAGGGGGCCCGTGTTTGCCATTACTACATGCTGCCATGTCATAATTGGCCATAAGTTCCAACTAACACCTTTGCCTAATGTTCAACTCCTTCTGGGTGAAGATGTACTTGAGACTTTTGTGGTCTGTAAAGATCTCTACTCAGTCCCCAAGTAAATAATGTCTCCACAGCTTCAAAGCAAAGATCACTACTGCTAACTCGATGTCATGAGTTAGATAGTTCTTCTCATGCGGCCTCGACTGCCTTGATGCATAAGCAACGACTCGACCCTTCTGCATTGAAAATACTCCAAGACCCTTACCCGAAGCATCACAGTGAACTACAATCTGCCCGAACCATCTGGAATAGTCAACACTAGCGCTGACGTCAACCTCTTCTTCAACTCAGCAAAAGCCTCACTGCAAGCCTCAGACCAACAGAACTTCTCATCCTTCCCAGTCAGCTTAGTCAATGATCTTGCTATTTTCGAAAAATCTTGGACGAACTTTCGATAATAGCCAGCTAGACCAAGAAAACTCTTCACTTCAGAAACTGACTTGGGAATTGGCCAATCCTTCACAGCTTCAACCTTGGCCGGATCCACAGAAATGCCATCGCCCAAGATAATGTACTCCAAGAAAGTGACCCTGTTGAGCGAAAACTCACACTTGCTGAGTTTCCCATAGAGCTGATTCTCCCTCAATGTCTGCAGAACCAACCTAAGATACTCAGAATGATCTTCCCGATTCCGAGAATACACCAAAATGTCATCAATGAAGACCACTAAAAATCTATCCAGGAACTGGGAGAAGATCCTGTTCATAAGACTCATAAATACAGCAGGCCCGTTCGTGACCCTGAACGGCATCACAAGATACTCATAGTGCCCCATATCTGGTCCTGAATGCAGTCTTCTGTACATCAGTCACCTTCACCTTGACTTGATGATACCCGAAACGAAGATCTAACTTCGAGAAAACAGCAGCTCCACTCAACTGATCAAACAAGTCATCGATTCTTGGCAATGGATACCGGTTCTTTACAGTAACACTGTTTAGTTCCCAATAATCCACGCACAGTCGAAGACTACCATCATTCTTGTTGACAAAAAGGACTGGAGCACCCCAAGGCAAAACACTGGGTCTGATGAATCCCAAATCCAATAACTCCTAAATCTGCACCTTAAGCTCTGCTAACTCAACCGGTGCCTTCCTGTAGGGACTTTTCGATATCGGCGCCGTACCAGGCTAAACTTCAATACCGAACTCTACATCCCTATCAGGGGGTAAGCCAGGCAACTCCTCTGGAAAAACATTCAGGAAATCCCTCACTACTAGAGGCACATCCTCACAGTCTGAATGCAATTCCATCGCATAAACCTCTTGATCAACTGCTGTCCCAGCTCGGGTAAGGAACATCTCCTCGGCATGGAACTCAAACACTACGTGATCTGGAATCCGGAATACAAATTTCTTGGCACGGCAGTCAATAATGGCGTGCGACTCACCCAACCAATCCATACTGAGAATGACATCGAATCCTGAATTTTCAATTACAATCAGGTTGGCCTTGAAATCTGCGCTACCAATAATCACCGGACACTGCCTGCACTCCCAGGAATAAATGACAACACCACGACCTGTCACAATGTTCCAAGCCTCTAACATGATACTGCACTCCAACTAATGGCGAGCCACGAACTGAGAAGAGACGAAGGAATGGGTTGCCCCGGAATAAAAAAGAACATGAGCAGGAAAAGAGCAAACAAGGACAACACCTAAGATAGAATCAAAAAGAGAGAAAAAAGAAGGATGAACATGTTGGATCCTGTAGGCAAGGAAAATAACTCTAGAGAGGGGGGGGGGGGGGTGAACAGTGGTGTTTAAAATTTAATTAAAAACTTGAAATTTTCGTACTATTAAGTCGACTGAAAAAAGATATACAGTCGACTGTTGCGTCAAATTAGAAGAGTATTGTACTGAAGAGTTACAAGTCTGATCAGTCGACTTATAGCGGAAAACCAATCGACTTACCAGACAAGTTTTTGAAATAAAACTCAGAGAAATTGAAATTACAAGTTGAGAGAATACAACCACTGAGAGTCAATTATAGCTAAACACAACGATGTATCTTGGTTCGGTCCTCCCGACCTACATCCAGTCCCCAAGCAACCCACTTGAGATTTTCCACTATTCTTGAAAAAGTACAAGAATACTCTACGGCCTTTGACAACAACAATGTCAAATCCATAGACCTCTATCACCACTTGAGAGAGCAAACACACTCTACACCCTAGAGTGAAATCGACTCTAAAACCAAGAGTGCTACTCTCCAACCGAGATGACCACTCTCACAACCCGAGAGTGAAAACAACAAAAATTGAGTTTACAACAACCTATAGCCTTGTATGTGATAGTACTTTTGTATAGTGGCTATTAGGTCAACTTCTGAATTCAGTCTAAAACAAAACCAATGTTATATTAGACTGAAATTCAGAGAACCAAGTCTTAGAGAGTTTGCATGCTTTTGAAACACTTGTTCTTATTGAAAACAAAAGACTTGAAAGTTAAAGAATGCTTGGAACCTTTTCCAAATGATTCCTATACTCTATTTATAGAGTAAGAATCAAGGAACGCTGTAAAACAGTTCCATAAACTGTAATAAAACGGATATAAAAGATTTTGAATTTGAAAAACAAGTTTTAAATTTAGAAAACTGTCGAAATGGCTTGAATAGTCGACTGGGTTGCCATAATGAGTTGATTGGCTGTAGCTTGTATGAGTTCAGGCAGTTTCGTACTCTGAAAGTCGACTGGTCCAAGGAGCGGTCGACTGATACTCATACAACTGAGTTTATTCAAGCTTCTTCTGACATTATGATATTGTAAAACAGTCAGATTATTTAAAGTAATTGTGAGGTGTGTGTGACAAGGCTATTACAAGTTTCTAAGACTCAAAGAAAAAAAATACAATATTACAAAACACTTTGTTTAAATATTTGAAGCACTTTGAATCTTATCTTGAACTTAAGTCTTTGTCTTGAGCTGGAGCCTTTGTCTTGATGTCTTGAAGCTTGATCAATTACTTTAGAAAGCTTCATCATATTGTGTTGCCTTTGTGTATTTCACCATGGTATTGACTTCGATACACTCTGCAAGAGGTATTTGGTAGAACTTTGTATTGTGTAGTAGTCATCAAAACCAAGAATTAACAGAACAGGGGTGAGGAAAACACAATGCACAAAGATAGCAAGAAAGAATAAATGCAAGAGAAATAAAAGAAGCAAAAGAGAAACAACAAAAACAACAAAAATAATAAAAGCAAAATATACCTGCAACAACACCCTCTGCTGACTCAGCATCAGCAGCAGTCAGGTTAAAAGCCTGACCTCTCCTGGGGGCAGCGGTCCTCTGACCAACAATCTAGCGCTGAGGAGGAAGCAATGGTCTGACTGGACCACGAGCTGGGGCAACCTACTGACCTGGATGCCTGGCTGGAAGAGTCATACGCTGCTGCTGCGGACAATCCCGCACTGAATGATTAGTATCACCACATCCAAAACAACGACGATTGGCATGCTTGCAGTTCCTGCGCACATGTCCTGACATCTGGCAGAAATCACAGAATCCTTCTCTCCAAGGAGCGACAGAAGGGTAAGGAGCTGCCCTGACAGGATGGGCTGGGACAGGCCTCCGAATGGGCTCACTAGAAGGCCTAATAACAACAGAGTGCGGAATAGTCTGCTGGGAAGGAGCCAAACCACCACGAGCCTGCTCCTGAGCTCGAGCTGCCTCAAGAGATTTAGCATAAGTGCACAAGAGAAGGGAGACCAGCTGCACCATGATGCCTCGCTTAAGTCCCAATGTGAATCTACGAGCCCTGTTCTCTTCGTTCACCACAAGAACGGCTGCGAAGCGGCTAAGTCTTGTAAATTCTGCTGCATACTCATCCACAGACCTGGAGCCCTGTTTCAAGAAAGTCTTATGTTACAACATTGTATGGACAATATGTAACAAAATTCCAAAATAGAAATAACGACCAACCTGTTTCAGGGCCAAGAACTGTTGCTCCATTTCAACTCGGGTGCTGCTAGGGAAGAACTTCTCTAAGAAGCTCCTAGTGAACGTGGCCCAAGTAATAGGTCGTTCGAGCCTTTCGGACTCGGACCTCCACCAAATATGAGCTAGATCTACCAGCTGGATGCCCACCACATCCATTCTATCAGCATTGGCAACTCTGACTGCCAAAAGCAACTGCTCAGTCCGGATCAACCACTGTTCTGCCTCCAAAGGCATTTCAGTGCCGGAGAATCTGTTAGGATGCAGAGCTTTATGAAATCTGTGACTGTACCCGGACGGGGAGGGAGAGCTGCTTGCATAGGTACAACGGAAAGCAGAACCTGAGCAGCTTCCAAAGCAGCCATCACAAGGTCACTGTGGTTTTGTTGCATATTGATCAACCGTTCCAACACATTTGTAACGGCCTCAAGCCCGGGCTGATCTTCCTGGGGACAAGAAGTAGGACCTCTACGAGCCATGGTCTGCACAAGGTCAAAATTAATTAGCATCCAGATCAGAGTTGATTATAATTCATTTATGTAGAACCCCGTATTTTCAAATATTATTTTAATTATTTGAAAATAAATTTTAAATGATTTTGAGTATTTGATAAATATTTTCTAAAAGATTTATCTTTTGTACACGTGCAAAACACGTGCAAATGGCTTTTCAGAAGTTTGAAAAATTTAGTTTTCCTTATGAAAAATCATTATTTATTATTTGAGAACTATTTAATATTTTTCCAGATTTTTCTGAAATTAATTATGCCTATTTGCAATTTTTGAGAAAAGAAGGACTTATTTGCAAAATTGACAATTTTGAGGGTTAGAATGCAAAACGTATTTACTGGACATTCCGATCAGTATTTGTTGAGGTTTAGAAACATATTTTTCTATTAGATCCTAATTTAAATGATATTTGATTCAATTTTCAAGAAAAGAATTATATATATGCAAGAAGTATTTTTTGGAAAGGATTATTTTGCAAAGTGGGAATAAAACCCTAATATACAATCCGACATATTTAAGGGATTCTCTCTTCCCAGCCGTCATTGAGCATATTCAGATTTTGAGATTATTTTGAGGAGCAAAAAGGAAGATTCTTGGATCTAGTAAGGAGAAAGCTTTTTGTGGATTTTTCTTCAAATCAAAGGTGAGTGGATTGTTTTGTTTGTTTTGTTTTGCTTTGCTTTGTTATCCGAATGATGAATGACGTAAGATCTTTGTTATGCTTGTTTGTGTTCATTATGCCATTATTTTGTTAGTCTCATTGTACGTATGATATGGATCTTTTATTTGGATATGGAGGATGAGAACTCTTATTGATATTTGGATCATGTATGAGAAATTATTAAGTTGTTGAGGAAGGGTTTGATTTATGAGATCGTATTGTTGGGAGACATATTAAGAATGGATAATGTTGTGATCAGATGGTGAACATCTGGATCTTTTGGGTGTAGTTCAGATTTTGATTGAGTTGTGTAAGAAGTTTTGATGAGAAACCCTAATAGAAAGATTAGGAGTTTAGATCATGAGGATTTGAGATTTGAGTATTTGATTGATTGAGTAATGTATCCTTGATGGAGATTATTGAGAGTTGTTTATTTGTCTGGATTCAAATTAATTTTTATGATCAGTGGATCTTTAGAAAACTCCAGTTTGATTTTTGTGTTCAGACCTGTTTTTTAGAAATCTGTAGCCGATAGTCGACTGGCCTATAGAGCAGTCGACTGGTACGAGCCTACTGCTGTACTTTTAGTCTTTGAGCATTGTTCGGGACAGTCGACCTAGACTGAGGTCAGTCGACTGGTCTTCTGTTTGTAATTTTGTTCAGTCCTTCGGGACAGTCGACCTATGAACCCCCTTTTAGTCGACTGATATACTTAGAATATTTGATGAGAATTATTTGTTTTGTCTCGGGGCAGTCGACTGACTTCTTGATAAGTCGACCGATCATACCTCAGCTTATTTTTGAGAAATTTTGGATTATGTCATCTGGACAGTCGACTGTTGTGCTATACAGTCGATTGGTCCTGAGGGATCTTTGTATTTGGTTTTGAGATCTTCTGTTTAGTGTTTGATTTTGAGATATTTGTTCAGTCTTTGATTTCGAGATGTTCAGTTAAGAACATGATTTTGAGATTTTCAGTTGAGCCACTTGTTTAGTGGAATTTTGTTCAGATAATTGTTTTTGAGTCTTTAGAGGTATGTGACCCTAGTATACCGGTGTTGAGATATTTGTTCAGTTATTTGTTGAGGCCCATTGAGGTAAATTTTCAGTTATTCAGATTTTTAGTCCGGTAGGGTACACTACTCTAGGAGATTTGTTCAGTAACCCAAACTAATAAGGACAGGCATTAGTAGTGTCATGACGAATGGGAACTTGAGTTATGCACCTCAGTAAGGCTTTTGATGTAGGATTTAATCTCCTGAATTATCCAAGTAGTTAACTTGTGATGTGTGATTTATCTCCGGAATTATCCAGGTAGTTAACCTGAGATGTGAGGTATTTCTCCTGAATTATCCAAGTAATTATCTTGAGATGTGGGATTGACCTACGGAATGATCGGAGTCGAGGCGACGCTTTTGAGGTATTATTGTGATGATGAGTCTATGTTTAGATGTGGGATGATCTCCTAAATTATCCAGGGAAAATACCTGTGATGTGGGATCAATCTCCGAAATGATCAAGCATGGGCAAATTATCATAGTTTATCTTCATCTCTTAGTAGTCATCGTTGTCAGCATGTAGTCATGATGTTTTCTTGAATCACTTTTATGCATTTGGATTTCCTGTTTTTACACACACTTGGCTTTTGGTTTTGGTATCACTCATTACTCTTTTATTGTTACTTCATACTTTAGTGTTTGATTATTATTTGTTGGATATTGTTATTTCAGTTCATTTATGATGTTTTGTTTGATTTGTCACCACTCACACCATTTATGGCTGACCCCGTAGTTTGGGGGTTAGGGTTCAACTCTAGCCTCACATGTTGCAGGTTATTGCTTAGATTGGAGGTTGGAAGCTTGAGTGGGCAGTTTGAGATAATTGGATTATTTAGTGATTGGTGTAAAACTGTAAAGGATATTTGAGATCATTTTGAGTTGTAAATAAAAAGATTAATTTGTGTTGAGATGATTAGACTTCCGCTGGGATTTGTAATAATTGTTGTAATAAAAGAAAGAAAATTTTAGTGGTGTTTGTTGGTGTTTATTGTTGTATTGAAGTGGATTACTGGGATTTCGCCACGTATTTTCTAAGCTCTCATATTAGAAATTCGGGGCGCTACAGAGATTGGTATCAGAGCTCCGCTTCAATGTAATAATAGACTTAGTATGACAACCAACCTAGGTGTGGACACTAGAGAGTGAGTACCTAGGTGTGGACATCAGAGTGTGAGTATCACCTAGAATTAAATTATGATGTTTGGTTTGAAATTATGGTTTGGGGTATGGTTATGGTTTTGCCATAGGGTATTGATTTGAGTTTGAATTGTATGTGTGCTCTAACTTTACCCTCGTTTTGCAGTATTCAAAATGGTTGCACCCAGAGGTAGAAATGGTGGCAATAATGAGGATGGATCTGGTAGTTCCCGAGGGAATGAGATCGACCTTGAAGCTGAGTTTGCCAAAGTATATCAGACGTTGAATACGCTGATGGCACTCAATGTGGCGCAGCAACAAGCGCAGCAGCAGAACCCGCCGCCAAATCATGGAGCTGGTCATGGATTGGTGAATGCCGACCCCATAAAGCAGATTGAATCTTTTAAGAGGATGAGGCCACCAGTCTTTGAGGGGCAAGCTGATCCAACAGCAGCAGATGATTGGATCAGGAAGATGCAGACGATCTTCGAAGTGTCGGAGACTCCTGAAGCTAGCAACGTGAAGTTGGCTTCGATGCAGCTCGAGAAAGATGCTGGTGTATGGTGGGAGTCATTGAAGAGGAACTTGGGAGATCAGCAGCTGACATGAGAAGCTTTTCTGGAGGAGTTCAGAGATCGTTTCTTTCCTCTTGATGTTCAGGAGAAGAAGGCGACTGAGTTCATGAACCTTCAGCAGGGGAGCATGACTGTTCGGGAGTATGAGACGAAATTCGCTCAACTTTCGAGGAATGCACCAGAGTTGGTCATGGACGAAGCAAAGAAGGCCAAAAAGTTTGAGCAGGGCTTGAGGCCAAACTTGAGGTCAAGGATGGTTCCATTGGGCATTAGAAGATTTGACAAGCTGGTCAGGAGGGCCGCGATGACTGAAGAGGATATGGACTTGTTTCAGAAGAAGCAGGATTCTTGGAACCGGAACAAGAGGCCAGCATCAGGCCAGAGTGGGAAGGGATTCCCCGCGAAGCAGGCAAAGTTCAGTGGACCGGTGCAGAAGGCATCTGGAGCTCAGGGAGTGACCTGCTACTACTGCAAGGAAGTAGGACATTACAGGTCAGCATGTCCGAAGTTGGCAGAGCATGTTTGTTCTCAGTGTGGACAGACTGGACACTCAAAGCCCCATTGTCCACAACTGAAGAAAGACGGTTCGGGTGGAAGCAAAGTCCCGAAGAGGCAAGGGCGAGTATTTGCATTGACCGAGGAGGATGCGAGAAACTCGGAAGATGTAATACAGGGTATGCAGGAATTTTGATTTCTTTCATTTTGAATCAGTGTAATGAATAAAACTTTTATTTCAGAACAATTTAAGATTGAGTATCATTCTTA
Source organism: Hemerocallis citrina (assembly GCA_017893485.1). Taxonomy (NCBI): domain Eukaryota; kingdom Viridiplantae; phylum Streptophyta; class Magnoliopsida; order Asparagales; family Asphodelaceae; genus Hemerocallis; species Hemerocallis citrina. The sequence continues at coordinate 283,764,527 of CM030358.1, forward strand.
TTGTAACAGGAGTTGTTTTAATAAATGGAATTAAAGCAAAGTTTTTGTTTGACACTGGTTCATCGCATACATTTGTATCGCCAAGTTTTGCCAGGATCTTAGGTTTGGAACCTAAGTTATTTCCAGGAAGAGTTTTGTCGGTGGCAACGCCGTCAGGTGAGGAGCTGATAGCGGATCGATATTACGAGGGCTGTGATATCGAGATTGGTGGAAGGATGTTCGGCATCGACTTGATCGAACTTCAAGTGTTGGGAGTAGATGTCATCGTGGGCATCGATTGGATGGCTATATATGATACCACAATTGACTGCAAGCGGAAGGAGGTGTTGGTGAAAGCACCAGGTGGACCTGCAGTAACTTTCCAAGGGGAGAAGAAGATTCCGCAGGTGGCTGCAATTGTATCTAAGAAGTCTGTTGCAGATGAAGTCAAGGGCATTCCGGTGGTTCGAAGTTTTCCTCAGGTGTTCTTGGATGACTTTCCAGGGTTACCGCCGCAGAGAGATGTAGAGTTTTGTATCAACGTTCAGCTGGGGAGTGCGCCGATTTCCAAGGCTCCGTACAGGATGGCACCTGTAGAGCAGGATGAAGTGAAGAAGCAGATTGAAGAGCTTTTGAGCAAAGGGCTTGTCAGACCGAGTTCATCTCCGTGGGGAGTGCCAGTGTTGTTGGTCAAGAAGAAGGATGGGTCGATGAGGATGTGCATTGACTATCGGGAATTGAATAAGGTGACTATTCAGAACAAGTACCCACTGCCGCGGATTGATGATTTGTTCGACAGGCTTCGAGGAGCAGCGGTGTTTTCGAAGATTGATCTGAGGTCAGGGTATCATCAGGTGCGAGTCAAGGAGGAAGATGTGAGTAAGACAGCGTTTAGGACTCGTCATGGGCTGTATGAGTTTTTGGTGATGCCATTCGGGTTGACGAATGCGCCAGCAGTTTTCATGGATATGATGAATCGGGTGTTGAGGCCGTTCATTGATTCCTTCGTGGTGGTCTTCATCGATGATATCTTGGTGTATTCGAGGTCGGAGGAGGATCATTCTAAGCACTTGACAGCAGTATTACAGACATTGCAGGAGCACAGCTTGTATGCCAAATTGTCGAAGTGTGAATTTTGGAAGTCTGAGGTAGCTTTCCTTGGTCATATTCTTTCTAAGGAGGGAGTAGCTACTGATCCTCAGAAAGTGGAAGCAGTGAAGGATTGGCCCAGGCCGACGTCAGTGAAGGAAGTGAGAAGCTTCTTGGGATTAGCTGGTTACTACAGGAGGTTTATTCAGGGGTATTCTCAGATTGCAGTTCCATTGACAGGTTTGACCCGGAAGAATGTGGCATTTTTATGGACCGATAAGTGCGAGAGAGTTTCCTTGAGTTAAAGGAAAGGTTGACTACTGCACCTATATTAGCATTGCCGCAAGCAGGGAAGGATTATGATATCTACAGTGATGCATCTCTCAGAGGTTTGGGATGTGTCTTGATGCAGGAAGGCAAGGTCATTGCTTATGGTTCGAGGCAGTTGCGTCCGCATGAGAAGAATTATCCGACGCACGATTTGGAGCTAGCAGCTATCATATATGCCTTGAAGCTATGGAGGCATTATGTTTATGGTGAGAAGGTTAATATGTACACTGACCACAAGAGCCTGAAGTATATTTATCAGCAGAGGGATTTGAATCTTCGACAGAGAAGATGGTTGGAAGTTTTGGAAGACATTCGTCCTGAGATCAAGTATCATCCGGGCAAGGCGAATGTGGTGGCTGATGGACTTAGCAGGAAGAGTAGTTTGTCAAGGTTGATCACTACTCGAAGAGAGTTGGCAGCAGAGATCGATCAGGCAGGTATCGAGGTGGTACTGCGAGGTTTAGGGGCATCTTTGGCTCAGTTGAGGCTGCAGCCGTCATTGAGAGAAGATTGTGGAAGGTCAGAGATCAGATTCAGAGATCCAGAAGATGTTGCAGCAGGTTTCAGAAGGCAAGTTATGAGAATTTCGTGTCCAAGATGGAGTTCTTTGGATGGGTGAAAGGTTGTGTGTTCCAGATAATGCAGAGTTGAGAGAGAGTATCTTACAGGAGGCACACAGTACATTGTTATCAGTTCATTCAGGAGGTACGAAGATGTACAGGGACATCAAACCACATTTTTGGTGGTCAGCTATGAAGCGGGATGTAGCAGATTTTGTGGCAAGGTGTCTGACTTGTCAGCAGATCAAGGCAGAGAACCAGAGACCTGGAGGTTTATTACAGCCATTACCCATTCCGGAGTGGAAGTGGGAAAATGTCAGCATGGACTTTATCACAGGTTTGCCGAGGAGTTCAAAGGGCAATGACTCGATTTGGGTCGTTGTGGACCGATTGACTAAGTCGGCACATTTTCTAGCCATGAAGATTACTTGGTCAATGGAGAAATTGGCTGAGTTGTACATTGGGGAGATTGTGAGACTTCATGGAGTTCCGGTATCAATTGTTTCTGACAGAGATCCAAGGTTTACTTCGAGGTTTTGGAAGAGCCTACAAGCAGCTTTAGGCACCAGAACTGATTTCAGTACAGCATTTCATCCGCAGACAGATGGTCAGACGGAGAGGGTGAATCGAGTGCTGGAAGATATGTTGAGAGCTTGTGTTATGGACTTTGGTGGTAGTTGGGAGAGATACTTGGCATTGGTTGAGTTTGCCTATAACAATAGTTACCATGCAAGTATTGGGATGGCACCGTATGAGGCTTTGTACGGGAGGAGGTGCAGGACACCTGTTTGTTGGTATGAGGTTGGCGAAAGGCAGATGTATGGTCCTGAGATCGTGCAGCAGACGTCAGAGCAGATTGAGCTGATTCGCAAGAGATTGGTTGAAGCTCAGAGTCGGCAGAAGAGTTATGCTGACACTCGACGGAGAGATTTGGAATTTGAGGTTGGGGATGCAGTTTTTCTCAAGGTTTCTCCGACCAAAGGAGTGATCAGATTTGGTAAGGGAGGCAAGTTGGCGCCAAGGTATATTGGGCCATACAGGATCGTGGAGCGGATTGGCAAGACCGCGTACAGATTGAAGCTTCCAGAGGAGTTGGCTCAGGTGCATGATGTGTTTCATGTATCATTACTGAGGAAGTATGTGGCCGATCAGAAGCATCAGTTGGTGGAAGTTCCTGAAGATCTACAGGTGAACCTGAGTTACAAGGAACAGCCTGTTGAGATCGTTGATCGTAGGGAGAAAGTCCTTAGAAGCAAGGTGATACCTATGGTCAAAGTATTGTGGAGGAATCAACAGTTCGAGGAGGCTACATGGGAGCCAGAGGATCGCATGCAGAAGGATTTTCCTGGATTGTTTGTATGAATGTATTTTCTTGTATGTGATTGTAATTCTTTGAATGATTGTACCATTGATTGATACATGATGTAATCCTTTATTTGATTGTGATGTTATATGAAATTATTTGGATTATGATCTATTTATGAAGTATTGTTTCCTTTTGTTGGTATGTGTTTGAACTCATTAGTAGTAGTTCTGAGGACAGAACTCTTCTAAGGAGGGAGTGATGTAGATTCCCGTATTTTCAAATATTATTTTAATTATTTGAAAATAAATTTTAAATGATTTTGAGTATTTGATAAATATTTTCTAAAAGATTTATCTTTTGTACACGTGCAAAACACGTGCAAATGGCTTTTCAGAAGTTTGAAAAATTTAGTTTTCCTTATGAAAAATCATTATTTATTATTTGAGAACTATTTAATATTTTTCCAGATTTTTTTGAAATTAATTATGCCTATTTGCAATTTTTGAGAAAAGAAGGACTTATTTGCAAAATTGACAATTTTGAGGGTTAGAATGCAAAACGTATTTACTGGACATTCCGATCAGTATTTGTTGAGGTTTAGAAACATATTTTTCTATTAGATCCTAATTTAAATGATATTTGATTCAATTTTCAAGAAAAGAATTATATATATATGCAAGAAGTATTTTTTGGAAAGGATTATTTTGCAAAGTGGAAATAAAACCCTAATATACAATCCGGCATATTTAAGGGATTCTCTCTTCCCAGCCGTCATTGAGCATATTCAGATTTTGAGATTATTTTGAGGAGCAAAAAGGAGGATTCTTGGATCTAGCAAGGAGAAAGCTTTTTGTGGATTTTTCTTCAAATCAAAGGTGAGTGGATTGTTTTGTTTGTTTTGTTTTGCTTTGCTTTGTTATCCGAATGATGAATGACGTAAGATCTTTGTTATGCTTGTTTGTGTTCATTATGCCATTATTTTGTTAGTCTCATTGTACGTATGATATGGATCTTTTATTTGGATATGGAGGATGAGAACTCTTATTGATATTTGGATCATGTATGAGAAATTATTAAGTTGTTGAGGAAAGGTTTGATTTATGAGATCGTATTGTTGGGAGACATATTAAGAATGGATAATGTTGTGATCAGATGGTAAACATCTGGATCTTTTGGGTGTAGTTCAGATTTTGATTGAGTTGTGTAAGAAGTTTTGATGAGAAACCCTAATAGAAAGATTAGGAGTTTAGATCATGAGGATTTGAGATTTGAGTATTTGATTGATTGAGTAATGTATCCTTGATGGAGATTATTGAGAGTTGTTTATTTGCCTGGATTCAAATTAATTTTTATGATCAGTGGATCTTTAGAAAACTCCAGTTTGATTTTTGTGTTCAGACCTGTTTTTTAGAAATCTGTAGCCGACAGTCGACTGGCCTATAGAGCAGTCGACTGGTACGAGCCTACTGCTGTACTTTTAGTCTTTGAGCATTGTTCAAGACAGTCGACCTAGACTGAGGTCAGTCTACTGGTCTTCTGTTTGTAATTTTGTTCAGTCCTTCGGGACAGTCGACCTATGAACCCCCTTTTAGTCGACTGATATACTTAGAATATTTGATGAGAATTATTTGTTTTGTCTCGGGGCAGTCGACTGACTTCTTGATAAGTCGACCGATCATACCTTAGCTTATTTTTGAGAAATTTTGGATTATGTCCTCTGGACAGTCGACTGATGTGCTATACAGTCGACTGGTCCTGAGGGATCTTTGTATTTGGTTTTGAGATCTTCTGTTTAGTGTTTGATTTTGAGATGTTTGTTCAGTCTTTGATTTCGAGATGTTCAGTTAAGAACATGATTTTGAGATTTTCAGTTGAGCCACTTGTTTAGTGGAATTTTGTTCAGATAATTGTTTTTGAGTCTTTAGAGGTATGTGACCCTAGTATACCGGTGTTGAGATATTTGTTCAGTTATTTGTTGAGGCCCATTGAGGCAAATTTTCAGTTATTCAGATTTTTAGTCCGGTAGGGTACACTACTCTAGGAGATTTGTTCAGTAACCCAAACTAATAAGGACAGGCATTAGTAGTGTCATGACGAATGGGAACTTGAGTTATGCACCTCAGTAAGGCTTTTGATGTACGATTTAATCTCCTGAATTATCCAAGTAGTTAACTTGTGATGTGTGATTTATCTCCGGAATTATCCAGGTAGTTAACCTGAGATGTGAGGTATTTCTCCTGAATTATCCAAGTAATTATCTTGAGATGTGGGATTGACCTACGGAATGATCGGAGTCGAGGCGACGCTTTTGGGGTATTATTGTGATGATGAGTCTATGTTTAGATGTGGGATGATCTCCTGAATTATCCAGGGAAAATACCTGTGATGTGGGATCAATCTCCGGAATGATCAAGCATGGGCAAATTATCATAGTTTATCTTCATCTCTTAGTAGTCATCGTTGTCAGCATGTAGTCATGATGTTTTCTTGAATCACTTTTATGCATTTGGATTTCCTGTTTTTACACACACTTGGCTTTTGGTTTTGGTATCACCCATTACTCTTTTATTGTTACTTCATACTTTAGTGTTTGATTATTATTTGTTGGATATTGTTATTTCAGTTCATTTATGATGTTTTGTTTGATTTGTCACCACTCACACCATTTATGGCTGACCCCGTAGTTTGGGGGTTAGGGTTCAACTCTAGCCTCACATGTTGCAGGTTATTGCTTAGATTGGAGGTTGGAAGCTTGAGTGGGCAGTTTGAGATAATTAGATTATTTAGTGATTGGTGTAAAACTGTAAAGGATATTTGAGATCATTTTGAGTTGTAAATAAAAAGATTAATTTGTGTTGAGATGATTAGACTTCCGCTGGGATTTGTAATAATTGTTGTAATAAAAGAAAGAAAATTTTAGTGGTGTTTGTTGGTGTTTATTGTTGTATTGAAGTGGATTACTGGGATTTCGCCACGTATTTTCTAAGCTCTCATATTAGAAATTCGGGGCGCTACAATTTATGTATGCATGTTCTGTATATTGTTGAGCCAATCCCAGGTCGAGCCAAGCTTGTCTAATATATCAGTCAACTAATATATTATCAAAACCTAGGCTCTGATACCACTAAAAACCTTATCACGCCCCACTTTCCGAAAAGAGAATACGGAATACGGATACGTGACAAAAGCCCAGCAAATGATTTTCATCATTCATAAGCTGTCAGGATATTTACAACATTCACAGGAATAATCAGAGTAGGAAGCGAGAGAAGTCAACCACACATGCATAACTGAATCAATATACCAATTGGAATTTACTTGAAACAAGTTTAATAATCTCAAATAAATCAGATCTAAACAAGTCAATAATCCTAGGTCACATTGCCCAATACAAAAATAATCCAAGTAACCAAGTACAATTGTTTAAGATAAGCAACAAGAAAATAAATAGATATAGCAAAAATCTCCAGCAACTAGAATCTCATATCACCTACACCATCTGGCAGCTGATCTCCAAAATCTGTAATTTAATAAATTGCAGGAAGAGGAAAAGAAAACAAAACTCCCGTCAATACAAGTTAAGGGCCGCTTGTGTCCAGGCACAAGTACAGGAAAGGGTAAACAATATAGCATAGAATAGACATGATAACAAAATAGAACAACTAGTATGGCAAGATGAACAAGTGCAAGTGGCATGTATCAAGTATCAAGTGAACAAGTATCATGTAAACAAGTAACAAGTATCAAGTGTCAAGTATCAAGTATCATGTAAACAAGTAACAAGTGTCAAGTGTCAAGTATCAAGTTGTTTCAAGTCTTGTATTATATCTATCTAGGTAGCACTTCATGCTTCCCAAACTTTTACCACATGGTTGCCATTTACATGCAAACTTCGCTTAGGCCTAGTGGTGGGTTTCTACAGGGCTATGTACTCAGGTGTCAAGTCAAGTAACAAGTAACAAGTACGAATCACGTAATCGTGAACACGTGGCATCAAGTAGTATCAAACATGAATCATGTAATCATGAAGCATGGCAACAAGTAGTAACAAGCATGAATCATGTAGTCACGAAACATGGCGGCATATAGTAATAACAAGTATGAATCATGTAGTTTTGAGACATGGCGGCATATAGTAATAACAAGCATGAATCATATAATCATGAAACATGGCGGCATATAGTAATGGCAAACACGGGCCCCCTTCTGAGTACACATATCTATATTGTTAACTACTAAGGTCTTACCCACATTTGTTGCACCACAACTTCTCATCCTTCGTTGAGCCTATTGTTGTACGATAGGTATTTTTCTTCTCCTTCGGTTTTTATGCTTGTTGCATTGTTCCCCCTCAAATTATATACACCATACTGGTGCATATTTGTTACGCCCTGCTTCCCAAAATATGGGAATACACGTACCAAAGGTTCAACGAATGATGTGTACATCATTCATATGTTAACTCAACAATATGAAATATGATCACAATCACACAAGAATAAATAATCACATAAACAATGAATAAATTTCAATAATCCATGAAATAAATCCACAAAATAATATCCAACATCTGGGAGAAAAATAAACTTCGGGTCACAAAAGCCCGGAATACAAAGTACGACAATAATAACAATACTGGAAAAGAAATAACATGAACGAAGTAATTGTAACAGTCTAATAATCAGCTCCATTCTTTAGGAGATTTGCTCACCAAGTCTTTCGGTCAAATCTCCTTCTATACCTGGAAGCTCATCAACTAGAGTTGGGGTAGTATCCGTTAGAGCAAGTTATGAACAACAAGTAATAGCAAGAAAACATGGTATATCAAGAAATAATGAACTAGATCAAAGTCAAGATCAATAACAAGGGATGATAATAAAATCCAAGGTCTAGAATTAATGATGCAATAATTAATGACTGCGATCAATGATTCCAGGTCAATAGCAATAATCATGATCAAGAATGCAATTATCAATCTAAGTTCATTAGTCCTTTATTATCTTGCCTAATGCATGTAATTCTGTATCTCATACCACGGTTTCAGTGCATACAAATAGTTATCGTTTAGACTATAGTGATGAACTTTACAGATTGTGTACTCGGCACAATAATCCACAATCCATAGAAATAATCAATCGAACAATAAGGGACCCTTCTCCGAGTACAGTCTTTGATTGTTCACTACCAAGGTGACCCTTATTACCCCGGCCTGCTATTATTTTATTATATTTAAATGTGGACATGCAATAGGTACAGAAGTATCAGTGCGATGTTAAGAATGTGTAAGGCTATGCAATGCATGGTATAATTAATTTTATTCACTAGATGTAAAATCAAACATGGTTATACTTAATAACAAAAAAATACACATTCTGGACAGCAAGGTGTTGATGTACAAAAACAGACTTTTCCGTTGCTACAGGAATGTAAATCAAGTTCCGTCAGGGGTTCCAGAAACTAGACTTCCTGCCGGTTCCGATGCATATTCACACGATATATTATAATCACAGCAGCTATGTATATAGTTTCATTCTTTATTGGTTTCGGGTTCAGACAACATGTTAGGGTCAAATTCTCATATATAAAAGTGGGTTGTAGAATCATTTAAAAATCCCATAAAAATCATAATTCAGTTCTTAATAGTGTTTAGCAACAACACGATTAATCTCAGGTCTAAATTCTTAATTTAATCTACTGTTTCAATTAGTTAAACATGGTAATGTATTTTCAAATTGTATTCTGAAATTCAGACGTTACACCACGAGAATCTGAATATCTGGCAATCCGTATGTTAGATTGTAACATCGTCAGATCATCTGGATTCCAGACACAGAGGGCTGCAACTCATTTAATAAATTTTAAATAATAATATCAGCAGTCAGGTCAAAAATCTGGTTCTTTACGGAACTAGTACTCTGGCAGCAACCTAGGGTCATGTTCTCATATATATAACGGGTTTAGAAAATCATCAATTAATCTTATAAAAATATCAAAGTGACTCCTAATCATGTCTAGTAACAACCTAGTTAATCTCAAGTTTTTATTCTACTGTTAATACACTATTTTAAATATTAAAACGTGTCGATAAGCCTCTAGACAGAAATCTAAAATTAAAAACCTACCAGTATTAAAAATATGATATCTTGCAGTCTATGAATTAAAATTTAGATTCGTAAAAAGTTCTGGAAAATAGATTCAGAGGGCTACAAATGTCGTTTACAAAGTTCTGCTTAATTTTAACAGCAACTGGGTCAAAAACTCAAAACAACATGGAATAAACAGCAGGCCAGTAAGTTGATTATTATTAATTAGCAACAAATTAGATACACAAGCATATAACTTTATGGATATAATTAGCAGGAAGTTATCTCAATCATTGGCAAGATTATCATTAAGATAGCATTAAATTCATGAATCTAGTTATAACATCATATCCAATCGAAAAACATTTGAATCATCGTTTTTCTATATAACATGTTTCTAGTTTGTATTCATGTAGTGTATGCATATGACGATGTATAACAAGGCTTGGGATTTGAGTCAAGGGGATGACACGAAAAGAAAACTACTATTTGGATTTGCCGATGAATTTGTAATAGCTTCTTTGAGAGGTATCAAGCAAGTAAAATACAATAATTGAAATGAAAACTACTTGCGAAGATCAAATGATTTTGAACTAGAGTAACAAGTTGGTTCAAGAGGACTTACCTTATTTGATGATACCATTGCGACGGAACGAAGACGAAGTGGGGTGGCACAACCAAAAGCGGTTGCAACCATAGCAAGGGCGAACAACAAGGTGAGCGAGCCACAGGGTGCGGGTGGTCGGTGGCTGCAGGCGTCGACAATGGCAGTCGAGCTGCGAGCAGTGGCTGTTATTGCAGCTGTGAGGGGAAGCCTCGGGGTTGTTGATTGATGGCGAGGAGGACTACAGTTGGGGTGGAAGATGGCAGTGGTTGTGGCAACAAGATGGAGCAGGAGGATGGTCCTCGGTGGTTGGGTTGTTCGGTGCTGCTCGGGGCGCTGCGGTGAAGAGCAGCGAGGGCGGCAATGGAGGGAGGCGAATGGTGCTGTTGTGGGTGGTGGTCGCGTGCAGAAGTTACGGGGTGCTGCGACAGGATTCAGGGGCAAGCGGCGGGTTCGGTCGGTGGTGGAGACCGGGGCAGTCAAGCGGCAGATGACGGTGCAGGGAGGCGTCGGGGACTGGGGTGCAGGAGGCGATGGCGATGGGTTGGAGGATGGGTTTCGGGAGAAGGGAGAGGATGAAGATGAAGGTGGAGCGGGGGTTTTAGGCGGCTAATGAGATTAGGAGGAGATTATGGTTTAATTAATGAAGGGATTAAGGATTAATTAATATTTAGAGAAAATCAAGGGATCCGTGAAGATGAGTGATTAAGAGATACTGGGTAGTTAGGGTAGTTAGCAAATAATAGAAGGATTAGTGGGGATTGATCTGGTCATGGGGTTAGTTAGGGATTGTGAGACAAATAGAAATTTGTTAGGGTGGAATTGGTTGGGCTCAACATAAAATAAAATAAAATAATCAATGGGCTTGAATAGTATGGGTTTTGGGTTGAAATGGGCTAAAGAATTGGGTTTAGAATTAGATAAGAAACAATTAAGATAATATATTAATTAGAATAGTCCACATACTAAAATTAAGTAGGTTATACCAGAATTTGTAGGGCTCAACTAAAAATGAAAATTGATCGATTGAAAGAATACAATTGGATTGAAGAATAGAACAAGATTATTATTAAATAAAACAGATTACATAAATTGAGGAGAGAAAAGGAATTACAAAAGAAATCCGAAAAATCGGAAACAGGGGTTACAATATTGGTCAATAATCCACATACTAGTTAAACCAGTAATCATCAACATGTTCATCTTTTTGATTGAGTGTTGAATTTTTATGAAGATTATTTTTACTTCATCTTTTTCATAAATAGCAGAAGAGTACCGTAAACTCTTTTGAGTTTGTTTTTAAAATTAACTACCCTGGTCTTACTTTAATGTGCGTCATTCCCCCGTACTCTCATTTTTACCAAGGCTAAATAGCAGAAAATTATCCTAAGCTTGAGTTTTATAAATTAACTACCCCAAACTTGCTATAATATTTAGTATCCCCCTCAAACTTTCATTTTTGGCCAGTAACAATTATTTACCTCAAAGTTTTATTAATTTCTAGAAGCTACATATTCTATAGCAACTTCAAAAAACTGCCTATGCTACAAGTGGTTATCACTGAGAATTTGGGGTGGGGTCGATGCGTGAGTGGGTTATGCATATTAAAGTTTATCCCTTTTTCTTCCAAATAGTTATACGAATACGTTTTTATGAGATAGAAGTACGTTTTATTGGAACTGCTATTCAAAAATAAAATAGGGTTGTTAAATACAAAAATGAAAAAAACTCAAAAAAGTTTTGTAACGCCCCGAACCCGAGCACATACAATTCCGGGGCGTTAGCCAACAGATAATAAGTCATCCGACAAATTATCTCCTCGAAAGATCTTTCACATAATTAATTATCACAAGATAAATATCTCTACAATAATTAAATACCCATCGAATACCTACTAAAACCAACTAAAACCTTCCAACCTTCAATCCAAAGAAAAAATCAAACGCTCCACGATCTACACTCTAATCCTGCAAGAAACTTTGGTGGGGGTAAGCTTTCACCTAGTGAGTTCAATATATACCATAAAAACAAACAAAATACCCAAAACTTCATAAAAACTCAAAAAGCAAAATTCAAACACAAATCCTCTTACAACATATAAATTTAATAACAAGAAGTCGATCATACAAGCAAGCAATGCAAGATGACTAGTGCAATATTTGTCTAATAATTTACGCATCCTATACTACGTAAATAATCAAATACAAATATTCAAATGAATTTTAGGTGCAACCCCCTTCTCATGCGGTCAATGCTTCATACTCTAGTTGACAAGGTACAGAGTAGACACATGAAAGCCCATAAGGGGTTACTTAAAATTCCGACATATATCGGTATATTGATCTGAGATGTATACAAATAATAACATTTTCTATAAATTCCAAAATATAATTTTTACATCTATGTTCATAATCTCATTAAAGGTATGTATCTCATTCAAACTATATGAGAAATATTTGATTGCACAAACGTCAATACGACTTCTTCTCATATAAATACAACAACAACAACAACGAAAATGTCAAAAGACAAAAAATAACATAAGTAATCTATATTAAAACCTTCTGTAAACCCCAATCGCCAATTCATATATACAAATAAAATCATAGAAGAACCAATTACTAGTCGAATTCATAAATCACAAATTAAATCAATGGAAATAAAATTATATACGAAGTATATAAAACACCCCTCACCTTAACTAAGGAATTTAAGATTAGATCTAACTTGTCGACATTAATGACATCCTCAATCGACCCCTTCTTTCAATGCTTCATCATCATCATCATTATCATCATCATAATATTTTCTCTTTCTTATGCGCTCTTTCTTTCTATCGTTTCTTCTTTCTTTCTTTCTTTCTTTTCTTGTTTTTGGCGGCCGTACAAAGGGAAAAAAGTGGGGAGAACCTAGTTTCTTTCGTTTTTTTATAGAAATTCATAAATTCAAATTTACAATTAAATCCTCAGATCTATAATATTTGCACATAACCTCAAAATCATTGATATTTACACTAGGCAGTTAAAATCGGTTTTCAGAACTAATCGGTCTAGGAGCGATTAGTGACTAATCGGGTAATCGGAAAAAAATCGGGAATAAAATCGGAAAAAATCGTATATATATATATATATATATATATATATATATATATATATATATATATATATATATATATATATATATATATATATGGGAAAAAATAATTTATTATCTCTAGTATATATGATTAAGAAGATCTTAAATTTAAATTATCGTGTATTTAGTATCTATTTGACTTTGTTAATAAAATGTATATTTTGTCTTAATGCAGGTAATTGAAAAAAAGCTGGAATGGGAATATTTGCAGTTGTCACAAACCAATATTTTGATAGTGGGAAGATTTGCAATGACAGAAATGTTATTTTTTGTAAAAATACAATGTAGTTTTTGGAGGTATATGTTATTATTTTTGTAAAACTACAATGTGTTGTATACTTATATGACTTAATTATTATGAAAGAATGGTAAATGCATCAAGAACAGCAACAGCGAAAGCATCAAATTATCAAGAACATCAACAAAAACAAAATCAATAACAGCAACAACAAAATTTAAAAAAAAAAATCAAACACAGAAGTTGAGTTGCCTGCCGCTGTCCCTGTCGCTGCCGAACTGTGCTGTCGGTGCCGAACTGGAGGGGAGAGAGAGAGAAAGGAGCTACCGAGAAGAGAGGAGGCGTTGTCGATCGATTTGGAGGAGAGAGAAGAGAGAGAGAGGCGATGTCGACGATTTGGAGGAGAGAGAAGAGAGAGAGGCGCTGTCGAGGTGGAGGGACAAAGGCGCAGCTGTTTTCGATTTTGGGAATCAGGTTAGAAGGATTGAACTGGAGTGGGAAGGGGAGAGATCGATTGAAGAGGGGGAGTTGCGGTTATGATTGGAACGGGTCAGGTTTAGGGTAAATTATACCCATTTTAAAACGAAACGATTAATCGGCTTATCAGGACTATTTGCATATCGGCCGATTAGTATAAATATCGGCCAATAATAGCGATATTATCGCTGGAAGCCAATTTCGCAATTATCGCTATAAAAATAATTGGCCAACTTCCGATTACCGATTAATCGGCGATTAGTCGCCGATAATCGCCGATTTTGACTGCCTAGTATTTCGAAATCAATCTAAAAAGTCATAATATTGAATTTTCAATAACTGCCTAAAAATTCGAGATATTACAAGTTTAGGTAGTTTTATGCTATTTAGCCTCGTACTCATAACTACCCTAGTATAGGATAGTTTTTGAAAAAGTTGCTCTAGATCGATTTTTTTTTATATGCCACTTTTTGAAAATATTTGCACTTATAGGACAGTTGCCAAAGTATTTTCGTTTGTGGACTCAACAACTAAACTCGCCATTCCGAACGAAGAGTTGAGTTGTTTCATGCTCGCCGTTGGGACACAGCGAGTTTAGTTCAAATTTTTCAATGAAGACTCGCTATTCCCAACGGCGAGGACATTTATACTAGACTCGCTGTTGGGAACGGCGAGTTTAGTTCAAAAAAAATTCTGTGGAGTTTTATTCGAAAATTCACTAAGTCCAACAAAATGTTTCACTCTATGAAATTTCCTACACCCTCGCCGTTCCCAACGGCGAGTCTAGTATAAATGTCATCGCCATTGGGAATGACGAGTCTTCTTTCAGAATTTTGAACTAAACTTGCTCTTCCCAACAGCGAACACCGATTCTAGTATAAATGTCCTCTCCGTTGAGAACAGCGAGTCTTCATTGAATTTTTTTAATTCAACTCGCCGTTGGAACGGTGAGTTTTTCAAAATATTAGCACCAAACTCGCCGTGTCCCATGAAACGGCGAGTTTAGTTGTTGAGTCCACGAGCGCAAATACTTTAGCAATTGTCATCTTTCTACAAATATTTTCAAAATGTCTTATAAAAAAAATTCCTCTAGATCAGGGTAATTTCATGAAATTAAAATAATAGTTTTAAGAATGTTGGGATATTAAGAGCAAGTTTAGGGTAGTTTTCGACTATTTAGCCTATACTTTTTCCAGAAAATTATCTTTTTTATACTGTTTTTCTTTTCTACTGTTCAAAAAAGTTAATAATCCTCTCCTTATAGGCTTACAAACGTCTGAAATAAAGGACTTCTTGCTCTCAGGTTTCAGGCTTTCTGTTTGCAATGCAAGTTACCTCTTCTGTGTAACATCAAAAGATAACTAGTATCTTCTATTAGTGTATATGTACAGATGTACTAGTAGTCAGATTATCTGGTATGACCCACTACTGTGAAAATCTTCAGACAATCTTCTACTGTCATTTTAAAACATTAAGTGTGATCATTATTAGAACCTTTTTCTATTGTTTACTTATTTACTGCAATTATATATTTATTTTTATATATTACTTCCGCTATAATCAGTTGCTAATACAAGAGCTGTCTATGACCCGACTGCGCACAGGTGTCTGGTAACGGTTGGGCTGAAGGGGAATGCAAGGGTAGAGCCGGGTGGTTCCCTTTTGGATATGTTGAGAGACGGGAACGTGTACTTGCAAGCAAATTTACTGAAGTTTTTTGAGCTGTAGGCATAACCCAAACTGAATAGTGTACTGAGTTCTTTGGGAATCACCAGACTGATTATTATTTTAAAATATTTGATCTATGTCTGTATTTGTTACTGTTTTTTGTTTTGTTTTTTTCCCCCCCCCTAGAATTTATCTGTTTATGTATGTGGTAGTTGATTCATCAGATAGCCAAATCGTTAATTGATATTAAATTGTTTTACTGATAGTATTTGTTCAATTGATTCGAAGATTGACCTTTACATAATGTGTCATTTCTGTCGATTGTGCTTCATCTGAATGTAATAAGATATTACAATCAATCTAAACTCAATTTGGTTGTTTTGTTTTATATTCTTATCATCTTCTTACAACAAGCCAATAGTCATTTAACTCAAAAAAAAAAAAACAAGCCAATAGTCATGGATTGTACACTTCGATCTCCAAATATCACCAACTTTGCTTTTTTACATTACAATTAACCAATAGTGAAGTGTGTTATGATCTGTGTATGTTGCAAAATTATCCATTTACAAGATACCTGTCCCGAAAGTAATTGCTTGTATGCATCCGCCATCACAAAACGCATCAGCATGGTCCGTACAATTCGAGATCATGTAGGGGTGTGCACATCTGAAAGCACAAGTGCACTTCTGAAAGCATTCCCCAGGGCAACGGATGCATTACCTTCAGAAATTTTTCGGTGTGGTCTAGGAATGGTCTCACCTCGATATTGTATCCTCCAATTACCTGTAAACAGTTGAGTTTATTAGAAATTACATTTGGTAAATTTTGTTTGATGATATTATTTTGTTTACTTTCATGAATGAAAAAGGAAAAAGATTACATGTGGATATAAATTACTAGAACAGCTCTAAGCTACCAGTCGTCCTTGTGTTCTGCTATCGAACAATTTTTGAACAGCTAAAATTTCTTGCCTATCGACAACAGCACAAAATATATTTAGCCATGGAAAAGATTCAGAATCAGGTTTTCCATTCGAAGATTTGGCTAATACTTTGCAATATCAGAACCACAAATGAGAGCTTCAAGTCGTCAAACCAATCAATGTCTTTTTTTGAGGTAAAAGGTGGGATAATGCCACCCTGTTTCATTAATAAGAAGTTAATAAAATAACCCTGGTGTACCGGAAGAAATACATAAGTACAATGCAGGAAATAAAATATAAACCCCCAACAAAACCCTGAGGGGTGGGTCTAATCCCCCATGCCTTAACCACTCAAAAGAACAGTAGGCCAAAAACCAACTAGTAGAGGCTGCAGCTGTTGAGACTCTGATGAGTATGGATGGCGCCGCCCCTCAGTCCAGTGTCGGCCCAAACTCTACCTCCTCATCATCAAAATCCTCCACGTGGAAGACTCTGTCAATTCTCCCTCTCGCTCCTGTGGCAGCATCTGTAGCCCAAAAATAAATAAGATGCATGATATGAGTAAGGTTACCAGAAATACTACTACATGAAGCATGAAAATAAAAGTTGTTTCTGTCTAACCATAACACCCATGTAGTTGCCGCAATGGCAATGTACCACGCATCCTTCATTTCGTGGCGAATCGAGGCGAATTTGGGGCCGACCCACAAATCCTCATATTCACTGGGGTAGTCACTTGTTCCTAGGGCTCTTAAAACCTCTACCATAGTTGCCCTACTCCTTGGGCAGTGAATAAAAAGGTGATTCAAAGTCTCCGTATGCATATTGCAGAACCCACAATCAGTCGCAATCGGGGGTTGTCTTTTGGCCAAATTCTCTCTTGTGAGGATTGCATTACTGAGCATTAGCCAGAGGAAGATTCTGACTTTCAGTGATGTTTTTGCCTTCCATAACACCTGTGCCCAGCTTGGTCTGCATCCCCGGAAGTGAATTCGATGGTACAGGGATCTGACCGTGAAAGCTCCGTTGATCTCTATTCCCCATCGCATATGGTTCGGTCCTTGGGCACACATCGTCCCGGTCCGTGTGATGTGTGTTTGCAATTTGAACAGTTGCTGATGTAATCTTGGGGTAAGAGCTCCTCGGAACGACGGCCTTCAATTTTCCCTCTTCCAGGTCTCTGCCACAGAGATATTGGGTCGATTCGTTTTGGCATACAACTCTGGGAAAGTTTTCTTTAGTGTATGAGCACCACATCACTTATCCCACCAAAATCTGGTGGACCGTCCATTACCGATAGTTGACGTAACTGCTGAATTGAATGGTCCGGTTGCTTTGGTAATTCCTTTCCAGAATCGGGAGACCTTTGCCCCAACTCGAAAGCCTAGACTTCTCGTACCTTTTTCCCGAAGGTATGGTTGAATGAATTCCTGCCATCCTTCTCCACTGTGGTGAAAAACCTTCCACCACCATTTCTCCAAAAGGGCATGGTTCATATCTCTAAGGTCGATGATGCCTAGCCCTCCATGCTTCTTCTTCATGCAAGCGATACTCCATTTGATCAGGTGGTAACCTCCCCTGTTCGAATCTGCCCCTTTCTAAAGGAGTCTTTTTCAGATTCGATCAATCCTTTGGATAACCCACTTTGGAAGCTCAAAAAAGGACAAATAGTAAATGGGCAGATTAGACAATACTGAGTTAATGAGTACCACTTTGCCTCCTAGTGTCAGCGATTTTCCTTTCCAGCCAGACAGTCTGTCCTCCACCCTATCGATTATCGGCAGCCAGTCCGCCTTAGTGAGTTTTCCTGGTCTGAGTGGGAGCCCTAAATATTTGATAGGGAACTCATTCGTCATACAGTTTAATATAGTGGCATGTTCCCGAGCTTCTTCATCAGAGAGAGTAATGGGAGTCAGTGCACTCTTATGAAAATTTATCCTGAGACCTGACCAGGCTTCGAAACAGTAGAGGGCCCCTTTAAAGCAGATTGTTTCTGATTTGGTCCCATTCCCAAACAGGAGGGTGTTCCTCAGCATACTGGAGAATTGTGCACCCTTGATTAGAGGTGGTGCTGGCCACGGGCGTAATCCACCATTTTCTCCGACAATTTTCTAGCATTCCCCTTAGCACATCTGCTACAATAGTGAATAAAAGTGGGGATAACGGATCCCCTTGCCGGAGTCCCTTCTTGCAAGGAAACGACGGTCCTGGCCGCCCATTCACCAATATTGCCATTTTACTAGTCTGTAAACACTGTTTGATCCATCTTACCCATTTGTCCCCAAATCCTCTCCATCTGAGAGCTTCTAGCAAACGCTCCCAGTCGATGGAGTCGTATGCTTTCTCAATTCCAATTTTAGGAGGAAGGTCTTAGAGTTGCTCGTATGGCAGCGGTGGATAACTTGTTCCGTAGTGGCCACACAATCAAGAATACATCTGCCCTTGATGAAGCCCGTATGGGTTGTGCTGATTATACTATCCATTATACTCCCCAGGCAGATGGCCAAGACCTTTGTGATGATCTTCATTGAGCAATTAATGAGGCTAATCGGTCTAAAATCCCCCACGCGCTTAGACTCCTTCCGTTTGGGTATCAGGACCACTTTCGCAAAATTGAACATGCCCAATCTGAGATTGTTATGGAAAAATTACTCCATCAGTGCCATAATGTCCCCTTTAATTTCTTTCCAGAACACTTGGAAGAACATCATTGGAAAGCCGTCTGGCCCAGATGACTTGTCTACTCCCATTTAGTTAATGGCCATTTTCACTTCCATTTCCGAAAAAGGTTCCTCCAAAGCAGAGAAAATTTGCGCAGAATCATTCTGGTATGGCCGCCAGTAATCCTCCCTCAAAGGGATCCTGAAATCATTCTTCCTGCCAAAGAGGCCCTTGTAGTAATTTTGAAAGGTTGTGGAAATCACGCTTTCGTCCTGTGATATGCCCGTATCCGTCTGTATGGAAAGGACGAGATTGGATCTACGTCTTGCGCTTGCCACTCGGTGAAAGTAGGCCGTATTTGCATCTCCCTCTTTGAGGCACAAACTCCTTGACCTCTGTTGCCATTTGATCTCTTCCAACTTATAAAGATTGGCAACATTTTTCCGGAGCTCTAGTAACTTGTTTCTTTCTTCTTGTGACAAGACTTTCGTCTCTTCCACCCTTTCTAGCTCATCAATTCTTTCCAGAAAGGAGTCTTTTGCACGCCAGATGGTCGAGAATCTAGATCGGTTCTATCTGCGCAGTCGCTTTCTCAATCTGCAGATTTTTTCACACCATCGGGATGTAGCATCCATGCCAGCAGTTGGGAGTGCCCAATTCTCCATCACCATGTGGTGAAATCCCTGAATTTCTAGCCAGGCCTTCTCAAACCTGAATTTCCGTGACCTCTGAGCTCCACATACCCCTACATCTAGTATGATCGGGGTATGATCTAACGTGGGTCTAGGGATCGATCTAGCTGTAGCTAATGGAAATTTAGCTTCCCAATCCATTGACACTAATATCCTGTCCAACTTGGCCATAACCGGAGCCGCTTGCATATTAGACCACGTGAATAGTCTGTCATTAATTGGGATATCAATCAGCTTTAGTTCCGTTATCACCCTATTGAACTCTTCTCTGTGTCTGTCGCTGGAGCCTCTTTCCTTGTGTTCGAAAGCAAATCTGGTAATGATGAAATTCCCCCAACAATCCAAGCTCCCGGCCAATGATGTCGGATATCAACAAGCTCTTACCAGAAGGCCTCTCAATCAGTAGCCACATTTGGCCCGTAAACGATAGTTACCGTCTGCACCCAATCATCAGATCGTCGTTGCAGTCTGGTAGTCAGGGAGAACGCACCACTGTATATCTCGGTGCAGTTGAGGATATCCGAGTTAAACCCAATAGCGATCCCCCCTGAGGCTCCTGCTGACGGGCGTAACACTCATTCCTTGATTCTGTTACCCTCGATTCTTTTGATTTTTAGCCCGTGCTGGAGTTTGGTCTCCTGTAACCTTACCACTTCCGCCTTGGAATTGCTAATGACGTCCCTTACCATATCTCTCTTCTCCCTATCCCCCAGCCCCCCTAACATTCCAGAATGGTGTATTCATTGGGGGACTGTGTTAGCGATGATCGTTGGTGTGGGTGTGGGGCCAGCTTCATCCTCAGGGATGTCTGTCGACCCAGCACTATCTCCTAGGGCGTTCTCAAAACTAGTCTTAACTCTTTCAGTTTCCTAATCCCTAATTTTATTGAGTAGTAATGCATTACGCTCTGTGTCACACACCTCTAACCCACATGTTTTAGCTAGGAAAAAAATATCAGAGTCTGATATGAAATTTAATATAGTAGCTAAAAAACTTCTCGTACCTCCGTTGTCGAATTTTGCAGCTTTGGTAGCCGCCGCAACTTCGAGATAGTCATCCAAAGATTCCACATGAGCCCTCTTGGGCGATCGCTGAACTCTGAACCCAACTGTCCTGCGTGACATTCCAGTACTGTCTCCAGGTGCTGATTCTAGAATTGTGGACATGACCATCTCTGGTGAGATTTGTGTGTTGGCGATGAACTCTAGATCCTCTGACTCCTCATCTGTGAAAGAGAATTCTTCGTCTAGATTTAGGCGCTCTTCCAAGTCCTCCTCACTATCTGGTTGCTGAGCTTCCAGTTGTAATGTAGGCTCTCTCATTGCAGACTCCTCATTGAGCCCACAGACTGGCGACTCAATAGTAATATCGGTGCTTTCCGTTGCGGTCCCCTCGATGGGCCCGCTACCCGTTTGATATTTTGTCTGATTGTTCGAAATTGTGGAAATACTAGTCCCAGAGGCAATAAAACGCATTTGGGCCCCTCTTTGGGCCCATTAACGCATATAAAAGGCCCCCCCCAGCCTACACTCGCTAGACCCATCTAATAAGGGATAAATTCCTCCGCGTTCCAAGCTATCGCTCATCTCGATAGCTGTGTTCCCTGTTTGATTTACGTGGGCGGTAGGTTCACCCCCCTTGCCAGCAGGCGTTGCATTATTGGTTGGGGGAGCGGCAGAGTCAGATGGCGTTGGTAACGATGCGTGCGGCGCTTTAAATGAAGCGTTGATTTCCTTTTTCTCCCTGAGCACCAAGGCAGAAGGCTCTATTCCATTTTCGTTTTCGCCATTGTCTTCTTCCCCAATATAGCCTCTCTTCAAAATCTGCTTTGTTACCCACTCCATCAGCTTCAATCTGGGGCTCCTCTGAGTTCTTTACTCTGTGGTTGAGCAGATCTTTGCTCGTTGCTATCCCCATGGTGGCCTTTGACTCTTGTTGCCCTTTCTTCAAAGTAGCTCCTTTTTCGTTGGCTTCTATACCATTTTTGGGCATTCTCAAAACATGAGCGCCAGAGGTCCCTCTCTTCTCACTATCCTTTGAGCTTTCATCTCTTGCATCTGCAACCTGACTTCGTAGCTCCAAAAAAGCAACTTTTTTCCATTCTGGTGCTTTCCACACCTTTTCTACCCACTCTCTGGTGGATTGAGCTTTCTCGCTTGGTTTCATCCCCAAGCTTGCACTGTCTCTCACCAGCTCTTATCCCGAAGCATGCATGATGTTACGGAGTTGGTTCTTGCCATTTTGGGGGTCTGCAAGCCCTGTCCCCCTTCTCTGCTCCACTGCCTGTTTCTCCTCACTTGCATGTGTTGTTTGACCACTTTGTAGTGCTTCATAGCCGTTTTTGGTCATCTGCTATTTCCCCTTTTTCTGATTTACCCCTGATGCTGTGAGGTTTACCAGATCTGGGCTTGGGTCATCTTGGCCATTGGATCCTTTGGTCTGGCTTCGAGGTCGACCGCCGGCATCCCGCACTGATCCATGCCTCTCTGATCCCTCTGCTGTGGCCTTTTAATGCTTTTCCATCTCTCTCGCCGCCTTGATCACCTCTCGATGGGCCCTCTCCACTTCGTGGCTCCCATCCATGGAGAGCTCCCAAGTTGGTGACGCAACTTACCTATAGCTTCGGCCGTCTCTGAGAGAGGATGGAGGGGGTGGGGACGTGATGGAGGTGGGGTCTGTCTCTCTATCTGCGCGTTTGTCGAGGACAAAGCATATGAGATAGGAATCCTCATATGAGAATACTTTTGCGAATCTCAGCATCAGGGTGATATCCTTACTTCTGATCAGTATCCTTGCCGACACTATTTCCGATTGACGAACGGTCTTCTCGTCGATTTCTTCCACTGTGCCGAAGTCGGAGACCATCTCTTGCAAAGCCTCCTTCTTCCAAAAATGTAAGGGTACATTGTGAATCCACACCCAGTATCTCTCCCCCTGAGGCCTTTCAACACCGAAGCTTGGTGACCACGCTTTGAAATCCATCCTGAAATGTCCAAAATCCATTGTTGTTATTCCGGTGATCTCTATCATCTTTTGTGGCGAAGGGAAAGAAACCAAAAACTGAAGGGGACACATTCTCTTGACAACCCAGTCGCGGTGCGTCTTCATTGGCCATCTTGCATTCAAAGCTTGGAGCACATGGGCCTCTGATGGTCTTCCTGCAGTCACTCTTGCTACTGCGCACCACTGACTCAGCCAATTTTCCTCCTTTTTTATTGTAGCAAGACTGTTTGCAAGTTTGATCGTCGCTGGGTTGTCAGGTGACCTACCCCTATACACTCGCCTCTCTTCGTCATCGTTGGTGGTGACGACATTTGTGCAGTTGTAAGACATATGACCCCACATCATACACCTTAGGCATCGTACTTCTTTGGTGCACTCCGTCCGATAGTGCCCTAACTCTCCACAGTTGAAGCACGGCACCGGTTTGCGCTTTCCCTTTCTCTGTTGCTTTCTGAATTCCATTGGTGCTGTGTGGGGACTTTGAGTTTCTTTTTCTTTTGTGAATTACTTCCTGCCAATTTTTCGCCTCTACCCCAATCTGAGGTAGTCCCTCATCCTCTTTGGCTCCATCGTTTGGACCCCTTCTTTGGGCCCATACAACGGTGGACCTTGGGGGATTACGGGTTGGCTTCCTTGGCAGTAGTTGGTGGGGGTTGCGGGGGGGGGGGGGGGGGGGGGGGAGCAGGAGGTTGGAGTTGGTGTTGCTTGTTGGGTTCCATAGGGGGTGTGGTAGCATTTGGAGGTAGGTGGTGGAGCCTTGGCGCTGTTGGTTTTGGCGGGGTGTGTAGCGCTCCGATTTCCATATAACTGGGAAACCGTGACACATGCCAAGATCTTTCCTTCAATTAGTCACGATACACAAAATGCTGGAAATTTAAAACTTTTTATTCAACACAGAGTTACCACGCAGTAATTACAAATATCAGTTTGTAATACCAACTGTAGCGCCTGCCCTTTCCTTTTTGACTCCAAACTCAATTCTTCCAATTTCTATATCACTTTAACCATAACCTAAGATAGTTGTGTTTCAGGAAAAATTTCGGCAGAGTCTCCCCTATAATTTCTACCCCGAAACAAAAAAAAGCTTACGGAATTCTGCTCTAAATTCCGTAGCTCACATCACAGGCAATAATATCACGGGCTCCCCAGGCCAAAAAGAGCATCATCACACAAGCAATATATATATGCTCTGGGGGCCAAACTCATAACGGTTTGTCAATTATCAATTAAAAACCATAAATTCTTTTGAAAACGTAGTAAGTTTTTAGAAAATAACTTGTAAAAGCTTATCACAGTGCCCGGTACTCCACAACGAGATGGGCACGGGTCCAAACCATATCATGCCACTCCACACTCTACTCTTCATCATCATCCACCTACTTATACATCAGAAATACAATGTAGAGCATAAAACCTTTACTATTTACAATTTAACCACAACAACAGTAGTAAGGTGAAGCTCCACTCCACCGGAACCTGAACCTATACCTCACCTCTGCACCGCTGAGAACCTGTAACAGTAGGGGCCTAGGGTAGTCCAAAGACCCCCTAACCCCCCAAACACTAAGGGGTTAGCCATTTCTGGTGTGAGTACAATATATTAATAAGCAAATAAATTAAACTTATAAGTAAAACAGAATGAACTTACGAATACCAAGGTAAACCTGAACATGTAAATGTCATATACGGAAATTCACATCAAATACTCACTGCATCACTTCCCGTATGCGTATCCATACCTGCTCACAAACATACTTAACTCTAATTTGGAAAATCATTTCCAAATTCGTCGCTTAAGGCCCATCACTTTACGCCTTATGCAAATCTTCCTATAGCTTTATTTTTTTTCCATAAAGCTTTACAATCACACGCACTCTATTTCCACATAACTGCGTCTTATTTACCATTCATTTGCAATTACATACTCGCGACGTAAATTCCTTCCCAATCTCATATCACATAACATCATATTCATTCATTTCTTACGACATATATCATCACGTCTCGCAATACATCACTTCCGCACTCATACTTCATTTTAAATGGAAAATAAGCGTGTATCCTAATTTTCTAGTGTTTGTGTATGTCATGACCTGAGTCTAATGCAACACTACAGAATATAGAACAGATGCACTTAATCTAATGTTAGCAAGATTCTGGATGCACAAGCATCCCATACTACATGTGACCCAGGTCAAGCCAACATACTTAGTCTAATGCAAGCGAGACTTTGAAAATGTATGCATCCCATACTACATACTTTCTAAAATCAAGCCGTTGTCTCCAAGTTAAGGGATTCGAACCCTCGCTACGCAATGCATTCTAATTCGGTCCACTTCCTGTTCCCGATAGATCGTGGCAATGAGGTTGCAGTCAACGGTCCCACCGTTCTGCAGTCAACAGCTGTGACAAACTTAAAGATATACGGTCCCACCGTATGGCAGCCAACGGTCCCACCGTTCTGCAGTCAGCAGCCATGACGAATTTAAAGATATACGGTCCCACCGTATGGCAGACAACGGTCCCACCGTTCTGCAGTCAACAGCGGTGACGATAAGGATATACGGTCCCACCGTATGGCAGACAACGGTCCCACCGTTCTGCAGTCAACAGCCGTGATAATAAGGATATACAGGTCCCACAGTATGGCAGACAACGGTCCCACCGTTCTGTAGTCAACAGCCGTGATGATAAGGATATACGGTCCCACCGTATGGCAGACAACGGTCCCACCGTTCTGCAGTCAACAGCCATGACGATAAATATATATACGGTCCCACCGTATGGCAGTCAACGGTCCCACCGTTCTGCAGTCAACGGTCCCACCGTTCTGCACTCAACAGCCGTGACGATAAATATATACGGTCCCACCGTATGGCAGACAACGGTCCCACCGTTCTGCAGTCAACAGCCGTGACGATAAATATATATACGGTCCCACCGTATGGCAGTCAACGGTCCCACCGTTCTGCAGTCAACAGCCGTGACGATAAAGATATACGATCCCACCGTATGGCAGACAACGGTCCCACCGTTCTGCAGTCAACAGCCGTGACGATAAAGGTATACGGTCCCACCGTATGGCAGACAACGGTCCTACCGTTCTGCAGTCAACTTAAACTTGAAGTTTAGTCTAATCAACAGGTCGCTAGCTTGCTCGTCCATAACTTCCAACACACAATACAAAATTACTTGATACTATAAAACCTCATGTACTCTCAATAGTACATTCTTCTTGCACTCGCTGCACCTTTCCAATATCATAAGAGTTTTCTCACTCATCGGAAATTCTCGATTCCGGGTCCTATGGGAAGATGGGAGTGTCTATTTTGACTTCTTAATTTGAACACCTCTTTCAGACTCTATCATTGAGTTCTCGAAAGCATAAGTTCCATCAGGGGTACAAACAGAGAGAAACTGATTTTCTCAGCCAATAATACTTTAACTAAGATTGGGTCCGTTCCATCTTTGGAAAATCATAACTCTCAACCTATAAACTGGAATTACAAAACTCCAGATGGGTTAGAAAGCTATGACTCCCTACTACGACTCTCTAGTTGGTCAATTTCCCAAATTCTTAACCATTTCAGAGCAAGAATTTCCCAACTTACCCTCATAAGCATGCTTCTTAACCAGCTCATATAAAAATGAGTTGTTCTTTACCATACAACTATCCTTCTTAGCATTCCACTTATCATACAATGATAATCAAAATTTTCCAAACGTTCCCACAAGCTAAGAATTCACATATACATCACAACGCCATGTATGAATATCTACACAGTACATCACCATATTTGATATCGTCATATAAATATAACTCATCCCCCCATACACATATACGTTGTTCTGATACCCTTGATCCAAACACGCCTTATCCGTAACTCATACCAACCATTCAAGTTATTATGAAATTTTTCTTAAAAACACAAAATATGTAAATAAATTTATACTCACATGTTTCTTAACACAGAAGAATACATAATAAATAGACACTCACATGTTCTTCGAACCACAAAAATATATAATAAACTAACTCACCACATTTCGCGAAGGTTCGAAGCATCACCATGCCATCCCGCATCCGAAGTCGCGAATATATCCTTCCCGAATCTATTCGAAAATCCGACGCTACCACCATGTAGAGAATCCCTCCATTAGTCTACCCCTCAGTTTAATTTGGAATTGGTGAAGGGATGGAGGGGATTTGAGGTTGGGAACGCGTCGGTCGATGGGTTCGATTTTGGGGTTCGGGATGGAGATCGGAGGGGAAGGAGTAGAAGGAGAAGAAGGGAGGCGGGGTCGGGGTTTCTTCGATCTCGGCTGGAACGAACGGAAGGAGGAGGAAGGGAGAGGACTGGGGGTCTTCTTTGGGTCGGGATCGAACGAAAGAAGAAGGAAGGAGAAGGGAACGGGAGTGGGGGTCGGGGTTTCTTCCGATCGCCGGCGTGGACGAACGGGAGGATAAGGGAGGGAGGGAGGGTGGTGGTTTCTGGGTTTGGGAAAGAATCGAACGGGAAGAAGGAGAAGGAGAGGGAAGGAGAAGAGAAAGGGGGGTGGTTTTAATAAGGGAATAAATAATAATAGATAAATAAATAATGTATTTAGTAAGGGATAATTGTCTATAAGCCCTCCAATCTCAAATACATTATAAACAATACAAAATACATTAAAACTACTTCGTAATAATCCATATAAAATAAAGTAGACAATAACTGATATTTCTCAATTAAAAATAATTGTTATCAGAAAATACATATTCGCGCGAAATTCTCAATCGCGCACACATTTCGATGCAAAATAGCCATATGCTATTTTTCGGGTCGTTACATCACTCCCTCCTTAGAATCGTTCTGTCCTCAGAACGCTGCTAGTGGAGAGGAAGACAACCAGAATCATCAATGGTTCATGAGACATTTCCCTGAACCATCTCCAGTTCCTCGAGTGATATTCTCGAAAACTGGTCTTCTACCAAGTTGAACTGTTGTCCTTCAGCCTTTTGGACAGACCCACTATGAATTTGATGCCGACCTTCCTCTGCTCTTGCTCTAGAGTAGACAATGGCTGCATTACCTTGCTCTATCCTTGTCTACAAGTGATGTTGATTTACTCCTTGATTACGACTTCTATTGGTTGGTGACCACTCCCTCCTTAGAAAGGACGAAGTCACACATTGCTACTTCAGCCCTTGAGTAGCTCCTCTCGGCGACCTTGCTGAATTGTTAACAGGATTGCGCCCTGTCTGAACGAGATTTCCTCCCTAGGCGCGTTCTTAGTGGCTGCTTAATCATAAGCTGATCTTGGAGAATCTGTCGCTTCAGCGCATCAATCCCTGCATTTCCTGCTTATGCCTTCTGACTTGCTCACTCGGACTCGATTGTAGCTCCCATCGTGCCAAAACTGAGCTCTAAACTTGAGTAATCACTCTAATAATGACTTACTTGATCTCATCATCTAGCTTCTTGCTTCTTTCACGGTCTTTGGTTGAGGTCAATCCTTCACTTATCTCGATCTTTTGCAGTTCAGTAGCCACTCCCTCCTTAGAATAGGGCATGGCCTATAATCATTACTTCAAACTTCCCGGATTCTCTTCTGTAATTTGCTCGAAGCTGATGCTCTGGATGGTGTATTCAAACAAATCCAATCTAGAGTTGCCTCCCGCACACATCTCAACACTTGAAAAATAATTCAGACAAAGAATGTGATGAACCACAATTGAACAAAACAATTGTATGGATTCCATATATATATATATATATATATATATATATATATATAAATCCAACTGGTTACGAAAGTGTTTCATCATACCTTACTTCTTAGTCCAAAATAATTTTCTAAAATACAACTTTTAAACTTAGTTGCAGTTCTATATGCACATACCGGTACTAGCAGTCCTGCCTTCTACAGCTTGCTGGTAATAAGTGCAAACTCTACCTTTGGTGAACAGGCTCTTTTCCTCTATTGTTCACCTTTGGGGTTGATCTGCTGTTCTTTCTCATGAAGCTGGGGACAATCTGGTCGGATATGACCAATCCTCCCACGTTTGTGACATGCACTGGTATCTATCTAAGTGTCCTTCCTCGAACACTGGTTCTCGAGATGACCATGCTCACCACATAAAACAACTTCCTGAGCTTGGTGCCTCCAAGGTTGCCCTCCGTTTTCTGAGTCTTCTGCTTCTGACCTTGGTCCTTGAACCCTGATGCTGGTGCAGATCTTGTCCCTTGTAGTCGTGGACAGACTGATTTCTTCTGCCTGACTCTCTCACAAGATTGCATACTACAACCTTGGTGGTCTTTGGAATTTGCTCCCATTCATGTTGTAGTCCTTGTGGTGGTGAAGTCTCCTTGGCTCATCGCTCAAGGTTATCGGATCATTCATCAATGTCGATTCACTCTCTTCCATCAACACCTCCTTGGTTAGGACATCCTCGAACATCATTCATGTGTTTAAAGGATGGTAACACATACACTAGGATTAGTCCAGATATAGAAAAATTATAAAACATAAGTTGAAAGAGCCAACAATATAAATTATAACTATCTACAACTAGCTAAAACCCGACTCCTAAAGGGCATTCAAGTTTTATTTTCCTACTGTGTTGGACTGTAAATTGAAGTCAGCTCTGATACCACTCTGTAGCGCCCCGATTTCCATATAACTGGGAAACCATGACACATGCCAAGATCTTTCTTCAATTAGTCACGATACACAAAATGCTGGAAATTTAAAACTTTTTATTCAACACAGAGTTACCACGCAGTAATTACAAATATTAGTTTGTAATACCAACTGTAGCGCCTGCCCTTTCCTTTTTGACTCCAAACTCAATTCTTCCAATTTCTATATCACTTTAACCATAACCTAAGATAGTTGTGTTTCAAGAAAAATTTCGGCAGAGTCTCCCCTATAATTTCTACCCCGAAACAAAAAAAAGCTTACAGAATTCTGCTCTAAATTCCGTAGCTCACATCACAGGCAATAATATCACGGGCTCCCCAGGCCAAAAAGAGCATCATCACACAGGCAATATATATATATGCTCTGGGGGCCAAACTTATAACGGTTTGTCAATTATCAATTAAAAACCATAAATTCTTTTGAAAACGTAGTAAGTTTTTAGAAAATAACTTGTAAAAGCTTACCACAGTGCCCGGTACTCCACAACGAGATGGGCACGGGTCCAAACCATATCATGCCACTCCACACTCTACTCTCCATCATCATCCACCTACTTATACATCAGAAATACAATGTAGAGCATAAAACCTTTACTATTTACAATTTAACCACAACAACAGTAGTAAGGTGAAGCTCCACTCCACCGGAACCTGAACCTATACCTCACCTCTGCACCGCTGAGAACCTATAACAGTAGGGGCCTAGGGAGTCCAAAGACCCCCTAACCCCCCAAACACTAAGGGGTTAGCCATTTCTGGTGTGAGTATAATATATTAATAAGCAAATAAATTAAACTTATAAGTAAAACAGAATAAACTTACGAATACCAAGGTAAACCTGAACATGTAAATGTCATATACGGAAATTCACATCAAATACTCACTGCATCACTTCCCGTATGCGTATCCATACCTGCTCACAAACATACTTAACTCTAATTTGGAAAATCATTTCCAAATTCGTCGCTTAAGGCCCATCACTTTACGCCTTATGCATATCTTCCTATAGCTTTATTTTTTTTCCATAAAGCTTTACAATCACACGCACTCTATTTCCACATAACTGCATCTTATTTACCATTCATTTGCAATTACATACTCGCGACGTAAATTCCTTCGCAATCTCATATCACATAACATCATATTCATTCATTTCTTACGGCATATATCATCACGTCTCGCAATACATCACTTCCGCACTCATACTTCATTTTAAATGGAAAATAAGCGTGTATCCTAATTTTCTAGTGTTTGTGTATGCCATGACCTGAGTCTAATGCAACACTACAGAATATAGAACAGATGCACTTAATCTAATGTTAGCAAGATTCTGGATGCACAAGCATCCCATACTACATGTGACCCAGGTCAAGCCAACATACTTAGTCTAATGCAAGCGAGACTTTGAAAATGTATGCATCCCATACTACATACTTTCTAAAATCAAGCCGTTGTCTCCAAGTTAAGGGATTCGAACCCTCGCTACGCAATGCATTCTAATTCGGTCCACTTCCTGTTCCCGATAGATCGTGGCAATGAGGTTGCAGTCAACGGTCCCACCGTTCTGCAGTCAACAGCTGTGACAAACTTAAAGATATACGGTCCCACCGTATGGCAGCCAACGGTCCCACCGTTCTGCAGTCAGCAGCCATGACGAATTTAAAGATATACGGTCCCACCGTATGGCAGACAACGGTCCCACCGTTCTGCAGTCAACAGCCGTGACGATAAGGATATACGGTCCCACCGTATGGCAGACAACGGTCCCACCGTTCTGCAGTCAACAGCCGTGATGATAAGGATATACGGTCCCACAGTATGGCAGACAACGGTCCCACCGTTCTGTAGTCAACAGCCGTGATGATAAGGATATACGGTCCCACCGTATGGCAGACAACGGTCCCACCGTTCTGCAGTCAACAGCCATGACGATAAATATATATACGGTCCCACCGTATGGCAGTCAACGGTCCCACCGTTCTGCAGTCAACGGTCCCACCGTTCTGCACTCAACAGCCGTGATGATAAATATATACGGTCCCACCGTATGGCAGACAACGGTCCCACCGTTCTGCAGTCAACAGCCGTGACGATAAATATATATACGGTCCCACCGTATGGCAGTCAACGGTCCCACCGTTCTGCAGTCAACAGCCGTGACGATAAAGATATACGGTCCCACCGTATGGCAGACAACGGTCCCACCGTTCTGCAGTCAACAGCTATGACGATAAAGGTATACGGTCCCACTGTATGGCAGACAACGGTCCTACCGTTCTGCAGTCAACTTAAACTTGAAGTTTAGTCTAATCAACAGGTCGCTAGCTTGCTCGTCCATAACTTCCAACACACAATACAAAATTACTTGATACTATAAAACCTCATGTACTCTCAATAGTACATTCTTCTTGCACTCGCTGCACCTTTCCAATATCATAAGAGTTTTCTCACTCATCGGAAATTCTCGATTCCGGGTCCTATGGGAAGATGGGAGT
This sequence comes from Hemerocallis citrina, assembly GCA_017893485.1. Lineage (NCBI taxonomy): Eukaryota > Viridiplantae > Streptophyta > Magnoliopsida > Asparagales > Asphodelaceae > Hemerocallis > Hemerocallis citrina. The sequence continues at coordinate 283,796,455 of CM030358.1, forward strand.
GTCTATTTTGACTTCTTAATTTGAACACCTCTTTCAGACTCTATCATTGAGTTCTCGAAAGCATAAGTTCCATCAGGGGTACAAACAGAGAGAAACTGATTTTCTCAGCCAATAATACTTTAACTAAGATTGGGTCCGTTCCATCTTTGGAAAATCATAACTCTCAACCTATAAACTGGAATTACAAAACTCCAGATGGGTTAGAAAGCTATGACTCCCTACTACGACTCTCTAGTTGGTCAATTTCCCAAATTCTTAACCATTTCAGAGCAAGAATTTCCCAACTTACCCTCATAAGCATGCTTCTTAACCAGCTCATATAAAAATGAGTTGTTCTTTACCATACAACTATCCTTCTTAGCATTCCACTTATCATACAATGATAATCAAAATTTTCCAAACGTTCCCACAAGCTAAGAATTCACATATACATCACAACGCCATGTATGTATATCTACACAATACATCACCATATTTGATATCGTCATATAAATATAACTCATCCCCCCATACACATATACGTTGTTCTGATACCCTTGATCCAAACACGCCTTATCCGTAACTCATACCAACCATTCAAGTTATTATGAAATTTTTCTTAAAAACACAAAATATGTAAATAAATTTATACTCACATGTTTCTTAACACACAAGAATACATAATAAATCGACACTCACATGTTCTTCGAACCACAAAAATATATAATAAACTAACTCACCACATTTCGCGAAGGTTCGAAGCGTCACCATGCCATCCCGCATCCGAAGTCGCGAATATATCCTTCCCGAATCTATTCGAAAATCTGACGCTACCACCATGTAGAGAATCCCTCCATTAGTCTACCCCTCAGTTTAATTTGGAATTGGTGAAGGGATGGAGGGGATTTGAGGTTGGGAACGCGTCGGTCGATGGGTTCGATTTTGGGGTTCGGGATGGAGATCGGAGGGGAAGGAGTAGAAGGAGAAGAAGGGAGGCGGGGTCGGGGTTTCTTCGATCTCGGCTGGAACGAACGGAAGGAGGAGGAAGGGAGAGGACTGGGGGTCTTCTTTGGGTCGGGATCGAACGAAAGAAGAAGGAAGGAGAAGGGAACGAGAGTGGGGGTCGGGGTTTCTTCCGATCGCCGGCGTGGACGAACGGGAGGATAAGGGAGGGAGGGAGGGTGGTGGTTTCTGGGTTTGGGAAAGAATCGAACGGGAAGAAGGAGAAGGAGAGGGAAGGAGAAGAGAAAGGGGGGTGGTTTTAATAAGGGAATAAATAATAATAGATAAATAAATAATGTATTTAGTAAGGGATAATTGTCTATAAGCCCTCCAATCTCAAATACATTATAAACAATACAAAATACATTAAAACTACTTCGTAATAATCCATATAAAATAAAGTAGACAATAACTGATATTTCTCAATTAAAAATTATTGTTATCAGAAAATACATATTCGCGCGAAATTCTCAATCGCGCACACATTTCGATGCAAAATAGCCATATGCTATTTTTCGGGTCGTTACAGGGTGCTTGAGCGAGCTTGCTCTCTGTGATTGTGGGGATGCTGGTTAGAGTGACTGTGTTGCTTTCTTGGTTCTCTGTGATGAGGAGGTTTGTGGGTTGTATCATGGTATCTTCTGTCTCTTTCTCTTGCATAAATTTCCCTGTAGTTGTCCCTGTGATGCACTTCAGTACTGTAATGTTGTTGTTGAGTGTGACGCTGACCCACTGGGGGGGTTCTCTTATGTCGATATTGGCTTGTCGGAGGACCCTCTTTTTGGGCCCATCCTCTCGGCTACAGCTCTTCCAATGGGCGGTGATGAATTGAGCCTCTCCCCTTAAGCCGAGGATGTGCATTTCGATGTGCCCGCTGAGGGGAGATGGCATCTCTGAGCCCCGAGGTTTCGCCCTCATCGTGGTAAGGCTGTAGGGTAGCTTTTGTAGTTGGGTTGTGAGGGGGAGGGTTAGGGGTATCGGATGCTGGGGGAGGGGGTGTTAGGGTGGTATGGGTGTGGCGGACCCTCTCGTTGGGTCCGCACCCACTGAGTTCCAATTCCGACAACATAGAGGAAGGAATGAAGTCAGAGGTCCGATGTTAGAAGCTAGAGAAGCGGCCAGCATCAAACCAATCAATGTCTGCTTCAAATCAACATATGTTGTGAAAATCGATCTTCGATGTAGCTTTGGTCTTTACAAACTCTTGTCGGTGAGAATGGTTCCGCTAGAGAAACCTGTTATGATAAACAGGCAGTAAAAATGAGAACAAAAACTGGGTCCGAAGTAGCTCACATCAATCAGCATCAATCTAATCTTAATATTTTACGGGCAGCATTGTATACAACCAAAAATACACACATGATATAGCATTATAATCAGCACTGTCATATCATAAGCCTCATCAACAAAATCAGACCATAATTAGTTAGTAATTCATATTTGTGTACTTGGGATTTATTTTCATCCATTTTGAAGTGTATATAGCATTACTGTTTTATTATATGAGAACAATGAACTGACAAAATACGAATAAACCGTTTATAACATAGCAAAAATTGCTAGTATGGCGGAATATTGGGATGTGTAAAATGGGCCAAACTTGAAAGATGAACATGGTCACATACGCAAACAATGAACGTGGCGTAAGAATTTATATATTCCCAAAACACCTTTGATGAATTTTTTTTATATGGTCACATATGCAAATATTCTATGAAGAAATTGTTTAATAAGAATTTTTACAGATTGTTCCTAACAAATATATACTTTTTTTTTGCAAAAGCCTACTTTCAGCAAGCTAGTAAAATGTCCACGTGCAAATGCACGTCAGAAAATGTGCATCTGTAAAGTAGGGCTATGAAAGTATGGGGTTGTCAAATTATTAGGGCTCCCAAATTATAGCAAAAAATATTTTGATTATTTGTTTATGTTACCCCATTTCCGTTTATACCAAAATTTTTCTGTATTCCTGCATTCCAATTATCTATCATCCTTATGCTCTTTTGAACCCAATTGTACACATTAGAACATTCAAACTATTGTTGAAAATCCTTTCTAATCAACAATTATATTTATTTCAAACAATTGTATAATTTAACAAAAATCTTATTCCAACTTATACGTTTATTTTCTATTCCTAAGAGCATCCACGATCGTTTGTTATTTGTCCAAAGAATTGCATTTTTTGGAGAAAAAAAAGTCCTACTATTGTTTGCTAAATATGCATATTTAGCAAACGAAGTGAACAATGGACTCTCAAATTTAGCAAACTCATTTAGAAATCGCCAAATATAGAAGACGGAGGATCATCCTCTGTCTATTTATTTTTTTTAATTTTTTAAGAGGGACAGACGAAATATCTTCTTCCATCCACCAACTTTTTTCGGTATTTGTTTTCTAAATTTATGAAAATGTCACTCTCTATTTACGAAAAATGCCATTATATAAAAAAAAATCTCGGGGTCCCATAACTTTCTTAGCAACTTTTCTTTTCATATTTACCAAAATGCCATTGCATATTTACAAAAATGTAATTTTCAAAAATTTTAAAACAAAAATTTGTTAGACGGAAGATCATCTCCCGTCACTTCTATTTTTTTGGCTTTAACGACTACAACGCTCTCCTTCTTTTGCTATTTCCTAAATGTTATATATGCATATTTTAGCATCAACGATAGTGGGTGCTCTAATTGATTGATTTTTTATATTTTAGCCCAAAACCAAACCCTATTTTTGTTAAATAATCTAATTATCATTATTTTTTATTCTTCTTCATCTTCTTTTCTTGATTGTTTATTAATTTGTGAAAGCCCATAGAACTTAATCTATCTTTTATTATCTATTAATATGAAGCCAATCATATTTGCTCATATATGTATGTAAAGCCCAATCCTAGTCCACCCTATAATTTATTTAATTATTTTGTAAGCCATATTTAATTTCTAGTTTATACTATAGTTATTTTATCTTATTAACCATTTAAAGCCCAATCTTATATTCCTTCTATTTGCATTATTTATTAATTTATAACTAGAGCTCAAAACACAAGCCCAAAATCCAAATCCAAATTTCCCCAACTGCACAACTCCACTACCCCTATTATATCTCCACTAAATCTCTAACCAATCCCCCACTAAATCCTAACAATCCCGTAACCCCACAATCCCATAATCTACTCCACTAATCCCTCATTAACTTATACATAATTAATCCCCTAATTAAACCCCAACTAATTACCCCTCATCATCAGCCGTCTCTCTCTTTCTCACATTTCCCTTCTTCTCCTCCCTCCCACTACAACCCCCGAACCCATCTTCAACCCGCTATTCTCCTCGCCCACCACCATCGACTGAGCTCACTGCCACCACCATCGACATTCCCGAGCCCCCCCTCATCGCCAATGCCCAGTCGCCTCACCACTGCATCAGCCCCACCACCATTACCGAGCTCCACTCTGTCACTCTCCCTGAGTCCCCCGACAGCCACTGCAACACCATCCCAGCCATCTTCGCCTCCGCTTCCTGCACACCACCTGCGTGCCACCATCCCCACCTGCACCCTGACCCCGACTGCCTTCTCATCTCCGCCATCTGCGACGACCACCACCTCACCATCGCCATCCCCTCATCCCGAGCACCACTGCCTAGCATCCACAACTACCTCGTTAAACTCTTCCATTGCTGTCTCACCTCGCAGCACCGCCTTGCAGTCGTGGCAGCAGACGCCAAGCTCCTCCATCTCGCGACCACCTCGTCATTGCTAGCACCTGCACCGAGTCCCCGCTGCTTCATCTCCACCGACCGCCACCTTCTCCATCATCGAGCCCCTCATCGTCGCCACTACCTCACCTTCACCGATGCTGCACCTGAAGCATCACGGTAGCTGTAACGCCCCGAATTCCAAACACAGGTAATTCGTAGCAAATACATGATTTTTACTTCAAATTCGTATAAATTTATAAGAAATTTAAAACCTTTTCATTTACAATATTGTTCTTTACAATAGCACACCGAAAATGAATAAGTACAATACAATAAGTGATAATAGAAGATCTTCAATCTTATGACATCCCTCACAGTGACTTCAAGTTCGTGCCAAATCTGATCCTGCAACTAGGGAATTGTGGGCACGTCAGATGCATACAACTGGCGCAATGCTATAATATAGCGATTCTTCTACATTAGCAAACACAAACTTGAATGCAAAACAAAGTATGAAAAATGACTATCCTAAACATATCAGTGTATGATATGACCTAATGCCTAATACAGATATTCACACTTACGATGCACTAATGCACACTTGTTCGGATTCTATGCATCCCATAATACATAGGTCCAAGGGCAAGCCCTTAATGTACTCCTCATTATAGGGTTCAATCCCTCGTTATGAAAACCCACTTCGGTGACTAATGTAAGGTTTAAATATCCTGTAAGTGTCTAGTACCGTCCCGATAATTCTTGAGAATCGCTCTCCCACTGCGAGTCATAACCCCGATAATTCTAGAGACGAAACCCACACTGCGAGCCATGACTCCGATAATTCTTGAGAGTCATTTTCCCACCGCGAGTGATTTTCGGACGTCACGCCTCACACCCCGATAATTCTGGAGACGAAACGCACACTGCGAGTCATATGGTACCTCATCACATAAATACCCCATGAGCGTCGCCTCGATCTCGATCATTCTAAAAAAATATCTCCCTCCGTAAGTAATTTTGGACATCATGCCTCACGCCCTGATAATTCTGAAGATAATCTCCCACTGCGAATCTTTATCCCGATAATTCTGAAGAAATATCTCCCACCACGAGTGATTTTGGACATCATGCCTCACACCCTGATAATTCTGAAGATAATCTCCTACTGCGAATCAAATGAGGCCCTCATACTCATGTTTACCCATATTTCATCACATCTCCCTCTAGTGCATGTCCTTAGGTTTAGTTATAATCATCACAAACCAGAGCTAGCTTACCCTACCGAACTTAAATCAACACACGGAGAAATATTAGCCCGCACTGGCTACTTCTCAAATCATAACTTGCCGGTCTCTACGGGTCTCGCTCAGGCTCTAGATTCCAACAACCATCTCAATATAGAGATCACTTAGGTTACATCTAACCTCAACATAAATATTTCATGCATTGTTCATCCATTTTCTTATGTTATTATCAATCATGAAGTAACCAACTTCTTATAGCAACATTCAATAAACTTGATAAGTTAAAACCCTTATAAACATCACATGATTAATATTCCAAATTCATCCTTTAATTACCTCTTAATTCCTCATAAGTTAAATCTTACTAACATTCCAATTTTAAATCTAATTTTATACGTTGTAAAAGTTTTAGGACAACTTGATAAAAGACATCAACCCAATGGTATTGAAAAATTCATATAAATTCTAATACTACTCCAAAAATAGATTTATTTGTTTCATAGGAATCATAACTGAGTCTACTACAACTTTGTAGTTAAGATCATCTAAAATCATCCGTAATTACTTCGTCTAAATTCATTTGCAAAATAGTAGATTCAAAATTCGAAAACTGCAGCTCATGCTACTTGTAAAAATTATAGAAAATTCTATACTTCATGAAACTTTATGTTCTTTAGACCTTCGAAATCTACAGTAGGGTCGAAATGCTATACAGAATGCTACTATCCAATCTTGTAAAATTCATTATAAATTAAGTTCTTTATGGAAAATTGATTTCTTATACTCTAAAGAAAGATTAACGAGTCTACTTCAAGTTCTTAGTTTTGACTTCTCTCAAAAAACTTCATCTAAGATGCTGAAATGATCGAAATCCGAAATGTGTACAAATTTCCAGCAACTAGCCAACTGCCAACCAATCCTAAGTTCAGATTTTATTAAAATAGTAAACGACATCCAAATATTAAAAAATTTAAGGAGATGTTCTTGACATATACGAGATGCTCGAATAAAAACTTTAGCTCTAGATTCCATCTAGTTTAATAGTTATGACTTTTTTTGAAGTGCAACTAAAACTTGAAACAGCAACTTAAAAATATCCTCAAATCAATCATATCATAATTTTATACATTCAACCAACAAAAAATAATCTAAACATGAATACTCAATCTATATAAGTTATCATGCATCTAACAATTCACACATATCAAGCATTCTACTAATATATTAGAAAGTTGAAGAAACACCCACCTCAAATGTAGAATTCCTAGCAAATATGAACTCCTAAAGAAGCCCCCAAGTCTCCTTGAAATTTGCGCTCAAGGGAAGAACCCCAGCAACCAATTTTGGCAGCACAACAAGGATGATATTTTGTTCTTTTTTTTGTTGTTGTTGTTTAGAAACTAGGATGGGGGTTTATAAGAGATTTAATTAATGGCATTTAATTAATTATCCACTAACACAATTAACTACCCATTAACTTACTTCTAAACTCACTCACCCTTTCACCCCTCTCACTCACATCTCCTGGCCAGCAAAGCAATAGTGAAAAAAAAAACTCGTGTAGGTGCATCTAATGTGTGTGCACATTATTTATTAAGAGTTTTTATTTAAATTAAATGCATATGTTATAGTATGTAATATGTATTTAATAGAACTAGTTTAATTTAATTATAATTAGAGTCTTCATGGTCAAATAAAACTAACCACACACACGTCATAAATTTTATTTGGAAAGATAATACAGCCAACACGCGCACTGCAAACACGTGCGTCATACGTAAATAAATATTCAAATACGAAAATGGACTTGATCAACGGAAAATTCTTTATAAATAATCGAAATAAAGCATACGAAAAATACTTTTTATTAATTTTATACATACAACAATGTAATCAATACGCACATAGAAAACACGTGCATCACACGTATAAATATATTTGAGTCAAAATAGGAGAAAAATGAATTTTAATTTATAAAACGAATTCAAACAAGTTATAAAAATAAATAATTGGAATACGTAGAAATTTTATAATGTTACACGTAACAGAAGAATATACGTATTCGATACATGTATTGAAAGCACGTGCAATGCACGTAAAAACAGAATATTTGATATTTGAGTTAAAATTTAAATTCATATACATAATCGAATTTGAGAGAATGAAAAATATATATATAAAAGAATCGAAATACAAAACACGTAGAGAATATTTATATTAAAATACGTTACGGATATTACCCGTAACGGTACAAAATACAAGTGTGTAACACACGAGGAGCAAAATTGTCATCACTCAATTTTGTGGGGTGTTACAGCAGCACAACACCGACAGCATCCCCATCACCTCTTCCTTCCACCACCTTGTTGCCATCTCGACGCCAGCAAACCCAACCTCCGCTACCGCCCCTCACTGCTCCCCGAACACCGTTGCAGCACCTCCAGCACAATGCTTGCTCCACCACCGAAGAAGCACCCTCCCTTGCTATCGTCATTCTATGTTGCTACTGGTTCTCGTTGTGTGTTGCTGCTGTTCTCACTGTGTGTTACTGTTGTTCTTGTGTGTGTTGCCGCTCTTATTCCCTCCATCATAGTTGTGCAAACTTTGTATAAGGCAAGTATCTCTTATACATTTTTATTGTTCCGTACAAGCATTTTATTTGACCTTCCGTAATTAGTATTCATATCGTGTTTGGAAATCCGTTACTGTTCATGTTCATGAAAAGTGTTCTTTATACGTTTCAATTGATTGAACCATCATATTTGAAATCCTTTCATATTTAAAACAGTCATTATATATTGCATTGAGTCAATCCATTTGCCTCTATGATTTGATGCCCATCAAAAGATCATAAACATTAATTTGTGTGCTTCTGCCCTGCTGTTTGTTCTAACTCGTAGCGAGTTTGTGGCGTAGTTACACTTAAATCAATTGGAACTTTATAAATAAAAATTGTAGACCTCTGAATATAGTTTCGGGACTTCTGACTGATCTGGAATCCAACATGTAGAGTTCAAAATATACTGATTTTAGTACCGATATATTTTTAATTCCAGATTACTATTTTGAAGCATATCAACTCGATTAACTAATTAAAATATCAAGTTAACAGTAGAATAAAATCTGAAATTTATCAGGATGGTACTAGACATGATTAGGAGTCAATATATAATTTTTATAAGATTTTTAAATGATTTTACAGTTTATTTATATATATAATAACATTGCACTAAGCAGCTGCCTAAACATAGTCCAGTAAAGAACTGTCTGGTTGACCTAGTTATTGTATTTATAATATATCATGTGGATATGCTTTGAAACCGGCATGAAGTCTATTTTCTGAAACCCCTGACGGTACCTGATTCGCTTTTCTAGAGCAATGGAAAAGTATATTTTTGTACAGCAATGTATACAGAATTGTAACTTCATGTCCTTGATTGAAAATATGTCTATTTTCTTGCATTTAATTAATTGAACATGTATATCATGCATTGCATAGACCTTGATACCTACTTGATTTTGTCCTGATACTCGTTCTCATTCATGTTTAATTATTGTAAAAGAATAACAAACTGGGTAATAAGAAAAACAATCTAGCAGTGGACAATATAGGAGAGTGTACTCGGAAGGGGGACCGTGTTTCCCATAATAGTGATTCTTTATATGTTTACATGATATGATATGATTCTGGTTACATGACATGATATGATTCCTGTTATTGTCACTGCAAGATCCGAGTACATGACCCTGTAGAATTCACCATTAGAATCTAAATGTTAACTTGATTGTATGCACCCGAACCTGTGGTATGGGATGCATGATTGCGTGAATTAGTTAGGATTTATAAAAGAATGCTAGACATAAGATTAACACTAAGCACATGCATACTTCTTGTTTACAAGTTACATGATTCTTGTTTACATGACATGTTTCATGATTCATTGTTCCCGACTGGTTATATTTTGAGACTTGTTCCTGTTGTCACTTGCATTATACTTGATCATGTTGTATTACAATCGCATCGCCAGTTCTTGTTTCCCCTTTTGTCCATTTCTTGTTTCTCCCTTGTTATATATATTGTTTTTCGTATTCATACTCGTTCCATAATTGAATTTCCAGTTCTTATTGTTTTCCCTGTTATGCCTGCTTCTTGTCCCTATTTTGCTTGTTACTGCTTGTGGCCCGTAGTTTGCTCTAACGGGTACTCTCTCCTATCTTTTGAGTTATTATTTACATAGGTACAGACGATGGGATACTGAAGAATTTTGTCGAACTGTTTACTGCACTGTGTATTCTTTGGCTTTTGTAAGTTCTTGTATCTCAGATATTGGTTATTTCATTACATTCTTGTTCCCGTAATTATTATTGTATTGTTGAGTTTACGGGTATTGTACAGCCTATGGATGATATGAGTTGGTATGCTTATATCATTCACTGGGCCTCAGTTGCGTGTCCGTATTTTCATATAACAGAAAGCGAGGCATAACAGTTTGTTACGCCTCGCTTCCCAAAGAATACGGAATACGGATATGTAACAAAAGCCCAGCGAATGATTTTCATCATCCATAAGCTGTTCAAGAAATATACACAACATGCACAAGAAATATACAGAGTCGGAAGCGATTTATCAACCACATGCACATAATGAGTCAAAATACCATCACGAATACTTGAAACCAAATACATAAATCTCAAATAGTCATGATCTGAATAAAACACAAGTCTTGGGTCACATTGCCCAAATGCAAGAAATAAATCCAAGTCTCACAAATACAAGAATAATCTAAGTCTCACGAATACAATTATTGTTCAAGCACGATACATGAAATAATAATAAAACAAGCAGTTTTATTCCACCTTTTCCTTCAAAAAAAAAATAAAACAAACAGCACTAATACTTCAAGTCTCCAATACCATCTTGAACATGTTCTTCATAATCTGCAATTCATCGAATGCAGGAAAGAGGAAAAGAGAAAACACAAGTACCCGTCAATTGCAAGTCACGGGTCACTTATAATGTAGGATACAAGCACATGGGGAAACTAACTAGCACATGGTATAAGTATGATGTCAAGTGTAAACAACTAGCATGGTAAAAGCGTCAAGTGTACATGGTATAAATCAAGTGTCAAGTAATCAAGTATCCTATAAACATGCATCAAGTGTCAAGTGTCATATGTTCATGTATCAAGTATCAAGTTTCAAGTCTCCTGTAACCAAGTCTCATGTAATAATGTTGTCAAGTATCAAGCAAGCATGTATCATGTTCATATATCATGTTCAAGTATCATGTTCAAGTAGCATGTATCAAGTATTGTAGTGAATTACTATCTAGGTAGCACTTAATGCAGCCCACATTATATGGTTGCTACAACACAACAGTTTCGCTTTAGATTTCATAGTGGACCATAAAGGGCAGTATACTCGGGGATAAGGAAGTAATTGAGCTCCAAGCTCCAAGTATCATGTATCATGCAATCACGTGTCAAGTTGTGCAAGTGGCCAGTATCGTGTCTTGCATGCAAGTATCAAGTAATCAGGTCAAGTATCACGTAGGATCAGTGGATCCCCTTCCGAGTATACATTTCTGAACTATCAACTATTAGATTTGTCCCTTAAACTCCGGCTTGGTTAATTTTATTATTAATGCCAAACAATCATGTATATGTGCAAAATATATCAAGAATAGCAAGGTATGATCATGTGACAAGTGCAAGTAGCAAGATAAGCATGTACAAGTGCAAGATAGCTCATAAACGAATAATTTAAACACATCTCAAGTTCAGGACAGCAAGACCATGCTGTAGTAAAACAGTGATTCCAAAAGTTACAAACAAGAAAATCTAGATCCGTCGAAGGATCTGGAAAATAGATATCCACACGAATCCAACGAGTATAAATAATTCATATACTAGTTCACAAAAACACAGCTCAAAACTGATTTGCATACAGAATTTAGGTTCAGCCAGAAATCAAGAAAACGAATTCAAGAGCATGAAAATAGCATGAAAACACATTAAATAAATCCACGAAAAATCTGGGGTATTCCCCTATATGTCCAGAATCAAAATATAAAGTTTCAGAATTTTTTAGGAAAGATAGATTAGTTATCAAAAATACAAAAGCATCAAAAAAACATAGTTTAGCGAATCTGGAAATCCCAACACTGCTGTACGTGAACTAAGATATCTCGCAACCAGTGAAACGAAATCCAATTCCGCCAAAGGGATATAAAAATAGATAGAATTTACTAACTTTCACATTTCAAAAAGAATTTTCATACAGTAAAAGGAATCATAGTGAACATAGAGTTCTTTACTGGACAGCAAGCAAAATACAGTATGTATAAATTTTAGAAACGAGCATGAAATACCACATAAAACTTATCAATTAAATTCATCAAAATTCTGGATAGTCCCTAATATCATAAAGAAACACTGACTAAAATATTGGATCAAGATAATATGTATAGAATAGTTCTTGAAAATATTTGGTTAACAAAATTAACTCAAAACAGAAACTGTAATAGATCGACACCTCTGTACTCAAACAGCCATAACTTAGTCATACGAAATCCAAATCAAGCAAAACCAGTGGGGTTTGAAAATAGACAAAATTATCTAAATTTCATATTTTGTACAGGAATCAAGATACTGGCTGTAGCATGGACAAAAACAGCAATCAAAACAGAATCTCCAGAATTTACAGATTTCACACTTCAAATCAAGAACATCATAACTTCAAGAATATTGATCCAAACACATCCAAACTTGAAATACAACCTACCCAGCATCTAAACATCATGATTTAGGATTATTAACATGTCCACACCTATTATTTCACATGGGTCTTAATCCAAACATAAATTCACACAAATATTCACATACATGTCAAAAATCAAGAATTGAGCAAAACCTAGGTTATCACATATCAAGATTTGTGTCATGAGTTATCTATGACCAAAATATCACAATAGAGACAAAACCCATCAAGGAAAACACAATCTTATATTATCTCTAGACCCAACTACACTATAGGTGAACTTTGGTACTTGTATCAAACAAATGAATTGGAGTACAGGTTACTTGCCTTATTTTGGGGATGAAGAACGATGCAAATAATCCTAGAAGCAAAACCCACGAACAAAATCCGCTCCAAGCACGAATCCAAGCAACTGCGAACAAAATCCTCTCACGAACGAATCCCTTGATGTAATGAACAAAGTGGAAAGCACCCACTTTGAGAAACACCACGAAGAGAGAGTATGGGGTTCAAAACGTTGCAAACTTGATGATGGTGGTGTTGGTCTTGGTGGTCGGCAAGCAGAGAGAGGGCAAGGGTGGTCGGGTTTGAAGGGAGATGGCCAGAGTTGGGGGTGGGGTGGCCGGATATGGTGCTCGACCTGGGGGAAGGGGAGGTCGGGCTGGAGTAGGGGCTCGATTGGGGTTGTAGGCCGGGAGCACAAAAGAGAGGGAGAGAGATTAGATGGAGGCTAGGGTTTGTGGTATTAGGGTTAAGGTTTGTGTTAAGGGGGTTTTATTTATAGGGCTTGAATGTGGGTTAGTGGGTTGTGGGTATTTGCATGTAGTAATAGGTATACAAATGGGTAATAGATATTGTGTCAAATACCAAGAGGAATACAATTTAGAGTGAATTCTATGGCTCTTGAAAAATCTTATTAGGAGTCAAAAATCATGGGAAAGGAAAAACACCACCAAAACTCCACCACAACACCATGGAACAAATAAAATAAAGATAACGAGACCAAAAATGAGAAAATGATCAAAATGATGGAAAACGATCAAAAGAGACAAACAATCATACACAAGGAGTTCAGAATGAAATAAAACAAATATATATTGAAATTAAATCTAATATACGGTTCAGAAAAATACAAGGGAAAAAATACCAAAAATGAAACATACAGTCTAAAATACATAATGTGAAAAACAGGGGTTACAATCCTACCCACCTACAAGAAAATTTCGTCCTCGAAATTCAAAAGAAAGATACATAGGGTCACCCCAAGCAAAACAAAACAACCAAAAAGTAAAACACAAACAATCTACTCAAACAAATGAGGAAACTTCTGCTGAATTTCCTCCTCCAGCTCCCAAGTCGACTCACCAGGCGAGTGAGGATTCCAAGCGATACGAACCAATTTAATGACCTTGTTCTTAAGCACTTTCTTCTGTCGATCCACAATAGCAACTAGCGGAATCTCACAAGTCAAATCCGGCCGAATGGTCAACTCTGAATAGTCGATCACGTGGCTCTCTTCTCGGATATATCTCCTGAGTTGCGAGACATGGAAAACATCGTGCACTCTTGATAAAGCTAGCAGCAAAGCAAGACGATATGCCACCTTGCCTACTCGCTCCAAAATCTCAAACAGTTCAATAAACCTAGGGCTAAGCTTGCGCCCGCCACCGAACCGAATGACACCGTACTATGGTGATACCTTAAGAAAAACATGGTCACCAACAACAAACTCCAAAGCCCTACGATGGATATTAGCCCACCGCCTCTGTCTGTCCTGAGCTGTGTGCAAATGCTTCCTGATCTGAACCACTGCATCCACTGTCTTGGTGACCAACTCTTGACCCAACAACTTCCTCTCACCAATGTCATCCCAGCACACTGGTGATCTGCACTTTCGCCCATAGAGTGTATCGAACGGAGCATCTTTAATACTGGCTTGAAAGCAGTTATTGTACGAGAACTCTATGAGATGCAAATGATCCTCCCAAGACCAACCAAACTGAAGCATACAGGACCTCAACATGTCCTCAAGAATCTGAATAGTCCACTCTAACTGTCCATCAGTCTGGGGATGAAAAAGCTGTACTGTACTTTAATTTACTCCCCAAACTGTTATGAAGACTCTCCCAAAACTGAGGTATGAATCTCATATCCCTGTCGGATACAATACTGACTGGAACCCCATGAAGTCTAACAATCTCTTGCATATACCTCTCAGCTAGGCTCTTAGTAGACTGACCGATGCGGAAAGAAATGAAGTAAGCACACTTCGTCAAACGGTCGACAATCACCCAAATGGCATTATGACCCTTAGGACTCATTGGCAAAGTGGTCACAAAATCCATAGTGATATGTTCCCACTTTCACTCTGTAATAGGAAGTGGTTGAAGAAGTCTAGCGGTTCTCTGATGCTCTGCCTTAACCTGCTGGCAGATCAAACACTGAGCAACAAACTGAGCCACAGCCCTTTTCATACCCTGCCACCAGAAATGAAGCTTCAAATCTCTATACATCTTAGTACCTGCCAGGATGGATAGAATACGAAGACTGATGGGCTTCCTCAAGCAACCTCTAACGAACATCACCTTCCGGGACATATAATCTAGACCCAAAACGAAGAGATCCATCCGAATGGATAACCATGTCCGTCCTGGACCCAGACTCAAACTCAGCTCAAAATCTCTGCAACTGTGCATCACTATCCTGTGTTTCTTTAATCTGATCAACAAGAGACGACTGCAGCTGAAGCACAAAACAACTCCAATCAGAACTCGGCAACAAAACCTCCAACTCCAACCTCCCCATCTGCTTAATCAGATCCTTCTGTAGAGTCAAGAACATAACTGCTGGTCTCCTGCTCAAAGCATCTGGCATCAAGTTTACTTTACCAGGATGGTATTACAAACTGATGTCATAATCGGACATAAGCTCCAACCAACGCCTTTGCCTCATATTTAACTCCTTCTGGGTGAAGACGTACTTGAGACTTGCTAAGTTTTCCATAGAGCTGATTCTCCCTCAAAGTCTGCAGAACCAATCTAAGATACTCAGCATGTAATACCCTAAAACTTCATTTTAATAAAAATATTATTTTTTTTTCACGTGTTGTGCACGTGCAAACTTCATGCACATATTATCTATTTATTTTATATAAAATCTCATTTTGTATGAACAATTATTTTCCTTTATTTTTTAGAAAATGCCTATTTTCCAAAAGCCTAAAATACTAATTAATTGATTTAGCCCACTTCTATTAATTATTAATTTGTTGTTTTGGCCCACAAGCCTAAGCCCACTATTTATGAAGCCCGCTAATTTAATTAATCAATTAAATGGCCACACATATCATGTAGAGACAAATGGTGAACATTTGATTAATTAAAATTGTACAAACTTCTACATAGGGGACTAGGTGGCACGTGCATGCACATAGTGTGCAATGCACACCTTTTGGGCCGGTTGTGCTTTGGAAAGAGTGGGAGAGTGGGTTGTGTGCATGGGTAGTTATTTGTGTATGGGTGGTTGCTATAACTCCTACTCCTATCCTAGCCCTCCATTCTATAACCAGCCATTGAATCCTAGCCCTCCAATCTACTCTAAAATTAGTATAAATACCCCTCCTATTTCTTTGTATTTTACACAAGTAATCTATTGGAAGAAGAGAACAATTATATAGAAGATTTATATTAGTGTGAGTTGAGTGTGAGTGTTCCCCCATTGGAGGCCGGCCATCCCTACAAGAAGAAGCTATCGGTTTTTGGCAAAGAGCAAGGAGAAGGAGTTCGTTGCACTGCAATCTAGGAGGAGAAGGTACTCGCTCGCAATCTAGGAGGCTCTAAGGGATTTGCTTAATTGGGTTTTCTTCAAAAGGTGGGTGTTTCTCATGACTTCTACTTTATATACCATGTTAGGTTGTGTGCTAAGTGTGCAAGAATAAATGAATGCCATTATTTTGCTCTTTGATTATACCATGATTAAAGTAAGAATGAAACACAAGTGAAATTGTATGAAATGAATGGGTGAACTTAGTGGAATGATATGATTAATGTTATGTTATTTTTTTTTACTTTAATCTAGCATGCTAAATTGGAATAAATGTTTATCTCTGTAGAAAAATGATGATTATGGAAAAAATACCTCTTTTTTTAGAAGTCGTGGTTGTGTGGAAAATACTAGTCGTAAGAATCCCTACATTAATTAGTAAACCATGCTTGTGGTGATGGTAGTCAAATAAAGTTGCATGTTCGTGTTGATAAATGAACATATTGTAGTTAAACTAGAATGTCGGGTACTGATCGAAAGAAAAGAAGAAACGTTTCCATATTTCAAATTTTAATATTGATCAGTCGACTGAATAGATGTAGTAGTCGACTGACCTGATTATTAAATCCTTCGAGTTTAAAACACTGCAGAACAGCCGACTGGTCTGAGTAACAGTCGACTGTCCTGATCCTTTTCGAGCTTTAAATCTTTTCAGAACAGCCGACTGGTCATGTTTAGCAGTCGACTATCCCGACCATTTTCTTGAATATTTTTCTTTTGCTAAACAGTCGACTGGCTATGTTTTTGAGTCGACTGTCCAGATTATTTTGACGTCTTAGATTTTAATTTCTGTCCCGTGACAAAAATAAATATATATATACTGCTTGAAAGAGATTTGATAATGGAAAGAATGAAGATTGGATGTGACGGATTAGAAAAGTGAATTTTATTTACCTTTGCATGAAATCGCATATGAAGTGAAGTGAATTATTCTGCTGAATTTATGAAAAGTCTTACGATTATGAATACTATGAATATGACAAGGAAAATCTGATGTGATCATGAAAAATGAACTTATGAGCTTGAAAGACTCAATTCTTGTGTAATTGTAAATTGAAATTGAGAACTATAGTGTAGCTAAGCCTCATACCGGCATTGGAAAGAAATGAATTGAAATAAAATTTGAAATGAAGAGACCAAGATTTGGGTCATGTTGAATAAGAATTAAGACCGGTATAGTGGAAAGGCTAACTCTAGAGAATTGATTTTGTTCATGATTCTAATAAACTAAGGACTAGATACATAGTGAAGATGTGATGAAAGTAAGAGAAAAACACGAGTATGAGGGCCATCGGATTGGTGGTGTGAGAGTGATTCACAGACTGCCTGCTTGATGCGTCATGACATGGCGTGAGCACTACTCCAGAATTATCGTCCCGGTGGCGACGCTTGTGGGGTATTTTGGTGGCTACGGGTGGTGCCATTGTTCCATGGCGGAGGCTGAATTGTCCATAGTCTGCCTGCTTGATGCGTCATGTCAGTGCGTAGGATTCCCCTCCAGACTGCCTGGACATGGGCTCGTAGATCATAGAACATCTAGGATACTTACCGTAGTTACCGTAGTAGTTTAACTCATGGCGAGGGATTGAACCCTATAAGATGAAGTACGATTAAGGGCTTACCCTCGGACCTATATAGTATGGGATGCATAGAATCCGAACAAGTGCACTTTAGTGTCATGTAACATAACAACTGCATTAAGGACTAAGTGCATAGTACGACACGACATCAATAGGATAGTCCCTTTAACTTTGTTTTGTGAACAAGTTTGTGATTTTGTTAAGAAATGAGAATCGTTAAGAAATGAGAATCGTTATACTGTTTCCGGCATAGAGAGGATGGCCGTGTATAATTTTCGTTGGTTGAATAAACTGACGTACCCACAGTTTTGTATGCAGGGTAAATGGCTTGATAAAGATTAAAGGAGAACTGATGCTTAGAGATTATTCAAATATTGCTGTACTTTTATATAAATGTCGTAAATTGCTTCCACTGTAAAATGTAAAGTGTAAAGATTCCATGTAACTCTGATGTAAAGTGAAAAGTTTTTAATTTCCTTGTAAAATTGTACGAAAGAAGTGTAAAGATCCTGTGGAATCTCGAATTCAGTTGTATTTTGGAATTCGGGGTGTTACACAGCATGATCTTCCCAATTCTGAAATACACCAAAATATCATTAATGAAGACCACTATGAATCTATCCAAGAATTTAGAGAAAATCTGGTTCATAAGACTCATGAATACAGCCGGTGCATTCGTAACTCCGAACGGCATCACAAGATACTCATAGTGCCCGTATCTAGTCCTGAAAGTAGTCTCCTGTATATCTGCAGCCTTCACCTTGACTTGGTAATACCCAGAACGAAGATCCAACTTCGAGAAAATAGCAGCCCTACTCAGCTGATCAAACAAATCATCAATCCTGGGCAATAGATACCGATTCTTCACAGTAACTTTGTCCAGTTCTCAATAATCCATGCACAGTCGACGACTACCATCCTTTTTGTCAACAAAAAGGACCGGAGCACCCCATAGAGAAATACTAGGTCTGATGAAGCCCAAATCAAGCAACTGCTGAATCTGCACTTTAAGCTCTACTAGCTCAACCGGTGCCATCCTGTAGGGACTCTTCGATATCAGCTCTGTTCCAGGATGAACATCAATACCGAATTCCACTTCCCTATCAGGGGATAAGCCAAGCAACTCATCTGAAAAAACATCCAAGAAATCCCGAACTACTAGAGGTGTAGCCTCACAGCCTGAATGCAACTCCATCGCACTAATCTCCTGATCAACTGCAGCTCGGCTAAGGGAAGACTCCCCAGCATGGAACTCAAACTCTGTGCGATCTGGAATCTGGAATACAACCTTCTTGGCACGGCAATCAATAACGGCATGGGTTTCACCCAACCAATCCATACCCAGAATAACATCGAATTCCGAATTCCTAATTAAAATCAGGTTGGCTTTGAAATCTTCTTCCCCAATAACAACGGAACATTGCCTGCACTCACGGGAACAACTGACAACTCCACCACCTGTCACGATGTTCCAAGTCTCTGACATGTTACTGCACTCAAAATGGTGGCGAGCGACAAATCGAAAGGAGACAAAAGAATGGGTTGCCCCAGAATCAAACTGAACAAAAGCAGGGAAAGAGCACACAACAGAAAGCAAAAGGGACAAAGAAAAGAATGGATGGCACCAAAATCAAGGAATATGGGTACGAGAAGAATGAATTCATACCCAAAAAGAAATCAAATAAGAAGGGATCAAAAAGAATGGAATAAGACTATATCCAGATCAATGTTGATAATATTTGATTCTATGCATGCATGGTTGGTGAATGTTGCGCAGATTTCTAGTTCGGGCCAAGCTTGCCTAATATATTAGTTTCCTAATACATTAGCCAAACCTGGTGCTCTGATACCACTAAAAACCCTATCACGCCCCGCTTCCCAAAAGAATACGGAATACGGATACGTAACAAAAGCCCAGCAAATGATTTTTATCATCCATAAGCTGTTCAAGAAATATACACAACATGCACGAGAAATATACAGAGTTGGAAGCGAATTATCAACCACATGCACATAATGAGTCAAAATACCATCACGAATACTTGAAACCAAATACATAAATCTCAAATAGTCATGATCTGAATAAAATACAAGTCTTGGGTCACATTGCCAAAATGCAAGAAATAAATCCAAGTCTCACAAATACAAGAATAATCTAAGTCTCACAAATACAATTATTGTTCAAGCACGATACATGAAATAATAATAAAACAAGTAGCACTAATACTTCAAGTCTCCAATACCATCTTGAACCTGTTCTTCATAATCTGCAATTCATCGAATGTAGGAAAGAGAAAAATAAAAAACACAAGTACCCGTCAATTGCAAGTCACGGGAACTTATAATGTAGGATACAAGCACATGGAGAAACTAACTAGCACATGGTATAAGTATGATGTCAAGTGTAAACAACTAGCATGGTAAAAGTGTCAAGTGTGCATGGTATAAATCAAGTGTCAAGTAATCAAGTATCCTATAAACATGCATCAAGTGTCAAGTGTCATATGTTCATGTATCAAGTATCAAGTTTCAAGTCTCATGTAACCTAGTCTCATGTAATAATGTAGTCAAGTATCAAGTAAGCATGTATCATGTACACGTATCAAGTTCAAGTATCATGTTCAAGTAGCATGTATCAAGTCTTGTAGTGAATTACTATCTAGGTAGCACTTCATGCAGCCCACATTACATGGTTGCTACAACACAACAGTTTCGCTTTAGATTTCATAGTGGACCATAAAGGGCAGTATACTCGGGGACAAGCAAGTAATTGAGCTCTAAGCTCCAAGTATCATGTATCATGCAATCACGTGTCAAGTTGTGCAAGAGACAAGTATCGTGTCTTGCGTGCAAGTATCAAGTAATCATGTCAAGTATCATGTAGGATCAGTGGATCCCCTTCCGAGTACATATTTCTGAACTATCCACTATTAGATCTGTCTCTTAAACCCCGACTTAGTTAATTTTATTATTAATGTCAAAGAAGCATATATATGTTCAAAATATAACAAGAATAGCATAGCATGATCATGTGACAAATGCAAGTAGCAAGATAAGCATGTACAAGTGTAAGATAGCTCATAAACGAATAAATTAAACACATCTCAAGTTCAGGACAGTAAGACCATGTTGTAGTAAAACAGTGATTTCAAGAGTTACAAACAAGCAAATCAAGATCCGTTGAAGGATCTGGAAAATAGACATCCATACGAATCCAGCGAGTATAAATAATATATATACTAGTTCACAACAACACAGCTCAAAACTGATTTGCATACAGAATTTAGGTTCAGCCAGAAATCAAGAAAACGAATTCAAGAGCATGAAACAGCATGAAAACACATTAAATAAATCCACAGAAAATCTAGGATATTCCCCTATATGTCCAGAATCAAAATATAAAGTTTCAGAATTTTCCAGAAAAGATAGATTAGTTATCAAAAATACAAAAGCATAAAAAAAACATAGTTTAGCGAATCTGGAAATCCCTAACACTGCTGTACGAAAACTAAGATATCTCGTAACCAGTGAAACGAAATCCAATTCCGCCAAAGGGATATGAAAATAGATAGAATTTTTACTAACTTTCACATTTCACAAAGAATTTTCATACAGTAAAAGGAATCATAGTAAAAATAGAGTTCTTTATTGGACAGCAAGCAAAATACAGTATGTATAGATTTTAGAAACGAGCATGAAACACTACATGAAACTTATCAATTAAATTCATTAAAATTCTGGGTAGTCCCTAATATCATAAAGAAACACTGACCAAAATATTGGTTCATGATAAAATGTATAGAATAGTTCTTGAAAATAGTTTGTTAACAAAATTAACCCAAAACAGAATCTGGAATAGATCGACACCTCTGTACTGAAACAATCATAACTCAGTCATAAGAAATCCAAATCAAGCAAAACCAGTGGGGTTTGAAAATAGAAAAAATTATCTAAATTTCATATTTTGTACAGGAATCAAGATACTGGCTGTAGCATGGACGAAAACAGCAATCAAAACGGAATCTCCAGAATTCATAGATTTCACACTTCAAATCAAGAACATCATAACTTCAAGAATATTGATCCAAACACATCCAAACTTGAAATACAACCTACTCAGCATCTAAACATCATGATTTAGGGTTATTAACATGTCCACGCCTATTATTTCACATGGGTCTTAATCCAAACAAAAATTCACACAAATATTCACATACACGTTAAAAATCAAGAATTGGGCAAAACCTAGGTTATCACATATCAAAATTTGTGTCATGAGTCATCTATAGCCAAAATATCACAATAGAGACAAAACCCATCAAGGAAAACAATCTTATATTGTCTCTAGACCCAACTACATTATAGGTGAACTTTGGTACTTGTATTAAACAAATGAATTGGAGTACACGTTACTTACCTTATTTTGGAGATGAAGAACGATGCAAATAATCCTAGAAGCAAAACCCACGAACAAAATCCGCTCCAAGCACGAATCCAAGCAACTGCGAAACAAAATCCTCTCACGAACGAATCCCTTGATGCAATGAACAAAGTGGAAAGCACCCACTTTGAGAAACACCACGAAGAGAGAGTATGGGGTTCAAAACGTTGCAAACTTGATGATGGTGGTGTTGGTCTTGGTGGTCGGCAAGCAAGGAGAGGGCAAGGGTGGTCGGGTTTGAAGGGAGATGGCCAGAGTTGGGGGTGGGGTCGCCGGATATGGTGCTCGACCTTGGGGAAGGGGAGGCCGGGCTGGAGTAGGGGCTCGATTGGGGTTGTAGGCCGAGAGCACAAAAGAGAGGGAGAGAGATTAGATGGAGGCTAGGGTTTGTGGTATTAGGGTTAAGGTTTGTGTTAAGGGGGTTTTATTTATAGGGCTTGAATGTGGGTTAGTGGGTTGTGGGTATTTGCACGTAGTAATAGGTATAAAAATGTGTAATAGATATTATCTCAAATACCAAGAGGAATACAATTTAGAGTGAATTCTATGCCTCTTGAAAAATCTTATTAGGAGTCAAAAATCATGGGAAAGGAAAAAGACCACCAAAACTCCACCACAACACCATGGAACAAATAAAATAAAGATAACGCGACCAAAAATGAGGAAATGATCAAAATGATGGAAAACGATCAAAAGAGACAAACAATCATACACAAGGAGCTCAGAATGAAATAAAACGAATATATATTGAAATTAAATCCTATATACGGTTCAGAAAAATACAAGGAAAAAAAATACCAAAAATGAAGCATACAGTCAAAAATACATAAAGTGAAAAACAGGGGTTACACAGTTTAAACTGGGATGACAAAAAAATAAATAAAGTTGGGTTCAGTCAAATTATGACCAAAAAAATATTTTAAGTTTTGCTTAAATAAAGGTTGTCAAAATGTAGATTATTTGTTTCCATATGTATTATTGGGATGTGTATTTATGATAATATAATATTTTGCTTATTCGCTTATTTGGGGATGATAAAAAAAATTAAGTTGGGGGAAATCTGTCACGCCCCTCTTCCCGAAAAGAATACGGAATATGGATACGTAACAAAAGCCCAACGATTGATTTTCATCATCCATAAGCTGTTCAAGAATCTTTACAACACATCACATAAATAATCAGTGTCGAAAGCAAAAGTATCAACCAACATGCCTAATTAAAACGAGATACCAACAGAAATTTACTTGAAACAAAATACAATATTCTCAAATAAATCAGAGTCTAGACAAATCAAATATCCTGGGTCACATCGCCCAAATACAAATAAATATCCAAGAAATCAAATACACTTTTATTCAAGTTCAAGCAATAATAATAATAATAATAAATATGCAGAACTCTAGTACTAATACATCATCTCGCCAATACCATCTGGCAGTCGTCCATCCTGATCTGCAATTAGTACATTTGCAGGAGAAGGAGAAAACAAGAAAACAAGTACCCGTCAATTGCAAGTCGCGGGTCACAAATAATGTACGATACAAGTACATGGGAAAAACTAACTAATTGCATGACATAATGCATCAACAGTAATAACTAGCATGGTATCCTAACAGTACAGAATGTTTTATGTCAAATGCAGTGTCATATGGCAACTAATAGTGTCTGGTAACAGTAAGCTCAGAATATCAGTGTAACAGTATAACAGTATATCAGCATCAATCTAACAGTATCAGTCTATCAGTATCAGTCTAACAATATCAGTTTTTATGTTCTTACAGTCTTGTGTGTATTACTAGCTAGGTATCACTTCATGCATCCCTGTTTTTTACTACATGGTTGCTACAACAAACAGTTTCGCTTTTAGATTTCATAGTGGACCATGATGGGGTGGTGTACTCAGATATCAGTAACAGTAACAGTAGTAGTAACAGTAACAGTAACAGTAGCAGAAAAGTAACAGTAACAGTAACAGTAACAGTAACAGTAACAGTACGGAACACTAGTTCCCTTCCAAGTACACGTTTCCATATCTTCTACTACTAGATCTTCCCTTAAGAAACCCCGGCTTGGTTATTTTTATTATGGTCATCAAACATGCATGATGTGTACGAAATAGTGTCAAACTAACATCGTATAATCAGTATTAGGTTCAGAGAATCAAATAAACAATCATAGATATTATACAGTCACATAAACCAGCAAAACAGTGTATGTTCATATTCAGGACAACATGACAGTACAGTACTAAAATAGTGATTCTTGTTGCTACATAAATGCAAATCTAGATCCGTCAAAGTCACATAGTCACATAGTACTTCACAACATCATAGCTCAAAACAGATTCGAAAACAGAAAACATGTTCGGTCAGAAATCATGTTCGGTCAGAAATCAGGAAAACGAATTCTCAGTCAGAAAAACCGCATCAAAACCTCTCAATTAAATCCAGGAAAAATTTGGGGTATTCCCCTATATCTCTAGAATCAAAATATAAAGTTTCATAATATTCCAGTAAGAATAGATCAGTCATCAAAAATACGAAACCATCAAGAAAATATAGTTTAGCAAATCTGGAAATCCTAACACTGCTGTACGAAAACTAAGATATCTCGCAACCAGTGAAACAAAATCCAATTCCGCAAGAGGGATATGAAAATAGATAAAATATACTAACTTTCGTATTTCATAAACATTTTTCATACAGTAAAAGGAATCATAGTGAAAATAAGATTCTTTACAGACCAACGAGCAAAATACTGCACGCATAGATTTTGTAAATGAGCATGAAACGTCACATAAGATTTGTCAATAAAATTTACCAAAATTCTGGGTAAACCCTAACTTAATAAAGAAAACACTAGCCAAAGTTTCAAATTAAAATAATGTGTATAGTATGGTTCTTGAAAATAGTTTGTTAACAAAATTACCGAAAAACAGAATCTGGAAACGATCGACACCTCTGTACTAAAACAGTCATAACTCAATCATACGAAATCAAAACCAAGTAAGGTCAGAGGGGTTTGAAAATCGACGAAATTATCTAAAACTCATGTTTTATACCGAAATCAAGATACTGACTGTAGCACAGTTGAAAATAGCAAACAAAAAAGAATAGTGCCAAAATACAGATTCTTTCCATTAACACAAAATAAACATAGATTCAAGAAAATTGATCCAAACACATCCAAACTTGAAATCGAGTCTACCAATTGTCTAAACATCATGAATTAGGGTTATTAACATGTCCACACCAAATATATCATATGGGTCTCAACTAAAACACAAAACTCTTACCAAAGTCTCACATACATAGATCAAATCAAGAATGGGTGAATCCTAGGTTGTTTCATATCCAAATTGTGTCGTGAGTCATCTATGGTCAAATTATCACAATAGAAACAAAACTCATCAAGGAAAACACAATCAAGAGTTGTATCTAGACCCAACTACTCTATAGGTGAACTTTGGGACTTGTATCAAACAAATGAATTGGAGTACAAGTTACTTGCGTTAATTTGGGGATGAAGAACGATGCAAACGATAAAAGAAGCAAAACCAATGAACGAAATCCGCTAAAGTGAAAATCTCCACATGAACCAAACTTCCAACGCAAGAGATGATCAAAGTGGCTAGAGACCACTTGAGAATCACCACGAGAGAGTAGAGGCTTATATGGTGCAAGGAGTTGCGTTGGTGGTGTGGTGAGTGGTCGGTAATGGAGGAAAGGAGGGGCTCGGGTTTTGTAGGTGTTTTCCGGAGGTGGAGAGATGGCCGTAGGGGGGAAGGGGGTGTTGTCGGCCAGGGGGTAGAAGAGGCCGGGAGGTGGGCCCGGCTTGGGGTCGCTGCTGGTCGGGTTGGGGATGGGGTAGCCGCAAGGAGAGGGAGAGAGTATGGGGAGGCCGGGTATTGGAGAGGGCAAATTAGGCTTAGGGTTAGGGTTTGTGAGGGTTGGGTGTATATATAGGGTTAGGATGTGGTTTAATGGGTTGTAGGTATTAGGAATTGTAGTAGGTTTACAATTGGGTTTTGGATTTTGGGTCAAATAATGATAGGAATGCAAATAGGATTGGGAATTTATTGGTTTTGAAATCTTATTAGGGAATAAAATAATAGGAGTGGAAAAAAGACAACCAAAACACCACCACAACACCACGAAAAAAATAAAAATAAATAAAAATAATGATAACGAGACCAAAAATGAGGGAATGATCAAAATAGTGAAAAGCAAAATAAAAGAGATAATCAATCAAACACAAGGAGCTTAAAATGCAATAAAAGGAATGTATATTGAAAACAACTCCAATATACGGTTCAGAAAAATACAGGAGAGAAAAACAACACCAAAACGAAAAAATATAGTCAAAAATACACAAAATGAAAAACAGGGGTTACAATCCTACCCACCTAACAGAAAAATTTCGTCATCGAAATTCAAAAGAAAGATACATAGGGTAACCCCAAAAGAAAAAAGAAAAAACAAAACTACTCAAACAAATGAGGAAACTTCTGCTGAATCTCCTCCTCCAGCTCCCTAGTCGACTCACCAGGCAAATGAGGATTCCAAGCAACACGAACCAACTTGATGACTTTGTTTTTAAGCACTTTCTCCCGCCGATCCACAATAGCAACTGGCGGAATCTCATAAGTCAAATCCGACCGAACGGTCAACTCAGAATAGTCGATCACGTGGCTCTCATCTCAGATATACCTCCTGAGTTGGGAGACATGGAAGACATTGTGCACTCCTGATAAAGCTGGCGACAATGCAAGACGATAGGCCACCTTGCCTACTCGCTCCAAATTCTCAAACGGTCCAATAAACCTCGGGCTAAGCTTGCCCCCGCCACCGAACTGAATGACACCGCGCCAAGGCGATACCTTAAGGAAAACATGGTCACCAACAACAAACTCCAAAGCTCTCCGATGAACATCGGCCCATCGCTTCTGCCTGTCCTGAGCTGCCTGCAAGTGCTTCCTGATCTGAACCACAACATCCACTATCTTGGTGATCAACTCTGGACCCAACAACTTCCTCTCACCAATGTCATCCCAACACACTGGCATTCTGCACTTCCGCCCATAGAGTGCCTCGAATGGAGCAGCTTTAATACTGGCTTGAAAGATGTTATTGTACAAGAACTCTACGAGATGCAAATGATCCTCCCAAGTCCCACCAAACTGAAGCATACAGGACCTCAACATGTCCTCAAGAATCTGAATAGTCTGCTCTGACTGTCCATCAGTCTGGGGATGAAAAGCTGTGCTGTACTTTAATTTACTTCCCAAACTATCCTGAAGACTCTCCCAGAACTGAGATTTGAATATCGTATCCCTGTTGGATACAATACTGACTGGAACTCCATGAAGTCTAACAATCTCTTGCATATACCTCTCAGCTAGGCTCTCAGTAGACTGACCGACATGAAAAGGAATGAAGTGAGCACTCTTCGTCAAACGGTCGACAATCACCCAAATAGTATTATGACCCTTAGGACTCCTCGGCAAAGCGGTCACAAAATCCATAGTGATATGTTCCCACTTCCACTCTGGAATAGGAAGCAGTTGAAGAAGTCCAGCGGTCTCTGATGCTCTGCCTTAAAATGCTAACAGACCAAACACTGAGAAACAAACCGAGCAACAGCCTTCTTCATACCATGCCACCAAAAATGAAGCTTCAAATCTCGATACATCTTAGTTCTGCTAGGATGGATAGAATACGAAGACTGATGTGCTTCTTCAAGCAACCTCTGACAAACTTCACCCTTAGGGACACACAACCGGGAACCAAAACGAAGCGAACCATCTGCATGAATAACCATGTCCGTCCTGGACCCAGACTCAACCTCAGCTCGAAAATTCTGCAACTGCGCATCACTAGCCTGCGCCTCTTTAATCTGCTCAACAAGAGACGAGTGAAGCCAGAGCGCAAGACAACTTCGACCAGAACTCGGCAACAAAACATGCAACTCCAACCTCCTCATCTGCTCAATAAGATCACTCTGCTGAGTAAGAAACATAACTGCCGGTCTCCTGCTCAAAGCATCTGGCACCAAGTTTACTTTACCAGGATGGTATTACAAACTGATGTCATAATCGGCCATAAGTTCCAACCAACGCCTTTGCCTCATGTTTAACTCCTTCTGGGTGAAGACATACTTGAGATTTTTGTGGTCTGTAAAGATCTTCACATGGTCCCCAAGTAAATAATGTCTCCACAGCTTTAGAGCAAAGATCACTGCCACTAACTCCAAGTCATGAGTAGGATAGTTCTTCTCATGTGGCCACAACTATCTCGATGCATACGCAATGACTCGGCCCTTCTGCATAAGAACTGCTCCCAGACCCTTACTAGAAGCATCACAGTGAACCATAAATCTGCCTGAACCATCTGGAATAGTCAACACAGGCGCTGACGTCAATCTGTTCTTCAACTCAAAAAAAGCCTCATTGCACTCATTAGACCAACAAAACTTCTGATCCTTCCCAGTCAATTTAGTCAAAGGTCCTGCTATCTTCAAAAAATCCTGGACGAACCTCCAATAATAGCCAGCCAAACCAAAAAAACTCCTGACCTTTGAAACTGACTTGGGAATAGGCCAATCCTTCACAGTCTTAATCTTGGCAGGATCCACAGAAATATTATCGCCAGAAACAATATGCCCCAAGAAAGAAATTTTGTCGAGTCAAAACTCGCACTTGTTGAGTTTTCCATAGAGCTGATTCTCTCTCAAAGTCTGCAGAACCACTCTAAGATGCTCAGCATGATCTTCCCGATTCCGAGAATACACCAAAATATCATCAATGAAGACCACCATAATCTATCCAAGAACTGAGAGAAAACCCGATTCATAAGACTCATGAATACAGCTGGTGCGTTCATGACCCCGAACGGCATACAAGATACTCATAGTGCTCGTACCTAGTCCTGAAAGCAGTCTTCTGTATATCTGTAGCCTTCACCTTAACTTGGTGATATCCAGAACGAAGATCCAACTTCGAGAAAATAGCAGCCTCACTCAACTGATCAAACAAATCATCGATCCTGAGCAACGGATACCGATTCTTCACAGTAACTCTGTTCAGTTCTCGATAATCCATGCACAGTTGACGACTACCATCCTTCTTGTCAACAAAAAGGACCGGAGCACTCCAAGGCGAAACACTAGGTCTGATGAAACCCAAATCAAGTAACTGCTGAATCTGCACTTTAAGCTCTACCAGCTCAACCGGTGCCATCCTGTAAGGACTCTTCGATATCGGCGCTGTTCCAGGCTGAACATCAATACCAATTCCACTTCCCTATCAGGGGGTAAGCTAGGCAACTCATCTGAAAAAACATCCAAGAAATCCCGAACTACTAGAGGTGTAGCCTCACAGTCTGAGTGTAATTCCATCAGACAATCTACCTGTTCAACTATAGTCTTTGCTCGGCCAAGAGAAGACTCCCCGGTATGGAACTCAAATTTTGCTTGATCTGGAATTTTGAAGACAACTTTCTTGGCACGATAATCAATAATGGCATGAGCTTCACCCAACCAATCCATACTGAGAATAACGTCGAATCCCGAATTTCCAATTATAATCAGGTTGGCTTTGAAATCTGCGTTCCCAATAACAATGGGACATTGCCTGCACTCACGGAAATATATGACAACTTTATCACCTGTCATAATGTTCCAAGCTTCTGACATGTTGCTACTCTCCAACTGATGGCAAGCAACAAATCGAGAGGAGACAAAAGAATGGGTTGTCCCATAATCAAAAAGAACATAGGCAGGAAAAGAGCAAACAAGGATGATACCTAAAAGGAATCAAAAACATGGAGAAAGCATAGACAATCAAGGGTGAGGGAAAAACAACAATGCAGGGAAATAGCAAAACGAAGCAAAGCAAGACTAAAAGAAATAAAACAAGAGGAACAAAACAACAAAACAACAAAACAAGATATGCTCGCCACAACTCCTTCAGCCATCTCAGCATCAGCAGCAGTCAAGTTGAAAGCCTGACCTTTCCTCGGAATAGCGTTCCTCTGACCGACAATCTGGTGCTGAGAAGGAAGTGGTGGCCTAACTGGACCACGAGCTGGGCCTGCTTGCTGAACATGACCCTTGGCTAGAAGAGCCACCTGCCGCTGTTACGGACAATCGCTCACAGAATGATCAGCGGCGCCACACCTAAAGCACCGGCGGTTGATGCGCCAATAATTCTTACGCTCATGCCCAGACATCTGACAGAAGTCGCAAAAATCACCCTTCTGGAAGCCAGCAGAAGGATACGGAGCTGTCCTAACCGGATGGGATGGGACAAACCTCCGAACAGGACCACCAGAAGGCCTAGCAGCAGAATGCGGAATAGTTCGCGGAGAAGGAACCAAACCACCACGAGCCTGCTCCTGAGCTCGAGCTGCCTCAATAGCGTCAGTATAAGTACGCAAGCGAAGAGAGACAAGATGCCTCTTGATATTTTGCTCAAGCCCATTTGTGAATCTATGAACCCTATCCTCTTCGGTTGCCACGAGAATGGCAGCGAAGCGGCTAAGCCTAGTAAACTCAGCTGCGTACTAATCCACTGACTGGAGCCCTGATGCAAGAAAGTCCATGTTACAATATTGCATGAACAATTATGTAACAAATCTAAGATGGAATAATGACTTAACCTGTTTTAGGGCCAGGAATTGCTGTTCCATCTCAACTCGAGTACTACTGGGGAAGAACTCTTCCAAGAATCCCCGAGTGAAAGTAGCCCAACTAATAGGCCTCCCAAGGCACTCAGACTCGGCCATCCACCAGATATGAGCCAATTCCACCAGCTGGATGGAAACAACGTCCACCCGATTAGCCTCGGCAACACGAGCCCTTAACAACAAGCACTCAGTCCGGATCAACCACTGTTCAGCCTCCAAAGGCATCTCAGTGCCGGAAAAAACGGTCGGGATGCAGCCTCATAAAATCTGTAACTGTCCATGGGCGAGACGGAAGATTTGCCTGCACAGGCACAACAAGAGGCGGAACCGGGCAGCTTCAAGGGCAGCAATCACAAGATCACTGTGATTTTGCTACTGATTAATCAGCCGCTCAAGCACAGTAGTGACACCCTCAATTGGATCAACCTGCGACCGAGAAGTAGAACCTCTGGGATCCATAATCTGCACAAAACCAAAAACAATTAGCGTCCAGAATTGGAGTTGGTATAAATTTCATTTATGTATGCATGGTTGGGGAAATGTTGTGCAGATCCCAGTTCGAGCCAAGCTTGTCTAATATATTAGGTAACTAATACATTAGCCAAATCGGGAGTTCTGATACCACTAAAAATCTTGTCACGCCCCGCTTCCCAAAAAGAATACGAAATACGGATACGTAACAAAAGCCCAGCGAATGATTTTTATCATCCATAAGCTGTTCAAGAATCTTTACAACATATCACAGAAATAATCAGAGTCAGAAACAAAAGTATCAACCAACATGCATAATCGAAACGAGATACCAACAGAAATTTACCTGAAACAAAATACAATATTCTAAAATAAATCAGAGTCTGGACAAATCAAATATCCTGGGTCACATCGTCCAAATACAAATAAATATCCAAGAAATCAAATACACTTTTATTCAAGTTTGAGCAACAATAATAATAATAAATATGCAGAACTCCAGCACTAATACATCATCTCGCCAATACCATCTGGCAGTCATCCATCCTGATCTGCAATTAGTACATTTGCAGGAGAAGGAGAAAACAAAAAAACAAGTACCCGTCAATTGCAAGTCGCGGGTCACAAATAATGTAAGATATAAGTACATGGGAAAACTAACTAATTGCATGACATAATGCATCAACAGTAATAACTAGCATGGTATCCTAACAGTACAGAAGTTTTATGTCAAATGCAGTGTCAAATGGCAACTAACAGTGTCTGGTAAAAGAAAGCTCAGAATATTAGTGTAACAATATAACAGTATATCAGCATCAATCTAACAGTATCAGTCTAACAATATCAGTTTTTATGTTCTTACAGTCTTGTGTGTATTACTAGCTAGGTAGCACTTCATGCATCCCTGTTTTTTACTACATGATTGCTACAACAAATAGTTTCGCTTTTAGATTTCATAGTGGACCATGATGGGGCAGTGTACTCAGGTATCAGTAACAGTAACAATAGCAGTAACAGTAATAGTAACAGTAACAGTAGCAAAAAAGTAACAGTAACAGTACAGAACACTAGTTCCCTTCCAAGTACTCGTTTCCATATTTTCCACTACTAGATCTTCCCTTAAGAAACCCCGGCTTGGTTATTTTTATTATTGTCATCAAACATGCATGATGTGTACGAAATAGTGTCAAATTAACATGGTATAATCGGTATTAGGTTCAGGGAATCAAATAAACAATCATAGATATTATACAGTCACATAAACGAGCAAAACAGTGTACGTTCATATTTAGGACAGCATGACAGTACAGTACTAAAATAGTGATTCTTGTTGCTACAGAAAAGAAAATCTGGATTCGTCAAAGGATCTAGAAAATAAACTTCCACACGAATCCAGCGAATATAAATAAGTCACATAGTTCTTCACAACATCATAACTCAAAACAGATTCGAAATCAGAAAACATGTTCGGTCAGAAATCAGGAAAACGAATTCTCAGTCAGAAAAACAGCATCAAAACCTCCCAATTAAATCCAGAAAAAATCTGGGGTATTTCCCTATATGTCTAAAATCAAAATATAAAATTTCATAATATTCCAGTAAGAATAGATCAGTCATCAAAAATACGAAAGTATCAAGAAAACATAGTTTAGCAAATCTGGAAATCCCAACATTGCTGTACGAAAACTAAGATATCTCGCAACCAGTGAAACGAAATCCAATTCCGCCAAAGGGATATGAAAATAGATAAAATATACTAACTTTCTTATTTCACAAATATTTTTCATACAGTAAAAGGAATCATAGTGAAAATAAGATTCTTTACAGAACAGCGAGCAAAATACAGCATGCATAGATTTTATAAACGAGCATGAAACATCACATAAGACTTGTCAATAAAATTCACCAAAATTCTGGGTAATCCCTAACTTAATAAAGAAAATATTGGCCAAAGTTTCAAATCAAAATAATGTGTATAGCATTGTTCTTGAAAATAGTTTGTTATCAAAATTACCGAAAAACAGAATCTGGAAACGATCGACACCTCTGTACTAAAACAGCCATAACTCAGTCATACGAAATCAAAACCAAGCAAGTTCAAAGGGATTTGAAAATAGACGAAATTATCTAAAACTCATGTTTTATACCGAAATCAAGATACTGACTGTAGCACAGTCGAAAACAGCAAACAAAACAAAATAGTGCCAAAATACAGATTCTTCCCCTTAACACAAAATCAACATAGATTTAAGAAAATTGATCCAAACACATCCAAACTTGAAATCGAGTCTACCAATATGTCCACACCAAATATATCATATGGGTCTCAATCAAAATACAAACTCTCTCCAAAGTCTTACATACATGAATCAAATCAAGAACGGGTGAATCCTAGGTTGTCTCATATCCAAATTTTGTCGTGAGTCATCTATAGCCAAATTATCACAATAGAAACAAAACCCATCAAGGAAAACACAATCAAGAGTTGTCTCTAGAACCAACTACACTATAGGTGAACTTTGGGACTTGTCTCAAATAAATGAATTGGAGTACAAGTTACTTGCCTTAATTTGGGGATGAAGAACGATGCAAACGAGAAAAGAAGCAAAATCCACGAACGAAATCTGCTAATCTGCCAATCCAAGCAAATAAAGCAAAAATCTCCACACGCACCAAACTTCCAACGCAAGAGACGATCAAAGTGGCTAGCGACCACTTGAGAATCACCACGAAAGAGTAGAGGTTTATATGGTGCAAGGAGTTACGTCGGTGGTGTGGTGAGTGGTCGGCAATGAAGGAAAGGAGGGGCTCGGGTTTTGTAGGTGTTTGCCGGAGGTGGAGAGATGGGCGGAGGGGGGGATGGGGGTGTTGTCGGCCTGGGGGTTAGAAGAGGCCGGGAGGTGGGCTCGGCCTGGAGTCGCTGCTGGTCGGGTTGGGGATGGGGTAGCCGCAAGGAGAGGGAGAGAGTATGGGGAGGCCGGGTATTGGAGAGGGCAAATTAGGGTTAGGGTTAGGGTTTGTGAGGGTTGGGTGTATATATAGGGTTAGGATGTGGTTTAATGGGTTGTGGGTATTAGGAATTGTAGTAGGTTTACAATTGGGTTTTGGATTTTGGGTCAAATAACGATAGGAATGCAAATAGGATTGGAAATTTATTGGCTTTGAAATCTTATTAGGGGATAAAATAATAGGAGTGGGAAATAGACAACCAAAACACCACCACAACTCCATGAAAAATAAATAAATAAATAAAAATAACGATAACGAGACCAAAAATGAAGGAAAGATCAAAATAGTGAAAAGCGAAACAAAAGAGACGATCAATCAAATACAAGGAGCTCAAAATGCAATAAAATGAATATATATTGAAAACAACTCCAATATACGGTTCAGAAAAATACAGGAGAGAAAAAAATACACCAAAACGAAAAAATACAGTCAAAAATACACAAAATAAAAAACAGGAGTTACACAATCAAATTATGAAAAAAATATATTTTGATTATTTGCTTAAATTGAGGTTGTCAAAATACAGATTATTTGTTTTTCCATATGTATTGTTGGGATGTCTATTTATGGTAATATAATATTTTGTTTATTCGTTTATTTGGGGATGATTAGGGATATCAAATTGTAGATTATTTGTTTCCACATGTATAATTGAGTTGTCACATTATGGGAATAATCTTTTATTTATTTGTTTACCTTTTTAAAAAAATTATTATAAGGTAAGATGTGAATCTTTTGTTTACTATTATATATTGTTTTACTATAAAAACAGGAAGTATAATATTTTGTTTGTTATTTTTATTTTTTTAATTATTGTAAAATGAATTATTAGGATTTTCTAATGACATACATAAAAATTAAAGGCTACTAGTATTTTTCAAGTGTGATGCACGTTTTGATAAGAGTTGGAGGATTTTCAAGTGCGATATATGTGTTAAGAAATAGTTGTCGAGTTGGACGTGCGTTACACGTAATTGGGAAAAATATTTTGAACAAAAAGTTATGATTTGTACATGCAATGCACGTATTTATAAGTGGAATTTGAGTTATACGTGCAACATATGTGTATGTTTGGTGTTAAAAAATATTGAAAATTTATTTGCACGTGCGTTGCATGTTTTAAATATGTGAAATTTGGTTTGTTTTTTTGTAATTAATGGGAGAGTTTGAGTTGTACGTACAACACACGGGTTTGTATGTTGATAAATTACAACTCCAAATCTCTCATTATATATAGAAATGGATCATCTAAACTCGTACTTTTTAGCGTAGTAATAGATATCTCACAGTAAATATTCATCTTTGCATATTTTGCCACTAAACACAAAAACAACATTTATTCTACAAAACTTATTAAAAATGTTTAAAATAACATTAATTTTAGTATGTTTTCATTCATTGACTATTTAGTAATTTAACGAACGCATTCAAAAACAATTCCGTTCAATAGGTTGATAATTGTTGTGTACCTGTGACTACCTATAGAGGTGGTGGCCCATACCAGTCACCAAACTCTAACCCTATCTTTCCTCTTTATATATACTAGTAGTTTACACGTGCGATGTACATTTTAATAAATATAGTTTTTTAAAATAAAAATTTAGACGTAGTCTTGATTTGAAGCTAAGACCTTCTTTATAATAGTTTTGCACGTGCATTGCACGGGTTGGTAGAATGACAAAATATTTACAAATGACACTAAGGCCTTCTCCCATTATAATATTAGAGATGTTATGAATAAAGAGTCGCAACGATTGATTTGGCTACACCTCTCTATTACTCTCTTTTATAACACATTAAGCCTCTTCTCTCTTATCTTTCATCTTAATCTTTCAATAAAAATCTCATATTTGTAATCTAGGGTTTATTATTGTATCAAGATGTGATCTTTCCATCATATTTGATTAAGAAAGGGTTTGGACGGAAATTTGATTGTGAATATGATGATGGTTTAACCCTGACCAATCTCAAAGGAAAGAGAAACCTGACCAATCCTCTTATTTGCTCATATCTATAATATCGTCTAATATCCCTAACATACCCTCTACATTCTACCAAAATCTAGTATCTCTAATAATTTCCCATAGTACAAGAAATACACAAATACACACAAATTTATATATATTTTTTTTGATAAAACACAAATTTATATATTGTGGCGTCAAAGTTTTCGACTGTATTTATCATCTCCTTGCCATTCAACTTCCACAGAAATTTCTACAGATAGAATATAAGATGTCAAGAAATACATTCCTCTACCAAAGTTCATGTAATTCTAGATCCATATTTTGTTCTCGAGGAGGAATATGTTAAGATGACAACTGGATTAACCATCACTTCTAAGTAAAGAATAGAAACCTCATTTTGAATTGGTAACATTTAATTGGGAGACAGAGTATGGCACATAGATGAGATTTTACTACTTGCAGGTTAACCTACTGCGAGTTTAGTTTAACCTACTACATGTTTTGATTGTGAATATGATAATGTTTGATTATTATTAGCAATGATATTTGGCTGTGCTTATTGATCTGGGAGAATATCGATGTTCATTAAGTAGTCTTGATATATGCGTAATCTAAAATTTGTTAGAGAAACTGTATTTGAATTTGCGATCTCGATTTTTCCATTAAAATATGACGTGCAATTATCTGACTGCATGATTTTTAATCTTTATTTATTATTGTTTTATGTAAAAAAAAATATGGCACATGAAAAATCATCCAATTGCAGACTGCTTAGAAGTTGTAGTTATGTTAAGTGACTAGATTCTTTTGAATTTGTTGTTGTTTTGATAATCAGAAAACTAGTTCATGATAAACTGCAACTTATGTTTTGAATGCAAGTTTATTATTGTTATGATTACTGAATATTTTCCACTTAGATCTAATTTAACTGCCATGGGCCAAATCTTATATATTCATATATCTAGATCTTATTTTTGACATTTATTCCCCTTCCAATAATACTTGTGATAAGGAAACATCTTCAAAGTTAATTGTTTTTCTCTCTGTATAATATTTGTCACCGAACCACCTTCAGATGCTCTGTTTGTTCATTTATGAACAAAATGCTTGAGGTATACGGAATGTGCATATCTTATAAGATGTATCTCCAACCTTTGTCATGAATTGATGGTTCTTCAACTTGATATTTACCCAAACAACTTCCTAATGTATTTTAATAGCAAATCACCTTTAATCACTAGTATCATGCACGTGCGATGCACGTGGAGGGAGAATGAAAAAGACAAAAAAAAAACTACCAATACGTGCGCTGCACGTGTTGACACACATACACAAAAAAATAAAAAATTGTTTATTTGTTTACCAACCCCATCTCTCCCATTATAATAGTTATAGATATTCTCTTATGGCCTTAAATAGTATGCAACTGCCACTACAATGAACTTATATGATATCAATCATGTTCATTATGCTATTAAGACCCTGTTATTCATAATTTTGCATTGTTCCCTTAATTCATGTTCTCATATAATAATATCTTTCGTCATAAATTCTAGAATATTTACAAATTGCATGAAACATTGATTATTTGTGAAATATGTTTTAAGGATAAATTTGTGCTAAAGAGTGGATATTTAGGAAGAACTTTTCCTTCTTTATATAAATGTTAGTATTCCTGAATAAATTGATCAAATACTGCATTTTTAGAAGATGGAACCCATGTAAAAACTAGATAGAGACAACTTCTGTCTGATTGACAATGATACTATCCACCACATCCTTAAGAATATAACCTTTTTCTCCTACATTAATTCTACTTCGAACGTAGTATCCACGATAGTTTGTCCTGCTCACATTGTTGCAGGCTCCGATAGAGCATATTTAATTTTACCCAATGGAACTCATCTACTTATTCAGAATGTCTTATACTCTCGAAATTCTAGAAGAAACCTACTGAGTTTTAAGGACATAAGGGCAAACGGGTATCATATTGAAACATTGAGCGAGTAAAATATAGAATACTTTGGTGTAACCTCTAGTATAGGGAACCAGAAGTTCATTCTAGAGAATTTCTCCCGGATATCATTAGGGATCTACTTCTCTCACAACGGGGTAGTCGAGTCACATAACACTATGAACCAGCAACTCACTCCTAATCAAGAACCTATTATTGGCCAGACACCAAAGGATTTCCTCATTTTTAAACTTTGGGATGACTGTCTAGGCCATCTTGGGACTACAATGATGAGAAAGATTATGATCAATTCCAGTGGCCATCCTCTGAAAACTTGCAACATAGCAAATGGTCTTCTTTGTGTCTCATGTTCCCAAGGAAAACTCATTACAAGACCTTCAATCCTGAAGATTGATTCTGAATCACCTCCTTTTCTTTATAGGATTCAATGAGACATTTGTGGACCAATCCATCCTCCTAGCGAACCTTTCAGATATTTATGGTATTACTTGATGCTTCAACTAGATGGTCGCATGTCTGTTTTTTATCATCCTGGAACCTAAGTTTTTCTAGTATATTGACACAAATCATCAAACTCAGAACCTATTTCCTTGATCAAGCTATTAAACCAATATAACCAGACAATGCAGCTGAATTTACCTCATAGACCTTCAATTATTTTTGTCTATCCTTAGGAATAATGGTTGTGCATTATGTCCCTCCCTCGTGTCCATACCCCAAATGGTTTGGCAGAATCCCTAAACAAAAGACTCATATTAATACGTAGACCTCCCTCGTGTCCATACCCCAAATGGTTTGGCAGAATCCCTAAACAAAAGACTCATATTAATACGTAGACCTCTTTTGATGCAATCAAAATTACCCGTAAGTACTGCATCATTAATCAAGTTAAGGCCAACATCTTACCATGCATTCCCTCCCACACGGTTAGTGTCTGGCCATCAACCAAATCTTTCTCATCTTTGAAAATTTGGTTGTGCAGTATATGCCCCAATTCCTCCGCCTAAGAGAACCAAATTGGGTCCCCAATGTTGGTTGGGAATTTATGTTGATTTTGCATCTCCTACGATTATTAAATTTTTAGAACCCTCGACAGGATATATCTTTACCGAAAGATTTGCGGACTATCACTTAGATGAGTCAATATTCTCGTCGTTAGGGAGAGATAAAAGAAAGATAAATGCCTCGTTTCAGAAGAACGTCGTGAATTATCGTGGTATACTGTAACATCCCGTATTAAATTTTTAAATAAGAATACATTTTTTTTATTTTTACATGTGCAATTTCATCTCATTATTTTCATTCTAAAATTTATTTAGAGTTATGCATAATTTTCTTTCATTTATTTTATTTTTTGTTGTCAATTAGAACCCAAAAGCCAAATAGAAGACTCTAAGACCATTAAAATAAATAAATAAAAATGAACCAAGCCCACAAGAGGAAGCCCACTAGAAATTCATTAAAAAGGAAAAGCCCATTAAGTTATTCTACTTTAAATAAATACTTTTAAATTATACACTTGTCATGTAACAAGTATATACATTTAGGTTATAAACAAATAATTAAATAAATAAATGAGAGAGTGTGCACATGTGGGAAATCCAAGGGTTGGCCAATTCATGAAGGAATGAGAAGAGGTGGGGGTTTGTGTAGTAATGATGAGTGGGTGATTAATTTTGTTAATAACTATTTATTTTTGGTAATGTGTGTCTCTTCATTCACCCATTTAACCCTATAAATACCACCCCCTTTTCTTCATAATCTTGCACCAAAGATCAAAAGAAACAAAAGATAAGAAAGAGATGAAAAGAAAGAAAGAGTTATTTGAGTTCTTGCTTGGAGGAGAAGGGAATCCCATTCTTGAAGCTAGGAGCAACTTCTAGGAGTCTTCTTCTACATTAGAATCGTCATTGAGGTGGGTGTCTTCTTGAACTTTCTAAATTATAGTATCATGCATGTGTAGGTAAATTGATATATAAAATTGATATGCATATGAGTAGCGATTAAATTGTAATGATAATATTTAGAATAAAAATGCATGCTAATTGAAAGATTATCATGAAAATAAGTTGATTGATGTTGTTGATTGCATGGTAGTACATCATGATTAGATTAAATGATATGAATATAGATTTGTACATGAAGTTACTAATTCATGCCAAGAAAAGTTACTATTTTGAATTTTGTTTGCACATCAGAAAATCTTATCTAATAAAATAGTTGAAATCTAGAACTAAAACGTTTTGGAGAGCATCTTGTATGTATCAGGAACATTCCTTTAAAATTTCATAAGATTTGGAGGTCTTTTACTATTTTTGTTATGCCCCGCTTCCCAAAAATACGGAATATGAGTATATGACAAAAGCCTAGCGAATGACTAACGTCACTCATAAGCTGTTTATCCGATTAACTCAACAATATAAACAATACAGAACAATTGCGCAGGCAATAATAATGATCTCATGAACAAAAATACTTGAATTGAAGCAATATAAAATATCCAAGTACGATAATAATCCAACGTCTGGAAACAAATAGCAATATTCGGGTCATAAGCCCAATACAATAATAATCCAATCCAAAAATAATAACAAGTCTCAATACAATGAAATAACAATAGTCTAATAATTATGTCTTCATGACAAAGCAATAATTTATTAAGCGGCGATGTTATTAATCGCTTCACCAATGTTGTTCTCCCAATCTATCAGGTAATTCTCTATCAACCTCTGTAAATACTTCATCTAAAAAGAGGAAAAAAATTGTCCTTAGAGCAAGTCATGGACAACAAGTAGAGAAAGCAGGGAATAATGGAATAATAGTATAACAATAAATCAATGGATCAATAAGAATCAATAACATGGGATAAAAATCATGATAATCGATGCAATTGGCTATAAACAATGGTTCAATAATCGGTAACAATAATCAATGATCAATATTAATAACACTTAGCCAATATTCGATATCAATAGGAACAATGATGACCAATATGCAATGCCGATATTGTGTTAATCCTTAAATCTATTATACATTTTAATCCTAACTAATGCATGTACTACTGTGTCCCATGTGTTTCGTACCACAGGTTCGATGCATACAATCAATTTCGTTTAGACTTAGTAGTGGGCTCTATAGTTCATGTACTCGGCACAATAACAATGTTCCATCCATAATGGTAATTTATCAATAAGATGCTACAAGATCACAAGATCACAAGATAACGGTATAGGGAACCATGAGCCCCTAATCCGAGTACAGTTTCTATATTGTCCACTACTTGAGTCAACCCTTAAATCCCGACTTGTTAATTATTTTATTAATGCAACAATACAATATGTAATCTAGAGACATTAGATGAATAATAGTAACAATAGAGGGACAATAAAGTAATAACATGAAGTAGAGCAATTAGGATGATAAAAATAGTACACTAGGATCATGCAATGCAACATAGATATATTAATTCATGCAATACTATTATATATGAACAATTAATTTATTAAAAAGTGGAATCTAAAATTCTGGACAGTATGCGCAGTCTGTACAAAAATTCAGTTTACCGCTGACTCAGATATCGAAAGTCGAATCGGTCCAAAAATATGAAAACTAGACTTCCATACGGTTCCAACGCATACTTAAAGTTCAAATTCCGACAGAAGTAGCTAGGTCAAACACTTGTTTCTTTTCAGGGTTTATGTTCAGACAGAAATTCGACATCTTATTGTTTTAATTTTCGAATCAGCCAAATCTCACTATTAAATTCAGTAAAAATATAATCTTGAATCCTAAACATGTTAAGCAACAATCTGAAAATTTTTGTAGCAATATTTTATCATTTGATCTGCCTTTTTACTGTTTGAACATGAAAGGTAGTACGAGAATCTGAAAATCTGAAATGTAAAAACACAGCTGTAGTAAAACAGGCATAACTTTTGCTACAAAACTCGAAATTCAAAAATTCTGGATGTTATTGGCAACTAGACACTTGGGGGCTACATTTCATATTCAGAAAGTATTTCATTTTAAGGTTATTTACTGGTTCGAAAACAGCGATCAAAGTTCAGGTCATAAAGCATGTACAGTTTTTTAGGGTATTTTCCTTGAAAATAACTTAATTGAACATGATGAGTATCGATTCTTTAGTTAATAAATTGTGTAACTATCATGATAGGTGTCCAAACATGATAAATAAAAATTAAAACACACACATATATAAGTCTAACATCAATCAATTATTAAACGATCAAACGTCATACAACCTAACGATTATCTCTACAATAATTTATTTGTGTTCTGACTTGTATGAATAACCCTATTATCAATTTTATATGCATTCATGAAAGATCCAAACTTTAGAGTCAAAGTCGCACAATGTCAATAATATTATGGTTAGCTCGTGTAAACCCTCAATAGACCCAACGAAATAGATAACAAAGGATAATACGATAACAAAGAGATCTACTTGCAAGAATTTCAATAACACTTGAATTTGATACAATTAGAAATTCAAGAGGATAGTGACTTGCCTGTTAGATGGTGAAAATGAATACCAAGAATAACGGGATAAGAATCCCAAAGCAATGGACCCACGAACCAACACAATATAACACGTGCAAAATACGTGCAATAATTAACACAGGCCACAAAGAGACAAGCAGCAACAGTACACCCAAGGAGATAGCAACAAGAGCAGGGCTGACCCCGGCCAAGGGCGGCTGCAGTGCTGATGGCATCGACGGCGATGGCAGGGGACGGCGTCGCAGATGGCGGCGCTGTGGCGGTCTTCGATCGGACGGGAGGAGCAAGATGGATTGGTGGAGTTTTGGCTGTCTGCTGATGACGAGTGCTGAGGAGAAGGTCGGGGGGGTTGTGCTGGCGGCGGATGGCGACGAAGGGGTCGTCGGAGGTGAGGTGGACGAAGGGGCGCAGGAGATAGGCCGGGGAAGAAGAAGTCAGCGATGGGTTCAGGGTAATTTGGGCGGGAAACAGTCGGAAAGAGAGAAACGGTGAGGAGAGAGAGAGGGAAGAGAGAGATTAAGCGGCTAGGTTTTCGATGGTGTGCAATTTTTAGGGTTTGCAGCAGAGTTGTATTTATAGGGTACAATTTGGGTATTGGGTTAGTGGTTTAGGGTTCAATAAAAGCGGTTTTGGGTCAAGAACAAATCAACTTGGGTTTTAGGGTTCTATTAAGAGATAGATCGAAATCAATAGGATTCAAATAAAAATACTCACAATTAAATAAAAGATAATAGAATCAACAAGAATG
This sequence comes from Hemerocallis citrina, assembly GCA_017893485.1. Classification (NCBI taxonomy): domain Eukaryota; kingdom Viridiplantae; phylum Streptophyta; class Magnoliopsida; order Asparagales; family Asphodelaceae; genus Hemerocallis; species Hemerocallis citrina. Next base: position 283,840,361 of record CM030358.1, read on the forward strand.
GCCCGATCAAGAAGAACGAAGAAATTCATGAACAAATATTTGAATCCCAATAAATAAATAAACATTACAAATGAATAGAACATAAACTAGGCTTGAAAATAGATTGGAAATTCGCAAAGAAAACCATATCCGGTATAATAATAAAATAATCCAATAGATGAGTTTTAAATTGATAATCATAAAATAGCAATTAATAATCTTAAACATTATAGTAATAAATTATACAATAAAATAGTATTCGGGTTTAACAAATTTAATTAAAATAATCTAGTAATAATAATAATATATAATTTAGGCCCAAATATAAATAGTTGATCAATAAGATCTAGAAAATAAGATCAAAACACATTGTTATTCGAAATAAATAAAATTTACGATTAAAGAATACTTTAATAAAAGATCCGAACAGAGTTTAACACAAAATAATTTTAAAAAATAATCAATTATAGGAAATACATGAAAAATACTAATTATCGGGAATGGGGGTTACATTTTTAATAAAGTCTAAACTCAAAACTGGTTAGTAGTTGGCTGGTCGCTGGAAATCTGCACATCTTTTGGTTTTTTATCAATTCATCATTGTAAATGAAATAATTTGAGAAAATTCAGAACTAAGAAGTTGTAGTAGACTTGTTAACATTTTTGAAAAGTCCAAGAAATCAAATTTTCATAAAGAATTGAATTTTATATGAATTTTACAATACTGTACAGTGGTAGCATTTCAGTATTTTCCTACTGTATATTTCGAAGAATTCAGGGTTATAGATACAGTATTTTGAGGAAACTAATAACTAAGAAATTTTAGTAGACTTGTACACATTTATTTTGATATAAATAATGCAAAGTTTCGTGAAGTATATGATTTTCTATGATTTTTACAAATAGCATGAAATGCAGTTTCTAACATTGAATTTACTGTTTTGCAAATGATATTTAAACGAGGTGATTGAAAATATATTCTCGCTATTTTAAGTTATATTTTGGAAAAATAAAGATCATATTCATTCTTAGATGAGATGTGAACTCAAGAAAAATATATATGACTAATGATGTTAGGAATTGGTTTAAAATAAATCAAAGGAAAATGATGAGATGAGTTTTCAGTGATAAATTTTAAGAGATTATGTTTTAATCTTAATTAACTTATATTAGAAGGTTTTGATGAATATAAAAAGTGTATTGTGAAAAAGAATAGATTGAGATTGTACTTATTGATGAATAAATAAGAATGAATGAAAGAATTCGAATGAATTATGAATACATGAACATGAGTTATAAGGGTATGAGTATCCCAAGTTGTTGAACATGAAAAGATGTTGATTCTAGAGGCTTAATGAGACCTAGGTACCGGCAAGTATTGAAAATGAATAATTGATTTGAGAAGTCGCCAATACGGGCTATCATTCTCGGTATATTTTTGTGTAAGACCGGTAGGAGGGTAAGCTAGCTTTATAATTTAGTCATGTTCAAACTTAAGAATTAGGCACTAAGTGAAGATGTAGTAAACTTGGGCAAACGTAAGTGGAGGGCCTCTATATAGTCGGGCGGTAGATTTCGGGACTATAGACCCAGTCGGGCAGTGGATTTCGGAGCTGTGGTTGCTTGCGATGGAGGCGAGCCTTAATTAAATTCGTGGTTATGATTGATTGGGCGGTGGATTCCGGGATTATGATTGATCGGACGGTGGATTCCAGGATCATGATTAGTCGGGCAGATAGTAGGCCGTACTCCAGTGTATATGCGTATACAGGGGCTAAAGGGACACTTGCGGGATGTTCGCACGATGAGGATTCTGTATAGTCGGGCGGTGGATCTCCGGAACTGGAATCCGTACTTGTGGAATGTCTAAACTTTGTTTTATTATGGGGTAGTTATCATGGCGAGGGATTAGAATCTTTAATGTGGAGTACGTAGGTGCTTGCCCTCGGACCTATGTAGTATGTGATGCATAGAATCCGAACAAGTATGCATTAGTGTCATTGTAGTATAACATCTACATTAGGCATTAAGCCATATCATACACTGACATGATTAGGACGGTCACTCTTTATACTTTTATATGCATTCAAGTTTGTGATTGTTAAAGTAAGAAATTTCGTTATAATACAGCATAGAGAGAGTCGTTGTTTATAATATTGTGTCGGTTGTAAGCAACTGACGTGCCCACAGTTTCATATGCATGTATTGAAACTTATAGGAAGATGTAAAGATGAATTTGATGCCGATGTTTACTTATATGCCAAAATTGTTAAAATTGTCATGTTGTACTTCATTTATTTTTCGCTGCGTTATTGTTGTAAAAGAACAATGTTGTAATAAAAGTTTTAAATTCCTAGTAAAATTATACGAAGTGAAGTGTAGATTCTGTTGAGCTACGAATTACCGTATTTTGGTATTCAGGGCGTTACACATACTCCCACTCTATCTCATCTTGACCCAAGAACTCCCTAATGTGAACAAGAAATTATGAGAATTATTCACTTACAGTCTATTGCAAATGAATTACCCGATGCATTCATGATGCTGTTAAAGTAACTACATCACATATACCAGCTATAAATGTACCCGCCAGAATAGAACTACCAAAAGAACCAAATAAAGTAACAAATGAAACAGTTCCACTTCAAAAATGTCGAAGACCTTAACGTTCTAAAGATTCAGCTCACCGGAAGAGGAGATTGAATAGCATAACACATTCTAATGCTCCTGAAGAAGAAGCTTCTGAAGTAGCATCTCCTGTAGAGAGAGTTCATGATGGTCTGGAAGATATATTGAACCAAATATTCAATTTCTCCAAAACAAAGCCTATCGCTCCGGTCAAGGATATGCCTCAGATCCCAGAAGAGACTGAGAAACAGGTACTGGTACCCAACATTAATGAGAAATCTGTGTTTTACACATAATCAGGAGAAACCTGGAATCGAAAAAAAAAATCATGGATGACATTTTCTCATATGCAATAGTAGATGAGATTAAAAAAGGTGATGAAAATAAGGATAACACTAAACCATGAACAATTATTGAATAGCGAATGAGACAAGATTGGCCAAAATTGAAGGATGAGATTCAAGCGGAACTAGATTCCCTCACAAAATGTGAAATGTTTGGTCCTATAGCATAAACCCCAAAATGAATAAACCCTGTAGGTTTTAAATGGGTGTTTGTAAGAACAACAAATGAAAAGAATGAGATCCAAAGGTATAAAACAAGGTTAGTTGCTTAAGGATTCTTACAAAGACCATAAATAGATTATAAAGGAATATATTCCACGGTCATGGACATCATTACATTAAGATATCTAATAAGTCTCACTAATCTAAAAAACTTGATATGGGACTCATAGATGTGATCACATCATACCTATATGGTAACCTAGACAGTGAGATATATATGAAAATCTCCAAAGGATGTAAATTACTAGAAATCAAGTCTAGAAATACGCACTGTATTAGATTAAAACGAGCCTATATGGACTAAAACAATTCGGAAGAATGTGGTACAATAGTGTAATACCCCGTAATTTCTAAAATATAATATATATATATATATATATATATATATATATATATATATATATATATATATATATATATATATATATATATATATATATATATATATGAGTAGAAGAGAGAAGGTAGGGGGGCCACACGGTGAAGCACAACAGGCTTCTGTTGTTGGATTTGTGGGATGACGTCATCATGACATCATCCAGGGGGGGCCCACCCGGACTTTATTTGAGAAAGACAACACTGTGTGGTCTTTGGTCTTCTGATGACGTGGCATATAGGGGGCCATGGGGTCTCCTTGTGTGCACGGGATTAGAGAAGGGATTGTTTGTAATTATCCCATATCAGGAGTATACAATAAATAATATAATATAAATATAATTGCCTATGATCAAGAGTCACGTAATTGGTTAACCACCTTTTGAGAGGCAGCCTGTGGTGGATAGTTGTACTATAAGTATTAATTTGTCTTCTAAAAATAATAAAAATTATCTAAGTATTGGGGCAGGGCATTTCAAATGGTATCAGAGCCGACTTTCGACACCGGGTGTGGAAGAGGGCCTCAGTATGATCTGCGGTGTTGAGAATCCCCGGAATTATCGAGGTGTGTACCTGTGGTGTGGGACTGATCTTCGGGATCGAGGACGATGCCACATCAGTTAGAAAGAAGGATCTTGGGCTAGATTGCATGCCACATACTCAGCGAGGACGCTGATTTCTAAAAGGGGGGGGTGTATGTAATACCCTAATACCCTGTAATTTCTAATATATATATATATATATATATATATATATATATATATATATATATATATGAGTAGGAGAGAGAAGGTAGCGGGGGACCCACACGGTGAAGCACAGCAGGCTTCTGCTGTTGGATTTGTGGGATGACGTCATCCAGGGGGGGCCCACCCGGACTTTATTTGAGAAAGACAGCACTGTGTGGTCTTTGGTTTTCGGATGATGTCGCATATAGGGGGCCCACGGGGTCTCCTTGTGTGCACGGGATTAGAGAAGGGATGGTTTGTAATTATCCCATATCGGGAGTATACAATAAATAATATAATATAAACATAATTGCCTATGAACAAGAGTCACTTAATTAGTTAACCACCTTTTGAGAGACAGCCTGTGGTAGACAGTTATACTATAAGTATTAATTTGTCATATAAAAATAATAAAAATTTTCTTAGTATTGGGGCGGAGCGTTACAAATAGGGTCAGTGAATATCTGTCTAGGGAATGATATAATAATGATCCTATATGTCTGTGTATTGATAAAGATATCTCTGAAGGGATTCGTCATAGCAGCTATTTATGTAGATGATATAAACTTGATCAGATCTCCTCAAGAGATTGAAAAAGCTGCAAACTATCTTAAGAAAGAATTTGATATGAAAGACTTGGGTGAAATAAAATTTTGTCCTGGTCTGCAGATCGAGTACAATAAAATGAAATTTTACTACATCAAGCAAAATATACTGAAAATCTCCTGAAGAGATTCAATGTGAGTGATTGTCATCTACTCAGTACACCTATGGTGGTCCAGTCACAAGAAGTTGACCATGATCCATATTGGCCGAAAGAAGAAAATGAAGATATTCTGGGTCCTGAAGTACCCTATTTGAGTGCAATAGCCGCACTCCTTTATTTAGCACAGTGACATATATTTTCTGTGAACCTGCTAGTTAGATATAGCTCTGCACCTACATGTAGGCACTGGAATGGCATAAAACACATTCTTCGATATATCAAAGGAACCATTGATCTTGGTTTATATTATTCAGTTGAATGTGCTGACCTTGTTGGATATACAGACGCAGGCTATTTATCTGATCCTCATAAGTGGATATCACAAACATGATATGTTTTTTCTTAATAGTGGTGCAGCTATTTCGTGGATATCGGTCAAACAAATAATTGCAACAACATCAACCAATCATTCTGAGAAACTAGCACTTTATGAAGCAAGTAGAGAATGTGTATGGTTAAGGTCTCTTGTCACACCCCGCTTTTCAAAAGAGAATACGGAATACGGATACGTGATTAAGCCCAGCGAATGATTTTCATCATCCATAAGCTATTCGGAATCTTTACAACATTTCACAAGAATTATCAGAGTCGGAAGCAAGAAAAGTCAACTAAGCATGCATATATGAACCAATACCAACAGAATTTACTTGAAACAAAATATATTAATCTAAGATTGTAGAACCCCGTATTTTCAAATATTATTTTAATTATTTGAAAATGAATTTAAATGATTTTGAGGATTTACATAAATATTTTCTAAGAAATTTATCCTTTGTACACGTGCAGAACACGTGCAAATTACCTTTCAGAAGTTTGAAAAGTTAAGTTTTCTTTATGAAAAATCACTATTTATTATTTGAGAATTATTTAGTATTTTTCCAGATTTTTCTGAAATTAAATGTGCGTATTTGCAATTTTTGAGAAAAGAAGGACTTATTTGCAAGATTGACAATTTTGAGGGTTGAAGTGCAAAATGTGTTTTCTGGACTTTCCGATCAGTACTTGTTGAGGTTTGAGAATATACTTTTCTATTAGATCCTAATTTAAATGATATTTGGTTTATTTTTCAAAGAAAGGAATTATATATGCAAGATGTATTTTGAAAAGGAGTATTTTGCAAATTGGGTGAAAACCCTAATATTTTAATTCGGCATATATAAGGGATTTTCCTATTCCCAGTCGTCATTGAGTATACACAGGATTTTTTGAGATTATTTTGAAGAGCAAAAGAAGAGGCTTTTTGGATCTAGCAAGGAGGAGAACTATTTCGTGGATTTTCTTCAAAACAAAGTGAGTTGGTTTGTTTTGTTGTGTTTGTTTTGCTTGTTTATTTAATTGATGAATGGCATAGGATCTCTCGTTACGCTTATTTGTGATCATTGTACCATTATTTTGTTAGTCCCATTGTATATGATATGGATTCTTTATTTGATATGGACGATTAGAACTTCTATTTGATATTTGGACCATGATGAGAAAAAAATGTAGATTTGTTGAGGATATGTGGATTTATGAGATCATGTTGTTGGAAAGCAAATTAAGAATTGTTTATGTTGTGATCAGATGATAAACATCTGGATCTAGTGATTGCAAACCAATCTTGTTTATGTGTTGAGGACGACATTTAGTTTTGTTGAGAAAACCCTAATGGGAGAATTAAGAATTGAGATCATGAGAACATGAGATTTGAGTGTTTGATTAATTGAGAAATGTATCCATGATGGAGATTATTGAGAGTTGTTTATTTGCCTGGATACAAGTTAATTTGGTGATCAGTAAATCTTTAGGAAACTTTAGTTTGATTTGTGTTCAGATCTATTCTGTTTGGAAATCTGTAGCCGACAGTCGACTGGACTGCGAAGCAGTCGACTGGTTCGAGCCTACTGATGTACTTGAGTCTTGCGATTTGTTCGGGACAGTCGACCTGGACTGAGGTCAGTCGACTGGTCCTCTGCTTGTGATTTCGTTCAGTTCTTTCGGGACGGTCGACTGACTCCTTAGTAAGTCGACTGGTCATGCCTTAGACTATTTTTGTAAAATGTTGGGATATGTCCTCTGGACAGTCGACTTGTCCATTATGCAGTCGACTGGTCCTGAAGGATCATTGTGTTTGATTTGAGATATTTTGTTTAGTGTTTGATTTTGAGATGTTTCGTTCAGTAATTGATTTTGAGACATTTGTTCAGTACTTGATTCTGAGATATTGTTCAGTATTTGATGTTGAGATATTTGTTCAGTGTTTGATTTTAAGATGTTCAGTTAAGTACTGGTTTTTGAGATGTTCAGTTAAGAACATGATTTTGAGATATTTTGTTGAGCCACTTGTTAAGTGGAATTTGTTCAGATATTTGTTTTTGAGTCTCTAGAGGTAGGTGACCCTAGTATACCGGTGTTTGTTCAGTTATTTATTGAGGCCCTTTGAGGCAAATATTCAGTTATTCAGATTTTTAGTCCGGTAGGGTACACTACTCTAGGAGATTTGTTCAGTAACCCAAACTAATAAGGACAGACATTAGTAGTGTCATGACGAATGAGAACTTGAGTTATGCACCTCAGTATGGCTTTTGATGTAGGATTAGTCTCCTGAATTATCCAAGTAGTTAACTTGAGATGTGTGATTTATCTCCGGAATTATCCAGGTAGTTAACCTGAGATGTGAGGTATTTCTCCGGAATTATCCAAGTAATTATCTTGAGATGTGGGATTGACCTACGGAATGATCGGAGTCGAGGCGACGCTTTTGGGGTATTATTGTGATGACGAGTCTATGTTTAGATGTGGGATGATCTCCTGAATTATCCAGGAAAAATACCTGTGATGTGGGATCAATCTCCGGAATGATCAAGCATGGACAAATTATCATAGTTTTATCTTCATCTCTTAGTAGTCATCGTTGTCAGCATGTAGTCATGATGTTTTCTTGAATCACTTTTATGCATTTGAATTTTCTGTTTTCGGCACACACTTGGCTTTTGGTTTTGGTATCACCCCTTATTCTTTTGTTGTATTTCATACTTTAGTGTTGATTATTATTTGTTGGATATTATGTTTTAAGTTCATTTATGTTATTTGTTTTGATTAGTCGCCACTCACACCATTTTTATGGCTGACCCCTTTAGTTTGGGGGTTAGGGTTCAACTCTAGCCTCACTTGTTGCAGGTTACTGCTTAGACTGGAGGTTGGATGCTTGAGTGGGCATTTTGAGATAGTTGGATTATTTAGTGTTGTTGTAAAATTGTAAAGACATACTGTGATGTTATTGAGTTGTTAATAAAAGATTAATTTGAGTTGAGATGTTTAGACTTCCGCTGTAATTGTAATAATTGTTGTAATAAAAGAAAGAAAAATTTTAGTGGTGTTGTTGGTGTTTATTGTTGTATTGAAGTGGATTACTGGGATTTCGCCACTTATTTTCTAAGCTCTCATATTAGAAATTTGGGGCGCTACAGAGATTGGTATCAGAGCTCCGCTTCAATGTAATAATAGACTTAGTATGACAACCAACCTAGGTGTGGACACTAGAGAGTGAGTACCTAGGTGTGGACATCAGAGTGTGAGTATCACATAGAATTAAAATATGAGGTCTTGTTTGAAATTATGGTTTGGGATATGGTTATAGTTTGTCCGAGGGTATTGATTTGAGTTTGAATTGTGAGTGTGTTGCTCTAACTTTACTCTCGTTTTGCAGTAATCAAAATGGTTGCACCCAGAGGTAGGAATGGTGGCAACAATGAGGATGGATCAGGTAGTTCTCGAGGAGCGGGAATTGACCTAGAGGCTGAGTTTGCTAAGGTCTATCAGACCTTGAACACATTGATGGCATTCAATGTGGCGCAGCAGCAAGCGCAGCAGCAGAACCCGCCGCCGAATCATGGAGCTGGGCATGGATTGGTGAATGCCGACCCCATCAAGCAGATTGAATCCTTTAAGAGGATGAGGCCGCCAGTCTTTGAGGGGCAGGCTGATCCAATAGCAGCAGATGATTGGATCAGGAAGATGCAGACGATCTTCGAAGTGTCAGAGACTCCGGCAGCTAGCAAGGTGAAGTTGGCTTCTATGCAACTTGAGAAAGACGCTGGTGTCTGGTGGGAGTCACTGAAGAGGACTCTGGGAGATCAGCCTTTGACGTGGGAAGCCTTTCTGGAGGAGTTCAGAGATCGCTTCTTTCCTCTTGATGTTCAGGAGAAGAAGGCGACGGAATTCATGAACCTTCAGCAGGGGAGCATGACTGTTCGGGAGTATGAGACGAAATTTGCTCAACTTTCGAGGTATGCACCAGAATTGGTCATGGATGAAGCAAAGAAGGCCAAAAAGTTTGAGCAGGGCTTGAGGCCGAACTTGAGGTCAAGGATGGTTCCGTTGGGTATCAGGAGATTCGAGAAGCTGGTCAGGAGGGCCGCGATGACTGAAGAGGATATGGAACTGTTTCAGAAGAAGCAGGATACATGGAACCGGAACAAGAGGCCAGCATCAGGCCAGAGTGGGAAGGGATTCCCCGCGAAGCAGGCGAAGTTCAGTGGACCGATGCAGAAGGCATCTGGAGCTCAGGGAGTGACCTGCTACTACTGCAAGGAAGTAGGACATTACAGGTCAGCATGTCCGAAGTTGGCAGAGCATGTTTGTTCTCAGTGTGGGCAGACTGGACACTCAAAGCCCCATTGTCCACAACTGAAGAAAGATGGTTCGGGTGGAAGCAAAGTCCCGAAGAGGCAAGGGCGAGTATTTGCATTGACCGAGGAGGATGCGAAGAACTCGGAAGATGTAATACAGGGTATGCAGGAATTTTGATTTCTTTCATTTTTGAATCAGTGTAATGAATAAAAGCTTTTATTTCAGAATAATTTAAGATTGAGTATCATTCTTATTGTAACAGGAGTTGTTTTAATAAATGGAATAAAAGCAAAGGTTTTGTTTGACACTGGTTCATCGCATACATTTGTATCGCCAAGTTTTGCAAAGATCTTAGGTTTGGAACCTAAGTTATTTCCAGGCAGGGTTTTGTCGGTGGCAACGCCGTCAGGAGAAGAGCTGGTAGCGGATCGATATTACGAGGGCTGTGATATCGAGATTGGTGGAAGGATGTTCGGCATCGACTTGATCGAGCTACAAGTGTTGGGAGTGGATGTCATCGTAGGCATCGATTGGATGGCTATTTATGATGCCACGATTGATTGCAAGCAGAAGGAGGTGTTAGTGAAAGCACCAGGTGGACCTGCAGTAACTTTCCAAGGGAAGAAGAAGATTCCGCGGGTGGCTGCAATGGTATCTAAGAAGACTATTGCAGATGAAGTCAAGGGCATTCCGGTGGTTCGAAAGTTTCCTCAGGTGTTCTTGGATGATTTTCCAGGATTACCGCCGCAGAGAGATGTGGAGTTTTGCATCAATGTTCAGCCGGGGAGTGCGCCGATTTCCAAGGCTCCATACAGGATGGCACCTGTAGAGCAGGATGAAGTGAAGAAGCAGATTGAGGAGCTTTTGAGCAAAGGGCTTATCAGACCGAGTTCATCTCCGTGGGGAGCGCCAGTGTTGTTGGTCAAGAAGAAGGATGGGTCGATGAGGATGTGCATTGACTATCGGGAGTTGAATAGGGTGACTATTCAGAACAAGTACCCACTGCCGCGGATAGATGATTTGTTCGACAGGCTTCGAGGAGCAGCAGTGTTTTCGAAGATTGACTTGAGGTCAGGATATCATCAGGTGCGAGTCAAGGAGGAAGATGTGAGCAAGACAGCTTTCAGGACTCGTCATGGGTTGTATGAGTTTTTGGTGATGCCATTCGGGTTGACGAATGCGCCAGCAGTTTTCATGGATATGATGAATCGGGTGTTGAGGCCATTCATTGATTCCTTCGTAGGGGTCTTCATCGATGATATCTTGGTATATTCGAAGTCGGAGGAGGATCATTCTAAGCACTTGACAGCGGTATTACAGACATTGCAGGAGCACAGCTTGTATGCCAAATTGTCGAAGTGTGAATTTTGGAAGTCTGAGGTAGCTTTCCTTGGTCACATTCTTTCTAAGGAGGGAGTGGCTACTGACCCTCAGAAAGTGGAAGCAGTAAAGGATTGGCCCAGGCCGACGTCAGTAAAGGAAGTCAGAAGCTTCTTGGGATTAGCTGGTTACTATCGGAGGTTTATTCAGGGGTATTCTCAGATTGCAGTTCCATTGACAGGATTGACCCGGAAGAGTGTGGCATTTGTGTGGACAGATAAGTGCGAGGAGAGTTTCCTTGAGTTAAAGGAAAGGTTGACTACTGCACCTATATTAGCATTGCCGCAAGCAGGGAAGGATTATGACATCTACAGTGATGCATCTCTCAGAGGTTTGGGTTGTGTCTTGATGCAGGAAGGCAAGGTCATTGCTTATGGTTCGAGGCAGTTGCGTCCGCATGAGAAGAATTATCCGACGCATGATTTGGAGTTAGCAGCTATCATTTATGCCTTGAAGCTATGGAGGCATTATGTTTATGGTGAGAAGGTCAATATGTACACTGACCACAAGAGCCTGAAGTATATCTATCAGCAGAGGGATTTGAATCTTCGTCAGAGAAGGTGGTTGGAAGTTTTGGAAGACATTCGTCCTGAGATCAAGTATCATCCGGGCAAGGCGAATGTAGTGGCTGATGGACTTAGCAGGAAGAGTAGTTTGTCAAGGTTGATCACTACTCGAAGAGAGTTGGCAGCTGAGATTGATCAGGCAGGCATCGAGGTGGTACTGTGAGGTTTAGGGGCATCTTTGGCTCAGTTGAGGCTGCAGCCGTCCTTGAGAGAGAAGATTGTAGAAGGTCAGAGATCAGATTCAGAGATCCAGAGGATGTTGCAGCAGGTTTCAGAAGGCAAGTTATCGGAATTTCGTGTCCAAGATGGAGTTCTTTGGCTGGGTGAGAGGTTGTGTGTTCCAGATGATGCAGAGTTGAGAGGGAGTATCTTGCAGGAGGCACACAGCACATTGTTATCAGTGCATCCAGGAGGTACGAAGATGTACAGGGATATCAAACCACATTTTTGGTGGTCTGGTATGAAGCGAGATGTAGCAGATTTTGTGGCAAGGTGTCTGACTTGTCAGCAGATCAAGGCAGAGAATCAGAGACCTGGAGGTTTGTTACAGCCATTACCCATTCCGGTGTGGAAGTGGGAGAATATCAGCATGGACTTTATTACGGGTTTGCCGAGGAGTTCGAAGGGCAATGACTCGATTTGGGTTGTTGTGGACCGATTGACTAAGTCGGCACATTTTCTAGCCATGAAGATTACTTGGTCGATGGAGAAATTGGCCGAGTTATACATTGGAGAGATTGTGAGGCTTCATGGAGTTCCTGTTTCGATTGTGTCCGACAGAGACGCAAGGTTTACTTCGAGGTTTTGGAGGAGCCTACAGGCAGCTTTGGGCACCAGGACTGATTTCAGTACAGCATTTCATCCGCAGACAGATGGTCAGACGGAAAGGGTGAATCGAGTGCTGGAAGACATGTTGAGAGCTTGTGTTATGGACTTTGGTGGTAGTTGGGAGAGATACTTGGCATTGGTTGAGTTTGCCTATAACAATAGTTACCATGCAAGTATTGGGATGGCACCGTATGAGGCTTTGTACGGCAGGAGGTGCAGGACACCTGTTTGTTGGTATGAGGTTGGCGAGAGGCAGATGTATGGTCCTGAGATCGTGCAGCAGACGTCAGAGCAGATTGAGCTGATTCGCAAGAGATTGGTTGAAGCTCAGAGTCGGCAGAAGAGTTATGCTGACACACGACGAAGAGATTTGGAATTTGAGGTTGGGGATGCAGTTTTTCTCAAGGTTTCTCCGACCAAAGGAGTGATCAGATTTGGTAAGGGTGGCAAGTTGGCGCCCAGGTACATTGGTCCGTACAAGATCGTGGAGAGGTTTGGCAAGACCGCATACAGATTGGAACTTCCAGAGGAGTTGGCTCAGGTGCATGATGTGTTTCATGTATCATTGTTGAGGAAGTATGTTGCCGATCAGAATCATCAGTTGGTAGAAGTTCCTGAAGATCTACAGGTGAACTTGAGTTACAAGGAACAGCCTGTTGAGATCGTTGATCGTAGGGAGAAAGTCCTTAGGAGCAAGGTGGTACCTATGGTCAAGGTATTGTGGAGAAATCAACAGTTCGAGGAGGCTACTTGGGAGCCAGAGGATCGCATGCAGAAGGATTTTCCTGAATTGTTTGAATGAATGTATTTCTTGTATGTGAATGGAATTCTTTGAATAATTGTACTATTGATTGACACATGTGATGTATTCCTTTATTTTGATTGTGATGTTATATGAATTATTTGGATTATGATCTATCTATGAAGTATTGTTTCCTTTTGATAATATGTGTTTTGAACTCATTAGTAGTAGTTCTGAGGACAGAACTCTTCTAAGGAGGGAGTGATGTAGAACCCCGTATTTTCAAATATTATTTTAATTATTTGAAAATGAATTTAAATGATTTTGAGGATTTACATAAATATTTTCTAAGAAATTTATCCTTTGTACACGTGCAGAACACGTGCAAATGACCTTTCAGAAGTTTGAAAAGTTAAGTTTTCTTTATGAAAAATCACTATTTATTATTTGAGAATTATTTAGTATTTTTCCAGATTTTTCTGAAATTAAATGTGCGTATTTGCAATTTTTGAGAAAAGAAGGACTTATTTGCAAGATTGACAATTTTGAGGGTTGAAGTGCAAAATGTGTTTTCTGGACTTTCCGATCAGTACTTGTTGAGGTTTGAGAATATACTTTTCTATTAGATCCTAATTTAAATGATATTTGGTTTATTTTTCAAAGAAAGGAATTATATATGCAAGATGTATTTTGAAAAGGAGTATTTTGCAAATTGGGTGAAAACCCTAATATTTTAATTCGGCATATATAAGGGATTTTCCTATTCCCAGCCGTCATTGAGTATACACAGGATTTTTTGAGATTATTTTGAAGAGCAAAAGAAGAGGCTTTTTGGATCTAGCAAGGAGGAGAACTATTTCGTGGATTTTCTTCAAAACAAAGTGAGTTGGTTTGTTTTGTTGTGTTTGTTTTGCTTGTTTATTTAATTGATGAATGGCATAGGATCTCTCGTTATGCTTATTTGTGATCATTGTACCATTATTTTGTTAGTCCCATTGTATATGATATGGATTCTTTATTTGATATGGACGATTAGAACTTCTATTTGATATTTGGACCATGATGAGAAAAAAATGTAGATTTGTTGAGGATATGTGGATTTATGAGATCATGTTGTTGGAAAGCAAATTAAGAATTGTTTATGTTGTGATCAGATGATAAACATCTGGATCTAGTGATTGCAAACCAATCTTGTTTGTGTTGAGGACGACATTTAGTTTTGTTGAGAAAACCCTAATGGGAGAATTAAGAATTGAGATCATGAGAACATGAGATTTGAGTGTTTGATTAATTGAGAAATGTATCCATGATGGAGATTATTGAGAGTTGTTTATTTGCCTGGATACAAGTTAATTTGGTGATCAGTAAATCTTTAGGAAACTTTAGTTTGATTTGTGTTCAGATCTATTCTGTTTGGAAATCTGTAGCCGACAGTCGACTGGACTGCGAAGCAGTCGACTGGTTCGAGCCTACTGATGTACTTGAGTCTTGCGATTTGTTCGGGACAGTCGACCTGGACTGAGGTCAGTCGACTGGTCCTCTGCTTGTGATTTCGTTCAGTTCTTTCGGGACGGTCGACTGACTCCTTAGTAAGTCGACTGGTCATGCCTTAGACTATTTTTGTAAAATGTTGGGATATGTCCTCTGGACAGTCGACTTGTCCATTATGCAGTCGACTGGTCCTGAAGGATCATTGTGTTTGATTTGAGATATTTTGTTTAGTGTTTGATTTTGAGATGTTTCGTTCAGTAATTGATTTTGAGACATTTGTTCAGTACTTGATTCTGAGATATTGTTCAGTATTTGATGTTGAGATATTTGTTCAGTGTTTGATTTTAAGATGTTCAGTTAAGTACTGGTTTTTGAGATGTTCAGTTAAGAACATGATTTTGAGATATTTTGTTGAGCCACTTGTTAAGTGGAATTTGTTCAGATATTTGTTTTTGAGTCTCTAGAGGTAGGTGACCCTAGTATACCGGTGTTTGTTCAGTTATTTATTGAGGCCCTTTGAGGCAAATATTCAGTTATTCAGATTTTTAGTCCGGTAGGGTACACTACTCTAGGAGATTTGTTCAGTAACCCAAACTAATAAGGACAGACATTAGTAGTGTCATGACGAATGAGAACTTGAGTTATGCACCTCAGTATGGCTTTTGATGTAGGATTAGTCTCCTGAATTATCCAAGTAGTTAACTTGAGATGTGTGATTTATCTCCGGAATTATCCAGGTAGTTAACCTGAGATGTGAGGTATTTCTCCGGAATTATCCAAGTAATTATCTTGAGATGTGGGATTGACCTACGGAATGATCGGAGTCGAGGCGACGCTTTTGGGGTATTATTGTGATGACGAGTCTATGTTTAGATGTGGGATGATCTCCTGAATTATCCAGGAAAAATACCTGTGATGTGGGATCAATCTCCGGAATGATCAAGCATGGACAAATTATCATAGTTTTATCTTCATCTCTTAGTAGTCATCGTTGTCAGCATGTAGTCATGATGTTTTCTTGAATCACTTTTATGCATTTGAATTTTCTGTTTTCGGCACACACTTGGCTTTTGGTTTTGGTATCACCCCTTATTCTTTTGTTGTATTTCATACTTTAGTGTTGATTATTATTTGTTGGATATTATGTTTTAAGTTCATTTATGTTATTTGTTTTGATTAGTCGCCACTCACACCATTTTTATGGCTGACCCCTTTAGTTTGGGGGTTAGGGTTCAACTCTAGCCTCACTTGTTGCAGGTTACTGCTTAGACTGGAGGTTGGATGCTTGAGTGGGCATTTTGAGATAGTTGGATTATTTAGTGTTGTTGTAAAATTGTAAAGACATACTGTGATGTTATTGAGTTGTTAATAAAAGATTAATTTGAGTTGAGATGTTTAGACTTCCGCTGTAATTGTAATAATTGTTGTAATAAAAGAAAGAAAAATTTTAGTGGTGTTGTTGGTGTTTATTGTTGTATTGAAGTGGATTACTGGGATTTCGCCACTTATTTTCTAAGCTCTCATATTAGAAATTTGGGGCGCTACAGAGATAAACCAGACCTGAACAAGTCAATATCCTGGGTCACATTGCCCAAATACAAATAAATCCAAGTAATAAATACAATTGTTCAAATAAGCAACAAGAATAACAATAGCAAAATTTTCAGTAGCTAGTATCTCATATCACCTACACCATCAGGCACCTGGTCTCCAAAATCTGCAATTTAACAATTGCAGGAAAAGGAAAGAAAAAACAAACTCCCATCAATGCAAGTTACGGGCCGCTTGTAGTGCAGGATACAAGTACATGGAAAAAACTAACTAATAACATGGAATATGCATGATAACAATATAGAATACTGGCATGGCAAGATGAACAAGTGTAAGTGGCATGTAACAAGTGTCAAGTGAACAAGTATCATGTAAATAAGTAACAAGTGTCAAGTATCAAGTAAACAAGTATCTAGTACAAGTAACAAGTGTCAAGGATCAAGGATCAAGTATCATATACAAGTATCAAGTAACGAGTGTCAAGTGATTATGTTCAAATCTTGTATTATATCTATCTAGGTAGCACTTCATGCGCCCCAGGTTTTTATCACATGGTTGCTCCATTCAAACAAGTTATGTTTAGGCCTAGTGGTGGGTTTCTATAGGGCCGTGTACTTAGGCGTCAAGTCAAGTAACAAGTATCAAGCACGAACCACATAATCGTGAACTCGTGGCAGCAAGTTTTATCAAGCATGAATCATGTATTCATGAAACATGGCAACAAGTAATGGAAAACACGGAATCCCTTATGAGTACACATGCCTATATTGTCCACTACTAAGGTCTTACCCTTAACCCCGACTTGGTTATTTGTTATTATTAATCAAACAGGTATGTATGTGTCACAAACAGGTTAAGAATAATATGGCATGATCAAGTAACAAGTTCAGGTTGCAAGATAACCATGTACAGGCGAAAGATAACTCATAACAGGGTAGAATAACGAAAATCCTAGTTCAAGACAGCAAGACAGTACTGCATTAAATCTGGAATTTCTGTTGCTACAAAAATGCAAATCTGGATCCGTCAAAGAATCTGAAAAATAGACTTCCGGCCGAATCCAGCGAATATATATAAGTCATATAGTATTTTACAAAATCAAGTCTCAAAACAGATTTGAATCCAGAAAAGACGTTCAGGCAGAAATCAAAAGGTTGTATTCAAAGTCAGAAAAACAACATGAAAACTCTTTAATTAAATCTAAGAAAAATCTAGGGTATTCCTCTATATGTGTAGCATCAGAATATGAAGTATCATAATTTTTCAACAAAAATAGAGTAGTCAAGTAAAATCAGAAAACATCAAGATGTAGTTTTGTAAATCTGGAATTATAAACACTGCAGTACGAAAACAACAATATCTCACAAACCATAAATCCAGATCTAAATCCTCCAAAAGGGTGATTAAATAGACACAATAGGCTAACTTTCATATTCACAAATATTTTACAAACAACAAGTAGAATTAGGTCGAAAATCAGGTTCTTTACTTAACAGCAAGAAAAATCAGCTAGTATAGTAATCGTTTGGAAACATAGAACGATTTGTAAAACTCATCAAATAAATCCACAAAAATTTAGGGTTAATCCCAATCAAGTCTAGTTGTACTGTGAAAAATATTGGATCAAAATAATACTTTTAACATCACAATAAAAATAGATTACTCTTCAGAATTTATAGAAAACAAAATCTAAAAATCTCTCTACACCTTTGTAGTAAAATAGCCATAATTCACAATCCATAAATCGAAACTGAGATCCGTCAAAAGGATTAGAAAATAAACAGAATTCTCTACAGTTCATGTTCACAAATAAAATTCATATACTAACCTTAATAGGGTCTAAAATATTGATCAAAAGCAAAGGAACAGAAAAATATAGAATTATTCTTTGAACATAAAATCATCTAGTTCATGTAAAACTCATCCAAATCAACCATAACATGAAATATAGTGTACTAGATGTCCAAACAACACAGTATAGAGTATTTTATAAGTATTCGACAAGTATAACACGAATAACACATCAAGCACAGATATCTCAAAGTAGCATAAACATATACATCAAAAGTGGTCAACCCTAGGTTGTTTCATGTCATATATGTCATGAGGCAACTATGGTCAAATCATCACAATAGAGATAATAGATAACAGAGAATTCACACACAAATTATCTCTAGAACCCAACTACACTACATGCGGTATTTAGTACTTGTATTACACAAAGAAAAGAATACAAGTTACTTACCTTATAACCGACGACGGAAACGGTGTAAAGCAAGAATAACGGGCACGGATTCCCGGGCAACGAACACAATACCAACGAATGGAAGCACGTGCTCTCTATGTGCACACCAAAACAGCAAAACAACTCCAACAACAACTCTGCCAATAGCACATAGCAACCCAGTCATAACAGTGGATCCCAACCGAACACCAAACACCTTAAACAACCCTGGTCGATCCTTCACCCGAACACCGAACCGCGATAGGGAAAGAAAGAAAGGGTGGTGGCTGACGGCGGGGCTGCTCGTTGTCGATGCTGCAGTCGATGTCAGAAGAGGAGAAGAGAGGTGATCGAGGTGTTGGTCACTGCGGTCGCTGCGGTTGCAACGGAGCACCGCAAGGGACGTCGGGGAGCGCGCTGTGGGGAGAAGACGGCGGGGGGCACATAGGGTGGTCGAAGAAGGGAGGATCGGGGTGCTGGTTGGCGATGCAGAGAGATGGGGATGGCACTCGGGGTTCAGTCGCGGCGAGGGGGAAAGACAGGGAGTGGCGTAGGATCGGGAGGTGGGTTGCACGGGGATGAAGGAGAGTCGGCGGCTGATGGGGTATAAGAAGATGAATATGCAGAGGTGTAAAGCATGGGTTTATATATGTTAGATGATATTAGGGTTAGGGTGATATAGGGTGTGGGTTAAATGGGTTAGGGTTATGCAAATGGGTATTGGGTTAAGTGGTGGCTGATGGGGGTCCGGGTTGGGGTACTGGGATTGACGGGTAGCGGTATTAGGTGATAACAGGTTTGGTGGAAGATTAAAACAGGGTATTGGGAGAGGTAAATGGGTATTAAATGGGTTTTGAAATGGATTAGGGTTTTAAAAATTCAATAGAAAAATAAATTAACCAATAAAAATGTAATTTGCATTACAAAATAGTATTTATCTAAAATACTACAAATACAGTTAGTAAATAAAAGTAGATTTTTTAATAACCAGTCCAAAAATAACTATAATAACAATAATAATAAGAAAATGATAACAATAATAATGGTAATAATAATAACAGTAATAATAATAATAAGAGTAATAATAAAAAAAATAAGAATTGTATTACGATAGAAAAAATCATAGAAAATAGTTACAAATGAAATTTTTAATCGAAAACATATTTTAATAGGAGATCCAATAATTACAATTTGACAAAAGAATTTGAAGGCGGTAAAAATAATTTACGAAAATTTTAAATACATAAATACATGGAAAATACATATTTGGGGAAACAGGAGTTACATCTCTGGTTCAGCATATCAGGGGGAGTTACGAGCTTCCAGAACTCACAAACAATCCTACAATCATTTATGAGGATAATGCGACTTGTATAAAGTAAATTCAAGAATGCTTCATCAAAGGAGATAGGACGAAGCATATCTCACCAAAAATTTTCTTCACCACCATCTTCAAGAACAAAAGATGATTGATGTCAAGCAGATTAAGTCTTCAGAGAACCTTGCATATCTCTTCACAAAGTCCCTCCCAAAGTTCAGTTTTCAAAAGTTGGTACACCAGATTGATATGAGAAGACTTCAGCAGATAGGCATGTAAATGTATAGGCTAAATTTTTTTTGGGTTGAGATGTAATGACTAATTGTATTATTTTTGGGGGGTGATTTTTTATTTCAATTGGTGTAATAACTAAATGTAATAATTTTTAGTGTTTTTGATGGGGGGCATCCTTCAAATGCAAGCATCTTGAAGATGCTGATGGAGACATACTGCTGAATGTCTTTGCGCATTGTACTCTTTTCATTCGATGATGTTTTTCCCACTGGATTTTTCTTCGAAATATTTTAATGAAGCAATGTAAGTCGCACCCACTTAGATTTCTAAAGAATAGTATTCCTGAAGAATTAGTTGTACTCTTTTTTTCACTAAGGATTTTTCTCAATTGTTGGTTTTTCTTTAGAAAAGTTTTTAACGAGGCAATTTTTTAAAATGGACATCCAAAAGAGTGTTGTGAAACTGTGGCCACCAATTTAGGTGGATGCCCACCTATACAGATGACGACCCATACAAGTCACCAAATCCTAACCCTAACTTTTCCCGATTGATTCAGCTACACCTCTCTATCTCTCTCTCTTTTGTAACAATAAGCTTGATATCTATGAGAATGCTGAATTTTACCAAACCTTGAAGGTCGGTATTGAACCCGATATTCAGTTTCAAACCTTGGTAACTTAGCAAGAACCAAACCAAGTTCGTAGGATACTTCCATCCGCCATTACTACAAACTACAAACTTTTTTTCTTCTGTCAACTATAATAAGATTCACCAATAAAGCATGTCATTTATAAGAACTATCTTCAAAAGTACAAATTCAGGTCATCACAGTTGCTTTATATTAGCAGAACTAGTTACTTCCATCTTAGTCTGACTTCAGGTCTTCGGTTTCTCCTTCTGGGCAAAAAATTATCTCCTAAACTTTAAGTACATCTACATAGAGAAATACAGATACAGAAAATTTGTATGCATAAACCACTGAATATCAAACACTCTGTCATCAATATCATGATTCATGAAATTTAGCATCATATTAATGATAATAAGAGGAAGGAAATTTTAAAATTAAGCATATTAGATAATAAGATTGAACATAATACTAGAAAAGATTATATTGCTAAGAAAAAAAGGCAAATTTTCACACACTAACTCTAATACAAGCACAAAATTTTGACAATCCACACACACTAATACTGAAATTGACACAACTCCACTAACCAGAAACATAACTGAACAGTATGCTATCAATTTCCGAAGCCTGGTGCTTACATCTTCAGGGATTTCTCGGTTGGCTTGTCTCTGGAACCCAACATATTGTTAACATAACTCAAATAAGCTTTAGCTGCAGAAACTACAACGTCCTTATCTTTCCCTGTTCAACTTCAGAAGAAAGGGAACCAAGTATTCAAATTATATTAGAAAAAGCAGAAAAAAATTGTAGGGACGAACAATATGAATATTGAGAATGTTTTTACTATGTCAAATTTTATTTATTTTTTGCCAATTGCCAAAATAAAATAAAAAAAAATTTGAGCATTAGGTGCTATTAAAGAGGTAATGGTGATGGGTTTCGGTGGTGGTTGGAGATGGTGGTGGAGATGATGGTGGAGATGGTGGAGATGATGGTGGTGGTTGACGGAGATGGTGGTTTGGAGATGGTGGTCGGTGGTGGCGATTGTGGTTGGAGATGGTGGTGGTGGTTGATGGAGTTGGTGGAGATGGTGGTCGGTGGTGGTCGACGGTGGAGATGGTGGTTGGTGGTGGCGATGAGTTTGGATTTTAAACTTGTTAAGAGGTGATGACAATTTCGACATTTCATACTCTTCTTAAAGGGTTTAAACCCGTTAAGAGGTATATTCGGAGAATATTCTATTAACTTAACGGAAAATTTAATGGCATGTGTTTTTTTTGTCCATATTTAAAAACTTCGGGTGCCATTTGGGTATTTTAAAAACTTTGGTTGCTATTTGAGAATTAGGAGATGGTGGTCGGTGGTGGTGGTGAGTTTGGATTTTAAACCTGTTAAACAGTGAGGGCAATTTCGACATTTAATACTCTTCTTAAAGGGTTTAAACCCGTTAAGAGGTATATTCGGAGAATATTCTATTAACTTAACGGAAAATTTAATGGTAGGTGTTTTTTTTCCATATTTAAAAACTTCGGGTGCCATTTGGGTATTTTAAAAACTTTGGTTGCTATTTGAGAATTAGGATAAACTTTGGCTGCTATTTGAGAGTTTCAGATATGAGATATCGAGATTATATTTCATAGAGCAGTTAAAGGCAGAGATAATTTCAGACATCAAATACTGAGATTATATTTCAGAGAGCATTTAAAAGTAGAATCTAATATTCGAGGTAACTAAAGAAATGAGTAACCCTTGTTAAAAATTATGGGAAATAATGTAAAAGCTCTACAAAAATAACCATCTACAATCTTATTTGAATTGGCTCATCAATTCATCGCAATTCATACAAGAACTAAATCTAAGGTTGCGTTTGGATAGTTGTTCTGAAAACAGTTTTCTAATAAGAGTTTTCTGAAAACTGTTTTCTGAAAATGAGAGTGTTAAAGCTGTTTGGTAAGTTTTTCTGAAAATGAGTTTGTGAAACCTGTTTGGTAATAATTTTTTCTGAAAACTGTTTTCTGAAAATTAGACTGTAAAATGCTGTTTGGTTAAAAAAAAAAATTGAAAACTGTTTTTTAGAAATGAGAGTAAAAAAAGCCAATTTGGTTAACACAAAAATCTGAAATTTTATTAAAAAATAGTTATTGGATAATGTGCTTAGAAAATGTGTTTGGGTTTAAAATTAAATTCTCAAAATAATTTTTTTGCAGTTTTCGTGACAATGAGCTTATAAACGGTGTATGTTTAATCAACTTGCATTAGTTTTGTTCTGAATTTTTTTTTCTTTGCAGTTACAGAGCAAAGTTCTACAAGTATACGACAAGCAGCGTGCCAAGATTCAATGATCAACCAATCAGTAAAACAGCAACACCCACTCACCAAAACAGCAAACACTCCAAATTTCCACACAAAACAGCGAACACCCACACCGGATCCTCTTCTCACAACTCCAATCAGCAAATTCCAACCAAGTTCCTACTCCCAAAACACCAAACACAACAACACTCTAATCAGATCCCCCTACCTCTAAACACAAAACAGCGAATTCTGTTTCTCTTCCTTCTTCACTTCGACGCAGGGAGAGAGAAAGGCGACCAGGCATGGTGGTGCGACTGGGTGGCGACGAGCAACGGCAAGGGCGTCGGGAGGTCGCGAGGTGGTCGTGATGGCGGAGCGACGACGGGATGGAGAGATACAGGGACTAGCGGCAATGGCGTTTCGAAAGGTGCTCTGTTTTGGTGGGAGAAACAAGGGAGGAGAAGACGGGGGGGGGGGGGGGGGTTGGACGTTGATGACGACGACGAGAGGCGAGGGGGTTCTGCGGTGGTTGCGGGGTGAACGGGGAGACGAAGACGATGGTCGACAAGGCGGTGGCGAGGTGGATTAGGAGGAGTGGCAATGGGTTCGAGCGGTTGGTGGGTTTGCAAAGACGAGGGGATGAACTCGGTGGTGCACAGGGATGAAGACGATCGGGGTCGCGAATGCGGAGACGAGGGCAAGGGCTAGAGCAATGAGGCGGTGACGGAGAGGTACAGGTGGGATGGCAATTGGAATTGGGTTCAATGATGAAGTGGGGATGAAGACGAGGAGGGATAGGAGTAGCACGGCGAAGACGATGATGGGGGAAGAAGACGGAGGTGGAGCGGAGGGCGAAGAGGCCGCGACTGGGCTCAAGGGAAACAGGGACGGACTTTGGGTTTTGGAGCGGCTCGAGGAGGAAGATGGGGTGATGAATAGGGGGGGTTAAACAGAGGGCGGCGTCAAAAAAGAGAGAGGAAGGAGGTAACCAAAAAAAGAGAGAGAACGAGATAGAAAAGGGGGCTTGGGTTTTTTTTCTGAAAAAAGGCCCCAAAATGAGATGCCCAAGTACGTAATCAAACGCGTTTTCATAAATTTTTTTCTAAGAAAAGCCCCAAAACGACTATCCATTGGGGCCCTAAGTTATCCTAGTAAAAGATGCAGTAACTCTTCAATTAGAGTTGTTAATCACCCTAAGGGGGGTGAATAGGGTGATCGTGCGGTATTAAAAAAAATTAAAATAAAGTAAAGTAAAGGCAAGAGTGATAAGAAAAGCAAAAACACAGATGACACAGCGATATAACGTAGTTAGACCCTCAGGTCTACGTCCACACCACCTACTTGTAGCAATTCTCCGCCACAAGCGTTCCACTATACTCAAAACCCTTGTACAATGATTCTCGAATTCAGGCCGAGAGACCTATTACACCCACAGGACTTCTAATCCAAGTCCCGTCAATCTCCCCGAAGTGGAAAAGAAATGAAAAGAAAAACCTAAAAATCGTTAAAGATCTTGACTGAAGAATACAACCAAATAAACGCTTACACTCGGATTGATTTATTGAAGGATTAGTTCTCAAGAGTTTTTTCAGAAGTAATTAGGTGAGAGAGACAGAGTGGATTCGTCATTATTAATAGACGATGAAGAGTATCAATCCAAAAATGGAAACGATACTTTTCAAGAATATACATAGCGCAGTGTGCGGTCGACTGTCATATTGGTGCGTTCGACCGTTCAGCTCTCTGACGTAAAGTAGAGAGGTGAAAGGTCGACTGCTCCTCGAACAACTAAAGTTGCGATCGACTGCCATGCGGTCGACCGGTCACGAAGTGCGGTCGACCGGTCACGCTGTTTATTCCGAATCCACCCTGTTTTCTTACCATAAACTAATTCTTCTTAAATCAATCTTATACAATTATAATCTCACGAAATTAGAAAGAAAAATTCGGCTCTTGATATCTTCCTCTTTTGCTTGTGGACCAATTAATCAAGAATTCTTTTTGAATATCTTCCTCTTTTGCCATTATTATTTATTGCTTTCCTTGTTTGTATATTTGTGAATCTTTCTTGGATCTCTTTTTTATAATCTTTGATCCTGAAAATCTGACATACTAAATTCAAATTTATTAGTATGAGTGAGCACATTTTGTGCACACCAAACTAGAAGTCTACAATCTCCCCCTTTTGGTGTGAACAAAACATGCACGAATGTTTGAAAAAAGAGATTTTCAACATATGAATACTCCCCCTGAATTTAACACATATAAATAAAAGAGAGAAGATTTTCCTATAAATAAAAGAGAAAGAGAAGTCCTATTGAAAACATTCAATAGTTATAATATTGGAGAAGTCATATTGAAAACATTCAATGGATTCAATAGTTATAATATTGGAGAAGTCATATTGAAAACATTCAATGGTTATAATTCTCCCCCATTTTGGAACATACCAAGAGGGGATAAATAGAGGAGACATTAGCTTAAAAAAATTTGTCATGCCCCGCTTCCCAAAAGGAATACGGAATACGAGTACCCGAGATCCAATACACCCACACCAATACGCACTCGCACACAAGAGCGCATGAGGGAGCTTCGGCACACGGGGTGGATGACGGACGGGGCCACGTCGATGGAGAAACAACAGTGACGAAAACATAGTGGCTGTCAATGTCGTAGATGTTGTCTGTCGCGGCTGCCTGGAGTCGAGGAAGAGGACTGGCTGACCGCAATGGAAGGCAGGGCGCGCTTGCCTTGCTGCGGCACACAGGAAGCTACAGTGCCGCGCAAGGTAGCTGCGCAGCAGGGGAGCGACGGCTGCGAGGCTGTTGACGCCTCGACGCTGGTCGCGAACGCACCAAGAGGGGGGAGAAGGATGAGCGGAAGAGATCGGGATGGCGAGGAGCGGGGGAGAAGGCAACGGGGCAGTGGGATGCTGTAGCAGAGGATGGGGACATTGGCGTGTCGCGATGGCGGCGCGAACAGGCGGAAGGCGGACGGGAGATGGTGTTGGTGACGGGGTTGAGAGAACCGGGGTTGAGAATTTGGCGGCTGCATAGAGAAGATGAAGCGGCAGGTAACGGGGGGTGATGGGTTTATGTATATAGGATGCATTAGGGTTAGGTTAGGGGGCAGACGGGTGTACAGGGTTTCAAACATACATGGATGGAAACGGGTCTGGGGTGAAGCAGGTTCGGGTCTGGGCTTAAATGCGTAGTTAGGTGGGTTATTGGTATAGGATTTAGTTAATGGGTATTGGGTTTATTAATGGGTTAATGGGTATTAAAAATCTATTAGGGTTTCAATAAAATTTAATTCAAAAATATAATTAAATTAATATTAAAAGTAAATAATTTATTCAATAGAAAATATACAATTAGAAATACCATAGTACAATAAATCAAATAGTATACACTGAGTTAATACTCAAATACAAGCAAATACAATAGGATCTTTAATATACAATCAAAATAAAATAACAGTAATAATAATAATAGTTAGATTTGTATTAAAATATAAAATCATACAAAATAGTTACAAATACAATTATTGATCGAAAACAGATTTTGAAATAGAAGATCTAAAAAAATACATTTTGATAAAAGAATTTGAAAACCGGAAAAAATAATTTGCGAAAATTTTTAAAATGCAGAAAATACACAAAAATACATATTTGGAAAAACAGGGGTTACAAAAATAAATCTTTGAAAGTTCGTAGAATAAATCATCAATAAGAACGCCAAAATTGAAAGCATATTATGATTTTATGATGAATACAATCTTGTTAAAGAAATGGAAAGAATCTTCTTACATGATACCGTTGGTAGCGAGACTCTTTGCTATATAGTGAGAGCTCTTCATAATATCATAGATTCGAGATTCTCCCCAATACACATGAAATCAACAAAAGAAAATCAAAATTTTGAGAGAGGAACAGTAATTTTAGAAGCCTTTGAAAACATAGGTCAGAGAGATAACCGTTCGACAGCCCGGTCGACCGTACTCTGCAGTTTTTCAAAAGATTTCCAGAGAGCATACCGGTCGACCGCAGATGCTGAAACCAGTTCTATTTATGAGCAAGATCTCTTTTGACGAATGAACCATTTGCAGGTTGTAGGGGTTATAGAGAATGGCTTCTACTGATATATATGGATCTATGATAAAAATCCCCTTTTTCTGATTGCCGTGAAACCTTGCAAAAAGATATGTAGAAGTTAAATACTTTGGTGAATATGAGTATGTATAAGCTACATCTATAAAATCCTCTTTTTGTTGATATGCACCAAGTTGATATATATGCATCTTATCAGTCATTTGAAAACATAGGACTGGTTTACTTGATAGTGATCAAGTATATGAGAATTTTTCCATGCATCAATGCTAGCATATGTAAGCTTATGCAAGTTTGACAGATAGCACTTAAGTCATGTAAAGATAAAAGAATCTAATTCATCACATATTTAGATAATAAATTTCATGCATATATTGAGATGAAACATTTGCAATTACAATTAAGCCTACTCATCATCATCTCCTTCTTCTTCTTCTTCTTCTTCACTTTCCTCTTCCTCATCATTAGGAGGAGGAATTTCCTAATCAGCCTTATTTTGCAAGAATTCAAGTGTATTGACATAGTATCCGTAGACTTGCATTTGATGAGCAACAAACTGCTCATAGGTCACGAATGACGATGAGGAGGAGGAGGAGGACGCATTTTTGCGACACGAGGAGGAAGGAGCTCGTGGTGCTTGTTTTGCTTGCCTAGCTTGTTGTTGGGCTTGACGGCGGCGAGCCTGCTAATTAAACGGAACATCAATGCCCATTTTTTGAGGGAGGATGGGCATAGGACTTTTACTGAGCAAATAATTCCCGACCTCAATACGGGAATCAATGGCGAGGTTGTAGATAAGAGCTAAAAGGGAGACCAGGATTTGAAGTGGTAGCATAATTCATCGTATGAATGATGAATGTAGCAAGGTCAAATTTATATTCCCCCAGAATAAGAAAAATGATGAAGGATTGGTCGACCCTAATTTCTGATTTGTCATTTTTCTTGGGCCAGATATCAGCATTAACAATTTTATTGAGAACACGAGCGGTATCGGTAAAGTTGGTAGGAGCGGGATGAGGAAGATGAGAAAATTCTTGTTGGACAATCATTGACTTAACAGTATTTTCATTGTGACCAGGCTTATAATTGAGAGTTTTAAATTCTAGGTGATACACATCAAACTCCCCTTCGGGAAACTCGTATCTCCCCCGAAGATATTCGAGAGTGATTTTAACCCTACGACCAAGGATGATAGAAGAGAGGGTAAGATCATCATCTTGAAGTCTATCAAGATTAGCATAGAATTGTTGAGTTAGAGACTCGGAGTGAGTGCTAGGGGTAGCAAGATAGTTTTCCCATCCAAACTCCCTAAGAATTCTAACCATGACTGAAAATTGCCTACCCAAGGATGACAGGTTAATAACCCGATTTGCAACAACGAGGGCATCATTGAGAGAAGAGAAGAAAAGATCAGCACACTGTGAGTTGCAAAAAATTATACCATTTCTAGTGACGGATTTGGAGGCAACAACTTTCTTGCCCTTTGATTTGTGAGAGAAGGAAGCCATTGAGACAGAGGATGAGAGAGTACTATTGAGATATTTTGACGAAAAACTTCAGAGATGAGAGTTTACAAGATGGGTTTATATTTGAAGGCTAGGGATTCTATATGAGGTTGAGAGGTTAGGGGTGAAGGAGTATTTATATTGGAGAGGGAATAAGCAGATCAGCCGACTTGATCGGTCGACCGGTTCAACAATACGATCGACCGCTCAACACTAAATAGAAGATTTTGAATTAGCGATTTATGACAGAAGGGTGGACGGTCGACCGGTCCATTCTCGACATACAAGAAAGTTTTAGGAGGTACGGTCGACCACTCGGTCGACCGGTTACTCACCTTTTGTGAGCATAATTAATCAATGTTTATTATAAATTTAAGCAAGTATAGATTTTACCCGGTGCTATGCTTATTTGAAGAACACCGTTCTTCACTTATTTCCTTGATAGTGATGCAGGTTACTACTATGCCTGTTGAGGTGCGTCTTCTATCAAGGTTTCTGCCCTTTTTATACGTTGAAAACTTCATACTGCCCACCTGTATGTTTGTAGGAATCCATGTGAGTTTTGAGCCTCCATCAACATTCTTTCTTATCTAGACAAGATTAGTGTTCCTTTTTAGTGAACAGTTATAAGAAATATGCCGGAGTCTATAGCAGAAATTACATGTGATTCAACTATGCCTTGGGTCAAGCACACTTGTATGATTTATATTTGTTTTGTGATTGTCTTGATTTTTATACAAGTGTGTATAACATGATGATTTTTGATCAGGTATTGGTTTTTCGTAACCAAGCCCTCGATTATCATGATAGGATCTTGAATCTTTTGTAATAAAGTAACTGGGCCCTTCATGCTTTTCAATAATTTTTTCAAGCTCAATTACCTTTTTACACAGTCTTTTCTAGTTATCTCATCGTCTTTTGTGTTCCAACAAAGAGTATCTAGTGTTGCATCAAGAATTCTATTTTGTTTAAGGGCTTCATTACATCCTTCCACTACTTCATCAAATTTTCTTTTACATTCATCTAAGTCATTTGTGAGCTTGGCAATAGAAACAGATTTCTTCTGAATCTCTCTAAAGTGATCATCATGCTTTAATAGCGATTCACAAATTTGTTGTTTTAAATTCTCATTTTCTTCTAGCAAAATATCATGATCTTTTTGACATGACTCAAGTATTTCCAAAATTAGGGCATTCTTATTTTTCAGTTTCTATTTTTTTGTTATGCAAGCGTCATGTATTTCATTAGAATTTTGTTTATATTGCCTAAGTTCATGACTTAATTTCCTGGCATAGTCTTTCAAACCATTACATATATCTACGAGTTCATCATAAGTTGGTTGTTCGATTACCTCTTCTTGAGAAGGTGATTACACCTCACCACTCCAAAGATTCATGAAGCCGATGTCGTCGTGGCCTTGCTCTTCCACACTTGAGTCCGAGTCTAGCCAAGTTGTCTTTAGCGCCTTCTTCTTCTGACTTGGATTTGAGCGATAATATACCCTGTTCCAGTCTTGTTGACTGGGGCAGTTTGCACGGATTTGTCCGAGCTTCTTGTACTTGTAGCACACATCCTCCTTCTCATTTTCCCTTTCTTCTTGATACCTGCCATATTTTTTGTTTTTGAGGTACTTACGAAATTGTCTTGTTAATAGAGCAATGTCCTCGTCTGACACCTCATGATCTGAATCAGCTTTTGATGGTCGGACCTTTTCTGCCTTTAGTGCAATGATTTTCTCCTCAGTCTTTGGTTCAATCCCGATATTTTGCCTGTATCTTTTTGTCTCCATCATTTTCATCTCGTAAGTTTTTAGCTTTCCTTGAAATGTATAGTAGTCAAATCCCTTCTCTTCGAGAGTCTCTCTCATTGCCGCGGTCTTAACATCCCACTCTGTCATGAGACAACTTATGAGCTTTCCGACCTTTTGGTCATCATCAAGCCCCTTACCCAAGCTCTCTAGCTCGTGGGCAATGATATCGAAACGGACGAGCATTTGGTCCACATTTTCACATGGCAACATGCGAAACACATCAAATTTATAAAAACACAAATTCACTTTAGCTTTTACCTCGGAAGTGGTTCCTTCATGCCGCTTCAGCATGTTGTTCCAGATCTCGTAGGCTATTTTGCAGTTACGCCCGCATCGCATTAGCTCTTCATTGTTCAACCCTACATAAAGAGACGTCATGGCTTTGGAATTTGCTGTTTTGAGGGATAACTCCGCTGGTGTGAATGCCTTTTTTCCATTGCTCACCGAGATTTCTATATTGTTGATACATATATTCCATACCTCTTCTCCGAGCATTTGTAAAAAATGAGACATACGAACTTTCCAGGCGTCATAGCATTTTCCATCAAAAAATGGTGATCGTGTAAGACTTGTCCCATTGGAGACGAAAGGCTCCGATGAGTACAAGTTTTGGGGAGGAAGGATTTCGGCCATTGGACCTTTTGCTTAAGCTTTTAAGCTTTTTATAAGCACCTCGCTCTGATACCACTGTTAATCACCCTAGGGGGGTGAATAGGGTGATGGTGCGGAATTTAAAAAAAATTAAAATAAAGTAAAGTAAAGGCAAGAGTGATAAGAAAAGCAAACACAGACGACGCAGTGATATAACGTGGTTCGACCCCCAGGCCTACGTCCACACCACCTACTTGTAGCAATTCTCCGCTACAAGCGTTCCACAATACTCAAAACTCTTATAAAGTGATTCTCGGATTCAGGCCGAGAGACCTGTTACACCCACATAACTAATTCAAGTCCCGTTAATCTCACCGAAGTGGAAAAGAAATGAAAAGAAAAACCTCAAGATCGTTAAAGATCATGACTGAATAATACAACCAAATAAATGCACACACTCGGATTGATTTACTGAAGGATTAGTTCTCAAGAGTTTTTTCAGAAGTAATTAGGTGAGAGAGACAGAGTGGATTCGTAAATATTAATAGACAGGGAAGAGTATCAATCCAAAAATGGAAACGATCCTTTTCAAGAATATACACAGCGCAGTGTGTGGTCGACCGTCATATTGGTACGGTCGACCGTTCAGCTCTCTGACGTAAAGTAGAGAGGTGAAAGGTCGACTGCTCCTCGAACAACAAAAGTTGCGGTCGATTGCCATGCGCTCGACCGGTCACTCGCTGTTTATTCCGAATCCACCCTGTTTTCTTACCATAAACTAATCCTTCTTAAATCAATCTTATACAATTATAATCTCACGAAATTAGAAAGAAAAATTTGGTTCTTAATATCTTCCTCTTTTGCTTGTGGACCAATTAATCAAGAATTTTTTTTGAATATCTTCCTCTTTTGCCATTATTATTTATTACTTTCCTTGTTTGTATATTAGTGAATCTCTCTTTGATCTCTTTTTGATAATCTTTGATCCTGAAAATCTGGCACACTAAATTCAAACTTATTAGTATGAGTGAGCAAGTTTTGTGCACACCAAACTAGAAGTCTACAAGAGCTCTATCGATCCTGAGGTTTTTCAATTTAGTCTCTTTTCTCTAACTCGTGTTTTAAGTTGCTCGATTTTCTTTAGGGTCGCAGAGGCTTGCCACATAAGCAGAGGTTGTGAGCAGAAAATTTTTCCGTACTGACCCACTTTTTGAAAATATTTGGCGCCCTGACCCACTTCCGAAAACAATTAGCGATTTGACCCAGTTTTGGACACGTCAGCATAAACCGTTATTGGAAATAACGGCATAGGTTATTTATATGCCGTTATTTTCAATAACGGCATCTATTTTACATTTTTTTACCATGCCGTTATTTGGAATAACGGCATCAGTATATTTATCTTACAAGTGTGAATCTTCTAACTTTAAAAAATTCTAAGTGTGAAAAAAACTTATAAATAATGCCGTTATTCCCAATAACGACATTCGAATGACTGATGCCGTTATTGGAGATAACAGCATCAGTTATATATAAATGAACTCTTGTCATTGTTTGGAAACAGAGAGGATGAATAATAATTGATTTAAAATAAAAAAAAATTATAACTGATGTCGTTATTTGGAATAACGGCATCAGTTATAAATTTTTTTAAAAAAATTAACTTATTCGTCAGAGAGGATGAATAATAAGTTACTTTTTTATATAAAAAATTTATAACTGATGCCGTTATTCCAAATAATGGTATTAGTA
The DNA here is from genome assembly GCA_017893485.1 of Hemerocallis citrina. Lineage (NCBI taxonomy): Eukaryota > Viridiplantae > Streptophyta > Magnoliopsida > Asparagales > Asphodelaceae > Hemerocallis > Hemerocallis citrina. Next base: position 283,873,040 of record CM030358.1, read on the forward strand.
TTGAGAATGCCGTTATTTGAAATAACGGCATCTGTTATAAGGTTTTCACACTTGCAATTTTTTTTTCTAAATGGAGACTACAAGCTGTCGAAAAACAAAATAACCTATGTCGTTACTCCAAATAAAGGCATGACATTTTTTTTAAATATAGATGCCGTTATTGAAAATAACGGCACGTAAATAACTTATGCCGTTATTTCCAATCACGGTTTATGCTGACGTGTCCAAAACTGGGTCAGATCGCTAATTGTTTTCGGAAGTGGGTTAGAGCGCCAAATATTTTCAAATAGTGGGTCAGTACAGCAAAATTTTCTTGTGAGCTTAAGCTACAGCAGGAAACACATTAAATGGTCTTTGCTGAGGGATCTCACCACAGAGTTTGTTATTTTTGAAACTTACATGCCTAATACTTATTATTGAAGTCAAGCTTTGCAGTATCCCCAAATAGCTGATTCGAGTGGAGGTCAACATAAGATGAACTATCTGGCAACACAATCTCAGAGATGCTCGACATTATGAAGTGGTTAGAGAGTTTGAGCGTTTGCAAGCTTATGAAGTTGGCGAGAAAATTAGCAATGTTTTTTGTGAGAAAGTTATTGGATAGGTCAATAGAGCTCAAGTACTCTGGTTGCGAAAATGATCGGAGGTTTTCTGGAGAGAATGAGGTTCCATAGGTTCCCCAATATGCAACCGATTCCGGAATTGAACCAGTTAAAGAATTACTGTCAAGTGAGAGATAAGAGAGAGTTTTAAGGTTGCCAATTTGGCTAGGCATAATGCCTGTGAAATTGTTATCATTCAAAGAAAGTGTACTAACAGAGAGCAAACTACATAGAGAAATCGGTATCTCACCTGAGAACTAATTGTATGAAACATTTGGCAAGGATGATGAGATTGAGAAAAAGAGCTTGTTTAATGTTTGAGAATGATGAAAGGAGAGAAAGAAAAAAAAGATTGAGATATTAAAGGATAAGGGTAGAAATGTAATTTAATAATTCAAAATTAACGGAATGGATTAAGTTAATGGATGAACGTGTATAATGTATTTTTTCAAACGTTATATGAGCATTTTGTACTCAGGCCAAACTTTGAGAGTACTTTGATTTTTGCCCCATTTTAAAATTATTTCTCATTGATTTTTTATTGCTTGAGATAAGTTTGAAGTAAAAATGAGGTATGTATAATGAGTAATGCTTTAGCCACTACCAATTTCACTACCATTTCCTTCACTACCTTAGGTGGCATACTCCTATCGGAGAGTTCTCCCACCTACTCTATCATTCCCCACCTATTGGAATGTGCCACATAAGGTAGTGAAGAGAAATGTAGTGAAATTGGTAGTGGCTCTAGCATTACTCATGTATAATATATGTGGAAAAAAAAAAAGAATGGTAATAAGTTTTAAATATAATTTTAAACTATTTATAACACTACTTTGTAAGATGGGACCCACCAAATTTAATTTAATAATACCTAAAGGAACACATTCTCTCATTTTCCCAACTCAACTAGGTTGAAGTTCACCCATTTTGCTGATATTAAGGGATCAGTTATCACATCAGGTAAGAAATAAAACTTTATTTCATTTGGTAAAAACATCTATTTAGCTTAAAAGTTTACTTCCTCATCTAATACTTGAGTACCAAACAAGCCCATACACGAATCTGTATATATACAGATATTATAATTGACAAGAAATGTACAGAATTTATAATTCAAAAAAGGTAAAAGGGATATGAACAACTTGCTCATTTAATAAATGAGCAAGTGATGAGATGGCATGCATGTGATTGAAAAATCCTAAAAGTGATTAAATACTCAATGTATCACATGCATGCCATCTCATCAATTGCTCATTTATTAAATGAGCAAGTTGCTCATATCCCTTTTACCCTTAAAAAAAGACATTTTAATAAACTTAAAGGAATCTATCAGAATTTTTCCATGTGATTTGCATCATTGCATCTGAGGCAAATTTGAGAAATTTTCTTACATTGTAAGTTTCGGTATTTAAGGTATTAGTAAAGTTAGGAAACGTCTATGTAAATCTTAAACCTGTGCAACTTTCTATAAAGTAAATAAATTTTAAAATTCAGCAAAGAATTTCATTCTCAAATTGATTTGCCACTTTCTTAACCCATAATTGCATTAATATAAAAAAAGAAATCCTAGTTCATCTTTTTTTTTTTTTTTTAAGAAAAATGTGGAATATGGCCACCCTATTTCATTAATAAGAAATTAACGATACAAACCTAGAGAACTGGGCCAGATTGCAATTTACAGACAGAAAATAAAACATAGAAGCAACATGATTCGTACAAACAACAAATCCCTCCAACAACCCTGGAGGGTGGGCCGACAAAAAGCTCGGTCCCGCAAAATTGTATGTACGTCAGTTTAGCTTCGTACACTGCCTCCACGGCACATGCACACCCACCTGAAACTAGTCCGGCAGGATTTTATCACCCGCTGATCCCTGCCTTCTCCTTGCTGGGGGGACCCCATCTTTGGGCCCAAGCCCCGCAAGCTGACATATGAAACCACGACACATGCACGACAACCGCACCATCCTACCATCTCCACCACTCATCCTACAAACGCGCCAGTAGCTCCCACAACCACTACCAAAGAGATAGCCTTAAAGATGATACATTCACCTCTTTCACGATTGTGCTTTCTCAGGCAATTTCTCACCAAACAACTATCTTGCTCACCCACCAAAAAAGACCACGCTCCAAGAGAGAGTCGTGGAGAGGATACCTTCACTTCTCTCACGCTCTTGCTCTTTCAGGCGATTTCTCACCATACAGACTCATTTCGACTCTTACTCCCAAACCGAGGGAAGAGGCAATGCTATTACGAGACAGTAGCCTAAGCTGGAGTAAGCTCAATAGCCTGATAGTAGGCATTGTCAAGACTGCACCGGCGACATCGTAGGACACCCCAGAATTTGAATGAGCGAACATCATGGAGGGACCCCATCTTCGGGCCCAAGTCCTACAATCGTGCAATACAACGTACTTCACACTCCCCACCACCAACAGCAAAACAAACAACCACCAGTCGCCGTCGCCGTCGGGGGGTGTGATCGCGACCAAAGGCGCGGGAGGATGCTCTGGCGCAACGACGGCGTCACTCCGCGACCTGAGGAGGAGCTACGCACTCAGCATCGACGACCACATGATCTGGCGGTCGGCTTCGGGCGTTGCTCTGGTGGCGACGACGGCGGATCACTGGCGTTACGACGGCAAAGCTTTGGCAGAGGAGGTCATCCGAATAGGCGCCGCAGATCATGGAGGGACCCCATCTCGGGCTCAAGCCCCACAATCGTGCAATACAACATACTCCACACCTCTCACACCAAAACCAACACCAGATATGATAAGTTACCTCAGGATCTGAGCACCAGTTGCCGTCCGGGAGAAGGGGGGACCAGTCGACCAGATCCGAACTGCAGGTGGTGCGATCTCCCCACTGTGGGAGCTTTCCCCCTACGGCGTCGGGGAGTGACGTGAGGCGACGGGGGTTGGGCGCACCTCTCGCCGTCGCCCAGATTCAACGATCTGGGTCTTTGTCCCTTGGCATGGGCACGGCATCGGCGTGAGGAGCTCGCCAAAGGAGCTCATAGGCCCCGTCTTCGAAGCGGCGTGGTCTCGTCTTCGAAACTATGGGAGGAGGGTGCAGGAGGGGAGCACGAAGGGAGGAGGGCGACGTGGTGAACCACTGCGACGGGGTGGCGGCGACAAGCCCTAGCCGCCGCCCCAGATTTTTTCAGATCTAGGGTTTGTTTTTTGGGATTTGGGAGTTAATTTTTCTCTCTAGACTTTTCTAGAGAGAGAAACTCTCTTTTGTAATTCTTATTGATATATACAATCTTTGTTTTGAACTTTTCATCTTTAAATTTCGAAGACAAAATCAATCTTTGTTTTCCCTTTCAATATTCTTCTTAGCGGTAGTCGCAGTTCACTGGAATTAGGGCTTGCAAGTTGGAAAAAGGACTGCAGGATAAGGGCCCACTACAACACAAACGGGCTACACTGGCATTTTTTTGGCCTATTCTGGCGCTTTTAAACGTCGGGTTAGGTCCTACCGGTGTTTTTGAAAATGCCGGTAGAGGGGTCGGGGTAGCGCGCATCACGGTAGCCTCGGGGTCTACCCTAGCCCTTTCTAAAAACACCGGTATAGGCATAAGTCTACCCCAGCATTTGAAAAAAATGCCGAGGTAGACATATTTTTGAATTTTTATTTTGTTTTTAATTATTTAATGTTATTTTTTAAAATTCTACCTACCCCGGTGTTTTTGTGCAAAAATATCGGGTTAGGTACACGTTTATAATTGGTAACACACAAATATATAAAAACAAATACTAAATGCAAAAGAATATTCAGATATATAAACAAAAATAATACAAAAGTACATACATATGCTGAGAGCATCCACAATGGTGTTTCTCATATTTGAGAAAATGGCAAAATAGCATATAGCAAAAATCGCAATTTGTTGCAGTCAACATTTGCTATAATTTGAAAAAGATGGAACATCTTGTTTCGTCCAGTTTTGTTTTTTTGTTTTTTTTAACGTAACGTTTACATTAATTAACCCCTAATTAGATATTAAAATAAGTAAATTAAATAAATTAAATATTAAAATATATATTAAACTATCTAATTAATCACCAAAACAAGGCAAAATAGCTGGACGGACGTGTTATCCTGTCCAAGCCTATTTTGGCTTCAAACGGGACAACATGTCCCGTTTGATAATTTTCCGATTATTTATTTATTTTTTTATCATTATTTTTTTAAATATTTTTTTGTTCAGATCATTTAAAAAAAACATATGAGACGAAATAACATGTTTCGCCTGATCTCATTAAAAAAATAAAAAAATAGGGACGGAACAACATGTTTCGTCCCTTATAAAATGAGAATCGCCATTTCGTTTCTCAGATTTGAGAAGCGACTGTAGCGATTTTGCCAAAATATGTCAAAATAGCAAACGACTGCAAGCGCTCAATTATGAAAATATGAGAAAATGACAAATATAGCAAACGACTGTGGATGTTCTTATTCCATACATTTTGCTCCAACATACACAGTAGTCGTTTTTCAGTACATTTTGGTCCAACATACACAGTATCTTATAATCACCATCACATTCATGAAGAAAAATTGATCTTATAATCTATGAGAGGCTGAGGTGAAATCAAGCTTAGTTGGGTTGAAAGGGAAAGGCATCTCCATTTGATGAAGAAGCTGAGTGTCATGAACCAAAGGATTACTTGATTTGGAGAGAAGTTAACAAGTAACAACACAGAAATAGTGAAAGAATTTACCAAATTGCTTTCTCCAAAGTTTGGAAGAATTCTTTCCACTCATTGGCATTTGCAAGATCAGCATATGCGATTAATCCTAAACCTGCAGTGAGCGTCACCTGATTTGCAAAGGAGTTCTTTAGTCCTATAGACTGGTATTATCGTGCATTTTCTTCTTTTTTTATAAAGAGCTGAGAGTGTTGATGTACATTCGTTCTAGCTCGATGGTTAAAATTTTACCAAGAATAAGAAATAGTTCTGAGTATAATTGATTCTTACAGTTGGAATGATCTTCGATTCAAAAAATTTCAGAGGCCGTCTCTTTAGTTTCTTCTTCACTAACTGGTGGTGGTGGCGGCTTCCAGAGAAAAAAGTATGAGATCAGAGTGTATCCACTACCCAAGATTGTAATTATAAGAGCATCTGTAGTCGTGGGCTAAATACCCAAAATTTGAAAAAATTTGGAATAAGAGAGCTGCAGTCGTCGTCCAAATACCTAAAATTTGGGTGTACGATGAATAGTGCATTGCCAAATATAGTAGACGATTTGGCAAAAACCAAAATATAGCTAATGGCGTATTTTATTCCGTCCATCAGTAGAGACGAAAGATAATATTTCGTCTCGTAGGTGAGACGTACAAAAAGTGCCTTCAGACGATGGATTAAACACCGTTTCAAAAAAGGAAGAAAAAAAAATTAAGAGAGGATGTAATATACACTGTCTCAACCAATTCAGGAAAAGACGAAATAGGAGGACGGTAGATTAACTACCGTCCCTCCCTAAATTTTTTTTTTTTAACCTTTGTATGATTACCATTTTGCCCTTTCTTTAATCCAATCAGGAAAAAAAATCCATTTTGCCCTTTCTTTAATCCATTTTGCCCTTTCTTTACCATTTTGTCAACCATTTTGACCTTTGTATGATTACCATACAGCGTCCCACCAATAAAAAAAAAAAAATTAAACAAAACCAGCGACGAGTCAATATACACCGTCCGGGTTCTGCGCATCATTCGATTTCATGCTTCGGACGGGAGATAATCTCCCGTCCTTGCATATTTAAAAAAAAAAAATAAATTAAACCGACGATGGATCATACCCCGTCCAAACTTCAATTTGATTTTTTAAATATTTTTTCGATTCAAAGACGATATATTATTTTACGTCCCGAAATATTTTTCAAACCGCACACTCTACGACGATAGACAATCTTCCGTCTTTAAAGAAAAAACATACGACAAATCGAATATAGCTTTGAACGACTGCAGCAAGATTCTTTTTTTCCTATTTCTAATTGCTATATACCCAAAATTTGGCAAGTAACGACTACAGATGCTCTAAGAAAGGGGTAGACCAGGATCCTGTTTGAGCTGCATTAAATGGTATAACTTGAATTCATTTAGCCTGTAGAGTAGATAAGTTTGACGGCAATGTGAAATTTTCAAGTTTACAATCATTAAGATGAATAACTGGTCATTTAGTAGACAGTGATATAAAATGTTAGAAATTATTATAGTCCCATATTGATTGTAGAGTTGTTTTGATATTTGTTCTCCTCCTATATATAGGTGGTATTGTACTTGGTTAAACTCAATTCAATATTCAGTATTATTTTCATCTCTTTGATTTATCTTAACATGGTATCAGAGCTAATTATCCAAATTTTTCCTTCTTAAATTTCCTTTACAAAAATTCTCAAAACCCAACAGCCAAAAAAAAAAGATACAGCCGCTCTCTCTCTCCCGACCAAATCCCCTAAACCCACTGTAGCATCGTCTTCCCCAATTGCTCCGGCGACGCCCTCTCGTCGTCGCCACCTCCCGCCGACCTATCCTCGACGCCCAGTTACCCAAAACCCCACCCCATCCTCCTCTTCCGCTCTACTCGACATTATCAGCAACCAACCCACACGATCTCTTCGTCGTCAAAATGTAGAACCCCGTATTTTCAAATATTATTTTAATTATTTGAAAGTGAATATTAAATGATTTTTGAGGATTTAATAAATATTTTCTAAAAGATTTATTTTTTGTACACGTGCAAAAGACGTGCAAATGACTTTTGAGGAGTTTGAAAAATTAAGTTTTCCTTATGAAAAATCATCATTTAATATTTGGAATTTATTTACTATTTTTCCAGATTTTTCTGAAATTAATTTGACCTATTTGCAATTTTTGATAAAAGAAGGACCTTTTTGCAAAATTGACATTTTTAAGGGTTAAAATGCAAAATACATTTCCTGGACGTTTTGAACAGTATTGGTTAATATTTAGAATTATATTTTCTTTTAAATCCTAATTTTAATGAATTTTAGATGAATTTCCAAGGGTAGACATATATATATATAATTGTATTTTTGAAGGGAGGGTTTTTGCAAATGTATTCCTAAACCCTAAAAATGATATTCCCGGCCTATATAAGAGAGTTTGCAGCCGTCATTCGCTGCACAACTCAGATCTTATTATACCTCTTATTCTCTTGGTGATTGAAGAGGAAGTTTTTGGATCTAGCAAATGAAGGCTTTTCGTGGATTTTCTTGATTTAAAAGGTGAGTGATATGAACTTTGCTTTGTTGTGTATATGATTGTGTGCTGTTTTGTTTGATATTTTCGTATCTTGTATGTAATCGATGCAATAGTTGTTATTCGTATTATGCATGTGAAATCCACGAATGATTAGTAGATCTTGTTTAACAAATTCTTTATTGCTCGAAAACATGTCAAGATTCAAGTATGGTTTGATCGGATGTATGAACATCGGGATCTTGTGTATATAATCAGATCATGGTTTTGATGTGTGAAAGAATTGAATATTAAGAAACCCTAAAGGAAGAAATTGGAACATAGAACATGAGATCTGAGATTTGAGACATCTAATGATTGAATAATGTAACTGTAAGGAAGAATTATTCGAGATTGTCATTTCACATGATTAAGAATTATTTTCATGAATAAGAACCTTTAGAAAAACTCCAGTATCGATTATTGTATTCAGACCTAATCTATGAAAACTGTAGGCCGACAGTCGACTGGTCTACGATCCAGTTGACTGGTACGACTCTACTGCTGTATTTTCAGTCATTTGAGAATCGTTCGGGACAGTCGACTTGGACTGTGGTCAGTCGACTGGTCTTCTGATTCGGGACAGTCGACCATGACCTCTATAAGTCGACTGTAGTACTTGGAATGTTTCTTGAGAATTATTGGTAATTATTTCGGGAAGTCGACTGATGGTTTATTAAGTCGACTTATAGCCCTTGTTATAATCTTGGATATTGAATCTCGGGGCAGTCGACTTACTACATAATAAGTCGACTGGTACTGATGGGTTTTCTATAATCTTGAGATTTGTTGAGAGGAGAGATTTCTCCTTTGATCGGTTGACGATGAATCAGTGAGTTTTGGTTCTATTGAGATTTATTGAGATAGGCCTGAAGGGTCTTGGTTAGTTATTGTTTTGAGTTATTTAGATGTTCGCGTGTCAAGGGTCTACGGGCCTATTCACGGAGCATGCAGGGTGCATTTGCATGTCGAGGGTCGGCAGACCTATTCACGGAATGTATCGGGTGTATCTGCACGTCGAGGGTCTTGAAGGCCTATTCGTGGGGTACATAATATTTAGATGTTCGCGTGTCGAGGGTCTAAGGTCCTATTTACGGAGCATGCAGGATGCGTTTGCGTGTCGAGGGTCGGCAGACCTATTCACGAAATGTATCGGGTGTATTTGCACGTCGAGGGTCTTGAAGGCCTATTCGTGGAATACATAGCAGGGAGATGATTCTCCGGTTTTTGTTGTAGTTGTTGTTGATGTTATTCTTGAGCCATCCTACATGATGCTTGCACGTCGAGGGCGGTGACGCCTATACGTGAATTATTCTGAATCTTGTTTCCCATCACAGTAGTGGGATTAGTCGTATATGGTATTGTTAGTGATTGATCGTTGGACATGTACTGAGGTATTGAGATTTGTTGACAGTCGGGTATATGCTAGGTTGTGAGGATTACTGTTGGTACAGATCAGTCGACTGGTGCATTATACAGTCGACTGTACAGTGCAGTTGAGCTGTACTTGTTGAGAGTGATTGATTGAAGGATATCTGATCGATGGTATTGTTCTCGACTTGGTTTCACGCATGTACTGGCCTATCGTTTCTTGTTTCACATTACATGTACAGTTTATGTATTTTTTTCAGTACATGTTGCTTGAGAATTTATGTTTATTGTTTATTTATGTTTGTTGTTTATATCACTCACACCAGTTATGGCTGACCCCTTTAGTTTGGGGGTTAGGGTTCAACTCTAGCCTCATGTGTTACAGGTAGTTGCTTAGAGTTGGAGGCTTGGACGCTTGGGTTAGCTTTAGGGATTATGAGTGATATAATAGAGCCTTGTGTAATTTTGTAAAGAGGAGTGTTGTAAAAGAATGTTGTAATTCAAAGTATTTGTATTTCCGCTGCATTTGAAAAAGATTATTGTAATCAGAATTTGGAATAAAATGACTTGAGTTTTTGGGCTATGTATATTGTTACATTGAAGTGGATCGCTGGAAATGTGCCACGTATTTTCTAAGTTTTATATTAGAAATTCGGGGCGCTACACGAAATCTCAGATCCGAACTTCAACCCACACGACCCGATAAGCGAACTCCTTCGTTGCCGCCGCTGCTGCCACCTGCTCCTCAGCCTCCTCCTTCGGTTCCGATCATCATTGGTTTTGTGAAACCCTAACCCTAAGTTTGAAAATGGTTTGTTAGGTTTTGGATTGAGTTCGGGGGGAAAGCTGGAAGATGATGACGATGGATTTAGATTAAAGTTTTTTTCCCTTTCGATCTATTTTTCTTTACTGTTTTCTAAATTAAAAAAAATTAAAAAAAAAATCAAAAGATTCAAAAAAAAAAACGAAAAAAAATCGAAGAAATATATATATATATATATATATATATATATATATATATATATATATATATATATATATATATATATACAGGTACTACTACTTGATGGCATCTCAGTCTCTCCCACATATTTCCACCTCCACTGACTTCCCCGATGCAACCGCCTCTCGTTTCTCCTCCAGATACAAAAAGCAGCAGCGCCACTTTCAGTCTGCCTCCGGCCTCTTACCTTTTCCTCACATCATTCCTCACCCTACCCCACCTCTACTTCCGCCACCGGTAGCACCACCCTACTCCCTACCTCGATCCAGACACCAGTAGCATCTCCGTCCACATTGTGCTCTCAGTCACAGTAGCGCTAGTCTTATTTCTCCTCGCAGTGCTTCTTCCCTCACATCCTCGGCCATGCCCGTCACTCCAGCTTTGCCGTCTCTTACTGATTGGGCTAATCTTCAGCAATGCCTTAGTCAGCTGGAACTACAGCTTATGGGTCAGTCTATCAATGCTGGCTACTCTGCCCCTGTACTTTCTGGCACTCCTGGTATGAATTCGTTCTGGATTTTAGATTCTGGTGCATCACATTATCTCACTAGTAATCAGACACTGTTCACCACCTGCATAACACTTTCATCTCACTCTCCATTTCTACACACAGCTGATGGCTCACCACTTCTTATTACACACTCAGGAACAATTAACTCTCCCACTCTCACATTACCATATGTTCTCTATGCTCCTAATTTATCAATAAACCTTATTTCTATTAATGCATTGTGCGATAGTAGTCTTGTCGTTGCTTTTGACTCTTTAGGTTGTTCTATTACTGATTCCTCCTCCGGTGAAGAGTTTGAGCGTGCTAGTCGTCAGGGTCGTCTTTATTATCTAAATTTTCTTCGTGCAGATCACTCTGCATCTAGTTTTGCCGGTATTGTTTCCTCTGATGCTGATCTGTGGCACAGACGTTTAGTTCATATTAGCGCATCACGACTCCAGATTATAGCTCGCAGTGGTGCCCTTGGTTCTTACACTTTTAAACATTTATCTGATTGTCAGGATTGTCATTTGGCCAAACACATTGCCCTACCCTTTAGTCACAAAAGAACTTCTGAAACCACTCACCATTTTTAACTTGTTCATTCGGATATATGGGGACCATCTCCCGTACCTTTATGGAAAGGCTATCTCTATTATGTTGCCTTCATCGATAACTTCACTAGACATACTGGGTTTTTCTTATGTGTCAGCGATCTGAGATACCTGATATTTACCGGTACTTTACAACTATGATTCACACTCAGTTCGGTGTGCGCATTAAGAATTTTTTATTGGACGGTGCATGTGAGTACACTTCCACCACTATGAGATCGATCCTTCAGTCTCACGGCACCCTGTTTCAGCAATCATGTCCTCACACACATGAACAGAATGGTGTAGCTGAACGCAAGCATCGTCATATCCTTGTGATTGCTCGTGCTCTTTTACTCTCCTCTTCCTTTCCTCATTCTTTCTGGGATGAAGCTATCATGACCTCTATTAGTCTCATCAACATTACTATCTCGTCTGCCCTAGCTGGTACGATGCCTTATGAGGCTCTTTATCATTCACCTCTCGACTACAGTATGCTCCGTACATTTGGGTGCACCTGTTACGTCCTTCTCCTTCCTACTGAGCGCACGAAGCTCTCCGCTCGTGCTGCTAAGTGCGTTCACTTAGGTCTCAGTTATGAACACAAAGGTTATCGTTGTTTTGATCCATCAGTGGGTTGTGTCCGCATTTCTCGACATGTATCCTTTGTGGAAGACTCCCCTTACTACCTGACTCCCCACGAGGATACTAGATTTCTCAATTCCCCAGTTGTTTCTAGCCCCCCAACTTTATCTTCCCGTATTCCTTTTGATCCCATTCCTCTGGCTCCATTCACATCTCCTACAGTCCTGACACCCGTTGTTCTCCCTACCGAAACACCACTTGCATCCCCACAGCAGCCATCACCCACACCACCTACTTCCTCACCGACACATGCACCTACTCCACCGTCCTCACCCCCACTTCCTGTCAGTCCCCCACATCTCCGTTAGTCTACCTGTTCCACTTCTGGTATTCCTCCGGCTCGTTATACAGATGATGCCACTGGTCCTTTTGACAAGTTTGGTTTTGCCACCCTAGCTTCCTACTCACCACAGTTTCATGCATATCTCACTGTTGTACACTCTACACATGAGCCCAGAACCTATCAAGATGCAATTCAATATCCTGAATGAAGGAAAGTTATTGCAGAGGAATTCAGTGCATTTGATCAGACTAACACTTGGGATGTTGTTCCTCTGCCAGAGGGCGTTCAGCCTATTAGCTGCAAGTGGATCTTCAAGGTCAAATATCAACCTGATGGATCCATTGAGCGGCACAAGGCTCATCTAGTAGCCCGAGGGTTTACTCAGGAGCATGGCATTGATTATGATGAGACCTTTGCTCCCGTTGCACAGATGACTACTGTTCGCACTCTTCTTTCTGTTGCAGCCATCCGCCAATGGCCGTTATACTAGATGGACGTGATCGAAGAATGCTTTTCTTCATGGTACCTTATCTGAGCTTGTTTATATGGATCCTCCTCCTGGCCTCCCTACTCATCCTCATCATGTTTGCTGGTTGCGTCGGGGCTATATATGGTTTGAAGCAAGTCCCTCGAGTCTGGTTTGAGTGTTTTCGCCTTGTCATCACCAAGGCTAGTTTTAGTCAGAGTTCTCAGCACCATTCTATATTTATGCGGTCATCACCGCAGGGGAGGGATAATTCTACTACTCTATGTTGACGATATGATCATTACTGGGGATGACTCTGCGGGCATTACATCCACCCAGAAATACCTTTATCAGTAGTTCCATATGAAAGACCTTGGTAGACTACGTTATTTTCTGGGTCAAGAGATTGCTCATGGATCTTGGGGGATACTCATTTCTCAACAGAAATACACATAAGATATTATCTCCGCTGCATGCCTTTCTGACAGTAGATCAGCCGATACACCCTTAGAGCTTCATGTGAAGCTTTGTCCCACTGATGGTGAGCTCCTTCCTGATTCCACTAGATACAGATATATTGTTGGACAGCTTGTCTACTTATGCTTGACCAGACCCGATATTGCTCACGCAGTCAGTGTTGTCAGTCAGTTTGTTTCTGCTCCTACATCAGTTCACTACGGTGCTCTTCTTCGGATTCTCAGATATCTTCGGGGCACTATTACTCGCTAATTATTCATGCCTGCTATATCCAAACTAAAGCTGAGTGCATATTCTGATTCAGATTGGGCAGGTGAACCTACTACCAGACGGTCTATCACTGGTCTCTGTCTATTTCTTAGCAATTCGCTGATCTCATGGCGAAGTAAGAAACATGCAGTTGTTACATATTCTTCGACCGAAGCTGAGTACAGAGTAATGACAGCTACTACTAGAGAGATTGTTCATGTTCGTTGGCTGTTATTAGATATGAGTGTCACTCTTAAAGGGGCTACTCCTCTTCATTGTGATAACCGGAGTGCATTGCACGTTGCAAGCAATCCGGTCTTTTATGAGCGAACGAAGCATATAGATATTGATTGCCATTATGTTCGTGAGCGCTTTGAGGCAGGGACCATTTCTCTCCATTCTGTTATATCTTCCGTGCAGACTGCAGACTTCATCACCAAATTTCATACTGTTCAGAGATTTAGATACTTAGTAAGCAAACTCACACTGTTTGACCCATTGTGAGTTTGAGTGGGGGTGTTAGATATTATTATAGTCCCATATTGGTTGTAGAGTTATTTTGATATTTTTTCTCCTCCTATATATAGGTGGTATTGTACTTGGTTAAACTCAATTCAATATTCAGTATTGTTTTTATCTCTCTGATTTATCTTAACATAAAAGAAGAGAAAGAACATAAGTTTGAATAACTTAATTACCTTCGACCGCTTGGAATCAAAACCGTAGTATAAATCAAGGGCCATAGACCCATCAAGCCCCACAAACCCTGAAATCCTTGGTTCATTTGGAAGTCATCTTGTTTTAGGAATAGCAGTTTTTGAAAGAAATACAAATCCCTGGACTGAGAATAAGATCAAGAAAAAGGAAATACGCGAAAATAAGCAATAGGATGAGAATAAATATTTGTATGTGACTCATATACAGAGTGTAATGTTGTCAACTTGAAACAGAATAATTTGTGAAGATCCAGTGGTTACTGGGGTTAAAACACACACACTATTAGTCTTCTATTGCAGAATCATGTACCCAAAGCAAGCATATCCACATCTATATATATGATCAAATCATCAAATACTCAAATTCCTCTTGTTATCGATAATATGTTAATAATTAGAGTAGTACTCGTAAATTAATTGTTATAACTAGTGATAAGTGTTCTCATTGCCTACAATTAAAAATATAAGTTTGATATCTTAGTAAAATAAAACTTAATGACAAATCCGGTAAGAACTAAATTAAATCAGAAGTTAATATCACATACAACATTTACAGCACTTCTGCATCAATGAAATGATGATACGTCCAACTTGACCCAACATCAGTGATGGACTGAAAGGAGCGTCTCGTCTCCCTTAAGAGTTTGGAAATTTTCCCTTAGCCGTATCGATTGAGCTCTACTCAAATGCTAAGGGTAATAATTTCATTACACAAGACCAAAAAACACAATAAACAGACTCCATTTCACCCAATAAAGTTGTTCTCTGATACTCTCTCTTTATCAACTAAGCCAAGTAGTCATTATATTATATGTAAAAATATAAATATAGCTTCTTTTAATTAGAAGTGCATAATTGTTTTGCCTTTCGCATCTCACGTCTCATGTTTTAAATTCATCTAATTTACCGGAAAGGCCCAGCCAAAAATGTTCATTACATATATTTTTCTTAGAAAATGGGAAGATCCTTCTAAGTTGAGAATCTTCTCTGGTTTATGAAGATAGGACTCAATATATAATGTTAAAGAAAATCAACACCATATAATAATTTGCAGAGAACCAAGTTAATTTCCTTATTTCTTCAAATTATAACAAAATTCAACCCAACAACATTGCAACATATATCCCTTCGTTCACTCCAAAATTGATAAAAATTTTAAAATCAAAGCAAATCAAATATGAGGCATGGGTTTCTCAAAAAGTCCATCCACACCGAGCAAATCAAACAGGCATCGTGCCTACTAAAAATGCAAAATCGAAAGTAAACCCAAATTATTCTTCTCTCCTAATTTTTTTCCCCACAATCAAACCAACCATAATTTTCCCACAATTCCACAAACCCTAATTATTTTTCTAACAATTCCAATTTCTCAAATTCTCAAATTAACAAATTATCAAATTCATACCAAGGGCTTGAGAGAGGTAGGAAGATGATTGTTAGGGATCATTTAGTCCCATATCGGTTATATGGGTAGCCGATGTGGGGTTGAAGCAAACTTGGGTTCCCTCCCTTAACCGCTAGCTTTTGAGGGTGAGTTCTCCTAGGTTCGTTTCAATGATGGAGCGACAACGGCGACCGCAACGGCAACGGCGACGTGGGGGCACGGTGGTCGGGGCTAGGGCTTGTGAGAGAGAAATGTGGGGGCTAGGATGGTCGGGGGCATGGCGACGTGGAGGGGGACACGGCAACGTGAGGCGGCGGCCGACGACGGAGGGGGACGACGACGATTGGGGGTTTGGGTTCGTGAGCGGGAAGAGAGAGTGAAAAAATTGGATGGGGAAATGGAAATTTGGGAATATCCCTCCGGTATAGTTCCATCTACCCTGCATTTTTAAGGAACGCCGGTATAGAAAGGGGTGTTTTGAGGGTTTTTTTTGTTAAATCCCACGTTCTACCCAGCGTTCGTTTCTATCCAAACGCTGGAATAGATACGTAGGATAGTCTAATTTTCTTGTAGTGGGCCGGAGGAGATGAGGTTCATGATCATTCTAAGAGTTGATAAATGTCTTGTGCATTAGGCAGCAAAAACAAATGCACATGTATAAGTGTAAGGTAAAACAGATGGAGGCATACATATGTATAAATGTGTAATACAATGTTTAAAAAATAAAATAAATGTGTAATACATTAGTCTTAAATTTGTCATTTAAACGGAAAACTTGCAATTTTTCATTCCATCTACCCTGCATTTTTAAGGAACGTCGGTATAGAAAGGGGTGTTTTGAGGGCTTTTTTGGTTAAATCCCAAGTTCTACCCAGCGTTCGTTTCTATCCAAACGCTGGAATAGATACGTAGGATAGCCTAATTTTCTTGTAGTGGGCCGGAGGAGATGAGGTTCATGATCCTTCTAAGAGTTGATAAATGTCTTGTGCATTAGGCAGCAAAAACAAATGCACATAACAAATGCACATGTATAAGCGTAAGGTAAAACAGATGGAGGCATACATATGTATAAATGTGTAATACATTGTTTAAAAAATAGAATAATTGTGTAATACATTAGTCTTAAATTTGTCATTTAAACGAAAACTTGCAATTTTTGCCACAACTAAATCCCTAAAAGCTTTAAGCTCGCCTTTTGATGTGATTTGTAAATGTAAAACTGGCTATTGTCACTGCAATGGATATTGTAGAAGTGAAAACAAACATCACAAAATTTTGAAGTGTCACCTGAAATATGGTATCAACAGCTTTGAGGGCAGCACAACGTCAACAATCTTCTTTTCAGCATCTGAGGTAATAAGCTTCACAGTTGCAGTAGTGAGGCCAAGTGCGCTGGATTTGTCTTGTGCTTGCTTATACAACACAACATTTATCTATATATTTCTATTATAAAAGTGAGAATAGGTTTTCTTGAATCTGTCAGGAGCATATTTGACCCGTCGATCACACTATTTTTTGAGATTAATGGATCTAATATAAAGCATTCATAAAATGTAATATAAGTGATCAGTTTCTACAAGAAAACCCTTAACCCCTATCTCTGCTTTCCTGGTGTTTCTGTTTCAATATGTCGTCCACGCACCTTCCTCCTTCGGTTGCGAATCAGATGATGATGAAGGCAGGGCAACGAGAACGAAATTCTTCTTATAAGGTGGGTAGGATTGTAGCCCCCATTTCCGATTTTTCGGACTTCATTTTGTAATTCTTTTCTTTTCTCAATTTCTGTAACCTGAGTTAGCTAATTATAATTTTGTTGTGTTCTTCAACCCAATTGTATTTTTTTAGTCGATCCATTTTTTTTGAATCTTGCAATTCTTGTACACCTATTCAATTGTAGGATGTTGTCTATTCTAATTAATCTAGTATATTCTTAAATGTTTTTCTCATTAAATTCTAAATCCAATTCCTTAGCCCAGTTCAACCCAAAAATCCTTACTATTAACAAGTCCATTGGTTATTTATTTTAGTTAACATTGAACCCAGCCCAATTCCACCATAAGGAATTCCCTGTTTGTCTCCTCACAATTCCTAAATAACCCCATAACCAGATCAATCCCCACTAATTCTCCTAACTACCCCCTGATTACTACCAACTACTATTCTCTCCATAACCTCCTTAATTAATCCTAATCTTTATTAAATAAACTTAATATTAATTAACTAATCTCCCCCCAGCCATCTATCTTCTTCATCTTCTCTGCTTGATCTCCGAACCCATCCCCCGAACGCCTCTCTCCATCGCCCTGCCTTCCATCGTTGTCAGCCTCGCCCAGCACCACCATCGAACACCAAGCTCCCCTCTCCTGACTGCCCTCCAACCAAACAGTAGCCTTGCGGTCGCTGTCTCACACCGCAACATCCTGCACACCCTCTGCACCACTGCTGCCCACCTACCCTTGTAGCCTCCCGCAACTGCCAGCACCGACCTCTCCCCTTGCACCTTCGACCACCATCACGACACTTGTAACCACCGACCGCCTAACACCTCGTTGCTGCCCTCTCCCGCAGTTGCAGCCACCTAGCCACAAGCACCTCCCGACCATCCCTCGTTGCCATTACTGCAACACCGACACCCTCGCCATTGCCGCTATCTCTTACTGTTGCTGCTACTATTTTTGCAGTGTGTTGTTGCTGCTGTCTCTCTTGGCATCGTCGCCATTGCTCTCGCGTGTGTTGCCGCTGTTCTCTTGCGATTGTTGCCATTGTGACTTTCGTTCCCATTATTCTTTTATATTCAAAATGGTCGTCTAAAAGGCAAGTCTCTCTTAATCCAACACATTTTTTTTGTTCAAGAAATATGTTTGATCTCCACAAGTAGTTTCTATTTCATTATCGTGTCGTATTTGCTTGATACCTTTCAAAAAAACTACTACGGATTCATCGGCGAAACCAAGTAGTAGTTTTTTTTTTCGTGTTATATCCTTAAATCTAATCTAAGTCATGTCACTGTTGTCATATGCATACACCACACCGTATAAATGTAAATATATAAGTTAGTCTAGTATATTTGATTGTATGCATTGAATTGGTATGACTAGTGTTGATAAAGTTCTAGATTGTAGAAATGACGAGTTTCTACCATGTTAACTTTAGAGTTACACCTGAAACACTGGACATGAATGCTTGTAAACTCTCATGATAGAATATGCATATTGTATATCTCAATTGTTAATTTATCATGTCGCTGCCTTGCTGTCTAGTCTGTGTTGTAGTGAGTTTTTGACATGTTACTTTTAGAATTAGATTAAACTTTATAAATAAAAGTCATAACCTTCTAAATCGATTTTCCAGAACTTTTTACGGATCTAAATTCCAATTTATAAACTACAAGTTATCACATTTTTAGTACTGCTAGGTTTAAATTTTCAGATTGTCGTTTACTAGCATATCGACATGAATTGTTAATTAAAAAATATGTTAACAATGGAATTAGAACATGACATTAACTACGTTGCTATTAGACATGATTAGGAATCACTTAGATATTTTTATAAGATTAATTGATGACTTTCTAAACTCGTTATGCATACAAGAACATGACCCTAGATCGCTGCCAGATCACTAGTTCAGTAAAGAACCAAACTTTTGACTTTGTTACATTTAATATCAATTAAAACTTATTAAAGAAGAGTTGTATACATGTCTGTCTAGAATCTAGAATATCTAACGGTTTTGTAATCCGACTTACATATTACGAAATATTCAGATTCTCATGGAATAACATCTGAATTTCAGAATACAGTCTAAAAATACATCACTATGTTTAATTAATTAAAACAGTAGATTAAATTAAGAATTTAGACCTGAGATTAAGCGTGTTGTTTCTAAACACTGTTAAAAACTAAATTATGATATTTATAAGATTTCTAAGTGACTTTACACCAACTTTTACATACCAAAATTTGATCCTAACATGCTGCCTTAACATGAAACCAGTAAAGAATAGAACTTTTTAGCTAGCTACTGTGTTTATAGTATATTGTGTGAATATGCATTGGAACCGGCAGGGAGTCTAGTTTCTAGAACCCCTGACCGAACCTGATTTGCTTCCCCGTAGCAGTGGGGAAGTCGTCTTTTGTACAATGTCTTTCTGTCCAGAATTTGCATTCTTCATGTTTAATTGTAAGTCTATTTAAACCTTGCATTGCACTTCATGTCATTCATTGTACTGTCACTGATATCTCGTTGACATCATTTCTTGATACTCGTTCCATCGATTGCACATTCATGATTCATGTTAATAAAATAATAACAAGCCGGGGTAATAAGGGATGACTTGGTAGTGAACAATCGAAGATTGTACTTGGATGAGGAGCACATGTTTCCCTATATTGTTATTGTTATCTTGTATCATATTGTGGACAAATTCTTGTTATGGATCATTAATTATGGAATCTCGTTATTGGTTATCGTGCCGAATACATGATCTATAGAGTTCACCACTATTGTCTAAAAGTTCACTTGTTTGTATGCACCGAACCTGTGGTATAGGACACAGTATTACGTGCATTAGATAAGGTAATAGAATATGATAGACCTAGAAGTGACACTTCCATTGTTCTTGGTTATTGTTATTGACTTGATTCTTATTTTATTGTTATTGTTAATCATTGAATTGTTGATTACAGACCTTGCCTTGTCATCAACATTTTCATTTACAATTGATAATTCTAGTCCTTGTTCCTTGATATTTATATGTCCTGTTTTATTGTTTCTTGCTTGTTACAACTTGCTGTTCGTGACTTGCTCTAACGGACATCTCCACTCTAGACCGTGAGCTTGTAGGTATATAAGGAGAATTACCCGAAGGACTTGGTGAGTAAACCTTCTAAGGATTGGAACCGAATAATTGGCCTACAATAATTGTTTCGTCCATGTTATTTTAAATTCCAGCATTGTTGTTATCATCGTACTTTGTATTTTGGGTTTTGATGACCCGAAGTTTATTTCTTTCAGATGTGGGTTATTTTTGAGATATTTCATGGATTATTTATGTTATATGATTTCATTATAACATACGTGATTGTATTGTATTGCATATTGTTGAGTTAAATATTACAACTTATGAATGATGTATCATTTGCTGGGCCTTTGTTACGTGCTCGTATTCCCGTATTACTCATTGGATTTCTTCGAGATATTTTCCATTAAGTAATTTATATGAATCCTTAATTTTCCTCTTGTGGAGTTTTTCCATTATTCATACGGTTCCAAAGATACGAAATCATAAAAATGATTTAAGTGCATTAACCTTTTGGGAAGCGGGGCGTGAAAATCTCGATGACAAACTCCTATTCCTCAAATCTAAGACTCTTAATTCTTCCAGGTCTCTTCATCTCTTCTGAGTATTAATGATTTTCTGATTATGGTTATTGTAAATATGATTTGGAATTGTTTTACTTGTTAATTTTTTAAGAGAAATAGAATATAGTTGTATCAAAAGAAACTTCATGCTTGCTGAGTGGTGATTGAATCCATTATTCCACTGGGGTAAGAGCAGCCAAGTTTATTACTTTCTTGGTCAAATATTTATGTAGTCGCTTTGTTTACAATATATATATATATATATATATATATATATAATGGGAGAAGCCCTTAGTGTCATTTGTAAATATACCACTTTATTTGTAAATCTACCACTTTACGTGAATTGCACGTGCAACTGAAACTCTCCCATTATATAATTTATTTAAATCTACCAATTTACGTGCATTACACCTATAACTCAAACTCTCTCATTTTACTTTTTATATTACTTTAAAAAATATGTATTTATTAACACGTGCTATATTATATTACTTTAAAAACTATATATTGATTAAAACGTGCATTGCACGTGTTAACTACTAGTATATATATATAGAGAGAGAGCTGATCAGGTGATATATATAGAGAGAGAGCTGATCAGGTGCGAAACCAGATCAGGAGCGAACTCAACCGCAAGCCGTTAGATCGTGCGATGAAGATCTAACGCCTCTCTGTTAAAGTGGATCTCATAAGGAAATTTTTGTATTTTCTTCTCTCCTCATTTCTTTCTCTCTCACTCTCTCTCATTCCGTTCTCATTCCCCTTCTCTCTCTCGCGTTCATCCCAAATCCGAAACCCTAACCTCCTCAACCTCTCTCCATCTTCAAATCCCCAAACCCCCGACGCCCCTTTCCCGGCTCAATCTCAAATTTTCCAAACCACAAACTCCCTTCTACCCTCTCCATCTCGAATCCCCAAATCCTTCTCACCCTAGCTCCTCCCTTCACCACCGACCCATCGAAACCGCCACCTCAGCTCGAGCCTCCGCCCTTCTCCATTTCGTTCCCCCCTGAATCCCTACCTCTCCCCATCTTCTGACGACCACCTCCTGATAATCACCTTCGAAAAGTTCATTAGAGGTAAAATTCCAACGTTTTATATATATATATATATATATATATATATATATATATATATATATATATATATTGATACACATCAAAGCTGAAGAAGTGGTAGGAAGTGGAATGGTGATTAGTTGCAGAGTATATCAGTTGGTATCAGCATGTATCAGTTGGGTTTTTTTGTATCAGTTGGTCAATATCAACATGTATCAGTTTGGGTTTTTTGTATCAGTTGGTCCTTTTTGTAAATAACAAATAATTGTTGGGGTCTTTGTGTAATATGGGGAGGTAAATCAGTTAGGCAGTTAGGGAATTAGTTGAAGGGGGACCATTTGTAACTAAATGTAATCTGATATTCAGCACATGTTGTAATCACTTTTGGCTATAAATACAGAGGATCAGATAGAGCTGATCATGCATTGATTGAACAACCTCTTCTTGTCTTTTTGATTCTTCCTTTCTTGATTCCATTAGAGCTCTGGTTCTTCTCCCTCACACCCTAGCTCTTATCTTCTACTACCTACTCCAATTCCACCATTACAAGTTCAAATGCCTCCTAGGAAAGCTCTCAAGATACCTGCAATGGCTGCAGGAGAGTTGGGAACTCATCAATTGGTATCAGAGCCGTACGATCCAATGGTCAATGATGTTGATGGCAAGGAAACTCACCAAGAAACAGAAGGAGTGACTAGTATAGGGGGTGCTAGGTGCAGCTCCAGAAACCAACGATCATCTTCAACCCCAGTTTTTAGTTGATCACATTGGATTTGTTGAAAATCAAGTCAGGGATTTAGCTTCTCAGAATGGGATAATTTTGGCTCAGTTAGAGCATTTGTCTCAGCAAATTGGAGGTTCAGTAGCTGCAACCAGGCCAAATCAAGAATCCACAGGTGGAATTCCACTTTATATTGCATCAGGTAATTTCAATTCCCACATTAATAGATTTCCTGTGGAAGCAAATCTTGGATCTTTTAATAGATTTGAGGAAGGAATTGTTAATAATCGAGGTAATGAACAAGTGAATTCATTCCCTAAGCCACCTAAGCTAGATGTGAATCTTTTTTCGGGAAAGGGAGATGTTCTTAATTGGTTGTTCCAAATTGAACACTATTTTGAGCTATATCATATTCAAGGAGGCGATAAAGTTAGAGTGGCATATTTTTTTTGAAGGATGATGCAGTGCAGTGGTGTCATTGGTCTCTTAAGGCCAATGAAAATGTAGCCCCTTGGAAACAATTTAGAGAGGGAATTTGTGATAGATTTGGTCAACGAATCTATGAAAATGCTGCAAGAACACTACGTAGACCTGAACAAACTGGCACTATAGTGGATTATCAAGAAAAATTTGAAAGATTACTTTGTTTAGTAGATGGTGTTGGGGAACCTTACCTTGTTCAGCAGTTTGTGAGTGGATTAAAGGAGGAATTACAGCATGATGTGTTCCTAGCAGAGCCACAAACTCTTGGAGAGGCGTTTAAACTAGCTGGGAGATATGAGAAGAAATATATGCATTAAGGCACACATACAAACCCCAATACAAACCACAGTTTCGAAGCAATTTCCCAACCCAGGGAACTCATCCTCCTGCATCTTCTTCTACACAATCAGTGAAACCAACAAACTCTACCAATCCACTCCTTAAAATATTAACTCCAAATGAGGTATGAGATAGGAGGAAAAAAGGGCTATGTTTCCATTGTGATGAAAAGTTCTTGCCTGGCCATGTGTGCACTAATAAGACCTATATGTATATGGAAGGAGAGTGGGATCTAGCTAGTTTGCAGCATGAAGAAGAATTTACTCAGCTACTTAGTGAAATGCAGTATGCAGAGTGCCCAAATGATGAAGAAGTCAAGCAATTAGCAACTGCAGGCCTTAGCACTAGGATGAATACTGAGTGTTTGTTCCTTAAAGGTCAATTAAACAATCAAGATGTCCACATATTGTTTAACAGTGGAGCTACACACAATTATATATATCCATTCATTGTAGAGAAGGCAGGACTCCAACTTTCTATTAAGCAAACCTTTAAAGTAAAGGTTGCAGGAGGGAAGGAGGTGGAAGGCTTTGGGTTGTGCTCTGGAATTAGCATTTATTGCCAAGGATATCAGATATTGGATGACTTCCTAGTGTTTCCTATAGGTGGTCATGATATAGTATTGGGAGCCAAATGGATGAAGCAGGTTAGGGAGTGTACTGTGAATATGGCTGACAAAAGTTTGAGATTTTGTCATCAACGGAGGAATTGGACTCTACAAGGATTGAAACCTAGTCCTACTTAGCTAATAAATGAAAAAGAAGTAAGTAAGATCACTTTATTAACTCACCGGGGGTTTGTGTTGTATTTGATCAACACTGCAATTGGTCATGCTGCTCAAGAACCCTTGCCTCCTGATATGGAAACTTTGTTACAAAATTTTCATGAAACATTTGATGAACCCAAAGGGCTACCTTCTATTTGATCATGTGACCACCAAATTCCATTAGTTGAAGGATCTAAGCCAATTTGCATAAGGCCATATAGGCACTCTTTTGAACAGAAAAATGCTATAGAAGAAATTGTTGCTAACATGCTCTCCCAAGGTATTATCAGACCAAGTACAAGTTCTTCTTTCCGGTGGTGTTAGTAAAAAACATGATGGGTCTTGGAGAATGTGTGTTGACTATAGATCACTTAATCAGCAAACTATCAAGGACAAGTATCCAATTCCTATAATAGATGATTTGCTTGATGAGTTACATGGGTCGAAGTTCTTCACTAAGCTAGATTTAAGATCTGGCTATCATCAAATCAGAATGAAGAATAATGATATACATAAAACAGCATTTCGCACTCACAGTGGCCATTATGAGTTCATGGTAATGCCGTTTAGCATGAGTAATGCGCCCTCTACTTTCCAATGCCTCATGAATGATATCTTTAGACCCTATCTACGAAAGTTTGTTCTAGTTTTTTTTGATGATATACTGATATTCAGTAGAGATTGGCAGCAACACTTGAGCCATCTTCAGGAAGTCTTGCAGATTCTTCGTGAGAATAAATTGTTCATCAAAAGATTTAAATGTGCATTTGGGAAAATGCAAGTTGAATATTTAGGTCACATAGTCTCAGATAAAGGAATTTTAGCTAATCCAAGTAAGATTGTTGCAGTCCAACAGTGGCCTACACCCAAGAATGTTAAGGCATTAAGGGGGTTCTTAGGTCTTACAGAGTACTGTAGGAAATTCATCAAGAATTATGGGTCGATTGCTGCTCCACTTACTGATATCACAAAAAAAGAGGGTTTTAAGTGGAATGAGGTAACTGCAGCTGCATTTGAAGCTTTAAAATCAGCACTCACTTCAGCTCCAGTGTTACAATTGCCAAATTTTGAAGAAACTTTCATAATAGAGTGTGATGCTTGCAACGAAGGGGTAGGAGCAATTTTGTTACAAAAAGATCATCCAGTGGCTTATATTAGTCAAGCAATCATGGGGAAGTGTATCTACTGATCGGCAAATGAAAAAGAGTTGCTAGCTATATTATTGGCCATTAAGAAATGGAAGTAATACTTATTTGGTAGGAGATTCATCATACGAACAGATCATCAACCACTTAAATATATGCTAGACCAAAGGTTGTCCACAGATGTGCAGCACAGTTGGTTGATCAAGCTGTATGGGTTTAATTTTGTGGTTGAGTACAAGAGAGGAAGAGAGAAGTGTACCTGCTGACAGATTGTCAAGAAGGGAGGACGAGTGTTTTTTGCTTCACTTATCTATCATGGGAGCTGATTGGTGGCATGAAGTGTTGCAGATGAATGAAAAGGATGATTACTTCAAGGACTTATCAACCAAATTAATGAAGAACCCAAATGCAAAGTTCACTCAAGTAAGGGGTGTTTGGTATAAGTCAGGGAAGGTAGTTATTAGTCATACAACTGCATTTCGTCAAGTTTTGATACATGAGCATCATAATACCCCTGTTGGGGGACACTCAGGCTATGATAAAACCCTTCAGAGATTGAGGGCTTCTTTTTGGTGGGAGGGTATTAAAAAGGATGTTTTGCAATATGTGAGGGAATGTGTTACATGTCAAACATCCAAATATGTTTGTCAAGCTCCTTCGGGGTTACTACAGCCTTTGCCAATTCCCGACAATGTATGGGAGCATGCAAGCATGGATTTCATTGAGGGTTTACCCATCAGTATCAGGTATTCAACCATTTTGGTGGTAGTAGATCGATTGAGTAAGTATGCACATTTATTCCCTGTGCAACACCCATTCTCAGCTAGTGACATAGTGAGAATATTGTTTGATGGTGTGTTCAAACTCTATGGGTTTCCCATATCCATAGTATGTGATAGGGGATCAATCTTTACTAGTGCTATTATGAAGGAGAGGTTAAAGTTACAAGGTACTCAACTCAAATTTACAACTGCATACCATCCACAAACGGATGGATAAACTGAGGTGGTTAATAGATGTTTGGAGACTTATTTGAGGTGTTTTTGTTGCTTAAAACCTAAAGAGTGGAGCAAATGGCTAGTATAGGGCAGAGTATTGGTATAACACCTCCTGTAATACTGCTACTAAGTCCACCCCTTATCAGATACTATATGGAAGATCACCACCCACACTACTATCATATATTCCTTCAACTGCGAAGTGTCCCCAAGTTGATGAGACATTATTAGCCAGAGATGTTCATTTACAACTTTTGAAGGATAATTTGAAGAAAGCTCAGAGTAGGATGAAGAAATTTGCAGACAAACATCGTGTTGAGAAAGAATATGCAATAGGTGACCTTGTGCATCTCAGATTGCAGCCTTATAGGCAGACATCAATTGTAGTTAGGGCTGTTCAAAAGCTTTCTCCCCTTTATTATGGACCCTATTAGGTCATCGAAAGAATTGGCAAAGTAGCTTACAGATTGCTACTTCCTGCAGCTGCTAAAATCCACCCGGTATTCCATATATCTCAACTTCACAAACATATAAGCTCCACTGCTCGGATACAACAGTCTTTACCCACTCATGTCTTCAAAGCTTTACTGGAACCTGAGGAAATTATTGGTAGAAGATCTGTAATTCGTAATAGGAAATTAATTTATGAAGTTCTAATTAAATGGAAACATCAACTAGTCGAGGAGGCCTCATGGGAATCGTATTGGGATTTGGTGAAAAGGTTTCCTCTATTCGACCTTGAGGCAAGGTCTCCGGGGATGGGGAAGGAGTTTGATACACATCAAAGCTGAAGAAGAGGTAGGAAGTGGAATGGTGATTAGTTGCAGAGTATATCAGTTGGTATCAGCATGTATTAGTTAGGTTTTTTTGTATCAGTTGGTCGATATCAGCATGTATCAGTTTGGGTTTTTTGTATCAGTTGGTCCTTTTTGTAAATAACAAATAATTGTTGGGGTCTTTGTGTAATATAGGGAGGTAAATCAGTTAGGCAGTTAGAGAATTAGTTGAAGGGGGACCATTTGTAACTGAATGTAAGCTTATATTCAGCACATGTTGTAATCACTTTTGGCTATAAATACAGAGGATTAGATAGAGCTGATCATGCATTGATTGAACACCCTTTTCTTGTCTTCTTGATTCTTCCTTTCTTGATTCCATTAGAGCTCTGGTTCTTCTCCCTCACACCCTAGCTCTTATCTTCTACTACCTACTCTAATTCCACCATTACAAGTTCCAAATGCCTCCTAGGAAAGCTCTCAAGATTCCTGCAATGGCTGCAGGAGAGTTGGGAACTCATCATATATATATATATATATATATATATATATATATATATATATATATATATATATATAGGGAAAGCTTCAGTTGTGCACTCCTCTAGTGCACACAGCCGTGTGCACTCGCGGTCTTAGCTGTCCGATCTGGGTTTTGATCATGATGCAGATCTAAAGGCTGAGTCTCCCTCCCGCTCTTCTCACACTTATGGAGGGGTATTTTGGTATTTTACCCCTCCCCTCAGACTCTACCCTCTCTTTCTCTCTACCTTTTCGATCTACCCCTTTTCCCCCAAAAAAAAGAAACCCTAATCTCCTATCGTCGAGCGACCTCTCTCTCTCTCTCCATCGACGTGAAATCCTAATCTACTAATCTCTCTCTCGAGCGACCATTCTTAGTCTCTCCATCGACGCGAAACCTTACTCCTTCTCAGATCGCTCTACCTCTCTCTCCTCTAGTGAGACGACTACCCCAGGTGTTCGCTTCTATTTCTCAGATTGCTCTACCTCTCTCTCCTCTAGTGAGACGATTACCCCAGCTGATCACCGAAACCTCCCTCTCTCTGTCTGTCTTGGTCGACGAATCTGCCCTTCTCTCGAGCGACGCTCCAATCTCAAGAATCGAAACCCCAAGGTATAAAATTTACCCTAGTTTCTTCTTTTTTTAATCTTGTTTGAAAAAATTAGGGCTAGATTAAATTAGGTAGATTGGGGGATAGATTAGAGAAACTAATTTGCAGCTTTTTTAGATTATGGTAAAAAAAATCTTCAAGAAGGTGATTTTATATTGGATAGCTATTTGATTATATACTGTGATAGATATTTTATTAGTAAATAAGATAGTAATTTGCATACGTATACTGTCATTAAGTTTTGTGTATTCAAGATTAGCTGACTTAAGATCATTAAGTTTGCTCAAATTCATGTATTTTGGTAGTTAACTGTCATTTTCATGCTTTTCAAACTTAGATTTATACCAAACTTTTATTATGTTTGATATGTGAAATGTGCGGGTTTTTCCGCAAATCATTGTTCATTGAGGAAAAGATTAGGGATTGTTAGTTGGAAGATTGAAGTTTCATTACTTACCTTTGGATTATTTGGAGAATTAGAAAATCATTATAAAATTTAAATATGCTAATCTGGATCTGCATTTTTGACTTTCAGTATAGTTTAAATGATGACATGCTGTTCAACCTTACATGCATTTTTTTTGGTTAGTTAATAAATTGTGATTTGATAATGTGTATAGTGTCTTAAACCAGTTAGAATCTTGTAGGATGACATCGAACTACTCTTCCAACCAAATCCACAATCACTATGGTAGTAGCTCTCGGTCTTCCAGAGTCAGTTCAGGACCAACATTTAAAGCTCCTAAATGTTTTTGTCGAATGTAGACAATGGTCAAATATTCCACTTCGGGGAAGAACCCAGGTAAAGCCTACTACAATTGTCCTAATTTTCCAAATAGATGGGAATTTTTTTGTTGGGTAGATAATTATGGAGAAGACGAGGATAAAAATGCTACAATTAGAGAATTTGACTGTAAAGTTTATATTAGAGAATTATATTGTAGCATTTTTATCCTCGTTTTCCCCATAATTGTGATGATGTAAATCATGCTGTTAGAATTTTCAGCCATACAATTTTGTGATGATGTAAATCATGGACAAATGAATTTTCAATTAATTGATTTTTTATTGTTAGGCTATCTTAGGCATATATAACAATATGAGCAGTTCAGATTTTTCATAGGGTCTCTATTTCATGAGTGTTCACGGAGTGCTCACCAAAGTAGTGTGCAACCGAAGATTTCTCTCTTTCTCTCTCTCTTCTCTCTCTCTCTCTCTCTCTCTATATATATATATATATATATATATATATATATATATGAGTCCCCTTCGGTTGCACACTACTTTTGGTGAGCACTCCGTGAGCACTCACGAAATAAAGACCCTATGAAAAATCCGAACCGCTCATATTGTTGTATATGCCTAAGATAGCCTAACAATAAAAAATCAAGTAATTCGAAGTTCATTTGCCCATCCATCATGCTGTTAGAATTTTCAGCCATACAATTTTGTGATGATGTAAATCATGGACAAATGAATATCAAATTAATTGATTTTTTATTGTTAGGCTATCTAAGGTATATAGAACAATATGAGCGGTTCAGATTTGTCATAGGTGCTCTATTTCGTGAGTGTTCACGGAGTGCTCACCAAAGTAGTGTGCAACCGAAGATTTCTCTCTCTTTATATATATATATATATATATATATATATATATATATATATATATATATAAGAAAATCGTTGTTTTTTATAGTCACATGATGGATGGGAAAATAAATTTCAAAGAATTTAATTTTATATATTTAGACTAATTTATATGTGTAAATCAATGTGAACGGTTCAGATCTTTGATACGAAGGCGGGAAGGCCGAGTGCACACGAGTGCACACAGATGCCTAGTGCACAACGGAACATTTCTTTCTATATATATTAACATATTGCATTGGATTATGCTCCTTGGATTTTTCTTATTAGTTGAGTAAGTCAGCTGGAGTTGTTTTCCAAGTTGGTGGTGGGCGAAGCTTTGGAAGAGGCTTGGGGCTTTCAGATCATGGTTTTGGTAATTGCTAAATTAAAAAAATTCCCCCTGAACTATACCCTTTCTACAGAAAACCACCTTGAACTTTTTTTTGCACAAAAACACCCCTTGAAATATGTTTTCAAAAAACCCACCCCAACGGCGTGAGCTTTCGCTAACTTTTTTGTCAAAATAACCACATCTAACTATTTTGCTTGTATTAGATAACCTATTCAACTTTGCAAGTTAGTTCAGAAAACATCTTATATCTGTCTCATTTTTGTCAAAAACCTTAGGTTTTTTTTTTTGAAAACATACTTGAGGAGATTTTTTTGCGCAAAGAAAAAGTTCAAGGCGGTTTTTTGCTAAAATGGTATAGTTCCGGGGAATTTTTGTAAATATTTCCTTTGCTAATCCCTCAAACTTTCCTTCTTATTGTCATCTCTTTTACTTGCTTTCCATGGCATGGTTGTCAGAATTTGACAATTCACAACTTCGTTTGATGGAATTTTATGATTCTGTTATTAGTATGGTCTTTAATCTTTTCCAATTGTAAAAGTAAGATGGGTAAAAAAAAATGTCAATTGGATTCCAATAAAAGTAAATATTGGAATCCAAGGAGTGTATAATTCAACACCATACTACTTTTTTTCGCTAGCTACCAGATTACTTCATAGTTAATTCATAACACAATGACTATAATGCTTGTTTATGAGTAGGATCTCTCATTCAAAAAATTGATAAAAATTGACTGATTCTACAGGTTTGTTGTGACTAGGATAACTCTTTATCTATTTGGCATTCAAAGAATAGAAAAAATTATAAGTCCCCTTCCAACCGGTGAATTTATAAATTTATGCTAATAACAGGAAATATAAATTATTAGTATATACATATCTTTGTTAGGAAATATAAATTATTGTGTGATTCTTAAGCATGGTTTCCTATTGTTGAATTATATCAATTAATTTGTTGTAATATTTCTAAATAAATAGAAAACAAAATATGGAAAGTTAAACAATCACAAAGCATCCTAAAAGGTACTATGACTGCAAGAACAATCTAAATGATTCAGAGACTCCAATAGTATGAACAACACTGTATACGCAGCAATTAAAAGACTAACAATACGAAAAATAAGGGTATGGAAAATACTTGTCAAAAATTAAAAAGAAGCAAAAGTGTAGTGTCCATGATCACATTATGAGAGAGGTATGCCAAATAGTATTGAAAACATAGCAGAGAATTTACATGGACTAACAAATAGTGTAATACAAATTTTGTATATAGTAAAATTAACAGTTTGTAACTTATTCTTATGTACAGAATTTTGTGTTGTCCTGATATTTATTTTAGTTGGTATAATCATCCTTCATATTTGTACAGTGGGATAAAGGAGAAATTTTGGTACTGGAATCAAAATTTCATGTTTTTGGTACAAACATAGTTGTTGATCAAAGTGATCCTTCAATATGCTTTAAAAACACACTTTAAAATAGATTTCAGATTATCATCCTATCATTTTAAGTTTGATGAACGGTTATAATTTATAGGTTGTTTGCTTCAGTCACGAAGAAGGTTGGCATTAAAAAGTTTGAGTTACAACAGTAGGGTGTATCATAATATGTAGGTTTTTTTAGATTGAGATTTTGAGAACTCTTACCAGAGAAGATGAAATAGAGACCACAAAGAGTAGGAGGGGATGGGTATTTTATATATAGAGGAGCTAGAAAGAGAATCAAATGATAATGAAATTTACATGAGAAAGAGGGGTAAGATAATTTTTGTAGTGTTAGTCCTGCAATTTCATGGATTCTTTTTTAATATAAAAGTTTTGTGGGCTTTTTTTTTATTTTTTTTATAATGATTTGAAGGAAAAGTAGGGAGAAATCGGGGATGGTTTATGATGTGAAAGACGAGAAAACTCAATGTTTGTGTTTAAGTTCAGGACTGCATTTGGAGGTAGCAAGCCAATTGCATTTGGGTTGATCTATGATCCCATCCAGAATGCAAAGAAGTACCAACCCATATATTGCCTTATTAGGGAGATTTTCTCTCTCACGAATCAGTAGTAATAAGAGTATCATTATCAAGTTAGAAAAAAATTAGTACAAAACATTGACAAGAATGTAAATATAAAATTAGGTGATTTTTTTTTGTACCTAGCCAAAAAGAGAAAAAATATACCATGAATCATTTCATGGCAACTCTTGAAGTAGCCCTTATTCCTAAGCTCTAAGCTGTCCACCTGCACTTTTTTGAAAAATTGCTGGATTAGAAATTATTTCGAAAATATGTCTTCTTAACAGAAAGACTACTTTTCATGCTTTCTCTTAAAAAGAAACTCTGCTTTGATTGAACTTTAACTATTCTTGAAGTGTACTGATTTATATGATTTTAATTAGATTTTACTTAAGAAAATTTTTATCAATGAATTTGGTTAATCTATGAGTTATGGTAACTACATGTGTGAAATAACTTAATTTGTGGACAAATGTTACTTTAAAGGTTGAATCATATTATCTGGTAGTCAAATGGTTTACCTCGTATATTTTCTTGTCTTTTTTTGTACTCCCTTGCTAAAATGTCGATGGAGCGTTTCATTTACTATTTATATTTCTTAACTTATACCAATTTGTGCACTATATATTGTTCACTGATCATTTTAAATTTTATCCATTTCTCTGTGTAGGTTTTGTATTCAATTATCTATACTGAGTGCATATTATAAAAAAGGTTGTCATTTGTTCGTCGCAGACAACTTTGCACAAACTTTCTTCATTGAGAATTCTTTTTTTATTTTTTATTTAAAGTTTGCTGCCTCATCAAAGTCGAGAAAGTTTACATAATTCCGAGGTTACAAAGTAATATGGATAGTAAAGGGCCATGGACTTAAACCAAACCCGATGTAAAAAATAAAAAAATGGCTGAAGGGGTCCAAAGTAGTGGTTTATGAAATTAAACCTGACCCAAAATAATAAGTACAATAAAGTATCTAGATTTTTTTTTTGTAGCATACTCTATTCCTTCTCTTTAAAATTTGTAGCATACTCTATTCCTTCTCTTTAAAATTTGTATAGACTGTACTTGTAAAAAATGGCAATATATTTCCTGGTAATAGATTTACTTATATTTTAAGTATGTACAGTGCACGCCCAATTCTTGGATCATTATGATTTATGCAGGCCAATTTCCACTGCATTACCATAGTTGAGATTGAAGTAGCTAGAAAAAGAAATTTGTAACATATTTTATTCTTTTTTAAAAAAATGGTAACAAACTGTACTTGTGCATAGTAACTATAATTATAAAATTGATAATAGACTATACGTGTATAATTTATTTTGTATATTTAACTAATAATTGTTGTCATTTAAAATATCATTTACCAAATTTGTTTTCTTCCAAGATAAGCCGTAAGGAAATTTTATTAAAAATAATTTCTTCCAAATAAATAAAAGAAAAGTAATTCATGTGGAAGAAGAGAAATTCTTTATTGTGGAGTCGTAAGGAAATTTTATTAAAAATAATTTCTTCCAAATAAATAAAAGAAAAGTAATTCATGTGGAAGAAGAGAAATTCTTTATTGTGGAGTCGAACATTCTTTCGTGGTAGTATAAACAATGAACCTGCATTTTCATTCAATAATTTTAATAGTTCTATGTTTGTGCATATCTTGTGGATACTATTTTGTTGTCTTAGCTATATGCCTAGGAATATTAGGTTGACTTCTAAATTTATTTAATGTTTATAGGCAAAACATTACTATTGCAAAGTTTGGACCAA
This sequence comes from Hemerocallis citrina, assembly GCA_017893485.1. NCBI lineage: Eukaryota > Viridiplantae > Streptophyta > Magnoliopsida > Asparagales > Asphodelaceae > Hemerocallis > Hemerocallis citrina. The sequence goes on from CM030358.1 coordinate 283,907,125, forward strand.
AAGTGTGAAAGATGTTAGAAATTCATGGTACGTACACTGGATGCTCAATTGTACAACATAAATAACGTTGAAAATAATGAAGTTGATTGTTAAAGGCATAAAAAGGAAAATGTGGAACATGAACCAAGGTATACAAAACTACAAGATTGACTGCTAAATAAGAAAGGATGAAGAAAAAGCTACAACAATTACATGCTTAAAAATGTTGAAGTTGAAAATGATGATTGATCTGCTGAAAAATATGATAATATGAATTTGGGATTTATTACTTTGTTCTTTATTTATATATTTTTATATATCTTTCATAGTTTCGATGAGATAATTTTTTAAATCTTATCTTTTATTATCTCATAACTAGATATTACATTTAGTATCTTTAATAATAAAAAGTTTCAGCAGTTGGTGCATATAATTGATTTTGAGAACACATGGTATGATTTCTTTTTGTTTGGTTTAAACATGGTATGAATATTCTGAATGAAGTTTTATTATGCATATTGCCTTATTCTACATATGTAAAAGACTTCTTCTGTGATTGATTTTCTCCATAAGATAAAATCTTGTTAAAATATTTAATTGGCATGTGCACCAAAGCACGTGCATTTGATGCAGGGAAAACTTCAACTAGTCCAGTATAATACATGAACATATTTAGCTTACAAGAAAAAATATAAATTACATCAAATCCCAACTTGTAGATCTACAGATTATGGGCATGAAATGAGTCCAGTATGTTTAATTGTGTTTGATAGCCTTGGTCTATCAATAGTTGGGTGTCATGTTTGTAAGTAATTACCGGAAAAGGCATTCCTTGGGCGTCGTTGTACCACTCGCTTAGGGTCACGGGCCGAGCCGCTCGATTAGGCTGAGTGGCCCTCGATCCGAGCCGGTTGACAGAAATTTTCATCTTGGACCGTTCGATTGCATCAAAAAGCGCATAAAGGAATCTCGTTTGTTGGATTTGCTCCAATATTCACGCTCAACCCCATCGGGCAAAAAAGATAAAAAATTGTGCTGACGTCAGTGCACCATGAGCTACTCAATCACGCCGAGTAGTTCTGAATTCGAGCCGAAGAAAAAATGTCAATTTTGGACCGTTCGATTGCATAAAAAAGCGTGCAAAGAATCTGAGCTCTAGGATTCGTCCCAAAATTCGTGCTGAATTCTTCGTCGTGGTAATTGAAAAAATGCCACTAAGCAGTTACCCCCTTCAGAGTTACACCCCGAGTAGCTACCCCAAAGTGGCTAACACCCTGAGGAGGTGCCCCCATCCAGCTACACTCAGGGATCATGCCCCAAGGCAGAGGCAATCCCAGTCGCTCGAGGGTAGGGTTTTCTAGGCCGACCGATCGCTTTGAAATCTGCACCCGCATAATGAAGGCACTCGATTGCTCCAATTTTTGCCCCAAGTATTAATTTTAATTAAAAATTCCATTAATAATTATAAGTTCAGAAAATTAATTAAAACATCCGAAAAATAATTAAAAATTCAGGAAAATTACTTAAAAGTTCTAAAAAGTAATTATAAATTTGTAGAATTAATTAAAAAGTTTCAAAAAGTAATTATGAATTTAGGATATTTAATTATAACAATCCATTAATTAATTATATATTCGGATAATTGGTTAAAAGTTCGGAAAGAAATAATAAAAGAATTGAAAAAATAATTAAAAATCCAAAGAATCTACGTAAGTCACTGGAAATTCTATAAAATTGCCACTACTTAGAGAAGCTTCAAACAAGATTCCGAGTGCCCTCGACGGTCCGACGCATCCTCCAGATTTTAGAAAAATGGTGATATACTCTTCAAAGACAATAAAATCTAGCATTCGGGAGTGGGGGGCTTATTATGTTTATAAAATTAGGGCCTTACAATTCTGATGCTCATCTCAAAGCTTCACAAGGCAAAACGACAGACCCATAAGAGAAACTTGCACTGCTGTTCAGGTCCATAAACTAATCTAAGTTTGCCATGTTGGGCAGATTCACACCCATATAAGAGGAGTCCCAGCTGATCCAAAGTTGTTGTCCAAATCTTCTATCCATAATAGAGTTATCAACTAACTCTATCCCATTACCATGACAATCGGGAGTTTAAACTAGAAAAAGATGGTGATTTGAATCCACCTCCATCTTACTCAGGTAGTCGCTATTTTTGCCACTAAAACTCTCATAATATTCTGAGTTATTGACTTGAGCATCGGGGAGTCTATCACCGGGGTCAACCCCAGTGTTTTAGACTTCGTGTAGGCTCGCCGTCGACATCCCAGCCGTTTAGCCCAGATTCTAGCGCTCACAAAAGTCCAATGTAATATTCAGGGGCCTTCAAACATCATCGCTCAGGTTTGATCAATGACCCAGTTTGTAAGTTTCCTCCATAAAAAAGAACTCATTTATCTATTTGCTTGCTCCTACACCTTAGAAAAGCAGTAACACCCCCATGCCTTGCAACCTCCTGCAAAGCCTACCTCTTCCCAATCAGTTTCAACCACCCCCACTACACCCCCACTTGGTCTCTCCATCACTAACCACACATCAAATAACACCCCTTCAAACCCAAAAGCCTGAAAACCTACTCCACAAAAAAGGATCAAGTCTGCATTGGAATACCCACACAAACAAAGTAGGAAGAAACGAATTCCTAAATCGATGGTGGCTTTACATCCTCTTCTAGGAGAAGGTCCATCGAAAGCATACTACTTGAAAACTTGGATTCTTCTGCTAAACAACCCTATAACTCCAATGTGACTGAAGTTAAGGTGGTGATTGCTGAGCAGTCCTACCCATCATCATGAAACTTCTTAGCTGAAATTGTTAGGGATGGACAATTCATCCACTAAAGACTATAAACCGTGCCACTTCTCCCATTATCTTCTTCCTCTCAGAAACGAAAGGGTAAAATTATTAAAACCCCCTAACATTTTGCAAAGAATTAATTTACCCCCTCACATTATTTTTGTTCATTTTTGCGCCACGCTGTTAATTTCCAAATACATAGTTACAATTTTACCCTTATATAAATTGGAAGAGTACTTTGCCCTTCTTTTAATGATTTATTACATTCCCCCCCCCCCCCCCCCCCCCCCCACCCACTTTCCCCCTCTTCTCCTTCCCCATTACTACCATCTTCCTTAACCCTTCACAAGTTTGGGATGTTTCCTTTTTCCCCAGGAGCTCTTCTATGTCTTTTTGACTAAGAAAACTAATGCTAAATCAACTATCATGCTTTAGAACAACAAAAATTTTCAATGAGTATTGATAGCTAATAGTATGACTTCTTCGGCACTATCGGAACTGGAACTGAGCGGTTGTGGGCCCAATGAGATGGTCCTACACCATCAACTGCCTCTGACGGAGCTTCTCCCTCCTCCCCAAACCACTACAGGACCTGCAAATGTGAACCCCCAAACCACTACAGTGCCTTAAACCACTACAGCACCTGCAATACCACCCCATCAGCTTCCAGCAACAGTGCCTCACCCTCCTCCCCAAACCACTACTGCATCTGCAACTATGAACCCCCCACCCCAACCCATGTGCAGCCACGCTCTTCCACCTTGTTACCTCATTCCCCCATCTCACTGTTCAACCCTACCACCTCCCATCACCACCATCACCACCCCAACCAGCAGGTCTTCCCTCCTGAGAAGGGCAAAGGGAGACTCAGACACTACTCAGCGCGTGCACACCACAGTACGCGTCAATGCAGGTAGGAGGGAAACCTCAGTCATCATCGCCACCACTCACCACCCCCAAGAGGATGGGCCCATAGACGGGTCCTCTTACAGGCTCTTTTGAGCGTAAAAGAGACCCCCTCTTAAGGCAGCATCGTTCCGACGAAGAGAGGTTCAAACACAGGCAGAGGAACCACTATGAGAAGGGGCATGCGCAATATTCTCACCGCCATCAACCCACACTACACATCTTCAACAGAGTCCACCCACTTTCATAGAGATCACCACATTCCTCCCAAACTTCAAAACCACCAAAAATTTCCCCCCTAATGCCGACAATCACCACATCCCCCAACATCCAACACACTTCAAACCACTGCCGCCCAGTCATCAAGTCCTTCCCAATCACACCCACCCTACTGCCGACCATCACCTCAACCACCAGTCTCTTCCACCACCTCAAGGGAATGCTAAAGCTCCACTTAAATCCCTTGTCGAGCGGGCCCAAGTTGGGGATCCACCAAACGAGACTAGTGTGAGTTAGATTCAGTTGAAAATGGGGAACAGTGAGTTGAAGTTATCAGCAAAGCAAAGAAGAGACACATCATTTCCTCCCTCCTCAGTTCAAAAATAAAAAGAAACAATGAAAAGGAAAACGCAAGCTAGTACCTTGTTTCAACTGCGACGAATTGGGCCACTATTGGAAAGATTGCACAAAAGAAGTTCGATGCCTTAAGTGTATGAAATGGGGGCACCTCTCGTATGTTTGTACAAACGTCGTCGAGACTAACAACGACAATGAACGCCCAGTGAACAGAGGCAGATCACCAGATAATCCAACCCTAATCTGGCTAGTAAATAACCTGGACACAATTAAGAACGAAGAGAAGTGGCTCCGTTAATGGTGTGCCGTTGCCAGAGTGAGATTAGGGAGCCCATCGGAGACCCATCTCCTCTAAGCACTAAATTCCAAGTGGCCAATGAGGGCCCACAGGGACTGGGTAGCGAAGAAAATGTGTCATCTTTAGTTCCTGGTGTCCTTCCCATCGCCGGAGGGTGGCCGAGGTCACCGACATGGGCACAATGGACTTTGGACATTTCAAGATGAAATTTTTTGCATGGTCACCAAGTTTCGGGGCGGAGCTACCCCAAAGCGATAAGTTCTGGATTTGGATCCATAATGTGCCTCTTCATTTCTGGAAGAGGGAGGCTCTCCAAGAGATCATCTTTGACGAGATCGTATCAGCCAGGATACTAATCAGGAGTGCCGACATCTCTTTAATGCCGCGGTTTGCTAAAGTCTTCTCGTTCGAGGAGTCGTATCTCATCTGCTTCGTGCTAGACAGGCGAGTGGAGACAGAGCCGGAGCTCTTGGCCATCACTTCCCCCACTCTTCTACCCGCACTCAGAGACGGTCGCTCATACAAGTAGGTGGTCTCACCGAAGTGGGACATGACCTTAGATGGGGCTCACGAAGTTGAGCATGCACACCAGGAGCTCATCAAAGTGGCAAGAGGGAAGGAGATGCGCCAAGAACAGACGACAGAGGGATCAGAACCAGGGAAAGATTCTCCGATCAAAGTTGGTCGAGAATGAGGCTTGACCAAGGGATCCAACGGCCCAGATGGACGAAAAACAATGGATCTGCACCCACTACTAGATTTGGATAGTTTGGACAACTCAGAACCATTCCTTCGAAAGGGGGGGCAAAAGAAAGCTTAAAATGGAAGTCAACTTATTGAAGTTGATGGTGAGGTGTGGCGAGATGAGCAGAGAGGTGAGACAGGTCATACAAGAGCTACAAATGGAAAAAGCACCTTCAAAAGTGACATGCAAAGTAGAACTCCAAAAGGGAAAAAGCTAGAAGCTTTGGGATGGGAGATGCTACGGTAGGGCACCACTTTGGGGAAGATGAAGAGCAAGGGATGGAGTGTTGACAGAGATTCCGACCCAAAAGAGAGTAAAAAAAGGTTGGGGGGAAGAGGCACAGGGTAAGGGGAAAGCTGAATTCGGAAAAAACCCCTAAGGGTAAAAGCTTGGCCCCAAAAAGGAAAATAAATGGAATCTTGGAAGACGAAGAGGGTAACAGAACTGGTGATTTAGGAAAGAAGCAGAAGGGGAAAAGACTCTTTGCCCCTATCGCCTCGTCTCCCACACTGAGAGCATCGACTGCAATGCCTACTACTCAAAAAGAGCCACGTAGCTCATCGACTGCCGTAAATGTCAGAGCCAGTGGTCTGGTGTCTCGCGAGGCAGGGAAGGGTGAATTTATTTAGATGGGGTTCGATTCGAAATTCAAAGAGTCCCCAGTTAATGGGAAATTCGAAGAGTCATCAGTTAATGGGCCTAATGAGAGGCCGACGAAAATGTTTGAGATTAATGGGCCTAATGAGAGGTTCATCGGGGCAAATGTGCACAAAGAGCTTTGGCCCAAGAACACTAGTCCAATCCACCTCGATGAAGAAGATTGTGAAGATAGGCTAAATCTTGAAGTCGATTATGTATACTCTGAAGGGGAATCTGTGGAGTCTGAGGGATTGGCTGATGAGCTACCTGGTATCTCCCCTGACTTTGTTCCTTCCACATTTCCTACTTCCCAAATGTCAACACCTGTCTCTACTCATGGAGGTACAGGTTTCAGGGTTCAGAAAGTCGCTAAGATGGCTATTGAGGAGTCCTTCGATGACAATTTGGAGATTGCTGTGGCCGCTAAATCTGCCAAGACTAGTGACGGAGGTACGTGTTCCTTCCTTGCGTTAATTTTTAATTTCATGTCGTACTCCGTGGTCTTGCAGTGAGCGATACGGATAGGAACGCTTTCCTCCTAAACAAGATTAGAGGGTGGGAGAGCGATAAAGTTAAACTCATTTCGAACTCGTCTGCCAAGGCCAGTCATGATCTATTGACTGATTGTAGTTAATGGAAGTCCTCTTCTGGAACGTTAGGGGCCTGGGTAGGCGAGACAAATGAGAAATGGTTAAGGATGTCATCGCCAAATCGAAAGTGAGCATTGTTGGTCTGCAGGAGACTAAACTGACCCATATTTGTAGACTTAAGTAGGCTGGGGGGGGGGGGGGGGTCTCGCATTTCATGTAACTACCGTTCCCGCTATTTTTCATTTTTTGTCCCTTTTGTAATATTTTATTTGATATTGAATAAAATACTCTATTTTTTTGATTATTTTTTAATTAAGACTTATTCATGAAATTCTTCGTTCTTTTGATCGGGCTATTCTTGTTGATCCTATTGTTCTCTTATTCAATTGTGGTATTTTTATTTGAACCCTATTGATTTGGATCTACCTCTTATTGAACCCTAAAATCCAATTTTATTTGTTCTTAACCCTAATCCACTGTTTTTGGATCCTAAACCACCAACCAAGTACCCTAATTGTACCCTATAAATACAACTCTACTGCAAACCCTAAAAATTGTACAAATTGAAACCCTAGCCATCTACTCTCTCTCTCCCCGCCGTTCTCCCTCTCTCCCCGTTTTCCCACCCAAAACCCAAGTGAACCCATCTCCTGCACTCTTCTCTGGTGAGCCCCCTGACTTCCGGCGAGCCCCGCAGGCCTTTGCCATCCTCCGTCGTGTCCCCCTGTCATGCGCCACCAGTGCCACCCTGACCTCCTAGCGCTGCCACACAGCAGACCGAAACCCCGACCTCCCTTTTCCACTTCCGATCGTCAAAAGCCAGCACACTCTCCCGACGCCTTGTCCCTGTTTCTGTCGCGCAGCTGCCGTCGCGACGCTGTCATCGTCGTCGACTTCGAGCTGCTAGACCCGAGGTCCCCTTTTGCTGTTGTCGCCATTGACTGTCGCTGAAGCTGTTGCTGCCGCCGCTTTGTTTTGCTATGTTGCTATTTTGTCTCTTTGTGTGCACGTATATTACATGTGTTATTGTGTGTTCGTGGGTTCGTTGCTTCGAGATCCTTATCCCGATATTCTTTATATTCGAATTCACCATCGAACAGGAAAGTCACCGTCCACTTGAATTGTTAATTGTATAATATTCAAGTTTTGTTGAAATTCTGCGAATAGATCTCTTTGTTATCGTATTATCCATTGTTCATCTCTTTGTTGGGTCTATTGAGGGTTTACACGAGCTAATCTTAATATTCCTGACATCATTCCACTTTTGACTCTAAAGTTTGGATCTTTCATAAGTGCATATAGAATTGATAATAGGTTGTTCATATAATCGTCACAAATAAATTATCGTAGAGACAGTTGCTAGGTTGTTTGTTGTTTGATTGATTAATGATTGATTGATGATAAATTGATGTATGAGCGTATTCTAGTTTTATTTATCATGTTGTGACATCCATCATGTTAATTACACAATTAATTGACTAAACAATCGATACCCATATAGTCTAATTAATTTCATTTTTCAAGAAAACTACCCAAAATCCTGTATATGCTTGCTGACCTGAATGTTAACTGGTATTTTCGAACTAGTAAACGATCTTAAAATGAAATACTTTCTGAATATGAATTGTAGCCTTATCTTTCTAGTTTCCATTACATCTTGAATTTTTAAATTTCGAGTTTTGTAGCAAAAGTTATGCCTGTTTAATACAGCTGTGTTTTTACTTTTAGATTTTAAGATTCTTCCATCTTTCTTGTTTAAACAGTAATAAGGCTAATCAAACGATAAAATTTTAATCTGAAAATTTCCAGATTGTTGCTTAATATGTTTAGGAGTCCAGAAAATATTTTTAATGAATTTAATAATGAGTTTTTGCTGATTCTAAAAATAAAATAACAAGATGTCGAATTTCTGCTTGAACATAAAATCTGTAAAGAACCATGTGTTTGACCTAGCTACTGTTTTCGAAATTTGAACTTTAAATAGGCGTTGGAACTGTGTAGAATTCTAGTTTCTAGAATTTCTGACGGATTCAACTTTCAATTTCTGAGTCAGCGGGAAACTGCATTTTTGTACAGACTGCACTTGCTGTCCAGAATTTTAGATTCCACTTTTTAATAGATTAATTATTCCTATGTTGTATTATTGCATGGATAAATGAATGTATGTTGCATTGCATGTACCAATGAGTTATTGTCACTATTCTAATCGTCCTATCCATGTTATCAACCTATTGTTCCCGATTGATACTATCGTTCACCGAAATGTCCATTAATTATATATTGTATTGTTGCATTGATAAATAATTAATAAGCCGGGGTTAAAGGAAGATTTGAGTAGTGAAAAAAGTAGTGACTGTACTTGGAGGAGGGGCACGTGTTTCCCTAATTACCATTCTGACTACCATTTTATTGTGTGATTATGGTTATGGCCGTAACCCAATCTATCGTGTACCGTATCGTTGCCGATGACCGTATCGTATACCGAAAGGTGAATAGTGTTTACCATTACTGTTGCCAAGTACATGATCTACCGAGTGCACCACTTGAGTCTAAAACAAAATTGATTGTACGCATCGAACCTGTAGTATGGGTGTAGCGCCCCGAATTTCTAGATTAATAACATAGAAATTACGTGGCACATTCCCAGTGATCTACTTCAATACAATAATAAACATAAACAACACCACTAAATTTTCAAACTTTATTACAACAAATCATTTACAATGCATAGCGGAACTCAAAACAAACTCAACTCAATAATCTTCTTCATTTACAACCCAATTTATCTCAAGATTGCTATTACAAATGTACTCAAATCTCTTATAAGTCAAACATGTCTCAAAACCCAACTTAAGCATTCCATCTCCAACTCTAAGCACAACCTGCAACATGTGAGGCTAGAGATGGTCCCTAACCCCCAAACTAAAGGGGTCAGCCATAAATGGTGTGAGAAATATAAAAATAAACAAACAACAACATAAAGCTCATACCTCATAACTTCATAACAACAAGTGCCAAGTAAGAATATGGAAAGTACGAAATGAAAGGTAACATAAAACATCAAGTGATACTAAACTAAGTGTCATGTGTAGAAAACAAGAAAAACCACATGCATAAACAAAACCAAGAAAACACAAGTCTATATGCAGACTCTCTAATGCGTACTTGTCGAAGTCTATGCATCCCATTCTACATAGGTTCGGTGCAAGCCCTTAACGTCTTCACTTTATAGGATTCATTCCCCACGTTATGAACTAATCCTAACACGATGACTACTACGAGATAAAGATAAACTATGGTTAGTATCACATGCCCGATAATTCCGGAGATGGATCCCACACCCAAGATATTTCACTTGAATAATTCCGGAGATCATCCCACACCGAAACATTGACACATCCCCATACGAATACCACCTGTGCTTCACCTCGACTCCGATAATTCCGGAGATCAATCCCACACCACAAGTAGTTACCGTGATAATTCCGGAGATTGTCCCACACCCAAGATATTTCACTTGAATAATTCCGGAGACATATCCCACACCACTAATAATCTACTGTGATAATTCCGGAGATTAAATCCCACACCGAAAGCCATACTGAGGTTCGTGACTCATGTTCCCGTTCATCATATCACCACTAGTGCCTGTCCTTATCATTTTGGTTAATTGTTTACTTAACGAATCTCCTAGAGTCATGCACCCTACCGGCCTAAATTCAAATCTCAATAACTGAAATGCCTCAATGGGCCTCAACCAAATACTCAACACCGGTATACTAGGGTCATACGCCTCTAGAGACTCAAACTCAAAAGTCTAAACCAAATCCCACTAACAAAGTGGCTCAACTAAATGTCTCAATGACATACTCAACTGAATATCTCAAGGTCAATTTCTTAATCTTAAACTGAACTGAAATATCAAGTATATCAAACTAATCATTTGAAAAACACTAAAGTTCACAAATATCCTTCAGTACCAGTCGACTCGTACTGAGATAAGTCGACTGTCCAGAGGACCAAATTCAAGATTTGACAAAAATAAACTAAGTCTCGTATCAGTCGACTTACAAGAGGGTCAGTCGACTTACCCGAGGAAAATTCCAGTAATCCTCTCAAAAATATTCTAACAGGGGTATATTGGATTGGAATTTGAAAAGAATTTAAAAGAATGTGAAAATCCTAGTGTATTCTATTAGGATTTTAAAGGAGTTTATAAAAGTCACAGTGTATTCAATTGAGACTTTAAGTGATTCTATTCAATTCTCGGTGTATTCAATTGAGATTTTAAATGACCCCATTCAATTCTCGGTGTATTCAAAAAGTTAATGATTTTGATAGAATTGAGAATTTGGAGGATTTAGATGGAATCTAGGGTCCGATGTATAAATACCAAAAGCCTTTGCAATTCTCACCTTTTCTGTAGAAACTTTCAAGCCATTGGTGAGTATAGTTTTGTTTCCTGTACACATGCCCCAAATTATCCCCAAATAAACCCAAACCCTAATCCCCTGCTCTCTCCATCGTCTTCTTCCTCCTCTCCTCTACCTCCCGACACCCTCCTCTGCTGCTACCCCACTCTCCTCTACCTCCCGACCTCCGATCCCCACGCAGAGACCTCCATCCGCCTCCTGAAAGACAATGGAATCAATTTCAATCAAAATCAACGCGATGGAGTTGATTCAAAAATATTGTCAAGATTGCTATGGCATAAATTGATTTCTCGTTGCAGGTACAAGACGAAGTGGATAACGTTCCATGGTTTGTATGATGTGGCCTATATAGTGAAACTGTTAATTGGAAGACCTATGGTGCAGAAACAGTGAGTATTGATTTGATGAGGAGATGTGGTAGAGTTATGATGCCTAACGGGAGAGTTGGTGCTCCTTATAGATCTCTTGCTCCATGACTTTGGTTACCGGGTGTTATTAGTTATTATTGTTTTATGCTATTTCAGAATGTTAAAACAGCGAGTATTGAGTTGATGGACTCATCAACAACTCTCACATGTAGGGCTATTTTTTTGTTGTTGTTACTTTTGTTTATGTGGGTGTCCTTCTAGTACTTCAGAAAAAGCTTATGAGAATGATATTTTTATGACTTGCGAGGTTCCTTGATATTTATTCGCACTACTCTTATGAGAATGACAATCTTGTGTAGGAAATGAACTAATTATAAAGTTTATTTTCATCAAATTCCTTCAAATTCCATCAAATTCATAATAAGAATTCCATCAAACTAATTTAAAATCCTTATAAATCCCAGTCAAAGTTTTAGGTGAATTCCCCATAAATTCCTTAAATACTCGGATTCTCAATTCTTTTAAAATATTTTGAAATCTCAATTCAATACACCCCTGTAAGTGTTTAAGTCGACTTAACTGGGTTATAGGTCGACTGTCCAGAAGGACAAATAATTCTTACGAAAATATTTTCTTCAGCGGACCAGTCGACTGCCTAGGGGCTAGGTCGACTGTCCAGAACAACTTTTTCAACAAATTCAAATAAAGTACCAGGCTCGTACCAGTCGACTGCACCGTAGGCCAGTCGACTGTCGGCCTACAGAAATTCGAAATTAGGTCTGATTACAAAATCAAATTCTGAAGCTTCTAATGAACTAATGATTGTGTAAATAGTTCTTAATCAGAGAGAAATAATAATACTCAACGAATCTCATCAGGTATATGTATATTTCACCCATAACATGTGTCAAGATCTAAACTCTCATATTCTAAATCACAAATCCTTGGTTAGGGTTTTACAAGAACTAAGTTTCTTTCACAAAATCAATAAGAATCTGATTTATAATTTTAATGTCCAGGTGTTCATGCACAAATCTCAACATGCTTTTAGCTACCAATTATAATAATAAGGGTCTACTATTTCATCCACCAATTCCACATGATTCATACCACTTTACGAGATCTAAATTGTTCACCACAACCAATCATTACATCATGATATTTGCACACATAGATCAACCACGAGACAAATTTCTTCCATGCATGATATCAATCAAACAACAAACAAATTTTTATATTACTCACCTTTAGATATTGAGAATAGTCCACAAAAATCTCCCCTTTTGCTAGATCCAAAAAGCTCCTTGCTCCACCAAAAATAAATATCCAAAATACAATATTTTATCAGCAATGATGGGTGGGAAAGAAATTCTCTTAAATATGCCGGATGGGTAATTAGGGTTTTACCCACACTTTGCAAAACAACCCTTCCAAAAATACAATTTACATATATAGGTCATTCTTTGGAAATTCCGTCAAAATTCATTTAAATTAGGATCTAATAGAAAATATACATTCTAAATCTCAGTTAGTACTGTTCAAAACGTCCAGAAATTGTATTTTGCACTTTAACCCCTAAAAATGTCAAATTTGCAAAAAGGTCCTTCTTTTCTTAAAAATTGCAAATAGCTCCAATAAATTTCAAAAAAATCTGGAAAAATACTAATTAAATCTCAAATATTAAATAAAGATTTTTCATAAAGAAAACTAAAATTTCACACTTCTCATGAAAGCATTTGCACGTGTACAAAAGATAAATTTTCTGAAAATACTCATTAAATTCCCAAAATAAATTGAAATTCATTTTCAAATATAAAAATAATATTTGAATATATGGGGTTCTACATCACTCCCTCCTTAGAAGAGTTTTGTCCTCAGAACTACTACTAATGAGTTCAAACACATATCATCACAGAATCAACATCTCATAAATGGAAACATAATTCAAACAATTGTATAAAACAACTCAATCGAATAGAGGAAATACAACTCAATTCAAAGTATAATCATTCAAAGAATTACAATCACATAACAGAAATACACTCATACAAAAAGCTCAGGAAAATCCTTCTGCATGCGATCCTCAGGCTCCCAAGTAGCCTCCTCAAACTGCTGATTCCTCCATAATACCTTGACCATAGGTATCACCTTGCTCCTGAGAACTTTCTCCCTACGATCAACGATCTCAACAGGCTGTTCCTTATAACTCAAGTTCACCTGTAATCCTTCAGGAATCTCTGCCAACTGATGACTCTGATCTGGCACATACTTCCTCAATAATGACACATGGAATACATCATGCACTTGTGCCAACTCTTCTGGAAGCTTCAATCTATAAGCGGTCTTGCCAATCCGCTCCAAGATCCTAAATGGACCAATGTACCTTGGCGCCAACTTGCCTCCCTTACCAAACCTGATCACTCCCTTGGTCAGAGAAACCTTGAGAAAAACTGCATCCCCAACCTCAAACTCTAAGTCTCTTCGCCGTGTATCAGCATAACTCTTCTGACGACTCTGAGCCTCAACCAATCTTTTGCGAATCAGCTCAATCTGCTCGGATGTCTGCTGCACGATCTCAGGACCATACATCTGCCTCTCGCTAACCTCATACCAACAAACAGGTGTCCTGCACCTCCGCCCGTACAAAGCCTCATACGGTGCCATCCCAATACTCGCATGGTAACTGTTGTTATAAGCAAACTCAACCAATGCCAAGTATCTCTCCCAACTACCACCGAAATCCATAACACAAGCCCTCAACATATCTTCCAGCACTCGATTCACCCTCTCAGTCTGACCATCGGTCTGTGGATGAAACGCGGTACTGAAATCAGTTCTGGTGCCTAAAGCTGCTTGTAGGCTCTTCCAAAACCTTGAAGTAAATCTTGTATCTCTGTCAGAAACAATCGACACAGGAACTCCATGAAGTCTCACAATTTCTCCAATGTACAACTCAGCCAATTTCTCCATCGACCAAGTAATCTTCATGGCCAGAAAGTGAGCCAACTTAGTCAAGCGGTCCACAAGAACCCAAATCGAGTCATTGCCCTTCGAACTCCTCGGCAAACCCGTGATGAAATCCATGCTGATATTCTCCCACTTCCACTCCGAAATGGGTAACGGCTGTAACAAACCTCCAGGTCTCTGATTTTCTGCTTTGATATGCTGACAAGTCAGACACCTTGCCGCAAAATCTGCTACATCTCGCTTCATACCAGACCACCAAAAGTGCTGTTTGATGTCCCTGTACATCTTCGTGCCTCCTGGATGAACTGACAACAATGTATTGTGTGCTTCCTACAAGATACTCTCTCTCAAATCTGCATTATCTGGAACGCACAACCTCTCACCCAACCAAAGAACTCCATCTTGGACACGAAACTCTGATAGCTTGCCTTCTGAAACCTGTTGCAGCATCTTCTGAATCTCTGAATCCGATCTCTGACCTTCCACAATCCTCTCTCTCAAGGACGGCTGCAACCTCAACTGAGCCAAAGATGCCCCTAAACCTTGCAGTACCACCTCGATACCTGCCTGATCGATCTCTGCTGCCAACTCACTGCGAGTAGTGATCAAACTCGATAAACTACTCTTCCTGCTAAGTCCATCAGCCACCACATTCGCTTTGCCCGGGTGATACTTGATCTCGGGACGAATGTCTTCCAATACCTCCAACCACCTTCTCTGCCGAAGATTTAGATCCCTCTGCTGATAAATGTACTTCAGGCTCTTGTGGTCGGTGTACATGCTAGCCTTCTCACCATAGACATAATGCCTCCACAGCTTCAAGGCATAAATGATAGCTGCTAGCTCCAAATCATGTGTCGGATAATTCTTCTCATGCAGACGCAATTGCCTCGAACCATAAGCAATAACCTTGCCTTCCTGCATCAAGACACATCCCAAACCTCTGAGAGACGCATCACTGTAGATATCATAATCCTTCCCTGCTTGCGGCAACGCTAAGATAGGTGCAGTAGTCAACCTTTCCTTTAACTCAAGGAAACTCTCCTCGCACTTATCTGTCCACACAAATGCCACATTCTTCCGAGTCAAACCTGTCAAAGGAACTGCGATCTGGGAATAACCCTGGATAAATCTCCTGTAGTATCCAGCTAATCCCAAGAAACTCCTGATTTCCTTCACAGATGTTGGCCTGGGCCAATCCTTCACTACTTCCACTTTCTGAGGATCAGTAGCTAGTCCCTCCTTAGAAAGAATATGCCCAAGGAAAGCTACCTCAGACTTCCAAAACTCACACTTCGACAACTTGGCATACAAGCTATGCTCCTGCAATTTCTGCAATACCGCTGTCAAGTGCGTAGAATGCTCCTCCTCCGACTTCGAATACACCAAAATGTCATCGATGAAAACCACCACGAAGGAGTCAATAAATGGCCTCAAAACCCGATTCATCATATCCATGAAAATGACTGGCGCATTCGTCAACCCGAATGGCATTACCAGAAACTTATAGAGCCCATGACGAGTCCTGAAAGCTGTCTTACTCACATCTTCCTCCTTGACTCGCACCTGATGATACCCTGACCTCAAGTCAATCTTCGAAAATACAGCTGCTCCTCGAAGCCTGTCGAACAAATCATCAATCCACGGTAGTAGATACTTGTTCTGAATAGTCACCCTATTCAACTCTCGATAGTCAATGCACATCCTCATTGACCCATCCTTCTTCTTGACTAACAGCACTGGCGCTCCCCACGGAGAAGAACTCAGCCTAATAAGCCCTTTGCTCAACAGCTCCTCGATCTGCTTCTTCACTTCATCTTGCTCTACAGGTGCCATCCTGTACGGAGCCTTGGAAATCATTGCACTCCCCGACTGAACATTAATGCAGAACTCCACGTCTCTCTGCGGCGGTAATCCTGAAAAATCATCCAAGAACACCTGAGAAAAATCTCGAACAACCGGAATGCCCTTGACTTCAACTGGAACTGCCATCTTAGATACCATTGCAGCCACCTTCGGAATCTTCTTCTTCCCTTGAAAAGTCACTGCAGGTCCACCTGGTGCTTTCACCAACACCTCCTTCAGCTTGCATTCGATTGTGGCATCATATATTGCCATCCAATCAATACCCACGATGACATCCACACCCAATACTTTCAGCTCGATCATATCAATGCCGAACAACCTCCCACCAATCTCGATATCACAGCCTTCGTAATATCGATCCGCTATCAGCTCTTCACCTGACGGCGTTGCCACCGACAAAACCCTGTCTGGAAACAACTTAGGTTCCACACCTAAGATCTTTGCAAAACTTGGCAATACAAATGTATGCGATGAACCAGTGTCAAATAAAACCTTTGCCTTTATTCCATTTATTAAAACAACTCCTGTTACAATAAGAATGATACTCAATCTTAAATTGTTCTCAAATAAAGGTTACATTTATTACATTGATTCAAAATAAAATTTAAAATTCTTGCATACCCTGTATCACATTTTCCGAGTTACCAGCGTCTTCCTCGATTAATGCAAATACTCGCCCTTGCCTCTTCTGAAATTTGCTCCCACCAGAACCATCCTTCTTCTGTTGTGGACAATGTGGCTGAGTATGTCCTGCCTGCCCACACTGGGAACAAACCTGCTTCGCCAACTTTGGACATGCTGACCTGTAATGTCCTGCCTCCTTGCAGTAATAACAGGTCACTCCTTGAGCTGTAGGTGCCTTCTGCACCGGATCACTGAACTTGGCCTGCTTCGCTGGGAATCCCTTCCCACTCTGGCCTGATGCTGGCCTCTTGTTCCGGTTCCATGTATCTTGCTTCTTCTGGAACTGGTCTATATCCTCCTCAGTCATGGCTGCTCTCCTGACCAGCTTGTCGAACCGTCTGATACCCAACGGAATCATCCTCGACCTCAAGCTTGGCCTCAAGCCCTACTCAAACTTTTTGGCCTTCTTTGCCTCGTCAACAACCAACTCTGGTGCATACTGCGAAAGCTGAGCAAACTTGGTCTCATACTCCCGCACGGTCATGCTACCCTGCTGAAGGTTCAAGAACTCAGTCGCCTTTTTCTCCTGAACATCTAGGGGAAAGAAGCGATCTCTGAACTCCTCCAGAAAAGCTTCCCAAGTCAACTGCTGATCTCCCAAAATCCTTTTGAGCGACTCCCACCGGACACCAGCGTCCTTCTCAAGCTACATCGACGCTAACTCCACCTTGCTGGCTGCTGGAGTCTCCGATACCTCGAAGATCGTCTCCATCTTCCGAATCCAATCATCTGCTGCGGTCGGATCAGCTTGGCCCTCAAAGACTGGCCGCTTCATCCTCTTAAAGGATTCGATCTGCTTAATAGGATCAGCGTTCACCAATCCATGTCCAGCCCCATGATTTGGCTGCGGATTCTGCTGCTGATTCTGAGCTTGCGCCACATTGAATGCCATCAGCGTGTTCAACGTCTGATACACTATGGCAAATTCAGCCTCAAGATCGATCCCATTTCCTCGGGAACTACCAGATCCATCCTCATTGTTGCCACCATTTCTGCCTCTGGGTGCAACCATTTTGAATACTGCAAAACGAAGGTAAAGTTAGAACATCACACACACAATTCAAATTCACATCAATATCCTTTGGCAAAATCTCAATTGAACCCCAAAGGTAAAACATCTTATTCAATTCTATGTGATACTCACTCTTTAATGTCCACACCTAGGTACTCACACTCTAGTGTCCACACCTAGGTTATTTTTATGTTATGTTTAGTATTTCTATTGAAGCGTCGCTCTGATACCAATCTCTGTAGCGCCCCGAATTTCCAGATTAATAACATAGAAATTACGTGGCACATTCCCAGTGATCCACTTCAATACAATAATAAACATAAACAACACCACTAAATTTTCAAACTTTTTTACAACAAATCATTTACAATGCACAGCGGAACTCAAAACAAACTCAACTCAATAATCTTCTTCATTTACAACCCAATTTATCTCAAGATTGCTATTACAAATGTACTCAAATCTCTTATAAGTCAAACATGTCTCAAAACCCAACTTAAGCATTCCATCTCCAACTCTAAGCACAACCTGCAACATGTGAGGCTAGAGATGGTCCCTAACCCCCAAACTAAAGGGGTCAGCCATAAATGGTGTGAGAAATATAAAAATAAACAAACAACAACATAAAGCTCATACCTCATAACTTCATAACAACAAGTGCCAAGTAAGAATATGGAAAGTACGAAATGAAAGGTAACATAAAACATCAAGTGATACTAAGCTAAGTGTCATGTGTAGAAAACAAGAAAAACCACATGCATAAACAAAACCAAGAAAACACAAGTCTATATGCAGACTCTCTAATGCGTACTTGTCGAAGTCTATGCATCCCATTCTACATAGGTTCGGTGCAAGCCCTTAACGTCTTCACTTCATAGGGTTCATTCCCCACGTTATGAACTAATCCTAACACGATGACTACTACGAGATAAAGATAAACTATGGTTAGTATCACATGCCCGATAATTCTGGAGATGGATCCCACACCCAAGATATTTCACTTGAATAATTCCGGAGATCATCCCACACCGAAACATTGACACATCCCCATACGAATACCACCTGTGCTTCACCTTGACTTCGATAATTCCGGAGATCAATCCCACACCACAAGTAGTTACCGTGATAATTCCGGAGATTGTCCCACACCCAAGATATTTCACTTGAATAATTCCGGAGACATATCCCACACCACTAATAATCTACTGTGATAATTCCGGAGATTAAATCCCACACCGAAAGCCATACTGAGGTTCGTAACTCATGTTCCCGTTCATCATATCACCACTAGTGCCTGTCCTTATCAATTTGGTTAATTGTTTACTTAACGAATCTCCTAGAGTCATGCACCCTACCGGCCTAAATTCAAATCTCAATAACTGAAATGCCTCAATGGGCCTCAACCAAATACTCAACACCGGTATACTAGGGTCATACGGCTCTAGAGACTCAAATTCAAAAGTCTAAACCAAATCCCACTAACAAAGTGGCTCAACTAAATGTCTCAATGACATACTCAACTGAATATCTCAAGGTCAATTTCTTAATCTTAAACTGAACTGAAATATCAATTATATCAAACTAATCATTCGAAAAACACTAAAGTTCACAAATATCCTTCAGTACCAGTCGACTCGTACTGAGATAAGTCGACTGTCCAGAGGACCAAATTCAAGATTTGACAAAAATAAACTAAGTCTCATATCAGTCAACTTACAAGAGGGTCAGTCGACTTACCCGAGGAAAATGTTGATTCTTGATTTTGATGATCACAACACAGTGCAATATGTGTCTATGTTATACAGCTAACATTGCAGTGCACAGACTAAAGACAATTCTAGCTGAACAGATAAACAAGCTCAAAAAGATACAGATGAAGAGACAAGGATCAAGATTCAATTCAAGACTCAAGACTCAAGACTTCAAGCTCAAATGTGTTATATTATTCTGTCTTGTAAACATTGTATTTTATTTCTTGTTGAGTCTTAGTCTGATGTAAAGCCTTGTCAACACACACACACACACATACTTAAAATTTCATAATGTGTCTCTTAAAAACCCCCAAAAATAAGTCAAAACAGTTTGAAGAATTTTAACTTTTAAGTACCAGTCGACTTAAGCTTTTGCCAGTCGACTGATAAGTACAAAATTGTTTAAAATTATTCAAACTCTGATCAGTCGACTCATATGGCAACCCAGTCGACTGTTCGAGAGCTTTTTGACCGTTTTCTGATTTTCAAAATCAAATTTTTTTCAAACTCAAAAGTTCTGATCCGTTGGTTGACAGTTGTGTAACTGTTTTTCCAACGTTCAGGAGATCAAAACTCCTTATATAGAGTTTCATATCTCACTGAAAAAAACAACTTGATTTTTGATACACTCGAGCATTCTTGTGAAAAACATTTTAAGAGATTTTCTGTGAGAAACAAAGCTTTCAAAGTTCATACACTTTTGGTTCTCTACATTCAGTCCAGTATAGCATTGAATTCGCTCTGGACTGAGTATAGAAGTCAACCTTGTGATTTAGCCTCGTGCATCAACACATACACTAACAAGGCTATAGGTTGATTGTAAAAATTCATCTTGTACTTTTGCTCTCGGTTGGAGAGTTGTTGTTGACTCTTGGTTGTAGAGTCAGTGTCTTTTCACTCTTGGCAGTAGAGTGGGTTTCTTTCTCTGGTTGAGAGAAAGGACTACGGGTTAGACAAGGTTGTTGTCGTAACGCCGTAGGGTATTCTTGTAATTTTTCAAGAATAGTGGAAATCTCAAGTGGGTTGCTTGGGGACTGGATGTAGGTCGGGAGGACCGAACCAGGATATATCTTGTGTACTCTGTGATTGATTGTCTTGTGTTTGCACTTACTTTTGCTTGTTTAAGTTCTGCAAAACTTGTCTGGCCAGTCGACTCAGCTTCGTATCAGTCGACTGATCAAGTCTTGTATTAGTTGTTCTCTTTGTTTCATCAGTCGCCTGCCTTATCTATAAGTCGACTGCATCGAGAGTTTAAATTTCTTTTATTTTGGTTATAACAGTCGCCTGGTTCACCACTAAGTCGACTGTGCCGAGAGAAATTATTTATTCCGCAATTTATTTTTGATAAACACTATTCACCCCCCCTCTAGTGTTTGTTGCTTTGCCTACAGGATCCAACACTTGGTATCAAAGCAAGGTTACAGGCTATGGCAACTACTTCAAATACAAATCAGTACCATGAAGGCCAATCTACACAACGGCCACCACTATTTGATGGAACGAACTACAATTATTGGAAGTGTCGAATGCGAATCTATCTCCAATCAATCAACTACGAGATATGGCAAATGACAGAGACGGAATACACTGCCCGTACCATTCCATATGCACAATGGAATGATGATCAAAAGAATCAGACTATGAACAATGCCAAAGCAATGAATGCTTTATTTTGTGCACTGACGAAGGAAGAATTCAACCGTGTATCTAATGCTACAACCGCACATCAAATTTGGCATACACTCGAGGTAACACATGAAGGAACGAATAAAGTAAAAGAATCTAAAATTTCTGTTCTTGTCCACAGGTTTGAGATGTTCAGAATGAAGGACAATGAGACTGTGTCCGAGATGATTACAAGATTCACAGACATCACAAACTCTCTTGTGGCGCTTGAAAAGACTTATACCCAAGCAGAGATGGTCAGAAAAGTCCTACGTGCACTCACTTCAGAATGGGAGAAGAAAACCACAGCAATAGAGGAGGCAAATGATTTGTCAACACTTACTCTCGAGAATCTTGTTGGTAATCTTATGGCATATGAGGTCCAACTTGAAGATCGAAAGAAAGATACTGAATCACACCAAGCAAAGAAGAAATCATTGGCTTTTAAAGCCATGACTGACTCAGAAGATGAGGAGGAAGATGAAGAAGAAATAGCAATGTTCACTCGGAAATTCAAGAAGTTCTTAAAGAAGGGTAAGTTTCATTCTAAAGTTAAAGATTCTAATGACCCTCCTACATGTTTCAGGTGCAATAAAATAGGTCACATGAAAAAGGATTGTCCCTTAGAAAATGCAAAGAACAAGGGAAAATCATCCAACTTCAAGAAGGACAAATATCCAAAGAACAAATTTGCCAAGAACAAAAAGGCCTATCAAGCTACATGGGATGATAGTGATTCATCTTCCGAAGAAGAAACGGATGAAAATAACGAAGTGGCAAATGTGTGTTTTATGGCTGCACAAGAACATGTAAGTAATGATTATGATTCCGAAGATCTTCTTGATGCTTTTAATGAAATATTCCAAGAGTTAAAGAAAGAAAAGATTAGAGTTAAGAATCTTGAGAAAGTGAATCAAACACTTAATCAAGAAAATCTTAACCTTGATAAGAAAGTAAAATCCTTAAATTCTCGCATTGCAAGTTTAGATACTGATCTTGAAACTCTCAAAAAGAATTATGAAGAGATTTCAAAGAACGTATCTAAGTTTAACAAAGGGAAAGAGAATTTAAATGATATGCTTCATCATCAAGTTACATCTTGTCAAAAATTTGGACTTGGTTTTAAGAAATCTTCTGTAAAAGAATCCCCTGTTTTAAACACTAGTAAGAATAAATCAGCATCTATTTCTAGTGTTACACACAAGTTGTATGATTTCTTTGCAAAGCCAAAGGTTGTTAAATTCAGTGATAAAAGTAATACTAACATTCGGTTAAGTCGACTGAACCATACAACCAGTCGCCTGTCCAGAGAAAGTGGATCTTATTCCACAAGATCAAAACCTCCTATAAGTCGACCTAGTGCATCTACCAGTCGACTGATGTACACTAACAGTCGACTGAACAACACTGGTAAGTCGACTGGACAGAACAAACTAGTATGGGTTCCAGTCAGTCTAAATTAGAATGATAGAATTGCTTATATTCACTCATATATGTTAAATGTGTGTAATTCTACTTATTATATTCCTGCTTATGGAGGAAGATCAAACTCTTCATGGGTTTGGTTTCCCCCAAACTAATGTGTTTTGGACCCAATAAAAAGGGTACCATATTTACCTTAAATTTTTTATAGGTACCCAAGAAAGAACGCTGGATATTAGACAGCGGATGTTCAAAACACATGACAGGGCATGCCAACCTACTATCCACCATTCAAAGTATAGATGGAGGAACCGTCACCTTTGGAGATAACAACAAAGGCAAAGTCATCGGTATTGGCATGGTTGGTAAAATATCTAACCCTATTATAGAAAATGTGCTATTGGTTAATGGTTTAAAGCATAATCTCTTAAGCATTAGTCAATTGTGTGATAAAGGTTATAAAATAGTTTTTTAAAAAGATGCATGCTTGATTTATGATTCTACTATGCAAAATGTTGTTTTTCAAGGCTTTCGTAAAAATAATATTTATGAATTGTGTTTGAATGCAATTGATTTTTTCAAATGATTTTTGTTTAATAGTCTCTAACAATGAATCTTGGTTATGGCATAGAAGATTTGGACATGTGAACATGAAAAATCTCTCCAAATTATCTAAATATAACCTAGTTAAAGGACTGCCAAAACTATCCTTTAAAAAGGATAAGTTATGTGATGCATGTCAACTAGGAAAACAAATCAAATCCACTTTTAAAACAAAAGACGTAATCTCTACTAGTAGGCCACTTGAATTAATTCATATGGATTTATTTGGCCCTACTAGAGTTGCTTCTTTAAATAAAAGTAGATATGTGTTTGTTTTAGTAGATGATTTTTCAAGATTCATTTGGACATTCTTTTTAAAACATAAAAATGATGCTTTTGAAGAATTTGCACATTTTTGTAAAGGTGTTCAAAATCAAAGATCTCTAACCATAGTCACTATTAGAAGTGATCATGGTGGAGAATTTGAAAATGAAACATTTACAGAATATTGCAACAAAAATGGTATAACACATTCATTTGCATTTCCTAGAGCTTCACCACAAAATGGAGTGGTTGAAAGGAAAAATAGGACTTTGCAAGAATGCGCACGTACTATGCTTGTTGAAAGCAATCTACCAAAGCATTTTTGGGCTGAAGCTGTTGCTACAGCTTGTTATGTTTTAAATAGAATTCTTCTAAGACCTAAACTAAAGAAGACTTGTTACGAGTTATTTTTTAATAAAATTCCTAAAGTCTCTTACTTTAAGACATTTGGTTGCAAGTGTTTTATTCTAAACACAAAAAATAATTTAGACAAATTTGATCCTAGATCTAATGAGGGTATCTTTTTAGGATACTCAAATAGGAGTAAAGCATATAGAATTTTCAATAAGTCTACAATGACTATTGAAGAATCAATGCATGTTACATTCGATGAATCTTTATCTTCATCAACCTTAAATAAAGATGATGAAACTGAATTATCACCTTTAGATAATGTGATTAAATCCTTAGAGCAAACTAATCTATCTGATAAGTCGACTGATAAGGTCTCCCAGTCGACTGATGTAAAGTAGTCGACTGAAGAACAAGTCAAGTCGACTGATCCGATTGAGATATCTTCAACTTTACCAAAGTCATTTGTTAAAGTTAAAGATCATCCTCATGACTTAATAATTGGTGACATCTCCCATAGTATTCAGACACGTTCACATGTTAATATGATCTCTCATATGACATTCTTGTCGGATTTTGAACCGAAAAATATACAAGAAGCTTGTGAGAATGAATATTGGATGAATGCCATGCAAGATGAACTAAACCAATTTATAAGGAATGATGTATGGGATTTAGTTCCTAGACCTTCTGATCAGACTATCATTGGTACCAAATGGGTATTCAAGAATAAGTTAGATGAATCAGGACAAGTTGTAAGGAACAAGGCTAGATTAGTTGCCCAAGGATATAATCAAGAAGAAGGTATAGATTTTGATGAAACATATGCTCCTGTTGCTAGACTAGAATCTATTCGTATTTTACTATCTTTTGCTTGTTTTATGAATTTTATACTTTATCAAATGGATGTGAAAAGTGCCTTTCTTAATGGGTTTATTAAGGAAAATGTTTATGTTAAACAACCACCAGGTTTTGAACATGAACAATTTCCAAATCATGTTTATAAATTAAAAAAGGCTTTATACGGTCTTAAACAAGCACCTCGTGCTTGGTATGATCGTCTAAAAAATTTTCTTTTAGAAACAGGATTTGAAATAGGTAAAGTAGACACTACTTTGTTTATCAAAAGAGTTGAGAATGATATCTTAATCATACAAATATATGTTGATGATATAATTTTTGGTTCTACTAATAATAATCTATGTCAAGAATTTGCTAATACCATGAAAAATGAATTTGAGATGAGTCACATGGGTGAACTCAATTATTTCCTTGGATTGCAAATTAAACAGTCCTCAAATGGCATATTTATCAATCAAGGCAAATATGCAAAGGAATTACTCAAACGTTTTAACATGGATAGTACTAGTAGTAAATCCACACCTATGGCTACTACTACTACTCTTGACAAAGACTTATTAGGTAAGAGTGTTGATCAAAAACTCTATCGAGGTATGATTGGTTCACTCTTATATATTACTGCAAGTAGACCAGATATTATGTTCAGCGTATGTTTATGTGCTAGATATCAATCTAGTCCTAAAGAATCTCATTTAAAAGTAGTGAAACGAATTTTAAGATATATTAAAGGCACATCTGAATATGGTTTATTTTATCCACGCACCGATAATTTTCAACTTTTGTCTTATAGCGATGCCGATTTTGCTGGAAGCAAAACTGATCGCAAGAGTACTAGTGGTACATGTCACTTTTTGGGACATTCCCTAGTATCTTGGTGCAGTAAAAAGCAAAATTCCGTATCCCTATCAACCACAGAAGCTGAATACATCGCTGCAAGTTTGGCATGTGCACAAATTTTATGGATGAAACAAACCTTATTAGATTATGGTATTTCATTTGAGAAACCCTCAATTATGTGTGATAATACCAGTGCAATTAATCTATCTAAAAATCCGATTCAACATTCACATACGAAACATATTGATATTCGACATCATTTTCTACGTGATCATGTTTTAAAAGGAGATATAGCTTTAGACTTTATCTCTACTGATAAATAAGTAGCAGATATCTTTACCAAGCCCCTTAAAGAAGATACTTTCATTAAATTAAGGAGAGAACTTGGAATTTGTGATTTTATTGATACTTGTTGAAAATGGCTTCTGTGAAGTCGACTATCTTTTTGAATAAGTCGACTGAATTGTTTTTTAAACATACCAATTTTTTTTTCTCTGACCAGTCGCCTGGCTTCTCCACCAGTCGACTGATTAGTAGACATAAAATGTTTATTTTCTTCTCGACTCAGTCGACTGATCTCCCTACCAGTCGACTGTCGCGAGCAAAATCCTCTTCAGCGACTATTCATCGCGTCTTTTGAGATGGAATCACTTATCTTTTCACCCGTGATCTTTAATCCTCACCGTCGATTTCACTTCTCCTTGATCTCAGCCGTTCCCTCACAGTTAAAACCCCTTTCACCAGCCGTTTTTCACTTCTTACCGTTCTCAAGCTTTTACCCCAATTTCAAAACCCTAGTTTTTGAGAAGAAGGTGATCAGTGCTGCTTGTGCTTGCTCCTGCTCGATTCTCAATCTCTCTTTTCTTAGGTATAACCCTTTCGACTCTTTACTCATGGCACCCAAACGATCGAAAAGATCTCATGAGGGTACTTCTTCTTCACAAGAATATACCCAATATCTTTTGAGTCCCGATCTTCTTGATCGTTGGTATCTCTTTTGTACCATTCAAATCTTTCCTGGAAGATTTGTAAATTTTGGTGACTTAGATCGTTTTAACCTCATTCCACTTTTTCAAAATTGCAGTCTCTATGACTTTCTCTCATTATCTAACCAACCAAATTACTATCCCCAACTCATTTATTTGTTTTATACAAATATGAGCGTTGTTCAAAAAACAAATGGGGATGTCTTAATCCGTTCGTCAGTGAAAAATATTAAAATGACTATAACACCGACTAGGATTAATGTGATGTTGGGTATAGATGATGGTGGAATTCCTCTTGATGATGTTATTTTAGATGATGCCTCTATATTGTCTAAAATTCTCTTACCTAATTCTCGACTTCCAATGACAAGCAGAAATCTAAGACCAATTGCTAAGCTTGTCGGTAGAATATTAGCTTATAACATCCTTCCTAAAAAGGGGAGTTATGACCAATATTCTATTGAGTTACAAAAAACTATATATGCAATTTTTGGTAGGATTGCTGTTAATTGGGGTCAAGTTATCTTTTCCAAACTTTATCAAGACCACACTCATTTTCTACCATTTGGAGGTTTTCTTACTAGAGTCTTTACAGCTTTTAAAGTTGATCTTGAGTCGGAGACAAATGTTGTTTCTAGATATGAGTGTTTCGATCGTGCTAGCTTAGCACGAATGAAACTGCTTGATGCTCCTACTCGATCACCCCCTAGGTCTCCTCCAATGTCCCAAGCTCCCTTAGGTTCATCTTCTAGACCTAGAGCCTCTCAACCTTCTACATCTGATGATCCACCTCTCCCTCAAGCCAATTATGATGACCCTCGTACTCTCTACGACTGTGTGTCCTACCTAATGAACCACTCAGTCTTTGTAGATACCCAACTCCATACCCTCGACTCCAAACTAGACAACCTAACTCATCTCTTCACTTCTCAGTTTCATCCTCCTTCTCAAGATGATGACAAAGACTCCGATGAAGATGATTGAAGATTACTTATTTTCTTTTTATTATATATGTAATTTTCCTTTTAATGCATTTGTTTTTATGTATTAGACTTTCTCTCTTTCAATGCAAAACCTTGTTACTTTATGTTTTTTGATGATTCCAAAGGGGGAGAGAAAGAAAGATCTGAGTTATATTTTCTCTATCTGTGTTATGTTCTATCTGTGTTATGTGTTATATTCTGCATGCTATGCTGTTCAGCGTATTCTGAGTATTGAAATATCTCTGGTCAGTCGACTTCCGCAAGGATACAGTCGACTGCTGCTGCAGAAACAGCTTCTTACTGCATCTGTGATACTTGTTAACTGTTTTTGGATATTGTTTTCCTGTTCAGTCGCCTGATCTATTGTTCAGTCGACTGTTACATTCTTTATGTCAAGAATTTGTTTTATGTATGCATATTGTGTTTTTAATAGGGGGAGCTTTTAAAATCTATGCTTGTATATCTTTTTATAAACTGTTATCAGCTATTGTGTTGTCATCATCAAAAAGGGGGAGAATGTTGATTCTTGATTTTGATGATCACAATACAGTGCAATATGTGTCTATGTTATACAGCTAACATTGCAGTGCACAGACTAAAGACAATTCTAGCTGAACAGATAAACAAGCTCAAAAAGATACAGATGAAGAGACAAGGATCAAGATTCAATTCAAGACTCAAGACTCAAGACTTCAAGCTCAAATGTGTTATATTATTCTGTCTTGTAAACATTGTATTTTATTTCTTATTGAGTCTTAGTCTGATGTAAAGCCTTGTCAACACACACACACACACACACATACTCAAAATTTCATAATGTGTGTCTCTTAAAAACCCCCAAAAATAAGTCAAAACAGTTTGAAGAATTTTAACTTTTAAGTACCAGTCGACTTAAGCTTTTGCCAGTCGACTGATAAGTACAAAATTGTTTAAAATTATTCAAACTCTGATCAGTCGACTCATATGGCAACCCAGTCGACTGTTCAAGAGCTTTTTGACCGTTTTCTGATTTTCAAAATCAAATTTTTTTCAAACTGAAAAGTTCTGATCCGTTGGTTGACAGTTGTGTAACTGTTTTTCCAACGTTCAGGAGATCAAAACTCCTTATATAGAGTTTCATATCTCACTGAAAAAAACAACTTGATTTTTGATACACTCGAGCATTCTTGTGAAAAACATTTTAAGAGATTTTCTGTGAGAAACAAAGCTTTCAAAGTTCATACACTTTTGGTTCTCTACATTCAGTCCAGTATAGCATTGAATTCGCTCTGGACTGAGTATAGAAGTCAACCTTGTGATTTAGCCTCGTGCATCAACACATACACCAACAAGGCTATAGGTTGATTGTAAAAATTCATCTTGTACTTTTGCTCTCGGTTGGAGAGTTGTTGTTGACTCTTGGTTGTAGAGTCGGTGTCTTTTCACTCTTGGCAGTAGAGTGGGTTTCTTTCTCTGGTTGAGAGAAAGGACTACGGGTTAGACAAGGTTGTTGTCGTAACGCCGTAGGGTATTCTTGTAATTTTTCAAGAATAGTGGAAATCTCAAGTGGGTTGCTTGGGGACTGGATGTAGGTCGGGAGGACCGAACCAGGATATATCTTGTGTACTCTGTGATTGATTGTCTTGTGTTTGCACTTACTTTTGCTTGTTTAAGTTCTGCAAAACTTGTCTGGCTAGTCGACTCAGCTTCGTATCAGTCGACTGATCAAGTCTTGTATTAGTTGTTCTCTTTGTTTCATCAGTCGCCTACCTTATCTATAAGTCGACTGCATCGAGAGTTTAAATTTCTTTTATTTTGGTTATAACAGTCGCCTGGTTCACCACTAAGTCGACTGTGCCGAGAGAAATTATTTATTCCGCAATTTATTTTTGATAAACACTATTCACCCCCCCCTCTAGTGTTTGTTGCTTTGCCTACAGGATCCAACAGAAAATTCCAGTAATCCTCTCAAAAATATTCTAAGTGTTTAAGTCGACTTAACTGGGTTATAGGTCGACTGTCCAGAAGGACAAATAATTCTTACGAAAATATTTTCTTCAGCGGACCAGTCGACTGCCTAGGGGCTAGGTCGACTGTCCAGAACAACTTTTTCAACAAATTCAAATAAAGTATCAGGCTCGTACCAGTCGACTGCACCGTAGGCCAGTCGACTGTCGGCCTACAGAAATTCGAAATTAGGTCTGATTACAAAATCGAATTCTGAAGCTTCTAATGAACTAATGATTGTGTAAATAGT
Source organism: Hemerocallis citrina (assembly GCA_017893485.1). NCBI lineage: Eukaryota > Viridiplantae > Streptophyta > Magnoliopsida > Asparagales > Asphodelaceae > Hemerocallis > Hemerocallis citrina. The sequence continues at coordinate 283,936,964 of CM030358.1, forward strand.
TCTTAATCAGGGAGAAATAATAATACTCAACGAATCTCATCTGGTATATGTATATTTCACCCATAACATTAATGTGTCAAGATCTAAACTCTCATATTCTAAATCACAAATCCTTGGTTAGGGTTTTACAAGAACTAAGTTTCTTTCACAAAATCAATAAGAATCTGATTTATAATTTTAATGTCCAGGTGTTCATGCACAAATCTCAACATGCTTTTAGCTACCAATTATAATAATAAGGGTCTACTATTTCATCCACCAATTCCACATGATTCATACCACTTTACGAGATCTAAATTGTTCACCACAACCAATCATTACATCATGATATTTGCACACATAGATCAACCACGAGATAAATTTCTTCCATGCATGATATCAATCAAACAACAAACATACATCAAACAACAAACAAATTTTTATATTACTCACCTTTAGATATTGAGAATAGTCCACAAAAATCTCCCCTTTTGCTAGATCCAAAAAGCTCCTTGCTCCACCAAAAATTAATATCCAAAATACAATATTTTATCAGCAATGATGGCTGGGAAAGAAATTCTCTTAAATATGCCGGATGGGTAATTAGGGTTTTACCCACACTTTGCAAAACAACCCTTCCAAAAATACAATTTACATATATAGGTCATTCTTTGGAAATTCCGTCAAAATTCATTTAAATTCGGATCTAATAGAAAATATACATTCTAAATCTCAGTTAGTACTATTCAAAACGTCCAGAAATTGTATTTTGCACTTTAACCCCTAAAAATGTCAAATTTGCAAAAAGGTCCTTCTTTTCTTAAAAATTGCAAATAGCTCCAATAAATTTCAGAAAAATCTGGAAAAATACTAATTAAATCTCAAATATTAAATAAATATTTTTCATAAAGAAAACTAAAATTTCACACTTCTCATGAAAGCATTTGCACGTGTTTTGCACGTGTACAAAAGATAAATTTTTTGAAAATACTCATTAAATCCCCAAAATAAATTGAAATTCATTTTCAAATATAAAAATAATATTTGAAAATACGGGGTTTTACAATGGGATGCAGTAGTACATGCATTAGTTAGGATTAAAATAATAGACATAAGGATTGACACATTATTAACATTGCATATTGTTCATCATTGTTCCTATTTGTATCTAATATTGTTTAAGTGTTATTGACATTAACCGTTGATTACCGTTACCAAATATTGAATCATTGTTACACCGTTACATTGATTACCATGTTATTGATTATTACTATTGTGCCATGTTATTGATTCCTATTGATCAATTGATTCATTGTTATACTGTTATTCCTATGTTCCTTGCTTTCTCTAATTGCTGTCCATGACTTGCTCTAAGAATAATTTTTCTCCTCTTTTTAGATGAAGTGTATACAGGTAATGAAGGAGAATTGCCTGCGGGAATTGGAGAAGAAACATGTTGAAGACTACTGCTTTCTAATTGCTTATTGCTTTAATAAACTTAATGTATTGAGACTTGTTATTATTTTAGATTGGATTATTATTGTTGTAGGCTTATGTCCCGGATTTTATTATTGTTTCCAGACGTTGGATTATTATTATTGTATTTAGATTTTTATTGCTTCATTCCAATTACTATTCTTCATGAGATTATTATTATTGTCTGCGCATTTGTTCTGTATTGATTATATTGTTGAGTTAATCGAATAAAGAGCTTATGGGTGACGTTAGTCATTCGCTGGGCCAATGTTGTAACATCCTGAATTTTTTTAAATAAAGAGTTTGTTGATTTTTACGTATTTTGCACGTATAAATTCATATGCATTTTTCTAGAAAATTTTCTCTTTATAACATGAACAAATAATTATTCTCTTTATTTTTTAAAAAAAGCCTATTTTTAAAAGCCTAATTAAATCCTAGGCCTAATTGTCTCTTTCTAGCCCACTATAATTAATTAATTAATTTATTTATTAGAGCCCATGGTTAATTGGCCCATTAGTGAGCCCATTAATTTAATTCCCCTTTTAAATAGTCTAACTTGTAGTGTAGACTAATTTAGTAGACAATTAATTAAATTACATGAACAAACTTAGAATAGGGGGTACTTGTTGGGTTTATGTCTTGCATACTATGCTGGATAAGAAGAAGATGAGACGATGGAGGAATTGAGATGATCAGAGATAGAGTGGAAGTAAGGGAAACAGTCAGCAGCAGCAGCAGGTGGAGTTGCGGTCGACCATACAATGGGTGCGGTCGACCGCCCAACTCTGCAGAAGTTCTCGAGAGGGGGACGGTCGACTGACCTTGTGGTGCGGTCGACCGCACGCGGTGTTGATGGATAAATTGGGTCTAGTCTTGGTGATTCGTGAGAAGTCCAACTTGCTCTTCAAGTCAGATCTGACGGCTCTTATCGTAGGGTTATCTCTTCAGTAATATCCAAAGGTTATTGTATCAAGATATCAAACTAGGGTTTCTTTAGATCTCTATATATTGTTGTTATTGGCCTCCACTGAGAACCAAGAGAGAGAGTACTTCATTGAAAGAGAGATTGAGTGATTATCTAATTATAAACAACTATTACTTGCTGGTGAGGCTCGAGAGAGGGTCATGGTGAGAATTGTAATATTCTTGTATCTTCTCTAGTTGAATAACATCTTGGGTTTCTTCTTCTCCGGATTAAGACGAAAGCCCCAACCGGGACCAATTTGTGTGTGCTTTGGTGTGTTTGGTATAATCTCATATGTGTTTGGTGGTTTGTATTGATTGCATAGAATAACTCAACAAGGGGGTTTTCGGTAGAAATCCCTGACAATTGGTATCAGAGCTTCGGGTTCAAAGGTTTTGTTCGAGTTCCTTGGAGATGATGGCAAATCAGATCACGAAGATCAAGCGGTTCAAAGGCAAGATCAACTTTGATCTCTTGAAGGTAGACATGCATGAAGCATCGGTTCAACAGGACTTGGATCTAGTCTTTGAAGGAGATAAATGGAGACCAATTGGCACAAAGCAGGAGAAGTGGAAGAAGATATGTTCAGAAGCATTGGGTTTAATCTGGTTGTCACCGATGAGTGAAGTCAGGTATAGGAGAAGCACGGCGAGTCTTTGGACAAGATTCAGAACTGAGTACTCGGGATCGTCATTACAGGGTTGGATGTACCAGCAAAGAAAGTTATGGGATTTTTCAATGAAAGAAAAGTACCGCTAGATCATGAAGTGGAGTTCAATATGGAGTTATCTAAACTGAGGGCGTTCAACGCAGATGATCTAAGAATTTCCAACTCGATATATTCATCACCAAATTCATCCAACATGATAATCGTGCTAGATGAAAAATCTACCAAGGAGAAGTTTTTCCATACCAGGTATGATCAAGGGGTTGGAGGAGGATGCACTTAGGAAGGAGAGTCAGAAATCAGCATCAACTTCTATGAGTTGCTTGGAGGTGGTTTGTACTTTGATTGGAAGGAAAAGTGTATGTAGGGGTAAGGTTTGTGGCCACCAGTGCAAAGGAATTGAGCATTACATGAGAGACTGTTGCAAGTAGTTGAGTCAGAGGGGTGCCAAATCCAGTACCGCTGAATCAGGTGATGTCTTAAATAGTGCTTTTGTTTCAAGTTCTTTAGATGTGAATTCCGGTTGTTCTTTTGATTCGGTTAGTTCTTCTCAAGTTTGCTCCAAGAGGGAGATGGTTTCTACTTGCAAATTTGTATCATATCGTTGTGTGGGAACGAAGGTTGATAAGATTTGTGAAGTAATGATTTCTACTTACAAGTTTGCCTTATGTCATTGTATGGGAACGAAGATTGCCAAGACTTGTGAAGTAAGGGGTAAGATAACTAATGAGTCAAAGATGATAAATGGAAGGGGACACACACTAGCGGAGGACATGTGTATTCGTTTGATGAAGCGGAGCCTTATATCCATAAGAACTCTAGAAGCTCGGGACTGTAGGTACACAGATCCAGGTAGAGTTCATTCAGTTTGGAAAAGTTATCGCAAGGTGATGAAGGGTGAGAGGGGGATTGAGCAGGGTCCGCACAACCTCTACTAGCTTTGGAGGAACGGGAAACCTTGGCCAAGTGGTTTGAAGCCCATCGTTCCTAAAGCACCATCTAGTATGCCGTCACTAGAATCATCCGAGCGAGACTATGACGTTCGAATATCCTCGGAAGGTGGAGAGAGCCTTGAGGTAGGTGGAGTTCGTGTGGAGGGTGGCACCTCCATGATTACATCTACTGGGGTGTGCCCTTGAGGGGAGCATACATCGGGAGAAAAATAGGTGGAGATAGATTCAACTAGCAGATGAAGCCATTGAAACGAGTTGTTTGCAAGATGAGAAGGAAAAGAGTCTAGAAGGTTTTAAATCACACAGGTGTGGATTCATGAGTATGTAATCCAAGGTGGAGATTGTTGGGTTTATGTCTTGCATACTATGTTGGATAAGAAGAAGATGAGACGATGGAGGAATCGAGATGATCAGAGACGGAGTGGAAGCAAGGGAAACAGTCAGTAGTAGCAGCAGGTGGAGTTGCAGTCGATCGTACATGGGGTACGGTCGACCGCCCAACTCTGCAGAAGTTCCCGAAAGGGGGACGGTCGACCGATCTTGTGGTGCAGTCGACCGCGCGCGGTGCTGATGGATAAATTGGGTCGGGTCTTAGTGATTCGTGAGAAGCCCAACTTACTCTTTAAGTCAGATCTGACGGCTCTTATCGTAGGGTTATCTCTTCAGTAATATCAAAAGGCTATTGTATCAAGATATCAAACTAGGGTTTCTTTAGATCTCTATATATTGTTGTTATTGGCCTCCACTGTGAGCCAAGAGAGAGAGAGAGTACTTCATTGAAGGAGAGATTGAGTGATTCTCTAATTATAAACAACTAGTACTTGCTGGTGAGGCTCGAGAGAGGGTCGTGGTGAGAATTGTAATATTCTTGTATCTTCTCTAGTTGAATAACATCTTGGGTTTCTTCTCCCCCGGATTAAGATGAAAGTCCCAACCGGGACAAATTTGTGTGTGCTTTGGTGTGTTTGGTATGATTTCATATGTGGTTGGTGGTTTGTGTTGATTGCTGCGAATAACTCAACCAGATCCTAAAGGGGGTTTTTGGTAGAAATCCCTAACAGTACTAGTGTAGCATGTGCATTGCACTAGCACATGCATGGTGCACTTTTGGGAGTGGCAGGATTTCACAAAGAGAGAGGGAGAGATGGGAGTAGTGGGGAGGTGGTTTCTCGATCATGGGTAGTTGCTACAACTCCCTAACTCATCATAGTCTTTGATCCCTAACGATTTGATATAATCCTAGCCATCTATTCTCACCCAAAATAAGTATAAATACCCCTCCTAGTTCTCTTCATGTAGCACATTAAAATTTGTAAAGAAAGAAAGAAAAAGACAATTTGTGAGTTAAAAGATTGAGAAGAAATTGTAAGTTAAAAGAATGAGAGTTTGAGTGTGTTCTTGCACCCATTGGAGGAGGCCGGCCTATCCTAGGAGGGAGCTCGGTTTTTCATCAAGCATTAGGAGGAGAAGGCACATTCTTGGTGGCTAGAGCTAGGAGAAGAAGGCTTCATTTGTTCATTCTAGGAGGTTTCTAGGAGTTCTTTTGTTTGTTTTTCTCCAAATAAGGTGGACAATTTTCTCTTAATTCTAACTAGTTACCATGCTAGGTTTATGGTTGTGATCACATTAGAATAAGCAAGAAAATGTTACTTTATGTTGTTACCATGGTTAAGGAGAAACAAGACCCATTTAGACTTACATGAAAAGATTAGTGAAATAAATTAGATTATGTGAATGAAAATGTGTTGTGATGATTTGATAACTTACTTGCATGCTAAAATGGGTAATTGTGATTTTTGTGAAAGTTTGTTCACATATGATTTGTAAAAAAATGCAAGATGAAGAAATATGCTTAATAATGAATTGTGGAATACAAGTAGTATGTATGCCATGAAAATTGATTGAATAGTGATTAAAATGCACATTTTATTTTGTCATATGAAAGTGGTGCTATAATCCCTAATTTGTTATCTTTATTTCGTTGGAAACATGAGAAATGGCCAATTTGTGAATTAGGACTAATCTTTCTAAAAGAATGGATTTATTTTTAAGGGGAAAAGAAAAAGAGAAAAACTTGTTTAAAACCCATTGTGAATGTAGAAAAATTATAAACTAAGAGTTCACTTGTAAAAAGATGATTTGTAGGACAAAATGTGATTTATGTTTAATAAAAACAAAGATCATAGTTTCTATGCAAAAGTGAGTTTATATAATTTTATAAAATTATAAGTCACTGTATTTCCCAAAGAATTACAATCAGGAAAAGATTTAGACTTTTATGAGAGCAATTCTAGAATGAAAAAAATCGAGTTATTTTTAATGAACTAGAAGTGCTACAGTCAGATACAAAACTAATTATAATTACTTTCCTTACGGTTAGTCACCATGGCCATAGTGGTCAGTGGGTGCGCGTTAAGGCGTTACTGTAGCTGGGGGTTTTCGGAGGTCTCGGGTTCGAGTCTCTTTGGCGACTTTAATTTTTTCTATTTGAGTTTTAACTCATTACCGAGCCCCAAACATTAAATAGACTTTAAGTTCCCTATTAGACAGCTAGTGCTATTGGGTTTCTTGGTCTTCGGGTGTGGCACAGTAACGTTGCTGTAGCGCGCGTGGGGCACTATGCGTGGGTTCGAGCCCTGGCTCCGGCCACTTTTTTTTAAATCCGATTTTTAAAAATGTTTTGATTATTTTAAATGGTTTTCAAGTGGTTTAAAAATCCAAAAAAATTATTAAAATTATTCTAAAATTCCCTAGATCTCATGAGAAAATTTCTATAGTTTTGAACGTACTAAGTAGAGAAATTAAAGCCATATTAGAGAAGATTTTACTATAAATTAGTAGAATACACTATTGATCAAATAAAGGAATTATTATATTTTTCTTAAAAGAGAAAGTGAGTAAAGATTTTATAAGTGAGATTGTGAGTAATGCAAGAAAAATAAATGTGAATACTTGGGCTTAAATAAGATCTTTGACCTTATGAATGAAAAGAAGTTATAGTGAGAATAAAATTGTAAGTTGGGATATTGTGAAAAATCAAGTAGTCTTGTCTCTTTTGTATATGAGATCGATGCATGTATTGAAATGAAAATCATGAAAACTTATGAGAAATATTGGTGAGTGTGAATACTCAAATTGTGGACATGAAATGGAATTTTGTACTAGACGGTAGCTAAGACCTTATACCGGCAATTGAATAAATTTTGAGATGAAATGTTGAGATAAAAGGACCAAGTTTGGGGCATGTTGTTGAATTAATGGTTAAGTCCGGTATAGGGGAAGTGCTAACTTTAGGGGATTGATTTTATTCATGACTCAGCAAACTTAAGGACTAGATACATAGTGGAGACGTGATGAAAGTAAGAGAAAAACACGAGTATGAGGGCCATCAGGTTGGCGGTGTGAGAGTGATTCACAAGCTACCTGCTTGATGCGTCATGTCATGGCGTGAACACTACTCCGGAATTATCGTCTCGATGGCGACGCTTGTGGGGTGTTTGGTGACTATGGGTGGTGCCATTGATCCATGACGGAGACTGAATTGTCCATAGGTTCTGCATGATGCGTCATGTCACGACGTGCGATTCCCCACTAGACGGTCTGGATATGGGCTCGTAACTCATAGAACATCTAGGATACTTATCATAGTTATCGTAGTAGTGTAAGTCATGGCGAGGGATTGAACCCTACAAGATGAAGAACGATTAAGGGCTTGCCCTCGGACCTATGTTGTATGGGATGCATAGAATCCGAACAAGTGCACATTAATGTCATGTAATATAAATAACTGCATTAAGGACTAAGTGTACAGCACACCACGACATCAATAGGATAGTCCCCGTAGTTTTGTTTGTGACAAGTGTGTGCTTTCTAAGTAAGAAAATTGATGTATTATATCCTTGCGTCAGTTGAATGAACTGACGAGCCCACAGTTTCCATGCAGGACAAAGTGAATGAAAAAGACTAAGGAAGAATTGATGCTTAAAGAATTGTTCAAGAGTTGTTTTATTTCATTTATGTAATTGATGTAAATTTGCTTCCGGTATTTAAATGTAACTTTGATGTAATAAAAGTTTTAAATTCCTTGTAAAATTGTACGAAGAGAAGTGTAAAGATCTTGTGGAACTTCGAATTCGGTCTTATTTGGAATTCAGGGTGTTACAAATGTTACGTGCTTGTATTCCCTATTTTTAGGAAGCAGGGCGTGACATTTCAGAATGAAAAATTTGTCCTTCTGTTAGGGCCTCTGAGGGTATTGCCTTAGGGTACAATCCCGAGTTGTATGTATGCTTAGATGAATTCCATGGCCTATTTTCGCTGTCAGTCCTGCTCCAACATAAATCGGACCTATGGACCCAATCCATCACAGTGGTTTATGGACTGCACACTACTGCAGCTAGGTTGGAATTTTGGAATGAACGACGAGAAATTCATGATAGATGGCTGCAACCTTGGGTTGTGGGGGGGATTTTAACATCACCCGGTTTGCCTCTGAACACAGAGGCAGAGGATCTACTGACGCTGATAGGGAAACTTTAATGAGGTTATAGCGCACCTGGAAATCGTTGGCATCCCTATAACGAATAAGCTATTCACCTGGTCTAACATGCAAGCGGTGCCTATTTTAGCTAAGCTTGATAGGATCTTGGTCTCCGCGGTCTGGGAGGCCAAATTCCCTTTGGCATGGGCCAAATCACTCCCTAAACCAACCTCGGATCATGTCCCTATTCTCCTTTCATCCGGAGAAGGGCATCCCAGAAAATCACCCAAGTTTAGATTTGAGAAAGCGTGATTGGAAATTCAAGGATTCCATCACATGGAAACGAGAATTGGTCCAGCCCTACCAGAGGGACTGAACCTACCGCAATCTGGTGCGAAAAAATTAGAAGACTGCAGGCCAAACTAAGGAAATGGAATCGGACAGGATTTGTGGAGCGCCCCGAATTTCTAATATAATATCTTAGAAAATGCGTGGCACAATCCCAGCATCAACTTCAATGTAATAGTACACATAGCCCAAAAACACAAATAATTTTATTCCAAACTTTTATAACAACAATCTTTACAAACACAGCGAAATACAAAACACCTTGAATTACAACTTTCTTTTTACAACACTTCTAAAAATTTTACACAAAGCTCTATTACATCAGTTTATCTCCAAAACTATCTCAAGCATCCCAACCTCCAAACTCTAAGCAACAACCTGTAACACATGAGGCTAGAGATGATCACTAACCCCCAAAACTAAAGGGGTCAGCCATAAATGGTGTGAGTGACATGAACAAGCAATATAAGTAAAGCATAGATTTATCAACGGTAGAACATAACAACAGTAGATGAAATTAGAGAAATCAGGAAATGCGGAAAACCATACAAGTGGAACTAGACTAAGTGTTAAGTGTAGAAAATAGAAAAGCACATGCATAAAACCAAGTCAAGAAAACACAAATTCTATATACGGACTCTCTAATGCGTACTTGTCGAAGTCTATGCATCCCACTCTACATAGGTTCGGTGCAAGCCCTTAATGTCTCCACATTATAGGGTTCAATTCCTGCTATGCAACTAATCCTAACATGATGACTACTACGAGATAAAGGTAAACTGTGAGTATTAGCCCATGCCCCGATAATTCCGGAGATAAATCCCACACCACAGGTAATTCCGGAGACTATTTCACTCACACCTGGATAATTCCGGCGATTATCTCACACCGTAAGCAATGACCTCATCACACGAATACCACATGTGTGTCGTCTTGACCCTGATAATTCCGGAGATCAATCCCACACCATAGGTAATTCCGGAGACTATTTCACTCACACCTGGATAATTTCGGGGATCAATCCCACACCAAAAGCCATACTGAGGTCCATAACCCATGTTCCCGTTCATTATATCACCACTAGTGCCTGTCTTTATCATTTTTGGGTTATTTAATTACTTAACGAATCTCCTAGAGTTGGTGTACCCTACCGGACTTAACTCAACAACTGAACAACTAAAATGCCTCGACAGGCCCAAACATAATGAACTCAACCGCCGGTATACTAAGGTTACACACACCCTCTAGAGACTCAAACTCAAATATCTCAACCAATCTTACTTCATAAACTGCTCAACTCAACATCTTGAAAACATAAGTTCAATAGAAGATAAGGTATAAGTAGTTATAGATCAAATATCTAGAGAACCTTTGAAAGAATACCATTTGAAAGAACCTTCATAAATATAAAAATACATCAGTACCAGTCGACTATAGAAAGAATAAGACGACTGTCCAGAAAGAAAGTTCTATGATTTTAAGAAAATCTGCTAAGTGTTATAAGTTGACTTATAAAAGTCATAAGTCGACTTACCAGAGTGTTTTAAGTTGACTTATAGAAGTCTTAAGTCGACTTACCAGAGTATTTTAAGTTGACTTATAAAAGTCATAAGTCAACTTACCAGAGTGTTTTAAGTTGACTTATAGAAGTCATAAGTCGACTTAGCAGAGTGTTTTAAGTCGACTTAAAATTGTCATAGGTCGACTGTCCAGAAAGGAATCTACAATAACTTTAAAAAATAAATTCTAAGAATACCAGTCGACTGAAAAAGTCCTAAGTCGACTGTCCAGACGGATTTTCAAGAAAATTAAAGATCATAGCAGCCGGGTCGTACCAGTCGACTGAAAGGTCATGCCAGTCGACTGTCGGCCTACAGACTGCATAGTTTTGGTTGTACACGATAATCAAAATTAGAGTTTCTAAAAAAATTCATTGCTCACTGAAATAATTTGTATTCAGATAAAAACGTCCATCTCAAAGAATCTCCAGTTTGGATACATTTTCTCAAATCAACCAATTACTCAAAACTTCAATTTTCATGTTCTTAATTCATAATTCTTCCGTTAAAATTTCTCAGCACTAAATTTCTTCCACAACTCATAACAAAAAATCCAATTTGTAATCGCAAGATCCATTTGTTCATCCATCCAATCCCTTATTTTCATAATCATACTCAAATCCTAAACATGCTTTCTAGCAATTAAATTCGACATCCAAGATTAATCAAAACAATCATAGATCAACAACAAAATTATACTCCTCACATACATAAACAAATCAACCAATCAATTACAATATTCACATATAAAACTCAAAGGACAAACAAAACAATTACATTACTCACATAAAACATACACAAAGCAAAATAACATGTCACTCACCTTAGGAATGAAGAGATCCAACAAGAAAGCCTCCCTTTTTTGGGAGATCCAAAATCCTCCTCTTGATACTCCCAAAAATCACAAGAATTCTATGTTGTGCAGCGAATGACGGCTGCATTTTCTTTTAAATACCCGGGATAAGAAGTTTAGGGTTTTCCAAACACTTTTGGAAAAGAATCCTTCCAGAATATAGCTTTACATATATAACCCTCTCTTAGTTAAAATAGGTTAACTAAATCAAAACCAAACCAAATCTTTTTATCACCGAGTTTTCCAGCAATCCAGTACAGCCCAGTAAATTTGAAAAATTCGGATTTACAACTCAGGGTGGTGATTTTGTACAAAAGCCCTCCCTTTTGTAATATTTGCAAATACATCATAAAATATTCATAAAAATCCAGGAAAATCAGACATAATATCTAATAATACATATTATATTTTCCTATCAAAATATTTGGCTTTTACTTTCCAGAAAAACATTTGCACAAGATTCTACATAAATTTCATATTTACAAAAACACCATATTTGTATAAATCTTTACCAAATCAAATCTAAATAAAATTTAAATATATTTTTAATTTCAATGATTACCATGGAAAGCCCAAAAATCAGTAAAAACGAATTTTCATAATTTATTTCAGATGCAAATGGCTTTTTACATAAAAGCCCCTCCCTTTCGAGGTATTTATAAAAGTAGTTTCTCTACTCAGAAAAATTCCAATTTTTAGAATATACTCCATTATAATTAGGAGAATTTACTAAAAATATAAAATTGGTTATTTACACCAAAAATATTTGCACGTGTTTCGCACGTGTAAAAGAGACAGATTTTCAAAAAATACTTATTAAATCTCCAGAATATCATTTTAATTCATTTTCAAATCTTTAAAATAATATTTGAAAATACGGGGTTCTACATCACTCCCTCCTTAGAAGAGTTTTGTCCTCAGAACTACTGCTAATGGGGTCCAAACAAACACATCAACAAGGAATGAAAACTCAGGGATAGAAACATAATTTAAGGAAATACAATCACACGAAAGTACGCATTCCAACAAAAGAAATACAAACATGCAAAGAATTCAGAAAATCAACCTTCCGCTGCGCAACTCTGATAACTTGCCATCAGAAACCACGCTTCAACAACTACTGAACTCCTGTATCTAACTCTAACCTTCCACATCTGCTTCATCCTTCCGAGGATCAGTGGCCCCTCCCTTCTTAGAAAGGACATGACCAAGGAAAACCACCACAACGCAATTCACATTCACATCAATACCCTATGGCAAAACTATAACCATACCCCAAACCAAACATCATGTTCTAACTCTATGTGATACTCACCCTCTAATGTCCACACATAGGTACTCACGCTCTAGTTTCCACACCTAGGTTGGTTTTCATACTATGTCTATTATTACTATTGAAGCATGCTCTGATACCATTCTCTGTAGCGCCCCGAATTTCTAATATAATATCTTAGAAAATACGTGGCACAATCCCAGCATCAACTTCAATGTAATAGTACACATAGCCCAAAAACACAAATAATTTTATTCCAAACTTTTATTACAACAATCCTTACAAACACAGCGGAATACAAAACACCTTGAATTACAACTTTCTTTTTACAACACTTCTAAAAATTTTACACAAAGCTCTATTACATCAGTTTATCTCCAAAACTATCTCAAGCATCCCAACCTCCAAACTCTAAGCAACAACCTGTAACACATGAGGCTAGAGATGATCCCTAACCCCTAAAACTAAAGGGGTCAGCCATAAATGGTGTGAGTGACATGAACAAGCAACATAAGTAAAGCATAGATTTATCAACGGCAGAACATAACAAGAGTATATGAAATTAGAGAAATCAGGAAATGCGGAAAACCATACAAGTGGAACTAGACTAAGTGTTAAGTGTAGAAAACAGAAAAGCACATGCATAAAACCAAGTCAAGAAAACACAAATTCTATATGCGGACTCTCTAATGCGTACTTGTCGAAGTCTATGCATCCCACTCTACATAGGTTCGGTGCAAGCCCTTAACGTTTCCACATTATAGGGTTCAATCCCCGCTATGCAACTAATCCCAACATGATGACTACTACGAGATAAAGGTAAACTGTGAGTATTAGCCCATGCCCCAATAATTCCGGAGATAAATCCCACACCACAGGTAATTCCGGAGATTATTTCACTCACGCTTGGATAATTCCGGGGATTATCTCGCACTGTAAGCAATGACCTTATGACACGAATACCACATGTGCGTCGCCTCGATCCTGATAATTCCGGAGATCAATCCCACACCACAGGTAATTCCGGAGACTATTTCACTCACACCTGGATAATTTCGGGGATCAATCCCACACCGAAAGCCATACTGAGGTCCATAATCCATGTTCCCGTTCATCATATCACCACTAGTGCCTGTCCTTATCATTTTTGGGTTATTTAATTACTTAACGAATCTCATAGAGTTGGTGTACCCTACCGGACTTAACTCAATAACTGAACAACTAAAATGCCTCGACAGGCCCAAACATAATGAACTCAACCGCCGGTATACTAGGGTCACACACACCCTCTAGAGACTCAAACTCAAATATCTCAACCAATCTTACTTCATTAACTGCTCAACTCAACATCTTGAAAACATAAGTTCAATAGAAGATAAGGTATAAGTAGTTATAGATCAAATATCTAGAGAATAAACCATTTGAAAGAACCTTCATAAATATAAAAATACATCAGTACCAGTCGACTATAGAAAGCATAAGTCGACTGTCCAGAAAGAAAGATCCATAATTTTAAGAAAATCAGCTAAGTGTTATAAGTTGACTTATAAAAGTCATAAGTCGACTTACCAGAGTGTTTTAAGTTGACTTATAGAAGTCTTAAGTCGACATACCAGAGTATTTTAAGTTGACTTATAGAAGTCATAAGTCGACTTACCAGAGTGTTTTAAGTTGACTTATAGAAGTCATAAGTCGACTTAGCAGAGTGTTTTAAGTCGACTTAAAATTGTCATAGGTCGACTGTCCAGAAAGGAATCTACAATAACTTTAAAAAATAAATTCTAAGAATACCAGTCGACTGAAAAAGTCCTAAGTCGACTGTCCAGACGGATTTTCAAGAAAATTAAAGATCATAGCAGCCGGGTCGTACCAGTCGACTGAAAGGTCATGCCAGTCGACTGTCGGCCTACAGACTGCATAGTTTTGGTTGTACACGATAATCAAAATTAGAGTTTCTAAAAAAATTCATTGCTCACTGAAATAATTTGTATTCAGATAAAAACGTCAATCTCAAAGAGTCTCCAGTTCGGATACATTTCCTCAAATCAACCAATTTCTCAAAACTTCAATTTTCATGTTCTTAATTCATAATTCTTCCGTTAAAATTTGTCAGCACTAAATTTCTTCCACAACTCATAACAAAAAATCCAATTTGTAATCGCAAGATCCAATTGTTCATCCATCCAATCCCTTATTTTCATAATCATACTCAAATCCTAAACATGCTTTCTAGCAATTAAATTCGACATCCAAGATTAATCAAAACAATCATAGATCAACAACAAAATTATACTCCTCATATACATAAACAAATCAACCAATCAATTACAATATTCACATATCAAACTCAAAGGACAAACAAAATAATTACATTACTCACATAAAACATACACAAAGCAAAACAACATGTCACTCACCTTAGGAATGAAGAGATCCAATAAGAAAGCCTCTCTTTTTTGGGAGATCCAAATCCTCCTCTTGATACTCCCAAAAATCACAAGAATTCTATGTTGTGCAGCGAATGATGGCTGCATTTTCTTTTAAATACCCGGGATAAGAAGTTTAGGGTTTTCCAAACACTTTTGGAAAAGAATCCTTCCAGAATATAGCTTTACATATATAACCCTCTCTTAGTTAAAATAGGTTAACTAAATCAAAACCAAACCAAATCTTTTTATCACCGAGTTGTCCAGCAATCCAGTACAGCCCAGTAAATTTGAAAAATTTGGATTTACAACTCAGGGTGGTGATTTTGCACAAAAGCCCTCCCTTTTGTAATATTTGCAAATACATCATAAAATATTCATAAAAATCCAGAAAAATCAGAAATAATATCTAATAATACATATTATATTTTTTTATGAAAATATTTGGCTTTTACTTTCCAAAAAACATTTGCACAAGATTCTACATAAATTTCATATTACAAAAACACCATATTTGTATAAATCTTTACCAAATCAACTCTAAATAAATTTTAAATATATTTTTAATTTCAATGATTACCATGGAAAGCCCAAAAATCAGTAAAAACAAATTTTCATAATTTATTTCAGATCCAAACAACTTTTTACATAAAAGCCCCTCCCTTTCGAGGTATTTATAAAAATAGTTTCTTTACTCAGAAAAATCCCAAATTTTGGAATATACTCCATTATAATTAGGAGAATTTACTAAAAATATAAAATTGGTTATTTACGCCAAAAATATTTGCACGTGTTTCGCACGTTTAAAAGAGATAGATTTTCAGAAAATACATATTAAATCTCTAGAAAATCATTTTAATTCATTTTCAAATCTTTAAAATAATATTTGAAAATACGGGGTTCTACAATTTGCACTGAACTGGAGAGCAAAAGATTCCCTCCTTGAAGGTATTGAGGAATTGGAAAAGACGGAGGAAACTAGGAGTCTGGTATAGGAAGAGCGGAATAAGTTGCTTCAACTCTGAGAAGACATTCACCAACTGTATAGGCTTGAAGAGCTAAAATGGCAACAACGGTCCATAATTTCATGGCTCAAAGAAGGAGACGCTAATACAGCTTTCTTCCACCGTGTTGCCAGTGTTCGTCGTAGATCTAATCTCATACATTTGATCCACTCGGAGTCTAGAGAGATACAAGGAGATGAGGATATCAGGGTAGCATTACAATCCCACTTCAAGCGTCTCTTTGGAGAGAAGGCAGGTTTGAGAGTCCGTGAACAATGCTGACCCCATGCTTCGATCCCTCAAAGATCCTTTTATAGAAAAGGAAATTGGGGAGGCAGTACAGCAACTCGAAAAGGACAAAGCCCCAGGTCCAGATGGTTTTCCTGTCTTTTTCTACCAGGTATTCTGGGAGGAAATCAAAGGACAATCTGTTTAAGTTGTTTGCTAATCTATATGACCATAAACTTAAATTAGGAAGAATTAATTTGCTGAGGTGATATTGATCCCTAAGAAAGAAGACTACCAGTGAGTGGGAGACTTTCGCCCGATTAGTCTCCTTAACTGCTCAGTTAAGATTATAACCAAGGCACTGGCTAATAGGTTAGGAAAAGTGATGGAAAACCTCATAAGTAACGAGCAGATGGGGTTTATTACAGGACGGTGTATTCAGGACAATATGGCCACGGCAAAAGAAACTATCCATCATTGCCACACGTCAAATGCTAAGAGCTATATCCTGAAATTGGATTTTGAGAAAGCTTACGACTCGGTTGAATGGGGTTGTCTCCTGGAAGCGCTGGTTGGAAGAGGATTTGGGGCTAGATGGATCAGATGGATTCACACATGCCTCACCACCAGCAGAACTGCTATTTTAGTGAACGGGATCTCGGGTCATCCTTTCTTGTGTAAATGGTGCCTTAGACAAGGAGATCCTCTCTCCCTCCTCCTCTTCATCATTGTGGCAGACGTGTTGCGGTCCACGATGGCTAACTGTAGTAGGGTGGGCTGGATATCGCCAGTGGCCAGCGGAGTCAATCGCCAAGGTAGCTCCATCCTGCAATATGCAGACGATACTCTCCTATTTGTAAATGGAAACCTTGGGGAAACTACCGCTTTCAAAGGAATTCTTTATAGTTTTGAAGCTTGGTTTGGACTCAGGGTCAATTTCCACAAAAGTGTTCTTATCCCCATTGCCCTTAATACAGAGGAGGCACAAGAGCATGCCGCAATTCTCAACAGCTCCATTGAGAGTTTCCCCATTAAATACTTGGGATTACCGCTGAGACTGGGAAAACTAAAGAAGGCGGACTGGTTACCGATCATTGACCGGGGGAAAAATTGTTTGGCTGGATGGAAAGGTAAAGCTTTATCTTTGGAAGGAAGAGTCATGCTTATCAATGCAATTCTCTCAAATCTTCCTACATATTATTTGTCCTTTTTCGAAATGCCACGTTGGGTTATCCAGAGAATTGACCGTACCCGTAAATGGTTTCTTTGGAAGGGGGAAAGTCCCGATAGAGGGATATCACCTAATCATATGGGAAACAGCTTACATGAAAAAGATACACGGAGGACTAGGTATTATTGATCTGAGAGATATGAACCTGGCCCTCTTGTGGTGGAAAGTCTTCCACCCTAATGGAGATCGATGGCAGGATTTCGTGCAGACTTATCTGCACAGAAATGGGATGAGAAACTTAGGTTTCAGGGTAGGCCCACGGGTTTTCTGGTTCTAGAGAGGTGTCACCAAGGCATACGATCCCTTCATTAGCTGTGTGACGTCGTCTATCGGGAACGACAGATTAACCAGATTCTGGTGGGATAAGTGGTGTGGTGAACATACACTTAAGGCCATGTTCCCTAATTTGTATGACCAAGCATCACAACCACACTACACGGTAGCTGCAGCCCAGAAAAGAAGTTCCTACAAACCAGCCTTTATACATCCCCTTGACCCAGGGTCCTGCTCAGGCTCACAGAACTACAGACCTATATTGCCAATGCTAGTATTTTTTGCGCATAGGGTCTTGACAGGAAATCTTGGGGACAGGAAAGGAATGGCACATTAACTGTGCGCTCCCTTTATAATCATATTCAATTTAGGGAATGTAGCCCGAGTTGGTCGGGGGTAGTTTGGAAGGCAAAAACACCTCTGAATGTTAAAGTTTTCATCTGGCTGGTGCTTAATGACAAAATTTTGACTATCGAAATGCCAACCTAATTTGGACTCTACCTGTGGGTTTTGTAATACTGCTTCTGAACCTAGAGACCATCTTTTTCTAGAATGTCCCAGGAGCAAAGTAGTCCTTGTGGAGCTCCTTAGCGCACTGGGGACGAATGAGTTTCCCAGTAAATACGAGGATCTGTGGGTATGACCAAAGTTCGCGATTGAGAGACGATCGATGAGAGAAGCTTAGTTTATCGCTATCGCAGCTACGACCTGGGGTCTTTGGCTAGACAGGAATAATTGGTACTTCGAGAGACATGTAGTAGTATTTCTAATATTTTAACTCACATTATGCATCTTACTTCCTTTTGGGAAAATGTTTCCGCAGTAGGTCCTAGAGGGAGGATCCCAAACGTCTTTCAAGTGGAGGAGTATGATGATGAGGATATCAAGATTGGTCCGATGCTAGACTGAGGGATGTGCCTGGCCTGTCAGATATGTATTGTTGAGTGATTGATCCCTACCACCCCAGGGTTTTGTTGAGGGGAGTAGTTGTTTTTCTTTGTTTCCTTGGATGCATGCATGTTTGTACCGTCTTTTCCCCACCCCCCATGTTTAGGGTGGATTTATGTACTTTTGTATCGTAGGTTCTTGTACTTGGCTCAGTACTAAGAATTTGTTTTATTAACTTCTTATTAATGAAATTGGGTGGCCATACTCCAACTTTTCCTTAAAAAAAAACCCTTCACAAGTTTGACCATTTATCTCTTTCCTCTTCTTGGTATACCGCTCCTCTTTCTCCTCCTCCTCCAGCAGGGGCGGATCTGGGCCCAAGCAGCATAAGCAGCTGCTTTGGGCCCCCAATTTTATAGGGCCCCATATTTTTTCAGTACTTACAATGTTAAAAAGTCAAGCATAATATTTTCTGATATAATTACATTATATTAAAAGTTGGCCTATTAGCTCAGTTGGTTAGAGTATTTTGCTAATAATGTGAAGGTTGCAAGTTCAAAATTTGCATGGGCCAATTAATTTTTTAATCATTTTTATTTTTAAAACTACTTTTTTCACATAGCCATACATGTCATTTTACCATTTTATGAATTTAATATTATCTTTCACTTAGCCCATGTATGTCACTCTATGATATTTTTAAAATGTTCTATGGTATATCATATTTACCTGTTCATGATAAATTTATAACTAAATCTTCAAGTACACATGGTTATTCTACATTTTAAGCTTCCAACTAGTATTCTCATATACATATATTCATCATCATTTTATTCTGATCGTGTTCTCTAATATATCATATTACCTCTTTGAGATAACTTATTTTGTTTTTGTTGTTAGTGTTTGTCTGAGTTTCTTTTGGACTCGAGACATTTCATATAAAAAGCATACATTATTAATTAATTTTTTTGAAAGCATATATATAAATCTGTTTTCATTTAAATAGTTTGTTCTCCAATGCTCAAAGTTTGTTTGCATTTAAATAATTGTTATTATTGTTTTGTTAACTTGTAAAATGCCCCATTTGAGAATTTTCTTAGGCCCCCCTGAAACTCAAATACACCCCTTTTCTCTAGTCCCATACCATCAACTCCTGTTATCCTCCTCTCATCCTCCTTAGATGTTCAATCTCCATGAAACCCTAATCTTCCAAACTCCAAAATCTAATTCAATGATGCCATTAAATTTTGACTCAAAATTTTCTAAAAGTTCTCAATGTCAATGTCAAATTCCTAATTTTCAGTCACCTCCATAAACCCAAACCTTAGTTTAAATGTATCTCCACCTCCATATGAGGATCTTGTAATTCCTAAAGTAAGTGCAATAAGAAGCTGTGATTCGTACTTCCTAGATTTCGAACAGTGTGAAATGAATTCCAATTCCACAAGTACAATTAAATTTTTGGCTGAGATTGATGCAAGGAGTAGGCTAGAAGTGGAGTTGGAGAGACAAAGGGCTTTGATAGATATGAAGGAGATGGACTGTGTGTGTAATACCCCCTATACCTTGTATGAGATGGGTCTTCATGGTGGGCTTAGTAATTAATTCATGGTTAGATGGACCTATAGATTTGGTAGTGTGTGTATAGAGCCTATAGAAAGAATGAATTAATTACTATGGGGCCATGGTGTTCATGGTAGGTGGTGGTGACTTAGTCCTACATGGAAGGTGAGTTAAAATTATTTGTGTATATATCAGGAAGCCTATGATCAAGAGGCACCAACCAGTCATGACACCTTTTTAGAGACAGCCTGTGGTGGGTAGTTGTTTGAATTTGTTTGAGCAGGGGCCCGGGGCGTCACAGTGTGTGTGTGTGAAAAAAGTGACCTTATAGTTACCGGTTTCATTAATGAAATAAACGAAATAACACTCACAAGAGTACAACCCAGTATGTACCAAAATCCAGTGGGAATTAAAATCTACAACATCGTCCATCAAGCACCAAAGCCTACTAAAACATCCACTACTCAGAAATATAAACCAAAAACATCGGTTACTATCAACTACTATAGAAGCCTCCACCAAGACAATCTTCATGCAAGCAGGAAGAAGAATCACTGCAGTTGCACCTATATCCCTCTGATCATGACCTGACCTACTTAGTGCCCTTCATGCAAAGTTTCTTCCTAACACTGCTTGACATGCTCAAGCATCAATGAGAGCAAAAATTTTATGCATCATGATAGAAAATATAGAATTAATATTTTGAAAAAAATATTCATTTCAGTCAAGCCATAGGGTCCACATGGTAGCAGTTACAGAAATATCCCACGCTACTCTATTCTCCATCATAATCGCTCTAGCTCTCTGAGGGCCCTATAGATCTGTAGTGGTGCCAGGAAACTCAATTAGTCCAAACCCCAAACAAACTACCTCCCAAGCTAGCCTAGCCCTAGGGCATGAGAATAAAATGTGAGTTGTGTCCTCCTCTCCTTGGCTGATCTAGAACCTGTAGTGTCCATATGTATATTATAAATCCTAATATTCTCTTTGGAAAGAATTGAGTTGTTCACCGCCAACCATAAGAATGTGCTCACTTCTGTTGGTGCATAAGTCTTCCATATCGTATTCACCTTCATGCTTCTCAGCCCTTATTCGTTCAACCATTTGTATGTAGATTCCACAAAAAAGGTTTCATTAGATTCTTAACGCCACTTCTGCTTATCTTCTTCCCCATTTCTATAGTGTCAAAATTCTAATACTATGTTCTTCAGTGCCTATAGTCGCTCTTGGATCTCCTGTGATAGTTGATTCCCAAATTCTCATCTTAATTGTTCTCATCTCCACACATCTGCCACTAGACGTCCTCGTTTCGTGCCTCATTCGCTAATTTTCGGAAGAGTGATTGGAACCTAGTATCTCTCTCATTCTTGAGCCCGCATCTAGTGTTGACGTGGAACACTTTTCCCACCTTCGCAACTCCTTTTCAGATATAAGAGGCCTTCCTTGTCCACTTCACCCATAATATCTTAACTTATTTCATTTATGATACAAAGCAATTTACACTACCACATATTGTATCATTTTTGGTTTTTCCACCACCACTTGCTAAGGTGCTTAGTTCATCTCTCTCAGGTCGACAATTCATAGTCCTCCAAACTCCTCCTTCTTACAAACATTTCCCCATCTAATGAGATGGAACCCTTTATTATTCTTATTCACCCCTTTCCACAAGAATCGTCTCCTACACCTATCAATTTGTTGAGGTCCCACCTAGAAAGATCATATATCGACATTAAATACGTAGACAGACTACATAGCATCAAATTGACCAACATAATTCTATCTTCCAGCGATATAAATCTCATTTCCATCCCGCTAATCTTCTGTGAACTTTCTCCACCAATGACATCTTGTAACACCCTGGATTTTCAAATCTTTTTTATATTTGGAGTTGTTTGATTTTACGTGTCGTGCACGTAAAATTTATGCATGCAATTCTCTAAAGCATTTCATGAATTAGTAATCCTCATTTATTCTCTTTTTTTTGAAAGCCTAATTTAATCCTAAACTTAATTACCACATTAGTTAATTAATTAATTAAATTAGTAGAGCCCATAGTCTCTTGGCCCATTAGTGAGCCCATGTAATTTAATTAATCTTTATTTCAGTCTAACTTGTAGTGTAGACTCAAATAATAAACAATTAATTAAACTAACATGTACAACTTGTGAGTGGGAGACACTAGAGTAACACATGCATGCACAAGAGTGTGCAAAACACACCCTTGGAGTGAGGTCGGATTATGCATGAGTGGAGAAGGGAATGGGAGTAATGGTGAGGTGGTTATCTCATTCATGGGTGGTTATGGCAACTTCCAAACTAATCCTAGCCCTTAATCCCTAACTATTTGATCTAATCCTAGCCATTCAATCGACCCAAAATTATGTATAGATATCCCCCCTACATTAGTATATTCACACATAATTTATATCAAAAGAGAAAGATAAAGAAATACAATTAGAGAGCAAAAGATTGAGAGTTGTGTTGTGTTTTCCCATTTGGTGGCCGGATTTCTTCAAGGAAGCAAGGAGGCTTGGGTTTGCTTCAAGACGAGGAGGAGACGACTTGTGGTGGCTCAAACTAGGAGGAGAAGGCCTCTTTTGATCAATCTAGGAGTTTTAGGAGTTCATTTCGTTTCCTCTCCAATAAGGTGGGCAATTTTCTCTACTTCTAAGTAGTACCATGCTAGGTTTTGTGCTAATCATGCTAGAATAAATAGGTGAAAATATTGCTCTTTGATAATTCCATGATTAAGGTGAAAATGGAACATATGTGAAATTGCATGAAATGAATAAGTGAACCTGATTGAATGATATATTTGTTGTTGTGATATTTGGATATTGATCTAGCATGGTAAATTAGAATGAATGTTTCTCCATGTCGAAATATTTTTGTTTATGGAAAAAGTGCAATTTTGAGAAATGTGTTTATGTGGAAAACGCTAATTGTAAGAATCTCTACATTATTAAAATAAGATTGGTTAGTAAATTATGCTTATTCATGATTAGTGTGAATGATGCTAAATAATCCTAAAGTTGTATGTTAATTGTTGAGAGAAATGAGATACTTTATATGGAAAATGAGGGTTAAATGGTGTTTGAAGATCTTGAGTTACTGTATAAATTCCAAATTTCGGATTTTAGTTGCTGAACAGTCGACCGTATATGTCTTAACAGTCGACTGTCCTGACTATTTATTTTTGAGTTTAATCCTCGGAGAATAATCGACCAACTATGTCTTAACAGTCGACTGTTCCGACTATTTTAATTTTCGAGTTTTAATCCTCGCAGAGCAGTCGACCGACTATGCTTTAACAGTTGACTATCCTGACGATTTAATTGATATCCAGATTTCATGAGATAATTTTCTATAACCCTTGGCCTAGTGTAAAGGAGAAATTGAGACTATTTTGCAAGAAAGAATTTATTATAATTGTTAGTTTAGAGTGTCTTTGGATAAAGAAAAATGTATTGTCTAAAAGAGTTCGAAAACAGACTTTTGATAAAAAGAAAATCGAAGGTATGAATGTTTGATTTAGTATTGGTAAAAGAGAATAAGAGAATGATGTGGAAAGAATGAATTATGAATGTGACAAGTTAGAAAATAAATTTATTTGTCTTATGCATAAAATTGTATATGAAAGTGAAATCAAATATCGTGATGTATTATAAAAAGTGTTATGAATATGAATACACAAATTTATGAACATGAAATGAGATTTTGAAATAGAGGGTAGCTAAGTCCTATTACTGGAAATTGAATGAATTATAATTTTTGAGATGAACTATTGAGATGAAAGACCAAGATGGTCAAGTTGTTCATCAAGACCGGTATAGAGGAAAGAGCTAACTCTAGGTGTTGATTTTTGTTCATGATTCAAATAAACTAAGGATTTAGATAAATAGTGGTGATGTGACGAAAGTGAGAGAAAAATATGAGTATGAGGGCCATCGGATTGGCGGTGTGAGAGTGATTCACAGACTGCCTGCTTGATGTGTCATGACATGGCGTGAGCACGACTCCGGAATTATCGTCCCGGTGACGACGTTTGTGGGGTGTTTGGTGACTACGGGTGGTCCCATCGTTCCATGGCGGAGGTTGAATTGTCCATAGTCTGCCTGCTTGATGCATCATGTCAGTGCATGGGATTCCCCTCCAGACTGCCTGGACATAGGCTCGTAGATCATAGAACATCTAGGATACTTACCGTAGTTACCGTAGTAGTTTAAGTCATGGCAAGGGATTGAACCCTATAAGATGAAGTGCAATTAAGGGCTTGCCCTCGGACCTATGTAGTATGGGATGCATAGAATCTGAACAAGTGCTCATTAGTGTCATATAACATAACTACTGCATTAAGGACTAAGTGCACAACTCAACGTGGCATCTATAGGATAGTACCCGTAGTTTTGCTTGTGACAGGTGTGTGCTTTCTAAGTAAGAGAAAATAGATATTTTATATCCTTGCATCAGTTGAATGAACTGACGAGTCCACAGTTTCTATACAGGATAAATAGATTGACAAGATTAAAGTATGCAGGCTACTTGAAAAATGTTTGAAGTGTTGTACTTTTATTCATGTAATTATTGTAAATGACTTCCGCTGTTTAAATGTAATTCAAGTTGTAACTCTGATGTAAAATTGAAGTTTTAAATTTCCTTGTAAAATTGTACGAAGAGAAGTGTAAAGATCCTGTGGAACTTCGAATGTAGTCTGTTTTGAAATTCGGAGTGTTACAGAGTGGTATCAGAGCCACGCTTCTAAGTAGGACAAATTTATAAGGAACGACACCCTAGAAGTGGACATTAGAGCGTGTGTCGAGTCTAGAGATTTAAATGTAAGTCACTTACATTTGTGCTGCTCTATGATTTATGCTTATTCTTCTCCTTTCTCTAATATGGCGGACCACTTTGACCCAGCTAATGGTGACGATTGGCACATAGTTGAGGAGGATTATACCTCGAGCAAGCTGATTCAGACGAAGAAGATCCCAAAGAATTCAAAGAGGAATGGCCTGAGTCCAGGGAGATCACTCCACCTCCGGATTCATCTGATGATTCCCCTGACGAGGAAGAACCAGTTCCGAGTAGTCTCATTGTGTCTCTTCAGAGGCAGGTTGAGACTCAGAGGAAGAGAGTAGGGCTATTGCAGGCGCAGTGTGCAAAGAGCAAGGAGAGCATTGTCATGCTCAGTCATCGTGTTTGGAAACTCGAGAAGAGAAAAAATATGTACGATGTACTGAAGGAGGAAGTGGAGGATCTACGGGAAGAGCTTCGTGAAGCCAAGAGGAACCGTAGGAACTAGAATGTTGTATCTTCTTATTGCTTTCATATGTTTTAAATTCGATTTTATAAAGTTTGAAATCCAATGAAATGAAAAGTTGATTTAAATTCATATTTTCTACTTCAAATTTAATGGATCTTTTGCATCAGAATATGGCTAGAAGAGGAGCTCAAAATGGTGAAGGTCTGAACTTGGAAACGGAATTAGCGAGGGCTATTAGACACTCAATGCAGCTGCCATGAATCAGAACTAAGGGAGGGTGCCTGTGAATCTAGTACCCGAAGCAATCAAACTCGTGGAATCATTCAAACGGATGAAACCACCGGTGTTTGAGGGGATGTCAGACCCTGATGCGGCTGACAATTGGATCTGACAGATCGAGACTATCTTCGAAGTCTTGGAGTCTTCGAAGGGTAGTAAGGTGAAGTTGGCGGCGTTGCAGTTCGAGAAGGATGCGACTGTTTGGTGGTAGTCGATGAAGCGAACGATGGAGATATTGTTCTTGGCTGGGAGGAATTCTTGGAGGAATTCCACAGTCATTATTTCCCCTCAGATGTCCCGGAGAAGATAGCCATGGAATTTCTGGCGCTGCAGCAGGGCGGCATGTCAGTTAGAGAGTATGAGACGAGGTTCAATCAGCTATCGAGGTATGCTCCCGAATTGGTGATGGACGAGGCAAAGAAGGCTCGAAAGTTTGAGCATGGTTTAAGGCCAAGTCTGAGATCCAGGATGATACCCCTCGGTATCAGGAGGTTTGACAAGTTGGTTAAACAAGCGGCAGCCACAGAGGCGGACATGGAGCAGTTCCACGCTGTTTAAAATAGGAGGAACAACTAGAATATTGGGAAGAGGCCCGCAGTTGCTGGAAATATCGGGGGATAGTCGCCGGCCCAAAGGTTCAAACCGACTGGGACGAACGCGGTCAGTGTGGCAGGAAGACCCGGAAATGCATGGGTGAGACCTCCTGTGGTGGCTTGTTACAACTGTGGGGAGACATGTCACTTCCGATCCCAGTGCCCTAAGCTGCAAGATGTCGTCCGAAAAGGACCAACTCAGCAGGCCGGGAAGAAACTGTACCAGCAGGGGCGAGCATTTGCCTTAACTGAAGATGACACTGATGAGGTGGATCACGTCATCACTGGTACGAGGGAGGATGTTTAGAATGTTTTCTATTGTTTCTTTTCCCGCTTTTATAGTGAACTGTTATGTAACAAGTGTATGTTATGTAACAGGAGAACTTTATTTGAATGGAAAGAAAGTTGTTATTTTGTTCAATACTGGGTCCTCTCATACTTTTGTGTTACCTAAGTTTGCTAAAATTTTGGGAGTCGAACCGAAAATCTTTCCAGGCAAGGTTTTAGCAGTAGCTACTCCATCAGGGGAGACTTTAACCACTAATCGGTACTATGTGGACTACGAGATCGTGATTGGAGATAGAATTTTTGGGATTGATCTGATCGAGCTGAATGTCTTGGGAGTCGATGTTATCATTGGCATTGATTGGATGTCTGTGTACAGTGCAAGCATCGAGTGCAAGACTAAAGAAGTAATAGTGAAGGCTCCAGGTGGACCTGAATTCACTTTCCAAGGGAAGAGGAGGTTTTCAGGCTTGGTTGCTGCTATTAGCGAGAAGAAGGGGATTCCTGTAGAAGTGCAGAAAATTCCAGTGGTTCGGGATTATCCGACGGTATTCTTGGAAGATTTGCCTGGGTTACCCCCGCATCGTGATGTAGAGTTCAACATCACTATTCAGCCAGGGAGTGCACCTATTTTCAAGGCACCGTATAGGATGGCACCTGTGGAGCAGGATGAGATCGAACGGCAGATTGAGGAACTGATGGAGAAAGGCTTTATTCAACCGAGTGGGTCACCTTGGGGAGCACCGGTGCTTTTGGTAAAGAAGAAGGATGGTTAGATGAGGATGTGCATCGATTATCGGGAGCCAAATAAGGTCACTGTTCAGAACAAGTATCCTATTCTGCGAATTGATGACTTGTTCGATCGTCTGTAAGGAGCAGCTGTTTTCTCCAAAATAGATCTTTGACCAGGATATCATCAAGTTCGAGTGAAAGCTGAAAATGTGCATAAGACTGCGTTCAGAACTCGACACGGGCATTACAAATTCTTAGTTATGCCATTTGGAGTGACGAATGCACCTGCAATTTTCATGGACATGATGAATAGAGTTCTGAGGCCGTTTATTAATTCTTTTGTCATGGTGTTTATCGATGATATTCTCGTGTACTACAAGTCGGAAGAGGAGCACACGGAGCATCTTGCAGCAGTTTTGAGGAAGCTTCAGGAGCATGAGTTGTATGCCAAGTTGTCCAAGTGCAATTTTTGGAAATCTGAAGTGGCATTCCTAGGTCACATCCTTTCTAAGGAGGGAGTGGCAACTGATCCTCAGAAGATAGAGGCATGAGGGATTGGGCAAGGCTTACTACAGTGAAGGAAATTAGGAGTTTCCTTGGGCTAACTGGATACTACAGGAGGTTTATTCAGGACTATGCTCAGATAGCCGTGCCACTCACTGGTCTGACCAAGAAGAATATGAACTTCAAATGGACTGAGCAGTGCGAGGTGAGCTTTCAGAGTTGAAAGAGAGGCCGACTACCGCTCCTATTTTAGCTTTGCCTAGAGCAGGTGTTGAATACGATGTCTAGAGCGATGCTTCACATCGTGGGCTTGGTTGTGTCTTAATGCAAGAAGGAAAAGTAATTGCTTTTGGATCTAGGCAACTAAGACTGCATGAGAAGAATTATTTGACTCACGATCTGGAGTTGGTTGTGATTATCTTCGCCTTGAAGCAGTGGAGACATTACGTGTATGGTGAGAATCTAAACATGTACACAGGCCACAAAAGCTTGAAGTA
Organism: Hemerocallis citrina; assembly: GCA_017893485.1. NCBI lineage: Eukaryota > Viridiplantae > Streptophyta > Magnoliopsida > Asparagales > Asphodelaceae > Hemerocallis > Hemerocallis citrina. Next base: position 283,965,288 of record CM030358.1, read on the forward strand.
CATCTACCAACAGAATGATCTGAATCTGAGGCAACGGAGATGGCTGGAGGTACTTGAAGACATTCGTCCGGAGATTAAGTACCATCCTGGGAAGGCTATTGTTGTTGCTGATGCACTCAGTCGCAAGAGCAGTCTGGCTAGTTTGATTACAACTCAGAGGTAGCTGGCAGAGGAGTTGGATTGGGCTGGTATTGAAGTTGTTCTGCAAGGCTTGGGATCATCTTTAGCTTAGTTGGGGCTTCAACCAACGCTGAATGAAATGATTATCGCAAGTTAGAAAGAAGATGCAGAGACTCAAAAGATGAAGGAGCAGGTTGGTGGTGGCAAGTTGTCAGAGTTACAGATCAGGGATGAGGTGTTGTGGTTCGGAAAGAGGCTGTGTGTTCCGGATCAAGCAGAATTGCGGGAGAGTATTCTTCAGGAGGCACATGCTATTCTTTTGTCTGTACATACTGGGAGTACCAAGATGTATAAGGACATTAAGCAATATTTCTGGTGGTCAGGTTTGAAGCGGGATGTGGCCGAGTTCGAGGAGAAGTGTGAGGTCTGTCAACAGGTCAAAGTCGAGAATCAGAAACCCGGAGGTCTATTGCAACTATTACCTATTCTTGAATGGAAGTGGGATAACATTAGTATGGATTTCATCATGGGCTTGCCCAAGAGTTCAAAGGGCAATGATGCGATTTTGGGTCATAGTCGATCGACTAACCAAGTCCGCTCACTTCTTGGCGATGAAACTCACTGCTTCGATGGACAAGTTGGCTGAGTTGTATGTTGGAGAGATCTTCAGGCTTCATGGTATTCCATTAATCATTATGTCTGATCGAGATGCGTGGTTTACTTCACATTTCTGGAAGAGTCTTCATATAGCTCTAGGTACCAAGATGAATTTTAGCACTGCTTTTCATCCGCAGACCGATGGACAGACCGAGAGAGTCAACCGCATTCTTGAGGACATGCTTCAGTGTTGAGTACTAGACTTTGGAGGCAGTTGGGAAAGGCACTTAGCTTTGGTGGAGTTTGCCTACAACAACAGTTTTCAGACTAGTATTGGGATGGCGCCGTACGAACCTTTGTATGGCAGGAAGTGCAGAACACCTGTTTGTTGGTTTGAAGTTGGGGAGCGGCAGATGTTTGGGCCTAAGATCGTGCAGCAGACCTCTGAAAAGATCGATCTGATCAGGAAGAGGTTGGTGGATGCTCAGAGTAGGCAGAAGAGCTATGTAGACAACCGGAGGAGGGACCTTGAGTTTGAGGTTAGTGACTATCTTTCTGAAGGTTTCACCTAGAAAGGGTGTGATTCGCTTTGGCAAGAGTGGGAAGTTAGCCCCGAGGTTTATACCTGTATAAGATATTGAAGCAGATTGGGAAAACTGCTTATCGATTGGAGTTACCAGAAGAGTTGTCTCAGGTACACAATGTCTTTCATGTGTCTATGCTGAGAGGTTACATTCCAGATCCAAGTCAACATTTACCCGAAGTGCCGGAGGGTTTGCAGTTGGATCTGAGTTACATTGAGCTTCCGGTTGAGATTGTCGATCGTCGGGAGAAAGTCTTGAGGAACAAGACGATACCGATGGTCAAAGTAGTCTGGAGAAACCAGTTGGTTGAAGAGGCTACTTGGGAATCTGAGGGAAGGATGATGAAGGATCATCCTGAGGTATTTGTTTGATTTGTATCTTCTTTCCTTTTTCTTTTCTTCTTGTTGTATTTTTGTTTTCTCACTCTTTAAGTATAGTTCCGAGGATTGAACTATTCTAAGGAGGGAGTACTGTAACACCATGAATTTTCAAATCTTATTTATATTTGGAGTTGTTTGATTTTACGTGTCGTGCACGTAAAATTTATACATGCATTTCTCTAAAATATTTCATGAATTAGTAATCCTCATTTATTCTCTTTTTTTTGAAAGCCTAATTTAATCCTAAGCTTAATTTGTCTCTTTGTAGCCCACATTAGTTAATTAATTAAATAAATTAGTAGAGCCCATAGTCTCTTGGCCCATTAGTAAGCCCATGTAATTTAATTAATCTTTATTTCAGTCTAAATTGTAGTGTAGACTCAAATAATAGACAATTAATTAAAATAACATATACAACTTGTGAGTGGGGGACACTAGAGTAACACATGCATGCACAAGAGTGTGCAAAACACACCCTTGGAGTGAGGCCAGATTATGCATGAGTGGAGAAGGGAATGGGAGTAGTGGTGAGGTGGTTATCTCATTCATGGGTGGTTATGGCAACTTCCAAACTAATCCTAGCCCTTAATTCCTAACTATTTGATCTAATCCTAGCCATTCAATCCACTCAAAATTTTGTATAGATACCCCCCTCATTAGTATATTCACACATAATCTATATCAAAAGAGAAAGATAAAGAAATACAATTAGAGAGCAAAAGAGTGAGAGTTGTGTTGTGTTTTCCCATTTGGTGGCCGGATTTCTTCAAGGAAGCAAGGAGGCTTGGGTTTGCTTCAAGACGAGGAGGAGACGACTTGTGGTGGCTCAAACTAGGAGGAGAAGGCCTCTTTTGATCAATCTAGGAGTTTTAGGAGTTCATTTCGTTTCCTCTCCAATAAGGTGGGCAATTTTCTCTACTTCTAAGTAGTACCATGCTAGGTTTTGTGCTAATCATGCTAGAATAAATAGGTGAAAATATTGCTCTTTGATAATTCCATGATTAAGGTGAAAATGGAACATATGTGAAATTGCATGAAATGAATAAGTGAACCTGATTGAATGATATATTTGTTGTTGTGATATTTGGATATTGATCTAGCATGGTAAATTAGAATGAATGTTTCTCCATGTCGAAATATTTTTGTTTATGGAAAAAGTGCAATTTTGAGAAATGTGTTTATGTGGAAAACGCTAATTGTAAGAATCTCTACATTATTAAAATAAGATTGGTTAGTAAATTATGCTTATTCATGATTAGTGTGAATGATGCTAAATAATCCTAAAGTTGTATGTTAATTGTTGAGAGAAATGAGATACTTTATATGGAAAATGAGGGTTAAATGGTGTTTGAAGATCTTGAGTTACTGTATAAATTCCAAATTTCGGATTTTAGTTGCTGAATAGTCGACCGTATATGTCTTAACAGTCGACTGTCCTGACTATTTATTTTTGAGTTTAATCCTCGGAGAATAATCGACCGACTATGTCTTAACAGTCGACTGTTCTGACTATTTTAATTTTCGAGTTTTAATCCTCGCAGAGCAGTCGACCGACTATGCTTTAACAGTTGACTATCCTGACGATTTAATTGATATCCAGATTTCATGAGATAATTTTCTATAACCCTTGGCCTAGTGTAAAGGAGAAATTGAGACTATTTTGCAAGAAAGAATTTATTATAATTGTTAGTTTAGAGTGTCTTTGGATAAAGAAAAATGTATTGTCTAAAAGAGTTCGAAAACAGACTTTTGATAAAAAGAAAATCGAAGGTATGAATGTTTGATTTAGTATTGGTAAAAGAGAATAAGAGAATGATGTGGAAAGAATGAATTATGAATGTGACAAGTTAGAAAATAAATTTATTTGTCTTATGCATAAAATTGTATATGAAAGTGAAATCAAATATCGTGATGTATTATAAAAAGTGTTATGAATATGAATACACAAATTTATGAACATGAAATGAGATTTTGAAATAGAGGGTAGCTAAGTCCTATTACCGGAAATTGAATGAATTATAATTATTGAGATGAACTATTGAGATGAAAGACCGAGATGGTCAAGTTGTTCATTAAGACCAGCATAGAGGAAAGAGCTAACTCTAGGTGTTGATTTTTATTCATGATTCAAATAAACTAAGTATTTAGATAAATATTGGTGATGTGACGAAAGTGAGAGAAAAATACGAGTATGAGGGCCATCGGATTGCCGGTGTAAGAGTGATTCACAGACTGCTTGCTTGATGCGTCAAGACATGGCGTGTGCACTACTCCGGAATTATCGTCCCTGTGGCGACGCTTGTGGGTTTTTTGGTGACTACGGGTGGTGCCATCGTTCCATGGCGGAGGTTGAATTGTCCATAGTCTGCCTGCTTGATGCGTCATGTTAGTGCGTGGGATTCCCCTCCAGACTGCCTAGACATGGGCTCATAGATCATAGAACATCTAGGATACTTACCGTAGTTACCGTAGTAGTTTAAGTCATGGCGAGGGATTGAACCCTATAAGATGAAGTACGATTAAGGCTTGCCCTCGGACCTATGTAGTATGGTATGCATAGAATCCGAACAAGTGCGCATTAGTGTCATATAACATAACAACTATATTAAGGACTAAGTGCACAGATCAACATGACATTTATAGGATAGTCCCTGTAGTTTTGCTTGTAACAAGTGTGTGCTTTCTAAGTAGGAGAAAATAGATGTTTTATATCCTTGCGTCAGTTGAATGAATTGACGAGCCCACAGTTTCTATGCAGGATAAATAGTTGACAAGATTAAAGTATGCATGCTGATTAAAGAATGTTTCAAGTGTTGTACTTTTACTCATGTAATTATTGTAAATGACTTTCGCTGTTTAAATGTAATTCGAGTTGTAACTCTGATGTAAAATTAAAGTTTTAAATTTTTTTGTAAAATTGTATGAAGAGAAGTGCAAAGATCCATTGAAACTTCGAATTCAGTTTGTTTTGGAATTCGGGGTGTTACACATCTAACCCTCCCATCACATATTACTTGGTCTGATGGGCGTCCTAGATACTTTAAGGGGAACTCTCCTCTCCTGCAGCCTAAGCAAGAAGTAATCGTTTCTACCACGGTGGAAATCTCATCGTCTAACATAATCACACAACTCTTATAGAGGTTAAGTGTTAAACCAAACCAAGACTCAAACTATTTCAATAGGACTCTGAAAGACATGATTTCTTCCATGTTCAGCGCTCCGGACATAAGACTATCATCCACATATTGTAGAATAGACACCGGTTCATGTACTCCTTTAATTGCTAGGCCTTTGACTATGTCTACATCTCTACCTATCTTTTTCATTTTTGCTGGTCTACCAGCAACCAAGGTAAAGAGTAATGGGGATAGGAGATCCCCTTGTCTGAGACCTCTATGATAAGGAATTTCTCATACGTACTCGTCATTCAAATGAATAAAGGATTTCCCACCTCTAACGCACTTCATAACCCACATTCTCTATTTAGGCCCAAAGCCTTTGAGTTCAAGAGCTTCGTCTACACTTTCCCACTTTACCATGTCATATGCTTTTTGTAACCCCTGTTTCCGTAAATACATATTTTCTAAATATTTTCTGTACTTCGATTATTTATAAATTTATTTTTGTTCTAAATTCGTTTTGGACTCTCTATTAAAATCTTTTCGAATCGGAAATTTTATTTACTTCGAATAATGGTATATTTTAACCTTATTTTCTATTTCTAATTGACGGACTACTTATATTATATATTATTACTGTTTGCATCATTTTAATAAATCTGTTAAACTCGAATTGCATTTTGATATATATATGTATCATTATTATCATTACTATTATTACTATTATTGTTATTTTAATACATACAAACCAAGGATATTATTTATATATAACTATACTAATTATCTGTGAAAAATTAAATGTTAATCTAAATGTATTCTTTCAATTTATTTTTATTTTCAATTAAACCGTGTAAATTTTTTTGGTGCAACCTATGAAAAATTTGTGCATTGTATAGTCTATTATTAATCCTATTTTTATTATCTATTTATTCTATTTCCCTCTTATTGGATCTAAACCCAATACCCAATAACCCTAAAACCCATAACCCTATATATATATATATATATATATATATATATATATATATATATATATATAACCCTACACCCTAATCCCTACTATGCCAACCCTAACCCTAAGAAACCCCCAGCTGCCAACCTTGTTGAACCCCCTCCTCCTCTGATTGATCCCGAAACCCTATCTCCTCATCCTCCACCATCATCGAGCCACCACTTCACCATCCGCATTCCGCCATGTCACCATTGCCTCGTCGCCTCCCTCATTCGCCCTCATCCCTGTCTCCACCGCAACCACCGCTGCCATGTCATCGCACCGTCGAACCAAGCCAGTCGTTGTCGTTGTCGTGCTGTTTGCTATCTCCCCTATTTGTGATCATAGTAGTGATCTCCTCTATGAATCTCAACCGTTCGATTCCCTCGTGATCGTGATCGTCATCATCATCAAGCTCTGGATCTGGGCCATCCGATCGACCGATCTTGATCTTCATCACCATCAGCGATCTCAGCCTTTGATCTTCTTTATCTTGATCGCCATCAAGATCCGTGCCAGATCTGATCCATCCGTGCCAGATCTGATCCATCCGATCCCGATCATCATCGCGATCATCATCCAATCAAGGTAAGTAACTTGATTGAATTTTCTTATTCCTCGTACAAGTATAAATACTGCAAGTAGATCTCCATTATAACTTGTTCTTCATGTGACTCGTTGATAATCTTGGCCCTATTTGTTGATTTGCTTCTATCAGTTCCGTAATCATAAAAAAACATAAACATCAGTTGTATATTTCTGTCCCTGTTATTTGTTCTGATTTGTAGCCTGATTTTTACCAAGTTACACTTTGAATCTGTTAGAAATTTCTGAATATGAAATGTAAACCCATGTGCCTAGTTTACAACATTTTTGACGGAATCGAATTCCAAATTATAGGTTGTGAATTATCACTGTTTTAGTGTAGCTGGGTCTGGATTTCCAGATTCATAATTTCGCTGTGCCACCTTGTTTCACAATTTAATTTGAGTATGCTACCTGTAACATAATAACTTGAAATTTTGCATTCTGAGACTAGACATACTAGAGGACCTTTCCTAATTTTCCTGGAATTAATTGATGAAGTTTCAGACCTGTTTCATGCTTATAATCACAATTTTACAATTTTTGGCTGAATATGAAATTGGTGAAGTTTGCTGTTTTGACACTAGTTGCTACAACTTTTATGTATCTTGTTTATATGCGCTAGATTCAACAGAGAGTCTAGTTTCTAGATTTTTTGACGGATCCAGATTTACATTCCTTTGGTAGTGGGAATCTCAGTTTTGATGCAACCACGTTGTAACTCCTGTTTCACCGTATTTGTACTTTTATAGTGTATTTTGCTCAATTGTACTCTTTCATCTATTTGAGATCATGTATTTGTTCAGACTGAATAAAATCATTATTTTTGTCTCAACTCATTGTGGGTCCTTTTATCAATTTCATTTGTGTGCCATTTGTACCGTTCTTCATGGAAAATGGACTAATTCTCCTTTTTTATCTCTTTAATCCCCATTTTAGTGCATTTTAATCATTTCTCCTGTTGGGCTCTTTTTGAAACGGATACCCAAAACCCACGAACCCGCAAACCCTACTATTTAAACCCTACCCTAACCCTAATCCCAACTAATACTGTTTAACCCTCTAAACCACCGCCGCTCTCTTCTCCTTCATTCCGTCTCCTTCTCGTTTCCATCTCCAATGCCAGAACCCAAGCTCCTTCGCCCCGATCACCTCGCCTATCACCTTCGTCTCCCTCACCATCGCATTCGCCTTCGTCAACACATTCGCCACCACAGCACCCCAAACACCTCCTCCGCCATCGCATATCCACCACCGAACCCATCGAACCCATCATCCACCATTCGCCATCACCAAACTCGACGTCTCCCTCACCATCGCTCTCGACCTCCGACCATATTCCCATCACTTTGCCGCCTCCAACACCATCCCCTCCGTAAGCCGATCAGCCGCTGTCATCGCTCCCCTGTTTTGAAACGAGAACAGAGCCCATCGCCAGCATCGCCGCAGTCACTTCCCGCCACAGTCGCGACGCCGCCAGCATCGCGAGCCCCGCCTGGTCACCATCGAAGCCACCACCGTGCGTCGCCGGCGCTGCTTTCCCTCTCTCTCGCGCTCTGTTCGACGAAGAAGAAAACGAAGGCAGAAGACACTGATGGGCGGGGTCGAATCTCAGCCGATGGATCGCATCAAGATTCGCGCCCATGATCGCTGTCCCGTGTTCGCCCTACAGCAAATCCTGGGTCGCTGTTCCGTGTTTGGGACCAGATCCGCTGTGAGGAAGCGATCCGATTCGCTGCGTTTGCTGTTTCGTGTTTTGCCACACCAGATCCCAGTTCGGCTGTCCCCTGTTCTGGCGCAGATCCGCTGCTTCGGAGCTTCCTGATTCGCTGTTGTTGCTGTTCGCTGTTTTGGCGCAGCGAATCCCTATTCGCTGCTTGCTGTTTTGGCTGATCGTGTGTGGGAAAAATTCACTCTTTGGTCGATCATCGCACGCGCTTTTTGAGGACTTCTTCCGGGATTTTTCAACCCAATTTCCTGCAACAAGTGGATCTAATCATCGTCAAATTAAGGCAAGTACCTTTGTACAATTTATTGTTCTAGTACAAGTACCCTTGAAAATACTACAAATAGTTAGATTGTGACTCCTCTTTGAAATATCGTTGTGGATCAATTTTGAACCTCCAAATTTACAATTCTAAGAGTCACAAAATTTCCTTGTATTTAATTTATAATTATTGGACTCTTTTACCCCTTGAGCACATGAACACATAGACATATGAATATAGGAGCCCTAAATTTGTAGATACATGTCACATTTAATTTTTGACGAACTTGCAACCCTATAACTTGAAAAACATTTATTATTTGCTGTTTTGACCTCCAATATCATGTATTGATGCCACATAATAACTTAGACACCAAATGACATTTTCCCATGTGACCTACGCTAGTAAATTATTTTTACGAGTTGCTGTTCTGAATTTCCTTTCGCTGTTTCGACCCCCTTATCATTTGAATCTAGGCCTGAGCCCTGAATAGAAATTGTAGATCTGGATGTGTAGATATCGATAACTTCCGAAAGTTTTGAATTCGGAGTTACGGTCTAGGAGTTATGGCAGTTATACTGCAGCTGTGTCAGTAGACGCAGATTTGCAAAACTGCTATACACGTTTACTTTGCAAATTATTTTAGCTGTGTAAACAGCGAGCGTTTGACACGAAATTTTATATGTAGTTGCTGGAAACCCTATAGGACATCCCCAATTTTTCTTAGAATTAAATTACAACATTTCACATATGCATACTTGCTTGATAAGAATTAATAAAAGTAACAAGCCGGGATTATGGGAAAGGCTATAGAGTGGACAATATAGGTAAGTATACTCAGAAGGGGGCCCGTGTTTCCCAAATACTTGGTTCATGAACTTGTTGTATCTTGTTCGATTCATGGAGTCGGTTACTCGGCTCATGAACTTGTTGATTCATGAACCCATTGTGCGGTTCTTGAACTTGCTTGTGGACTCGCGAACTTGCTTCGTGAACTTGTTATTTAATTTCCGATTCATGAACCATGGCTTGCTTGATACTTGATACCTGAGTACGCTGCCCTATAGACTCCATTACTAGGTCTAAACGAAACTGTTTGACTGTAGCAACCATGTAGTAAAAGTATGGATGCATGTCGTGCTACCTAGATAGTAATCACCACTAGACTTGAACTTGATAACTTGAACTAGACTTGAACTTGATAACTTGAACTAGACAACTTGATACTTGAACTTGACAACTTGACATTTGAGACCTGACATTTAAACAACACATGACACTGGACTTAAGATTTGGCGCTTGATATTAAATAACCCTATAGGTACACCTGGCATGTGTTTCACCACTAGCAGTTGTTATCCAACCTAGTCATTAAGATGTTCCCTCTTGCTAGCTAGTTCTTGAATTTGTCCACTACTTCTTATAACTCTGTTACATTTTGAATTCCAATTCTTGTTTCCCTTACTTGTACTTGTTTTCACTATTTGTGGCCCTAGCTTGCACTAAGGGCATACTCTATTGTTTTTCCCTGGTTTCTCTGTTTATATTTGTTAAGCAGACTTTGGAGACGAGCTACCTGCTGGAACTGGCGAGCAGACGTTTCAGATTTTGCTTGGAGCAAGGACTTGTTTAAATAATTGTTTTCCTTAAGTTATTTATTTCTTCTGCTGTATAAGACTTGTAACGGGCTGATGTTCCCGAGTTTTATTTTGATCCAGACTTGAAAACTATGAGGACATTATTAATTGTTTTCAAACTGTTTTCTGTTACTTAATAAATTATTCATGCATGCTTGGTTATATATAAATCTGGTTATATTCTTGTTATGATGCTGAGTCGATCCTACAGCTTATGGATAATGTAAAAATCATTCGCTGGGCTTTGTCACGAGCTCGTATTCCATATTTTTGGGAAGCGGGGCGTGACAAACGTCTTGCTGTCCAGAATTGATATTTTGCTATGTTTAAATAATTTGCATGTTGTTTCCTGTATTTTGTGACCAGAACATGTTCTTTGGATCATATGAGCTCTTGATACATCCTTTCCTTGTCCTAATTTTGTCCTCGTTATCTCTTGATCATGTGTATTTTGTAATAAAAAGTAACAAGCCGGGGTTAAGGGAAAGATCTAGTAGTAGACAATATAGAAATGTGTGCTAGGAAGGGGGCCTGTGTTTCTCGTAATAGTGGCACCTGATTTGGTTACATGATATGATTTGGATTACATTTGGTTAATATGATTTGGATTAAATTTGGATAATTTGGATTACTAGATATGGTTTGGTTAATATGATTTGGATTACATGATATGGTGCACCACTGCATGATACATGAGTACACGGCCCTATAGAATCCACTACTAAGTCTAAACGTAACTTGATTGTATGTAGCAAGAATGTGGTAAATAAATGAAATGCATGAAGTGCTACATTAGATAAGATTAAATTAATAGACTTAAGTTGACACTAAGCACATGCATGATCCTGTCTACCAGTTTCCTGATTTCGTTACAAGTTACCTGATTTGGTTACATGATTTTGATTTAGAAGTCACATGATTTTAATTCACAAGTTTGCATGAACCCATTTCTATTACATGTTTGTCAGTTACAAGTTGTTGTCTTTCCGTTCATATGTTTATAGTTATTTGCATCACACTTGACTTCATTTTATTTCATGTTCCTTGATTCTTGTCATTGTTACTTGTTATGTCTTGGTTCTTGTTCCTTATTATATTTCCGTTCTTGTACCCTTTTGCTTGTACTACTTGCAGCCTGTAACCTGCTCTAACAGGTACTCCATTTGTCTTTCTTTGAGTTATGTTGTACAGGTACAGACGATGGGTTATTGAGAGAACTCGTCGAACTGTTACTGCATTGCATATTCTCTTACTATTTGGTAAGTCCTTGTATTTCAGATACTGGTTCTTGCATTATATTCTTGTTTATGTAATTATTATTGTACTGTTGAGTTACCTGGTATTACACAGCTTATGGATGATATGAGTTGGCATACTTATATCATTCGCTGGGCCTCAGTTACATGCCCGTGTTCCCGTAGAAAGGGGAAGCGGGGCGGGACACTTTTTTGAAGTCTAGTTTCAGTAGAAAACCATCAACATTTTCCTTATGTCCTCTAAACACGATCTCATGAGTGGATGCAATACTATTCATGATATCCCCCTCTTCACAAACACTTTGAGACTCTCCCATGACGTCCGATAAGTCGTCAGGAGACAATCTATTGGCTAGAACTTTGGTTACTATCTTAAAAGAGTCATCCAAGAGGCTAATATGTATGAGATTTGCCATGTTCAGAACTTTGATTTCTTTAGAACTTTAATTTTTATTTTATTTATTTATTTTTTTTTGGGGGGGGGGGGGATCAAAATTACATTCTTCAACCTATCAACATCCGCTACCCCTTTGTAACACCTCGCAAAATTGAGTTATGACAATTTTGCCTATAGGTGTTATGCACATGTATTTTGTACTCTTACGAGTAATATCTGTAACGTATCTTAATATAAATATCCTACTTATTTCTGCATTTCAATTATTTATACATTTACGTATTCTTAAAATTTATTTTTTTACCATATTCTGAGTCAACTTAAACATTTATTTTAATCTTTGTGTTTTTACGTGCATTGCACTTGCTTTCAATACATGTGTCAATTACGTATATTCTACCGTATTATAAAATTTTCTACAGGTTCAATTAGTTATTTCATAACTTGTTCGAACTCGTTTCATAAATTGAAATTTGTTTTTCTCCTATTTTGACTCAAATATATTTTTACACTTCCTTTCAATACATGTGTTAGTTACGTATATTCTACCATTACGTGTAATATTATAAAATTTTCTACGTGTTCAATTAGTTATTTTATAACTTGTTTGAACTAGTTTCATAAATTAAAATACTTTTTTCTCCTATTTTGACTCAAATATATTTTTACACGTGCGGTGCACGTGTTTTCTATGCATGCGTTGATTATATTGTTTTTTTTTTTGATAAAAGATGGTCGAGACCATCGTTTCATTAATGAACGATTAAGGAAACAGAGTAGTACAGTCACCGAATATTACATAAAAGTAACTAAATTAAAAGCAACAACATAAACAACTAAAGCAGCCAAACCCCGAAACCAGCCCATTAATACAAGCGGGCCTGAAACAAAAACCCCCAAAATGGTGACAACGCGCCCCATCAAGCTCGATACTGAATGAAGTGATGCTACAACCCCAACCTGACTACTCTCCTTCACATGTCCTGATTCCCTTTGCCGCCTCCTGAGCACCTGCCCAATCATGGATCAAAAAAAAAGTTTTATGCATAGAGTTAGGAAATCTGTACGAAGCATTGCGAAAAACAAAATCGTTTCTTTCTAGCCACAAAATCCAAATTAAAGCTGCAATTGCTATATCCCAAGCCCTTCTATCGTCTAGTTTAATGTATGCGTCTCTAAATGACCCCCAAATTTCTGTGGTTAAGTTAGGAGCCTGATTACACCCAAACCCCCTACTATTAATCTCCCAGGTAAGTTGAGCTCTAGGACAATTAAAAAGAATGTGATTGACGTCTTCTTCCACAGAAGAGCACCTCCCACAAGTCATGTCAATCTGCATGCCTCTCTTCCTAAGGTTTACTTTCGATAGGATCACATTTTTATTGGCAAGCCAGCAGAAAACTTTGACCCTGAACGGAACATGGGCACCCCATATGACCGATTGAGCTTGACATCTCGCTCCTCCGTCGTTGATCCATTTATACATGGATGAGACCGAGAATAGTTTTGAGTTGTCTCTGTCCCACCATCTCTCATCTTCTGACCTATTTCCCTGTCCCTCTTCCTGTAGGATAAGTCTGTTCATAGCTTCGAATTGTGCCAAGCTCTCCGGGCTAATATGCTAGGAGACTGTAAAGTTGAGTTTCCCGCTCTTCCACACGTCTGCCACTGTTAGGTCTAAGTTCAGTGTTGCTTCCGCAACCTGTGGGAATTGGTTTTGAAAGGTAGTCAGCCCGCACCATTTGTCTTTCCAGAACCTGGTGTTCAATCCATTTCCAACTTTACATCTTGTGTTGGTATAGAACATCTGTCCTTGCTTTGCTATTCCTTTCCAAATTAGCGAAACTTTAGCAGACGGACTTTTTCCTCCGTATCGAAATTTGCGTCTCTTCCGGAATTGTGCGAAAGAGTAATTCCACCATCCTTTGTGTTTGTTAGTTATCTTCCACCACCACTTGCTAAGTAGGGCTTTGTTCATGTCATGTAGATTCATGATACCCAGACCCCCGTATTCCCTTCTCTTGCAGACTCTTCCCCACTTAACTAGGTTAAACCCTTTGTTCCCCTCGTCAGATCATTTCCATAAAAATCTTCTTCTAAGTTTGTCAATACTGTTGATGACCTACTTAGGGAGTTCGTAGATGGACATAAGATAAAGCGGGATTGCGCTGATGACCGAATTTAACAGAATGATCCTTCCTCCGAGAGAATGGAACCGACTCTACCACCCAGCTAGCTTCTTTTGAATCTTTGCGATAAGAGGGCTCCAATCCTCCTTCAAGAGTGCACTTGGCCTTATTGGTGTGCCCAGGTATTTAATTGGATAAGCACTAATCTTGCAATCAAAGATATCCGAGATATCTTTTAGCAGAATTGACGGAAGATCGGACAACGGGATAATGCTAGTTTTAATCAAGTTCACTTTGAGGCCAGACCACCCTTGGAAGCAGGCTATCACTGCCTTCATGACCACCGCTTCTTCCACCGTAGCTTTTCCGAACATAATTGTGTCGTCAGCATATTGTAGGATCGTCATTGGCTTAGTGATACCCTTAATCTGAATCCCTTTGATTGTGTTGTTTTCCATAGCTCTTCTTATCATTTCCGCAAGTCTATCTGCCACGATTGCGAAGAGGAGGGACGACAGAGGATCCCCTTGCCGCAGGCCTCTCTTATATACGATCTCTTTCCCTTGCCATTCGTTAACCTGGATAGCCGATTTTCCTCCTCGAATACACTTGCTCATCCATGACGTCCATTTAGTGCCAAAGCCTTTAAGAGCAAGTGCCTCCTCCACACAATCCCAAGATACCGAATCGTAGGCCTTCTGGAAATCTAGATTAAGGATGAAGCCTTCCGCTTTAGTTCTGTGACCTCTAATTACACTCTCGTGGGCGGATGCGATGCTATCCATGATATTCCTTCCCCTAATGAACCCGCTTTGCGATTGTGCAATAACCTCATTGAGGTGTGGGGCTAGTCTTTGAGCCAGCACTTTCGTGATAATTTTGAACGACCCGTTCAGCAAACTTATTGGTCTGAGATCTTCATGTGAGACAACTTCGCTTTTCTTAGGCACTAGGATGATTGCTGCATAATTTAACCTATCCAAATTTGCCTTTCCATCATATAACTCGTGGAAGATGTTCAACAGATCCTCTTTGATGATGCTCCAATATGATTTATAGAAGAAAATCGGCAATCCGTCCGGTCCTGGCGCTTTGTCCTGGCCTAGACTCTTAATTGCGTCTAAGACTTCTGTTTCTTCGAAGCTCACTTCGATGCCCTCGCTCCCATCTATTCTGGAGGAACACCACATATCCTGGGCCAAAATACATCTGCCCTCATGATTATGTCCTAATAAGTCATGAAAGAACCTATTAAGATGCTCCTTGACCAGGTCTTCGTTTTCAGTCCAGGACCTGTTAACCGAGATGCCCGTGATGTGGTTTTGTCTTCATCTTCCATTAGTCACCTTGTGAAAATATTTTGTGTTAGCATCTCCTTCTCTAAGCCATTGTATCCTCGCTCTCTGTTGCTAGTAAATTTCCTCCATCTTTGCTATCTGTTGTATCTCCAGTCTTTTATTTTCTAGTTCGTCTTTCTCAGGCTCCTGGAGATCTTTATCTTCTTGTTCGGCTTCCAGACTAGCGATTCTAATAGCAGCTCTTCTCTTTGAAGTATGATGTTGCGTGATTTTTCTCTAGCCCAAGATTTTAATTGCCTTATTAGGCGCCTAGTCTTTTCTACCCAAATTCCGACTGCAGACTACTGCGATGTGCTTTGCATTCCATGATTCGGCTATAAGTTGATGTGTATCCTCACACAAGGTCCATGCTTTCTCGAATTTGAAACTAAAAAATTTCTTCCTTCCGCTTATCCCACACTCGATCACCAGGGGCAGGTGGTCATAAGTGTATCGTAGTGCCGTTTTGACCTTTGCTAAAGGATGTGCGTCCTCCCACTCATTTGACACCGGTATTCGATCAAGCTTGGCCAATGTCGGGTTACGCTGCATGTTCGACCATGTGATTTTCCTGTCGGTCATTCGAGTTCCAATAAATCTAAGCCATCTATCGTCTCATTGAAAAAGTCTTTCTCAGACTGACTGTATCCTCTTCCTCTATGCTCATCTTGGAATCTGTGGATGTTAAAATCTCTACCAACAATCCAGGCTCCTCCCCATTTATTCCTGATGTAACTTAATTCCGACCAAAACTCTTTGTGCAATCTACTGTCGTACGACCCATAGACATTTGAAATTGTCTGGATCCAATTGTCACTTCTTCGTCTAATTCTAATCGAAACTGTAAAAGTCCCGATGAATTCATCGACAATCTCGAAAGTCGTAGCGCTAGCCCCTACCGCTATCCCCCTGAATAACCCCTAGCCGGCTTAAATCTCCAGTGGAAGTCCGCCATACCCCTAAGAGAAGTGAAGTCCTCTTCTGTTGGGGTTTCAATTTTAGTTTCTTGAAGGCCACAGATGTCAGGGCAAATCTTGTTTAGAGTAACTCCAATAGCTCTTTTTTTCAGTTTTTGACGCATCCCTCTAACGTTTCAGAAGATGTATACCATTAAACAAACATTAAGACATCTAAAGTAACGTACCCCTCCCCTCCTAACGAGACCCCGGGATCACTTACTAACTATTCTGGTGTCCTCTCTAATGATAGCTAAATTCATTAGTTGTCGTCCCTAGTGGAACCCATAGCTATCCCATACAAACTTGCAAAGTAAATTAACGACTCATCTGATAAAGAATTAAGGACAGAACAATTAAAATAAGAGGTACCTTCTGCTGCCGTGACATCCTCCTGCTGATTGTTACCCCTATTACACCACCCACCAAGGTCGTTATTCTGACTCTCCGTGCTGATCATCTGTCTTTTTCCTTTCCTCCGATATTCCGTGAACTTTCTGGTGGATGTACTTCCCACACTACCTCTGACTTCCCTGTCTTCGCATTCTGTTTCTGTAGCTGAGATGATATTGTCCTCCCGAATACCATCTAGAGCACCAATGATACCATCCCCTGATTCTGGATCCAATGTTGGATGTAGATTGTATGAGTGGGTTTGCTGAATAATTGGAACGCTCCCTATCTTGTTGGTGATTGGCGAAATAATACCAATCGGATCAGGTTCGATAATGGGCGTTGTAGCAACTTGGCCCATGGGCCCTGGACCAAGAGTAAGCTGACTTTTAGAATGGATCAGAGCACAGACAGTGTTTTTGACTGAAAGTTCGGTCTCTTCGTTAGTAAAGCCCATCCATGGCTCTTTAATAAAGTCCATGCTATTGACTAGGTCTGGGCCCACAGCCCCTTTCATCTTCAGAATACCATTCGTCTTATTTGATTTTGACGTCGAGTACCCATCCAACAGAGCCATCGCTTCACCTCTGCCTGTCTTTTCATCACGCATTGTCACGACAGCTGCAGTAGGAGTGTCCCTTCCTACAATGGACAGGCTATTGCTGTGTAGCTGAGGTGCCACTGGTGGGACCCTACGCCAGCTGGATTTGCTTGCATTTGGAAAAGTAGTTGGATTGCACAGTGGCGATTGCATCTTGCTTCGGAAATTTGAAGACCGATGTTGGCGCTCACAGATCTGAGGTCTTGATGTGTCCTTGACTTCTCCATGCACTAGACCAGTACTCATCTGATCCCCCACATCCAACTGTTGTGCATCATCATCAAGCTCTGTCTTCTCATCTCATCCCTTGAAATTTTTTTCAGCTCCAGACGTGAAATCTCTAAAGGAAACATTTTTTTGAACTTCGACGATCACTCTAACTTCATAGATGTAGTTGTCGAATTCAGCTAGGATCTTGGATGGGATATCTGATTTGTTAGCCACGCCGACCTTAATTCTTACAAACTTCCTCGCTGAGAGGGTCAACGTCTGTCTGTCGATGTCTATCAACATCCCAAATGGACGAACAACATTTTGAAAACCCGAACGAACCCAACAATGAAAAGGTAGATTGTATAATCTAATCCACACCGGAGGGTAGCTTTCCGCCTTCAAAGCTCCGTAATCTCTACTCCACCACTTGAACATAACAAAAAACACTAAGCCCTGAGAATCTCTTCCTTCTAATCCCTTCACTCTAATCGTCTCTTTGGCAAGAGCTTCATCGCTGCAGTGGGCGTAGAAGACGTTCGATGCAATCTCTTGGATTACCCAGATTGGGGCTGGCGAGGTGATGAGCGCCGCGTGAAGCAGTTCCGATATATCATTTGCCGTAGGGACTCCCGTCTGAGCCTTGATAACAATGCCCCCATTAAACCTCCTTTTAAACTCAGCGATTAGTGGGGTCGGGGCGATTGAAGCTTAGATAACTCGACGTTCTCCGGCAACACTCTCTTGAGTCTTGCTCCCCTCCGATGTCATCGGGAGCACACCCATCTTAGCTTTCGAATTGGACGTGGAGGCAATGACACGCTTAGGGCAGGCGGTTGAAATATGGCCCGAGCTTCTACAAAAGTAGCAAAACCAATCATATGGGCACTTGCTAATAGAATGACCAGGACGTGCACATTTGTGGCAGTTTTGCCGGCCATCGATTCACGAGTTTTCTGATGCGTTGTTGCTCCTAATAGGCTTCCTGTTCTTTCTTGACTTGACAAGGATCCATTCTTTGTCGTCCTCTTCTCTGGTCATCCGACGCTCTCTATCTGGAGTTGGGGAGCGACGACGAGCTCTATGTTCGTCGTCGTCGAGAGCTTTGCCTCTAGTTACATCCGCATACGACCTTAGCTTTTTTTTGCTCCCATTGATGGTTGGGTTTAAGTTGTCGAACCTGGTATAACTCTTCGTGACCTTTTGTCTCTCATCTGCTTCACGTCGATGATCATGGCGAGCGGATCTTCCTCTCACGTTGTCAGCACGATCCTTTCTGACTCTTGGGGGCAGAGAGGACCTATGAAGCTCTCTGGTTGTACTCTTCCTTCGCCTTCCTCCCTGCTTCGCTTAGCCATCGGTGGAGACTCTCATCTATCTCTGTGGGTTGGGTAGGAAGAAGAAGAGGGATGGAGGTTGAGTTTTGGGTGTGGAGCTCTCATATCCCTCTATTTTTTTTTGCGGTGGGAGTAGTTCCCCACTCTGTTATTTGTTAGTTACTTGCTCGGATGATTTATGCAATTTCCAGTAACTTACCGTTGATTATATTGTTGTATACATATATAGAATTAATGAAAAACATTTTACATATTTTGTATTTCGATTATTATAGACATTTTTCGTTTTCACGAATTTATTTTATATATGAATATTTATTAGCACGTGCTTTACACGTGTTTCTTTTTATGCATGTGCAAATTATGCTATTTTATTACAAAGTTGTGCTCTAAAAATTTCACTAGGCTAATTATACTAAATTTAATATGAGTATTTATTAAAAATAAGAATTTAAAATGGAATAAAATAATAAAAGTGAAAATAAAATGAGAAAATGTACAAAATACATGCACACGTGCATTGCACACAAAAGCTACAAACCTGACTTTGTTGACCTGGTATTCTTAAGTGAGGGTGAGTGGGTTTGTGGTGTGAGCGAGTGTGTGTGTGTGTGTATGTGAGTGGGTTAGTGGGTGGTTAGTTTCTAAAACTACTCCCTAATTTCCCATATAAATAGCCCCTCACTTTAGCCATATAGGAACAAAAAAAAAACAGAGAGAGAATCAAGAGGTTCTTGGGTGTTGTTTGCTTTCGGGATTCGCTAGGAGGGAGCTTACGGTTTCTTGTGGGAGATTTTTGGAGCTTTTTGTTAAGGATTTCAACTATTAGGATGTCTCTTTTGAGGCGGGTGTTCTCATTATCTTCTAATATTTTAGTAGATTAAGCATGCTAAGCTATAACATATGTAGAGGATAATTAAATTGGTATGTGAATGTGAGAGTGTTTTCATAATTTTCTAGTATGTAGAAATTGTATTTGTTTAAACTAGAAATGTGTAGATAAAGATGAACTGATTTGTACATGTGAAATAATTGCTCTAGAACTTTTATTTATGCATGATTACCTATAATTGTGTGGTAGATAATGAAATTAAGGTGTGTATGTGTAGAAGTTTTATAGAGATTTCGTTTAGTGGAAATTCCATATTATAAATCCATGAGATCAACTTTTCATTGTATGCAAAAATTAATAATGTAGATACTTCTCCAGAACTATAGTTTTGTGGGGGACAATTGTTCTTCTAATTCAAGTTTTAGGACTTAGAGTGATTCATACAACTTAAAAATTCTCATGTTCTTCAAAATTAAATTTGTATATGATTTATTTCATACATATACACTGATCGTAGAAATAATTTCATTCTGAAGGTGTAAAGTAATACGTAGAAATTGAGTTATCAAAATTTTCAAGTTATTACACATACTATAGTTCGAGTTTATAAATTAGTGGTGAGCCTTTTTACTCACAACAGTGAGTTGGCACACTGGTTTGGGCTACGGTGGGTTGCTGCCGGTTCTGGGTTCGAGCCTGGTCAGAGGCATTTATTTTAAAAATCCATATTTTGTTAGCTAAATTTGCATAAATACAATTAGATGTATTTAAATTATACTAGAATATTAATGGAATATTTTGAGAATAGTTAGGTACAAATTTAGAAACTATTTGAGGGTAAAATCCCACTACGAATTGATTAATATGCCTACATGGTTATCTTGGGATCCTTTAAAGAATAATTGTTTTATACTTTGGAATAGTTGAGATAATTAAATATGAATGTGGGAAATTCATTTGGATGAAAATTATATTGTACATTATTTACTTTAAGGAGTAAAATTGGTAATAATTTATTTGTAATGAAAGATTAAAATGTGATAATTTGTCCTAGAAGTTGTGTCATATGAAAGAAAATTTCAACCTAGAATTTATGAAAAACGATTTATGTGACAATTAAGAGATTAACAAAGATTGTATTTGGGAAAATAAATATACAACATTTGTAAAGTTTTTAGCAAAGTTGAAATGCTTTCGAGCTACATTAAAGGGGATAATAAAGTACAATTCGAAATTGACAATTCAAAGTGATTGTATGAACAAAAAAAATGAATTATGAATGAAAAATTGTGTAATTGAGGTTAAGATTACCTATATGATCTCAGTGTTGAGATGGTTGAAATCTAGAGGCTGAGTGAGACCCGTAGTGACCGGTAAGTTGTGATAATTGAAATTTAAGAAGTAGCTAGTGTTGGCTAACAATTCTTCTTGTGTTGATTTAAGTTTAGTGGGGTAAGCTAGCTCTAGGTCGTAATGATTATGATTAAATTTACATACACTTGATTGGGGA
Source organism: Hemerocallis citrina (assembly GCA_017893485.1). Classification (NCBI taxonomy): domain Eukaryota; kingdom Viridiplantae; phylum Streptophyta; class Magnoliopsida; order Asparagales; family Asphodelaceae; genus Hemerocallis; species Hemerocallis citrina. Next base: position 283,986,247 of record CM030358.1, read on the forward strand.
TGTGATGAAGGGCAAACAGGAGTATGAGGGCCTCAGTTGGAATGAGGTGTGAGATTGTCTCCCCAAAATTATCGAGATGTGATTGGGAGTGTCCCCAGCTCATCTGCGGTGTGGGATTTATCTCCGGAATTGTCGGGATCGAGACAACGCTCATGGGATATTTGGTGACTATTGAGGCGCCATAGCTTGCGGTGTGAGATTGGATCACCGAAATTATCGAGATGTGGTTGAGAGTGTCCCCAACTCATCTGCGGTGTGAGATTCATCTCTGGAATCATCGGGGCATGGACTTAATACTCACAGAATATCTAAATCATATGCTAGTCATGAGTGAAAATTTGCATAACGAGGGATTGAACCCTATACTGAGAAGTATGATAAGGGCTTGCCTTCAGATCTATGTAGTATGAGATGCATAGAGTCAGAACAAGTGTGCATTAGTGTCATCGTAGGTGTAAATGTCTGCATTAGGCATTAAGTTCATATCATACACGGACATAATTAGGATAATCACTTTTCTGTTTTTATGCATTCAAGTTTGTGATTGTAAGATGGTGTTCGATGTATTATAGGATTGCGTCAGTTGAATGCAACTGACGTGCCCACTGTTTTCTAGGTGCAGGATTGGACTTGGCATGGACTTGAAGGCGCAGTGATGGGTTATCATAAGATTGAAGAGCTTATATTATCATAAGTTGCATTGTATTAATTTATTTCCGCTGTGCTAATGTAAAGAATGATGTTGTAAATGAATTTTTTTTTGAATTCCTTGTATTTTTGTTCGAAGTTGAAGTAAAAGATCCTTTTTATGCTACGAATCACAAGTGGTATCAAAGCCGACTTTAAGAAGTAGTACAAAACTATAACGAAAACTCAGTTTGGGTGGACATTAGAGTGTGAGTGTCAGTTTGGAGTCATGACCGATGTAGTTATTGAACTTGCATTCATGATACTCTCCTCGTATACATTGATGTGATATTGTATGCGAGCATTTTTTCCTTTGTATCACGAGTGCTATGTTTGGTTTGAATCTACATTCATGATACCTTATACATAGACTAACTTTTCTCATTAATTTTTTCTCGTGGATTTTCCTCGTTGTACTTTTCAACTTTAATGTTTAATATTTTTTTTTTTGAAGAATTATTTTCTTATACTATTAATTCACTTGGATATTTATTATTCTATTTATCTTCCTTAGTCTTAATATTTTAAGTTTGATTTACTTATTTTTCTTCCTTGATGTTTTTATCCTTCTTAATTTCATGCGCTTTTACGTTATTCATTTATTTTGCTATTTCTTTTACATACTACATTAAGTTTTAAATTACTATGTATTAAGTTATTATTGCTACTACTATTTTCTTTCATTATTATTTCTATTATATTATAAATTTTGATTTTAATTTTATATATGCTTTGATTTTATGAAGCTATAATTTGTTCATTATTTTACATTGTCTTAATCATTTCAGTATATTTTTAACATGATTGTAATATTTTACTTATATAAATATGACATAGTTCTACACATTATAAATCTTTTTTTCCTACTATTTTTGTTTTATAGCCTATATTCGATGCTATTGTTATTACATATTATTTGCTAGTTTGTTTTGTTATATTTACTTTTCACTATTAATAGCTACTTATTAATTTTGTTGCTTTATACTTCTTTAACGTACTATGTACACTCACTATTTATATTTTTACCAGTGTTCGAAAAATCGGCCTAGGCAGCCGCTTAGGTGGTGCCTAGGCGCCAGGCGCCCTCCCAACGACTCGCCTAGGGCCTAGGCATTTTAGAAAATCGGGTTATGGGTCTAGGCGGGTTTAAGCGGGTCTAGGCGGGTCTAAATCGGTCTAGGCGGGTTTAAGCGGGTTTAGGCGGGTCCAAATCAGTCTAGGCGAGTCTAGGCGATCTAGACCGCTTAGGACCCAAATCACATTTTTAACTAATTGTTTTTTGAGTTTTCTCTTATTGTAAGCAGAATAGTAGACTATCCATTATTCTGAGGATTTTAAAGTGATTATGTTTAAATTAAAAATGATAATCACCTTTTTTGTGTGTTTTTTCTCTTATTGTATATACCGGATTTGTTAAGCAGAGTAAAATACAATCCATTAAGGAAATTTAAGTGATTATGTTTAAATTACAAATGATAATCACCTTTTTGTGTATGATTTCTCTTATTATATATATCGGATTTGTTAAGCAGAGTAGCACACTATCCATTATTCTAAGAATGTTAAAGTCATTGTGTTTAAATTATAAGTGATACTAATGAATAAATTAGTAGGACCTTCCACCATAAGTGCACATCTTTATAAATTTTCTTTAAATTAATATATTTTTCTAGTGACAAAGAATGCTCGTAAACAGTGCATTTTTTTCAATTCAGACAGACAATGGCAGTAATACTATCTCAATTGTACATTTATACTTATATTTGGCCATCAAACATTCAAACTGTAGTTTGCTAACAAAGACTAATATTCTTAGATTCCTATTCCCAGGCGGGCAGTGTTGATGCATTAACAGAGTTGTAATCTTGGATGTATATTCTTCATGTTCACCGATACAATAATACACCGATTCGACTTTATAAAGCTCTCCGGCAATTGTAAGGAGAAAATTCAAGAGTAGGAATGGATAGCAATACAGTGCAAGAATGGGCAACAACAAAATAAAACTAAAAGATTGATAAATTAATAAATAATCAAATAAATAAATAAATAAATAAAACCACCTAGCACCTAACCGCTTAAGCCCCACTTACAAGGTCTAGGCGCTAGGCCCCCATCGGCCGCCCGACTATCGCCTAGTGACTTTTAGAACATTGATTTTTACATTCTTCGTTACTACATATACTTTCCACTGATTTCTGTATGTATATCATGTATTTCAACATACTTACTACACATATCATTTTACACTTATCTAATTACTACATTTCTATATATTATATATTTATATAATTATTTATGTTTATTATCATAATTTACTACACTACATAATTATTGTTCTCATTTACATTTGTATTTAAGCTCAAGGATATATTTTATTCTATTTTTGTCTTAATGTTATAAATCTTTTTTATTACTACTAATTTTATATATTTGATATTTAAAATCTATACTTTTTTTTTTCATCCTAATTTTCTACTTCATTTCCTCCTCTTACTATCCCAACTTTTACATCTATTTTTATATCACAAATTTCGAAACGTGACATCATACTTTATTAATTCAATATCCAAGTACATATGGAAGATTATATCATTCCATTCACCATTTTATTTTGCAACATGATGTCGAGAGGGCAAATCTGCAACTAGACGTTAATGGAGGCAAATTTACAATTGGATGTCGGGAAGGCAAAATATGCAATCGAATGTCTAGACGGCAACCTGCAACCTGATGTCGTGGAGGCAAATATGCAATTTGATGTCAAGGAGGTAAGCCTGCAGGTAGACATCAATGAGGCGAACCCACAACAAAAGAAATTTTTCTACTTTAATAACCCCCACTTTTAGTTTTATATATATTACTTACCAATATTCCTTTCTTTTGTACTAATTTATACTGTTTTAAAACTTAGCCTATACTACTTCAAATTTATTATTTATAATAGAGTTATACATATACACATTTAATTAATTACCTTATTACTTATACTTGTTTCTATATCTATCCTATATGAGTTATTTTATTTTTCATCATAAATTATTACTGTTTACTGTTAACTGTTTTGCTATCTTCTTATTATTTTTTATATATACTTTATCTTTACATATGTTAGCATTCTTGTATTTTTATACCACTTCACCTTATTTTTATTTTATTGTTAACTCATCTTATATTCGGTGGCTACTCATGTAATATGGCTTTTATTGTTTATACTTTTATTTACTATTTACATTTTAATTCTATGAAATTAATATTATATATTATTTCAAAAATGTCTTGTTACTTTTACTAATTGTTTTTCCGATTGCTTATGATTTATAGTATTACTAGATTTGCCCGTGGCCACGTGCCTACGGCACGTCTTCAAAACGATACAGCATATGAAAAGTCTTGTAAACAGTAAATCAACAATTATGTAGCTGAAGTTTGAATAGTATGACAATAATTAGTTGTAAATAAAAGTTCATGTTTCAATTAGTACATGGTGAAAAATAATTATAAATTGGGATATAAAAGTCCATGTTTCCATATATATATATATATATATATATATAGAGAGAGAGAGAGAGAGAGAGAGAGAGAGAGAGAGAGAGAGAGAGAGAGAGAGAAATAATTAAATAAATAAATGAGTTGTTTTGGAGGGGGAATTTGAATTTGAGTTTTGGGGGGGAACTTTTGGAGGGAAAATGTGTTTTGTGAGGTTAAATCTGGGCCATTAATTTTAGGGGAGATTGAATGAGAGCCACTTGATAGCTTTCTTTGTAATTTATTATATAGATTGTTTCTTCATACAGTTTTTATACTTATTTTCCTATAAAATATTATATATGAATTTCAAGTTACATTTGACAATTTATAAATAATTTGATATATGCTAATCATTATTCTATAAAATTATTATGTAACTTTTACAAATGAAAGTTTTACGATATTCGCATCATTATAATTTTTATTATAATACTTATATTATAATGTTTATTCTTTCAACTAAAATTTAACACTCATATATTTTTAGATTTTTATCCAACGTCATTCTCTTAAACTGCTAATTTTATTTTTATCTCGTAATATATAGTATTAGTTCAGTTTGCGATTTTGATCATTCTACCACTTATCGCTTTAATAAATTTTGCTTACTAAGCCTATTAATAATTTATTAAAGTATTGTCATGCCTCATTTCCCATTATACGGAAATACGTGCACGCAACTAATGCCCAGCGAATGATATAATCACAGCATTCATAATCAACTCAATAATATGAGAGTAAACACAACCATGCTGGCAATTTATAATCACATAAATATGAATAACATAAATAATTCATGCAGGTCCACGAAATAACCAACATCTAGAAAGAATAAACTTCGGGACAACATGCCCGGAATACAAAGTATGAAGTACTGGTAATAGAAACTGGAAACATAGTATAAATCAAGTAAAGCAGGCTGAAATTCATCTCCATTTCTTAGAATACTTGATCACTAATTCCTTCTAACAATTATTCTCCTGCGCTTGTAAATTCGTCATTTCGAGTTAGGAAGAGGAACACCCGTTAGAGCAAGTAGCCAACCGCAAGTAGTACAAGCAAATGAACGTAGACAGGAATATAGCAAAAACATAGAATCATGTATATAAGAAACAAGTCGTGTAACAGGAAAATACAACATATAAACGAGGATCATGTAAACTTAACTTATAAACAGGAATCATGAAGATGATAAACAAGGATCATGTAACTTGTAAACAGGACATGTAATATGTAAACAGAAATATGCATGTGCTCAGTGATATTCTTAAGTCTATTCATTTAATCAGTCCTAACTAATGCACGCAATCCTGCATCCCATACAACAGGTTCGGGTGCATACAATCATGTGAACGTTTAGACTCTAGTGATGAATGTAATAGGTCATATATTCGGGAAAACATGTAGACAAGAAACTATATTCAGTTATTCAGTCATTCAGTCATTTAGTATTCTGTATCTGAACAATGTACAATGTTCAACCATTCAGTTATTCAGTTATTCAGTCATTCAGTTATTTAGTAATGGTAGGAAAACCTCGAACTCCCTTCCGAGTACAGTCCCCTATATTATCCACTACTAGGTTGTACTCTTATTACCCCGGCTTGTCATTCTTTTAATGTGATTCAGTCGTGTACATGTAATCGGTATGCAGGCAGTCGGTATAATAAGTGAAACAGTTGCAATAATAAACCATGCAGTTGATGATATAAAGCCATTCGATCTATCTACTATATCAATTCAAAAAATAACGTGTTTATATTTTAAAAACATAAATATAAAATTCTGGATAGCACAACATAGCTGTACAAAAACTCACTTTTTCGTTGCTATAGGAAAGCAAATCAGGTTCCGTTAGGGGTTCTAGAGACTAGAATCCCTGTCGGTTCCAATGCATATCTACATGATACATTTCAACTATAGAAATATGGTCTACCAGCTATTTCTTTATGAGTTTACTGTGCAGGCAGCAACTCAGCATCAAGTTATTATATGGATAATTAATCTAAAAACTTAACTAAAAATCTTGCAAAAATTATAATTAAGTTTATGAAAATGGTAATTAACATTCTTAAAATCCACAGGTCTAAATTCGTAAGTTATCCTACTGTTCAAATTAATTTAACATGGCATTGTAATTATAAACAACAAATTTGGAATTTCGACAGTACAGTAGTAAAACTTAAATATTTTGCATTCTATAAGTTGGATTGAGAAACCGTCAAGTGGTTTGGATTCTTCACATAGAGATACCACTTTTATTCAGAGTTTCCTAATTGTCTCTAACTGCAACTGGGTCAAAAGTTTAGGTCTTTACTGGTCTAGTAATTCTAACAGCAGTTTAGGGTCAAGTTTACATGTATATAATGGGTCTAGAAATCTATCCAAAAATCTCATAAAAATTGTTTTAAGGTTGTCACGCCCTGCTTTCCAAAATATAGGAATACGATTACGTAACCAAGGTCCAGCGAATGATTTACATCATTCAAAAGCTGTAATATTTAACTCAACAATATGCAAAACAAATACAACCACGCAAGCTTAAACAGAAAACACATAACATAGATACTTAATGAAATGTCTCATCAATAACCAACAACTGGAAAGAAACAAACTTCGGGTCAACAACGCCCGAAGTACAAAGTATGACAACAATGATAAAGCTGGAATTTTAAATAACAAGAACAAGACAATTATTGCGGGCCAGTAATCTAGCTCCCATCCCTAGAAGGTCTGTTCACCAAGTCCATCGAGCAGTTCTTTCTATGTACCTGCGAGTTCATAGTCTAGAGTGGGGGAAATGTCCGTTAGAGCAATTCACGGACAGCATGTAGCAACAAGCAATGAACAATAAATAGGACATTAAATATCAAGGAACAAGGAACTACAACTATATCAATTGTCAATGAATAATGTCAATAACCAGGCAAGGATTATAGTCAACAATTTAACGAGTAACAATACAATAACAATATTCAAGTTGGTAACAATGATCGTGATCAATGCAGTGTCAATCCTAGGTCTATCAAGTTTTATTATCTGATCTAATGCACGCAGTACAGTGTTCCATACCATAGGTTCGGTGCATACAAGCAGTGAAAGTTTAGACTATAGTGGTGAACTGTACAGATCATGTACTAGGAACATTAACAATAACAAGAATCCACAATCCACCATCCATGACAAGACTTTATCCACAAGATGCTACGAGATCACAAGAACACAAGATCACAAGATAATAATATAGGGAAACACGGGCCCCTCATCCGAGTACAGTCCCTGATTGTTCACTATCAAGTTGACCCTTATACACCGGCTTGTTATTAATTTATTAACATGAACATGAACATGCAATCAATGGAATAAGTATCAAGAAACAATATAAACGATGTGTCAAGGATTGTACAATGAACAATATGCGTTGCAATGCAAGGTTTAAACAATTTATAATCAACATGAAGAGTGCAATTCCTAGACAGCAAGACGTTGCTGTACAAAACAGATTTTCCCGTTGCTACGGGGAAGCAAATCAGGATCCATTAGTAGTTCTAGAAACTAGACTTCCTATCGGTTCCAACGCATATACACACGGCATATTAAAATTATAGAAACTAGGTGTAAAACTTCATTCTTTACTGGTTTCGTGTTTAGGCAACAATCTAGAGTTAACAACTTGCATGCATAACGTGACTGTAAAATCAATATAAAATCTTGTGACAATTGAAAATTGAACCCTAAACGTGTCCAACAACTTCTTTGTAATTTCAAGTATAAATTATACTGTTTACATCATATTTAAATTATAAATCGGTGTTGGTGTGTTACTAAACAGCAATTCTGGAAATCAAAAGTCAGCAGTGCAAAAGATGCGATAACTTTCAAGTTGTAAGTCAGAATCTAGATCCGTCGAATATCTGGAAACTAAATTCATGAGGCTACAATTTCTTTTCATATAGTTTTAATTGATTTTAAAAGCAACATGGCCAAAAACATATTGCAATACAGAACAACCGGCAAAACCGTAGGAAACCTAATTCGTATGCGATCAACAAGTAATCAACTCGCATAAACCTATAGCATAAATTGAACTACCATTAATATTAGCAACTAAGGTGGATTCCTACAATTCACCTGAAAAATCAACACTACTATAAATCAAGTCGCAACCACACGTTCAATTGATATATATTCAATCATTGTAACACCTATGTATGAGTATTTCTAGTTCATGTGCGTCATACGGGGACAACAAAGCTTGGGATTGATGTAATGTTATGACACGAAAAGAGAACTACTACTTGGTTTACCGATGAATCCGTAGTAGTCCCTTTGAGGGGTATCAAACAATTACAATACGATAAAGAATGGAACTACTTGCGGAATTCAAACAACTTCGTGAATAAGAATAACAATTGTGTTCAAGGAGACTTGCCTTATACGATGAATATTCTGAATGTGATAGAATAATGGGATGAGCGTCCAGATGGCAACACACGTGCAACACACAGAATGGCAACACGTGCACTCCACGTATACCGTAATACGTGCAAGGCACGGAATAACAACAAACAGCAACAGCAAGAGTGGCAAACAGCAATAGCACATGCAACGCACGTAATGGCAAGAATAGCACAAACAAAGATAACAATGCAAGTCAACGAAGACGACAACTACTATCGATAGGGCAGCAGCAAGAGGTGAGGTGAAGTTGAGCGGTGATGGAAGTGGTGCCTGTGGTGGTGGAGTAGATGACGGCGACGACGGCGGTGAATGGGGTGGTTGTGGTGGTGGAGGGATGGGTTGGAGCTGTCGGTGGTTCTCGGAGGTGAAAACAGAAGGTGGAGGAGAGGGCTCGGTGGTGGTCGATGGATGCAGCAACGGCGAGAAAAACGAGAACAGGGTGTAGGAGGTGATCCGGGTCGCGAGGTGCAGGCGGTGACTTGTGGTGGTGGCGAGGGGATCGACGAGGAGGGTGTCTGTTGGGTTTCTTCTGAATCGAAACAGAGGAAAGAGGAAGGGGGTGATGGTGGTGAAGGCGAGGTGATGATGGTTGGCGCTGGACAATGATGGCGAGGCTGACAATGGGGAAGACGAGGGTGATTTGATTAGTGGTGGTGACAGTTGAAGGCATTGGCATTAGAGGTAGGAAAGAGGCAACGGGGAAGATGAGGGGGTGAAGGTGGCGAGGTGCTCTATTGGGTTCTCGAAGAACAAAGGAGGAGAGAGAGAAAGAGAGGAGGTGAGTGGGAAAGAGAGAGTTGGGGAGAGAGAGAGTGCTGGTGAGGAAAGAAGGGATGTTTAAGTAGGGTATTAATTGATAATTAATAGGGAGAGGGATTAATGGGTTTATGGAGAAAATAACGGGGATCATCGGCTATTACAAGAGAGAGTGGGAGAACGTGAGAGAAGAATCAGGAGATACGGGGAGATGTGCAGTTAAGGGTTTGTATGGGTATTGGGTTTTAAATTGGTGGGCTTTGCTTTGGCTTTATAATATGGGCAAAAAATAATTAAATAGAAAATATAGAGTTGGGTTGGGACTTGAGCTTCCAATATTAATAAATAATACAAATATAAAGAATATAAGATTGGACTTGAACATTATTTAAAATAATTAATTAATATGGTTTCGAATTCACCAAGAAAATAATAGATCAAGTCAAATAATAAAATAATTCAATAGATGAATTTTAATAAATAATCAAGAAATAACAATAATAATCATAATCATAATAAAAATAAAATTATATAAAAAAATAGTGGTCGGGTTTATCAAATTTATTAAAATAATCCAATAATAATAATAATATATTTGATTTTGGCTAAAGTATAAATAGTCGAAATACAGAACATACTAAGGAAATATGTATTGGCAGGAACGGGGGTTACAAAGGCTCCCAATCATGTCCAGTAGTATTCAAATAAATTTCAAGTTTAAATTCTGCTATTAACAAGGTGTTTCAATTAGTGAAACAGGTCATCATGCTCATAATTAACAATATAAAATTTATAAACTCAGCGGTACGAAAAATGCGATAACTTACTTTCTACAACTCAAAATTTAGATCTGTCGAATGTTCCAGAAACCAGATTCAACGGGCCGACTTTCATTTATAAAGGTTGGTCTAATTCTAACAGAAATAGGGTTGAAAGTTCACTACAATACAGACTAGGCAGTGGGGCAGCAACATGGTAAATTTACCTAATGACAATTTAGATGTACAAAATGCATATACTACCACGAAATATTAACAAGCATTCACGACTTGTGGTTCAAGCGTATTTCTACGATTACCAATAAGGAACTTCTATTACTACAGCAACAATTATAAAATTTAAACATTTATACTACCACACGATAAAATCATCAATCTTGACATGTATCTATCTACTTATGCTTCTTGTCATGTGTTCGTGTAATGCACAGGAATGTTCATGATTGTCTTACGTGTATGGAACTAAAAAAATCGAATGTTCATGAACGGCTCAAGATTTAATTAATAAGGGAAATGAATGAGAATATGTCATGACGAGTCAATCAACCTACTTACGGGATTCAAGGAAAAACTTGTACGAGAACAAAAAGTGTTCAAGGGAATAATTTCCTTTTGTGACGATGCACGGATGTCGAGACAAGCGATGGAAGCAGCACGTTCAAATGAAGGAAATAACGAGTGCACGTGTAAACTAAGTAACAAGCAACACGTGCAACCTCACGGCAACGGCGAGAGCACATGCAACAATCCACGACAACACGTGCAAGACACGACAATGAACACAAACAGTGGTGACAACAGAAAGATGGTGGCTGTGGGTTGGAGATGATAGAGATGGAGGTGCAGGCAGCTTGGAGGTGCAGTCGTGGCCAAGGACGGAGTTACCAAGATGGCTGCTCGGGGTGCTCGAGTTGCAGGTGAGGATGGTGATCGCAGTAGTGTTCGGAATAGGAGAGGGCTACGACTGGCGGTAGGTGCTCGGGGTGGTTGTGGCTTCGGAGGTGGAGGATGCGAGGAAGGCGAGGCGTTCGACGAACGTGGTGGTGGAGACAGGGATAGTCGGTGGATTGCAGTGTTGGATACTTTGGTCGGTGGCGGTCGAGTTGCGGTGGTGAGGTGGTGAAGACGGCGATGACGAAGGCTGGTGGTAACAGATGAAGAAGGAGCTGTGGCATTCGGGGATAGCAAGAGAGGAGCGGAAGGCACTTGGAGCTGGCAAGGTGGTGTAAATTCGATGATGGCGATGGTCGCGGTGGTCGCAGTTGGTGGAGGGGAGCTCGGTGATTGCGGGGGATGGTGATGGCTTTGGCAATGGTGATGCTGGCGATGAAGGCAGTAGAGGAGTTCAGTGGTGAACAGGGTCGCGAGGTGAGGGCGATTGCGACGACGATGACGGAGGAGAGGGGCGAGGGCCTCGGTGGTTGACGGTGGTGGTGCTGGCGATGAGGGGGCTCGACGGTGCAGTTGATGGAGGTTGCTGGAGGCGGATGGAGGCAGGGGGCAACGACGGTCGAGGGTGAATCAAGGTGCTAGGTGGAGATCAGTGTTAGGTAGAGGAAGAAGAAGAGTGTTCGGGGGGGGGGGGGGGGGGGAGAGAGAGAGAGAGAGAGAGAGAGAGAGAGAGAGTTGTTCAAAAGAGTAATTTATGGGGGGATCTGTTGAGCTAATTAAGGGATTAGGTTAAGATAATAATGGGGTTAGTGGGGATTACGGGGAGTAATTAGTAGGCAGTTAAGGAGACTAAGGGGGTAGTGGAGAGATCTAGAGAGATCTGTATACTGATTGTTGAATTTGGGTAGGTTAGGACTAATGGGTTAACGAATTTGGGTATACAAATGTGGGCTTGAGTTTTAATAGTTGGGCTTACATCAATAAATAAAATAATAATAATATTGAGCTGGGTTTGGACTCATGATTTAAAGCATCAATAAATAATAGAGCAAGAGTATGGGCTAGAATTTGGGCTTCACAATATAATAAATAACAAAAGGAAGACAAATAAAATGATAGGTTAAAGTAAGATTTGGGTTTACCCAATAAATAACCAAATTATAGAATTGATTAAGGGTTTGGGCCAAAATAATTAAATGATCAAATAGTAATAATGGTATAAATTAAAATCTCTGGGTTCAACCAAATTAATCGGATACCCAAAATAAAAGAGTCACGCCCCGCTTCCCAAAAGAGAATACGGAATACGGATACGCGACAAAAGACCAGCGAATGATTTTCATCATCCATAAGCTGTTCAAGAATCTTTACAACATTTCACAAGAATAATCATAGTCGGAAGTGAAAGAATCAACCAACACACACATATGAACCAAAATACCAATAAGAATACTTGAAACCAAAATATATTAATCTCAAATAATCATGATCTGAATAAGTCAATATTCTGGATCATATTGTCCAAATACAAATAAATTCAAGTATCAAATACAATATTGTTCAAAGTAAGAAACAAGAATAATAAAGCAAAATCCAGCACTAATATTTCATGTCACCAACACCATCTGGTACCTGTTCTCCAAAAGCTGCAATTTAACAATTGTAGGGATAGGAAAGAGAAAACAAACTCCCGTCAATACAAGTTACGGGCTGCTTATAATGCAGGATACAAGTACATGGGAAAACTAACAAATAACATGGAATATGCATGATATCGAAATAGAATACTAGCATGGCGAGATGAACAAGTACAAGTGGCATGTATCAAGTGTCAAGTGAACAAGTATCATATAAACAGGAAACAAGTATCAAGAATCAAGTGTTACGAAATCAAGTCACAAGTAACAAGTGTCAAGTAGTCAAGTATAAGTATCAAGTAGCAAGAGTCAAGTGATCATGTTCAAGTCTTGTATTATTACTATCTAGGTAGCACTTCATGCGCCATCCTTTTATCACATGGTTGCTACAGTCAATGCAAGTTCGTTTTAGATTTCATAGTGGACCATAAAGGACAGTGTACTTAGGGACAAGCCTCAAAAAATCAAGTATCAAGTATCAAGCCTCAAGTATCAAGTAAACAAGCCTCAAGAGTGAAGTATCAAGCCTTAAGTAAAATATCAAGCCAAGCATCAAGTATCATAACACAGAGAATCAATAGATTCTCTTCCGAGTACACGTTTCTGTATTATCCACTACTAGATCTGAACCTTTAGACCCCGGCTTGGTTAATTTTATTATTAATGTTAAACAAGCATGTATGTGTCATGAAACAAGCAAGTATATCATGGTATGATCAAGTAACAAGTTCAAGTTGCATGATAAACATGTATGGGTGAAAGATAACACACAAAAGGATAAAATAACCAAATTTCTAGTTCAGGACAGCAAGACCATACTGCAGTAAAACTGAGATTCCCGTTGTTACAAATATGCAAATCTGAATCCGTCGAAAGTTCTAGAAAATAGACTCCCGGACGAATCCAGAGAATATAAATAAGTCATATAGTATTTCACAAAAACATAACTCAAAACTGATTTGAATCTAGAAAACACATTCAGCCAGAAATCAGAAAATCGAATTCAAGGTCAGGAAAATAGCATCAAAACATCTCAAATAAATTCAGGAAAAATCTGGGGTATTCCCCTATATGTCTAGTATCAAAATATAAAGTTTCATAATTTTACAGTAAGATTAATTTAGCCATCAAAAATCAAAAAATATCAAGAAACGACAGTTTAGCAAATCTGGAATTCCCAACACATCTGTACAAAAACTGTAATATCTTGAAAACCGTGAAACGAAATCCAAATCCTCCAAAGGGAGAAGAAAATAGACAAAATAAGCTAACTTTCACATTTCATAAATATTTTTCATACATGAAAAGGAATTAGGGTGAAAATACAAATCTTTACAAAACAACGAGCAAAATCCAGCAAGTATAGTTTTTATAATCAACCATGAAACGGCATATAAAACTCATCAATAAAATCCACCAAAATTCTAGGGAATCCCTACATAGATATAGAAATACTGACCAAAATTTTAGATCAAAATAATATGTTTAGCACTAGTATCAAAATAGTTTAGTCATCAAAATAATCAAGAAACAAAATCTGAAAATGAAATACACCTCTGTAGTAAAACAATCATATCTCACACATACAAAAACGAAATCAATCAAGGTCAGAGAGTTTGGAAATAAGACGGATTTATCTAAAAATCATGTTTAATACTGAAACTAAGATACTGACCTTAATATGGTCTAAAATAGCAATCAAAATTGATCATCGACAAAATACAGATTTTCCTCTTAACAACAAATCAACATACATACGAAACTCGTTCCAAATACAACCAAACATGTCATAGAGTCTATTAAGTATCCAAACATCAAAAATAGGGTATATAGCATGTCCATAACAAGTATATCATATGGATCCAAACAAACACGATTTCTCATAATTATCTCACAAATATAATCAAATCAAGAATGGTCAAAACCTAAGTTGTTTCATGTCAAATTTGTGTCGTGAGGCAACTATGGTCAATAGAACTATAAAGAGAATACTCATCAAGATACATCACATACGAGTGTCTCTAGTACCCAACTACACTACAAGTGGAATTTAGTACTTGTATATGCAAAGGAATTTAATACATGTTACTTGCCTTAACCGACGACGAGAACGGATCCAAATAAGAATAACGGGAACGGATTGCCGGACAACGAACTCAACGATCACACGAGCCAAAAACTAGCAATACCCACGAACCACGAGCGAAGTACGAAACCAACAACGAACGCACGAATGCTGATCAAACAAAAATCTAAGTGCACGAAACACACGTGCACCAAGAACCAACAACAAGAACTCAAGCAACGAACCACGGCAACACATGCAAGAGCACGGAGAACAGGAAACGAGTTGAAGACCACGAGGAAGTGGCGGCTGGCGGCACTGGTTACGTCGCCGGCTGCTGCTACTGCTGCCGAACAGAGAGAGACAGAGCGGATGGCTGGGACGGCGACTGGGGAGCAAGGTGAGAGAAAGAACTGGATGGGAGAGAGAGCGAGAAGGCTGGGAGAATGGGAGAAGGAAAGAGGGGCTTCGGGATAGATAGCGGAGGATGGAGGGGGAGTACAGCATGGGTTCAGTATAAATAGGTGGAGAAGTAGGGTTTGCGGCAGGGAGAAGTTGGCACAGGGTCTCGGGTTGGGTTTGCATGGGAACGGGCTTCGGTTAGCATGGAGATGGTAAACACAGTGGGTTTCGGTGGTAGTTAGGTGTGAATAGATATAGGATTAAGTATTAATAGGTTTGGTTGATTGGGTTTTTGAAAAACAACAGATGGGTTAAGTAGTTAATGGGCTCAGGGATAATTAATTTGGGTTGTGGGGTTCCTGAATATAATTTGTGTAATGGGTTAAGTATATAGATAAATGGATTAAAGGAGTTCAAGAGGGTATTAGGAATTCAAGAAAAAATATAGATAGGGCAAAATGAACAACCAATAGAAAAGTAAAATAGGGTGTGAACCACAATAAGGAGGATAAAAAAAAATATCAGCTCGATCAAAAAGGAACAAAACAAGAGACGAACAAGAATCAAGAATCCAGATAAAATAAGACAAGAATAATAAAATGAAAATATATTGAAATAAAAATCCAATATACGGTCCAAAAGAATACAAGAGGAATACAAAGGGAGAAAATACACCAAAACGAAAAATACACTCAAAAATAAACAAAATGGAAAACAGGAGTTACAAAAGGCAATTTGGCTCCAGGAGAAAAGGAAGATTTATCTAGAAAATTGAATTTCAATATTACGAAGAAGAAAATAAGTACAAATCCGTATAAACGGGAATGGGGGTTACAAGTATCTGTTAGACTATGCTTCTCTTTCTTCTTTCCAATTTCTTTTATAATTGATAACTTAATTGTAGTTTCTTTATATTATATTATCTAATGTTTCATATAATATTAGTTTGTATGAAAATTTCTTTCAATCTGTATTACCTTTCATGGTCACGTTTCTTTTCTACTATTTTTCTACTATTTTTCTAGTTTCTTTCTTATTAACTTTGATACTCATAATTTCCTTATATATGTTTACTTTGTTTTCCACATTACATACTACATTTCTTTTCTTGGTATTGATAGATTTTATTTTAAAATTTTCACTAGGCTAATTATACTAAATTTAGCATAAGTATTTATTAAGAAATAAGGATTTAAAATGGAATAAAATAATAAAGTGAAAATGAAATGAGAAAATATACAAAACATGTGCACACGTGCATTGCACACAAAAGCTACAACCTGCACTTGTTGAACTTGTATTCTTGAGTGAGGGTGAGTGGGTTTGTGGTGTGAGTGAGTGGGTGTGTGGCTGTGTGAGTGGGTTAGTGGGTGGTGAGTTGCTAAAACTACTCCCTAATTTTCCATTTAAATACCCCATCACTTTAGCCATATAGGAACACAAAACAAAACAAAAAAAGAGAGAACCAAGTGGTGCTTGCGTGCCGTTTGCTTTCAGGATTTGTGAGGAGGGAGTTTGTGGTTTCTTGTGGTGAATTTTTGGAGCTTTTTGTTAAGGATTTCAACCACTAGGAGGTCTCTTTTGATGTGGGTGTTCTCAGCGTCTTCTAATATTTTAGTAGATTGTGCATGCTTGGCCATAACATATGCAGAGGATAAATAAATTGGTATGTAAATGTGTGGGTGTTTCCATAATTTTCTAGTATGTAGAAATTGTGTTTGTTTAAACTAGAAATGTGTAGATAAAGATGAATTGATTTGTACATGTGAAATAATTGCTGTAGAACTTTTATTTGTGCATGATTACCTATAATTGTGTGGTAGATAATGAAATTAAGGTGTGTATGTGTAGAAGTTTTATAGAGATTTCATCGAGTGGAAATTCCATATCATAATCCTTGAGATCAACTTTTCATTATATGCAAAAATTAGTAATGAAGATACTTCTCAAGAACTTTAGTTGCGTGGGTGACAATTGTTCTTCTAATTCAAGTTTTAGGACTAAGAGTGATTCATACAAATTAAAAATTCTCATGTTCTTCAAGAATAAAATTAGTATATGATTTATTTCGTACATATACAACGATGGTAGAAATAAATTCATTCTGAAGGTGTAAAGTAATACGTAGAAATTGAGTTATCAAAATTTTCAAGTTATTACACATATTGTAGTTGGGGTTTATAAACTATTGGTGAGCTTTTTTACTCACAACAGTGAGTTGGCTCACTGGTTTGGGCTGCAGTTTGGGGTTGCTATCGGTTCTGGGTTCGAGCCTGGTCAGAGGCATTTATTTTAAAAATCCATATTTTGTTAGCTAAATTTGCATAAATACAATTAGATGTATTTAAATTATACTAAAATATTAGTGGAATATTTTGAGAATAATTAGGTACAAATTTGGAAACTATTTGAAGGTAAAATTCCACTATAAATTGATTAATATGCCTACATGGTTATCTTGGTATCCTTTAAAGAATAATTGTTTTATTTTAAATGAATTAACTTTGGAATAGTTGAGATAATTAAATATGAACGTGGGAAATTCGTTTGGATGAAAATTATATTTTACATTATTTACTTTAAGGTGTAAAATTTGTAATAATTTATTTGTAATGAAAGATTAAAATGTAATAATTTATCTTAGAATTTGTGAGTCATATGACAAAAAATTTCATCCTAGAATTTATGGAAAAACGATTTATGTAATAATTAAGAGATAAACAAAGAATGTATTTGAGAAAATAAACATATAACATTTGTAAAGTTTTTATGAAAGTTGAAATGCTTTCGAGTTGCATTATAAGGGGATAATAAGTACAATTTGACATTGACAATTCAAAGTGAATGTATGAACAAAACAAATGAATTATGAATGAGAAATTGTGTAATTGAGGTTAAGATAACCTATATGATCTCGGTGTTAAGATGGTTGGAATCTAAAGGCTGAGCGAGACCCGTTGTGACCGGCAAGTTGTTATAAATGAAATTTGAGAAGTAGCCAGTGTCGGGTAACAATTATCCTTGTGTTGATTTAAGTCTGGTGGGTTAAACTAGCACTAGGTCGTAATGATTGTAATTAAATCTAAGGACATGCACTAGATTGGGGATGTGATGAATTAAAGAAAAACATGAGTATGAAGACCTCAGTTGGTCTGCAGTGTGAGATTGTATCCCCGAAATTATTCGGATGTGATTGAGAGTGTTCCCAACTCATCTGCGGTGTGGGATTCATCTCCAGCATTATTGAGATCGAGGCGACGCTCATGGGGTGTTTGGAGACTATTGAGGCGCTATAGCTCGCGATGTGAGATTGGATCCCCAGAACTATCGAGATGTGATTGAGAGTGTCCCTAGCTCATCTGCGGTGTGGGATTCATCTTTGGAATTATCGGGGTGTGAGGTTAATACTCACAGAATATCTAAATCTTATGCTAGTTACGGGTGAAAATTTACATAACATGGGACTGAACCCTATAATGAGGAGTACGATAAGGGCTTGCTCTCGGACCTATGTAGTATGTGATGTATAGAATCTGAACAAGTGTGCATTTGTGTCATCGTAAGTGTAAATGTCTGCGTTAGGCATTAAGTTCATATCATACACGGGCATAATTAGGATAATATCTTTTCTATTTTTATGCATTCAAGTTTCTGATTGTATGATGGTGAAATTGCTGTATTATAGCATTGCGTCAGTTGAATGCAGTTGACGTGCCCACAGTTTTCTAGTTGCAGTATTGGACTTGGCATGGACTTGAAGTCGTTGTGATGGGTTGTCATAAGATTAAAGAGCTTACATTATCATATGTTGCGTTGTATTTATTTATTTCTGCTGTGCTATTGTAAAGAACAATGATGTAAATGAAAAAGTTTTAAATTCCTTGTATTTTTGTACGAGATAATGCATTTGTTTACCATTGGAGATATTATGGAAGAAAGCCGTGTTGGCATCCCCTTCCTTAAGCCATTTAACCCTTGACCACTATCTCTAAGTGTACTCTTTTGTTTCTCCAATGCGATAGAAATCTCCTTTACTATTTGGCAAATCCTCATATTCCGGGCCAACAAGGTCCCTTTCTTCCTCTATGGTTTCCAGTTCCTGTATCCACTCTCCTAAGTTATCTTTCTTTCTCTTCAACTGTCCAAACTTCTGCTTAGCCGAACTCTTGAGTCATTTACGCAAACATCTAATCTTAAAGATCCACCTAGTAACTGCATCTAATATGTCAATCAATGTGTTCCACTGCTTCTCAAAATGAAAAGGATGCGGTTGGGTTGTTTTAGCGGACCAACAATCTATAACCAAGGGGATGTGAACTAAAGTATATCTAGCATAGAACTAACTGAGCCTAATAAGAAGAGATCCTCCCATTCAGTAGACACTAGAATCCATCCAATTTAGCAAGAGTCGGGTTGGCTTGTATGTTCGTCCACGTAAACCTTTTAAATGTAGTGTGTATTTCCATAAAATTCAGGTTGTTAACGGTGCAATTCGTTCCTGTCAAAGATGTCTACCACCCCTACCCTTGAGTTTGTTCAGAAATCTAGTTATATTGAAATTGCCTCCTACAACCCACAGACCGCCCCTTCTATCTTGAATCATTCTTAATTCCAATAAAAAATCATCACGAACGAGCTGGGCGTTGAACTTGCTTGTTAGCAAATTGTGAGAGCGGCTTCAAGCCACGGGTTTTGCAATCGAACTTTCATTTTAAGTTTGTAGCGCCCCAGATCCCACTACCAAAAATCCATGACACAAACCAGAATCTTTTCCTTCAAATACATCTCAACACATTAATAACACGGAAATTTAAAAACTTTTTATTGCTAAATAAAGTCATTACATCATTAATTACAATCATTATCTGTTCTTAAACAAGGAATACAAATTACATTAAAGTATTACAAATACTATTTGTAACAGCTACCGTCTTCCACCTAGAACGGTAGTCAGCTGCTCTCTACTGGAACTCCACCGAGTGGTCATGCTACTTTCTTGAGATGCGCCCTATAATCTTCCGTTGCGCTACTCTGATATCCCTGCACCTGCTCGAATGGTAGGAAGGTACGTTGCTACTCCACTTGGACACCCTGCTTGTCCTGAGTCCTCCTGCACTTGCGACCCAGTATCCAGCACCTAATTGAGTGGGCACGTCAGTACATATACCGACGCAATACTGATAAAACCAGCGATCTCCAACTAGCAGTCACAATCAGTCTTTGAATGAAAACAGAAACGTGCATCCTCATTTCCCAGTGTCAGTGTATGCCATGACCTGAAGTCTAATGCATAGTACACAATGTACAGAAAACAGATGCACATAGTCTAATGTCAGCAAGACTTTGGACACGCATGCATCACATACTACATATGCTCCAAATCAAAGACGTTTCCTCCAGTTTCAGGGTTTCGAACCCTCACCATGCAATGCATTCTACTATTGTACACTACCTGTTCTGGATAAATACACATGATTGAGGAGTTCATAAAATTTTGGGTATTCCCATTTGTCACTAATAACCATCGCACCGGACCTCTCTCAAAAGCCGTGACGAACTTACAGATACACCGAGCATACCCATTGCGCCAAAGATCCATGAGACCGCAGCCCCTATGGTCCGCTCATGTCCACCAACATAGAACAAGGGAACATCCCATTCTTATCAAGGTACCTCAGGAATTAACAAAGCGAGATACGGTTCCCTTGTTCTTAACCATTGAAAAGACACAGCCTGTATCCCTTTGATAGGAAGAGACAACTCCGGTTATCACCGCCCAGTGCTGGCCTCTTAGAGAAAATCAGATTATAAGGAATCACCCCTAATACCAACTTGGTCTTTAAGAGAAAAGTATGGAAACTTAATTAAATAACAATTTACTGACTTGGCCTTTTACCAACAATTACTTACAAACATGACACCCAAACTATTGACAGACCAAGGTTATCAAACACAAGTAAATATACTCAAAATGTGATAAAATCAATATCTTAAGTACAACAATGCTAGGAGCTCACAAATCCATAACTTGGAGTGAAGAAAAACTAAACACTCCACTTAAAGGCCTAGATCTGCCCTGATATTAGAACAATCATAAATTCTAATCCATGTACTGGAATTGCGTGAATTGATACCTTTTGGGAAGCTAAGAATGCCCACTTCAATTCTCTAGTTGATCATTTTCTCATATTTCAATCACACAGTTCCAGAAATTCACAAGTTTTACTGTTATGTCAAAACAAAATTTACTCAATTCTATATCAACTTTAAACGCAACTCCTGAACTTAGAAACTCAAAACTTCCAAAATACAATTCGGAATTGCATGATCTAGCCCATTCTGAAAAGCTAAGACTCTACAATAAAAGTCTCTAGTTAACCATTTATTCAGATTCATCCATCTAGATGCTATAAAATCCCTATATGTCCTCAGCTATATACTTCTCCAATGTAAATGCTGCATCTTGCTATTAACATAAAAACTTGCTCACTTATCAGAATTACTCGATCTTAGATTCTATAAAAAGCTGAGAGTGTCTACTACAACTTCCTAGTTAATCACACCCTCAAATTCATCCATTATAACACTGGAAAACCCCTAATTCTCATCAGGTGTACATAGGAAAATGAGCTACTCTACAAAAACAAGTCTTTTTAGTAGGACTAGTTCTGTCCCCAACTTAGAAAAATCATAAATTTTTCTATTCAAACTGAAATTTCATGATTCAAGATGTTTTGGAAAGATAATACTCTCTACTACAAATCTCTAGTTGATCATTTTCCCATATTCTTAGCACACAAATCTAGAAATACACAAATTCACCGACTAGTTAAAACTGAACTGTACCGAACAAGCTGTAGTCAAAAATCAATATCAATTCAATCATAAGTCCAATACATATGAAATTTTAGATTCAGTAACTAGACATATACAAGTCTAACATACTCAAAATTTTGATTCATATTCATAACACGTAGAGAGTTATGGCTTTTTAAACTCAGCATAAAATTTCCTTCTGTTTCAGACAGGGTGCCTACCTCATTTTACAAACTATTTAAAAAACCCCATCAAATATTATCTAACAATTCGAAAATTTTAGAAACACGATCTAAACTCACACGACAAAATACATTAAAATTTCATTGCAATATTATGCACCAATATGTAGTTATGAATTAATGACCTTCAATTCCAAAACAGGGCAGAGCCAGCTTTTCGATTTTGGACCAGTTGCAAACTTATATTTTTTTCGAGGTATCAAACGAACTCGGAAAAAAGTGAAATTTTAAACTATGGTTATTAACACATACAAGAACACCTAGTAAAAATTTGGGCTTAAAATACCCTACCAATTCTGAGATATAATTTTTGGAAAAACACCCAAGTTTTCAGAAAAACAGCAGTTCTCTACTGCTTACTTCCCGAAATTGAAATAATAATTTTTTAGGCTACTAAATGAACCCCACATATTATGATAAAAATCAAGCATGCTTTATACTAATAGTAGAACATACTGTAAAAATTTCGGTTCAAGATTCTAAGCCATTTGTGATTTAGAAATTCCTAAGCTTACACATCACATACAAGTTCTTCATGGCATCTAAATGATAAATTGTACTCAATCATCAACTCAATTTGTGAAACTCAACGATTACTCACGCATGTCAATCAAGCTACTAACTTTTACTCATTCTCACAAGAATTGTATATAAAAAAAATAACAAAAATAGAGTTTGAGAACACCCACCCTTCCAAAAGAGAAGTTGATTCTTGTCTTCAAAATTGCCTCCTCCTCCAAGCTTGCTTCCTTGAGTTCTTGGGTTCCTACAACAAAGAGGAAATTTTCTTTGTTGGCTAACCTACTATTTCCTTTTCTTTTCTCTTCTTCTTTCTCTTCTTCTTTTTTTCTTCTTAAAACAACTAGATGAAGAAATGAATGAGAAGATGGAGTTTTATAGAAAATGGAAGTTGTGGATGATTTGGTGAAGTGAGTGGGAAATGAAGGGTGTAGATCTAGTCAACTTAGTCCTAGGGAAATTTTCTAGCAATTTCCTAACTCTTTTTTCACCACACCTCATCTTGAGCCCTTGGATCTCCTCAAAATCTCATCCATGATCTCATCGATTCTCATTCTAGAAGTATGGTTCCTAACCCTAGGTTAGGTCAAAGAACTCTAATCCTAGGTTAAACAAACTATAAGCCGAAATAAAAGCAATGTATAATTATTTATAATTCAAGTTAATATGTATATTCATAGCAAAATATATTTAAATATTTAAATTATAAAATATACACGATCGTATTCACACTCAAAGCAATTATAGATCGTATATCATATACAATTCGATACGATCAAATCCTATATATATATATATATATATATATATATATATATATATATATATATATATATATATATATATATACACTTAAAATAAGATAAATTGAATTTATATAAAAAAAATATGTTTATAAAAAAATATTATTAGGAAAATACATAATCGCGTGGAATTCTAAACTGTACATAGATTATAGTGCAAAATAGTTATATACTATTTTTGCGGGGTGTTACAGTTCGAGTGACGAACTAGAATTCAAACTTGCTTGTTTGTAAGTTGCGGGAGTGGCTTCGAGCCACGAATTTCGACTTCGAACTTGCTTTTTTAGAGTTAGCGAGTAGTACAAGAATATGTGAAAGAAATGCTAAGTCTTTAATGAAAAATAAATCTAAGTGGCTTTTTAGGAGGCTATCATTTATTACATGCACCGACTGTTATAAAGATTGGTCTTTTCATAATTTCCTTAAAAATCTATGTGGAGAGCATTAAGCACCCTCACTGAATTTCATTAAATACTCGGCATTCCAAGTCCTTGATATCTCCTTTCCCCCCATGTCTTCAAGTCGGTAAGTTTCTGGGCGGTCAAATTTGGAGACCTTGTAGGGTCTATCCCAGTTAGGAGCGAGGTTTCCTTTCTTGCGTGGCTCGAAGATCTTGAGCTTTCTCAGGAAAAGGTCCCCTTCTTTCAAGTTTGCAGGCCGAACCATCTTGCTGTAGAACTTCTCCATCCTTTACTGATAGATCTATCTTCGCAGAGCAGATTTCTCATGAACTTCTTCAACAAGATCAAGGTTGCCCCAAAGGTCTTTCAAGTTATTTGTTGAAAGAGAAGAGGCAAGAAGAGGAATCCCAAGTTTTAAGGGGATTAGAGCTTTGGACCCGAAGGTGAGGTTGAATGGAGATGCTCTTGTTGGGTCCTCTTCATGGTCCTGTAGGACCAGAGTACACTTCGGAGCTCTTCGACACATAGTTCCCTTGGAGCTTCGTCGATCTTCTTTTTGACTCCATGGAGGAGCCTATGAGCATTCTCAGCTTGACCATTGGTCTGTGGATGCAAAATAAATGTGAAATGTTGTTCGATATCAAGATCGAAGCAGAAAATGCGGAACTTCTTGGTGGTGAATTGAGTCCCATTGTTAGTTACCAGAATGCGGGGGATCCCAAATCTGTCGACAATGTTCTTCCAAAAGAAATGCAAAATCTTATGCTCTGTGATGGAGGCCAACGATTCTGCTTCAATCCACTTTGTGAAGTAGTCGATGACCACTACTAAGAAGTTCCATTGTTCGATCGCAGGGGGAAATGACCCAAGTAGTTCCATTCTCCACATGTCGAAGGGGATCGGGCATGACATGGAACGAAGGTCTACTTGAGGCACCTTCTTGATTAGGAAGAACTTCTGGTTGGGGGCCCACCGACAGACATATTCCTGGGTGTCAATAAGGAGTGAAGGCCAATAGTACCCATGATTAATAATTTTTCTTGCAAGGGACCTCGCGCCTAAGTGGCCACCACTGATTCCTTCATGTACTTCTCTAAGATCATACTAGTCTTCCTTCAGGGAAAGACATCACATGTAAGGTCGGCCATCTGTTAGAGTGTCGGGGCACTTGTACAAGAATCCTTCAACAAGTGGGTAACTTTCGGATCATACCCGGATCTTTCTTACTTCCTGGGATTCGAAGGGAGGATGTCCTTATCGAGGAATTCTACTAAGAGCTTCATCTAGTTATCTCTGATTGCTTGAGGAGTGACGACCATGCGCTCTAAAGCTTCCGCTTCGATACTTGACTTGAGTAGGACCTTAATGAGCATTGTGCGGTCGAGTTATTCGAAGGAAGAAGATGCTAACTTGGTTAGGGCGTCTGCTTTCCCATTTTCCTCGTGAGGGAAGCGAGTTAGTCCTATTTCTTGGAATGTATCTATGTGTAACCCCCGTTTTAGATTAAACGGATTTCCATTTCCTTCATTCTTTTCCATTCTTTTCCTTGTATTCTTGTACTTCAAATTCCGTAGAAATTCTTTCCTTTGCATTTAGATTCTTTTTGAATCTCCTATTGAAATCCATCCTAATATTAATTTAAAACCCAAATTCATATTTCAGACTATAATCTTGTTTTCTCTTCTTTTATTTATTTATTTTAAAGCCCAAACCAAGTCTTGTTTCCGCCATCTTATAAATATTACTTTGATTTATTTGAAGCCCAATTTTAATCCATACAATCATATTATTTTATTGATTATTTTAATTTCATGTGAAGCCTTAAACAAATACTAAGCCAGCCCAACCCAGCCCAATATTATTATTATTATTTTATTTTATCTTGAGCCCAACGATTGAAGCCCAATATTTAACCATCCTATTGTTAGATCTTTTTTGGATGTCCAAGCAAACCCATTAACCCAAACCCAATTTCCCTACTACCTGCCTATTGACAAGATCAAACCCCCTCTCTCACGTTCTCCCTCGAATCTCTGTTACATTCCCCCATTAATCCTAACAGCCCCGTTAATCTCCTGATTCTTTCTCTCCTTCTTCTTAATCTCCACAGCAAAACCCCAACCATTCACCTTCTTCTACTCTACAACCCTCCAACCCACCATCTTCTTCCTCCTAACCTCAGTCCCAACTGCCTACTCATCCTCGACGCCCCTGCCTCAAGCTCCACCACAACAACCCCATAGCGTCCCAACAGCCGATCAACCTCCGCCATTCTCCACCTCGCTCCTCCGCTTTCCTCCTCATTTCCCCCATTCTCCTCCACTGATTGCCATCGACTCCACCGCTAGAGCCCTCGTCCTCATCCCTACTGCGACCTCCCCATCGCAGTACCGCTGCAGTCCCACCAGTCCGACTGCCATTGCCACCTGCCCTCCTTCTCCTTTCGCGCTTCCTCCAAACCATCACCACCGATGACCACTCTCCCTCCCTCTTCCAGCCGCTACCTCCGCCATTGCCATCGACCAACACCCCGACCTTTCGCAGCCTCCACAATCACCTGCACCTCAGCCACTGAAGCACCTCACCGCCACCTCACTGCAGCAAGAAACTCCTTTACAAATCCTCCATTGTTTGACTGCTCCATCGTTCACACCACCGCGCCATCTGCTCACTGCCTCTCCCCCTCATCTCAATACCACTGCACCGCCTACACCCCCAGCGAGAACCCTTATCGAGCCCTGCGCCGCTTGCTGCCTACATCCCAATCACCACAGTCGAGCCCCGCTCGACCACTTGCCTCGACCACGGCCCTGCATCTCCATTGCCATCTCTCTTCACCCCTCGTCGACTTCCTTCACCTGAAGCCTTGAATGCACCCTGTCTTCGATTCCACCTCCAACACCAAGATTGACCTCATCGCCCCTCCATCTTCACCATCACCACCGTCCTCCTCGTCAACCACTAGCAACACCATCCCTGCCATTGCCGCACCTCGATCACCGACTGCATCCGCTTCCTCGACCAACCCGAAGCACCACCTCCGACTGCATTCCACTGCCCTCACCCCGACCGTCCCTTGTGATCCCCATCGCCGCTCCACCATTGCGACTAACCCCGCTGTTCCTCCAGCCGCCTTCGACTGCTCCTCCTCACCTAGCACCCTCGTTTTCCCTGCCTCCCCATCACCTCATTGCCAACCCCTGTCACTCAAATCCACCTCACCACCCTCACCGCCCAGCCACCACATACATCTGAAACCCAACTCTTGTCGGTTGCTGTTGGTGTTCTTGCTGTGTTTGTTGTTGTGTTGGTGTTGCTGTTTGATGTGCTTGCTGCGTTGGTGTTTGCGGTTTGCTGTTCTTGCCACTGTGTGTTGCACGTGTCATGGTTCCGTAGTGTGCACATGTGTTGCCATCGGGACGCTCATCCTGTTATTCTCTTATAATTATCAAAATCCTCGTCACCTCTAAGGCAAGTACCATGTACATCTTTATCGTTCCGTACAAGAATTTTATTTGAGTCTTCGCATTTAGTAATTTGATCATCGTGCTGAAATCCATCATTCTTGTAGCGTCCATGCTTCGTGATATTTCATATCTTGCTTAGTCGAATCAAATTCTTTTGCCTCCATGGTTAGATGCCATCAAAAAATCGTAGTTTTCCATTGTCCCCACATTCATCGCACAAGCACGAATTTGAAACTATATGTTTGCAAGTTAGAATCATTTTAAATGGAATCGGCAAGTTGTTGCCCTGATGTTTGCTGTAAATTGTAGCTAGGTTTTGACCTAGTTTTAGTTTAAATATATTGGAACTTTATAAATGAATGTCGTAGCTCCGTGAATCTAGTTTCTAGAACATTCGACGGATTAAAATTCTGAGTTTTAGGTAATGAGTTATGATGTTTTTCGTACTGTAAGGTATACACATTCCAGATTACTACTTATAACACATCGACATGTTTCACAAATTAAAATGTCATGTTAATAGGTGAATTAGGACTTTCTATTTATCAGAATACTACTAGACATGATTAGAAGTCACCTCATAATTTTTATAAGAATTTTTAAATGAATTTGCAGTTACTTTATATATATAAGAATTTGACCTTGGTCTGCTGCCTGAATAGTAAATCAGTAAAGAACTGTCTGGTTGACCTAGTTTTTGTTATTATAATATATCGTGTGAATATTCGATGGAACCGGCATGAAGTCTATTTTCTGGAACCTCTGACGGTACCAGATTCTCTTTCTGTAGCAACAGGAAAGTGGATTTTTGTATAACAACGTATTGCTGTCCAGTATTGTAACTTCATGTACTTGATTATAAATATATTTATTTTCTTGCATTTAATTAATTTAACTTGCATATTATACATTGCATAGCCTGGATAGTCCTTGATCCTATCCTGACACCCGTTCTCATTGTGCATGTTCAGGTTGATTATTGTAAAAAGTATAACTAGCCGGGGTAATAAGAGAAAGAATCTAGTATTGGACAATATAGGAAAGTGTACTCGGAAGGAGACCCGTGTTTCACGTAATAGTGACTCTGTATATGTTTACAAGATATGATCTAATTACATGATTACATGACATGATATAATTCCTGGTTACATGATATGATTACATGATATGATACGATTCTTGTCAGTGTCACTTGAAGACCCAAGTACATGAATCTATAGAATTCACCGTTAGAGTTTAAACGTTAACTTGTTTGTATGCACCTGAACCTGTGGTATGGGACGCAGAATTGCATGCATTAGTTAGGATTTATAAAAGATTGTCAGACTTGAGATTAACACTAAACACATGCATGATTCATAATTCCAGTTATATGATACATGTTTACAGGATTACATGATTCATGTTACAAGATTACATAGTTCTGGTTTACAAGATTACATGATTCCTGTTTACAAGTTACATGTTACATGTTTACATGTTACAAGATTCCTGTTTATATGACATGTTTCCCATTACATGATTCCTTGTTCTCGATTGGTCATATTTTGGGACTTGTTTCACTTGTCACTTGCATTACACTTGATTATGATTACATTGCAAGGTCTTGTTTTCCCTTCTTGTTCAGCTCTTGTTTTCCCTTCTTGTTCCATGTATTGTTTATCATTATCATGGTTCTATATTTGAATTGCCAGTTTTATTGCTTTCCCGGTTATGCCTTGTTTCCTATCCCTATTTTTCTTATACTCCTTGAGGCCCGTAGATTGCTATAATGGGTACCCTTTATCTTTCTTTTGAGTTAATGTTATACAGGTACAACGATGGGATACTGAAGTAACTTGGCAAACTACTTACAGGATTGTTTATTCTCAGACTTATTGTCAGTTCTTGTATCTCAGATATCGGTTATTACATTGTATTCTTGTTCCTGTGATTATTATTGTGTTGTTGAGCTTACTAGTATTGTACAACTTATGGATGATATGAGTTGGTACTCTTATATCATTCACTGGGCCTCAGTTGTGTGCCTGTGTTTTTGTATGTGGAAAGCGGGACATGACAGGATTTTTAGTGGTATCAGAGCCAAGTTAGACTCTAACCAAGTTGGAGTTTAGGCAGGTTAACTCAACAATATGCATATCACATTGAACACATGAACAATTAATAACCAACTTACAATTTGGATACTAATCTTATTCAATTCCTTTTGATCCCTTTATATCTAATTCTTTCATTGCTTATTTCCTTCCGTCCCTTGTAGTCGTCCACATTCGTTCATTCCTTATTGCGTATAAATTCATTCTTTTCGTACCCATATTCTTTGATTCTTGTACTATCCATCCTTTTTATTTCTGGTCGTCTCGTCAATTCTTTCATATTTTAGTTCTTGCGTCATTCATTTCTTTCTGTGCTTTGCATTCACCTTCGTTTATTGATCTATTATTGAGTGTCATACTAGTTATTTATTCCCTACCATGTTCTCTTCAAATTCCGGTGCTACCATGCTGTTATTCTTGCTCCTTTCGTCGATTGGCTACACGTGATCTACAATGGTATGTCAGTGGCTTGGATCATCACCACGAGATGAAGAGTTTTTGTTGCTCCAAGGTATGCATGCAGAGTCCCGAAATCCCAGATAGTATTCAGAATCCTCAGTCGCCAGGAGTTCGAATTTCACGCAAGGGAGATTCCGTTTGGATGTGTCAAGGATTTGGTAAGCCAGGAGGCAGATTACTGGAGCTAATGAATGCTGATGATGGAGTCTTCCTGATCAGAGTAGCGCCGCGGAAACGTAGTGGCCTCATAACTCATAGATCTCAGGAATCTCTTGTTTCTCCTTCTTTGCGTTGTTTACTTCCTTCTATTCCTTGCATTCATCCTCATCCATCGACTCATTGTTTGGTTCAATCCTTCGCTGTTCATTCTTTCTTCGATTCCAATTCTAGCTTACTCCTTCATCTTCTTGCTTCGTTATCTCACAAGTCATGTGTTGTTTCTTTCTTTCCTTTTAATATCGTTTTTCTTCTCGACATTTGCATTTGTCATCATTCTTCGATTCATTATTCGAAATCATTTTTATTCATGTTCTTTCTTATTCTAGTATTACCACCACTTCGTTCCCTCCCTCTAATTTCTTGCTTCTTTATCTTTTAAGTTCTGCTTTGGTTATATCCAATGTACTGCCTCAGCAAATTTCGAGGATAAAATTTTATTGTAAGGTGGGTAGGATTGTAGCCCCCATTTCCGATTATACAGATTTTCATATCATTCTTTCTTTTCCTTGTATTCTTGTATTTCAAATTCCGTAGAAATTCTTTCCTTTTCATTTACATTCTTTTGGATCTCATATTGAAATCCATCATAATATTTATTTAAAACCCAAATTCATATTCCATACTATAATCTTGTTTTCTCTTCTTTTATCTATTTATTTTGAAGCCCAAACCAAGTCTTGTTTCCCTCATCTTATAAATATTACTTTGGTTTATTTGAAGCCCAATTTTAATCCATACGATAATCAAATTATTTTACTGATTATTTTAATTTCATGTGAAGCCCTAAACAAATACTGAGCCACCCCAACCTAGTCCAATGTTATTATTATTATTTTATTTAATCTTGAGCCGAACTATTGAAGTCCAATCGTTAACCATCCTATTGTTGGATCTCTTTTGGATGCCCAAGTAAACTCATTAACCCAAACCCAATTTCTCTACTACTTGCCTATTGACCAGAGTAAACCCCCTCTCTCAAGTTCCCCCTCAAATCTCCCTCACGTTCCCCACTAATCCGAACTACCTCATTAATCCCCTGATTCTCTCTTTCTCTCTCCTTCTTCTACTGTACAACCCTCTAACCCTCCATCTTCTTCCTCCTGACCTCAGTCCTGACCGCCTGCTCATCCTCGATGCCCCTGCCTTGAGCTCTAGCACAACAAACCCTTAGCGTCCCAACATCCGATCAACCTCCGCCAACCTCCTCCTCGCTCCTCTGCTCTCCTCCTCGTCGCCCCCAGTCTCCTCCACCGACTGCCATCGACTCTGCCGCTCGAGCCCTCGCCCTCGCCCTCATCCCCGCTGAGACCTCCCCTTCGCAGTCACCGCTGCAGCCCCACCACTCCGACCGCTATTGCCGCCTGCCCTCTTTCTCCTATCACCCTTCCTCCAAGCCTTCACCTCCAACGACCACTATCCCTGCCTCTTCCAGCTGCTGCCTCCGCCATTGCATCGACCCAATGCCCTGACCTTTTGCAGCCTCCACGTCGACCACCTATTCAAAGCCACCTCGACGCCCTGCTTCATGACCACCTGCACCTCAGCCACCGAAGCACCTCTCAACCACCTACTGCAGCCCGAAACTCCTTCGTAGCTCCTCCATCGTTGCACTCCTCCATCGTCTGCACCACCGCACCATCTCCTCACTACCGCTCCCCCTCACTGCAGTACCACCACACCGCTTGCATCACCAGTGAGCACCCTTGTCGAGCCCTGCGCTGGTCGCTGCTTACATCCCGATCACCGCAGTCGAGCACCGCTCGACCACTTGCTTCGACCACGACCTTACATCTCCATTGGTGTAACATCTTTCTTTTAAAATTCTTAAATATTTAAGTTATATTACTTTTATATACAATATTGAGTATATTTTCTTATATTAATTGGTTTTATTTTATTTTATAATTATTTAATTGGATGTTTGGGGTTAAACGGGGAAAATTTAAAATATAGGAGTTTTGAGGAGAGTTTTCTTGGAGGAGACGAGTCCGATTTAACCCGATATTTTTCCTAGGTACTTGTGCATAATAGATGGTTGGATAATTGCTAATTTGAAGGAGTTGCTTGGTCTTAGCAAGAAGTTAAAAATTTTGGAGCTCGGGGCTGAAAATAACACTAAAAATGAGCATTTTATGTGAGATTGAGCCTTAGCCCATAACCCTAACCCCTTCACAATTTAAAATACTCATATTTAAAAATTTTCCACTCTCTTTTCTCTTCCCCTTTCCTTTCTTTCTTTCCTGGCAGACACCCCCCCCCCTCCCCGAAACCCATTTACCCAACTTTGTTCAATCAAACCTCCTCCTCCGTGAAGGTATAGCAAATTGTATCTTTGTGAATTGAATTGTATGCTTTCTTTTTATGAAAATCATAGTAGGATGATGTTTAGAGTATGTGTAACATGTTTTGGGTGAAAGATTTCAATTTTAATGGTGATAATGTGGAAATTTTTATAAAACCTAGGGTTTGAGTTTAGGAAAGGGAAAGAGAATTGCATCTACAGTATGCTAGTAATTGTTTAGGATTATGTGGAATATTTTGGATTATTTTGAAGCATTTTTGATAAATTTTAATAATTATTTGACAATTGTAAGGAATTTTTCCGGTATTGGGAAATTTTGAAAGTAGGGTTTATTGGTATAAAAACAAGTTCGTTGTGGGAAAATATGTACAAATAATAGACATTATTCCTGAAGCATATATGTAAGTTAATTTTGGGATATAGAAATTTATTTGGGGGTATTTTGCCCTTAAAATATAAAATGTCGATTAGAACTCCTCCGATCGAGGGGTAAAATTTGGATTTGAGTATAGAATTAGAGAATGGTTGCCTTGGCATGCTTACGTAGGTTATTTATGACATATGAGTAGCTCCGATGTGATTTTGGGGGTAAATATTGTGTGTTTTGATTTAATGGCTTATGGGTTCAATAATTTTCCTAATAGGTATGAAAAACTAAAGTTTGATTAGCGACTGAGCGAGCGAAGAGCGTATTCCTGTCGGTTTGTCAGGTGAGTATGATCATACTAGACACACTTTATGTTGTGGTAAAATTAATTAAGGTGAAATAATAAGTGGTAAATGATAAGATAAATATTCCGTGATAATATGATAAGATAAATAACATGGTATGTGCATAATATGCGTTAAAAATGATAAGATAAATAATCATTGATAATATGAAAATGTAAATAGTCTGGTGTGTGCATAATATGTGATAATTTGTTGAGATTAAAGATGAAATGATATGCATTAATAAAATGGGATAAAAAGATGAGATGAAAATGATTATAAAAGATAAATTTTGTTTACCAGTTTCTATAAAAATCCTGGGGGTTTGGGCTAGACCTTCTAATACCTAATAACCGGCTTGGGGTGCAGTGTTTATTACCCAAAATATATTTTGGGTGCGCTGTTTTTATTGCCCAAGCTATCGACTTGAGGTCCGGTTATTACCCAGTTTACCTGGGGTGCGGTGATTATTACCCAAGCTATCAGCTTTGGAGTTCGGTGTTATAATATCCAAATTCTACTTGGAATGCGGTGATTATTACCCAAATTTTGTTTGGGGTACGGTGTATATTACCCAATTTCTACTTGGGGTGCGGTGTATTCCTTCGTTGGCTTAGGACGGGAAGAAGACGTAGCCTCGGATGCGTAAGACCCTTGGTGGGCAGTGGTCTACGTGTTTACTGGGCTAGCAGCTTAAGTATTTGGGATGTTGTGGGGCACTGATCGAAAAATTAATAAAATGGGTAAATATGAAATGGAAATGAAAAAGTAAAGAAAGTGTGTATGTGAATGAAAGTGAAAAGTATAGAAATTGTGTAATGAGAATGATAAAGTTAAGAAAATGGGTTATGTGGATGAGCATGAAAATTAAAGCTAATGTGTTATGAAATGAGAATGAAAAGTAAAGAAATTTTGTTGTGGGAATGAATATGATAAGTAAAGAAAATGTGTTATAAGTATGTGAAGGAATATGAGAAGTAAAGAAACTGTGTTACGAGAATGAATATGAAAAGTAAAGAAATTGTGTTATAAGCAAAAGAAAGGTAAAGTAAGATGTATTATGAGAATGAAAACAAAAATAAAATGTAATATATGATGAATAATTTATGTATGTGATATTTTGTGCTGAGAATGGATATTAAAGTAAAAGGATGATATAACATGACTTTGGTACACCTTGAAATTGTGTCGAGGAACTACCCGCCCTCTATTTTGGTGGAAATAGTGGGAACTACCTGCCTAGGCACAACTTCCAGGGTGGATCGGTGGGGTGTTGATATGATAGTTGTATTGTGGGATGAGAATAAAAAGTAAAGTAAACTATAAGATGAAGATGAGAAAAATAAAGTAATGTAATACCCAAGCTATCGGCTTGAGGTGTAATGTTATATTACCCAAGTTATCGGCTTAGCGTTCGGTGATTATTACCCAAACAATGTTTGGGGTGCGGTGCTATATTACCCAAGTTATCGGCTTGGGGTGCGGTGTATTACCCGATGAGAATGAAAAATAAAAGTAAGTTGTAAAATGAGATGTGAATGAATATTAAAGTAAATTATATGATAACTTAAGAATGAGAAGTAAAGTAAGTTGTATGATGAGATGATAATCAAAATCTAAAATGAGAATGAGAATTGAAGTAAGTGGTATGATGTAATAAGAATAAAAATGAAAGTAAATTGTATTAAGAGAAGAATGAATGTTAAAGTGTTGTGATATATTACGTATGAGAATGATTGTGAATATATTATAAGATTGAATGAATGTGATGTGGTGAGATGTGAATGAATGGGATCATGTGAGACATGAATGAATGTGAATATAGTATAAGATGGGAAGGGATATTAAAGTAGAAATATGATATGATATGGTAGATAGAATGGATGTTGATATGGTAGATTAGTTGAAGACTAATAAATTTCATTTGTTCAATGTCCAGTTTTCATTTACTATGTTTTCATGTTTAATCTCTGGTTATCTTTATTTATCATCGTGTTAGTAAGTTCTTTTAACTCGTTTCATATTATTTATTTTAGTAACTAACCTAGTAGATTATACTCACACCAGTTATGGCTGACCCCTGTTGTTTTTGGGGGTTAGTGGAGTCCCTCCC
This sequence comes from Hemerocallis citrina, assembly GCA_017893485.1. Taxonomy (NCBI): domain Eukaryota; kingdom Viridiplantae; phylum Streptophyta; class Magnoliopsida; order Asparagales; family Asphodelaceae; genus Hemerocallis; species Hemerocallis citrina. Next base: position 284,021,604 of record CM030358.1, read on the forward strand.
TGAGGGAGGACACCCTTGACTCTCTTTGCAGGTTTTGAGTATCAGCAAGGTGAGATATCTTAGTAGTACTTAGTTTTGTAGTTATACTTTCTCATAGTAGAGTTGGTGGTGTATGTATCTATTATATACTTTTAACCTAAGTCATGTAGTATGGGGATATGTGATAGTATTTGTGTAATAGTTTGTATTTTGGGAGACTCTGTATGCTATTGTATGAGATGGTATATATAGTGATGTGATGACATATACAATCCCGTACCCGTCTCGTTAGGGAGTATTGGGTTATCTGGATTTGTTTTTGAATGGTTTTTCAAAGGTTTTTCTAAAAACCCTTTATGTTTTCAAACGAATTTTTGGTTTTTATTTTATATCTTGCATATTATGGTGAGATATGCTCCCAGAGCCCTATATATATATATTGCCTGTGTAATGTTCCTTGGATTGGCCTGAGGAGGATTGATATATAATGTCTGTGTGGTGTTATATGTAATTGTTTGCATAATTCAGTAAGAAATTTCTGTAAAAGGGCTAATATTTTAGGGGAGACTCTGCCGAAATTTTAATTGAAATTTATAAAGATTATTCTGAGTAAGAAATAATGTAAGTAAGAAGTAGATTAAACAAGAAATGGTTATATATTAAAAAAAATGGGGTGTTACTGTTTGGAATCATAGCCTAGGTTAACTAGGAATTTCTTGCTACTCCTAGTGATCTTGTTGTGTGCGTGTATGGGTTCATTATCGCTAAGTAGAGAATATGAAGTTTCTTTTATGATTTGATGGTGTTTTATTAAGTGTTGATTACGTTATTGAGTGGTGCGGTCCCTAATAGACTTTTGTTTAACTCTGGGTCAGCATTACCTTTCATAACCCGTGCATATGTTTTGCATCATGAAACTCTCATGTCCTCTTTAAAAGCACCGGTGAGAGTTAGTACACCATTGGGTAGCTCTATTATATTGTTTGATGTGTGTTGAGAGGTGCAGATTCCTATGGGATCTCGTGTGTTTTCTATAAACTGTGTGGTGATGTGTTTTGATGGTTATCATTTTATTTTGGGGATGGATTGGTAGCGGAGGCATTATGCACAGTTGGAGTGCAATGAAGGAAGGATTCGGGTGGGGAAGCTCGATGAAACCCCATTTCTAATTGAATGCAATGCCTTCGACGATGTAGTTATCTCTATTTATTTGGGTTCGATAGAAATGCCTAAGGTGGAGATTGAAAAATTTGATGTGGTTTGTGAATTTCCTGATGTATTCGAAGAGATCCCTGGTCCTCCTCCTCGGCAAGAATTGGAGTTCAGGATCGATTTGATATACGACTCCCATTTCTAAATGAGCTTATAGTCTGGCACCTTAGGAATTGGAAGAGATAAAAAGTAATTAGAGGAGATGATTATGAAAGGGTTTATTTGTCCAAGAAATTCTTCGTGGAGCGCGCCGGGAGCCTTTGTAACAAAAAAAATGGTTTACTGAGAATGTGTATTGAATAAGGTGACCATTAAGAATAAGTATCTATTGCCGAGAATAGATGATTTTCTTAATCAATTACGGGGAGCTATAATGTTTTCAAAGCTTGATTTGCAGATCGGGTATCGTGAGCATAGAAGGGGGAAGTATTCTAAGGATTGCCTTTTGTACCCGGTATGGACTATATGAATTTTCGGTGATGCCTTTTGGAATGACGAATGCCCTGTATTTTTCATGGACTAGATGAATTTGACCTTCCGTCCTTATATCGACAGGCTCGTGTTTGTGTTTATAGATGATATTTTGGTGTATTCTTGCAGTATGGAAGAGCATAGACAGCACCTCAGAATTGTGTTGCAGACACTTCGAGACCAGAAGTTTTATTTTTCAAAATGCCATTTTTGGGAGCGAGAAGTTCAATTTTTGGGGGGGCATATTGTGTCTGCTGAAAGTATATCAGTGGATCCAGAGAAAATTACAGCGGTGAAAGATTGGGAACAATCCACGAATGTTCAAGATTCGTAGTTTCTTGGGTTTGGATGACTATTATCGGCGGTTTATTTCTCAATTTTTAATATTACTGCACCGATGAATCATCTTACCAAGAAGAATGTGTCGTTTGTATGGTCTGAAGGGTGTGATAGAGCATTCCAAAAGTTGAAAGAAAGATTGACTACGACTCAAGTTTTGATTACCCCTCAGAAGGGAGTACCTTTTCAAGTGTACACAGATGCATGTAGTACTGGTTTAGGTGCAGTTCTAATGAAGGAAGGCAGGCATGTGGCCTATATATCCAAGCAGTTGTGGTCACATGATGTGCGTTATCCTACACATGATTTGGAATTGGCGGCAGTAGTGTATGCATTGAAGATGTAGAGACATTATTTGCTTGGGGATCAGTTTCAACTTTTCACGGATCATCAGAGTTTGAAATACCTGTTCTTGTAAAGTATCTTATCATGAGGCAACAAAGGTGGCTTGAATTCCTTAGTAGTTTTAATGTTGAAATAAAATACCACCTGGGTAAAGCAAATGTAGTGGCGGATGCTTTAAGTAGAAGAAAGATGTTAGCTCTTCTGATGTCCCAGGAGTGGAAGGTATAAGAGATATTGGGTCAATTTGATTTTACTTCAGTAGAAGATGGTGTCATGAATTCATATTTGGGCAGTTTATCAGGACAACCATCTATCCTACAGCTAATCATTCGAGCTCAGGTCCGAGATTCTTACTTGTTACAGATGATGCATAACATAATTCTGGATGAGATTGATGAATGTCCTATATTGGTCAGTAGACAGAGAGGGAGGTCTTCTTTATCATCGTAGACTTTGTGTTCTTGATGTGGATGGTTTATGACAGTAGGTGATGGAGATTACTCACCATACTAAGTATACTAATCATCCCGATGACACGAAGATGTATTGAGATCTTAGGAGGACTTTTTGGTGGCCTAGAATGGAGAAGGATATTGGTGAATTTGTTGTAAAGTACTTCACTTGCCAGAAAGTAAAAGCAGAATAGCAGATACCTTCTGGATTGCTACAGCCCTTGGAGATTCCTTAGTGGAAATGGGATATGATTAGTATGGATTTTATTGATGGACTTCCTCGTTTCGTAGGGGAAAATGAGAGCATTTGGATAATTGTGGACAGATTGATGAAGTCGGCTCACTTTAATTCGGTGCGGGTTACCAGGACAGCAGATAGTTTGGCCAGATTGTACATTCAACAGATAGTTGGGTTGCATGGAGTACCCAGCTGTATCGTATCAGATCGGAATTCCTTGTTCGTATGCTAATTTTGGAGATCCTTTCAAGAGATTTGGGGACACATTTAGATTTGAGCATGACTTATCACCCTGAGAAAAATGGTCAGGCTGAGCGGGTGAATCAGATTTTAGAGGATATGCTTCGTTCTCGTGTCTTGGACTTTCGAGGTGGCTGGGAGAACCATCTTTCTTTGATTGAATTTGCTAATAATAATAGTTATCAGGTGAGTATTGACATGACATCTTTTTTGAGGTGTCTAGCCAACAAATGAGTTATGAAGATCAGTAGCCGAGGCCCCTTAAAGTTGAAGTTGTAGATTTGGTATTCCTAAAGGTTTTCTCTGTGCGTGGAGTATGCCGTTTTGGGAACCAGGGAAAATTAGACCCAAGGTTGTTGGGCCTTTCATAGTTATAGAAAGATGGGAGTAGTGGTATATTGTATTCATGTTTCTATGGTGAGGAAGTGTGTTCGAGACCCACCTCAAATTGTGGAGCGATCACATATTAAAGCCTAGCTAGATGTGAAGTATCATATAAAGCCAGTGGTTATTGTAGATCGATCAGTGCGACGGACAAGACATCAAGCTATTCAGTTGCTGAAGATACAATGGAGTTCTGATTCTAATAACTGTACCTGGGAATCTAAGGAAATGTTACCGAGAAAGTATCCTGAATTGTTTGAGGAGTTTTCCCTACCCTCGTAGCTCGAGGACGAGCTTCTTTTGAGGTGTGTATAATGTAAATCTGTCTTTTAAAATTCATAAATATTAGAGTATTTTTATATAAAATATTGAGTATATTTTCTTATATTAATTGGTTTTATTTTATTTTATAATAATTTAATTGGATGTTCGGGGTTAAACGGGAAAATTTTAAAATATAGGAGTTTTGAGGTGAGTTTTCTCGGAGGAGACGAGTCCGATTTAACCCAATATTTTTCTGGGTACGTGTGCAAAATAGAGGATTGGATAATTGCTAATTTGAAGGAGTTGCTTGGTCTTAGCAAGAAATTACAAATTTTGGAGTTCGGGGTTGAAAATAACCCTAAAAATGAACATTTTATGTGAAATTAGGCCTTAGCCCATAATCCTAACCCCTTCACTATTTAAAATCCTTATATTTACAACTTTACCACTGTCTTTTTTCTTCCCCTTTCCTTTCTTCCTATCCCCCCACCCGGCCGAAACCCATTTACCCAAGTTTAGGGTTGTTCAATCAACCCTCCTTCTCCACTTCAAGCTTTGATTTGTTTTGGGATTTTGGAAGAGTTTTGGCTGCTCTTCAGCTTGGTGTTGTAGATTTGTAGAGAAAACTCCGTGAAGGTAGACCAAATTGTATCTTTTTGAATTGAATTGTATGCTTTCTATGTCTTTTGATGAAAATCGTAGTAGGATGATGTTTAGAGTATGTGTAACATGCTTAGGGTGAAAGATTTCAATTTTAATGGTGATAATATGAAAACTTTATACAACCTAGGGTTTGAGTTTAGGAAAGGGAAAGAGAATTGCATCTATAGTATGGTAGTAATTGTTTTGTACTATGTGGAATATTGTGGGATTATTTAGAAGCATTTTTAATAAATTTTAAGAATTATTTGACATTTGTAAGGAATTTTCCCGGTATCGGAAAATTGTGAAAGTAGGGTTTATTGGTATAAAAATAAGATAATTGTGGAAAATTATGTACAAATAATAGACATTATTCCCGAAGCGTATACGTAAGTTAATTTTGGGCTATAGAAATTTATTTGGGCTATTTTGCCCTTAAAATATAAAATATCGATTAGAACTCCTCCGATCGAGGGGGTAAAATTTGGATTTGAGTATAGAATTAGAGAATGGTTGCCTTGGCATGCTTACGTAGGTTATTTATGACATATAGTAGCTCCGATGTGAATTCGGGGGTAAATATTGTGTATTTTGAGTTAATGGCTTATGAGTTCGATAATTTTCCTAATAGGTGTGAAAAAGTGAAGTTTGATTAGCGACTAGGCAAGTGAGGAGCGTATTCCTGTTAGTTCATCAGGTGAGTATGATCATACTAGACATACTTTATGTTGTGGTAAAATTTTAGACTTATCTAATGTGAATTGTGATAGTTATGTCCGGATAAAGAAATAATGGAAAATACGGAATTTGATTGTTGAAATTGTTCTGTGGTATAGTTGCATGATTTTGAGTATATGGTGCTATTAGTGATATATTGGGTTATATATGATAATATGAAGTAATTAGGACATTGTGTACGTGTGTTATGCGGGTGATAAATAGAAATTATATATATATATGGTGTTATAATGTGTTAAATGGCATGGTGCCCGTATGACATGTGGGTGATCCATCAGAATTTGATATGATAAAAGATGAGATTAATGGTTGGGTATATGTATGATATGCAGGTAATTAAGGTGAATTAATAGGTGGTAAATGATAAGATAAATATTCTGTGATAAATGACATGGTATGTGCATAATATGCGGTAAAACTGATAAGATAAATAATCCTAGATAAGTTGATAAGATAAATAATCTGGTGTATGCATAATATGTGAAAAGATGAGATGATATGCAATAACAAAATGGGATAAGAAGATGAGATGAAAATGATTATAAAAGATAAATGTCACGCCCCGCTTCCCAAAAATATGGAATACGAGCACGTGACGAAGCCCAGCGAATGATTTTTACATCATCCATAAGCTGTAGGATCGACTCAGCATCATAACAAGAATATACAAGAGAAATATATATAACCAAGCATGCATGAATAATTTATTAAGCAGCAGAAAACAATTTAAACAAATAATAATGTTCAAATAGTTCACATGTATGGATCAAGTATAAACTCGGAAACAAGTCTTAACAACAGAAGAAACAAATACCTTAAGGAAGCAACTATTTAAACAGATCCTTGCTCCAAGCGAAACCTGAAATGTCTGCTCGCCAATTCCAGCAGATAGCTTGTCTCCCAAGTCTGCTTAATAAATATAAACAGGAAAACGAAGGAGAAACAAGAGAAAATGCCCTTAGTGCAAGCTAGGGCCACAAATAGTAAAAGCAAGTACAAGAAAGGGGAAAACAAGAATTGGAATCAAGGGTAAACCGAGTTATAAGAAGTAGTGACAAATTCAAAGTCTAGCTGGCAAGAGGGAACTTCATAATGACTAGATTGGATAACAACTGCTAGTGGTGAATCACATGTCAGGTACACCTATAAAGGTAATTAATATCAAGCGACAACCTCAAGTCTAGTGTCATATGTTGTTTTGAATGTCAGGTCTCAAATGTCAAGTCCAAGTACCAAGTTCCAGGCTTTAAGTCTCAGGTGTCATGTTTCATGTATCATATCATCAGGTATCAAGTGACAGGTGTCAAGTTCAAGTCTTGTAATTATTACTATCTAGGTAGCACGACATGCATCCATTATACTACATGGTTGCTACAGTCAAATCAATTGCGCTTAGACCTAGTAATGGAGTCTATAGGGCGGTGTACTCAGGCATCAAACTAGCAGGTGATCAACCATGGGCTCTAGAGGTGGCCCCCGTAGGCTCTAGAGGTGGCCCCCGTCACCATGACGTGGCACTTAGTTCTACGTGGCACTTAGTTCCAGGTGATTTCAAACATACATCATGTAATCATATAATGGGCTCTAGAGGTGGCCCCCGTAGGCTCTAGAGGTGGCCCCCGTCACCCATGACGTGGCACTTAGTTCTACGTGGCACTTAGTTCCATGTGATCTCAAACATACATCATGTAATCATATAATGGGCTCTAGAGGTGGCCCCCGTAGGCTCTAGAGGTGGCCCCCGTCACCCATGACGTGGCACTTAGTTCTACGTGGCACTTAGTTCCATGTGATCTCAAACATACATCATGTAATCATATAATGGGCTCTAGAGGTGGCCCCCGTAGGCTCTAGAGGTGGCCCCCGTCACCATGACGTGGCACTTAGTTCTACGTGGCACTTAGTTCCATTTAACATACAACTTGGGAAACACGGGCCCCCTTCCGAGTACACTTACCTATGTTGTCCACTCTATAGTCTTTCCCATAATCCCGGCTTGTCACATTTGTTCAGGCAGATTTTGTGTTCTTGTATTTATACATGTGAAACAGGGTTGAAATAATCTAAATTAATTCTAAGGAAAATTGGGGATGTCCTATAGGGTGTCCAGCAACTACATATAAAATTTGGGGTCAAACACTCGCTGTTTGCACCGCGAAAATAATTTGTAAAGAAAATATATACAGCAGTTTTTACAGAACTGCGCCTACTGACACAGCTGCAGTATAACAGCCATATCTCCTAGACCGTAACTCCAAATTCAATCATTCTGGAGTCTATCGACATCTACACATCCTGATCTACGTTTGTATTCAGGCCTCGGGCCCAAATTCCAATGTTAAAAGGGTCGAAACCTCAAAAGAAAATCCAGACAGCAACATAGGGAAATAATTCACTAATGTAGATTTCATAGAATTATGTAATTTGGTGTCTAAAATCATTATGTGGCACAAATACATGGTAATGGGAATCAAACAGCGAATAATAGTGTTTTTCAAGTCATAATAATCACAAATTAGCCAAAACACTAAATTTATATGCGTCTACAATTTCTAGGGGTCCTTAATTCATATGTCTATGTGATTCGCAAGTTCAAGGAGATAAAGGAGTCCAATTGAATTATTATTTATTACGAGGAAGTTTTGTGACTCTTAGATTGGTGAGTTTGAAGGTTCAAATTGTTTTACTATGATATTTCAAAGGAGAGTCACAAACTAACTACATGTGGTATTTCAAAGAGACTTGTACTAGGACAATAAGATGTACAAGGTTACTTGCCTTAATTCGACGGTTGAAATCTCCGCTTGTTGAAGCAAATAGAGTAGAAAAATCCCCGGAAATGTCCTCGAAATGCGCGTCCAAAAACTGATCTGAGATCGAGCTTTCCTTGCACACACGATCGACCCAAAACAGCAAAACAGCAGAAACAGATCGCGCGCGGCAAAACAGGAAACAGCGAAACGGATCCAATCAGATCTCTCTCGCGCAGCGGATCGGATCCGAACAGGGGACAGCGGCTTCGGGATCTGCTGTGGACGAACATGGGACACCGATCACAGCACGGATCTTGAAGAGATCCAAGGGCCCAGATCGATTCCCGCCCTTCTCTTCTTCGTTCTTCTTCTTCGACCTTCGATCGAAAACAGCGAGAGAGGGAGAGAGATGGGGGGTGCAGCGGGGACGGCGGGGTTCTTCGACGGCGGCGCTACGTCGGGAAGCGACGGCGCGGCGATGGGGCGGACGACGGCGATGGGGATGCTCTGTTCGGTTCAAGGATCAGGGTGAGAGCGGCGTGGGGTTCGTCGGAGTCTGGCGAAGCAACGGAAAGGTAGAGGCGGTCTAGGGGGGTGTGCTAGGGATGGCGAAGAGGCGGGGATCTGGTCGGAGTCGAGAGTGAGGGTGAGGGAGACGTAATGGCGAGAAATGGGTGATGGGTTCGGAGGTTGAGTTCGAGGGAGAAGAAGACGATGGTGGGGGTTCTACGGTGGTGAGATGGCGAGCGGGAGTGGGTTGACGAGGTGGGCGGAGAGGGAAACGGAGATGGGTTGGGTATGGCGAAAGATAAGGAGAAGGGAACGGGGAAGATGATTAGCGGCGGAAGGGTAATTAGGTTAACACAGTGATGATTAGGGTTAGGGATTAGGGTTAGGGGTTTATATAATAGGGTTAGAGGGTATTGGGTTTTAGGGGACCCGTTTCAAAAAGAGCCCAACATGAGAAATGCTCAAAATGCAATAAAATGGGGATTAGAGAGATAAAAGGGAAGAATTTGTCATTTCCTCATGAGAACGACACAAATAGCACACAACTGAATTTGATAAAAGAACCCAAATTGAGTCGAGACAAAAATAACGATTTTATTCGAATAGAAATAAAATACGGATCTCAAATAGATGAAAGAGTATAATATGGCAAATTACAGTATAAAATACAAATACGGGGAAACAGGAGTTACAAATCCTACCCACCTTACACAAAAATTTCGTCCTCGAAATTTGCTTAGGCGGTACATAGAACAGGGTAAAGTAACTTAGAGGCGGGTAACAAACAAGGGATCCAAAGAAAAGTCAACTGGTGGTAACACCAAAATAAGAGGGGGTGGGTAACAACGATGGTCAAATGGAAGGCATGAAGGAGAATAACAGCATCTAAAGGATCCAAATAACACAAGATAATAAATACGATGAAGGAGTAGGCAGAACTGAAACCAAGGAGATGGAAGACAGGAAAGAATTGAATCCAATAATGAATGAGTACATGATGGCAGGATGGAATGCAAGAAGAAAATAACCGGTATCAAAAACGAAGAAGAACACTGAACACCACAAGACTCGCAAGATAACAAGGCAATGAGGTGAACGAAATAGAAAGAGCTGGAATCGAAGAAGGGAGCGACAAGGGAAAAATGCACCACGCAATGAGTCAATGGATGAGAACAAAATAAGAGATAGGGGACAGCAAGTGGTGCAAGGAATGGAACAAAACAAAATGCAAGGAGGGAGAAGAACCAACATGATCCTGGTCCTGTGGGTCATGGGCCCACCACGCTTCCGCTGCGCTATTCTGGTGGTGACACTCCAAGCTCCAGACATGTCGTTGTAGACAACGTGACACCAAGCGACGATCCGAGCAGGAAGAAGGGAATGGGACGCCAAGATCGAAAAGAGTATGGGTTCAGGATAGATATAAACAAAGATGCAAAGAATATAAAATTGAGCTTCAATTTAAATAATCAAAATATATAGTATACATCAAAACTAATGACTTTAATAGGAATAATAATAGTAACAATATCCATGATAATAATATCAACAGTAATAGAAAATAATAATGACAATAAAAACTAATAATAACAGTAATAATAACAAAATTAGCAATATTAGTAACAAAATAATAATAATAATATCAATAATAATAACAGAAATAAAAACCGTCATAATCATACAGGTAATAATAATACGATGAAATAAAAATATCAACAATACTAATAATAACGATAATACATACATGACAAAGTAGAATTCAACACATTCATGAAAATAACGCAATAATAATAATAATAGCATTAAAAATAATATCAATAATGATAATAATAATATATCAATAGCAAAAATAACAATGATATCAATAAAGCAACAGTAATAATAATAAAAATAATAACAGTAGTAAAGGTGATGAAACGATAATAATAACATCAATTGAAATGACAGTAATATTAATAATACCAATAATAACGAAAGTATTCTTTTACCATCAGTTTCATTATATAAGTAACGAGTCTTGAAAAATAAATTAGTAATAGGTAGAAAATCTTGCCTCCTTAACATCAAGTTACATATTTGCCTTCACGACATCAGGTTTCAAATTGCCATCCAAATATTCGGCTGCACATTTTGCCTCGCCGATATCTAGTTGCCATTTGCCTCCATTGACATCGAGTTGCATATTTGCCATCTCGACATTAGGTTGCACCGAAGTAGTGAAATGCATATAAAATTGAGCATGATCAGGCTCAAAACAATTTAATAATAATGATAGTAGTAGCGAAAGAAAATAATAGTACTAATAACAATAATAATATAAAAAGGTCCATATTAATAACAATAGAATAACAATGATCATGACAATAATAATAATAGTAATAGCAAAAGATTGATAACAATAATAATAATATTAACAATAATAATGAAATAGTGAAAACAACAATAAGAATATCAATAGTAGTAACAATAATAATAATATTAGTAATGATAGTGAAAATAATAGCAATGATACTAATGGTAGTAAAAATAGCATTATACAACGAAATAAGAATTTGCCTTATCTAATAATAATTCAGTAGAAATATATAGTCGATTGAAAATGAAAAGTGAGTTAAAATACATCATCGTTCGAAATAACAAAATCCTTGTTGAGATACATCTTCATAGAAGATCGAAAATAAATTTAATAATTAATAATCAAAATATAGAAAGTATTCGGAAAATAATAATAATAATAATAATTATAAGGAGAAAAATAAGTAGGAGAAAAAAATGAAGCTGCATCCAATAAGGGGTTAAAGAGAATGATGACTAGAAGGGACAAAGGAAAATTAAGGAATTGAATATGAAGGAAGGAGGACGAGGGCAAAATCGGAATTGAAGAGATTATAGCAGAGGAGAAATAACTAGCATGGTACTCAAAGTGAGTCAACAATTGAAGATGAATGCAAGGCACGAAGAGCAATAAACGACACACGAACCGGAATAAGAAGGGTTCAACGAGGCAAGCAAAAAAAATAAGAGATCGCTTGCATCGGAATCAAAAGAATATGGATACGGAAGGAATAAATCGTACCCAATAAGGAATCAACAAATCGGGATGACTGTAAGAGATGGAATGAATCAGTGAAACAGAGAATTGAATATGAAGTGATCAAAATGGATGTGATAAGACTTGTGTCCAGATCGAGTTGACCATTAAATTATTCATGTGATTGCATGGCCTGTTTAATGTTGAGTTAATCCTGACTGAGTCAAGCCTGTCTAATGTATTAGTCGGACCAACACATTAGCCAAACCTGGCTCTGATACCACTAAAAACCTTGTCACGCCCCGCTTCCCAAAAATATGGAATACGAGCACGTGACGAAGCCCAGCGAATGATTTTTACATCATCCATAAGCTGTAGGATCGACTCAGCATCATAACAAGAATATACAAGAGAAATATATATAACCAAGCATGCATGAATAATTTATTAAGCAGCAGAAAACAATTTAAACAAATAATAATGTTCAAATAGTTCACATGTATGGATCAAGTATAAACTCGGAAACAAGTCTTAACAACAGAAGAAACAAATACCTTAAGGAAGCAACTATTTAAACAGATCCTTGCTCCAAGCGAAACCTGAAATGTCTGCTCGCCAATTCCAGCAGATAGCTTGTCTCCCAAGTCTGCTTAATAAATATAAACAGGAAAACGAAGGAGAAACAAGAGAAAATGCCCTTAGTGCAAGCTAGGGCCACAAATAGTAAAAGCAAGTACAAGAAAGGGGAAAACAAGAATTGGAATCAAGGGTAAACCGAGTTATAAGAAGTAGTGACAAATTCAAAGTCTAGCTGGCAAGAGGGAACTTCATAATGACTAGATTGGATAACAACTGCTAGTGGTGAATCACATGTCAGGTACACCTATAAAGGTAATTAATATCAAGCGACAACCTCAAGTCTAGTGTCATATGTTGTTTTGAATGTCAGGTCTCAAATGTCAAGTCCAAGTACCAAGTTCCAGGCTTTAAGTCTCAGGTGTCATGTTTCATGTATCATATCATCAGGTATCAAGTGACAGGTGTCAAGTTCAAGTCTTGTAATTATTACTATCTAGGTAGCACGACATGCATCCATTATACTACATGGTTGCTACAGTCAAATCAATTGCGCTTAGACCTAGTAATGGAGTCTATAGGGCGGTGTACTCAGGCATCAAACTAGCAGGTGATCAACCATGGGCTCTAGAGGTGGCCCCCGTAGGCTCTAGAGGTGGCCCCCGTCACCATGACGTGGCACTTAGTTCTACGTGGCACTTAGTTCCAGGTGATTTCAAACATACATCATGTAATCATATAATGGGCTCTAGAGGTGGCCCCCGTAGGCTCTAGAGGTGGCCCCCGTCACCCATGACGTGGCACTTAGTTCTACGTGGCACTTAGTTCCATGTGATCTCAAACATACATCATGTAATCATATAATGGGCTCTAGAGGTGGCCCCCGTAGGCTCTAGAGGTGGCCCCCGTCACCCATGACGTGGCACTTAGTTCTACGTGGCACTTAGTTCCATGTGATCTCAAACATACATCATGTAATCATATAATGGGCTCTAGAGGTGGCCCCCGTAGGCTCTAGAGGTGGCCCCCGTCACCATGACGTGGCACTTAGTTCTACGTGGCACTTAGTTCCATTTAACATACAACTTGGGAAACACGGGCCCCCTTCCGAGTACACTTACCTATGTTGTCCACTCTATAGTCTTTCCCATAATCCCGGCTTGTCACATTTGTTCAGGCAGATTTTGTGTTCTTGTATTTATACATGTGAAACAGGGTTGAAATAATCTAAATTAATTCTAAGGAAAATTGGGGATGTCCTATAGGGTGTCCAGCAACTACATATAAAATTTGGGGTCAAACACTCGCTGTTTGCACCGCGAAAATAATTTGTAAAGAAAATATATACAGCAGTTTTTACAGAACTGCGCCTACTGACACAGCTGCAGTATAACAGCCATATCTCCTAGACCGTAACTCCAAATTCAATCATTCTGGAGTCTATCGACATCTACACATCCTGATCTACGTTTGTATTCAGGCCTCGGGCCCAAATTCCAATGTTAAAAGGGTCGAAACCTCAAAAGAAAATCCAGACAGCAACATAGGGAAATAATTCACTAATGTAGATTTCATAGAATTATGTAATTTGGTGTCTAAAATCATTATGTGGCACAAATACATGGTAATGGGAATCAAACAGCGAATAATAGTGTTTTTCAAGTCATAATAATCACAAATTAGCCAAAACACTAAATTTATATGCGTCTACAATTTCTAGGGGTCCTTAATTCATATGTCTATGTGATTCGCAAGTTCAAGGAGATAAAGGAGTCCAATTGAATTATTATTTATTACGAGGAAGTTTTGTGACTCTTAGATTGGTGAGTTTGAAGGTTCAAATTGTTTTACTATGATATTTCAAAGGAGAGTCACAAACTAACTACATGTGGTATTTCAAAGAGACTTGTACTAGGACAATAAGATGTACAAGGTTACTTGCCTTAATTCGACGGTTGAAATCTCCGCTTGTTGAAGCAAATAGAGTAGAAAAATCCCCGGAAATGTCCTCGAAATGCGCGTCCAAAAACTGATCTGAGATCGAGCTTTCCTTGCACACACGATCGACCCAAAACAGCAAAACAGCAGAAACAGATCGCGCGCGGCAAAACAGGAAACAGCGAAACGGATCCAATCAGATCTCTCTCGCGCAGCGGATCGGATCCGAACAGGGGACAGCGGCTTCGGGATCTGCTGTGGACGAACATGGGACACCGATCACAGCACGGATCTTGAAGAGATCCAAGGGCCCAGATCGATTCCCGCCCTTCTCTTCTTCGTTCTTCTTCTTCGACCTTCGATCGAAAACAGCGAGAGAGGGAGAGAGATGGGGGGTGCAGCGGGGACGGCGGGGTTCTTCGACGGCGGCGCTACGTCGGGAAGCGACGGCGCGGCGATGGGGCGGACGACGGCGATGGGGATGCTCTGTTCGGTTCAAGGATCAGGGTGAGAGCGGCGTGGGGTTCGTCGGAGTCTGGCGAAGCAACGGAAAGGTAGAGGCGGTCTAGGGGGGTGTGCTAGGGATGGCGAAGAGGCGGGGATCTGGTCGGAGTCGAGAGTGAGGGTGAGGGAGACGTAATGGCGAGAAATGGGTGATGGGTTCGGAGGTTGAGTTCGAGGGAGAAGAAGACGATGGTGGGGGTTCTACGGTGGTGAGATGGCGAGCGGGAGTGGGTTGACGAGGTGGGCGGAGAGGGAAACGGAGATGGGTTGGGTATGGCGAAAGATAAGGAGAAGGGAACGGGGAAGATGATTAGCGGCGGAAGGGTAATTAGGTTAACACAGTGATGATTAGGGTTAGGGATTAGGGTTAGGGGTTTATATAATAGGGTTAGAGGGTATTGGGTTTTAGGGGACCCGTTTCAAAAAGAGCCCAACATGAGAAATGCTCAAAATGCAATAAAATGGGGATTAGAGAGATAAAAGGGAAGAATTTGTCATTTCCTCATGAGAACGACACAAATAGCACACAACTGAATTTGATAAAAGAACCCAAATTGAGTCGAGACAAAAATAACGATTTTATTCGAATAGAAATAAAATACGGATCTCAAATAGATGAAAGAGTATAATATGGCAAATTACAGTATAAAATACAAATACGGGGAAACAGGAGTTACAATAAATTTTGTTTACCAGTGCCTACAAAAA
The DNA here is from genome assembly GCA_017893485.1 of Hemerocallis citrina. NCBI lineage: Eukaryota > Viridiplantae > Streptophyta > Magnoliopsida > Asparagales > Asphodelaceae > Hemerocallis > Hemerocallis citrina. Next base: position 284,036,928 of record CM030358.1, read on the forward strand.
TAGTGGGGGTTTGGGCTAGACCTCCTAATACCAAAGAACCGGCTTGGGGTGCGGTATTTATTACCCAAACTATGTTTGGGATGTGGTGTTTTTATTGCCCAAACTATTGGCTTAAGGTCCAGTTATTACCCAGTTTACCTGGGGTGCCGTGATTATTACCCAAGCTATCGGCTTTGGGGTGCAGTGTTATATTATTCAAGTTCTACTTGAGGTGCGGTGATTATTACCCAAACTATGTTTGGGGTGCAGTGTATTTTACCCAAGTTCTACTTAGGGTGCGGTGTGTTCCCTCGCTGGCATAGGCTAGGAGGAAGACGTAGCCTCGGACGTGTAAGACCCTTGGTGGGCAGTGGTTCGCGTGTTTACTAGGCTAGCGGCTTCAGATTTGGGATGTTGTGGGGTACTGTTTGACAAATTAATAAAATGAGTAAATATGAAAAGAAAATGAAATAGTAAAGAAAGTATGTATATGAATGAAAGTGAAAAGTAAAAAAATTGTGTAATGAGAATGATAAAGTTAAGAAAATGGATTATGTGGATGAGCATGGAAAGTAAAGCAAATGCTTTATGAAATGAGAATGAAAAGTAAAGAAATTGTGTTGTGGGAATGAATATGATTAGTAAAGAAAATGTGTTATAAGTATGTGAAGGAATATGAGAAGTAAAGAAACTGTGTTACGAGAATGAAACTCTAAAATGAGAATGAGAATTAAAGTAAGTGGTATGATGTAATAAGAATAAAAATGAAAGTAAATTGTATTAAGAGAAGTGAATGAATGTTAAAGTGTTGTGATATGTTATAAGATGAGAATGAATGTGAATGTATTATAAGATTGAATGAATGTGATGTGGTGAGATGTGAATGAATGTGATGTTGTAGGACGTGAATGAATGTGAATATAGTATAAGATGGGAAGGGATATTAAAGTAGAAATATGATATAATATGGTAGATAGAATGGATGTTGATATGGTAGATTGGTTGAAGACTAATAAATTTCTTTTGTGCAATATCCCATTTTCATTTACTATGTTTTCATGTTTAATCTCAAGTTATCTTTAATTATCATCATGTTAGTAAGTTCTTGTAATTCTTTTCATATTATTTATTTCAGTAACTAACGTAGTAGATTATACTCACACCACTTATGGCTTACCCCTGTTGTTTTGGCGGTTAGTAGAGTCCTTCCCTGAGAGAGGATGCCCATGATCCTCTTTGCAGGTTTTGAGTAGCAGCAAGGTGAGATATCTTAGTAGTACTTAGTTTTGTATTTATACTTTCTCGTAGTAGAGTTGGTGGTGTATGTATCTATTATATACTTTTATTAACCTAGGCCATGTAGTATGGGGATATGTGATAGTATTTGTGTAATCGTTTGTATTTTGGGAGACTATGTATGTTACTGTATGAGATGGTGATATATAGTGAGGTGATGACGTATACAAACCCGTACCGGCCTCGTTAGGGAGTATTGCGTTCTCTGGATTTGTTTTTGAAAGTTTTTTCAAAGGTTTTTCTACAAACCCTTTATGTTTTCAAACGAATTTTTGATTTTTATTTTATATCTTGCATATTATGATGAAGTATGCCTCCACAGCCCTATATATATATATTGCCTGTGTGATGTTGCTTGGAGTGGCCTGGGAAAGATTGATATATACTTTCTGCGTTGTGTTATATGTAATTGTTTGTAGAATTCCGTCAGAAATTTCTGTAAAAGGGCTAATATTTCAGGGGAGACGCTGCCGAAATTTTAATTAAACTTTACAAAGATTATTTTGAGTAAGAAATAGTGTAAGAAGTAGATTAAATAAGAATTTTAAAAGTAAGAAATGGTTCAAAAAATAAATAAATAAAAATTTCGTGTGTTACAATTGCCATCGCTCTTACCCCGCGTCGACCTGCTTCACCCGAAGCGTTGACTGCACCCTGTCTTCGACTCCACCGCATGCGCCATCTCCTCCAGCCGCCACCTCCATCACCAAGCTCGACCACATCGCCCCTCCATCATCACCATCACCACCATCCTCCTCGTCAACCACTAGCAACACCATCCCAGTCACTGCCGCACCTCGATCACCGACTGCATCCCCTTCCTCGACCACCCCGGAAGCACCACCTTCGACTGCATCCCCCTACCCCCACCCCGACCATCCCTCTTGTCCCCCTTCGCTGATCCACCACCGCGACTACCCTCGTTGTTCCTCTTGCCGCCGTCGACAACGCCTCCTCGCCCAGCACCCTCATCTCCTTACCTCCCGCCACCTCGTCGCCAACCCATGCCGCTCAAATCCACCTTTTCACCCTCACTGCCAACCACCACAATAGCCACCACCTACATCCGAAACCCATCTTTTGCCGGTTGCTGTTGGTGTTCTTGCTGTGTTTGCTGTTGTGTTGGTGTTGCTGTTGCTGTTTGCTGTGCTTGCTACGTTGGTGTTTGTGGTTTGTTGTTCTTATCGCTGTGTGTGTTGCATGTGTCGTAGTTCCGTGGTGTCCACATGTATTGCCGTCGGGACGCTCGTCCCGTTATTCTCTTATTATTATCAAAATTGTCATCATCTCTAAGGCAAGTACCTTGTACATCTTTAACGTTCCGTCAAAGCATTTCATTTGAATCCCCGCATTTAGTAATTTGATCATCGTGTTGAAATCCGTCATTCTTGTAGCATCCATGCATCCTGATATTTCATATCTAGTTTAGTCGAATCAAATTCTTTGGCCTCCATGGTTCGATACCATCAAAAGATCGTAGTTTTCCATTGTCCCCACATTCATTGCACAAACACGAATTTGAAACTATATGTTTGCAAGTAAGAATCATTTTAAATGGAACCGACAAGTTGCTGTCTTGCTGTCTGCTGTAACTTGTGGCAGGTCTTGACCTAGTTTCAGTTTAAATCGATTGAAACTTTATAAATGAATGTCGTGGCTCTATGAATCTAGTTTCTAAGATATTCGACGGATTCAAATTCAGAGTTGTAGATAATGAGTTATGATGTTTTACGTACTTCTAGGTCTACACATTCCAGATTACTACTTATAGCACATCGACATGTTTCACAAATTAAAATGTCATGTTAATAGGTGAATTAGAACTCTCTATTTATCAGCATACTACTAGAAATGATCAGGAGTCACCTCATAATTTTTATAAGATTTTTCAAATGAATTTGCAGTCACTTTATATATATAAGAACATGACATTGGTCTGCTGCCGGAACAGTAGATTAGTAAAGAATTGTCTGGTTGACCTAGTTTTTGTTATTATAATATGTCATGTGAATATTCGTTGGAACCGGGCTGAAGTCTATTTTCTGGAACCTCTGATAGTACCTAATTATCTTTTATGTAACAACAAAAAAGTTGATTTTTGTACATCATCGTATTGCTGTCCAGAATTGTAACTTCATGTCCTTGATTGTAAATATATTTATTTTCTTGAATTTAATTAATTTAACTTGCATGTCATACATTGCATAGCCTTGATACTCCTTGATCCTATCCTGACACCCGTTCTCATTATGCATGTTCATGTTGATTATTGTAAAAAATATAACAAGCCGGGGTAATAAGGGAAATAATCTAGTAGTGGACAATATAGGAAAGTGTACTCGGAAGGAGGCCCGTGTTTCTCGTAATATTGACTCTGTATATGTTTACATGATATGATATGATTACATTATTACATGACATGATATGATTCCTAGTTACATGATACGATATGACATGATATGATTACATGATATGATATGTTTCCTGTCAGTGTCACTGGAAGACCCAAGTATATGATCCTATAGAATTCACCATTAGAGTCTAAATGTTAACTTATTTGTATGCACCCGATCCTGTGGTATGGGACGCATGATTGCGTGCGTTAGTTAGGATTTATAAAAGATTGCCAGACTTGAGATTAACACTAAATACATGCATGATCAATTATTCCAGTTACATGATACCTATTTACAAGATTACATGATTCATATTACAAGATTACATGGTTCCGGTTTATAAGATTACATGATTCCTGTTTACAAGTTACATGTTAAATGTTTACAAGTTACAAGATTCCTGTTTACACGATATGTTTCCCGTTACATGATTCCTTGTTCTCGATTGGTCAAATTTGCGACTTGTTCCACTTGTCACTTGCATTACACCGATTATGAGTACATTGCTAGTTCTTGTTTTCCCTTCTTGTTCGGCTCTTTTTTCTTCCTTGTTACATGTATTATTTCTCGTTATCATGGTTGTTCCATATTTGAATTGTCAGTTTTATTGCTTTTCTAGTTATGCCTTGTTTCCTGTTCCTATTTTGCTTGTACTACTTGCGGCCAGTACCTTGCTCTAACGAGTACCATCTATCTTTTTTTTGAGTTAACGTTATACAGGTACAACGATGGGATACTGAAGTAACTTGGTGAACTACTTACTAGATTGTTTATTCTTAGACTTACTGTAAGTTCTTGTATCTCAGATATCGGTTATTGCATCATATTCTTGTTCCTGTGATTATTATTGTGTTGTTGAGCTTACTAGTATTTTACAACTTATGGATGATATGAGTTGTCACACTTATATCATTCGTTGGGCCTCAGTTGCGTGCCCGTGTTTCCGTATAATGGAAAGCGGGGTGTGACAGGGTTTTTTAGTGGTATCAGAGCCAGGCAAGACCCTAACCATGTCGAAGTTTAGCCAGGTTAACTCAACAATATGCACATCACATTGATCACATGAACAATTAATACCCAACTTATAATATGGATACTAATCTTATACAATTCCTTTTGATCCCTTCATATCTAATTCTTTCATTCCTTGTTTCCTTCCGTCACTTGCAGTCGTCCTCATTCGTTCATTCCTTATTTGGTATAAATTCATTCTTTTCGTACCCATATTCTTTGATTCTGGTACTATCCATCCTTTTTATTTCTGCACCATCTATTCATTGTTGTGGACGGGACACAAGGATGGAGTTGAAAAGTTACCGGTAGAAGTGTGTCTAACAAATTCAGCAACCCTTGAATCTGAGAAAGAAAAAATATTTTGGAATATGTTTGGTATTTGGAAACTGCACCATCTATTCGTCTTTCTTCTCAGCTGAAATTCAAAGAGGTGGGGATATTAAAGACGACATCTTCAAGAAAAGAAATGACTCAAACTCGAGCTTAAACCACTACTATCTAGTTTGCGGTATGTACAAAGAAAGTCTATTCCACACATGAAGGGATTATTAGAAAATAGGTTCTTATGTTGTTGGATCTTGGCATCACATAACCATCTCAGCTATCACGTCCGACTGAAGGCTTTAATTCAGCAACCCTTGAATCTGAGAAAGAAAAAATATTTTGGAATATGTTTGGTATTTGGAAGCTGCACCATCTATTCGTCTTTCTTCTCAGCTGAAATTCAAAGAGGTGGGGATATTAAAGACGACATCTTCAAGAAAAGAAATGACTCAAACTCGAGCTTAAACCACTACTATCTAGTTTGAGGTATGTACAAAGAAAGTCTATTCCACACATGAAGGGAATTATTAGAAAATAGGTTCTTATGTTGTTGGATCTTGGCATCACATAACCATCTCAGCTACCACGTCCGGCTGAAGGCTTAAACTTAGCGTTTCTTGGGAGGCAACCAATGTTTTCTTTTTTACTTTCTTTAGAATTGATTTTTCTTTTTGTTAAATTTTAGTTTTAAATTTTAAATTTATTTTATAGGATTGCATAAGTTTGGGGGTTTCCGGCGGAGTTGTTTTCTAGACCTACTTTAATGGCTTATTTTGGCAGGATGGAGTCCAAATCTGGAAAAGTATTTCAAAGAGCCACTGAAGGAATTTTTCGTAATTTTCCAGTGCAAATAGAATCAGTGGATTTGGAAATCTACAACTCCAGATATCACTGAAACAATGAACGCCACTCAACCAGAATTTTAGCATGAATAAGGGAAGCAATTCTAAAATTTTCTCATTATTTTTCTTTTTCCTTTTCTTTACCATTGAGGAAAATGTGATATTCAATTTTGGGGGAAGAGTTACTGTTTTTTATTATATATTTGAAAAATAAAAAAAAGGGTACTTCAATAAGGCTCACCATTACTCTTTGAGGGTCTTTATTAAGCGAAAGCATTGCAATTTAAATTTTGATTTAGGATAGACAATATCTTATAATGCAAGATTAAGCATACTTATTTTCTTTAGGATTATTGAAATTAATATTTCCTTACAAAATTGTGAGAGTAATGTGATTATGCATAAAATAGGAGTGTGATATTTTTTCTTGTGATTATCTCCTTTGATCTAGTCCTAAACAGAGTTTAAGTAAATAGAGTGATAATGATTAAATAATTAAATAAATAAAGGTTTATCTACTCCAATATTTTGAGTTGCTTAGTAACTAGGGATATTCATCACCAATGTTTACTTTTACGTCAAACGACAACTTGAAATATGAGTATGCAGAAGCACTATAAGTGTGTGACTTTTTGAGTAACCGGGTGAATCCAACACAAATATTTTCATTCGCATCAAAAGGCAAGTGAAAACTTAGAAGAAGGAAAAAAAACTCTAGTTTGCTACTTAGTTTTTTGTAGTTAGAAAGGGTGATCACAGATTGAGTTGTTACTTGATTCAGTTGTGTTAATTACAAAACAAATATGATTGAGTTGGGAATTGTATTATGAATAAATGCACTGGAGAAAGTTGTTATGCTTAGTTTTCGTTTATTTGCTATAGTTTATATACTAGTTGAACATTTGATGCTTCCATGATAAGATCTCTTGGTGAGATGATTTGAGACTAATTATGATTATAATTCTTTTATTTATTGTTTGGTTTTCCTTTTTGCTCGAGGAAAAGCAAATTCTTAAGTTTGGGGGTATTTGATGAGCGTAATTTATACCTGATTTTATTAATCTTTCTACACATAAAAATTGTGAGTTCGCGTTTATTTAATTGAATTTTATCTTCTTTCTACTTAATTTTATTTATTAGTTTTTTTTGAAGGAATGAGATGATTGTTAGGATTATGGACTCAAATACACCAAGTCACGGGGCTTGGAGTTGGAGAAAAAGAAGACACAAATCAATATTAAAAGAAGCAACAACAGCAATAAGAACTTGTACGGCTATTTTGAACATGAAGATGGACGAATGTGTTCTAAATCAAAGATGTTGTTCATCGAATCTGTTTTAAAACGAGTACTCATACGCTATAAACAGAGTTCTGTAGCTCTGGGAAAATCATTTTTTCTACAGCCTTTGTGTAGAAAACAGCAAGTATGACAGTCGACCGTTGCATTCGAACTTCATACTTACTATTTGGAGAACAAAAATCACAGTCGACCAATTGAAAGCACGGTCGACCGTGGCGGGGCTGATTGTATAATTTGAGTGCGAATTTCGGGTCCAAAGGGATGTAATTTTATATATTTTTTTTTAGGGTTTCTTTGAGGGCTATATATAGATGCTAATGTGAAATCTCAGGAAAACCAGAAACATGTTGGAGGCTAAAAGAATTGGAAGAGACGACTTATAACAACATTGGAGAGCAAGATCCATACCTTTTGTCAAGATCGTATAGAGTTATTTCTTCTCTTCTACTTTTCATTATGCGATCCTATAAGATGTGTATTAGTTGCAATTTTATTATGAACTAAATTTATGTTTCTTGGACTTCGATGTAGCTTAGTTTTGATAACACAATTCTAATTTCATGTTATTTGATTCGTCTATTTTTTCATGGTTGTGTGTTTAATTTTTGTTCTTAATGCTAACTATTGTTTGATTTATTGAATCATGAGGAGACCGAGATGTAACTTGTGATTTAGAATTACAAAATTAAACATTATTGAGTGAGACAAATAAGAGATGATTTATCGCGATTAATGTGACTGTAAAGAAATCCATAGAACTTAATGAACCTTCAATTAATAAAATGTGCATAGAAATATGACAAACTGTTAGTTGGAGATATGTTTGGTGTTGTTTGAGAGAAGACATTGAATAAATAGGGAATTTTGGTCTACAACATGGAAAAATAGAATTTCTAGCTACATAGAATTATGAATTGTGTGAGATTAACTAAGTGAAATCAAAATCCTTAGAACTAGTTTTGCTATTAACAAACAACAATATTCCAGATTTTTGTTATTCTTAGTTAGATTAGCTTTTCCTTTAGTTTAATTTTGTTTAGTTGCTATTTTTAGTAAAATTTTGGTTTTCCAAATAGTATTTAATCTAGTGAATTTTAGTACTCAATAAAATAATTAGTCCTTGTGGATTCGACACACTTTTCTTTTAAAACTATGCTACTTGTTGTGATTTTGTACACTTGCAAATTATTCCATCACTACACTAACAACACATTCGGTGCTCAGCTAGTCGCTCGAGCTACTTCAAAATCTCGTAAACTCAAAGAATTGAGTACATAGCCCCGCTCGCCTAAGCTATACAAACAACTCGTTCTATTCTCAGCTTGCCGCTCGAGTTACTCCAAAAGCACAATAACTCAAAACAGGCTGACCGATCCGAGCTGACCCTTGTCGAGCCGAACTGAGCCCTGGACCCCCCTCCCCCTCCCCACCCAAGCTCTGTGGTTGGCTTATCGTGTGAGCCCCTCACAAGAAATGAGCCAAATTTTGTTTAGGCTTGGTGTTCGGCTTGTCGTTTGTTCCCCTCATAAGAAACAATCCAAGACTTACCTAGGATCGATGATCGATTTGTCGCTCGTGTCTGTCGCAAGAAAAGCACAACAATTGCTTAGGCCTGGTGCTCGGCCTATCAGAACCCCCTCTGCCGTTCAGAACTGTTCCGAGCATATTCCCCCCCTCCCCCCCGTCGGTGCTCGGCTTGTACGAGCCACTCTCAATAAATGTGCAAAAAGTTGCTTAGGCTTGGTGCTCGGTCGGTCATTTGAGCCCCTCTTGAGAAATTCGCAAAATTGCCTAGGCTTGGTGCATGGCTTGTTGTTTGAGCCCCTGACAAGAAAAGTGCAACAAATGTTTAGGCTCAGTGTTCAACCTGTCCGAACCATGCTCCTTCATCCAAACCACCAAGTCTGATCCGAGCCGAGCAACCTCCTCCCCTCCTCCTCCTCAAACTGGTGTTTGGCCTGTCATTCGAGCCCTTAGCAAGTAAACATGCAAAGTTTGCTTGGGCTAGGTTTTTTGCCTGTACGCACAAAAAAATCACATTAATTCGATCATCTGCTTCACCTGTCCAACCCCCTCGACAGAACTGAATTGCTTGACTGATCTAAACCACTTGGCCGACCCCAGCCATCCGTTCCAAACCACTCAAACGATCTGAATCGCCCAACAAACCCAAACACTTGTCCAACCAGAGCCATCCAATCCAGACCGATCGAGCATAGTCAAGTCGAGTCGTGCCCCTTCTAGGCACACTGCTTAGCCTGTCATTGAGCTACTCCAAAAACTCGTTAACTCAAAACAATAAGTTCGGAGCCCCACTCGGCCGAGCTACACCAACAACTCATTTGGTACTCGGCTCACTGCTCGAGCTACTCCTAAAACTTGTTAACTCAGAACAATGTGTTTGGAACCTTGCTCAACTGAGCTACACCAACAACACGTTCGGTGCTCAGCTCGTTGCTCGAGCTACACTAGAAACTCATTAACTCAAAAGAATGAGTTCGAAACCCTGCTCATGAGAAAGTGGCTAATGATCTTCAGAAGAAAGACGACACTCCAAAAACTCGTTAACTAAATTAAATGAGTTTGGAGCCCCGCTCACCGAGCAACATTAACAACACGTTCGGTGCTCAGCTAGATGCTCGAGCTACTCCAAAAACTCGTTAACTCAAAATAATGAGTTCGGAATTCTTCTCATCTGACCCACACCAAAAACTCATTTGGTGCACAGCTCATGGCTCGAACTACTCGACAAAGTCGTAAACTCAAAACAATGAGTACAGAGCCCCGCTAGCCAGAGCTACACCAACAACTAGTTTGGTGCTCTGTATGCCGCTCGAGTTACTTGAAAAAATCGTTAACTCAAAACAGTCACTGATCCGACTCACCCCTTGCCAAGACGAACTGAGCACCACCCCCCCCCACCCCACAGCTCGGTGCTCAGCCTATTTCATGAGCCCCTCTCAAGAAATTAGTAAAAAAGTTATTAGGCTAGATGCTTGTCCTGTCGTTTGATCCCATCGTAAGAAATGCACAAAAATGCCTAGGCTCGGTGACCGACATGTCTTTTAAACGTGTTTCAAGAAAAACACAACAATTTCTTAGGCTCAGTGCTCGGCCTATCCAAACTCCCTCCATTGAACTGAATTTGACTCCTCAATCCAATCGATTTGAGTAGAGCCCCCCCCCCCTCCAAAGCTCGGTGCTCGGCTTGTCTTATGAGCATTTCACAAGAAATGAGCAAAAGATTGCTTAGGATCGATGCTCAGCCTGTCGGCCCATCGTAAGAAACATGAAATAATTGCCTAGGCTCGGTGATCGGCATATCTTCTGAGCCCGTCGCAAGAAAAGCGCAACAATTTCTTAGGCTCAGTGCTCAGCCTATCTGAACCCCCAGCACTGATTCGAAACACACTCCTCAATCCGATCGATGCAAGTAGAGTGCCACCCACACCCCCCCTAAGCTCAGTGCTCTACTTGTCATACGAGCCTCCCACAAGAAATGCAAAAAAAATTGCTTAGGCTCGATGCTCGGCGTATCGTTTGAGACCCTCGCAAGAAAAGCACAACAATTGCATAGGCTCGGTGCTCAACGTATCCAACCCCAACCCCCTATCCCCTATATCACGCCTCGCTTCCCAAAAATACAGAATACAAGCACGTAACAAAAGCCCAGCGAATGATTTTCATCATCCATAAGCTGTTCGGGAATTCTTTACAACATACCACATGAATAATCAGAGTTGGAAGCAAAAGATACAACCAACAGGCATAATTTGAAACCACATACCAACATAAATTACTCGAAAACCAAATACAATTATCTCAAATAATCAGGTTCTGAACAAAACAAATATCCTGGGTCACCTCGCCCAAATACAAAATAAATATCCAAGTCATCAAGTACATTTTATTTCAAGTTCAAGCAACATGTAATAATAATAATAAAGCAGAAATCTAGCACTAATACATCATCTCGCCAATACCATCTGGCAGTCGTCCATCCTGATCTGCAATTAGTAAATTTGCAGGAGAATGACAGAGAAAAACAAGTACCCATCAATTGCAAGTTACAGGTCATAAATAATATAGGATACAAGCACATAGGGAAACTAACTAGCAACATGGTATACATGTGATGTCAACATAAACAACTATCTTGGTAATGTGATCAAGTGTTACTGGCATGAATCAAGTGTCAAGTAATCAAGTAAACAGGTAAACATGCACAGGTATCAGGAAATAGGTATACAAGTAAACAGGTAAACAGATAATCAGGTAACATGTAACAGGTAGAGGTAACAAGTAAACAGGTAATCAGGTATACAGGTAATCATGTAATCATGTAACAGGATAGTCAGATTTATGTCATGTCAAGTCATGCTATTTTACTATCTAGGTAGCACTTCATGCATCCCGGTTTTTACTACATGGTTGCAACAACAAACAATTTAGCTTTAGATTTCATAGTGGAGTCCATAGGGCAGTATACTTAGGTACAGGAAATAGGAATAACAGGAACAGGTAGAACCTAGTGGTTCTCTTCCGAGTACACCTTCCTAAGGGAAGTATGCAGTCAGGTACAGGAAAACAAACATAACCTAGTGGTTATCTTCTGAGTACATCTTCCTATAGGGAAGCATGCAATCAGGTACAGGTAAACAACATCATGAATCATGTAGTCATGAACACGTAATAGGCAGGCAGGACACAGGTCCTCTTCCAAGTACACGTTTCTATATTTTCCACTACTAGATCTTTCCCTTAAACCCCGGCTTGGTCATTTATTATTATAATCAGGCATGCAAGTAGGTGTCGCAAAACAAAGCAAGAATAACAGGATATAAACATGTATCAGGTTCAGGGTGGAAGCTAAACAAGTACAGGTATAAAATATCACATAACAGGGTAAAACAACTAGTTTTCTAATTCAGGACAGTAAGACAGTATTGTACTAAAACTAAAACAGTGACCCCTGCTACTACAAACATCCAAATCTAGATTCGTCGAAGGATCTGGAAAATAGACTTCCACATGAATCTAGCGAGTATAAATAAGTAATATAGTAATTCACAACATCATAACTCAAAACAATTTGGAAACAGAAAACATGTTCAGTCAGAATCAGGAAAACGAATCCTCAATTAGAAAAACTGCATCAAAACCACTCAAATAAATTTAGAAAAAATCTGGGGTATTCCCCTATGTGTCTAGAATTAAAATATAAAGTTTCATAATATTTCAGTAAAATTTGTTTAGTCATCAAAATTAAGAAAACATCAAGAAACAACACTTTGGAAAATCTGGAAGTCCCAACACTGCTGTACGAAAACTAAGATATCTTACAACCAGTGAAACAAAATCCAAATCTTCCAAAGGGAGGTGAAAATAAATAAAATATACTAACTTTCATATTTCACAAACAATTTTCATACAGGATAAGAAATCATAGTGAAAATAGGGTTCTTTACAGAACAGCGAGCAAAATACAGCACGAATAGATTTTAGAAACGAGCATGAAACATCACATAAAACTTATCAATAAAATTCACCAAAATTCTGGGTAATCCCTAACTTAATAAAGAAACACTGACCAAAGTTTCAAATCAAAATAATATGTACAGTATGGTTCTTTTTTTTTGATGAAACGGATAGAGTCTTACGACTCCAGCCAGACAAACAATATTATTAATCAATAGCAGTACAACAAAGTTTTACAAGACGTAAAACCAAAAGAAACAGGACACGAAACAGCGAGCCAATGACGGCTGAAAAAATAAAAAGTAATTAAATACAAAAGCTACAAAATCACAGCAGCTAGGAAAACCAGACTGCAAGCTGGCCAATAGACGGAGTCACCAGATGCGAGAGAAGGGGCGGCTTCTCTCCCTCGTCCCTCCTGCAATGGAGAGGTCTTGAAAATAGTTTGTCATCAAAATAGTTTGTCATCAAAATTACTGAAAAACATAATCTGGAAAAGATCGACACCTCTGTACTAAAAAAGTCATAACTCGGTCATACGAAATCAAAATCAAGCAAGGTCAGGGGGGTTTGAAAATAGACGAAATTATCTAAAACTCATGTTTTATACCGAAATCAAGATATTGACTGCAACCCAGTCGAAAACACCAAACCAAACAGAACAGCAACAAAACTACAGATTTTTCCCCTTAAAGCCAAATCAACATAGATTCAAGAAAATTGATCCAAACACATCCAAACTTGAAATAAAGTCTACCAAGTATCTAAACATCATGAATTAGGGTTATTAACGTGTCCACATCAATTATTTCTCATGGATCTTCACCAAAACACAAGTTTGCACACAAGTCTCACATGCATGTTCAAAATCAAGAATTGGGCGATTCCTAGGTTAAATCATGTCAAGATTGTGTCGTGAGTCTTCTATGGCCAAAATATCACAATAGAGACAAAACCCATCAAGGAAAACACCAACACGAGCCGTCTCTAGACCCAACTACACTATAGGTGAACTTTGGGACTTGTATCAAACAAATGAATTGGAGTACAAGTTACTTGGCTTAATTTGGGGATGAAGAACGATGAAAACGAAAAAAGAAGCAAAACCTACGTACGAAAAATTCGCAAATCCGTGAATGCAAGCAACACAAGCGAGAATCTCCACACGAACAAAACTCCTTAAAGCGTGAGACCATCAAAGCGGCTAGCAACCACTTTGAGAACACCACGAAGAGAGTTGGGGGCTTGATTGTGCAAGAGTTGATGGTGGTGGTGTGGTGAAAGGCTGGCAAGGCAAGGAAGAAAGGGCTCGGGTTTGGAGATGGCCGGAGGTGGAGAGTAGGGGAGAGGTGAGGTGGTCGGCCTGGTGGTGATGAGGGCAGGCCGGGAGGTGTGTAGGGTGCGGGTTGGGGTATGCAGCCGGCCAAGGAGAGGGAGAGAGAGGATGGGGGCCGGTAGTTTAGGAGTTAGGGTTAGGGTTTGGTTTGTGAGGGGGGGGGGGGTTTATATATAAGATTAGGATGTGGGTAATGGGTATTGGGTAATAGCAGTAGTATTAGGTTTACAAATGGGTTTTGGATATTGGGTCAAATAAGAATAGAAATGCAATTAGGATTGGGAATTTATTTGGCTGAAAGCTTATTAGGGATCAAATTAATAGGAGTGGAAAAAAGACCATCCAAACACCACCACAACACCACGAAGAATAAAAATAACGATAACGAGACCAAAAATGAGGGAAAGACCAACATAATGAAAAATGAGACAAAAGAGATAATCAATCACACACGAGGAGCTCAAAATGAAATAAAACGAATATATATATTGAAAACAAATCCAATATATGGTTCAGAAAATACAAGAGAGATAAAATACACTAAAACGAAAAAATACACTACAAAATACACAAAATGAAAAACAGGGGTTACACCCCAGCTAATTGCACGTCTGTCGTCCGAGCCCTTTGCAAGAAATGTGCAAATTTTTCTTAGGCTAGATGATTGGTCTGTTCTTCGAGCCCCCCACAAGAAACGTGCAAAATTCACACCACTTTAATCATCGGCTTTGCCTATTTGAGCCCCTCGACCGACACGGACTGCTTGACCGACCCAGACCACATTGCTGATCCAAACTGTCTGACCTACCCAAATCGTTTGGCTGATCCAAACAACTCGTCCGACCTAAGCCATCCGATCTAGAACAATCTGAGAACCGTAGATATCGCTCCTATTATGTAATAGGGACAAATCCTATCTAAGTCACTCACATCCTTCCGCATGATTTATAGTATATCCAATAGTCAACTTTATAATCACCTTATTACAGGCAACATTTGAAGACATTAAAACATATAACTTCTTATGTAAGGAACCGTAATAAATTCAAGTCAAAGGACTACATACACCATGGTCACTGTGGGAACCTCTTATGACACTCACATAACGATCCATGCAGCGTTCTCATGATGGATCAGTCCAATACATTATTACTCTAATATGTACCAATGTGAAGGCTTGATATCTCATATCCATGAACCGTGAGATATGGTCATCAGTCTACTCACATACTAGTCTCTATACATTATTGTTATCCTAATTCACAATAATACTTGATTAGGGATATCTAAGAATAGTGTTCTGATTACAACCAATAGGATCTCACAATTAAGTCATGGACTTGATATCACATGGTATTGAACCTACTATTCTAAGGACTTTATTATGTTCATTTAATCAAAATAAACAACACAATAAATGAAATGCCTCATATATGAAATAAATATCATGATACAATGTAAATTAGTAATGTCAATACACAACTGGCCTCTAAGGCATACACCAACACCTGGCTCGATGCTCAGACCTTCATTCAAGCAAACCTGTAGTGCGGCACCTTAGGGTTGCTTGGAATTCCTCAAAAATTGTGCACCCCAATCTATCAGTGGATGTACTTGAAAATTGCACACCCCCAATCGGCAATCACATGTCCTAAAAAGTCATGCAAGTTGAGTCTCTCGTTCCCCGATTGATTGACTCCTGATTTGCCGCTGGATGTCCTCAAAATTGTGCATCCCTGATCTGTCGTCAAATGTCCTTAATATTCACACTCCCCTGCTTCAACCGCTTTATTATCTTAAAATACGCACTCCCCTGATCCGACCACTTGATATCCTCTACATTCATGCCCAACTGATCCAAATAGTAGCCCGGTTCGAGATCCAACCACGGCCTCCCCTAGAATAACCACACTCCCTCCTCGGCCAAAGGCGTGGGAGCTTGTCCAAAAAGTACCTCATGCAAAAATTCCAAATAGGCCGTGTTGCAGAGTTACAGCAAGTCCGCATAATGGTCCATTGGTTAGGTTGTTCGGTTGCTAAACACGAGGTGTTTGGTTCGAATTTGAGCTCCCACACAAAAGGGGTTTTATTTTTGTTGAAATGCTATAGGCATCTGACCTTCCCAAAAAGCTTATCCACACTGATCTGAGCCTTTTCTATCCGATCTGACCAGAGCTAAACTCGCTCACCCGGTCCGATCCGAGCCAAGCTCATCTGCCTCGATGCTCGGTCTGTCATTCGTGCACCCCTGGCAAGAGGTGCAATGGGGCTCTCAAATATCCTTAAAATTTGTGCTCCCCTAATCTGAATGCTCGATATCTTGAATATTCCCGCTCCGCTGATCGACCGCCGATTGCGTCAAAATCCACGCTCCTTTTGATTTTTAATTAAAATTTCAAAAAATAATATAAATTTATAAAATTTAATTAAAAATTCCAAAACTAATTATAAATTTGGAAAAATAATTATAATTTTTGAAAAGTTGATTAAAGATTCTAAAAAATAATTATAAATTCTAAAAATTTAATTAATAATTCCAAAAAAATTATAAATTTGGAAATTTTAATTAAAAATTCTTAAAATTAATTATAAATTTGAAAAAAGTAATTGTAAGTTGGAAAAAATAATCACTACCCTAAGAAGCTCTAAAAAGAGTTGAGGCGTCCGTGAAGATCATACACGCTCTCCTGATTGCCTAAAACCAAATGAACTACTCCTCGTAGGCTGCGATACTGAACCTTTCAGAAGTAGTGGGCTTATGATATGGGTTAAAATCAAAGCCACACGATCTCTGCATGCATCTCAAATCTTCTAAGGGTAGTACAGTAATTTGACATCAGCAATAGGCTTACTAGAAGAATATGGGTCGCTTCAGGCCCATCAGCTCAACTAGATCCATAATTATGGCTTACTTACAACCTAAGAAAGATGGATTTCTATCTAATTACAACTATCAATCAAATCTCCCCCCCCCCCAAATCAGAGATTAAATATTAATTCTATCCCTTCACTTTGGGAATCTCCAATCGAATCTTCAAATATACCTTTTCAAGTTTATAATTGATTGCTAGCCTATAAATAACCGCTCCCTTCATTCAGCCAAAGGTAATCAATCTTTCTTTACTAAAAACCCTTATCTTTATTCTGGGTTGCTGAATTGAGCGTCGGAGGGTCTTACATCGGAGCCACCTCCGCTGTTAAGACGTTTTGCAGGTCTTCAGGCGTTTTCAGCCGTCCAGATCTAGATATGGATGTTTTCAACCTTCCAAATACAGATTCAGTCGATTATTAGCCAATCAGATTCAGATCTTGATCAGCGGTCCAGATCCTTGCTTTCTTCCTCAATA
Organism: Hemerocallis citrina; assembly: GCA_017893485.1. Lineage (NCBI taxonomy): Eukaryota > Viridiplantae > Streptophyta > Magnoliopsida > Asparagales > Asphodelaceae > Hemerocallis > Hemerocallis citrina. The sequence continues at coordinate 284,054,241 of CM030358.1, forward strand.
AAAGGACTCATCATGTAGTTGCTCCTACACCAAAATTAGCATTAACAAATGGTGGAAAGTATTTATCGTTTGAGGGAATAAAGAAGGAATCTTGTGGTTTGATGAAAGAGTTTGTGTTCCTGCTGAACCAGATGTTAGGAAAATGATTTTAGAGGAAGCCCACAGCTTGCCCATTTCTGATCATCCTAGAAGCACAAAATTCTACCAAGATTTGGCGGGACGACATGAAGAACGATTTTGTAGTAAAATATTTTGTATGTGAACAGGTAAAAGCGGGACATTGAAGGCCCAAGGGAACTTTACAACCTCTTCTAATTCTCGAATGGAAGTGGGAGCACATTACAATGGATTGTAACTGGGCTACCAACAACACCACAAGGTTGTAACATTATATGGGTGATAGTGGACAAACTAACTAAGTTTGCTCATTTCCTAGCTATCTGTGACTATCATTCATTGGATCAACAAGCTCAACTTTATATCAATGCAAAATTTGACTCTATGCTCTTCCAGTTTCTATCATACATGATCGGGATCCGCAATTACATTACAATTTTGTAGGAGCCTACCAGAAACATTGGAGACTAGACTAAAGTTAAGTACAGACTTCCACCCACAAACCGACGGCCAATCTGAAAGAACAATCCAGACGTTCGAAGATATGTTGCAGTTTTATACCCTCGAATTTAAATGAATAAGGGATAAACCCCACTTCTAATTGATGTTTCATACAACAACCTCTATCAGGCATTCAGATGGCTCCATTTGAAGTGCTTTATGGGAGAAAATGTCGAACACCTTTTTATTGAGACGAGGTAGGAGAGCGAAAAACCTTTTTATTGGGATGAGGTAGGAGAGCGAAAAACTACTAGGGCGAGAAATTGTGCAAGAAACTGTAGAGAAAGTACAGAGCTTTTGAGAAAGGTTGAAGACGAAGCAAAGTCTACAAGAGTTGTGCAGATAAATGGAATCTGTGGATACTTCTCTTCGTTTATTTTCGGTCATAAATTATATTTACATAATATCATACTGATTGTACATCATGGCACATGCATAACTCGTGAAACTGTGAAAGAAGATGTCAATTTTTTTAACCTTGACAGTTCTTGGAGTTAAATGCAAAACTGAGGAGAGAAATATTAAAAGGACTTGATTATCAATTGGGTGTTGAGTGGTTTAATACAATGTTCACCGACTACCCATTAGCTACCCAATCTTCAACCTTTGAAATTCAAGTGAATGTCTAGTGTTCAATTGGTTATCAAATTTTGGTTTGATTTCAAACTTTCGTTCGGAATTTAAAGCATCCTTATGCATACAGTTGAAATAAATGGCAAGGATGAGATGATGTCCATGACCTTTACAGCAAAGAAAACGAGATCCTTCTGGATTTTTTTAAAAAAAAAATCCAAAACAGAAAATTGAACTGATGCAGCTCTTCTACAATTGATGCCATGGCTGGAGCTCTAGAGTTCTTCTTGGTCATTATCTAGGGAATATGGACATAGGAATTGGAGGGAATGAGACTAGAGAAGGAATGAATCAAGAAAGGAGAAAGAATGGTTTACAACTCTTCACACCAGCTCAAAAGAGCTGACACTGTTCTTTTATAGATTTTATTACGTGTACAGCACATGAAATGTTGGCCATTGAGGTAGTTACAATTGTGGACCCCCCCTCTTCAACAATCCAGACCCTTGGTAATACAGATCCAATGGTCACCATTACACTAACTAAACCCAATCATTATTTACACATTTTTACACAAAAGACCCCGCACTCATGGACTGAAACGCAACACATACAAACTTTAACTCTTCATTTCCATCACTTGAGCTCCTGCAGCTTCTAGATTCTTCTTCGATGTGTATCAATTCCTCCCCCCCCCCCCCACCCCCATTTGAGACCTTGCCTCATGGTCGAATAAAGGAAAGCGCTTCACCAAATCCCAGTAGACTTCCCAAGTAGCTTCCTCAGATGATTGGTGTTTCAATTTATTCAAGACTTCTGAAATCAATTGCTTCCCTCTGACAATTGATCTTCTATCCAGAATCTCTTCAGGCTCTTGCAGAACATTTGAAATGCAAGTTGGAATTGCATTTTGAACTACAACAGAATTCCCAGCTTCTTCATATATGGAACACAGGATGAATTTTCGCTTCCATAGACAACTTCAATCTATACGCCACTTTACCCACTCTTTCAAGTACTTCATACGGACCATAGTAAAGTGGAGCTAATTTTTGAACAACTCGTGATATGACACTTGTTTCCCTATATGGTTGTAATTTCAAATAAACCATATCCCCCACTTTGAACTCCATATCTACCCTCCTTTTAGCTGCCAATCTCTTCATGCGGACTTGTGCTTTTTAAAGCTGATTTTTTAGAATTTGTAAGTGAGCATCCCTAGACAACAACATCTCCTCAACCTGCAAACTTTTAGCAGCGTGTGGTATATAGGATAATAATGTAGGTGGAGATCTTCCATACAAACACTGATAAGGATTGGTCTTTGTGGCACCATGCCATGTAGTATTATACCAATACTCTGCCCAATTTAACCATTTGCTCTGCTCTTAGGTTTATGATGATAGAAACATCTCAAATAAGTCTCCAAACACCTATTTACGACTTTTGTTTACCCATTAGATTGGGGGTGATATGTTGTTGAGAACTTAAGCTTAGTACCTTGCAATTTGAGGCTTACGTGCATCAGAGCACTTGTGAAAACTGACCCTCGATCACACACAATTGACACTGGCATACCATACAATTTAAAAATCCCATCCATTAATGTGCAGATCACATCTTTGGCAGTGAATGGATGTTGCATTGGAAGGAAATGGGCATATTTACTTAGTCTATCAACTATAACCAATATCACTGAGTACCTTGAGCTCATAGGTAATCCTTCTATGAAATCCATGCTTGCATGTTCCCATACTATCTCTGGAATGGGCAAGGGTTGAAGAAGATCCGTTGGAGCATGACAAACATACTTACTAACTTGACAAGTTGCATATTCTCTAACATAAACCTGCACATCTTTTTTCATTCCTCTCCACCAAAAAGATATTTTCAACCTTTGTAGTGTCCTATCATAACCAGAGTGCCCACCAACTGGGGAATCATGATGTTCCTTTATTAACATTTGTCTAAATGCTGAGTTTGGACTAATAACCACTCTTCCAGATTTATACCAAACTCCTTTATCAAATTTATACTTACTATTAGCATCTTTCCCTTGCTTGGCTGCTAATTCCTTGAAATAGCTATCAAATTTTGTCATATCAATCACTTGCTTCTACCAATCTGCCACCAAAAGAGATAATTGTACCAAATAACAGTCCACATCCCTTCGTGAAAGCCTATATGCAGGTATGTTATCTTTACCTTTCTTATATTCAACTTCAAAGTTGAATCCATATAGTTAAACTAGCCATGAATGTTGAGCATCTATAGAAAGCCTTTGGTCTAGAAGATACTTGAGTGGTTGATGGTATGTTCTAATAATAAACTTCCTACCAAATAAGAATTGTTTCCATTTCTTTGCTAAAAGCAAAATTGCGAGCATTTCTTTCTCATAAGCTGAACAATGCAAGCTTTTACCCTTCAACTTCTGGCTCATGAATGCAATCGGGTGACTTTGATACATTAACACTGCACCTACACCTTCTTTACAAGCATCACACTCTACCACAAAAGTGTCATTAAAATTGGGCATTTGAAGCACAGGTGCAGTCATTAAAGCTTGCTTCAATTTATCAAAAGCATCAGTTGCCTCTTTAGACCATATAAACCCCTCTTTCTCTGTTAGATCAGTTAAAGGTGCAGCTATCGATCCATAATTCTGCATAAATTTTTTATAATATCCTATGAGTCCCAAAAATCCTCTCAAAGATTTTACATTCTTAGGTGTTGGCCAGTCTTTGATTGCAGATACTTTGCTAACATCCACCGAAATACCCTTCTCAGAAACTAAATGACCAAAATACTCCACCTATGTTTGCCCAAATTCACACTTAGACTTCTTGATGAACAAGGTGTTCTCTTGGAGAATGTTCAAAACAACCCTTAAATGCTTAAGATGATCTTGCCAGGAAGCACTGAAGACTAATCTGTCGTCAAAAAATACCAAAACAAATTTCCTTAAATAGGGTCTAAATATATCATTCATCAAGCTTTGAAAAGTGGACGGTGCATTGCTTAATCCAAATGGCATCACAAGGAATTCATAATGACCACTATGAGTTCGGAAAGCAGTTTTAGAAATGTCATTACTGTGCATTCTAATTTGGTGATAACCTTATCTTAAATCAAGTTTAGTAAAGAAGTTTGATCCATGCAGCTCATCTAGTAGATCATCAATTATAGGAATTGGATATTTGTCCTTTACTGTTTGTTGATTGAGAGCCCTATAATCAACACACATTCTCCACGACCAATCATGTTTCTTCACTAATACAACTGGTGAATAATAAGAACTACCACTTGGTCGAATGACTCCTTGCTTCATCATATCATCTATGAGTTTCTCAATAGCATTCTTTTGCTCAAAAGTGTGTCGATAAGGCCTAATACACACAGGTTTAGCTCCTTGAACCAATGGTATTTGATGATCTAACGACCTATTAGGAGGCAACCCTTTGGGTTCTTCGAAGAAGGATTGAAATTCATCTAATAACTCTTCCATATCAGGTGAAATTTCTTTGTGCACTACTTGTCCAACAGCAGAATTGATCAAGTATAGAATAAATCCTCTATGAGTTAACAAAGCCATCTTATTTACCTCCTTATCACTGATATATTGATCAACTGTAGGTCTTAGACCTGCCAGATTCTAAAATTTACCTCTATGAGTAAATTTTAATTGCTTTTCTACCATATTTATAGTTACTTCTTGCATTTGCTTCATCCATTTTGCTCCCAAGACCACATCATGACCACCAATCGGAAAGACCAAAAAATCATCAACAATTGTATACCCTTGGCAGCTGATTTCTACACCAGAACATAGTCCACTGCCTTCCACCTTTTTACCACCTGCGACCCTCACATTGAACTTTTGCTTAATAGCTAGCTGCAGCCCTGCCTTTTCCACTACATATGGATCAATGTAATTATGAGTTGCCCCACTATCGACCAAGATGTGCACTACTTTGTTCTTCAGATCACCCTTTAGAATCAAGCACTCAGTATTTGAACCCATGTTCAAAGCAGCATAACTATCTTTCTGATTATTAGAATCTTTGGTAGGTGAATCAACAGCTAACAACTGATTCAATTCTTCATCTTCTTGAACACTAAATATATCCCAATCACCCTCAATGCACATATAAACTTTGGTCTTGCAAACATGCCCAGGTATGAACTTTTCATCACAATGAAAACACAGATTTTTCTTCCTTCTTTCCCAAATTTCATTTGGAGTTAGTTTCTTCAATAAGGGACCGGTGGATGTAGTTGGTTTGGATAGGGACTGCTCATTTGAAGGTTGATTAAATGAGTTCTTGAAGTAAGGCTTAAATGTACCCCTGTTTACATTTCTCAAAGCCTCATACTTCTTTTCATACTTCAAAACAACTTTAAAAGCTTCACTTAAGGATTGTGGTTCTACCATTGACACATCATGCTGAATTTCCACCTTGAGACCACTAATAAATTGTTGGACTAAGTAAGATTTACTTACTCCTTTTACCAAATAGATGAGCTTTTCAAATTTCCTTTGGTAATCTAATACCGAAGCTGTTTGATCCAATCTACACAAATCTTCTTGCAGCGTCTTCATACATTCCCAAACCAAATCGACTACAAATTCCCTCTCTAAACTGCCTCCAAGTAACTACACCATCATTATTTTTTAGGAACCATCTGCACCACTGAATTGCTTCTTCGTTTAGAAAGAAATAGGCTACTATAACCTTCTCATTACCCGCAATCTGATAAACTTCAAAATAATGTTCAATTTGAAATAGCCAGTTTAGAACATCTCCCACACTCGAGAAAGGAACGACATCTAACTTTGGAGGTTTTGGAAATGAGTTCTTGATTGCAAATTGATCAAGATTCTTGCCTTCTCTAAAAGAACCAACATTCACATCCATAGGAAATTGATTGGAGTTGATATTACCTGATGAGTAAGGAGAAAAATTTGGGGTTAAAATTGGCCCAATTGATCCCCGACGCTCCTTCTCTGACTTTTTATCAGCAACAATAGTGTTAAGTTGCTCCATCATCAATGAGGATTGAGTCGCCCTTGCCTGCATTTGCGCAAATATCAAAGAAGATTGACTTGCTACTTCCTTTGACAAGTCCTTAATCTGTTGCTCAACTCCACCCAATCTCGACTCCAAGATTTGTTATCGTTGCCACCAATCTAACTTAGGAACTTCACCTAACATTCCTCTTAGATCAGGTAGCTCTGGTTCTTGATGATTTTGGTCGCTAAGAACCTGATTCCCAATTTGATCAGGTGGCTCTGATACCACTTGATGCAGCTCTTCTACAATTAACGCCATGGCTGGAGCTCTAGAGTTCTTCTTGGTCATTATCTAGGGAGTATGAAAATGGGAATTGGAGGAAATGAGACTAGAGAAGGAATGAATCAAGAAAGGAGAAAGAATGGTTTACAACTCTTCACACCAGCTCAAAAGAGCTGACACTGTTCTTTTATAGATTTCATTACGTGTACAACACGTGAAATGTTGGCCATTGAGGCAGTTACAATTGTGGACCCCCCCTCTTCAACAATCCAGACCCTTGGTAATATAGATCCAATGGTCACCATTACACTAACTAAAACCAATCGTTATTCACACATTTTTACACAAAAAACCCTGCACTCAACGACTGAAACGCAACAGATACAAACTTTAACTCTTAATTTTCATCACTTGAGCTCCTGCAGCTTCTAAATTCTTCTTCGATGTGTATCATGAACCTAAGTATTAGGATAAACCATAAGTTCAAATGAGATTATCTGAAGTGGTAGGTTTAGATAGAATGTGTTTTAGTTCTTATCAAAATCCTCGTGCTTTGGTTTTATCAAATCTCAAAGTCTGATCCCGTGACCATAATTCCAGTAACTTGCACTTATCTCTGATAACTTGATGTGCCTATAAAAAGGCACATAGCCAGAATGAGAAAGGGAACATAAAGGCTCCATTTGGCATTGCATTTGTTGAGCTGAAAAGTTCGTTTAAAATTTAAAAGCCACTTTGGTTAAAAATTTGGTGTTTGGCAATTGTTATAAAAAACTCGTCTGGGCCAAAGAGATTTTCAAAACCTTTATTCTCTTTCCAAAATTAACCACACCAATTTGAGGCTAAGCACTTGTAAAAAACTCTTTTTTAAAAGAGAGTTTTCAGGTTCGAGACCAGACTACGTTGTAATGTTTACTCAAAAAATAAAAAATAAAAAATAAAAAAACACCAAAATATAAAAATATATAATTTGGTTATTAAACAAACAAAAATACATAAACGTGCTTTGGTGGAAACGGTGCGAAAGTTATGATAACTTGTGGCCTTACAGAATATATTGTGCTAAACCGAGCAGAATGAAAAATCATAATTCATGTAACCAACCCCAACTAATTGGAAAAAAGGCTTTGTTGTTGTTGTTTTTGTTGTTGTGAACAAATAAGAATAAATATTTTTAGATCTTATTTTCTTCTATAAATAATACAAGTTCGTTAATTTCTTCCTCCCGCCATCAATTTTCTTATGTGATAAAAATATAGAAAAATTAATTATCAAATTTATCTATAATATTATAATGGGAGAATGCCTTAGTGTCATTTGTCATTCTACCAACGCGTGTGATGCACGTACATAACTAATATGAAGGAGGTTTCAGGTTCGAGTCCCACTACGTCAGAGTTTTTATTTAGAAAAATAATAATAATTTATTAAGATGTGCAATGTCTGTCTATAGATAATATAAAAGAGGTCTTAGGTTCGAGATCAGACTACGTCAAAATTTTAACCTTAAAAATATGTATTTATTACGACATGCATCGCACGTGTAAATTACTATACAATTAATTAGAATTACTCAAATTGAAAAAAAAGTACTTAAGAAATTTTAAATTCTCTAATATATATATGAAACTGCTATGGGGTTATAAAAATTCTCTAATAATATATATATATATATATATATATATATATATATATATATATATATATATATATATATATATATATATATATCTGTGTGTGTGTGTGTGTATAGGGAAAGCTTCGGTTGTGCACTACCTTTAGTGCACACGGCGTGTGCACTAGGCCATCGGGCGTTCATATCGGTGATCCGAACCGTTCACATTGATCTACGCATCTAAATTAGTCTAAATATGTAAAATTAAATCATTTGAAATTCATTTACCCATCAATTGAAGTGTTACAAAATTGTATGGCTGAAAATCATTGTTTTTTATAGTCACACGATGGATGGGCAAATGAATTTCAAATGATTTGATTTTACATATTTAGACTAATTTTCATGTGTAGATCAATGTGAATGGTTCAGATCGTCGATATGAATGCTCGAAGGCCTAGTGCACATGTCGTGTGCACTAGAGGAGTGCACAACCGAAGCTTTCCCTATATATATATATATACACACACTTTATTTTTTAAAAAATGATTTTATCATTCGGACAGCTGTTTAATAAATGTTGTTGCTAAATAGTTCTGGTCCTGAAAAAGGCTTTCTTTTTATCGCACTTTTGGCCTACAGCATAGCTGGCCACAACAATACTAAAAACGGAGCCTTAATTATTTACAATTAAAATCAGAAAGCCATCAGCATCACCATCTAGCTTTTGGCATCATAGCGAAACCACCAACATAAGCAACTTAGGAAGTGTTTGGTTGGAGGGGAATGGAGGGGAGGGGAGGGGTTTTTTAAAACTTTTCATGTTTGGTTCATTTTTTGGGAGGGGAGGGGAGGGAATTGGGGGGGGGGGGGTGCAACACCCCTCCTGAGTCAATTTTGGCTCCCCTCCAATATTGGGGGATTCGGAGGGGAGAGAAATTATGTCTAATTTTTTAAAGTGATTGGACTAAATTGCCCTTTTCGTTAGTTCTCTTTGATATTTTCCCCTTTAGTTAGTTCTCTTACATATAAATCACATCACAATATACATTATAGTGAAATTTTCTATTCGGCAAGAACAAACTTGTCTTATCAATTTCACGTACAGTTAATGGTTGGTATCTAAGTGAACAATGGATAACTCTTCAATGTCATGAACTTATTGTTTGTACTTTGCTCAACCGGGGAAGCATCACTAAGCCTCTTTGTCAAGTCTTTTATGCAAACTTACAAGGTCTGGGAAAACGCTCAACTGCAAGAAAAAAAGGTTGACTCTTTGTCTTAAAATGTCCGGACCTAAGGATCATAGAAAGTTTCTTGGTATGAATAACTCTTCATGCTAGGTTTCCAAGTGAAGAATGGATAACTCTTCAAAGGAATGAACTTATTCTTTGTACTTGGCTCAACACAGGAAGTGTCGGTAAGCCTCTTTGTCAACTCTTTTTTGCAAACTTACGAGATTTGGGAAAATGCTGAACTGCAAGAAAAGAAATCTAGCAACCAGGAAAAGATTTTGAATACAGCAAAAGAAAAAAAAAGGTTGACTCTTTGTCTCAAAATGTCCGTTCCTAAGGATCATGGAATGTTTCTAAGAGAATTTCGAAGTTGAACAGAAAGAATGAATACACAAAGCAGACTAATTTCTCTGGTACATTTGACAATCATTTCAGTGTTTACCCTGAAATATAACAGCCCATGCATTTAACTAACACATATTACTTAATAAGTTATGAGCCATAGATTACACAAATTAAAATTTGACCATGCTTTAAGACTTGGTATCAGGTTAGGTTTTGGCCTTAAAATCTGGCATATAGTTTCAGCATTCTCGAGAATACTATCAGATTAGCATATAGACTGCGTAACTGCAATGAGATCAGCTGATGCTGAGATTGGACATATCGATCACCTTGTGAAGGGTATAAAAGTAGTTTTATTATAAAATCAATTCCCTCCCCTTGTGAACCAAACAAGAACATAATTATTTTTTCTTCCTTCCCCTCCTTTGAACCAAACAGAGTCTTCATTAAATCCCTCCCCTCCACTCCCCACCATTAAAATCCCTCCCCTCCCCTCCCCTCCCCTCCCCTCCTTTGAACCAAACAGAGCCATAAGCACCACGATCTAATTCCTTGGGTTGGGCTAACTCTTTCTTCACCATTCATTTTTGGTTTTTCTTAGATTAATTATTTGATTTTCGCATTAGATCATTCACACGCACATATTTTTATTACATAAAAATATTTGCTTTCAAAACATTGCATATTTCTCACACAAACTGAAAGTAACCAGCATCCTAGGAGCGAGATGGCGACCGTGATCGAAGTAGAACATAACCAGGACACAAATTAAATTGACGAAATAATTTTGATGTTAGTCGGTATCGAGATGTAGAATTTGAAGTGGGAGATCATGTCTTTTATGTGGCTCTCCTTGGAACAAAATATTGAGATTCAGAAATAAGGTTAAACTTAGTCCTCGTTTCATTGGATCATTCGAAATTCTGGAACGAGTCGGGAAGGTTGCATGCCAACGTCAACCAATCTCAACGGAAATATACCTTCCTGACTAAATCTAAATGCACAAAAAAAATTGTAAATTGAAGTGAGTCAAAATCGAAAAAGAAATCTTTCTTTTTCTATTTTCCATATGGGTTGCCCGGGAATTTAATGAGAAGGAGACAAAAGAATATGAGAAAAAAAATAAAGAGAAAGAAGAGGAAAATGAGTGAATTGCAATATTAGAAGCTTGTGATACTTTTATATGTATTCAAACAATAAGAGGTTCAATGTTAGAAACATTGAAAAAGAAGAGGTTCAATAAGAGGTTCATTGAAAAAGAAGAGGTTCTCAGAAAATATGTTATATTACCTTCATTGATAATAGTGAAAAATATTGGTCGTATGTTATTATTGCAATTCTGTGAGTGGTACGAGGATTTGAATGACTAGAATAGAGAAATACATGTAAAATGTACCTATAATGGTGTTCAATTATCAAAAGAAGAATTTCCCCAAAATTGGTTAACATACGGTATTCAAATACAGATTCTATTTTCCTTTTGTGTGAAACCTTGGTGAAGAACTTATCCAATATACACAATGTGTTTCATATATTGGCCTTGAGAACATATATAGAAGAACCCACCTGTATTTTAGTATCTGAAACAATTTGAAACAATTGAAATAGGTACCTGTGGAGAATCTCGACTGCAAGGAACAAATTCTACGCACAAAGACAATACCACTCATCAATGTCTTGTACTATAAAGCCTCACCCTTCTTCTCCGACCTCTTCTCTGGCTCTTCCCCTGAACCTGCTTGCCATCTTCACCCTCTCCAGCACCCTGTGCCCTCCACCACCACCTCAACAAGCCTACCACTATCTTCAACACCATTCGGACCACCTTGCTTCATTCCACCACCATGCTCTCGAAGATGGAGTTGAGTGGGTACGGGCCCAACGAGAGGGCCCGCCACACCGACTGTCCCCCCTTCCTCTGAGACCCCACCTCCCCACCTGGCTCAAACCGAGGCCCCAGTCACCCTAGCAATGGCTACTCCCTCTCTCCCTACCCCCCACCCAGACCATACATCGGTGAATATCCCCCCTGAGGGGAATGCCCCTAGGCTCAGGCGTGCACTCTCCCCACAGCGGGCACACCGAAGTGCACTTCATCGCCAGGAGGGGAGAGACAATACTCATCATCGCCATCATCAGGACGAGCCTCCGAGGGGACGGGCCCATAAAGAGGGTCCTCCTACTCGCTACCGTGAGCGTAAGAACCCCCCCCCCCCCACACAGTCCATCATCGCCCCCAGAGGTATCACTTCAATCAGAGGGACCGGGACTACCGCCATCGTCACCAGGACCAACCAGAGGCCTATCAGAGTTTCAACCACAAGCAACACAGTCACAATGCTCATGGATTTCAACAGGTTAATGGCCACAATAGTGAGAGGGTCTAGCACAGTGTGACTAACCACCTCCACCATAACCACAGTTCTAATGCGCCAGTGAAACCCACCATGTTACCTCCTTCTCACCCAAGGTCCTCAACATCACGCATCCCTCAATGACCCTCCCCACAATCAATTGAGGAAGCCCCCGACCCCCTCAAGTCCATCATCATCTGGGCCCAAGAAAGGGAACCAAAGGATGAGAACCAAGGAAGTGAGGAACAATCTCAGATTGAAGAAACATCGGAGAAGTGGCAAGTAGTTGCCCCAGGGGGTAAGAAGAAACATAGCTCCACACCACCACCAAACCAACAGGATAACAAGAAACACAATAGCAGGCAAAGGCTAATAAAAGGAAAAAGAAAACTGGTGCCGTGCTTCAATTGTGGGGACTTAGGCCATTACCGAACAGAGTGCACCAAAGAGGTGCGATGTCTGAGATGCATGAAGTGGGGCCACATGTCATACACCTGCATGAACGTCATCAACTCCAACAACGACGATGAGCAGCAGGTGTGCAGAGGAAGGTCGCCAGAAAGCCCAGCCTTGATCAGACTGGCTAACAGCTTAGACATAATCAAGAATGAAGAAAAATGGCTCCGTCAATGGTGTGCGGTGGCAAGAGTGAGATCAGGTTGCCCCTCCAAAACCCACCTTATCCAAGCTTTGAATCTCAAATGGCCAATGCGAGTTCACCGAGATTGGGTAGCAAAGAAAATGTGCCATCTCCAATTTCTGGTGTCCTTCCCGTCACCTGAAAATATGATTGAAGTCACCGGAATGGGCATGGTTGACTTTGGTTTCTTCAAAGTGGAATTCAAGGCATGGTCACCGAACTTCGGTGCAAAGCTACCGTAAGGAGACAAGTATTGGATTTGGATACACAACGTGCCATTGCACTTTTGGAAGAAAGAGGCTCTTCAGGAGATTGTTTTCGACTTCGGCACTGTGGAAGCCATCGACGAGAAGACGATTTGCCGCTCAGAGATAGTATCGGCAAGGATACTCATTAGGAGCGGAGACATCTCCCTAACGCCTCGATTTGCCAAAGTCTTCTCTTTCGAGGAATCTTATCTCATAGGGTTTGTGCTCGACAAGCGAGCAGAGACAGAGGCGGAGCTCTTACCCATCACTTCCCCCAAACCTCCTCCCTCTATCAGAGATGGCCGCTCTTACAAACAGGTGGTCTCACCAGAGTGGGATCTCACCATTGACGGAGCACATGAAGTGGAGCGTACTCACTAAGAAGTGATCAAGGCAGCAAGAGGGATGGAGGGTCTTCGGGAGCCTGCGGCGGAGGCATCAGAACCCTAAGACTCAAGGCCGTTCACCGGTGGTCGAGGACGAGGCTTGACCACGTGATCCAACGACCAGGATGGAAAGAAATTGGTGCACCCACAACCATGTCCAGATTTGGTAAGTATCGTAGAGACAGAGGCTAGCCATGGTAAAGGGGTCAAAGAGGTTACCCAAAGTGGTGGTCAACCTCTGCAGGTTGGTGAGGGGGAGTGTACAGTGGAACAGAGAGGGGAGCCAAGGCATGCAGACCCCAGAAATGGCAAAACCCACTCTGCAACAGCAGGCAAGCTTTGGGACAAGAGTTGGTGAACGACAGCACCAGTTTGGGGAAGAAGACAAGCGAGGAAACACTTTTGGCCAGGGAGTTGGTACAAAAGCTAAGGAAGTCACCAGAAAGGAAAAAGTGGGTCGCTTTGGGGCTAGAGCGACAGTCTGCAGGCGCTATTTTGGGGAAAACGACGAGCAAGGAGCTGCTCGTAGACAGGTAAAAGGCTCAAAGGAGAGCGAGGCGAAAGGGGAGTTGATTTCTCAGGGTTTGAGAAATCACAGATTTGGCAAAGAAGATAACGAAGCAACGAGAAAGGAAACTCCCCCCTCAGCATCTACCCAATTCAACGCCTCGTTTCCCCCCACTTTGCTAACGACAGGGAGTATTATCAAGGAGTTGGGTGCGCTAACTCGCAAGGAAGGGAAAGAGTATCGTGATCCCTTTGAAGGGTTTCCTTCTAATGGGCTTTATGGGCTAAAAGAGTGGCCCAAGTACCCTTCTATTATACAGGGAACTACTGAAGACAATTGTAGCGGGCCCATTGAGGGGTCTGTTACAGGGAATAACACTCCTCAGATGGAAACGGTGATGATAGGTGGGCCCATTGAGGGGTCCGCTACAGGGGAGCTTATTTCTCAAATAGCACACCACTGCGTGGAAGACGATCAAGAAGACAGGCTGAACCTGGAGGATGATTGTGTATACTTCGAGATGCAATCAAAGGATTATGATTTCAATGTTGATTTTCGTGCCACGTCTCCTGAGTTCATTCCCTCTACCTACCAACCTTCACAGGGGAAAATTGGGTTCAGGGTACAGAGGGTGCCTAAAAGGGCTCATGGGGAGTCACTGGATGACTTTCTGGAGGTGGCTGAGGCGGCCAAAGCTACCAAATTCGATGACGGAGGTATGAAAATTTATTTAGCTTCTATATTAAATTTCATGTCAGATTCTGAGGTTTTTACCCTAGCTCAAGCCTGTGGCTTAGAGGTGTATGACATAGAACGTAATGCTCTACTGCTTAATAAAATTAGGGGTTGGGAAATTGAACGAGTGAAGGACCTGGGGTCCTCCTCTGTGTCGGCGGAGGTCTTCAAGGAAGGCACCCGTCACACCCACACGATCAACCTAGAGTCAGTTCCCCAATGAATGAACTATTCTGGAACGTCAGGGGGTTGGGGGATAGGGGTAAGAGAGATATGGTTAGAAATGTCATTATGAACTCCAAGGAGGAGGTGGTAGGGTTACAGGAGACCAAGCTCGCACATGGGTTTAAACTCAAAAGAGTAGAGGGCAATAGAATTAAGGAATGGGTGCTACGCCCATCCTCCGGAGCTTCGGGGGGCGTCGCTATTGGGTTCAACACGGATATTTTCACATGTGTCGAGGAATATAGTGGAACGTTCTCCCTGACTATCCGACTAAGACGACGGTCTGACAATTAGGTGCATACGATCACGGTGGTTTACGGGTCGAACGTGGCAATAGACCGACAAGCCTTTTGGCAAGAGCTTATCAATATTCAACAATGATGGTCGGGAGCTTGTATTGTGGGGGGAGATTTCAATATTGCTAGATTTGCATTCGATCACAGAGGAAGAGGCTCGAGCGATAGACACAGAGAAGAATTCAATAGGGTGATAACGGAGTTGGATTTGATCGATATCCCTATTAATGACAAACTATTTACCTGGTCAAATATGCAAGCGTCCCCGATCATGGCCAAGTTGGACAGGGTCCTAGTTTTGATGGATTGGGAGGCTAAATTCCCACTGGCAATCGCTAGATCTATTCCTAGACCTATGTCGGATCATACCCCGGTCTTACTTGATGCTGGGTTTTAGGGATCTCAAAGGTCGAGGAAGTTCAGATTTGAAAAGGCATGGCTAGAAATCCAGGGCTTTCACCACATGGTAATGGAAAATTGGGCGCTCCCAACTACTGGATTGGACACAGCAACTCGATGGTGTGAAAAAATTCGGAGATTGCAAAAGAGGCTGCGTAGATGGAATCGGTCTAGATTCTCGACGATTTGGCGTACAAAAGATTTCTTTTTGGAAGAAATTGATGAGCTAGAGAGATTGGAAGAAACGAGAGCACTGACACAAGACGAAAGAAATAGGCTACTAGAGCTCAGAGGAAATATTGCCAATCTTTACAAGCTGGAGGAGATCAAATGGCAGCAGTGGTCAAGGATTTCGTGGCTCAAAGAGGGAGACGCGAATACGGCCTTCTTCCACTGAGTGGCAAGCGCAAGATGTAGATCCAATCTAGTCCTATCAATACAAATGGAAACGGGAACATCCCAGGATGAAAATGTGATTTCCAAAGCCTTTCACGACTACTACAAAGGCCTCTTTGGAAAGAAGAATGACTTCCGGACCCCACTTAGGGACGATTTCTGGCAGGACCACCAGAATGAGTTAGCTAATTTGCTATCCACATTGGAAGCACCTTTTTCAGAGACGGAAGTGAAAAAGGTCATCACTCAAATGGGAGCAGAGAAGTCGCCTGGGCCAGACGGCTTCCCAATGATGTTTTACCAAGTTTTCTGGGAAGAAATTAAAGGGGATATTATGGCTTTGATGGATGAATTCTTCAACAACAACCTCAGACTGGGTATGTTCAATTTTGTGGAAGTGGTTCTGATACCTAAACGGGTGGAGTCTATTCGGGTAGGGGATTTTAGACCTATTAGCCTCATAAACTGCTCGGTGAAGATCATCACAAAGGTCCTGGCCATCCTTCTAGGAAACATAATGGATAGTTTAATCAGCAATGCCCAGTCTGGGTTCATCAAGGGTAGATGTATCCTGGACTGTGTGGCCACCGCTGAACAAGTTATCCACCGCTGCTATACGGACAATTCTAAGAGTTTCCTCCTCAAACTGGACTTTGAGAAAGTATATGATTCTGTCAACTGGGATTGCTTACTGGAAGCTCTCAGAGGGAGAGGCTTCGGGGTTAATTGGATCAGGTAGATCAAACAATGTTTATACACTAGTAAAACGGCAATCTCGGTTAATGGGATGTTGGGACTACCGTTTTCTTGTAAGAAGGGTCTTCGGCAGGGGGATCTGCTATCACCTCTGCTATTCACTATCATAGCAGACGTTCTGAAGGGCATGCTCGAGAACTGTAGGAGGAAAGGTTGGATTAAACCGGTGGCTAGCAGCACCGCTACCCAAGGGTGTACGATTCTCCAGTATGCTGATGACACCCTCCTTTTGGTAATGGGAACAGGTCAGAAATAGTTTGCTTTAAAGGGGCCCTCTACTGTTTCGAAGCCTGATCAGGTCTCAGGATTAATTTCCATAAGAGTGCTTTGATTCCGATTGTACTTTCAGATGTAGAAGCACAGGATCATGCTACCATACTGAATTGTATGAAAGTCAATTTTCCAATCAAATATTTAGGTCTGCCACTCAGACCAAGGAAGCTTACCAAGAAGGACTGGCTACCTATCATAGATAGTGTTGCTGCTACTTTTGGTGTGGGAGCAAACAGATGAATTTGTGGATTCTTGGAGAAAACGATAAAACAAACCTGTTGACCTGTTGACCTTCACCAATATGTTGACTTGGTCTCTTGCCGCTGCTGCGGACCTGCAAAAAGTGCGAGACACCGGGATGGATCCCGGCAACGCACCCTCCAATGCTCTTGTCAGTAATCTGAATGATTAAGCAAGAACTTTAAACTGGAAAAGTATTGATTACCTCTTAATGGTGGTGGATGGGGAGTATTTATAGTCACCATTGGGATCAGATTAGGAATGTAATCCCTGTGATCAGATTGGGAATGTAATCCCTAATTCCCAGTGAAAGGATATATATGAATCAGAGCCGTTGATTAGTATTAATCAGGGACCCTAATTCTATCAGGCTAGACTGGGTTCGTTGCGGGTTGAAACCCGCACCCAGTAAGACAGATCCGTTCATGGGTTATTGGGCTTTGAATAAAGACCCAGCTCCCACTTCAGACCCGTTAGTAGGTGAAATTACCGTTTTACCCCAGAGCTTTAAGATTCGTGTCCGATGTGAACGGTTCCGATTTAATCCTATTTTTAGCCATATCACAAGCCCCCCACTCCTGGAGACTGAGTTTTACAGTCTTCGAGGAGTGGTTTTGTTGTTCTAATGGCGTACGGAATTTTATCGGTGTTCTTAAGGGAGTTTGGAATCTTTCTTGGGGTGTAACGGTGTTATTCTGGGCTTGTAGAATACCCAAAAATATTCTCAGAATTTTCTGGATTTTTGGTAATTTTTCCAGATTTTTCTGAATTTTTTCTCATTTTTTTGAATTTTTTATTCATTTTCCGAATTAAATAATTAATTATCAAAAATATTAATTAATTATTCTAATAAAATAATTATTTTTTTCAGAATTTTAAAATAATTTTTCTGAATTAATAATTATTTTTAGAATTTTTAATTATTTTTTTCGATTTTTTAATTGTTTTTTCGGATTTTTTTAAATAATTAAAACAAATAAATTAATTAATTAATTAATTAAATATTACCTAGACACGTGGCGCATTTCTGGATGTCGATCATGATCAGATGGCGCGCATCGCAAAGCAGATCACGTTCTGGACACATGGCACGTTTCTTAGCGTCGATCGTGTCGCGACGCGAATTTTAAGACGATCGGACGGATCGTGTGGGTCGGCGGGTTTTTTCTCCAATTACAAGTTCGGCACCTCAGCTCCTCGGCTCGGCCACGCAGCGAGATGAAGCCACGTGGTAGTGCCACGTGGCGATTTTTTTTTTCCTTTTGTTTTCTTTTTTCTCCTTCACTACTGTGTTTCTCTCTTCTTCTTCGTCGCCGCTCCAACGAAGAGGGAGCTCGACGTCAGTATGGGAGAGGAGCTCGGCGGAAAGAGGTGGGAGGTGGGCTCGGCTATGGGCGAGCTCGGCGAGGAGGCGAGGAGTTGGTGGAGTTCGAGCTTCGACGAAGGGTGGCTCGTCAAGGGTGGAGCTGCAAGTTGAAGGTGAGCTTCGGAGTTAGCGCTCGGTTACGAATGGAGCTCGTGAAGGAGAGCTCGGAGCACGTGCTTTTGGAGTCGAGGTCGGAAGCTCGACGAAGGACTATAGGGGAGCTCGGCAATGGAGCCCGGAGGTGGAGTAGAGAGGAGCTCGGGCTTTTGGAGTCGAGGTTGGGAGCTCGACGGAGGAGATGGAGCTCGAGTTCGGAGCTCAGTCGCGAGGGGGGCTCGTAGCTTGGTGTCGGCGAACCCATAGCGGTGGAGGAGAGCTCGAAGAGGAGGAGCTAGAGGTGGGTTCGGTGTCGACGACGGAGGGAGCTCGGAGTTGGTGAAGAACTCGACAGTGGGTTCCACGGCGTAGCTTGAGCTCGGCGAGGGCATGGTGGAGGGCTCGCCACTGGAGTTCGACAAAACCGAGCAGAAGAGCTCAGCTTCGAAACTCGGCGAAGCTCATGCTGATGGAGGGGGACACCGATGCTTGATGGTGGTCGGAGCTTCGTGCGCTTGACGATGGGAGACGAGCTCATGGATGCGCAAGGGAGACGAGCGCATGGATGCGTGTGGGAGATGAGCTTGGCGAAGAAGAAGGGACCAGCTGTGTTTTTTTTTTTTTTGATTGGGTTTTGTTTTGGCGGGGGAGTGGAGAAGAAAAGGAGAAGTGAAGTAGGAGGGGTTGGTTCGGTTTGGGTTTGGGTCCTCTTAATGGGTCCAAACTCGGCCTTTTTTTTTCTTTCTTTATTTCTTTCTTTCTTTCTTTCTTTCTTTTCTCTCTTATTCTCCTCTGCTTCTTGTTCGGCAAATCCGAGCACGGATTTTGAGGTGTATTTTTGCCACTTTGCAGTTCGGTAGTTCGGTAGCTCGGATTTCAGATCCGAGCTACGTTGCTCCGTTTAGACAGTCGATCACGATCGTGGCGCGAATCACAAGATAAGAGGCTCAAATTTTGAGAAAACGTTATCTTGTCGTTTTGTGGTGACGTGGCGCGATCTAAGCCATTCATCATGTTCTAGCACGAATTTTGAGATGATCCGACGGTGAGATGGGATCGGCAGGATTTTTCTCCATATCTGGAGGTCGGTACCTCATCCACTCGGCTCGGTGACTCAGTGGTTCACCCTCTGCCCGTAGTAGCTCGGTGTAGTGGAGCTCGGAGTTCGGACGGCTCTAGCGTGAGGAGAAGCTCGGCGAGTTGATGAAGGGGATGGGTCGGCATATGGAAGAGGTGATGCTCTGTTTGGTTTTGGAGATTTTTGAAGAGGAGCTCCACTCCTAGGGGTGGAGAAGTGGTGCTAGGAAGATCCTCGTAAAAGCCATGGGAAGACCCATTCTTTGAAGTGAGTGCAAGGAGCAACTCTAGGGGAGAGTTGTGAGCTCCGAACTTGTTGAGAATAGGTCCGCTTCGGAGGCGAGCGGAGTGAAGAGCTCGACTCTAGGAGAGAGCCATCTGGAAGACGAGTTTGAGGAGCAACTCTAGGAGAGAGTTGTAAGCTCCGAACTTGTTGAGAAGAGGTCCGCTTCGGAGGCGAGCGAAGTGAAGAGCTCGACTCTAGGAGAGAGCCATCTGGAAGACGAGTTTGAGGAGCAACTCTAGGAGAGAGTTGTGAGCTCCGAACTAGTTGAGAAGAGGTCCGCTTCGGAGGCGAGCGGAGTGAAGAGCTCGACTCTAGGAGAGAGCTATCCGGAAGAAGAGTTTGAGGAGCAACTCTAGGAGGGAGTTGTGAGCTCCGAACTCGTTGAGAAGAGGTCCTCTTTGGAGGCGAGCGGAGTGAAGAGCTCGGCTCTAGAAGGGAGCCATCTGGAAGAAGAGTTTGAGGAGCAACTCTGGGAGGGAGTTGTGAGCTCCGAACTCATTGAGAAGAGGTTCGCCTTGAAAGTGAGCGGAGCGAAGAGCTCGGCTCTGGGGGAGAGCCATTTGGAAGACGAGTTTAAGGAGCAACTCTAGGAGAGAGTTGTGAGCTCCGAACTCGTTGAGAAGAGGTCCGCTTTGGAGGGGAGCGGAGCGAAGAGCTCGGCTCTGGGGGAGAGCCATTTGGAAGAAGAGTTTGAGGAGCAACAATAGGAGGGAGTTGTGAGCTCGGAACTCGTTGAGAAGAGGTCCGCCTTGAAGGTGAGCGGAGCGAAGAGCTAGGCTCTGGGGGAGAGCCATTTGGAAGACGAGTTTAAGGAGTAACTTTAGGAGAGAGTTGTGAGCTCCGAACTCGTTGAGAAGAGGTCTGCTTTGGAGGCGAGCGGAGTGAAGAGCTCGGCTCTAGGAGAG
The DNA here is from genome assembly GCA_017893485.1 of Hemerocallis citrina. Taxonomy (NCBI): domain Eukaryota; kingdom Viridiplantae; phylum Streptophyta; class Magnoliopsida; order Asparagales; family Asphodelaceae; genus Hemerocallis; species Hemerocallis citrina. Next base: position 284,075,107 of record CM030358.1, read on the forward strand.
AGCCATCTGGAAGACGAGTTTGAGGAGCAACTCTGGGAGGGAGTTATGAGCTCCAAACTCGTTGAGAAGAGGTCCGCCTTGAAGGTGAGCGGAGCGAAGAGCTCGGCTCTGGGAGAGAGCCATTTGGAAGAAGAGTTTGAGGAGCAACTCTGGGAGGGAGTTGTGAGCTCCGAACTCGTTGAGAAGAGGTCTGCCTTGAAGCTGAGCGGAGCGAAGAGCTCGGCTCTAGGGGAGAGCCATTTGGAAGACGAGTTTGAGGAGCAACTCTAGGAGAGAGTTGTGAGCTCGGAACTCGCTATTTAAGTGAGAAAATCAACGGTTGTGGGAGCAGTTTTGAATGGCGAACCACTTCTAACCCGCTTAAGAGCAAGTTATCCGAAGCAGAATTGAGCCAAGTGTTGGACTCCGAACTCGTCGTTTAAGAGAGTATCAACGGTTGTGGGAGCAATTCCGAATGGCGAACCACTTCTAACTCATTGAAGAGCAAGTTATTTGAAGCGGAATCGAGCCATGTGTTGGACTCTGAACTCATCGTTTAAGAGAGTATCAACGGTTGTGGGAGCAATTCCGAATGGCGAAACCACTTCTAACTCGCTTAAGAGCAAGTTATCCGAAGCAGAATCGAGCCAAGTGTTGGACTCCGAACTCGTCATTAGAGGGATTCAACGGTTGTGGGAGCAATTCCGAATGGCGAACCACTTCTAACTCGCTTAAGAGCAAGTTATCTGAAGCAGAATCGAGCCAAGTGTTGGACTCCGAACCCGTCGTTTAAGAGAGGATTCAACGGTTGTAGGAGAAATTCCGAATGGCGAACCACTTCTAACTCGCTTAAGAGCAAGTTATCCGAAGCAGAATCGAGCCACGTGTTGGACTCTGAACTCGTTGTTAAAGGTTAGTAAGTTGTGGGAGAAGCCATGTAGAAGAAGCTGGACTTTGAACTCACCATTTAGCGAGTTGTGACTCGGAGAGATAGAGAAGCAAGAGCAATAATTTTCAATGAAAAGATGTAAAGTTTTATTGAAATAAACTAAGTGGCCGCTCCAATAGGGTGAGCCATTATTACATGCTATTGGCCTGGTTACAAGTATCGGCCTTATTGAAAATCAGAATCCTACTTCTATAATAAGGTGAAGACCTCTTGGGAGGAGCTGGGAGATTCTGAGTCTTGAAGCTCGGCGGGCCCTTCTGTTCGTTTGTTGGCTCCTCAGGGGGGAAGCTCGGCCTCCTCTTTTTGGACGAACTTGGTCAGGTGCCCCCGCTGTATAAGTTCTTCGATCTCCTCCTTCAGAGCCCGACAATCATCCGTATCGTGGCCGTGGTCCCTGTGAAAGCGGCACCACTTATCCTTGTTTCTCTTCTTGCCGGGTGTATTCATTCTAGGGGGAGCACGGAGTAGCCCTTCCTTGTCCACCTCCATAAGAACTTCCGATATATTAGTAATGAGGGGGGTGAACTTCTCAAAACGTGGAGTCGAGCGGCGCTGGCCGTTACTGTCCTTGTGGGATTTTTGGGACCCCTCTTCACTTGTGTTCTTCCGTTTGTTCCCGGAAGATGTCTCCTCAAGAGCAAGGGGGTTGAGAGCCTCTTCCTCCCGTATGTACTTCTCCACCCTAAGTAGGAGCTCTGAGAAGTCCCGGGAGGCTTCTTGGAAAGGGAAGCCCTGAGGTTGGCATTAGTGACGTTGCGCTCGAATACGGCAGAGGCTACTGACTGGTTGAGGGAGGGAATGGACCGGACTTCGGCGGTGTAGCGTCAAACGTATTCTCTTAGGCGTTCACCTTTTTCTTGGTTGAGGGTCACCAGAGATACACTTGTTTTCTCAGCTCGGCGGCTACTCACGAAATGAGTAAGGAAGAGCCCTTCGAACTGATCGAATGAGAAGATGGAGGTCGGGGCGAGTCGAGAGTACCACTCTCGCGCAGACCCCTTCAGCGTGGCAGAGAAGATCTTGCAGAGGAGGGCATCTGAAGCATGGTGGATCATCATGAGAGTTTTGAAACTCTCTATGTGATCTGCGGGGTCCGACTCCCCGGTATATGTCTCGAAGTGAGGCAGCTTAAAGTTTTCTGGGATGGGGGCCTCCATGATGGTGCGGGAGAATGGAGGTCTGCTCGGGTGGAGGTTTATCACCCGTTGCTCTTCTTCCTTGTCAATTCGGCCGAGGTGCCTCTCCATCTCGTGGAGACAGTGGTAGACCGAGTCTTCTCTATGATCATACCTTGCCGAGTCCCGGGACTCATCTTCGTATGAGGATGGACTGGGGCTGCGGCGATGGTAGCTTGGAGAAGGACGAGGACTGAGAGTGTGAAGGCGGTGGCTCCTAGCTGGCTCATGAGTAGGTGGCCTCTGATCGTTCTTTGGGGCGAGATTGAGGGCCCGTAAGACTGTCGCTTGGAAGTCTTGAAGATCTGCCATTGTGACTGGTGCCTCTCTAACTTGGCGGTCCCTATATGTGGCTCGGCTTATTGGAGAATGAGTTCTCTGCCGTTGACGCTGAGGGGACTCTCTTTGCCTCCTCGGGGGAGGGGATCTTCTAGTCCTCGGTCGTCGGGGGGTTCGGATTCTTGAAGCTCCTGAGTTCTCAGGTTGATGGACTCGACCAAGGGCCCTCCATCCATTCAGGCGAGTTCTAAGGTCGATCCCCTTTTGGCGGTCGTCAATTACTTGACGAAGATCCCGCTCGGGCGAGCTTTGAGAAGCCAGGGATTCAACTGAAGGATTAGGACCCGTGAGCTCGTGAGGAGGATGTTGCTTCGGACGACTCTGACGGGAGCCCCCCTGGGCAGCCCTTCGAAACCCTTGAGGGGCCTGTTGAGTAGGAGCACCTTGAACCGGAGGAGGGAGAGGAGGAAGGGAAGTGGTTCTTGGGTTGGAGACCGCTGCCTTCCCCTTCTGTTTTGGATGCATGGCTTGAAACTAGTATCGTTGATGAAGTTAGGTCAGGTTGCTTTTTCGTTTCCCACGAACGGCGCCAATCTGTTGCTGCTAATTTCGGTGTGGGAGCAAACAGATGAATTTGTGGATTCTTGGAGAAAACGATAAGACAAACCTGTTGACCTGTTGACCTTCACCAATACGTTGACTTGGTCTCTTGCCACTGCTGCGAACCTGCAAAAAGTGCGAGACACCGGGATGGATCCCGGCGACGCACCCTCTGACGCTCTTGTCAGTAATCTGAATGATTAAGCAAGAACTTTAAACTGGAAAAGTATTGATTACCTCTTAATGGTGGTGGATGGGGAGTATTTATAGTCGCCATTGGGATCAGATTAGGAATGTAATCCCTGTGATCAGATTAGGAATGTAATCCATAATTCCCAAGAAAGGATATATGTGAATCAAGGCCCGTTGATTAGTATTAATCAGGGACCCTAATTCTATCCGGCTGGACTGGGTTCGTTGCAGGTTGAAACCCGCACCCAGTAAGACAGATCCGTTCATGGGTTATTGGGCTTTGAATAAAGACCCAGTTCCCACTTCAGACCCGTTAGTAGGTGAAATTACTGTTTTACCCCTGAGATTTAAGATTCGTGTCCGATGTGAACGGTCCCGATTTAATCCTATTTTTAGCCATATCAGATAGGGTGGAGGAAAGATTGTCTGGATGGAAAGGAAAGTCGCTTTCCCTCGGGGGTAGAGTGGTCCTCATCAACTCGGTGTTGTCTAATCTGCCCATTTACTACATGTCGTTCTTTGAGCTACCTAAGTGGGTGATCCAAAGGATTGACCGAATCCGAAAATGATTTCTCTAGAAAGGGGTGGACTTGAATAGGGCGGGTACCATCTGATCAAGTGGGGTATTGCATGCATGAAGAAGAAATATGGAGGGCTAGGCATCATCGACTTGAGAGACATGAACCTTGCCCTACTGGGGAAAATGGTGGTGGAAGGTCTTCCACCACAGCGGGAAAGGATGGCAGGAATTCATTCAACCATACCTTACGGGGAAAGGTACGAGAAGTTTAGGCTTCCGGGTAGGGTCTAAAGTTTCTCACTTCTGGAAAGGGATTGCCAAAGCAAGTGGGCCTTTCAACTCAGCAGTTACATCGACTATTGGGAATGGATGGTCCACCAGATTCTGGTGGGACAAATGGTGTGGTGCCCATACCCTTAAAGAGTTTTTCCCTGATTTGTATGAGAAAACAACTCGCCTGAATATAGCGGTGGCCAAGACATGGAAGAGGGGCAACTGGAAGTCGCCTTTCCGAGGACTTCTTAGCCCAGGGTTACAGCAGCGACTGAATGAAATGCAAACACACATTACACGGAATGGAGCTATGTGCGCTCAAGGCCCAGACCAGATGCGTTGGGGACTAGAGACCAAAGGAGCTTTCAGTATTAGGTCTCTGTATCATCGCATTCACTATCGAGGATGTAGACCCAGTTGGGCACAGGTGTTATGGAAAGCCAAAACGCCCCTTAAAGTCAGGGTCTTCCTCTTGCTAGTGCTCAATAATGCAATCCTCACCAGAGAGAACCTTGCCAAAAGACAACCCCAGATCGCGACCAACTGTGGATTCTATAATGTACATACGGAGAATCTGAACCACCTTTTCATTCATTGCCAATGAAGTAAGACAACTATGGTAGAAGTATTACGAGCTTCAGATACTTGTGACTACCCCAGCGAATACGAGGAATTGTGGGTTGGCCCCAAATTCAACTCGGTCCACCACGAAATGAAGGATGCTGGGTACATAGCCATTGCGGCAACTACTTGGGTGTTATGGCTAGACAGAAATATTTTTTATTTTCGTGCTTCATGTAATAGTATTTCTGGTCATCTTACTCATATCATGCATCTTATTTCCTTTTGGGCCACACCTGCTGCTACAGGAGCAAGAGGGAGGATTGCCAGAGTTTTCCAGGTGGAGGAATTCGATGATGAAGAGGTCGAGTTTGGACTGACGCTGTACTGAAGGGTAGGCGCCCCATGATAATCACAGGGCACATGACACATTGGGAAGCCCACTGTCTGTAGCGAGCTATATTTTGTATTTTGTTTAGGCTATTGTTCCTTGGGTTGTAATTTTGTACTTTTGGTTGGACCCACCCCCCAGGGTATTGTTGGGAGATTATGTTCTACTTTCTGCACTGTTACTTTTGTATTTCTCCCTCGGTACACCGCGGTTGTTTTATTAACTTCTTACTAATGAAACAGGGTGACGTTATTCCACCTTTTCCATAAAAAAATGTCTTGTACTATAGAAGAAGTCACGTGACAGCTAGAAGATCTGATGAAGGACAAATATCCACAACAATTTAAAACTAGATTTACTTCTATTCCATGGATAGAATAGTCATAAGAAGGGGAAAGTTGTGACATCCCCAAATTTATTTACATTTTTCTTCATTATTATATTATAGAATTAAAAAGTAATATTTACATTACCAATATATCAGTTAAATTGTTTTTTTTTTTAAAGAAAATGTGGAATATGGCCACCCTGTTTCATTAATAATCAGTTAACCAAACAAACCCAGCATACTGGGCCAAATTACAAACTACAAACAGAAAATTATAACATAAAGCGACATGACCAGTACATACAATTAGAGCCCACTCCAACACCCTTAGAGGGTAGGCCGACCAAAAACCAAAGAACAGCAAGCTACAATCGGCTAGACCAAAACTTGACCCCGTCCTCCACCAATATTGTACTGGACCCTATCTTGGGCCCAGTCACAAAGCAATGACCAACTAATTGTATGTACGTCAAATAAGTTGTGCACTGCCTCCCCGGCACGCGCACACCCACATGAAGCGAATTACGCGGGATATAGAAGTTTGCTGCTCCTATCCTTCTCCCCAACTCCCATAAACTCTCCAAATCGCTCTCACATTCGGCCCAGTCAAAGTCACAACAAAAAAGAGAGCGGTGGAAAGGATACATTCACCTCTCTCATGTTTTTTCTCTCTCAAGTGATTTATCACCAAACAAAACTCTCACTCACCCTAACCACGGGCATAGACAAAGAGAGAGCCGTGAAGAGGAAACTATTTCCTCTCTAACGCTTTTACTCTCTCCAGTGATTTCTCACAAACTCCAACATACACCTGCATAGAATAGTGAGAAGCAACATCTTCACTATCTCACTCTCTCACTCTCTCACTCTCACGCAAAAAACCCGTAATAAATCACAACTAACTGAAGCATCACCTTCCCCTCTCGCCTTTGCGGGCGGTGGACGTTGTAGATTTTAGGTTACTGATGAGGACGTAGTGGCAGTGCTGTCACGGAGCTTGTGGCAGTTAGTTAAAGGAGGTCGAATTCAGGGTGTGACTTACACACTGACAACCAAAATATCCCTAACACCTCCCATACTATATTACCACTCCGCTGACCTCATGAGGGAACCCATTTGCAGGGCCCAAGCCCCACAACTGTGCTGTAGCCAGTGGGCACATCTCGTGGGAGACCCGTCTTCAGGCCGAAGCCCCACTACCGTGGTGCACATCAACAATCTCCCATCTCATCTCCCAAATGCCAAACTCTAATCAACTTCTCTACCACAACACTCTCGGACCTCGAAACTTGCCGTCACCCATCTCAATCACTTCCCCTCACAAATCAACACATTCACACACAATGAAATCCCTATCCTGTCCCCATCCTAATCCACTCCCTCGATTACCACTGCTCCAACGACACCTCCTCCCCCCAATTCCTAAAAAACTACGCCCCCACCTCCACCAAGATCGACCCATACCGGCCCAGATCGAACACTGATGGTTCATATCCTCGGGCGCTTGATGAACTCCTTGGGTGGCGTGGTGGCCAAGGGTAGAAGATGTCGGCGAGCTCGATGGAGGAGATCTTGTCGTCGCCGTTGGAGCTAAAAATTTTGAGCGCTCTAGGTCGGGGATGGTGGAGGTCATGGAGGTGGAGATGGAGTTGGAGGTTGTGGAGTCTGGTTTCGGGCTCGAGCGGATGCAGATTCGTGAAGGACGACGGGGAGCAGCTCGACGGTGGGTGGGGAGCCCGAGCCGCCGCCCCCATCATCTGAGATCTGGGATCTGGGTAGTTGGAGAGAAGGGGATAGTGGAGGTGGGTGAAGGGTAAAGGGCGAACGGGGAGGGGGCAGAGAAATCCTAGCCGCCACCCCCTCCAAGCTCAGATCTAGATCTAGGTTTTTTTTTAGTTTTCTTTGGAGGAGCTTCTGTCTCTAGAAAATCTAGATAGAGAGGATATGTAATTCTTATATCAGTCAAATTGTTGAGAAAGAAATAATGATTCCAACAAAACCAACTGTAAGAGAAACTGAGTTGGTATGAAATCACACCTTGAATTTAATGATTTAGTGGGATTAAAAAATCTAATGGAATCTTATTTAAAAAAACAAGATCTATCTCATCAGTTGAAGCCATATGGAAGAGAGGGAATGCAATTAAATGGGAAAACAAATTCTATGGAACTAAGGCCCTATAGATAAATAACATTTGAGTATATGGGTTTATCTCTGGGAGAAAGGCTCCTAACAGGATTATAGTTGTTGTGTTATGGGAGGTTTTCCATAAAAAGTTATAGGATTCCAACCCCTAGAAATTAGACCATATATTAAACTCTAAACTTACCGACTTCTCTCAAAATAGAAGGAGAAGAAAAAAGGGAGAAAGTGACAGTTGAAGGAGAAGAAAAAAAGGTTCACAAATTTTTCACTGTAAGGAATTTAATCTCTTGATAATTATAGAAAAAAATATTTCACTATAATAAATTTAATCTCTTGATAATTATAGAAAAAATACTCTGCTTTTACTCTTATCATCTCTGTCAATTCTATCTCCATCATGATGTTATCTTATTGTGATTATTCACTTGCTATTTCTTTTAACTTACTGCTGGAAATTAACTATCATGATGAGAAACTCCAAATCTACAAAATAAATCGCATAAATTTCTAATTTGAGAACTGAGTTGAACAAACCCATGTATTTGGAGAACGTCCTAAATTACTTTAGTGATATGGGTAAAAATAGAACAAAATTGGGACCGTTCAAATCGGACACGAATCTTAAAGCTCTCAGAGGTAAAATGGTAATTTTACCTATAAATAGGTCTGAAAATAGGAAGTGCATCTTTTTCAAGCCCAATAACCAAAAAACGGGTCTATCTTACTGGGTCAGGGTGACAGCCCATTATGAACAAACCCAAGACATTTAAAAAGTAATTCAAATTTATGATTATCTCTAAAAGACGGTTTAAACCAAAACTATTTTCATGGAACGATTTAAACTCTCTGGCTTATCTAGAAACACCGAGACATAGAGATAAATAATTATCTCTAAACCATCTCTGAAAAGCGACTATAAATACCCCTCCACCCCACCATAAAAAGGTAATCAGTATTTTTTACACAAACGCTCTTTCATAATCTTCCTGATTACTGACTTGAGCGTCGCAGGGTTCATCGCCGGAATCCATCCTGGTGTTTCAAACTTTTTGCAGGTTAGCGGCAGTGTTGAGAAACAGTCAAACGCCGGCAAGAAGTCAACATGTTCGCCTTTATTATTTTCAGAAGAATCTACAAATCATCTATTTGCTCCCACACCGAAATTAGCCGCAACAAATTGGCGCCGTCTATGGAAAATAGAAAAAGCGATCCAACCACATATCCCCGGTGAAAGTGGTTTCTAGCCATATCTCCGAAAGGAAAATGGAAGGCAACGACGTCCAGCCTAAGAGCCACTCCTCTTCCTCCTCCTCCCCCACTCCAAGATTTTCTTCCTCAACCAGACCAACAGGTTCAGCAACCACATCCTGAACAGCCTCCTTCTCAACAGGCTCCTCCCAGGTCTACGGGGGCTGCCCAGGGAGCTCCCGTCGACAATCCTTCAACCGACTCCATGTCCTCTTAAAGTCCTCTAGGGCCGGGAGATCTCTGCCAAGTCATTGTTAACCGTCAGTAAGGGGTAGACATCCGTACTCGCTTGATTGAGAGGCGAGCCCTTGATGAAGTCCCTCCCTCAGCGCACCGAAGGGCCCAGAGAGTCTGATCCACATGCCATGATCTAGAAGAACCCCCTCCCCATTGAAGCAAAGGGAGTCCCCTCCACGTCGTCTGCGGAGAAGTCTCACCCTAACAAGTCGATCAGCGCCAAGTGACCGCCGTGCTTGAGGGGAACCGGTCACTTAGGCAGAGTTCCAGAACTTTAAAGAGGATATCATGCGAGCCCTCAGCATTGCCACAAGTCACGATCAACGTGCACCTAGCCCTCACCATACCCTGAGTCATGATCAACACGCACCTAGCCCTTGCCATGCCACCCCTCACGAAGGAGAATCCGGAGGGTCGACCCGACAGGATCTGAGGGATGACTCCGTCTATCATCGTCTCCGAGAGATGGAGAGGCGCCTTATCAGAGTTGACCTGGAGGAAGAACAGCTGTAGCGCCCAGAATTTCTAATATGATATCTTAGAAATACGTGGCACAATTCCCAGCATCAACTTCAATTGCAATATTAAACACAGTCCAAAAATACAGATAATTTTTATTCCAAACTTTTTATTACAATAATCATTTACATAACACAGCAGAATACAAAACACCTAGAATTACAAACTTTTTCTTTTACAACACTTCTTTTACAAAATTTGCACAAAAGCTTTATTACATCAATTTATCTCAAGCATCCAAACCCCAAGCTCTAAGCAACAACAACCTATAAAACATGAGGCTAGAGATAACCCTAACCCCCAAAACTAAAGGGGTCAGCCATAACGGTGTGAGTGACATAAAAACAAAACAATCATAAATAAAACATTAAGCATGGAGTCATCAACAATATGTATTAATCACAAGAATAAACGAAATGAGAAATACCATTAAGTAACGCATGGAAACATCAAGGAATATAAGATAGAAAATAGTAATACATAAAAACATAGAGTGACTCTAGACTAAGTGTCAGGTGTAGGAAAACAGGAAAACACAAGCATAAAACCAAGTCAAGAAAACACAATCTCTATATGCTGACTCTCTGATGCATACTTGTCGGATTCTATGCATTCCATAGTACATAGGTCCAGTGCAAGCCCTTAACGATCTCCATTTTATAGGGATAACCCCTCGTTATGCAACTAACCCTACTACGGTGATGGAAAACAAGATCTAGAATACTCCGCGAATAGGCACCACAGCCCTTGACGCACAAGCATCATGTAAGATAGCTAAAAAACAACCGGAGAATTATCTCCCAAACCCGTGTACCCCACGAATAGGCTTGCAAGGTCCTCGACGTGCAGATACACCAGGTACATTCCGTGAATAGGCCTGCCGACCCTCGACACGCGAATGAACCCTGCATGCTCCATGAATAGCCCTGCAAACCCTCGACACGTGAACACACAAATGTCCTCTCAAGACATATCAACAAACAGTCCTGTAACGCATCCGTTGGACTAACAAAACCATGAGCCTATACTTACGTTTCCCAAGTTCCATCACATCCCCACTAGTGCCTGTCCTTAAGTTGGTTACTATTAAAACACAAAATTCCCATCTCTAGAGTCAGTGTATCCTACCGGACTTAAATACTCAACAACAACTAAACCAAGACCCTCCAGGTCTAACTCAACAAATCTCAACTACCAGGTTCCAGGACTCCCACTCAACTCTTAGAGATATCAACAATACCAAAACTTACTAATCCATCGTCAAAACGATCAAAGGGAGAAACCTCTCCAATAAACAAAATCCAAATCTTTATAAAATTTCAGAATCCAAATCCAATAATAAAATATCTTGAGAACATATGTTCTTTAGAAAGAATAATATTTAGAATAGTAAGTTATAAATCCAAAAACTTTTAAAGAATCAATCGTTTAAAGAACTTCAGAATAACTCAAGAAAGCATCAGTAACAGTCAACTGTAAAGAGTCATCAGTCGAATGTCCAGAGCAAAAATCCAACATTTTAAAGAAAAATAATTCCAAGTATTGACGGTCGACTGTAAAAGTCACCAGTCGACTGTCCAGAGCGAAAATCCAACACCTCGAGAAAATATCAAAACAGAGCAGAGACAGTCGACTGGAGAAATGGTTCAGTCGACTGTTCCGCACGAGATTTCAAGAAATGAGAAAAACACAGCAGGCAGGTAGTGACGGTCGACTATCGAAACATACCAGTTGACTGTCACACCAAAAGACTGCAGTTTGGGTTGTACATATTTCAACCGATACGAAGATTTATTTTACGAAAACAAAATCTATAAAAAGTATATTTTTGATATGATCAAATACAACTTATAGGATATACAAATATCCATAAAAATCAGTCAGAAACAACTTGAAATGATAAAATAGTTTTTTCGATGAACTTCTTCAAAATAAAAACATGAATGTGTGCATATATCAAAATAAGAGTTTTTAAGAATTAATCATACATCAAAATAACTCTGTTTTATATTCCAAAACATATCAATACCAAAATAAGTTGAGATATAGTCAAATCCTTCGAAAATGCATAAAATTCAATTTCTTCTTAAACAACAAAAATACCATATTTTTGAAAAACGTTTGTGCATACTTGTCCACCAAAAAAACTTCACAAATCCATAAACTAAAATAACCAAATATTCAGATTTAAAAACTTAGTATTTGAGTAAATCCAAATTCAAGTAAAAATCTTTCACAAAATCACAAATCCCCAAATTTAATTAAAAATGTATCAATCCCCAATTTAGTCATCACAACTCAAATCCTCAAGACATAGTCTTTTAATCCATTACTTCTTCTCAAAACCCCTCAAACTAAATCTCAACTATTCTCAATAGTTGATTCATAAACAAATTTATTATTAACATGGCCAAGTTGCTTTCATCCAACTCACCAATAGTCCCAAAAATCTCATCTTTAATCAATTAATGCATAATTTTCACCATACTCAATCCAAATCAGTAATAACCCAAAAGGAATAGCCTACTCACAATTTGTATTAGGTTCTCCAACAATCTAAAATCATCCACATGCAACTCTACTCACAAACAACTAGGGTTCTTCTCAAAAGATCCAATTTTAACTCATCCATTCATTCAATCCACCACATGTATTCATATCAAAACCCTAGCATGCTTTCTACTAGATGAAACACCACATACAAAATTCCAAGAACAAAACAAAACAACTTACAACATGCACAAAACAAAATAAAACAAAACAAGTCACTCACCTAAATGACGAAATCCAATCGAATTAATGAAGAATAAGGAAAGCCCTTCTTTTGCGAAATCCAAGATCACCTCCTTAAATCTCCAAGAAAATAAAAACAATAAAACCTTTGTGTTGTGCAGTGAAAGATGGCTGCACTCACTCTTTTAAATAGGCCGGAATTGGGAGAATTAGGGTTTTGAACACATTTGCAAAATAATCCTTTTAAAATATATCTTTACATAAATAGATCCCTATACTTGGAAACTTGATAAAACCAATTTAATTGAGATTTAAAAACAAAATAAAAAATTTATTTCCAGTCGGCACTGTTTGAAAAGTCCAGAAAACAGTTTTGCACTTTCATCCCTCAAAATGACAATTTTGCAAAAAGATTCTTCTTTTTGCAATATTTGCAAATTTGTCCAATAAATATCAGAAAAATCTAGAAAAATTACAAATAAATCCCAAATAATAAATAATGATTTTCCACAAAATAATTTTGGCTTTTGAACTTTCCAAGAAAACATTTGCACGTGTTTTGCACGTGTAAAAAGATAAATTTTCAGAAAAATATTTATTAATCTCCAAAAATCATTTTAATTTATTTTCAGATCTCAAAAATAGTATTTTAAAAATACGGGGTACTACAACAGCGGGCAGAAAAATTTCACCCGAGCAGGCCTCCCGTCTCTAGTGCCATCATGGATGCTCCGGTCCCTAAGACCTTCAAGCCCCCCCTTCGAGTCCTACAACGGGGAGTCAGACCCAGCCGATCATATCGAGAGTTTCAAAACTCTCATGATGATTCACCAAGTCTCAGATGCGCTACTTTACAAGACCTTCCCAGCCACAATGAAGGGACCTGCGAGAGAATGGTACTCCCGACTGTCCCCTGCCTCCATCTTCTCATTCGACCAGCTTGAGTAACTCTTCCGCACCGACTTTGTCAGCAGCCGCCGAGCCGAGAAGAAGAGCGCATCTTTGCTGGCACTCAGTCAAAGGAAGGGGGAGCACCTGAGGACTATGCTGGTGTTTCACAACCGAGGCTCGGTCTATCGCCTCTCGTGATCAATCGGCGGCTTCAGCAGCGTTCCGACACAACATCAACCATGCCGACCGACCTAAAAGCATTCCTTGCTAAGAAGGCACCCCGGGACTTCTCAAAGCTCCTACTGAGGAGTGATAATTATATCCAGGTGGAAGAAGCTGTCCATCCTCATGACCAAAAAAAGCCCCTGTCCGGTAACCAACAGAAGGGAGCAGAAAAAGAAGGCACTAAGAAGCTCCAGAAAAGATAACAGCGGCCAATGCCGCCCTCCTCCCCATTTTGAAAAGTTCACCCCTCTCAATACTAGTGTCTCGGCTATCCTCTTGGAGGTCGGGAAGGAAGGGCTGCTCCAACCTCCACCAAAGATGAATACCCCTGACACGAAGAGGAACAGAGATAAGTGGTGCCGCTTCCACAGGGACCATGGTCACGACACAGACGACTATCGAGCCCTTAAGGATGAGATCGAAGCCCTCATTCAGAGGGGCCAACTGGCCAAGTTCGTTAGGAAGGATAGAGTTGATCCTCATCGACCCCCCCCCCCCCGAGGGGGGGCAGCGGGGGGGGGGGGGGGGGGGAGGGAGGACAAGTGAGATGAAAGACCTGCCGAGTCCCCTGACTCAGAACCTGAAGCAATCCTGCACCTCATCCACGGAGGCCCAATGGGGGGAGAGTCGAACTCCTCCCGAAAAGCCTTCATCCTAGAAGTAAACTCAGTACAGAACTATCCTCCGCCCAAAGGCTTTAGGGTCCTCGTGACCTTTTCAGATAAAGACTTGGAAGGCGTCCGAATGCCTCACTGTGATGCTCTCATAATTAGCCTCCACATGGCCAACCACGAAGTGTGCCGAATCGTGGTCGACAACGACAGCTCAGTCAATACCCTCTTCCTAGAGGCCTTCCAAGGCCTCAAGTGGTCTCGAGACCACCTCAAACCCGCCGGCTACACTCTCTATGGATTCTCTAAGGTGCCAGTGACCATCGAGGGAGTTATCACTCTCGACGTAACTGCTGGCAAAACCCCAGCCACCCGAATAGAACCAATGAATTTTATGGTTTTCGATGTAAAGGCCACATCCAATGCCATCCTTGGCCGACCCGGCCTCGCCGCGCTTCAAGCTGTACCTTCTGCCTTCCATATGAAGATGAAATTCCTTACCTCCGCAGGGGTGGGAGAGGTTAGAAGGAGCCAGGAGACTGCCCAGAAATGTTACATGACTTCGGTGGGGGGTCCAGTTCTCTCTTTCGAAACTCTTGAGCTCCCTAAAGGGAGAAACCACCCAGTCGATGAGTTAGAAGAAGTTGCTTTTTTCGAAGAAGACCCAACCAAGACATTCCAAGTGAGAAAAGTCCTCCCCCACCAAGTCAAAGCTGACATTATCCAATGCATAAGAGGGAACCTAGACCTGTTTGCATGGACTGCTGCCAATATGCCTGGTATCTCGGAGTAATTACTCATGCACCACCTCAGCATAGCTCTCGAAGCTAAACCTATCCAACAGAAGTGTCGCAAGTTTGCACGACCACCAAAAAGCCATCAAAGAAGAAGTATATAACCTCTTAGCGGCTCGGTTCATCCAAGAGGTCAATTACTCCGAGTGGCTTTCCAACGTCATGATGGTGAAAAAGGCCAATGGAAAATGGAGGATTTGTATCGACTTCACGGACCTGAACAAGGCCTGTCCAAAAGATCCGTTCTCACTTTCTAGTATCGATGCACTAATCAAAACCACTTCCGGTCACGAAATCTTAAGCTTTATGGATGCTTTTTCTGGGTACAATCAGATCAGGATGTTCCCCCTTGATATTCCGAAGACTTCTTTCACAACTGATCAAGGACTATATTGTTACCGCGTCATGCCCTTTGGGCTAAAGAGCGTCGGGGCAACATATCAGCGCCTCGTCAACAAGGTCTTTAAGAAAAAAATTGGGAGGAACATGGAGGTTTATGTGGATGATATGTTGGTAAAAAGCCTCCAGAAACAGGACCATGTGGTCGACCTCCAGGAAGCCTTCGATGTCTTGCAAAGTCACAACATGAGGCTCTACCCATCCAAATGTGCCTTTAGAGTGTCGTCTGGCAAATTCCTAGGTTTCATGGTTATCCAGAGGGGCATACAAGCCAACCATGAGAAGATCAAAGCCTTATTGGATATGGCTCCCCTATTTAGTGTTAAGGAAGTACAAAGGCTCATAGGGTGCCTCGCCACCATAGGGAATTTCCTCTCCAAGTTAGGGGAGAAATGTCTCCCTTTTTCCAAGACCCTAAGAGGAATGATAGGTTTTGAGTAGGGAAAAATGCAACAGGAATCTCAAAGCAATTCTCATCAACCCTCCGCTCCTAAGTAAGCCCAAGCCTGGGAAAATCCTCTACCTTTACCTCGCCACATCGGAACAAACCCTCAGTGTCGTCCTAGTGAGGGAAGAAGACAAAGCCTAGAGGTCGATCTATTATGTGAGTAAGGTACTCTGGGATGCCAAACTCCGCTTTTCCAAGATAGGAAAGATGGCCTTTGCTGTAACACCCCGCAAAATTTAATGGACAATTTTGCCCTCGGGTGTTACGCACGTGCATTTTGTACGGTTATTGATTATATCCATAACGCATTTTGATATGTATTTCGAATTCTGATTATTCATGCAATCTCGTATTCTTAAAATCACATTTGAGACAACTCAAAATGCTAAATTTCAATCTTGGAGTTTTTATGTGCTTTTTACGTATTATCGATGCACGTGTCGATTTTGGGTATTCCACCGTTACGTGCAAGTTTTCAATGGATTTCAATTACTTATTTTTATAAACATGTTTAAATTCATTTTATAGATAGAATTCAATTTTTGACAATTTTTAGTTAAAATAAATTTTCTACGTGCAATACACGTGTTTTCTGTACGTTTGAGTATATTATCAAATATGTATGTTAGATACACTTTATGTTGCATCCCAATTGATTATAAATATTTTTCGGTTCATAAAGTCAATTTTTGTATTTTTGAGATTTTCTGGGCAATGCACGTGTTTTGGTGCACGTGTTTTAAGCGTATTACTCTTTCAAAATAAATTTCATGAAATTGTTTGTGTCTATTTTTATTGTGCATGAAAAGTATAATTTTAAAGTTATTTTTACATATTTATTACATATATAAATAATTATTTTAAAAGGATTAAATAAATAAATTGTTTTGTACACAAAGCACGTGCACGTGCACACGTGCGATGTGCACACAATTTGGGGACCGGGCTGCTCATGAGGAGAGGGAAATTCTGGAGTTTTGATTTTGAAAACAAGAGGGAAAGTAAGTTACAAAATTTATAATGGGTTAGTGGTGTTCATGTGGAGGTAGTTATACTAACTACCCATTAGCCTTCTTATAAAAGTGCACTCTTAGCCTCTCTTTCTCTCATCCCTTTTCTTTTCTCTCCTGCCCATGCCGAAAGAAACCCACCAAAAACCATCAAAGCTCTGTCCTTTCTCCACCTAGATAACCATTCCACTTGCCTATATACATATAATAATGTATATATATGTGCACACATAGTATATGTATATGAAAGAAGATGGGAGTTGTTCTTGATGATTGCCGAATGGAGATGGAGATGCTCATTGATGGATGCTTGCCGAAATGTGGAGCTTGGAGGCTTGCTTTGGTGCATGGATTTCGAGGAGGATTGCAATTGGAGCTTTCTTTAGGAGCTCCTAATTCTAGGAGTTCATTTGGGTAACAAATCTTCATTTTTAGGTGGGTGTTTCTTAAATGCTTTCTAATTTAGGAGTAGAAATGCATGATAGATGATATATGATTTATTTGGTTGAAATTGAATTGATTGCATGCAAGTTAATATAGAAATGAATCGGTAAATCTTAATTGATTATGGTAAATGCAAATTGCTATGCTTGTTACGATTGCTAGTTGAATTGCTAGAATTGAAGTGATTGAATGAAATTGATGCATATTGAGACATTATTGGAATAATGCGAAATGTGGCAAAAAGTATGATTTATAACCTCAAAGTGTTGTTTATACAAGTATAGAGATATTTTTCAAAGAAGGTAGTTTATTTGGAAAATATGTTTTGATGCATTTTTGATTGGAAAAAGAGAACTTGGGAATTGATAATATATATGATAATGTTTTTAAAAGGGATATATTATGGAAATAAATTATATTTTGTATATGGAAGTACAAATCGATTCAAAGGTCGAAAATGTATGCAGGGTTGCAAATTGTGAATTTGACAGTCGACTGATTACTTCCACAGTCGGCTGGTAAGCGTTAAAAATTGGTTTTCATCAGCGGGACAGTCGACTGAATACAGTTACAGTCGACTGCTGCTTTGATGTTGAGTTTTCAAGATATTTGCGGGACAGTCGACTGATACTGCCACCAGTCGACTGAACCGAGCTATTTTCTGGTTCTTGAGTTTGAAGTTGATTTTGACAAATGAAAGCTAAATAAGTTTAATACGAGATTTTATGATTATCAAGATTTGATTGAGTTTTATTGTGAAATGCACACAAGGTTATGAAAGATGAAATTGACAAAGAAATTAAATTGAAATTGGAACACTGCGAGACAGTCGACTGCCGCGTACAGCAGTCGACTATCCCGAGTGGTTATGAAGAATGTGAATTGACTGAACAAGTCGACTGGAAGGAATCCAAGTCGACTGTCCAGAGTGTTTCAGAGAATATTATTCTGTTTATTTGAAGGTTGTGAACTTTATGATTGATGTTGATGAACTCTTTTATTGCTGTATGAAAGTATATGAAATGAATCATAGTTGAATTGAGAATTTACATGAGATGAATCATAGATTTGAATTGAGAACTAAATGAATATGAAAGACTAAGATCATGATGAGAAAGTCTGTGAGACTCAAAATTGAATTATGAGCTGGAAATGCTCAATTGGAAATTGTGAATGGGAAATTGAAACCAAAGAGTAGCTAAGTCTCCCCCGGCAACGAAATGAAATGAAATGAGAATTTGAAAGACCAAGGTTGGTCAGGTATTGTAATGAATGAATAAGTCCGGTTGAGTGGAGAGGCTAACTCTAGAGCTTTGATTTTTATTCATGATTCTAATAATTAATACATTGTAAGGCTGTAATGAAAGTAAGAGAAAAACATAAGTATGGGAGCCTAGGGTCTACGATGCGGATGTGATCCACAGAATGCATGCTTGATGAGTCAAGACACGGCGTGGGCAATATACTCCAGAATGATCGGGATCTTGGCGACGCTTGTGGGATGTTTGGTGACGGCAAGAGGATCGTGTTCAGGGAGGAGGCTGAACTATCGCAGAATGCATGCTTGATGAGTCAAGACGTGGCGCGAGGTTCCCCTCCAGGGTCTTGGACACGTGCTTGTAATCATGGAACGTCTATGACACTTGTTGAAATTACAGGTAGATACATAGTGGTGATGTGATGAAAGTGAGAGAAAAATATGAGTATGAGAGCTAGGGTACGGTGCGGATGTGTGAGCCGCAGAATGCATGCTTGATGAGTCAAGACATGGCACGGGCACAACTCAGTAATGATCGGACTTTAGTCACGCTCATGGGGTGTTTTAGTGACTGCAAGAGGAGTGTGTTCAGGGAGGAGGCTGAATTGTCGCAGAATGCATGCTTGACGAGTCAAGACATGGCGCGAAATTCTACTCCAGGGGCCAGGATACATGCTTGTACTCATAGAATCATCTAGGATACTCATTGAATTTACAGAAGTATAGTAAGTCATGGCGAGGGATTGAACCCTACAATAATGAAGACGATTAAGAGGCTTGCCCTCGGACCTATGTAGTATGGGATGCATAGAATCCGAACAAGTGTGCATTAGTGTCATATAATATAAACAACTGCATTAAGGACTAAGTGCACCGCACCACACGACATCAACAGGATAGCCCCTTTTGTAGCTTTGTTTGTGATCAAGTTTGTGTTTGCTAAAGCATTTGAGAATCGTTATACTGTTTCCGGCATAGAGAGGATGGCCGTGTATAATATTTCGTCAGTTGTAAGCAACTGACGCGCCCACAGTTTATATGCAGGTTATGGAGTTACATGAAGATATAAAGGGAATTGATGCTGTTGATTACTTAAATGTTAAAGTTGTAACAATTGTACATTCATTATTGTTGTATTTTATTGATTCCGCTGCTTATTGATGTAAAAGACTCTGGTGTAATTATTGTTGAAATAAAAGTTTTAAATTCCTTGTAAAATTGTACGAAAGAAGTGAAAAGATCCTGTAGAACTCTCGAATTCAGTTGTATTTGGAATTCGGGGCGTTACATTTGCACTGGTGATGGCTGCTCGAAAGCTCCGCCCATATTTCCAAGCCCATTCGGTTGTCGTTCTTATCGACCAACCCCTCAAGCAAGTGTTACACAAGCCTGAATGTTTAGGGCACCTCATGAAATGGTCCATAGAGCTGAGCCAACACGATATCAGCTATCAGTCAAGGATCGCTATCAAGGCTCAAGCCCTAGCAGAATTCATAGTGGAAAGCACTATCGCCGACCCCTGCAAGGAAGGTAAGGAACCCCTGTTCTGGTGCATTTATGTCGATGGGTCCTCATGCACTGAGGGAAATGGAGCGGGGGTCATCCTAACCAGCCCAGATGACTTTGTTCTCCAATATTCGCTCTGCATCAACTTTCGAGCGTCAAACAATGAGGCAAAGCATGAAGCTTTTATAGTCGGTCTAGTCCTGGCACGCAAGGCTGGCGCTTAATGCGTAAGGTATTTAGTGATTCTCAGCTGGTGGTAAACTAAGTCTTTGGGGAGTACGAGGCTAGAGATGACCGCATGGCCAAGTATATGGCTAAGGTCAAAGAGATGCTAGCCACCTTCCAAGATGTAGAAGTCTACGAATCCCCCGAGAAGAAAGGCAGGCAGATGCCCTATCAAAGTTGGCTTCCTCTTCTCTCCAAGGGCTTGAGAACACTGTTTTGAGCGAAGTACTTTTAAGACCAAGCATTGAATAAGGAAGCCTCGAACTTATGGAGATACCACCCCTAGCACACGAGGAAAATTGGATAATGCCCCTTCTTGAATTCCTCGAAAAAGGAGTCCTACCCCCAGACCCTAAAGAGGCTAGGAAAGTCAGAACTATAGCTGAGCAATATACGTTCATCGGGGGAGTTATGTACAAGCGCTCCTATACCCAAGTAGACGGCAGAACCTACTTGTAGTGTCTTTCCCCCGAGGAAGCCCAGTATGCCCTTAGAAAGGTTCATGAAGGATTCGGTGGCGCCCATATGGGAGCAAGGTCCATCGCCTGCAAAATCTTGAATCATGGCTACTTCTGGCCCACGCTTCTTAGTGATGCCGAACAACATGTTCGCCAGTGTGCCCCCTGTCAGACGTTCTCATCCATTTGGCGTACGACTCAAGCCGAGCTATCCTCCTTATCCATTTTGATCCCCTCTGCCTTGTGGGGAATGGACTTGCTCCGGCCTTTCCCCCCGGTGCCTGGTCAGAATAAGTTCCTTATTGTTGCGATCGATTACTTCTCAAAATGGATTGAAGCCAAGCCCTTAGCAACAATTATGGAGAACAAGGTCAAGTAGTTCTTTTGGAAGAATATTATCTGCCGGTTCGGCATCCCTCGAATCTTAGTGACTGACAATGGGACCCAATTCACAGGGGTGGTCTTCTACCACTTCTATGCAGATCTCGGTATCCAGCAACGATTCTCCTCAATATTCCACCCGCAATCCAATTGTCAGGCAAAGAATGACAACCGACAAATTCTCTCTAGCCTAAAGAAGAGACTCGACAAATCTGCAAAGGGGTCGAGGGTTGAACAAACTCCTAATGTACTTTGAAGCTACCGTATCACTAAACGGACCCTGACAGGAGAATATCCGTTTAACTTGACTTACGGCTAAGAAGCCGTCATCCCACTTGAAGTTGGCCTACCCTCTCCCCACTTGTTAGCCTTCAGTGAAGAAAAAAATTCGAACCACCTCCATGGAAATCTTGACCTCATCGACGATAATCGAGAAAGATCGTCCATTCGCCAACAGATCTACCAACGCCAGGTCGAGCAATCCTACAACAAGAAATTCCGCCCCACAAATCTCAAAGAAGGAGAAATGGTCCTTCGAAATTTATCGATATCTTTTCTGAGCAAAAATGGAAAACTATCTCCAAATTGGGAGGGGTCATACAGGATCTCCAGAGTTGTCCGCCGTGGTGCATTACAACTTGAAGACCCGGGGTGGAAGAGAGTGCCAAGAACTTGGAATGTAGAGCATTTGATGAAATTTCAAGAGAACTAGATTCTTTTGTTTTTTCTTTACTTTCGTTGTTTTTTATTCATCGCCATGTAATAAAGGATCGCAACTTAGAAGTAGCCACTTAAGTTTTCTCTTTTATAAAAACACAGTTTATTTTTCAAAAAACTATTGTCAAGAACCATTTATTTTACCCTAAGTACGACCACTCTTAAACAACAAGTTCGGAATCCAACTCTTGGTTTGATGCCACTTAGCCACTGGCATACAAGCAAGTGCGAAGTAGCTCGCTATTTGGAATTGCTCCCACAACTGTTGAAAACTCTTAAACAACAAGTTCGGAGTCCAACACTTGGTTCGATGCCACTTTAGCCACTTGCAAACGAGTAAGTGCGAAGTAGCTCGCCATTCGGAATTGCTCCCATAACTGTTGAAAACTCTTAAACGACAAGTTCGAAGTCCAACACTTGGTTCGATGCCACTTTAGCCACTTGCAAACGAGAAAGTGCGAAGTAGCTCACCTTTCGGAATTGCTCCCACAACTATTGAAAACTCTTAAACGACAAGTTTAAAGTCCTACACTTGGTTCGATGCACTTTAGCCTCTTGCAAACGAGTAAGTGCGAAGTAGCTCGCCATTCGAAATTGCTCCCACAACTTTTGAAAACTCTTAAACGACAAGTTCGGAGTCCAACACTTGGTTCGATGCCATTTTATCCACTTGCAAACAAGCAAGTGCAAAGTAGCTCGTCATTCGGAATTGCTCCCACAACTGTTAAAAAATCCTAAACGAAACTCACGACATTCCAGTTATCCAGCGAAGAGAATATAGCACTTACATACTTGTGGAATTTTATTCCAAAAAAGAAACCAATTACAAAATCGGAAAGGCACCACCAACAAGAAACAATGCTTAAGTGCCGAGAAGATCTTATACAAAAATCTGGATTACAAGTTTTATTGAGACACGAACATCTATAAAACTTACAAGGATCTACCTAAATCTTTCTAGAAAGAGGGGTCCGCTCCTATTGAGTGATATGCATGGCTGACGAGCACTATGCCACCCTCTCGACCCCCATTTCTAGACCCGCAAGTCGAGTCGCACCATCGGGGCCCATTGGTCTAGCAGCCCCTCCAACCGATGTCACGCCCCGCTTCCCAAAAAGAATACAGAATAAGGATACGCGACTCAACCCATCGAATGATTTGCATCATTCATAAGCTATTCAGAATCTTTACAATAAATCTCAGAATAATCAGAGTCGGAAGCCAAAAGAATTATCCTCACACAGACATATATATCTCAAAACAAAACAAGGTGCCAACAGAAATTAATTGAAATCCAATAGTATAATAGTCTCAAATAAACAGATCCGAACAAGTTAATATCCTGGGTCACATTGCCTAAATACAAATAAAATCCAAGTACTCAAATACATTGTTCAAAAACAACAGATAATAATAATAGCAAAAGAAGTCCAGCACTAATATTTCATTTCTCCACTACCATCGACCAAACGACCATCCTGATTTGCAATGAATAAATTGCAGGAGAAGGAAAAAGAAGACAAGTACCCGTCAATGCAAGTTACGGGCCGCTTGTAATACAGGATACAAGTACATGGAAAACTAACAAATCTAAATAATAGCAGAACAGATATAGCATGGTATAGCAGAATCAACTAGTATGGTATACTAACATGTGTCAAGTGTCAAAATTCAAATAGCATGCAGAAAGATATACAGATAGTGTCAAATAATGGTGTCAAATGATAGTTTCAAACTGATAACAGATAATCAGAAAATCAGGTAATCAGATAGCAGATTTAGATGTCAGATACAGATACAGATACAGATGTCAGATTCAGATTCATATAAGTCTTGTATTAATTACTAACTAAGTAGCTCTTCATGTGCCATCCTTTTATCACATGGTTGGTACATTCGAAACAGTTACGTTTGTAGATTTCGTAGGGGATCATATAGGGCCATGTACTCAGAGTTCAGACAGACAGATATCAGATAACAGATCCAGACAGACAGATAGAACCTAGTGGTTCTCTTCTTTCCTACACCTTCCTATAGGAAGTAATGTAGATAGGGTATAGAATGACAGATCACAGATAATCATATGGAAAACACGGGCCCCCTTCTAAGTACACATTTCTATGCTTTCCCACTACTAGATCTTTCCATAAACACCGGCTTGATCATTTTATAATTATTATAAGACAGATGTGTATGTGCATGAAACAGAGTAAATCTAGCAGTTATAATGACCCACAAGTTCAGAATAACAGATAAGCATGTACAGATGGTAAGATAGTCACATAACAGGACAAAATAGAGTACTTCCTAATTCAGGACAGCACGACAGTACAGTACTAAAACAGTGATTCCCGTTTCTACAAATATCAAAACCTAGATCCGTAAGATAATCTGGAAAACAGACTTCCAACCGAATCCATTGGATATATATAAGTCATATAGTGTTTTAGAAAAACATAACTCAAAACTGATTTGAAACCAGAAAATACGTTCTGCTAGAAATCAGTAAATCGAATTCACAGTCAGGAAAATAGCATCAAAACACCTTTAAAAAATCCAGGAAAAATCTGGGGTATTCCATTATATGTCTAGTATCAGGATTTAAAGTTTCATAATTTTCCAGTAAGATTAGTTTAGCCAACAGAAAACAGAAAACATCAAGAAACGATAGTTTGGCAAATCTGGAATTCCCAACACTGCTGTACAAAAACTGTAATATCTCGCAAACCGTGAAGCGAAATCCAGATCCGTCAAAGGGAGAAAAAAATAGACAAAATATTCTAACTTTCATATTTCATAAATATTTTTCATAGAGGAAAGGGAATTAGGGTGAAAATACAAATCTTTTCAGAACAGTGAGCAAAATCCAGCAAGTATAGTTGTCATAAATAAGCATGAAACGGTATATAAAACTCATCAATAAAATCCACCAAAATTCTGAGTAATCCCTAAATAGGTATAGAAATACTTTGCAAAATTTTAGGTCAAAAAAATATGCTTAGCACTAGTATCAAAATAGTTTAGTCATCGAAATCATCAAGAAACGAAATCTGAAAATATAATACACCTCTGTAGTAAACCAATCATATTTCACACATATGAAAACGAAATCGATCTCTGTCATAAAATTTGGAATGAAGACAGATTTCTCTAAAAATTATGTTAAATGCTGAAGTTAAGATACTAGCCTTAATATGGTCTAAATTACCAAGCAAAACTGATCACTGACAAAATACAGATTTTTCTCTTAACAACAAATCAACATACAACATACGAAACTCGTTCCAAACACATCCAAACATGTAATAGAGTCTACTAAGTATCCAAATAACATGAAATAGGGTATATTACTTGTCCACAACAAATATTTCACATGGATCCAAACAAACACACAAATTATCATAATTATCTCACAAATATAATCACATCAAGAACGGTCAAATCCTAAGTTGTTTCATGTCAAATTTGTGTCGTGAGGCAACTATGGTCAATAGCAATATAGAGACAATACTCATCAAACATAAATCACACATGAGTTGTCTCTAGAACCCAACTACAATAAAACTGGAATTTATGACTTGTATCATACAAAGGAATGGAGTACAAGTTACTTGCCTTAACCAAAGACGAAACGAATACCAAGAATAATGAGAACGGATCCCGGCAACGAACAGAAACCACGAAAAAAACCACGAACCAAGCAATCCACGTGCAACTCCGTGCACGAGTACAACCAAGAGAGAGAGAGCGGTCAGGAGTGGCATGACGGCGGCGCTGGCCTTGGCTGGCGTCGCTGCTGCTGCTGATGTCCTAGGCGCGTGCGACGTTAGAGAGAGCGGAGAAACGGACGGAAGATGGAGGAATGAAGGGATGGAGGTGCTTGGTGATGGGTAATGGTGGCTAGGGTGATTTTGGCGATCGGGATAAGGTAGGTCAGTCGGAAGGGGTGCAGGTCGGGAGGTCGGCAAGGGGGGTGTTCGGGTGTGGCGGCTGACGGCGCAACAGGGAGAGAAAGGGGATCGGGGGTTAGGTTAGGGTTTTTGCGGTAGGGGGAAGGGAGAGAGAGTGTTATATAGGGTTTAGTTTAAGGTTGTGGGTATTTGGGTTAATAGGTAGTTTTTTGGTTTATTAGTAGTAGTAGGAGATTGGATTTAATAGGATTTGCATAGAATTTAAAATAGGATTGTAGGCTAATTTGGATTTGGTAGTTAATTAGGGATCAAAAGCAATATGAATAGCAATAGAATTAGCAACCAAAACACCATGAGCACCTAAGAACAAAATAAAGAGATCAAGGACCCAATAAAGAGAGAAAACAATAATAACAATCAAGAACAAATCAAGGGACAGAAAAAATCAATCACAAGAAGATCAAAATGAGCTAAAATGAATATATATTGAAAACAAATCCAATATACGGTCCAAAACACAAGAAGAGTATAAACACTCAAGAAAGAAGAAATATTACACCAAGAATACGAAAAACAAAAAACAAAAAATAGGGGTTACAATCCTACCCACCTAACAAAAAGAATTTCATCATCGAAATTCAAAAAAAAGATACATAGGGTAACCCCGAGAGAAAATGAAAAGAAAGAAAACAAAGTAAAACCAAACAAAACAGTCACTACTCAAACAAATGAGCAAACTTCTGCTGAATCTCCTCCTCCAGCTCCCAAATCGACTCACTAGGCGAGTGAGGATACCAAGCAACATGAACCAGCTTGATGACCTTGTTCTTAAGCACTTTCTCCCGCCGATCCACAATAACAACTGGCGGAATCTCACAAGTCAAATACGGCCGCACGTTCAACTCAGAGTAGTCGATCACGTGACTCTCATCACGGATATATCTCCTGAGTTGTGAGACATGGAAAACATCGTGCACTCCTGATAACGCTGGCGGCAAAGCGAGATAATAGGCCACCCTGCCAACTTACTCCAAAATCTCAAACGGTCCAATAAACCTAGGGCTAAGCTTGCCTCCACCACCGAACCGAATGGCACTGGCCACGGCGATACCTTAAGAAAAACATGGTCACCAACAACAAACTCCAAAGCCCTCCGATGGACATCAGCCCACCACCTCTGCCTATCCTGAGCAGCCTGAAGATGCTTTCTGATCTGAGTCACAGCAACAACTGTCCTGGTGATCAACTCCGGACTCAACAACTTCTTCTCACCAATGTCATCCCAACACACTGGTGATCTGCACTTACGCCCATAAACTGCCTCGAACGGAGCAGCTTTAAGACTGGCCTGAAAGCTGTTATTGTACGAGAGCTCTACGGATGCAAATGGTCCTCCCAAGATCCACCGAACTGCAACATATAGAATCGCAACATGTCCTCAAGGATCTGAATAGTCCGCTCTGAATGTCCATCAGTCTAGGGATGAAAATTTGTACTGTACTTCAACTTACTCCCCAAACTATCCCAAAGACTCTCCCAGAACTGAGATCTGAATCTCATATCCCTGTCAGATACAATACAAGCTGGAACCCCATGAAGCCTGACAATCTCTTGCATGTACTGCTCAGCAAGGCTCTCAGTAGACTGACCGACACGAAAGGGAATGAAGTGAGCACTCTTTGTCAAATGGTCGACAATCACCCAAACAGCATTGTGACCCTTAGGACTCCTCGGCAAAGCAGTCACAAAATCCATGGTGATATGTTCCCACTTCCACTTCGGAATAGGAAGCAGATGAAGAAGTCCAGCGGTTCTCTAATGCTCTGCCTGTAATGCCCCGAATCCCAAATACACTGAATTCGAGATGTTCTACAGGATCTTTCCACTTCATTTAGTACAATTTTAAAAGAAAATTTGAACTTTTCACTTTACATCAGAGTTTACATAAAACTTTACACTTTACATTGCACAGCAGAAGTAAAATTTAAAACAATTAAATAAATGTACAACAACATTGTACAATCTTTAAGCATATGTTCTTCTTTAATCTTTATCATGTCATTTACCTCCATATAAGACTGTGGGTACGTCCGTTTATTCAACCGACGAACATTATACATGGCCATCCTCTCTATGTCGGAAATAGTATAACTTATTTTCCATATTTAGCAAACACAAACTTGTCACATGTCAAACTAAAGGGACTACCCTATTGATGTCGTGTTGTGATTGTGCGCTTAGTCCTTAATGCCATTATTTATATTATATGACACTAATGTGCACTTGTTCGGATTCTATGCATCCCATACTACATAGGTCCGAGGGCAAGCCTCTTAATCGTTCTTCATCTTTGTAGGGTTCAATCCCTCGCCATGACTTAATCTACTACTGTAACTACGGTGAGTATCCTAGATGATCTATGAGTACAAGCACGTGTATAGAAAACCTGGAGGGGAACCCCCATGCCATGTCTTGACTCGTCAAGCATACATTCCGTGGCAATTCAGCCTCCTTCATGGCACACGATCCTCTTGCAGTCACCAAACATCCCACAAGCGTGGCTAAAGTCCGATCATTACTGAGTTGTGCTCACGCCATGTCTTGACTCATCAAGCATGCATTCTGTGGCTCACACACCCGCACTGTAAACTTTAGTTCTCATACTCGTGTTTTCTCTCACTTTCATCACGTCTTCACTATGCACTATTCTTATTTTTTATTAGAATCATTAATAAAATCAAAGCTCTAGAGTTAGCCTCTCCACTAAACCGGACTTATTCATTTATTCAAACATGACCAACCTTGGTCTTTCATTTCAATATTTCATTTCATTTTTTTCCAAATGCCGGGGGAGACTTAGCTACTCTTTTGTTTCAATTCCAATTCACAATTTCTAAATTGAGCATTTCCAACTGATAAATTCATATTCATAATCAGACAGATTTCATTTTCAGTAACATAATCTCTGAATTATTCAATAGTCCATAATCATACATGGAATTTACATACTTCTTCAATTATTAATTTCGCATTGAAATTCACATCACAAACGAATATTCACATTTCATATTTTTCACACTATTCTCAAATGAGAATAATTCACATCCATCACACAATAAAATTTCTTTCTTTTACTATATTAATCTTCTAATCCTTCATTTCAAATTCCTTTTGCAAGATATAATTTCACAAAAATATAAATATAGAACCATAGTTCTATATACACATTTTATTCTCAAATCATGTTTTATTTCATGCAAATAATTCCCAAATTATTTTTCATAAGTCCTACATATTTTTAGAAGAATAATCATATTTTTCTCATAATTTTTCGATCACTAAAACACTCAAAAAAATAAGTTTTTAAATCTTGCCGAAGCCAAGATTCGAACCCAGCACCACAGGAAACCCAACCGCACGCTCTGACCATGTGGTCACTTGTGCTCAGCGGTATAAAAGAGAACCAGAGAGTTAAATACTCTCGGTTCGGAACTGATTGGATTTAAAGGGAAATGCACATAAAAGATGGTATTCTCAAGAGTCGAACCAGTGACTTGTGAGAACCCAACCGCATGCTCTGATTACTTGAGCTACGTGCTCAGGTTGTCAACGTACAACTCAAATTCTTTTTAATACAATTCTCTCTGTTATTAAAACAATTCGATACTCAACAAGTCCTCATTTCATTTCGTTTTTATAAAAATTACTGTAGAACTCCAGATTGACTAATATCATCATAAGTTATATTCCAGTGCAATAAAAATAATTTTTTCAATAATTAAACATATATCTACCATACAATTTGGTTAAATTGTAAGTTACCACTACGACGTTTTCTTTTTCAACATTTCTCATCAACACTAATCTTTTTATTAGCAACCAATCCTCTGTTTTTAATCATTTTCCAAACATACAAATCTATATCTTAATTCATTTATTTCCATATAACACAAAGATCCATTTAATCACATGAAGTAGCATTGTCAATCTACTAACTTTGTGTATATAATTTGTGATGTAGATAATGAAACTTTCTTTAAAAATCCATGGTTATAATTAATTCACACAAAACATAGATTTTTACTAATCAAATTACATACAATTGCACACCCACATTCCACTTAATTTATAGCTCAAATCTCCAATTAAATGTGTACTCTTATTAATCTTTTTCATGCATCATTTTTCCATTCCAATCTAGCATGTATTCCTACTTAGAAATATAGAAAATTTACCCACCTTATTGAAGAAAAGTACAATTTGCGACCTCCTAAATGAATGTCCTTGCAAACAAATGCTCCTCCTCCTTGTACACGCGCGCACAAGCCACACCCGAGCACTCCCCAATGCCAAACCGTGAGCCCCTCTTTGAAAGCTGGCCTCCCTCTTCTTGGATGATGCAAGCACAAATCCCACACAACTTCTCAATCTTTTACTCACTTACTTACTACTAGATAATTGTATTTTAGACTATAGATTTGGAGGAATTATTTAGTACAAGAATAACTAGCCGGGGGGGGGGGGGGGGGGGATTTATACTAAAAATCAAAGAGAATGGATGGCTAAGATTGAAGTAGGAGTTAGGAACAAATTGCTAAGATTTAAGGAGGAGTTATACTAACCACCCATAATCAAGTAACCACCACACCATGATCCCACTCAAATTTTGGTTTCCCTCCAAAAGAAGCAATCCCGGCCATGCAAAGGAATGTGCAAATTGCACGTGTACGTGCAATGCACGTGCATGCAACTTGGTCTCCAAAATTTGTACATTTTATTTTGTATAAAAATAATCTCCAAATTGTATCCTAGATGACAAGTTGTATTTAAAAATAAATTGACTCATGGGCTTTAGTTTATGGGCCAAAGTAATTATTATAAAAATAATAAATTAAATTAACTTTGGGCTTTTAAAAAGAAAAGGTTTTTTGTCTAATTGAAAGAAGGCTTTATAAAAATAATTACAAGCACATATTTAAAAAATCTATACTCATCATAATGAAAATAATCATAACATTTAATTCAACCAAAATATTGCACGTGCACACTACGTGCAAAATAAAATAATTTTTCACAAATGAAAAATCGGGGCATTACAACACTCCCTCCTTAGAATAGTTCCGTCCCCAGAACTACAGTCAAGAGCGAGAAAACAAACACTCACAACAAGAACAAAAAGATACAATCAAGCAAAAAGATGAGGATAGTCCTTTAACATCCTCTCCTCAGACTTCCAAGTAGCCTCTTCAACCAAGTGGTTTCTCCAGACTACCTTGACCATCGGTATCATCTTATCCCTCAAGACTTTCTCTCGACGATCAATAATCTCGACAGGAGACTCGATGTAATTCAGATCCAACTGCAAACCTTCTAGCACTTCAGGCAAATGATGACTCGGATCTGGAATATAACCTCTCAGCATAGACACATGAAAGACATTGTGCACCTGAGATAACTCTTCCGGTAATTCAAGCCGGTAAGCAGTCTTCCCGATCCTTTTCAATATCTTGTACGGGCCTATAAACCTCGGAGCTAACTTCCCGCCTTTGCCAAATCGAACCACACCTTTACTGAGTGATACTTTCAGAAAGACGAAGTCACCAACCTCAAACTCAAGGTCCCTTCTCCGGTTGTCTGCATAGCTTTTCTGCCTGCTCTGAGCTTCTACTAGCCTTTTTCTGATCAGAACAATCTTCTCAGAGGTTTGCTGCACAAGCTCAGGACCAAAAAACTGACGCTCCCCAACTTCAAACCAACAAACAGGCGTTCTGCACTTCCTGCCATACAAAGCTTCGTACGGCGCCACCAGATACTGGTCTGAAAACTGTTGTTGTAGGCAAACTCTACCAAAGGTAAATGCCTTTCCCAACTGCCTCCAAAGTCTAGTATAAAACACCGAAGTATATCCTCAAGAATACGGTTGACTCTCTCGGTCTGCCCATCGATTTGCAGATGAAAAGCAGTGCTGAAATCTGTCTTGGAACTCAAAGCTGTCTGAAGACTTCTCCAGAAATGCGAAGTAAACCACGCATCTCGATAAGACACAATAGTTTACGAAACACCATGAAGCCGGACGATCTCGCCAACATACAACTGAGCTAACTTGTCCATCGAAGCAGTGAGTTTCATTGCCAAAAAGTGAGCGGACTTGGTTAGTCGATCGACTATAACCCAAATCGCATCATTGCCTTTATAACTCTTAGGTAATCCCGTAATGAAATCCATACTGATGTTATCCCACTTCCATTTCGGAATAGGTAACGGCTATAATAGACCTCCGGGTCTCTGATTTTCGGCTTTGACTTGCTGACAAACCTCACACTTCGCCACAAATTCAGCCACATCCCGCTTCAAACCTGACCACCAAAAATGCGGTTTGATGTCTCTGTACATTTTAGTACTCCCAGGATGTACCGACAAAAGAGTAGCATGCGCCTCCTGAAGAATACTCTCTTTCAGGTTCGCCTGATTCAGAACACATAACCTCTCTCCAAACCACAGCACTCCATTCCTGATCTGAAATCCGGGCAACCTGCCAGCCCTAACCTGCTCCTTCATCTCCAAAATATCAGCATCAACCTCCTGACTTGCAATGATCCTTGCATTCAAAGTAGGCTGAAGCCTCAACTGAGCCAAAGATGCTCCCAAACCTTGCAAGACAACTTCTATACCTGCTCGGTCCAATTCCTCAATCAGATGCTTCTGAGTTGTAATCAAACTGGATAAACTGCTCTTGCGACTGAGTGCATCAACAACAACATTAGCTTTCCCAGGATGATATTTGATCTCAGGTCGCATGTCCTCGAGAACTTCCAACCATCTCCGCTGCCTCAAATTCAGATCCCTCTGCTGATATATGTACTTCAAACTCTTGTGGTCCGTGTACATATTCAATTTCTCACCGTACACGTAGTGCCTCCATTGCTTCAGGGCAAAATAATCGCAGCCAACTCCAGATCATGAGTCAGGTAATTCTTCTCATGCGGTCGTAGTTGCCTAGACCCATAAGCGATTACTTTTCCTTCTTACATTTAGACACAACCAAGCCCACGATGTGAAGCATCGCTGTAAACATCATACTCAACACCTGCTCTAGGCAAAGCCAAAATAGGTGCAGTAGTCAGTTTCTCTTTCAACTCCTGAAAGCTCGCCTCACATTGCTCAGTCCACTTGAAGTTCACATTTTTCTTGGTCAGTCAAGTAAGCGGCACGGCTATCTGAGCATAACCTTGAATGAATCTCCTGTAGTATCCAGTCATTCCAAGAAAGCTTCTGACTTCCTTCACTGTAGTAGGCCTTGCCCAATCTCTCACTGCCTCTATCTTCTGAGGGTCAGTTGCCACTTCCTCCTTAGAAAGGATGTGACCTAGGAATGCCACTTCAGATTTCCAGAAATCACACTTGGATAACTTGGCATACAACTTCTGCTCTTCCAGCTTCTTCAACACTGCTGCCAAATGCTCGGTGTGCTCCTCCTCTGACTTGGAGTACACGAGAATATCGTCGATGAACACCACGATGAAAGAATCAATGAACGGCCTCAGAACTCTGTTCATCAAATCCATGAAGATTGCGGGTGCATTCGTCACTCCAAATGACATAACTAAGAATTCGTAATGCCCATGTCGAGTTCTAAGTACAGTTTTGTGCACATCTTCAGCTTTCACTCGAACTTGGTGATATCCGGATCGAAGATCTATTTTGGAGAAAACAGCTGCTCCTTGTAGACGATCGAACAAGTCATCAATTCGAGGAATAGGAAACTTATTCTGAATAGTGACCTTATTCAGCTCCCGGTAATCAATACACATTCTCATCGATCCATCCTTCTTCTTTACCAAAAGCACTGGTGCTCCCCAAGGTGACGCACTAGGTTGAATAAAGCCTTTCTCCAATAGTTCCTCAATCTGCCGTTTCACCTCATCCTGTTCCACTGGAGCCATCCTATACGGTGCCTTAGAAATGGGTGCACTTCCCGGTTGAACAGTGATGCTGAACTCTACATCATGATGTGGGGGTAACCCAGGAAAATCATCCAAGAACACAGTCGGATAGTCCCGAACCACAGGAATCCCTTGCACTTCCACATGAGTCTCTTCCTTGCGGATAGCTGCCACCAGCCTAGAACACTTCTTCTTCTCTACATCACGATGTGGGGGTAACCCAGGAAAATCATCCAAGAACACAGTCGGATAGTCCCGAACCACAGGAATCACTTGCACTTCCACAGGAGTCTCTTCCTTGCGGATAGCTGCCACCAGCCTAGAACACTTCTTCTTCCCTTGAAAAGTGACTTCAGGTCCACCTGGAGCCTTCACTGTTACTGTCTTGGTCTTACACCCAATGCTTGCACTGTACACCGACATCCAATCAATGCCAATGATAACATCGACTCCCAAGATAGTCAGCTCGATCAGATCAATCCCAAAGATTCTATCTCCAATCACAATCTCACAATCAGCATAGTACCGATCAGTGGTTAAAATTTTTCCTGATGGAGTAGCTACTGCTAAGATCTTGCCTGAAAAAATCTTCGGTTCAACTCCCAACATTTTAGCAAATTTAGGAGACACAAAAGTATGAGAGGATCCAGTATCGAACAACACAACAGCTTTCATTGAATATTCTGATGAAAAAGGTCCATCAAATTCGAAGTATGAAACATGATCTTTCAAGTCAATATTTCCATTTCATTGAATTTCAAACTTTATACATTCAAATTGAAAAACATTTCTTGACATCAGAATGAAAATAGTAGAAGCTACAACTGTCTAACTCATATGGTTCATCTTCGCTTCTCGAAGTTCTCCCCGTAGTTCATCAACTTCATCCTTCAGCACATCGATCAAATTCTTCCTCTTCTCGAGTTCCCATACCCTATGACTGAGAACAGAAAAGTTGTCCTTTCGCTTTGCCAGCTGAGCCTCCAATAATCCGACTCTCTCTCGCAGTGTTTCTACCTGCCTCTGAAGAGATGTCACAAGACTATTTGGAACTGGTTCTTCTTCTTCGTCAGAAGAGTCATCATATGAATCCGGAGGTGGGGTGATCTCTCGAGATTCAGGCCATTCTACTTCGTCAGAATCTGCTTGCCCTGGGTAGTACTCTTCCTCGGAATCTGCTTGTCCAGGATGGTACTCTTCCTCGATGATATGCCAGTCGTCGTCTCCATCAGGGTCGAAGTGGTCAGCCATCTTAGAAATAGAGAGGAAGAAGCATAAGTCATAGAGCAACGCAAATGTAAGTCACTTACATTTAAATCTCTAGACTCAAACACACACTCTAATGTCCACTTCTAGGGTGTCGTTCCTTATAAATTTGTACAAGTGTGAAGCCTGGCTCTGATACCACTCTGTAACGCCCTGAATCCCAAATACACTGAATTCGAGATGTTCTACAGGATCTTTCCACTTCATTTAGTACAATTTTATAAGGAAATTTGAACTTTTTACTTTACATCAGAGTTTACATAAAACTTTACACTTTACATTGCACAGCGAAAGTAAAATTTACAACAATTAAATAAATGTACAACAATATTGTATAATCTTTAAGCATCTGTTCCTCTTTAATCTTTATCATGTCATTTACCTGCATATAAGACTGTGGGTACGTCAGTTTATTCAACCGACGAACATTATACACGGCCATCCTCTCTATGCCAAAAATAGTATAACTTATTTTCCATATTTAGCAAACACAAACTTGTCACATGTCAAACTAAAGGGACTACCCTATTGATGTCGTGTTATGATTGTGTGCTTAGTCCTTAATGCCATTATTTATATTATATGACACTAATGCACACTTGTTCGGATTCTATGCACCCATACTACATTGGTCCGAGGGCAAGCCTCTTAATCATTCTTCATCTTTGTAGGGTTCAATCCCTCACCATGACTTAATCTACTACTGTAACTACGGTGAGTATCCTAGATGATCTATGAGTACAAGCACGTGTACAGAAAACCTAGAGGGGAACCCCCACGCCATGTCTTGACTCGTCAAGCATGCATTCTGTGACAATTTAGCCTCCTTCATGGCACACGATCCTCTTGCAGTCACCAAACATCCCACAAGCGTGGCTAAAGTCCGATCATTACTGAGTTGTGCCCACGCCATGTCTTGACTCATCAAGCATGCATTCTGTGGCTCACACACCCGCACCGTAAACTCTAGTTCTCATACTCGTGTTTTCTCTCACTTTCATCACGTCTTCACTATGCACTATTCTTAATTTTTATTAGAATCATAAATAAAATCAAAGCTCTAGAGTTAGCCTCTCCACTAAACCGGACTTATTCATTTATTCAAACATGACCAACCTTGGTCTTTCATTTCAATATTTCATTTTATTTTTTTCCAAATGCCGGGGGAGACTTGGCTACTCTTTTCTTGGTCTTTCATTTCAATTTTTCATTTCATTTTTTTCCAAATGCCGGGGGAGACTTGGCTACTCTTTTGTTTCAATTCCAATTCACAATTTCTAAATTGAGCATTTCCAACTCATAAATTCATATTCATAATCAAACAGATTTCTTTTTCAGTAGCATGATCTCTGAATTATTCAATAGTCCATAATCATACATGGAATTTACATACTTCATCAATTATTAATTTCACATTGAAATTCACATCACTAACGAATATTCACATTTCATATTTTTCACACTATTCTCAAATGAGAATAATTCACATCCATCACACAATAAAATTTCTTTCATTAATCTTCTAATCCTTCATTTCAAATTCCTTCTATTGCACGTGTACGTGCAATGCACGTGCATGCAACTTGGTCTCCAAAATTTGTACATTTTATTTTGTATAAAAATAATCTCCAAATTGTATCCTACATGACAAGTTGTATTTAAAAATAAATTGACTCATGGGCTTTAGTGTATGGCCCAAAGTAATTATTATAAAAATAATAAATTAAATTAACTTTGGGCTTTTAAAAAGAAAAGCCTTTTTGTCTAATTGAAAGAAGGCTTTATAAAAATAATTACAAGCACATATTAAAAAAATCTATACTCATCATAATGAAAATAATCATAACATTTAATTCAACCAAAATATTGCACGTGCACACTACGTGCAAAATAAAATAATTTTTTACAAATGAAAAATCGGGGCATTACACTGCCTTAACCTGCTGACAGATCATACAATGAGCAAAAAACCGAGCTACAGCCCTTTTCATACCATGCCACCAGAAATGAAGCTTTAGATCTTGATACATCTTAGTACCGCCAGGATGGATAGAATGTGAAGACTGATGAGCTTCCTCAAGCAACCTCTGACGAACTTCACCCTTAGGGACACACAACCGGGAACCAAAACGAAGCGAACCATCGGCATGAATAACCATGTCCGTTCTGGACCCAGACTTAACCTCAGCTCGAAAACCCTTCAACTGCGTATCCCCAGCCTGAGCCTCTTTGATCTGATCAACAAGAGAAGACTGAAGCTGGAGCGCAAGACAACACCGACCAGAAATCGGAAACAAAACCTCCAAATCCGACCTCCGCACCTGCTCAATGAGATCACTCTGCTGAGTAAGAAACATAACTGCCTGTCTCCTGCTCAAAGTATCAGGCACCAAATTTACTTTACCAGGATGGTATTGCAAACTGATGTCATAATCAGCCATAAGCTCCAACCATCGCCTTTGCCTCATGTTTAATTCCTTCTGGGTGAAAACATACTTGAGACTTTTGTGGTCTGTAAAGATCTCTACTCGATCCCTAAGTAAATAATGTCTCAACAGCTTCAAAGCATAGATCACTACCGCTAACTCAAAGTCATGAGTGGGATAATTCTTTTCATGCAGCCTCAACTGTCTCAATGCATACGCAATGACACGGCCCTTCTGCATAAGAACTGCCCCAAGACCCTTACTTGAAGCATCATAGTGAATTACAAATCTGCTTGAACCATCTGGAATAGTCAACACAGGCACTTACGTCAATATGTTCTTAAACTCAACAAAAGCCTTATTACACTCATCAGACAAACAAAACTTCTGATCCTTTCCTGTCTGTTTAGTTTACAGCACTAAAATCTTCAAAAAATCTTGGACGAATTTTTGATAATAGCTAACGAGACCAAAAAAACTTGGCACTTCGAAAACCGACTTATGAATAGGCCAATCCTTCACAGAAACAATCTTGGAAGGATCTACAGAAACACCATCGCCAGAAATGATGTTCCCCAAGAAAGAAACCCTGTCGAGGCAAAACTCGCACTTGCTGAGTTTCCCATAGAGCTGATTCTCTTTAAAGGTCTGCAGAACCACTCTAAGATGCTCAGCGTAATCTTCACGATTCTGAGAATATACCAGAATGTCATTAATGAAGACCACTACAAATCTATCCAATAACTGAGAGAAAACCCGGTTCATAAGACTCATGAATACAGTTGGCTTATTAGTGACCCCGAACGGAATCACAAGATACTCATAGTGCCCGTATCTAGTCCTGAATTCAGTCTTCTGTATATCCGCAGCCTTCACCTTGAGTTGGTGATATCCCGAACGAAGATCCAACTTCGAAAAAATAGCAGCCCCACACAACTGGTCAAACAAATCATCGATCCTGGGCAAGGAATACCGGTTCTTCATAGTAACACTGTTCATTTCCCGATAATCAATGCACAGATGACGACTACCATCCTTTTTGTTGACAAAAAGGATCGGAGCACCCCAAGGCGAAACACTTGGTCTGATGAAATCCAAATCAAGCAACTCATGAATATGCACCTTAAGCTCTGCTAGCTCGACCGTTGCCATCCTGTAGGGACTCTTCGATATCAACGGAGTACCAGGCTGAACATCAATACTGAACTCTACATCCCTATCAGGGGGTAAGCTAGGAAACACATTTGGAAAAACATCTAAGAAATCCCGAACTACTAGAGGCGCAGCCTCACAGCCTGAGTGCAACTCCATCGCACAATCCAATTGTACCATTGTAGTCTTTGCTCGGCCAAGGGAATACTCCCCGGTATGGAACTCAAATTCTGCTCGATCTAGAATTCTGAAAATAACTTTCTTGGCATGGCAATCAATAATGGCATTGGCTTCACCCAACCAATCCATACCCAGAATGACGTCGAATCCTGAATTCCCAATTATAATCAGGTTGGCTTTGAAATCTGCATCCCCAATAACAACGAAACATTGCATGCACTCATGGGAACAAATGACAATACCATCACCTGTCAAAAAGTTCCAAGCCTCAGACATGTTGCTGCAATCCAACAGATGGCGAGCCACAAATTGAGAGGAGACAAAAGAATTGGTTTCCCCAGAATCAAAGAGAACATGGGCAGGCTAAGAGCAAACAAGGACGACACCTCAGGAATCAAAAGACAGGGAGAAAGAAAAGCAGACAATCAAGGGTGAGGAAAAACAACAATGCAGAAGATAACAGAAAGAAATAAAGCAAGACCAAAAGAAAACAAAGAAAGGAACAAAAAGGGAAAGCAACAAAACAATAAAAGCAAAATATACCTGCCATAACTCCTTCAGCTATCTCAGCATCCACAGCAGTCAAGTTGAAAGCCTAACCTCTCCTCAGAAAAACGGCCTTCTGACCAGCAATCTGTCGTTGAGGAGGAAGCGATGGCCTAACTGGACCACGAGCAGGAGCTGCCTGTTAGACAGGACCCCTGGCTGGAAGAGCCCCAAGCTGCTGCGGGCAATCCCACACAGAATGATCGGTAGCACCACACCTAAAGCATCGGCGAGAGGCACGAAAATAGTTCTTACGCTCATGCCCAGAGATCTGACAAAAGTCACAAGAACCACCCCTCGAAAAACCAGCAGAAGGATACGGAGCTACCCTGACAGGATGGGCATGCATTGGCCTCCGAACATGACCAACAGAAGGCCTAGCAACAGCAGCGGGAACAGTCCGCTGAGAAGAGGTCGAACCACCACGAGCCTGCTACTGAGCTCGAGCAGCCTCAAGAGCTTCAGCATAAGTATGCAAACGGAGAGAGACAAGATGTCTCTTGATATCCTGCTCAAGCCCATTCGTGAATCTACGAGCCCTATCCTCTTCGGTAGCCACAAGAACGGCAGCGAAGCGGCTAAGTCTAGTAAACTCAGTGGCGTACTCATCTACAGACCTGGAACCCTATTGCAAGAAATCTCATGTTACAACATTGTTTGAACAATTATGTAACAAATTCCAAAATAGAATAATGACTTGACCTATTTAAGGGCCAAGAACTGCTGCTCCATCTCAACTCGAGTACTACTGGGAAAGAATTTCTCCAAGAATCCCCGAGTGAAGGTAGCCCAAGCAATAGGCCTCTCAAGTCGCTCGGACTCGGCCATCCACCAGATATGAGCCAGATCCACCAACTGGATGGAAACCACATCCACCCTATCAGCCTCAGCAATGCGAGCCGCTGACAGCAAGCGCTCAGTCCGGATCAACCACTGTTCAGCCTCCAAAGGCGTCTCATTGCTGAAAAAATGATCAGGATGCAGCCTCATGAAATCCATGACTGTACCTGGACGAGGCGGAAGAGCAGCCTACACAAGCACAGTGGGAATCTGACCCCAAGAAGCTTCCAGAGAAGCCATCACTAGATCACTATAGTTCTGCTATTGATTAATCAGCCGCTCGAGTACAGTAGTGACAGCCTCAATCGGATCAGGCTGAGACTGAGAAGAACCCCTTCGAGCCATAGTCTGCACAAAAATCAAAACAGTCAGCATTCGGATTCGAGTTGGTAAAAATTTCATTTTGCATATATATATATTTGAGTGCGGTTGATGAAATGTTGTGCAGATCCCAGTACGAGCCAAGCTTGTCTAATATATTAGGCAACTAATACATTAACCAAACCTGGGCTCTGATACCACTAAAAGCCTTGTTATGCCTCGCTTCCCAAAAGAATACGGAATACGGATACGCGACTCAACCTAGTGAATGATTTGCATCATACATAAACTGTTCAGAATCTTTACAACAAATCTCAAAATAATCAGAGTCGGAAGCCAAAAGAATTATCCTCACATAGACATATATGTCTCAAAACAAAACAAAGTGCCAACAGAAATTAATTGAAATCCAATAGTATAATAGTCTCAAATAAACAGATCCGAACAAGTTAATATCCTGGGTCACATTGCCTAAATACAAATAAAATCCAAGTACTCAAACATATTGTTCAAAAACAACAGATAATTATAATAGCAAAAGAAGTCCAGCACTAATAATTTCATTTCTCCACTACCATCGGGAAAACGACCATCCTGATATGCAATTAATAAATTGCAGGAGAAGGAAAAGAAAATAAGTACCCGTCAATGCAAGTTACGGGCTGCTTGTAATGCAGGATACAAGTACATGAAAAACTAACAAATCTAAATAATAGCATAACAGATATAACATGGTATATTAACATGTGTTAAGTGTCAAAAGTCAAATATCATGCAGACATATGTACGGATAGTGTCAAATAATGGTGTCAAATGTAGTTTCAGACTGATAACAGATAATGAGATAATCAGGTAATCAGATAGCAGATTCAGATGTCAGATTCAGATTCTTATAAGTCTTGTATTAATTACTAACTAGGTAGCACTTCATGTGCCATCCTTTTATCACATGGTTGCTACATTCAAAACAGTTATGTTTGTATATTTCGTAGGAGATTATATAGGACCATGTACTCAGAGTTCAGACAGACAGATATCAGATAACAGATCCAGACAGACAGATAGAACCTAGCAGTTCTCTTCTTCCATACACCTTCCTATAAGAAGTAATGTAGACAGAGTACAGAATAACAGATCACAAATAATCATATGGGAAACACGGTCCCCCTTCCAAGTACACATTTCTATGCTTTCCCACTACCAGATCTTTCTCATAAACTCCAGCTTGATCATTTTATAATTATTATCAGACAGATGTGTAGGTTCATGAAACAGAGTAAATCTAGCATGATATAATGACCCACAAGTTCAGAATAACAGATAAGCATGTACAGATGTTAAGATAGTTACATAACAGAACAAAATAGAGTACTTCCTAATTCAGGATAGCACGACAGTACAATACTAAAATAGCGATTCCCGTTTCCACAAACATCAAAAACTAGATCCGTCAGATAATCTGGAAAATAGACTTCCAACTGAATCCATCGAATACATATAAGTCATATAGTGTTTTAGAAAAACATAACTCAAAACTGATTTGAAACCAGAAAATATGTTCAGCTAGAAATCAATAAATCGAATTCACAGTCAGGAAAATAGCATCAAAACACCTCAAATAGATCCAAGAAAAATCTGGGGTATTTCCTTATATGTTTAGTATCATAATATAAAGTTTTATAATTTTCCAGTAAGATTAGTTTAGCCAACAGAAATTAGAAAACATCCAGAAACGATAGTTTGGCAAATCTGGAATTCCCAACACTGCTGTACGAAAATTGTAATATCTCACAAACTGTGAAACGAAATCCAGATCCGTCAAAGGGAGAAAAAAATAGAAAAAATAAGCTAACTTTCATATTTCATAAATATTTTTCATACAGGAAAAGGAATTAGGGTGAAAATACAAATCTTTTCAGAACAGTGAGCAAAATCCAGCAAGTATAGTTTTTATAAATAAGCATGAAACGGTATATATAACTCATCAATAAAATCCACCAAAATTCTAGATAATCCCTAAATAGGTATAAAAATACTGTATAAAATTTCAGATCAAAATAATATGCTTAGCACTAGTATCAAAATAGTTTAGTTATCGAAATCATCAATAAACGAAATCTGGAAATATAATACACCTCTGTAGTAAAACAATCATATCTCACACATACAAAAACGAAATCGATCTCTGTCATAAAATTTGGAAAGAAGACATATTTCTCTAAAAATCATGTTTAATGCTGAAGTTAAGATACTGACCTTAATATGGTCTAAATTACTAATTAAAACTGATCACTGATAAAATACAGATTTTCCTTTTAACAACAAATCAACATACAACATACAAAACTCGTTCCAAACACAACCAAATATGTAATAGAGTCTACTAAGTGTCCAAATAACATGAAATAAGGTATATAGCATGTCCACAACAAATATTTTACATGGATCCAAACAAACACATAAATTCTCATAATTATCTCACAAATATAATCACATCAAGAACAGTCAAAACCTAAGTTGTTTCATGTCAAATTTATGTCGTGAGGCAACTATGGTCAATAGCACTATAGAGACAATACTTATCAAACATAAATCACACGCGAGTTGTCTCTAGAACCCAACACACTAAAACTGGAATTTATGACTTGTATCATATAAAGGAATTGAGTACAAGTTACTTGCCTTAACCGAAGACGAAACGAACACCAAAAATAACGGGAACGGATTCCGGCAACGAACAGATACCACAAAAAAAAACCACGAACCAAGCAATCCACGTGCAACTCTGTGCACGAGCACAACCAAGAGAGAGAGAGAGCAGTCAGGAATGGCATGACGGCGGTGCTGGCCTTGGCTGGCGTTGCTGCTACTGCTGCTGTCCTGGGCGCGCGCGACGTTAGAGAGAGCGGGAGAGACGGACAGAGAGATGGAAGAATGAAGGGATGGAGGTGCTCGGTGATGGGTAATGGCGGCTAGGGTGAGTTGGTAATTGGGATAAGGTAGGGGCAGTCGGAAGGGGTGCAGGTCGAAAGGTCGGCAAGGGGGGTGTTCGGGTGTGGCGGCTAATGGCACAACAGGGAGAGAGAGGGGATCGGGGGTTAGGGTAGGGTTTTTGCAGTAGAGGGAATGGAGAGAGAGTGTTATATAGGGTTTAGTTTAGGGTTGTGGGTATTTAGTTTAATGGTTGTTTTTGGGTTTATTAGGAGTAGTAGTAGGAGATTAGGTTTAATAGAATTTGCATAGGATTTAAAATAGGATTGTAGGCTAATTTGGATTTGGCAGTTAATTAGGGATCAAAAGCAATATGAATAGCAATAGGATTAGCAACCAAAACACCACGAGCACTCAAGAACAAAATAAATAGAACAAGGACCCAATAAAGAGCGAAAACAATAATAACGATCAAGAACAAATCAAGGGATAGAAAAAATCAATCACAAGAAGATCAAAATGAGCAAAAATGAATATATATTGAAAACAACTCCAATATATGGTTTAAAATACAAGAAGAGTATAAATACTCAAGAAAGAAGAAAAAATATACCTAGAATACAAAAAAAATAAAAAACAAGGGTTATAACCGGTGCCCTGCTAGACGAACCGGCCACACCACTCTGAGCATCAGCAGGGTCCACAGGATGTTGGGCAAGCACAACGTCAATTTATGGAACGATCTTCCCTGGGCATGCTCTTCGCGCGAACAAGAAGTACTCCTAACATTGCCGACCTCGAGAATTTGTTTCAACTGGTGAAATTCCGTTTCTAGCTCGACAATTCTTTCCTTGAGGGAATCGTCCCTCGCTTTGAACTTCAGACGAGGCACGCTCCCCACAGAAAACTCAAGGATCGATCTCCTAATTTGAGCCACCTCTAGGCTCCGCTCGAGTACCACATTCTTTAGCTCGTCCCTCTCTGTCGTAGCAGAGAGTAAGGAGTGACGGAGAAATTTGACCCTCGAAGAATCCCTAGTAGTCACCTCCCCCAAAGGATGATCCTCTAAACCAGTAAGAGGCACCTCTCGAGAGACCTCATCTTCACCTCTCATTTCTATGTCTCGCTGAGAAAATACTCTTCTTACGTGACCAAACTCTGCCTTCGCTTTGAAAAGATTCTCTCGCGTGCGGCTAAGAACCAATTCTATCACTTGGAATTTTGTTCGAAGACGTTTGATCTCGGCTGAGAGGTGACTGCCCTCGTCGTATATCACCATATGCTGAGACAAAAAGAGTAAAAGATCACCATAAGAAGGGAAACCCGTGCTATGAAAAACATAAAGGCTTGAATGAGTATTCCTAATCTTCAAGGTAAATTTAAAAAATGGTCAAGTTTTCATTCATCTAGCGATAAAGAACTACAAAAAACGTTGGCCAATCCGCAGTTAGGCAAATACAAAAGTGAGAACCAAAAAAGAAGAAAATAATGGAATTTAAGGGTCCACCTCGCTCGCCACC
Source organism: Hemerocallis citrina (assembly GCA_017893485.1). Lineage (NCBI taxonomy): Eukaryota > Viridiplantae > Streptophyta > Magnoliopsida > Asparagales > Asphodelaceae > Hemerocallis > Hemerocallis citrina. Next base: position 284,119,639 of record CM030358.1, read on the forward strand.
GCCGGGAGGGGGGGGGGGGGGTGGGAAGAACCACCAGCCTCTGAACTACCGACAACTACAGCGAGAGGACCTATCTCCGCCTCGTCCTTTTCCTCCTCTTCCCCCTCATCGGGAAACAATGAATACCCTGAGCGATTGAAGCTGGGGACACGCTCGCACACGTCATCTAATGCTGTGGAGTACGCCTTCCACATATTCTTCTCCAGGTATCCAACGGCCTTCTTCTCTGCCGCTTCCTCGGCCTCTCGCATAGCTACATCTTTCTCCCTGACTTCCTTCTCTCTCTCCATCGCCCTCTCTCGAACGGCTTGCTCCCTCTCCAAAGCGGTATTCTCCTTCTCCTTGGCCAGTGCAGCCTCTAGCAGAGAGACCTGAGCGGCCTGAGACTCCACTAAAAGGGTAGCCGCTTCAGACTCCTTCTTGGCTCTCGATTTCTCGACCCTCTCTCGGTCTTGCACAGCCTTCATCTCATTCTCCTGCTTCGCCACTTGTCTCAACAAGTGGCTAAAGTGGTAGATCACCTACGAAGAAACAAAAACCAAAGTTAAAAACAAAGCTTACGCGAGAAGAAAAAAAAATATCTAAAACTTACCGTCATCTGCGCCTTCGCTATCTGCAAAGCCGAGTCTCCCACGGTCCCATGCTCCATTGAGGCTTTATCTTTTGCCGTGGCCAAGTGGTGAACCACGTCCATGTTGCTAGCCGAGTCCCCAATAAATCCATCATGCCTCCTGACTTGCCAATTGGGGACGAAGATCCTCTTCAGCTCGTCAGTCAAGATGGTCTCTGTCGCAGCCATAAGAGGAGGAGAGTCAAGAGTTAGAGCCTCCAAGAGGGGGAACTCTCCCACAGCAGGGATAGCTGATGTGACGCATGGGGGGGGGACTCCAAATCCACAACAGGAAAGGCACCACTCTCGCTCCTAGCAACCTTCGACGGCGAAGGTGGGATGACGGTCCTCATCCTCTTCCACTCTTCGGCCTGCTTGTCGCTCAGGCCTGAACACCTAGTCATGATGTTGTCAAACTAGATGCCTGCGTCCTCTGCGAATATAAGACAAAATGTGTTAGAGAAATTGGAAAACATGTGCAAACTAAAGAATAAAGACTAACATAAAGAAAAATGCATACTAGGGTTCATCGGGCTAAGACCCCCCAAAGAGAAACTCCTCTGAGATCTCTTTACAATGCAACGTCGGTCGGTCCAAAAGAATTCCAACCATCCTCTCCTCTTTAGGGCTCAGAGACGGTTCCGCCTTCGCCTTCTTCGGCCCATCCTCCCTCCAAACTGTCGGGATACCCCACGGCTCCCGACTCCAGATAAAAAAATATAACACCCTCTAAGATTTAACTAAGTCAGGATTATCCACCAACTTTATGCTCTTCTAAGCCGTAAGATAGAACTGATACTCCGTCTGCGACTTATGATGAATCTTGTGCAACATGCGAAGAACGGTGATGTAACACCCAATGTAACACCAGTCTTTTAAATTTTTTTAAATATTTGATTTATATTATTTTTATTTATGATTTTGAGTATATTTTCTTATATTAACTAATTTTATTTTATTTTATAATGTTTAAATTGGAAATATAGGAGTTTTGAGGTGAGTTTTCTCGGAGCAGATGATTCGAATTTAACCCGATATTTTTTCCGTGCACACATGTATAACCGAGGGTGGGATAATTGATTATTTGAAGTAATTTCTTGGTCCTAGCAAGAAGTTAGAAAATTTAGAGTTCTGGGTTGAAAATAATCCTAAAAATGAGCATTTTATGTGAATTGGGCCTAAGCCCATAACCCTATATACTTATTATTTAAACCCACCTATTTAAAAAATTGCCACTCTCAAAAATCCCTTCCCCTTCCTCTTCTCTCCTTCCACTTTTATGCCAACCGAAACTCAGCCGACCGAAACCTTATTTCTCCAACCTTTGGGTTTCTAATTACCGACCGAAACCACTTCAAGCTTCCAAATCTTTGGGGGTTCTTATGATATTTGGAATGCTCTTCAGCATGGTAGTGTCGGATTGTCAAGAGAACTTCGATAAGGTATATCAATTTGTATCTTTCTTTATGGAATTGTATGCTTTTCATTTCTTTTCATAAAAATCGTAGTAAAAAGATGTTTAGAGTATGTAGAACATGCATAAGGTGAAAGATTTCAATTTTTATGGTAATAATCTGAAAAATTCACAAAACCTAGGATTTAAGTTTAGGAAGGATAAAGAGAATTGTATATATTATATGCTAATAATTATTTGGGATGTAATGAAACAGGGTGGCCATACTCCAGCTTTTTCTTCAAAAAAAAAATTTATTTTGGATGATGTAGAATATTATGGGATAATTTAGAAGCATTTATGAATAATTTTAATAATTATTTGAAAATTTTAAGGAATTTTTCCGGTATCGGGAAATTGTAAAAAAAAGAGTTTATTGGTATAAAAAGAAGATAAATTGCGAGAAATATGTACTAATAATAGACATTATTCCCGAGATGTATATGTAAGTTAATTTTGGGATATAGAAGTTTATTGGGGGTATTTTGCCCTTAAAATATAAAATATCGATTAGAACTCCTCCGATCGAGAGGTAAAACTGGGATTTGGTCATAAAACTAGACAATTGTTGATATGACATGCTTACAGAGATTGTTTATGATGTTTGAGAGCGTCCGATGTGCATTCGGGGGATAGATAACATGTGTTTTGAGTTAATAGCTTATGTGGTTAGATATTTTTTTATTAGGTGTGATAAAGTGAAGTTTGATTAGCGGCCGGGCGAGCGAGGAGTATATTCTTGTCGATTCGTCAGGTGAGTATGATTATACTTGGTATACTTTATGTTGTGGTAAACTTTGAGATGTATTTGATGTGTTTGTAATAGTTATGATCGGATAAAATAACAGAAAATACGGAATTTTAATAAGTTGAAATTGTGCTATATAGTGAATTGTCATGATTTTGAATATTTGGTGTTATTAGTGATATATTGGGTATATATATGATAATATGAAGTAGTTGGGATTTGATATATATATATGATATGTGGGTAATAAAGTAGAATTCATATGATAAAAGATAAAATTAATGATTTGGTATACGAATGATATATAGATGTTGGAGGGGAAATTAATGTGTGATAACATGATGTGATAAACTAAATAACATGGTATACACATATTATGTGATAATGTGACAAGATAAATAATATGGTACGTTCATGATATGTAATAATATGATGTAGTAATCTTATAAGTTAAATAACATGCTGTATGCATATATGTGATATAATGAGAAGATAAATAACATGGTGAAGGCCAAATCTGTGATGATATGTTGAGATAAAATATGGGATGATATATGACAATAAAATGAGATAAAAAGATGAGATGAAAATGATTATAAAGCTAAATTTTGTTGACCATGACCCATAGAAATCCTGGGGGTTTGGGCTAGACCTCATAATACCGAAGGACCGGCTTGGGGTGCGGTGTTTATTAACCAAACAATGTTTGAGGTGCGCTGTTTTTTTTTATTGCCCAAGCTATCGGCTTGAGGCCCGGTTATTACCCAATTTATTTGGGGTTCGGTGATTATTACCCAGGCTATCGGTTGGGTTGCGGTGATATATTACCCAAGTTCTATTTGGGGTGCGGTGATTATTATCCAAACTATGTTTGGGATGCGGTGATTATTACCCAAGTTTTACTTGGGGTGCGGTGTATTCTCTCGATGGCATAGGCTAGGAGGAAGACGTAGCCTTGGATGCGTAAGACCCTTAGTCGGCAAAGGACCGCATGTTTACCCGGCTAACAACTTTCAGTATTTGGGATACTGTGCTCACTGGTCGACAAATTAATAAAATGAGTAAATATGAAATGAGAATGAGAAAGTAAGAAAAGTATATGATGCGAAATGAGAACGAGCAAGTAAAGAAAGTAATTGATGTGAAATGAAAATGAGAAAGCAAGGTATGTGTATGAATTGAAATAAATATGAAAAGTAAAGAAATTGTGTTATGTGAATATATGAAAAGTGAAGAAATTATGTTATGGGAATAAATATGAAAAGTGAAGAAAGTTGTGGCATGGGAATGAATATGAGAAGTAAAGAAAATGTGTTATGTATTATATGAATGAAAAGTAAAGTAAGAAGTATTATGAGAATGAAACGTAAAGTGTATTATGTGACGAATAATAAAAGTAAGTGATATTAAGTGATGAGAATGGTCATTCACATAAAACATGATATGATATGAGTTTTGTGTGCCGTGAAATTGTGTCGAGGAACTACTCGTCCGCTAATTCTATGAAAATTGTGGGAACTACCTGCCTTGACACAACTCCCAAGGCGGATCAGTGGGGTGTTGATATGATAGTTGTATTTTGAGATGAAAAGTAAAGCAAGCTGTAAGATGAAAATGAGAAAACTAAAGTGATGTATATTACCCAAGTTATTGGCATGGGGTGTGGTGTATATTATCCAATTTATCTAGGGTGCAGTGTTATATTACCTGATATGGCAAAAAATAGGGTCAAATCGGAACCGTTCAAATCGGGCACGAATCTTAAAGCTCAGAGGTAAAACGGCAATTTCACCTACAAACGGGTCTAAAATAGGGACTGGGTCTTTCTTCAAAGCCCAATAACTCACGAACGGATCTGCCTTAACTGGGTGCGGGTTCCAACCCGTAAGAAACCCAGTCCAGCTGGATAGAATTAGGGTTTATGATTGTCCCTAATCAACGGCCCTGATTCGCTCTATCCTTTCACTGGGAATTAGGAATTCCATCCCAAAAATTGTCCCAAAGGCGGCTATAATGTAATACCCCGATTTTCATTTATGAAAATTATTTATTTTTTTTGTACGTTTTGTGCACGTGCAATTTTTGCAGTATAAAACCTTATAATTACTTTCAATATGGATAATGTGTGTGTGTGTGCGTGTGTGTGTGTGTGTATATATATATATATATATATATATATATATATATATATGTGTACATGTGTTCACTAATTATTTTTATAATAGGCCCATTTTTCTTCAAATAAACATAAGCCTTCTTTTTAGCCCAAATCTAATTTAATTTTTTTATAAACCATTATTTGGCCTATTAAATGAAGCCCATGAGCTATTTCTTCTTTTATTACAACTTGTAATGTAGAATATTTTTATAAGAGTATTTTTATAAAAAATATAATGCACAACTTTTTAAATGGAGAACAAATGAATCCACGTGCATTGCACGTACACGTGCAAGTAGCACACATAGTGGGCCGGTTTAGGTATGGAGGGAAAAAGAAAAAAAAAGAGTGGAGTTATGGGTGGTAGTTGTTTGAATCATGGTTGATTACTACAACTTCCCCTTCAATCCTAACCTTTTATTTTTAACTCCTAGATTGATCCTAGCCCTTCATTTGCTCCAATTTTTAGTATAAATAACCCCCCCTAGCCTAGTTATTCTTGTACTTTTCATTTCTCCAAAACCTATAGTAGAAAATACAATTGTTAGTAGTGTAGTAAGTGAGATAAAAGATTGAGAGTTGTGGGTTGTGCTTGCACCAAAGGAAGGCCGGCATCAAGGAGGGCTCGGGATTGCACTTTGAAGGCCGGTTTTGCACATCAAGGAGGAGGAGGAACGCTCTTTTGGCAAGCTTGCGAAGGACTCTTTTGTTTAGGAGGTGTTGCAATATTTATTCTCTCCAAATAAGGTGGGTTATTTTCCATGTTTCTAATTAGATATCATGCTAAGGTTGATTAAATTGATAATGCATGAAAGAAACTAATAAGAGCACCTTTAATTGGAAAAAGGCTTGTTAGTTGATTGAATTGATGCTAAATAGATTGCATGTTATTCCATCATGAATCTTGAGTTGTATGTGAATTGTTTGTAGCTGTGAAATGCTTGAATTAAAATTTGTTGTTAGTATCAAAACTAAATTCAAATGCTAGTAGATGAAATTGTTGCTTTATGTGCTTAGATGGACTTTTGAGATAATGTTTAGCATGAGTAACCTAAAATATATTTTTGGGTTTGTAAAAGAAAAATAAATAAGGAATTGATATAGGAAATGTTAATGTTAAGTTGTATAAGAAATATCGAAATGAGATGTGGTAGTAGTAGTATACAATTTAAGTTAATTGTATGAAAAAAATGTGTTTAATTACTGGGAAAATTATTTTTAAATTACTGGAGTGTTAAACTATGTTTAATTAGACATTATGGAGATTTACAAGAAATTTAGTAAAATGCAAAACTCAAATGAGAGCTTTTGAACATCGAAATGTTCTAATTGAACAGAGGATGGATTTAATTAAAATGCGAGTTGTATTCAAGACAACTTGAGCCTATAGCTCAATTGGTCAGGAGACTCTCTAATTCTACTGTGTGTGCGGCTTGTTCCCTTGGATCGCTGGTTCGATACTTGAGAAACCCAAATTTTTATGTGCGTTTGTAAAAATTTAATGAATTTCCAACCCGAGAGCATTTAATACTCTCAATCCCCTTTTATATCGAACGGCACAATTGGCCACATGGCCAGAGCGTGCGGCTTGCTTCCTGTGGGTTGCTGGTTCGAATCCTGGCCTCGGCCAGAATAATATCTTTTTGAAAAAAAAAATGTCTTTTGTGGTTTCTTGATGTGTAAAAATTATGGAAAAAAATACTATTATTATTCTAAAAACATGTGTGACTTATGAAAAATAAGTTGGGAGTTATTGGGATAAAATAAAGTATATTTGGGAATAAAAATGTGGTTGGAACTATAGTTTTACACTTGTATATTTTGTGAAAAATGCGTTTTTTCAAAGGACTTGAGATAAATGCTAGAAAAGAAAATATAACAAAGAAAGAAAGTATATATTGTGATGTTGGTATGGATTATTCTTATTAAAGAATAGCGTGACACTAATGAGTTTGTGAATATTCATTTTGGCTATATATTTGGTGATATGATTTTAATGTGGAAATAAATGTTGTGAAATACACGATGTATAATTGAACTCCATGAATGGTTATTTTGACTCATGAATAATTTAGAAATCATGTGATTGGAAAAAAGAAATGTTATTGCGTATGACAACTCAAACATGTGAATTTGTGAATCAAAATTTGAAATTAGGGTGCAGCCAAAACTCACACCAGCAAGTGAAAAGTGATGAAATAAGATTATTGATATTGAAAAGACCAAGGTTGGTCATGTGAAATTGAAGAAATAAGACCGGTAGTAGTGAGAGGGCAAACTCTAGGAGATTAATTTTGTTCATGATTTCATTAAATTAAGAATTTAGTACATAGTGAAGAGGTGATGAAAGTAAGAGAAAAACACGAGTATGAGGACCATCGGATTGGCGGTCTGAGAGTGAGCCACAGAATGCATGCTTGATGCGTCAGGACATGGCGTGGGCACTACTTCGAATTATCGTCCCGGTGGCGACGCTTGTGGGATGTTTGGTGACTGCAAGAGGATCGTGTGCCATGAAGGAGGTTGAATTGTCCATAGATAGTCTTCACGATGTGTCGTGACATGACGTGGGATTCCCCTCCAGTTTTTCTGTACATGAGTTTGTACTTATAGATCATCTAGAATACTTACCGTAGTTACAGTAGTAGATTAAGTCATGATGAAGGATTGAACCCTACAAAATGAAGAACGATTAAGAGGCTTTCCCTCGGACCTATGTAGTATGGGATGCATAGGATCCGAACAAGTGTGCATTAGTGTCATGTAATGTAAATGATTGCATTAAGGACTAAGTGCACAATCACAACACGACATCAATAGTGTATTCCCTTTAGTTTGATATGTGACAAGTTTGTGTTTGTTAAATATGGAAAATCAGTTATACTGTTTCCGGCATAGAGAGGATGGCCGTGTATAATTTTCGTCGGTTGAATAAACTTACGTACCCACAGTTTTGTATGCAGGGTAAATGACATGATAAAGATTAAAGGAGAAATGATGCTTAGCGATTATTCAAATGTGGATGTACCTTTATATAAATGTTGTAAAATTGCTTCCACTGTAAAATGTAAAGTGTAAAGATTTCTTGTAACTCTGATGTAAAGTGAAAAGTTTTAAATTCCTTGTAAAATTGTACGAAAGAACTGTAAAGATCCTGTGGAATCTCGAATTCAGTGTATTTTGGAATTCGGATCGTTACAGAGTGGTATCAGAGTTACGCTTCACACTTGTACAAAATTATAAGGAACGACACCCTAGAAGTGGACATTAGAGTGTGTGTTGAGTCTAGAAATTTAAATGTAAGTTACTTATATTTGTGTTGCTCTATGACTTATGCTTCTTCCTCCCTATTTCTAGGATGGCTGATCACTTCGACCCTGCTGGAGACGACAATTGGCATATCATCGAGCAAGGTTACTATCCTAGACAAGCAGATTCCGAGGAAAAGTACTACCCCGAGCAAGCAGACTCCGAAAGAGAGGAATGGCCTGAGTCCCGAGAGATTACTCCACCTCCGAATTCATCTGATGACTCTTTTGAAGAAGAAGAAGAACCAGTTCCAAGTAGTCTTGTGATATCTCTTCAGAGGCAGGTAGAAACACTGCGGGAGAGAGTCGGACTATTGGAGGCTCAGTTGGCAAAGCACAAGGATGATTTCGTGGTTCTCAGTCATCATGTATGGGAACTCGAGAAGAGGAAAAATATGACCGATGTGCTGAAGGAAGAAGTTGAAGAACTACGGGGAGATCTTCGTGAAGCCAAAAGGAACCGTAGGAGTTAGACCATTGTATCATCTACTGCTTTCATTTTGATGTCAAAAATGTTTTAAAATCGAATGTATAAAGTTTAAAATTCAATGAAATGGAAATATTGACTTGAAAATTCATGTTTCACACTTCGAATTTAATGGATCTTTTGCATCAGAACATGGCTAGATGAAGAGCAAGAAATGGTGAAGGTCTGGACTTGAAAACGGAACTCGCGAGGGTGTATCAGACACTCAACGCCGTGGCCATGAATCAGAACCAAGGAAGGGTACCTGCGAATCCGGTGCCCGAAGCAATCAAACTCGTGGAATCATTCAAGCGGATGAAACCGTCGGTGTTTGAAGGGAAGTCAGATCCTGATATGGCTGACAACTGGATCAGGCAGGTAGAGACTATCTTCGAAGTCTTGGAAACCCCTGAAGGCAGCAAGGTGAAGTTGGCGACTCTGCAATTTGAGAAGGATGCGGCTGTGTGGTGGCAGTCGATGAAGCATACAATGGGAGGTATTGTTCTTGGCTGGGAGGAATTTTTGGAGGAAGTCCGCAGTGATTACTTTCCTTCAGACGTCCAGGAGAAGAAGGCCATGGAGTTACTATCACTGCAACAAGGTGGCATGTCAGTTAGGGAGTATGAGACTAAATTTACTCAGCTCTCAAGGTATGCTCCCGAACTGGTAATGGATGAGGCAAAGAAGGCTCGTAAGTTTGAGCATGGATTGAGGCCGAGCTTGAGGTCCCGAATGATACCTCTTGGTATCAGAAGATTTGACAAACTGGTCAAACGCGCGGCAGCCATGGAAGCAGACATGGAGCAGTTTCATGTTGTTCAAAATCGGAGGAACAACTGGAAGTCTGAGAAGAGGCCCGCAAATTCTAGAAATTTCAAGGGTCAACCATCAGCACGAAGGTTCAAACCGACAGGGGCGAACGCTATCAATGTGGTTAGAGGACCCCAGAACAATATTGTGAGACCTCCTGTAGTAAATTACTACAACTGTGGTGAGACGGGACATTACCAATCTCAATGCCCCAAGCTATGGAATGGTAATCGCAATGTACCAATGCAGCAGACTGGAAAGCGACCGTACCAACAAGGGCAAGTATTTGCCTTGAGTGAAGCTGATGCCGATGAGGTAGATCATGTCATCACTAGTACGAGGGCGGATGTTTAGAGGTTCATGTTGTTTCTTTTTCCCATTTATTTAGTGAACTGTTACGTAATGGGTGTGTATTATGTAACAGGAGAACTTTATTTGAATAGAATGAAAGCTGTTGTTTTGTTCGATACTGGATCCTCTCATACTTTTGTGTCTCCTAAATTTGCTAAAGTGTTAGGAGTTGAACCGAAGATTTTTCCAGGTAAGATCTTAGCAGTAGCTACTCCATCAGGGGAAACTTTAACCACTGATCGGTTTATACGGATTGTGAGATTGTGATTGGAGACAGAATCTTCAGAATTGATCTAATCGAGCTGACTATCTTGGGAGTCGATGTTATCATTGGCATTGATTGGATGTTGTTGTACAGTGCAAGCATCGAGTGTAAGAAAAAGACGATAACAGTGAAGGCTCCAGGTGGACCTGAAGTCAATTTCCAAGGAAAGAAGAAGTGTTCCAGGCTGGTGGCAGCTATCTGTAAGGGAGAGATTCCTGTGGAAGTGCAAAGGATTCCTGTGGTTCGGGACTATCCGACTGTGTTCTTGGATGATTTTCCTGGGTTACCCCCGCAACGTGATATAGAGTTCAGCATCACCATTCAACCGGGAAGTGCACCCATTTCTAAGGCACCGTATAGGATGGCTCCTGTGGAACAGGATGAGGTGAAACAGCAAATTGAGGAACTGTTGGAGAAAGGCTTTATTCAACCTAGTGCGTCGCCTTGGGGAGCACCAGTGCTTTTGGTAAAGAAGAAGGATGGTTCGATGAGGATGTGCATCGATTACCGAAAGCTGAATAAGGTCACTGTTCAGAATAAGTATCCTATTCCCCGAATTGATGACTTGTTTGATCGTCTACAAGGAGCTGCTGTTTTCTCCAAAATAGATCTTCGATCAGGATATCACCAAGTTCGAGTGAAAGCTGAAGATGTGCACAAAACTGCATACAGAACTCGACATGGGCATTATGAATTCTTAGTTATGTCATTTGGAGTGACGAATGCACCCGCAATCTTCATGGATTTGATGAACAGAGTTCTGAGGCCGTTCATTGATTCTTTCGTCGTGGTGTTTATCGACGATATCCTCGTGTACTCCAAGTTAGAAAAGGAGCACACCGAGCATCTGGAAGCAGTTTTGAGGAAGCTGGAAGAGCAGGAGTTGAATGCCAAGCTATCCAAGTGCGATTTCTGGAAATCTGAAGTGGCATTCCTAGGTCACATCCTTTCTAAGGAGGAAGTGGCGACTGATCCTCAGAAGATAGAGGTAGTGAGAGATTGGGCTAGGCCTACTACAGTGAAGGAAGTCAGAAGTTTTCTTGAATTGACTGGATACTACAGGAGATTCATTCAAGGTTATGCTCAATTAGCCATACCGCTCACTGGTTTGACCAAGAAGAATGTGGACTTCAAGTGGACTGAGCAATGTGAGGCAAGCTTTCAGGAGTTGAAAGAGAATCTGACTACTGCACCTATTTTAGCTTTGCCTAGAGCAGGTGTTGAGTATGATGTTTACAGTAATGCTTCACATCGAGGGCTTGGTTGTGTCTTAATGCAAGAAGGAAGAGTAATCGCTTATGGGTCTAGGCAACTACGACCGCATGAGAAGAATTACCCGAATCATGATCTGGAGTTGGCTGCGATTATCTTTGCCTTGAAGCAATAGAAACACTACGTGTACGGTGAGAAATTGAACATGTATACGGACCACAAGAGTTTGAAGTACATATACCAGTAGAAGGATCTGAATTTGAGGCAACGAAGATGGTTTGAAGTGCTTGAGGACATGCGACCTGAGATCAAGTATCATCCTGGGAAAGCTAATGTTGTTGCTGATGCACTTAGTCGCAAGAGCAGTTTATTCAATTTGATTACAACTCAGAAGCATCTGGTGGAAGAATTGGATCGGGCTGGAATTGAAGTTGTCTTGCATGGATTGGGAGCATCTTTAGCTCAGTCGAGGCTTCAGCCTACTTTGAATGGAAGGATTATTGCAAGTCAAGAGGTTGATGCTGATATCTTGGAGATGAAGGAGCAGGTTGGTGCTGACAGGTTGCCCGGATTTCAAATCAAGGATGGAGTGCTGTGGTTCGGAGATAGACTACATTCCAAATCAGGCGGACCTGAAAGAGAGTATTCTTCAGGAGGCACATGCTACTCTTTTTTAAGTACATCCTGGGAGTACTAAGATGTACATAGACATCAAACAGCATTTCTGGTGGTCAGGTTTGAAGCGGGATGTGGCTGAATTTGTGGCGAAGTGTGAGGTTTGTCAGTAAGTCAAAGCCGAGAATCAGAGACCCGGAGGCCTATTACAACCGTTACCTATTCCGGAATGGAAGTGGGATAACATCAGTATGGATTTCATTACGGGATTGCCCAAGAGTCCTAAAGGCAATGATGTGATTTGGGTTATAGTCGATCGACTAACCAAGTCCGCTCACTTTTTGGCGATGAAACTCACTGCTTCGATGGACAAGTTAGCTGAGTTGTATGTTGGCGAGATCGTCAGGCTTCATGGTGTTCCGTCAACTATTGTGTCTGATCGGGATGCACGGTTTACTTCGCATTTCCGGAGGAGTCTTCAGACAGCTTTGGGTACCAAGACAGATTTCAGCACTGCTTTTCATCCGCAAACCGATGGGCAGACCGAGAGAGTCAACCGTATTCTTGAGGATATGCTTCGGTGTTGTGTACTAGACTTTGGAGGCAGTTGGGAAAGGCATTTACCTTTGGTAGATTTTGCCTACAACAACAGTTTTCAGACCAGTATTGGAATGGCGTCGTACGAAGCTTTGTATGGCAGGAAGTGCAGAACGCCTGTTTGTTGGTTTGAAGTTGGGGAGCGTCAATTGTTTGGGCCTGAGCTTGTACAGCAAACCTCTGAAAAGATTGATCTGATCAGGAAAAGGTTGGTAGAGGCTCAGAGCAGGCAGAAGAGCTATGCAGACAACCGGAGAAGGGACCTTGAGTTTGAGGAAGGTGACTTCATCTTTCTGAAAGTATCGCCCAGTAAAGGTGTGATTCGATTTGGCAAAGGCGGGAAGTTAGCCCCGAGGTTTATAAGCCCGTACAAGATATTGAAAAAGATCGGAAAAATTGCTTACCGGCTTGAGTTACCAGAAGAGTTATCTCAGGTGCACAATATCTTTCATGTGTCTATGCTGAGAGGTTACATTCCAGATCCGAGTCATCATTTGCCTGACGTGCCGGAAGGTTTGCATTTGGATCTCAATTACATCGAGTCTCCTGTTGAGATTGTTGATCGTCGAGAGAAAGTATTGAGGAATAAGACGATACCGATGGTCAAGGTGTCTGGAGAAACCATTTAGTTGAAGAGGATACTTGGGAGTCTGAGGAGAGGATGTTGAAGGATTATCCTGAGCTTTTTACTTGATTTGTATTTTGTATTTTTTTCTTGTGTTTGTTGTGAGTGTTTTGTTTCTCGCACTTGACTGTAGTTCCGGGGACGGAACTATTCTAAGGAGGGAGTGTTGTAATACCCCGATTTTCATTTATGAAAATTATTTATTTTTTTCGTACGTTTTGTGCACGTACAATTTTTGCAGTATAAAACCTTATAATTACTTTCAATATGGATAATGCGTGTGCGTGTGTGTGTGTGTGTGTGTGTGTGTGTGTGTGTGTATATATATATATATATATATATATATACATGTGTTCTCTAATTATTTTTATAATAGGCCCATTTTTCTTCAAATAAACATAAGCCTTCTTTTTAGCCCAAATCTAATTTATTTTTTTTGTAAACCATTATTTGGCCCATTAAATGAAGCCCATGAGCTATTTCTTCTTTTATTACAACTTGTAATGTAGAATATTTTTATAAGAGTATTTTTATAAAAAGTATAATGTACAACTTTTTAAATGGAGAACAAATGAATGCACGTGCATTGCACGTACACGTGCAAGTAGCACACATAGTGGGCCGGTTTTGGTATGGAGGGAAAAAGCAAAAAATAGTGGAGTTATGGGTGGTAGTTGTTTGAATCATGGTTGGTTACTACAACTTCCCCTTCAATCCTAACCTTTTATTTTTAACTCCTAGATTGATCCTAGCCCTTCATTTGCTCCAATTTTTAGTATAAATGCCCCCCCCCCTAGCCTAGTTATTCTTGTACTTTTCATTTCTCAAAAACCTATAGTAGAAAATACAATTGTTAGTAGTGTAGTAAGTGAGATAAAAGATTGAGAGTTGTGGGCTGTGCTTGCACCAAAGGAAGGCCGGCATCAAGGAGGGCTCGGGATTGCACTTTGAAGGCCGGTTTTGCACATCAAGGAGGAGGAGAAACGCTCTTTTGGCAAGCTTGCGAAGGACTCTTTTGTTTAGGAGGTGTTGCAATATTTATTCTCTCCAAATAAGGTGGGTTATTTTTCATGTTTCTAATTAGATATCATGCTAAGGTTGATTAAATTGATAATGCATGAAAGAAACTAATAAGAGCACCTTTAATTGGAAAAAGGCTTGTTAGTTGATTGAATTGATGCTAAATAGATTGCATGTTATTCCATCATGAATCTTGAGTTGTATGTGAATTGTTTGTAGCTATGAAATGCTTGAATTAAAATTTGTTGTTAGTATCAAAACTAAATTCAAATGCTAGTAGATGAAATTGTTGCTTTATGTGCTTAGATGGACTTTTGTGATAATGTTTAGCATGAGTAACCTAAAATATATTTTTGGGTTTGTAAAAGAAAAATAAACAGGGAATTGATATAGGAAATGTTAATGTTAAGTTGTATAAGAAATATCGAAATGAGATGTGGTAGTAGTAGTATACAATTTAAGTTAATTGTAAGAAAAATATGTGTTTAATTACTGGAAAAATTATTTTTAAATTACTGGAGTGTTAAACTATGTTTAGTTAGACATTCTGGAGATTTACAAGAAATTTAGTAAAACGCAAAACTCAAATGAGAGCTTTTGAACATCGAAATGTTCTAATTGAACAGAGGATGGATTTAATGCGAGTTGTATTCAAGACAACTTGAGCCTATAGCTCAATTGGTCAGGAGACTCTCTAATTCTACTGTGTATGCGGCTTGTTCCCTTGGATCGCTGGTTCGATACTTGAGAAACCCAAATTTTTATGTGCGTTTGTAAAAATTTAATGAATTTCCAACCCGAGAGCATTTAATACTCTCAATCCCCTTTTATATCGAACGGCACAATTGGCCACATGGCCAGAGCGTGCGGCTTGCTTCCTATAGGTTGCTGGTTCGAATCCTGGCCTCGGCCAGAATAATATCTTTTTGAAAAAAAAATGTCTTTTGTGGTTTCTTGATGTGTAAAAATTATGGAAAAAATTACTATTATTATTCTAAAAACATGTGTGACTTATGAAAAATAAGTTGGGAGTTATTGGGATAAAATAAAGTATATTTGGGAATAAAAATGTGGTTGGAACTATAGTTTTACACTTGTATATTTTGTGAAAAATGCGTTTTTTCAAAGGACTTGAGATAAATGCTAGAAAAGAAAATATAACAAAGAAAGAAAGTATATATTGTGATGTTGGTATGGATTATTCTTATTAAAGAATAGCGTGACACTAATGAGTTTGTGAATATTCATTTTGGCTATATATTTGGTGATATGATTTTAATGTGGAAATAAATGATGTGAAATACACGATGTGTAATTGAACTCCATGAATGGTTATTTTGATTCATGAATAATTGAGAAATCATGTGATTGGAAAAGAGAAATGTTATTGGGTGTGACAACTCAAACATGTGAATTTGTGAATCGAAATTGGAAATTAGGGTGTAACCAAAACTCACACCGGCAAGTGAAAAGTGATGAAGTATGATTATTGATATTGAAAAGACCAAGGTTGGTCATGTAAAATTGAAGAAATAAGACCGGTAGTAGTGAGAGGGCTAACTCTAAGAGATTAATTTTGTTCATGATTTCATTAAATTAAGAATTTAGTACATAGTGAAGAGGTGATGAAAGTAAGAGAAAAACACGAGTATGAGGGCCATCGGATTGGCGGTGTGAGAGTGAGCCACAGAATGCATTCTTGATGCGTCAGGACATGGCATGGGCACTACTCCGGAATTATCGTCCCGGTGGCGACACTTGTGGGATGTTTGGTGACTGCAAGAGGATCGTGTGCCATGAAGGAGGCTAATTGTCCATAGATAGTCTTTACGATGCGTCGTGACATGACATGGGATTCCCCTCCAGTTTTTCTGTACATGAGCTTGTACTCATAGATCATCTAGGATACTTACCGTAGTTACAGTAGTAGATTAAGTCATGACGAGGGATTGAACCCTACAAGATGAAGAACGATTAAGAGGCTTGCCCTCGAACCTATGTAGTATGGGATGCATAGAATCCGAACAAGTGTGCATTAGTGTGTCATGTAATGTAAATGATTGCATTAAGGACTAAGTGCACAATCACAACACGACATCAATAGGGACCCTTTAGTTTGATATGTGACAAGTTTGTGTTTGTTAAATATGGAAAATCAGTTATACTGTTTCCATCATAGAGAGGATTGCCGTGTATAATGTTCATCGGTTGAATAAACTGACGTACCCACAGTTTTGTATGCAGGGTAAATGACATGATAAAGATTAAAGGAGAAATGATGCTTAGCAATTATTCAAATGTGGATGTACCTTTATATAAATGTTGTGAAATTGCTTCCACTGTAAAATATAAAGTGTAAAGATTTCTTGTAATTCTAATGTAAAGTGAAAACTTTTAAATTCCTTGTAAAATTATACGAAAGAAGTGTAAAGATCCTGTGGAATCTCAAATTCAGTGTATTTTGGAATTCGTGGCGTTACATATAAATACCCCCCATCCCCCACCATTAAGAGGTTATCAATCTTTTGCCAATCAAAGCTCATTCATAATCTTTTCTGATTACTGACTTGAGCATCGGAGGGTGCATCACCGGGATCAACCCTGGTGTTTCGCACTTTTTGCAGGTTCACGGCAGCGGCAAGAGACCAAGTCAACAAGTTAGTGAAGGTCAATAGGTCAACAGGTTTGTTTTATTGTTTTCTACAAGAATCCACAAAATCATCTGTTTGCTCCCGCACCAAAATTAGCAGCAACAGATTTGCACCGTCTGTGGGAACGAAAAAGCAACCTGACCTAACTTCATCAGCGATACTAGTTTCAAGCCATGCATCCAAAACAGAAGGGAAAGGCAGAGGTCTCCAGCCGAAGAACCACTTCTCTTCCTCCTCCCCCTCCTCCAACTCAATGTGCTCCTCCTCAACAGGCCTCTCCAGGATCTCGGGGGGCTGCCCAGGGGGGCTCCCGTTGGAGTCATCCGAAGAAACATCCTCCTCATGACCATGTCGCGGGTCCCAGTTCTTCAGTTGAATCTATGGCTTCTCAAAGCCCTCCCGAGCGGGATCTTCATCAAGTGATTGCCGACCACCAAAAGGGGGTTGACCTCAGAACTCGCCTGAATGGATGGCGAGCCCTTGGGCGAGTCCATCAACCTGAGCACACAGGGACCTCAAGAGTCCGGACCCCCCGCCGACCGAGGACTAGAAGATCCCCTCCCCCGAGGAGGCGAAGAGAGTCCCCTCAGCGTCATCGGCGGAGAACTCATTCTCCAATAAGCCAAGCCACACAAAGGGACCGCCAAGCTGGAGTGGCACCAGTCACAAGGGCAGATCTTCAAGACTTCCAAGCGACAGTCTTACGGGACCTCAATATCGCCCCGAAGAACAACCAGAGGCCACCTACTCAAGAGCCAGCTAGGTGCCACCGCCTTCGCACTCATAGTCCTCGTCCATCTCCAAGCTACCATCGCCGCAGCCCCAGTCCACCCTCGTACGAAGATGAGTTCCGGGGCTCGGCAAGATATGATCAAAGAGAAGACTCAGTCTACCGCCGTCTCCTTGAGATGGAGAGGCGCCTGGGCCGAATTGACAGGGAAGAAGAGCAACGGGCAATAAACCTCCGCCCGAGCATACCTCCATTCTCCCGCACCATCATGGAGGCCCCCGTCCCAGAGAACTTCAAGCCGCCTCACTTTGAGGTGTATACCAGGGAGTTGGACCCCGCGGATCACATAGAGAGTTTCAAAACTCTCATGATGATCCACCACGCTTCAGACGCCCTCCTCTGCAAGATCTTCCTTGCCACGCTGAAGGGTTCTGCGAGAGAATGGTACTCTTGACTTGCCCAGGCCTCCATTTCTCGTTCGATCAGTTCGAAGGGCTCTTCCTTACTTAATTCATGAGTAGCTGCCGGGCCGAGAAAACAAGTGTATCTCTGGTGACCCTCAACCAAGAAAAGGGTGAACGCCTAAGGGATTATGTTCGACGCTTCACCGCCGAAGCCCGGTCCATTTCCTCCCTCAACCAATCAGTATCCTCTGCCGCATTCGAGCACAACATCACCGACGCTCGCCTTAAGGCGACCCTTGCTAAGAAACCTCCTCGGGACTTCTCAGAACTCCTACTTAGGGTGGAGAAGTACATACGAGTGGAAGAGGCTCTCTGTAGTACCTCGTATTTTCAAACATTATTTTAAATATTTGAAAATGAATTAAAATAATTTTCTGGAGATTTAATAAATATTTTCTAAAGATTTATCTTTTACACGTGCGAAACACGTACAAATATTTTTTGTGTAAATAACCAATTTTATATTTTTAGTAAATTCTCCTAATTATAATGGATAATATTCCAAATTCTGGGATTTTTCTGAATAAAGAAACTATTTTTATAAATACCTCGAAAGAGAGGGGCTTTTATGTAAAAAAAGTCGTTTGGATCTGAAATCAGTTATGAAAATTTGTTTTTACTGATATTTTGGTTTCCTATGGTTAGCATTTAAATTTAAATATATCTAGATTTGATTTAAAGTCGATTTGGTGAAGATTTAAACAAAAAGGGTGTTTTTGCAAATATGGAATTTATGTAGAATCTTGTGCAAATATTTTTCTGGAAAGTAAAAGTAAAAAATTTTGATTGGAAAATATAATATGTATTATTAGATATTATTTCTGATTTTTTTGGATTTTTATGAATATTTTATGATATATTTACAAATATTACAAAGGGGAGGGCTTTTGTGCAAAATTGCCACCCTGAGTGGTAAATCCGGATTTTTCTTATTTACTGGGCTGTACTGGATTGCTGGACAACTCAGTGATAAGAAAATTTGATTTGGTTTTGATTTAGTTAACCTATTTTAACTAAGAAAAGGTTATATATGTAAAGTTATATTTTGGAAGGACTATTTTGCAAATGTATTTCTAAAACCCTAAATCCTTATTTCCGGCCTGTATAAAAGAGGGTGTGCAGCCGTCATTCGCTGCACAACACAAGTTTTATTATATCTTTTATTTTCTTGGTGATTGAAGAGGAGGATTTTAGATCTCACAAAAGAGGGGCTTTCTTGTTGGATCTCTTCATTCCTAAGGTGAGTGACATTGTTTTGTTTTATTTTGTTTTGTGTAGGTTGTAGATGAGTGATATAATTGTTTGGTTGTTTTGTTTGTTTCTCTTTGATTTGTGCGTGTCATATGAGAATGATATGAATGTTTAGATTGATTTGGATGTTGAATATGTTGGATGGATGAAAATTTGGATCTCCGAGAAGAACTCTAGATACCTGCATATGAATGATGTTAGATCTGTTGAGAACCTAAATAAATTGTTAGTGGGCTAATAATGTTATATTTTCGTGGTGAACAGTCGACTGCTACTGCTTAGAATATATTTTCTTAAAATGTTGGACTATTGTTGATTTGATTGAGTTTGATAGATGTCATGCATTAATTAAATTAAAGATGAGATTTCGGATTATTGGTGAGTTGGATAAAAACAACTTGACCATGATGAGGATAAATTTGTTTTGTTCATGAATCAACTATAGAGAATAGTTGAGATTGAGTTGAGAAATTTTGTGAATGATTAATGGTTTAGAGGACCAGGTTTTGAGGATTTGAGTTATGAGGATTTAAATTGGGGATTTGTGATTTTTGTAAAAGATGTTGTTTGAATTTGGATTTCTCAAATGCTAAGTTTAAATCCAATTATTTTGCTATTAACAAGATTTGGAAAATAAAAGAAAGTTATTTTGATATATGACTGATTCTTAAAAACCCTAGTTTTGTCATATGCACAACCAAAACTATGCAGTCTGTAGGCCGACAGTCGACTGGCATGACCTTTCAGTCGACTGGTACGACCCCGACTGCTATGATCATTAGTTTTCTTGAAAATCCGTTCTGGACAGTCGACTTAAACCCTTTTCAGTTGACTGGCACACTTAGAATATTTTCTTAAAGATTTCTGGAGTTTTCTCTGGTAAGTCGACTTATATTTTCCGGTAAGTCGACTTATGACTTTTATAAGTCAACTTATATTTTCTGGTAAGTCGACTTATGACTTTTATAAGTCAACTTATAACACTTAGCTTATTTTCTTAAAACAATGGAATTTTTTTTCTGGAAAGTCGACTTATGTTTTCTATAGTCGACTGATACTGATGTATCCATATATCTATGAATGTTCTTTCAAATGATTTTTACTTTAAATGCTTTAATCTATAACTTATTATTCTAAAGGTTACTGTTTCTACAAAACATATACTTTCAAGGTATTTTATAGTTATATTGGGATTCTGGAATTATATGAAGATTTGGGTTTTGTTGGAGAGGTTTCTCCTAATGATCGTTTTGACGATGGATTTGTGGATAGTGGTTTTGTTGAGATCTCTAAGAGTTGAGTGGGAGTCCTGTAAACCGGCAGTTGAGATTTGTTGAGTTAGACCTGAGGGGTCTTGGTTTAGTTGTTGTTGAGTATTTAAGTCCGGTAGGATGCACTAGCTCAAGAGATAAGGATTTTTGGTGTTTTAATAATAATCAACGTAAGTATAGGCTCATGGTTTGTTAGTCCAACTAGAGCCATTTAGATGTTCACTTGATGAGGGTCTACGGGCCAATTCATGGAGCGGCAGGGTGCATTGTATGTACCGGGTGTATCTGCACGTTAAGGGTCCTGAAGGCCTATTCGTAGGGTACACGGCAGGGAGATGATTCTCCAGATTTGTTCGCGTGTCGAGGGTCTACGGGCCTATTCACGAAACATGCAGGGTGCATTTGTGTGTTGAGGGTCGGCAGACCTATTCACATAATGTACTGGGTGTATCTGCACGTTGAGGATCATGAAGGCCTATTCGTGGGGTACATGGTATTTAGATGTTCGTGTGTTGAGGGTCTACGGGGCTATTCACGAAACATGCAGGGTGCATTTGTGTATTGAGGGTCAGCAGACCTATTCACAGAATGTACCGGGTGTATCTACATGTTGAGGGTCATGAAGGCCTATTCGTGGGGTACATGGTATTTATATGTTCACGTGTTGAGGATCTACGGGCCTATTCACGGAACATGCACGGTGCATTTGTGTGTTGAGGGTCGGCAAACCTATTCACAGAATGTACCGGGTGTATCTGCACGTTGAGGGTCTTGAAGGCCTATACGTGCGGTACACTGCAGGGAGATGATTCTCCGGTTGTTGTTTTTTAGCTATTGTACCTGATACTTGCGCGTCAAGGGCTGTGACACCTATTCGCAGAGTATTCTGAATCTTGTTTCACATCACCGTAGTAGGATTAGTTGCATAACGAGGGATTATCCCTAAGTCGTAGAGATCGTTAAGGGCTTGCACCGGACTTATGTAGAATGGGATGCGTAGACTCCGACAAGTATGCATTAGAGAGTCAACATATAGAATTGTGTTTTCTTGACTTGGTTTTATGCTTGTGTTTCAAGTTTTCCTACACTTGACACTTAGTCTAGCTTCACTTGTTGTTCATATTTCATGATTTTTTCATGCTTTACATCTTCGTTATCTCTCATTCATTTATCCTTGTTGTTAATACATGCTGTTGATGACTTTATGTTTTATGATTTAATTATGTTGTATGTTTTTATGTCACTCACACCATTTATGGCTGACCCCTTTAGTTTTGGGGGTTAGGGATCATCTCTAGCGTCATGTGTTACAGGTTGTTGCTTAGAGTTTGGAGGTTGGGATGCTTGAGATAGTTTTGGAGATAAATTGATGGAATAGAGCTTTGTGTAAAATTTTGTAAAAAGAAGTGTTGTAAAAAGAATGTTGTAATTCAAAGTGTTTTGTATTCTGCTGTGTGTGTAAATGATTGTTATAATAAAAGTTTGGAATAAAATTATTCGTGTTTTTAGGTTATGTGTACTATTACATTGAAGTTGATGTTGGGATTGTGCCACATATTTTCTAAGATATTACATTCGAAATTCGGGGCGCTACAGATTAGTATCAGAGCATGCTTCAATAGTAATAATAGACATAATATGAAAACCAGCCTGGGTGTGGACACTAGAGAGTGAGTACCTAGGTGTGGACATTAGAGTGTGAGTATCACATAGAGCTGAAACATGATATTTTGATTTGGGGTATGGTTGAGGTTTTGCCATAGGGTATTGATATGAATGTGGA
The DNA here is from genome assembly GCA_017893485.1 of Hemerocallis citrina. Taxonomy (NCBI): domain Eukaryota; kingdom Viridiplantae; phylum Streptophyta; class Magnoliopsida; order Asparagales; family Asphodelaceae; genus Hemerocallis; species Hemerocallis citrina. The sequence continues at coordinate 284,142,027 of CM030358.1, forward strand.
TTGTGTTGTGGTGGTTTTCCTTGGTCATGTCCTTTCTAAGAAGGGAGTGACCACTGACTCTCAGAAGGATGAAGTAGATGGTGGGAGATCAGAGTTGGATGCAGGAGTTCAAAGGTGGTTGCGGCATGACTTCCGATGGCAAGTTATCAGAGTTGTGCAGCGGAATGTTGTTTTTCTGAATTCTTTGCATGATTGGGTTTCTTCTAAATGTTTGTATTTCTTTTGTCGGAATGCATTCTTTCGTGTGATTGTATTTCTTTAAATTATGTTTCTATCCATGAGTTTTCATTCTTTGTTGGTGTGTTTGTTTGAACCCCATTAGCAGTAGTTCTGAGGACAAAACTCTTCTAAGGAGGGAGTGATGTAGTACCTCATATTTTCAAATATAATTTTAAATATTTGGAAATGAATTAAAATGATTTTCTGGAGATTTAATAAATATTTTCTAAATATTTATCTTTTACACGTGCGAAACACGTGCAAATATTTTTGGTGTAAATAACCAATTTTATATTTTTAGTAAATTCTCCTAATTATAATGGATAATATTCCAAATTTTGGGATTTTTCTGAATAAAGAAACTATTTTTATAAATACCTCGAAAGAGAGGGGCTTTTATGTAAAAAAAAGCGGTTTGGATCTGAAATCAGTTATGAAAATTCATTTTTACTGATATTTTGGTTTCCTATGGTTAGCATTTAAATTTAAATATATCTAGATTTGATTTAAAGTCGATTTGGTGAAGATTTAAACAAAAAGGGTGTTTTTGCAAATATGAAATTTATGTAGAATCTTGTGCAAATATTTTTCTGGAAAGTAAAAGTAAAATATTTTGATTGGAAAATATAATATGTATTATTAGATATTATTTCTGATTTTTCTGGATTTTTATGAATATTTTATGATATATTTGCAAATATTACAAAAGGGAGGGCTTTTGTGCAAAATCGCCACCCTGAGTGGTAAATCCGGATTTTTCTTATTTATTGGGCTGTGCTGGATTGCTGGACAACTCAGTGATAAGAAAATTTGATTTGGTTTTGATTTAGTTAACCTATTTTAACTAAGAAAAGGTTATATATGTAAAGTTATATTTTGGAAGGACTATTTTGCAAATGTATTTATAAAACCCTAAATCCTTATTTCCGGCCTGTATAAAAGAGGGTGTGCAGCCGTCATTCGCTGCACAACACAAGTTTTATTATATCTTGTATTTTCTTGGTGATTGAAGAGGAGGATTTTGGATCTCACAAAAAAGGGGCTTTCTTGTTGGATCTCTTCATTCCTAAGGTGAGTGACATTGTTTTGTTTTATTTTGTTTTGTGTAGGTTGTAGGTGAGTGATATAATTGTTTGGTTGTTTTGTTTGTTTCTCTTTGATTTGTGCGTGTCATATGAGAATGATATGAATGTTTAGATTGATTTGGATGTTGAATATGTTGGATGGATGAAAATTTGGATCTCCGAGAAGAACTCTAGATACCTGCATATGAATGATGTTAGATCTGTTGAGAACCTAAATAAATTGTTAGTGGGCTAATAATGTTAGATTTCCGTGGTGAACAGTCGACTGCTACTGCTTAGAATATATTTTCTTAAAATGTTGGACTATTGTTGATTTGATTGAGTTTGATAGATGTCATGCATTAATTAAATTAAAGATGAGATTTCGGATTATTGGTGAGTTGGATAAAAACAACTTGACCATGATGAGGATAAATTTGTTTTGTTCATGAATCAACTATAGAGAATAGTTGAGATTGAGTTGAGAAATTTTGTGAATGATTAATGGTTTAGAGGACCAGGTTTTGAGGATTTGAGTTATGAGGATTTAAATTGGGGATTTGTGATTTTTGTAAACGATGTTGTTTGAATTTGGATTTCTCAAATGCTAAGTTTAAATCTAATTATTTTGCTATTAACAAGATTTGGAAAATAAAAGAAAGTTATTTTGATATATGACTGATTCTTAAAAACCCTAGTTTTTTCATATGCACAACCAAAACTATGCAGTCTGTAGGCCGACAGTCGACTGGCATGACCTTTCAGTCGACTGGTACGACCCCGGCTGCTATGATCATTAGTTTTCTTGAAAATCCGTTCTGGACAGTCGACTTAAACCCTTTTCAGTTGATTGGCACACTTAGAATATTTTCTTAAAGATTTCTGGAGTTTCTCTCTGGTAAGTCGATTTATGACTTTTTAAGTCGACTTATATTTTCTGGTAAGTCGACTTATGACTTTTATAAGTCAACTTATATTTTTTGGTAAGTCGACTTATGATTTTTATAAGTCAACTTATATTTTCTCGTAAGTCGACTTGTGACTTTTATAAGTCAACTTATAACACCTAGTTTATTTTCTTAAAACCGTGGAATTTTCTTTCTGGACAGTCGACTTATGTTTTCTATAGTCGAATGATACTGATGTATCCTCATATCTATGAATGTTCTTTCAAATGATTTTTACTCTAAATACTTTAATCTATAACTTATTATTCTAAAGGTTACTGTTTCTACAAAACATATATTTTCAAGGTATTTTATAGTTACATTTGGATTCTGGAATTATATGAAGATTTGGGTTTTGTTGGAGAGGTTTCTCCTTATGATCGTTTTGACGATGGATTAGTGGATTGTGGTTTTGTTGAGATCTCTAGGAGTTGAGTGGGAGTCCTGTAAACCAGCAGTTGAGATTTGTTGAGTTAGACCCGAGGGGTCTTGGTTTAGTTGTTGTTGAGTATTTAAGTCTGGTAGGATGCACTAGCTCTAGAGATAAGGATTTTTGGTGTTTTAATAATAATCAACGTAAGTATAGGCTCATGGTTTGTTAGTCCAACTAGAGCCATTTAGATGTTCACGTGATGAGGGTCTACGGGCCTATTCACGGAGCAGGCAGGGTGCATTGTATGTACCGGGTGAATCTGCACGTTAAGGGTCTTGAAGGCCTATTCGTGGGGTACACGGCAGGGAGATGATTTTCTGGATATGTTCGCGTGTCGAGAGTCTATGGGCCTATTCACGGAACATTCAGGGTGCATTTGTGTGTTGAGGGTCGGCAGACCTATTCACAGAATGTACCAGGTGTATCTGCACGTTGAGGGTCATGAAGGCCTATTTGTGGGGTACATGGTATTTAGATGTTCACGTGTTGAGGGACTACGGGCCTATTCACGGAACATGCAGGGTGCATTTGTGTGTTGAGGGTCGGCAGACCTATTCACATAATGTACCGGGTGTATCTGCACGTTGAGAGTCATGAAGGCCTATTCGTGGGGTACATGGTATTTAGATGTTCGCGTGTTGAGGGTCTACGGGCCTATTCACGGAACTTGCAGGGTGCATTTGTGTGTTGAGGGTCGGCAGACCTATTCACAGAATGTACCGGGTGTATCTGCACGTTGAGGGTCATGAAGGCCTATTCGTGGGGTACATGGTATTTAGATGTTCGCGTGTTGAGGGTCTGCGGGCCTATTCACGGAACATGCACGGTGCATTTGTGTTGAGGGTCGGCTGACCTATTCACAGAATGTACCGGGTGTATCTGCACGTTGAGGGTCTTGAAGGCTTATTTGTGGGGTACACGGCAGGGAGATGATTCTCCGGTTGTTGTTTTTGAGCTATTGTACCTGATACTTGTGTGTCAAGGGCTGTGACTCCTATTCGCGGAGTATTCTGAATCTTGTTTCACATCACCGTAGTAGGATTAGTTGCATAACGAGGGATTATCCCTAAGTTGTAGAGATCGTTAATGGCTTGCACTAGACCTATGTAGAATGGGATGCATAGACTCCGACAAGTATGCATTAGAGAGTCAGCATATAGAATTGTGTTTTCTTGACTTGGTTTTATGCTTGTGTTTCCAGTTTTCCTACACTTGACACTTATTCTAGCTTCACTTGTTGTTCATATTTCATGATGTTTTCATGCTTTACATCTTCGTTATTTCTCATTCATTTATCCTTGTTGTTAATACATGCTGTTGATGACTTTATGTTTTATGATTTAATTATGTTGTATGTTTTTATGTCACTCACACCATTTATGGCTGACCCCTTTAGTTTTTGGGGTTAGGGATCATCTCTAGCCTCATGTGTTACAGGTTGTTGCTTAGAGTTTGGAGGTTGGGATGCTTGAGATAGTTTTGGAGATAAATTAATGGAATAGAGCTTTGTGTAAAATTTTGTAAAAAGAAGTGTTGTAAAAAGAATGTTGTAATTCAAGGTGTTTTGTATTCCGCTATGTGTGTAAATGATTGTTGTAATAAAAGTTTGGAATAAAATTATTCGTGTTTTTAGGCTATGTGTACTGTTACATTGAAGTTGATGCTAGGATTGTGCCACGTATTTTCTAAGATATTACATTAGAAATTCGGGGCACTACACTCTCAACCCCCTACTCTTGAAGAATCATCTTTCGGGAATGATATGGCTAAAAATAGGATTAAATCGGGACCGTTCACATCGGACACGAATCTTAAAGCTCAGGGGTAAAACGGTAATTTCACCTACTAACGGGTCTGAAATGGGAACTGGGTCTTTCTTCACGACCTAATAACCCACGAACGGATCCACCTCAACTGGGTACGGGTCCCAACCCGAAACACACCCAGTCCAGAAAAGATAGAATTAGGGTTTCTGATTAATCCTAATCAACGGCTCTGATTCACATCTATCTTTTCACCGGGATTAAGGGATTACATTCCTAATCTAATTACGAGGATTTTATGCCTTATCAGATCACAGGAATCACATTCCTTATCTGATCCTAACGGCGACTATAAATACCCCCCACCCATCTCCATTAAGAGGTAATCAATCTTTTTCTAGTTAAACGCTCTTTCATAATCATTTCTGGTTACTGACTTGAGCGTCGGAGGGTGCGTCGCCGGGATCAACCCCGGTGTCTCGCACTTCCTTGCAGGTGAACGGCGGGAGTCAACGGTCAAGCTCCGGCGGAACAGGTTAGGTGTTTCCTATTCAGGTTTCTCACGAACTCACAAATACTGTCTGTTTGCCCCCACACCGAAATTAGCGGCAACAGATTGGCGCCGTCTGTGGGAAAACCAAACGAATAGCAGCCCCTCTTCCCGTTGGTCCGATCTTCTCCAGCCATGCCTCCCAGAAAAGTAAGATCCAGGGGTCCAACCGTGAACCCAACCCCGCCGATCAGCAAGAGGTAGTCCCCGTCCAACCCGCTCCGCAGCAGGGACAACCCCCGCTTCAAGTAGAGGACCCTCTTCAACAAGATCAGCCTCTCCCTCAGAATCAACAACCCCCCAAGGGTCCTTCCAGTCCACAGAATGCCGGTGCGGGGGGCTCCCGCATGAAGCAACCTCTCCATCAAGACCACGTGTCCATACACAACGCCTCTACGGATTCCATGGCCTCTCACAATCCTCAAAACCGGCAGAAGTTGGAGGACTTACGCCACCGTCTGGACGAGAAGCGGTCCTGAGAGGGAGCCTCCCGCCAGCAACGTCCGGGTGAGTAATCCCCACACTGCCGAGACTACAAAAGGTCCCATGTCCGAAGGGGAAGGAAGGAATCCCCTGAGCATCACAGAAGAAGACCACGCTCCCCCGCGGGTCGGCAGCAGCCTAGGAACGATGAAGCGCCAATCACCCGTGCCGAGATCCAATGAGTTGGAGCACAACTCTCCCCTAGAGTTCCTCCTCACACTCGTCCCGCAAACAGCTCTTTCCCAGAGCCGGGCTCTTCCGCTCTGCTCGCCTCCGAAGCAGACCTCTTCTCAGATAGTTCGGAGCTCACAACTCTCTTCTAGAGTTGCTCCTTAAACTTATCTCCCGAATGGCTCTCTCCAGAGCCGAGCTCTTTGCTCCGCCCACCTCTAAGGCGGACCTCTTCTCAATGAGTTCGGAGCTCACAACTCTCTCCTAGAGTTGCTCCTCAAACTCATCTCCCAAATGGCTCTCTCCCAGAGCCGAGCTCTTCGCTCCGCTCGCCTCCGAAGCGGACCTCTTATCAACAAGTTCGGAGCCCACAACTCTCTCCTAGAGTTGCTCCTCAAACTCGCCTCCCAAACGGCTCTCTTCCAGAGCCGAGCTCTCCACTCCGCTCACCTCGGAGGGGACCTCTTCTCAATGAGTTCGGAGCTCGCAACTCTCTCCAAGAGCTCCTCCTCGCACCCGTCTCACAAACGGCTCTCTTCCAGAGCCGAGCTCTCCACTCTACTCACCTCGGAGGGGACCTCTTCTCAACGAGTTCGGAGCTCGCAACTCTCTCCTAGAGTTGCTCCCCAAACTCTTCTCCCAAATGGCTCTCTTCCAGAGCCGAACTCTTTGCTCCGCCCACCTCCAAGGCGAACCTCTTCTCAACGAGTTCGGAGCTCACAACTCTCACCAAGAGCTCCTCCTCGCACTCGTCTCACAAACGGCTCTCTTCCAGAGCCGATCTCTTCACTTCGGTCACCTCCGAAGCGGACCACTTATCAACGAGTTCGGAGCGCACAAAACTCACCTAGAGTTGCTCCTCAAACTCATCTTACAAATGGCTCTCTTCCAAGAGCCGAACTCTTCCCTCCGCTCGCCGCCGAAGCGGACCTCTTCTCAACAAGTCCGGAGCACACAACTCTCTCCTAGAGTTGCTCCTCGAACTCATCTCACAAATGGCTCTCTTCCAAAGCCGAGCTCTTCCCTCCGCTCGCCGCCGAAGCGGACCTCTTCTCAACAAGTCCGGAGCACACAACTCTCTCCTAGAGTTGCTCCTCAAACTCATCTCACAAATGGCTCTCTTCCAAGAGCCGAACTCTTCCCTCCGCTCGCCGCCGAAGCGGACCTCTTCTCAACAAGTCCGGAGCACACAACTCTCTCCTAGAGTTGCTCCTCAAACTCATCTCACAAATGGCTCTCTTCCAAGAGCCGAGCTCTTCGCTCCGCTCGCCTCCGAAGCGGACCTCTTATCAACAAGTTCGGAGCCCATAACTCTCTCCTAGAGTTGCTCCTCAAACTCGCCTCCCAAACGGCTCTCTTCCAGAGCCGAGCTCTCCACTCCGCTCACCTCGGAGGGGACCTCTTCTCAACGAGTTCGGAGCTTGCAACTCTCTCCAAGAGCTCCTCCTCGCACCCGTCTCACAAACGGCTCTCTTCCAGAGCCGAGCTGTCCACTCTACTCACCTCGGAGGGGACCTCTTCTCAACGAGTTCGGAGCTCGCAACTCTCTCCTAGAGTTGCTCCCCAAACTCTTCTCCCAAATGGCTCTCTTCCAGAGCCGAACTCTTTGCTCCGCCCACCTCCAAGGCGAACCTCTTCTCAACGAGTTCGGAGCTCACAACTCTCACCAAGAGCTCCTCCTCGCACTCGTCTCACAAACGGCTCTCTTCCAGAGCCGATCTCTTCACTTCGGTCACCTCCGAAGCGGACCACTTATCAACGAGTTCGGAGCGCACAAAACTCACCTAGAGTTGCTCCTCAAACTCATCTCACAAATGGCTCTCTTCCAAGAGCCGAACTCTTCCCTCCGCTCGCCGCCGAAGCGGACCTCTTCTCAACAAGTCCGGAGCACACAACTCTCTCCTAGAGTTGCTCCTCAAACTCATCTCGCAAATGGCTCTCTTCCAGAGCCAAGCTCTTCCCTCCGCTCGCCGCCGAAGCGGACCTCTTCTCAACAAGTCCGGAGCGCACAACTCTCTCCTAAAGTTGCTCCTCAAACTCGTCTCCCAAATGGCTCTCTTCCAATCCGAGCTCTTCCCTCCGCTCGCCGCCGAAGTGGACCTCTTCTTAACGAGTTCGGACTCCAGCTTCTTCTACATGGCTGCTCCCACAACTTGCTAAGCACTTTACAACGGGTTCGGAGTCCAACACTTGGCTCGATTCTACTTCGCAAGTTCGCTCCTAAGCGGACTAGAAGTAGCTCACCATTCGAAACTGCTCCTGCATCCCTTGAACTAACCTCACGATGGTTCGGAGTCCAGCACTCGGCTCGACTCTTCTTCCTCGGCTCGTCCTCAGACGAGCCAGGAGTAGATCGCCATTCGAAATTGCTCCTGCAGCCATTGAATGGATCGGAGTCCAACACTTGGCTCGATTCTACTTCGCAAGTTCGCTCCTAAGCGGACTAGAAGTAGCTCGCCATTCGAAACTGCTCCTGCATCCCTTGAACTAACCTCACGATGGTTCGGAGTCCAGCACTCGGCTCGACTCTTCTTCCTCGGCTCGTCCTCAGACGAGCCAGGAGTAGATCGTCGTTCGAAATTGCTCCTGCAGCCGTTGAATGGATCGGAGTCCAACACTTGGCTCGATTCTACTTCGCAAGTTCGCTCCTGAGCGGACTAGAAGTAGCTCGCCATTCGAAACTGCTCCTGCATCCCTTGAACTAACCTCACGATGGTTCGGAGTCCAGCACTCGGCTCGACTCTTCTTCCTCGGCTCGTCCTCAGACGAGCCAGGAGTAGATCGTCGTTCGAAATTGCTCCTACAGCCGTTGAATGGATCGGAGTCCAACACTTGGCTCGATTCTACTTCGCAAGTTCGCTTCTAAGCGGACTAGAAGTAGCTCGCCATTCGAAACTGCTCCTGCATCCCTCAAACTAACCTCACAATGGTTCGGAGTCCAGCACTCGGCTCGACTCTTCTTTCTCGGCTCGTCCATAGACGAGCCGAAAGTAGATCGCCGTTCGAAATTGCTCCTGCAGCCGTTGAATGGTTCGGAGTCCAACACTTGGTTCGATTCTACTTCGCAAGTTCGCTCCTAAGCGAACTAGAAGTAGCTCGCCATTCAGAACTGCTCCCACAACCTTAAACTAATCTAACGATGGTCGGGGTCCTATGGCTCGACTTTACTTCACCGGCTCGTCCTTAAACGGGCCGGAGGAAGATGGCCATTCCGAACTGCCCCCACGACCATCCGAGCCGAGCTACCCATTTACCGAGAAGCAAAGTAGCGAAAAATGTGCCCCAAAATCCGTGCTCGGATCTGCCGAACAAGATGCATCTACCGAGCAGCAAAGCAGATGAAGAACAAGAAGAAAAAGAGGCTAACGGGTCAGGGTCGGATCCAATACCCACGGTCCGACCCATACCCTTCTTAGCTCCTTCATTCTTCTCCTTCTTCAGTCTTCCCGCCAAAAGTACCCAACACTTCTGCTCTTCTACAAGTCGAGCTCTTCACTCCGCTCACCTCCAAAGCGGACCTCTTCTCAAACGAGTTCGGAGCTAAAACTCTCTCCTAGAGTCGCTCCTCAAACTCCTCTTCCAGTCGGCTCTTCTACAAGTCGAGCTCCTCACTCCGCTCGCCTCCAAAGCGGAGCTCTTCTCAAGCGAGTTCGGAGCTAAAAACTCTCTCCTAGAGTTGCTCCTCAAACTCCCCTTCCAAGTGGCTCTTCTAAAAGTCGAGCTCTTCACTCCGCTCGCTTCCAAAGCGGAGCTCTTCTCAACGAGTTCGGAGCTAAAAACTCTCTCCTAGAGTTGCTCCTCAAACTCCTCTTCCAGACGGCTCTTCTAAAAGTCGAGCTCTTCACTCCGCTCGCTTCCAAAGCGGAGCTCTTCCCAACGAGTTCGGAGCTAAAAACTCTCTCCTAGAGTTGCTCCTCAAACTCCTCTTCTAGACGGCTCTTCTACAAGTCGAACTCTTCACTCCGCTCACTTCCGAAGCGGACCTCTTCTCTACGAGTTCAAAGCTCACAACTCTCCCCTAGAGTTGCTCCTTGCACCCACTTCAGAGAATGGCTCTTCCCAGCACCTCTTCTCCTAGGAGTGGAGCTCCTCTTCAAAAATCTCCAAAACCAAACAGAATAGAGGCAGAGCTTCAGAGCCCCTTACCTCTCCCATATGCCGACCCATCCTCCCGAGCCGAGGAGTAGAGCTTCATCGACCCATCCCCTTCATCAACTCACCGAGCTTCTCCTCACGCTCGAGCCGTCCGAACTCCGAGCTCTACTACACCGAGCTACTTCGGGCAGAAGGTGAACTACTGAGTTACCGAGCCAAGCAAACAAGGAAGAAGAGAGAGGATCGGATCCGAGGTGCCGGGGTACCGACCCTCGTATATGGAGAAAAATTCGGCCGACCCCATCTAACCGTTGGATCATCTCAAAATTCACACTCAAGCGTGATGGACGGATCAGATCGCACCACGTCACCGCAAAACGACAAGATAACGTTTTCTCGAAACTCGTGCTTCTTGCCTCGTGATTCGCGCCACGATCGTGATCAGCCGTCCAGATGGCTCTTCTACAAGTCGAGCTCTTCACTCCGCTCGCCTCCAAAGCGGAGCTCTTCTCTACAAGTTCGGAGCACAACTTTCTCCTAGAGTTCCTCCTCAAACTTGTCTCTCAAATAGCTCTTCTCGACGAGATCGGAGCACAACTCTCCCCTAGAGTTGCTCCTTGCACTCACTTCAAAGAATGGGTCTTCCCATGGCTCTTACGAGGATCTTCCCAGCACCGCTTCTCCACTATGCGAGAGAACAAGGCAGAGGAGAGAACCCAGATGCCTCTCCTCCCCTTCCTCTTCTCCTCTTCTCCGAGCTACTACGGGCAGAGGGTGAACTACTGACGCGCCGAGCCGAGGTACCGGGGTACCGACCCTCGTATATGGCAAAAAAACTGGCCGACCCATATCAGCCATTGGATCTTGTAAAAAAGCGCGCTCGTCATGATGGACGGATTAGATCGCGCCACGTCACCACAAAACGACAAGATAACGTTTTCTCGAAACTCGTGCCTCTTGTCTCGTGATTCGCGCCACGATCGTGATTAACCGTCCAGATTGAGTTGCGCAGCTTGGATCCGCCAATTTACCAAACTGCGGAGCGGCGAAAAATGTACCTCAAAATCCGTGCTCAGATTTGCCGAACAAAGCAAGCAGATGAAGAGGAAGAAAGAAAAAGAGGCTAACGGTCGGGGTCGGATCCGATACCCACGGTCCGACCCATACCCTTCTTAGCTCCTTCATTCTTCTCCTTCTTCCCCAACACTTCTCCTCTTCTCCACTGTACGAAAGAACAAGGCAGAGGAGAGAACCCAAATGCCTCTCCTCCCCTTCCTCTTTCTTCTCAGAAGAGCTACCGACCTACCGAACAGCAAAGTAGGAAAAAATTCTCCTCAAAATCCGTGCTCGAATCTGCCAAACCAGATTCATTTGCCGAGCAAACCAGATGCTCCCAGAGAGGATCCGAGGTGCCGATCCGAGGTGCCGGGGTACCGACCCTCGTATATGGAGAAAAATTCGACCGATCTCATCTCACCGTCGGATCGTCTCAAAATTTGCGCAGATCTGATCATGATGGACGGCCAGAAACGCGCCACGTGTCCAAATCACGATCTGCCTCACGATGCGCGCAGATCTGATCATGATGGACGGCCAGAAACACGCCACGTGTCCAATCGCGATCTGCCTCACGATGCGTGCTCATCTGGTCATGATGGACGGCCAGAAATTTGCCACGTGTCCAGGTAATATTTAAATTATTTATTTATTTATTTATTTGTTTTTTTTATTTAAAAAAATCCGAAAAAAATATTTAAAAATCGAAAAAATTAATTAAAAATTCTAAAAATAATTATTAATTCAGAAAAAATTATTTTTAAATTCTGAAAAAATAATTATTAAAATAGAATAATTAATTAAGATTTTTGATAATTAATTATTTAATTCGGAAAATGAATAAAAAATTCAAAAAAATGAGAAAAAATTCAGAAAAATCTAGAAAAATCACCAAAAATCCAGAAAATTCTGAGAATATTTTTGGGCATTTTACAAGCCCATAATAATACTGTTACACCCCGAGAAAGATTCCAAACTCCCTTAAGAACACCGATAAAATCCCGTACGCCATTAAAACAGTAAAACTACTCCTCAAAGGCTGATCAAACTCAGTCTTCGGGAGTGGGGGGCTCGTGATATGGCTAAAAATAGGATTAAATAGGGACCGTTCACATCGGACACGAATCTTAAAGCTCAGGGATAAAACGGTAATTTCACCTACTAATGGGTCTGAAATGGGAACTGGGTCTTTCTTCACGACCCAATAACCCACGAACGGATCCACCTCAACTGGGTACGGGTCCCAACCCGAAACACACCCAGTCCAGAAAAGATAGAATTAGGGTTTCTGATTAATCCTAATCAACGGCTCTGATTCACATCTATCTTTTCACCGGGATTAAGGGATTACATTCCTAATCTGATTACGAGGATTTTATGCCTTATCAGATCACAGGAATCACATTCCTTATCTGATCCTAACGGCGACTATAAATACCCCCCACCCATCTCCATTAAGAGGTAATCAATCTTTTTCTAGTTAAACACTCTTTCATAATCATTTCTGGTTACTGACTTGAGCGTCGGAGGGTGCGTCGCCGGGATCAACCCCGGTGTCTCGCACTTCCTTGCAGGTGAACGGTGGGAGTCAACGGTCAAGCTCCGGCGGAACAGGTTAGGTGTTTCCTATTCAGGTTTCTCACGAACTCACAAATACTGTCTGTTTGCCCCCACACCGAAATTAGCGGCAACAGGGAACAAACGGAAGAATATGAGCGAAGAGGGGTCCCAAAAATCCCAGAAGGACGGCAATTGTAACGCCCCAAATTTTTTTTTTTTTTTTTTTTTTTAAAAAAAACTAAGTCTCCAAATTCATCTCTATCAATTTCTATAGCACTTTTATCATAAACTAAGAAAGTTATATTTCAGGAAAAATTTTGACAGTGTCTCCCCTGTAAATTTTGCCCCGAAACACAGAAAGCTTACGGAATTCTGCTCAAAATTCCGTAGCTCACAAAATACACAATAATTTCATGGGCTCCCCAGGCCAAAATGAGCAGAAACATACAGGCAATAAAATATAATGCTCTGGGGGCCAAACTCATAACGATTTATCAAATATCAAATAAAAACCATAAATTTCTTTGAAAACGAGGTAAAATTTTTAGAAAAATCTTTGTAAAACTTACCACAGAGTCCAGTACTCCACAACGAGAGGGGTACGGGTCACAAACATACCACACCACCCCACACTACACTCATCATCATCATATACCTGCTTATACATCCATAATACAATTTAAACTATAAATTCTACTATTCGCATTACTACACTTATACATCAAATTTAAAATAAAAGACTTTACTCAACAAAATCTGTGCCTCACCTCTGCTCTGCTGAGGACCTGTAACAGTAGGGGATTTAGGGTAGTCTAGGGACTCCCTAACCCCCCAAATACTAAGGGGTTAGCCATTTCTGGTGTGAGTAAAATTTAAAAATCTAACAAATAAATTAAATGATATAACGAAAATAATTTTAAACTTACGAACATCGAGTAAGAACATACATCTTGAACCTCTGAACTTTAAAACATCATACATACGGCTTTATTTTCAATTACTCTTCAAATCTGTATCAAATTATAAACTTGCCCATACTCTCACGTTCCACTATATTTTACACATCAACCTCATATCTATCCTTACCTTATATTCGCACAATACGAATTTCCATAAACACTCATATAAAGTCTCTAACTCTTTTCTTCATGCTTTTATAACTCCGCACTTCATTTTCCATTCGTTTACATCTACGAACTCATGACTCATATTCTCAAATACTCATTTTCATCTCGTTATATCGTTTAGCTATTATTCAGGTTAATTTATGACTAACTTTCATCTTCACTTTACTTAATTCTTCATTTCCATTAGTCATTACCATTATCATACCAACTCACCCTGCGAATTATGCCAAGGCAGGTAGTTCCCACCATTTCCACAGAAATAGCGGGCAGGTAGTTCCCTGACACAATTCCAAGGTACAACTCATACCCTACTGTATTTTACTTAAATCTCCATTCACAACTCATGATACCGCTTACTATAGCTTTTCATTCTCATATTATATCTCACCCCACGTACCATCACATTATAATTCACCATTTACTTTCTTTTCATTCCAATCTCATCATATCGCCTATTTTCACCATCATCTTTACTTTTATTTCCAACTCACAATACAACCAGCATATCAACAACTAACCTGTTTACCCTGAAAATTATGCCTAGGCAGGTAGTTCCCACTATTTCCTCCGAAATAGCAGGCGAGTAGTTCCTAGTCACAATTCCCAGGGCACACAAACTTATGACACGGCTAATTATCTTATGGTATTATACCACGTATCACATCATAAACATAAGCATCTATTCTTATTATATCATATTAACTCATGTCTTATAACACAAAGCATAACATCTCAGTACACATGGCAATTTACTTGCCCTTCATCGCATCAATAACATATCACTCATATCACAAAATGCCATTAACTTCACTTTCATTATTATCACAATATACTATCACAAAATGCCATTAACTTCACTTTCATTATTATCACAATATACTCCATATCCCAAACATAGTTTGGGCAATCACATATCACACCCCAAAGCCGATAGCTTGGGTAATACTCACCGCACCCCAAACACATAGTCTGGGAAATATCACATCTCCTCTCAAGCCAAATGCTAATATATACATATATATCTCTCGTAGTATCTTCACATCTCCCATAATATAAATAATCTCCATAATATATCATATCATCAATAGCTTTATATATACATACATTTTTTTCAATACACATATACACCTTTATATTTTCTCCTTTTCAGTGCCCACACAACTGACCTCCTCGTACAACACAGGGATCTCTGTGCCTCCCATCCCGTACATTTCAATCCCGCAAACCCACCATATCACCCAGACCCAGGTGTCCTAAGCATCTACCATTTGTGGGCTGGATTGAAAGTACGGTTGCGCGCTTGTCCAACCAAGACTAAAGCCAAAAGGCTAGTCAAAAGTAAAATATAACACGCGGATCGATGCTCACACAGAGTCTTACACGTCCGAGGCTACGTCTTCCTCCTGGCCCTATACCAGCGAGGGAAACTCCTGATCCCCAAACATAGTTTGGGGCAATATATAACTCCTGATCCCCAAATATAAAATTTGGGGCAATATTAATATATAGATATAACTCCTGTTCCCCAAATATAATTTGGGGCAATATATAACTCCTGTTCCCGGGTGTATCCCGGGCCTGTGGGGTCTAGCCCAAACCCCTGGGAGATTGTGCGGCACTGCAATATTTAATTCTCCTTTATGTACATATACATATCTCCTTTATAATATACTCCTTCACAATATAACTCCTGTTCCCCAAATATAAAATTTGGGGCAATATTAATACATATACAACTCCTGTTCCCCAAATATAATTTGGGGCAATAAATATAACTCCTTTATAAGACTCCTTTATAATAACTCCTTTATAACATAACAACTCATTTAATATGACTCCTTTAATAGAATAACTCCTTTAATAAAATATCTCCATATATTCATTTATAATAAATCTCCTTTATAATATTTCTCCATACATATATCTCTCCTTTATAACATATCACGGTATATCTCCTTTACAGTATAGCTCCTTTATCAAATAACTCATTTACAATATAACTCCTTTATAATCTAATTTCACCATTATAACATAACATGAAAGCATATAAATTTCATGAAATCCATAAACATGCACAAGCCATTAATCTCACTGCTATCATATAAACTGTTCATTTCCCACTCACCCATCACACACACCATATTCATTTCACATCACAATATCACATAAAATTTCCAATTTATCACCCGCATATCACACATACACCATATGACTCATATCATATACGCCATGTGTTCCACCTCATCACATCAATCATGGGATCACACATCACACATCCCCATACATTCACATACATAAATCTACTCCTTACAACCCGAAGCATATAAATATTTATCTACAAGCAACAACACACTCCCATACATATATATACTTATTTCTTACACCTCATAATTTACTCCGTATTCTACTTATAAACTTTTCCATACTCAATACACTTCACACATCACACACCAAACCATATTTTAAAATCAATCATAGCACATTATGCATATAAAATAAAAAGATCATGCTCACATAGCATCCCGTGAAGACCCGTTGCGCCAGCATGCCGTTCCACATCCAAATTTGCTAACATAGCCTATTATCAAATTTCAACACAATTAAGGTTCAAATCATTCGAATCAATTACAGAAAATAATAACACTATTTCTAATATTACTCAGGCGTTTTATCGAACATCTGGGATGCACACGTGCATTGCACGTAATATTTAAATTCCCACGTAATGTTTTCCCCTAAACACTTACCAAAACCACCCCCAACTTATTATAATAGTTCTACTAAAATTCTACTACTATAAAAGAGATGATTTTCGCATATAAAATTTTCTTTTACAAATCCAAAACCCTAATTTTTAGCAACTTGCAAAACCCCCAATAATTTGCTAATCTCTTACCTCTACCATGCCCAACACCTCCAAATCTCCCTACCATAACCATTCTACTCAAAATAAATTAACCACACAAAATTTTATACAATTAAATAAAAAGAGATATACCTTTTCGAAATTCTTTCGAAAATCCAACACTCCCACGATGTAGAGAACCCCTCAATTAGCATACCCCTCAATTTAATTCGGATTTGGTGGAGAAACGAAGTAGATTGGAGGAGAGAGAGAGAGGCCGAATTTGGGTTCGGGTGGCTTCGGTCGGGATTGAAAAGAAACGAGAAGAAGAAGAAGAATGGGGGGGTTTATAAGAAAGTAATTTCCGAACTGACCCACTGTGGAAATATTTACCAAACTGGTCCACTTTCGAAAATATTTGGGTTAAGGACAAATTATACTAAGGTGTTCTCCCATTATAGTAGTAGAGATAAAATTATAATAATAATAATATTTTTATATATGGATATTTACAAACAGACCCCTAGACCTCCAAAATATTTCAAGTAAACCCCAACTCTTTTCTATAAGAATACAAACAATACAAAACACATTAAAATTATCTTATAATAATAATCCCCCATAAAGATCAAATAAAATAAACTGTATTTCCTCACACCAAATCTTAACTCTTAACTCTAATATAACAAAAATATCAATCTACCACAAATATTCATACTAATTTCAATATTTAATTAAAAATAAATCAAAAATAATTTTCACCACTCAAAATACATAAAAACAGACATTTCCGATATTTTAAAATTCGAGGTGTTACAGCAATGGCCAGCGCCGCCCAACTCCTCATTTTGAGAAGTTCACCCCCCTCATTGCTAATATATCAGAAGTTCTTATGGAGGTGGACAAGGAAGGGCTACTCCGCGCTCTCCCTAGAATGAATACCCCTGGCAAGAAGAGGAACAAGGATAAGTAGTGCCGCTTTCACAGGGACCACGGCCACGACACGTATGATTGTCGGGCACTGAAAGAGGAGATCGAAGAACTCATACAGCGGGAACACCTGACCAAGTTCGTCTAAAAAGATGGGGCCGAGCTCCCCCCCCTCCCCCCCCCCCCCCCGAGGAGCATACAAACGAACAAAGAGGCCCGCCGAGCTTCAAGACTCAGAACCTGGGGCCGTCTTCCACCTCATCCAAAGAGGACAAATCGAGGGAGAACCCAGCTCCTCCCGAGAGGTCTTCACCTTATCGTAGAAGTAGGATCTTGATTTTCAATTAGACCGATGCTTGTAACCCGACCAATAGCATGTAATAATGGCTCGCCCCATTGAAGCGGCCACTTAGTTTATCTCAATAAAACCTTACATTATTTCATTGAAAATTATTGCTCTTGCTTCATCTCTATCTCTTTGAGTCACATGTACAACTCGTTAAATGGTGAGTTCAAAGTCCAGCTTCTCCTACATGGCTGCTCCCACAACTTACTAAGCTCTAACAACGAGTTCGGAGTCCAACACTTGGCTCGATTCTGCTTCAAATTACTCGCTCATAAGCGGGTAAGAAGTGGTTCGCCATTCGGAACTGCTCCCACAACCGTTGAATCTTTCTTAAACGATGAGTTCGGAGTCCAACACTTGGCTCAATTCCGCTTCAAATTACTCGCTCATAAGCGGGTAAGAAGTGGTTCTCCATTCGGAACTACTCCCACAACCATTGAATCTATTTTAAACGACAAGTTCGAAGTCCAACACTTGGCTCGATTCAGCTTCAAATTACTCGCTCATAAGTTGGTAAGAAGTGGTTCGCCATTCAGAATTGCTCCCACAATCATCGATTCTCTCACTTAAACAACAAGTTCGGAGCTCACAACTCTCTCCTAGAGTTGCTCCTCAAACTTGTCTCCCAAATGGCTCTCTCCTAGAGCCAAGCTCTTCGCTCCTCTAGCCTCCGAAGCGGACCTCTTCTCAACTAGTTCGGAGCTCACAACTTCTCCCAGAGTTGCTCCTCAAACTTGTCTCCCAAATGGCTCTATCCTAAAGCCAAGCTCTTCGCTCCGCTCACCTCCGAAGCGGACCTCTTCTCAATGAGTTCGGAGCTCACAACTCTCTCCTAGAGTTGCTCCTCAAACTTGTCTCCCAAATGGCTCTCTCCGAAAGCCGAGCTCTTCGCTCCGCTCACCTCCGAAGCGGACCTCTTCTCAACGAGTTCGGAGCTCACAACTCTCTCCTAGAGTTGCTCCTCAAACTTGTCTCCCAATTGACTCTCTCCTAGAGCCGAGCTCTTCGCTCCGCTCACCTCCAAAGCGGACTTCTTCTCAACGAGTTCGGAGCTCACAACTCTCTCTCCTAGAGTTGCTCCTCAAACTTGTCCCCCAAATGGCTCTCTCCTAGAGCCAAGCTCTTCGCTCCGCTCACCTCCAAGCGGACCTCTTCACAACGAATTCGGAGCACACAACTCTCTCCTAGAGTTGCTCCTCAAACTTGTCTCTCAAATGGCTCTCTCCTAGAGCCAAGCTCTTCACTCCGCTCACCTCCAAAGCGGACCTCTTCACAATGAGTTCGGAGCACAACTCTATCCAAGAGTTGCTCCTCAAACTTGTCCTCCAAGAACGGACTTCCCCTAGAGCCATGCAAAGCTCTTCTCAACTTCACAAAGACAAAGATGTTGCGAGACTATCTGGACCTTGAGGAAGGAGGATTCTCCAACTCATCTCTGAAGAGAACTTGTAGATCTTCGAAATAGCTTCGGAACAAGGGGTCCTACGCCCTGATCTGACCTCCGTAGCACCGGGAGCATCGAGAAGAACTCTCCCTAGACTTCGGCACACCTTTGCCGAGCGCTCTTGCCACCGAACCTCAAACATGAAAAAATGGACCTCGGCACCCTTCGCCGAGCGCTCTTGCCACCGACCCTTAAACATGGAAAAATGAACCTCGGCACCTTCGTCGAGCGCTCTTGCCACCGACCCTCAAACATGGAAAAATGGACCTCGACACCCTTCACCGAGCGCTCTTGCCACCGACCCTCAAACATGGAAAAATGGACCTCGGCACCTTTCGCCGAGCGCTCTTGCCACCGATCCTCAAGCATGGAAAAAACTCACTCCGGACTTCGGCAAAAACTCGCCGAACCCCCCCCCCCCGGACTTCGGCCTCCTTCCTAACACATATTTAGAGGGGGTCAGTAACGTCGTCGAAGCAACTTGCCACCGGAGCTCAAATGAGAGAAATTTTTCGCTTCAGAATTCGTGCTCAAACACGATCATTGGCTCGGATCTGCACAAACAAACAACAAAAAGAAAAAGGGCAAAAGAATTTAAGGGGCTAACGGGTCGGAATCCGACCCGTTACCCAAAAGTAGACCCGAACCCCTTCCATCTCATCCCCTTCTTCTCCAATAGTGTGGCGCCAAAAACCAAACAAAAAAAAACCCACCTTCTTCTTCAAACAACCGAGCTCCAAACTCCTTTCAACCTCACAGCTCCACTTCCCACGAGCTCCCTTCGACACTGAGCTCCTCCTCCTTCGGCTAGCTCCACTATCGTCGACTTCACCGAGCTCGAGCTACCGCCGAGCGCTACTCCCGAAGCCCCTCGCCATCGGCGAGCCTTCCACGTGCTCCGACTCTTCGACGTAGCTCGAGCAACCAACGAGCTCCAACAAGCTCCTCACCCCCTCCTCCGCCGTCGACGAGCACCCTCGAAAGAGCTCCCACGAGCTTTACTCAACTTCAGTTGAAGCTTCGTCAACAAGCTCGCCTTCCACGACACGAGCTCCGACTCCACGCCTAACGTCTCCGCCTTCACAAGCTCAGTCTCCTCCACTCCGAGCTCCTCTCTACTGAATCGTCGAGCTTGAGCTTCACGAGCACCACCACCATGCCGAACTCTCTCTCTCTCTCTGAGCTCCGCCACAGAGCCCCTCCACGCTTGCCTCGTTCGCCGATCTCGCTGCTCCATCGTCGAACCCATGGCCTGTCGTGCTCGTCTTTAACCTCCAAACCATGTCTCCTCCTCGACGAGTCCACTGTCGAGCTTTCCTTCACAAGCCCCCTCATTTGACGAGCTTGGTGAACGTCGGAGAGCGAAGGCGATGAACGAGGGAGAAGACGAAGGAAAAACGAGGCGGGAGGAAGACGAACGAAGAAAAGGAGAAGAGAAAGAAAAGAGCAGCAGCAAGGAAGAAAAGAAAGAAGAAAAAAAAAATCAACAGTTGACTTTGCCACCTGGCATCCACATGGACTTCGACCACTTTTGCCGAGAGTTCTTGCCACCGGAGCTCATATGAGCAAAAAATGACCTCCTCCCGATGCGCGCTCGCTTGATCATGATCAACGCACACGATCATGCCACATCACCAGGTATTTATTTATTTATTTATTTAAATAACCGAATTAATTATTTAAAAAATCCAAAAAAATATTTAAAAATTGGAAAAAATTAATTAAAAATTCTAAAAATAATTATTAATTCAGAAAATAATTTTTAAATTCTGAAAATAGTAATTATTAAATTAGAATAATTAAATAAATTTTTCGATAATTAATTATTGAATTCGGAAATTAAATAAAAATTCAAAAAATTTCAGAAAAATCTGGAAAAATCACAAAAAATCCAGAAAAATCTGAAAATAATTTTGGGCATTTTACAAGCTCAGAAAACTACCGTTACACCCCGAGCTAGATTCAAATCCTTTAAGAACACCGATAAAATCTCGTACGCCATTAGAATAACAAAACTACTCCTCAAAGACTGTAAAACTCAGTCTCCAGGAGCGGGGGGCTCGTGATATGGCTAAAAATAGGGTTAAATTGGAACCATTCAAATCGGGCACAAATCTTAAAGCTCAGGGGTAAAATAGTAATTTCACCTACAAACGGGTCTGAAATGGGGACTGGGTCTTTCTTCAAAACCCAATAACCCACGAACGGATCTACCTTAACCCGTAAGAAACCCAGTCCAGCTGGATAGAATTAGGGTTTATGATTGTCCCTAATCAACGGCCCTGATTCGCTCTATCCTTTCACTGGGAATTAGGGATTTCATCCCAAAAATGGTCCCAAAGGCGGCTATAAATACCTCCCATCCCCCACCATTAAGTGGTAATCAATCTTTTTCCAATCAAAGCTCATTCATAATCTTTTCTGATTACTGACTTGAGCATCGGAGGGTGCGTCGCCGGGATCAACCCCGGTGTTTCTCACTTTTTGCAGGTTCACGGCAGCGGCAAGAGACCAAGTCAACAAGTTGGTGATGGTCAACAGGTCAACAGGTTTGCTTTATTGTTTTCTACAAGAATCCACAAATTCATCTGTTTGCTCCCACACCAAAATTAGCAGCAACATTACCAAAGTTTCACTTGGGGTGCGGTGTATTATCTGATAAGAATAAAAGTTAAAGTAAATTGTAATATGAGACGTGAATGAATATGAAAGTAAGATAGATTATCAAATAAGAATGAGAAGTATGAAAGTAAGATAGATTATCAAATAAGAATGAGAAGTAACGTAAGTTATATGATGAGATGAGAATGAATTATAAAGTAAAGCATATGATAAACTGAGAATGAGAATTAAAATAAGCTGTATGATGAAATAAGAATAAAAAGAAAGTAATTGTATGATATGATGGGAATGAAGATTAATGTCTTACGAGAGGTTATGAGACGTGTTATGCGATGTGAATAAAGGTGATGTTATGAGATGGATTTAAGATGTGAATAAATACGATGTTATGAGATGTATTATAAAATATGGATGAATGTGATATTATAAGATATGGATGAATGTGATATTATAAGTTGTGGATGAATGATATGTTATATGATTGAATGAATGTGATGTTAGGCAATGAGAATGAATATGAATATAGTATAAGATTGAATGAATGCGATGTTATAAGATGTGAATGAATGTGAATAAAATTAAGATTGAATGGATGTGATGTTATGAGATTTGAATGAATGGTAATGTATTATGAGACGTTATGAGATGTGAATGAATGTAATGTTACGAAATGAGAAAGAAGGTGAATATAGTATAAGCGAGGAAGGAATAGTAAAGTAGAAAAATGATATGACATGGTAGATAGAATGGAAGTTAATATGATAGATTGGTTGAAGACTAATAAATTACCTTTGTGCAATATCAAGTTTCATTTACTATGTTTTCATGCTTAATATAAGGTTATATTTAACTATCAGCATGTTAGTAAGTTCTTTTAATTTCTTTAATACTATTTACTTTAGTAACTAACCTTGTAGATTATACTCACACCAGTTTTGGCTAACCCCTGTTGTGTTTGGGGGTCAGAGGAGCCCCCCCCCCCCCCTCGAGTGGACGCCTTTGACCCTCTTTGTAGGTTTTGATTTGCACCAAAGTGAGATACCTTAGTGTTACCTAGTTTGTAGTTATACTTTTCTCTTAGTAGAGTTGGTGATATTTGTATCTGGTACATATTTTATTTATCTAAGTCGTGAAGAATGGGGAAGTATGTTCATATGTGTGTAATAATTTGTATTTTTGGGGAGACCATGTATATTACTGCATGAGATGACGGTATATAGTGATGTGGTGAAGTATGCTTAACCCGTACCCGCCTCATTGTGGAGTATTGGGTTATGTGCTTTGGTTTTTGAAAGGTTTTCAAAGGATTTTATAAAATCCTTTATGTTTTCAAATAATATTTTGGGTTTTTAAATTGTATCTTGCATATGATGATGAGTTATGCCCCCAGAGCCCTATATATATTATTGCCTGTGTGTTGTTGATCGGATTGGCCTTGGGAGGATTGATATATATTGCTTGTGATGTGAATTATGTAATTGTTTGCATAATTCCGTAAGGAATCTCTATATAAGGGCTAATATTTTAGGGGAGACTCTGCCGAAATTTGAATTGAAATTTATAAAACTTTTTCTAAGTAAGAAATGGTGTAAGTAGGTAGTAGATTGAGTAAGAAAGCTTTTGAATAAGAAATGATTAAAAAGAATGGGTGAAAATTTGGGGTGTTACGGTGAATCAGGGCTCGATCCAGGTAGCTTGACAATGAAGCACGAACCTCGTAACGTGCCACCATATGTTCGGCATGAGTTGAATCGGACCTACACCGTACCATCTTAAGACTTCCCTTACAAAGGGGTGTAGAGGGAGGCGAAGCCCCTCTTGAAAAGCGTCGAAGGGAAACACGCACAAGTCAGGGGAGAACGAAGAGCAAGATCTAACTCCGGGGCCAGGAAAGATGAGCTCGAACTCCGGAGGGATCATATGACACTTCCGAATAGTGCGCAAGTGTGCCTCTGTAAGGATGGTGATGACGTCGTTTGCCTCGGAGCACTCTCGGGGCTCATTCTCCTCATAAAACCGCTCCATGCCTTGTTCAACACGCCTCAGCTCCTCGATGTTGTACTAACGAACACCTCCCGACACAGTGATCGAATGTCTCCCGAACTCCCCCATCCTCTGATCTCTCTTGACAACCATCTCTACCACTGGCAAAGGCAGAACCATTGCACCCTTCCCCTTGTCAACCCTAGAAGAAGGAGTTGGAGGCTGCACTTCACCGCGACCTGAGGGGGAGGCCACGTCACTCGAAGTTATCCTAGATATCTCATAAAATAAAAATAAATTACCTTCTGATGTAACAGTCACGGTCGGAGTTCTCGCCGGAGAACGGAAAAGACCACCAGAATCTCTTGAAAGCGGAGCCTCGCGGTGAAGTAAAAATCTTTTAGAGCCAGTGAAAATGAGAGACTGAGGAGAAATGAAAAGGGGGGGGGAGATTTATAACCAAGCTAAGTGGGCTTGGGCCAGAGTCGCGATGGGCTCTAAGGAAGCCCAAGAGGTGCGGAACTCCAAAATTCAAAATGCAAAACAACAAAGTAGTCAGACCGTCAAAAAGCTACATGTCACAACAACTGAGCGCCAGGTGTCATAAGCATTCGCAAAAAATTGCAACCGTTCGTTAAAGAGTTCGCCAAAAATTGCAACAATTCGCCAAAATGGTCGCCAAAAATTGCAACTATTCAAAAAGCGTTCGCCAAACTTGCCGAACATATGGTGATCCGATCAGAAAATGAGAGAAATGGCGTTGATCAGTCAACGGTCAACACCACATGTCACTCAGCTGTAGCTTGCCGAACGATCGCCACACGTTCGCCGAACCTGCCGAACAGACGATGATCCGACCAGAAAATGAGAGAAATGGCGTTCACCGGTCAACGGTCAGCGCTGACCTGTCAACGGACAATGCCACGTGTCGCTCAGCTGTTGCTTGTCGAACGATCACCACACATTCTCTACGTTTGCACAACCTGTCAAATAGATGATGATCCGACCAATAAATGAGAAAAATGGCGTTGACCGGTCAACGGTCAATGCTGACCAGTCAAAGGTCAATGCCACGTGTCTCTCAGCGGTAGCTCGCCGAACTTCGCCACACATTTGCCAAACCTGCCGAACAGACGATAATCCGACCAGAAAATGAGCGAAATGGCATTGACCGGTCAAAGGTCAACGCTAACCAGTCAACGGTCAACATCATGTGTTCCTCAGCGGTAGCTCACCGAACGCTCGCCGAACGCTCGCCGAGCTCACTGCCTCACTCGCCAAGCTCACCGCCTCAATCCAAACAGATGCAGATCCGAATGAAATTGGAGGAAAAAACCCTGCATCACGATGCGCGCTCGATCTATATCAACGACCCAGATCGAGCCACATCGTCTCCTCCCGACTGCTTGATCCTATCAGTGCTCGTGCCACCTCGCGATAAACGGCCGTGATTAAATCAAGGTAGTTTCTTTTAATTAATTCATTTATTTTAATTATTAAATTGAATTAATTATTTAAAATTTTCAAAAAATATTTAAAATTCAAAAAAGTTAATTAAAAAATTCTAAAAATAATTATTAATTTGGAAAAAATATTTATAAATTTTGAAAAATAATTATTAATTTAGAATAATTAATTAAAAATTTTGAAAATTAATTATTAAAATTCAGAAATTGAATAAAAAAAATTTAAAATGGTTAAAAATTGGAAAATATCCACAAAATGTCCAGGAAATGTTAAAAATAATTTTGAGTATTTTACAAACTCGGGAAAGCGTCATTATACTCCAACCAAGCTCTAAACGTCCCCGAGAACACTGATAAATTCTATGAACCATTAGAAATGGGCAAACTGCTAAAAGCTGTGAAAATCAGTCTTCAGGAGTGGGGGGCTTGTGATATGGGTAAAAATAGAACTAAATCAGGACCGTTCAAATCAAGCACGAATCTTAAAGCTCTCAGGAGTAAAACGGTAATTTCACCTATAAACTGGTCCGAAAATGGGAAGTGGGTCTTTTCCAAGCCCAATAACCTAAAAACGGGTCTGTCTTACTGGGGGGTGACAGTCCATTATGAACAATCCCCAGACATATAAAGTGTAATTTAAATTCATAATTATCTCTAAGAGACGGTTTAAACCAAAACTCTTATCAAGAAACGATTTAAACTCTCTGGCTTATCCAAAAACACCGGGACATAGAGATAAATGATTATCTCTAAATCGTCTCTAAAAGACGACTATAAATACCCCTCTACCCCCACCATAAAATGGTAATCAGTATTTTTTCCACAATCGTTCTTTCATAATCTTCCTGATTACTGACTTGAGTGTCAGTGGGTTCGTTGCCGGGATCCATCCCGGTGTTTCAAACTTTTTGTAGGTTAGCGGCAATGCTGAGTAACAGTCAAACGTCGGCAAGAAGTCAACAAGTTCGCCTTTACTGTTTTCTGAAGAATCTACAAATCATCTGTTTGCTCCCACACCAAAATTAGTAGCATCATTTAGTAAGCATTTAACAAAATGTCAATTGAGTTTTGCATATGATATAAGGTGAGAGAAGAGTACCTCAAGGCATGCCATGGTACCGCCAATTTCACGGATCTTTGATCGGTTCAAAGGGTTGAGAGCAACTCAATTAATTGAATGGAATTTATTGTAATTTATTATCAATGTTGTTAATTCTCATTCTATGAAAAGTCCATTATGTATCATATTTCTAATTTGCAGCACCACTTGCTGCCATAGTAACAAAGTTCGCGAATAATTCGCCAAATTCGTGAATTCATCCGCCAAATTAATTCACGATTTAATCGCCCATACGGGTTTAAATCACGCACTTCACGAATTAAACGAATTAATTGCTAAGTTCGTTGCTATTTTTCATATTTATGGATTTAAATATATATTTACTTAGGTGACGGATACTAAGATGCATTAAATTTTGTATTTCTTTTTCCTGAACTTTTGCCGAGTTTTTCTCGAATTTACTGGATTTTTTCCGAATTTCGAATTCGAATAGTAAATCTTGCCGAATTATTACCCAAATCCAAATTGGTAGCAATGCTTGGTTCGACCTTACGGAACAACCCGTGTGTTTATCCTTTGTTTTCTTACTTCCAGGAAATAAGTAGGACAGATCATGCAAGGGAGAAAGGAGGAGTTGAGCAGATATATGGAATTTTCTTTATATTTGTGTAATGGAAAATGTTTATCTTTAGTTACTTTTATCTAATAAAAATGTGAAATTAATTTGTAGCAACAAAATTATGATAGATTTGTTGTCTTACCAAGAATGTGCTTTGTTTATATACTTGTGATATTCTTCATTTATAAAATGAAAATATTTTAAAGGGAAAGAAGAGTGTCAAATATAGGTGCATAGGTGCATGCATGAACATTTCTTACACGCTTCAAGGAATTAAAGTAGATAAAATTATCAATTTTCTTGTCAAATATATATATTTTGTGTTGATCCCAGTGTAAAGCCCTCCTACTTTGTCCTAGCGGTTTTGTATGGCCATGACTATTATAACTATGCCTCAAATATTTCTCAAGATTTAGAATTTTTACTTTTCGTTATTTTTTAATGTATACATTTCTATATTTTAAAATTTTGATAAAATCTTTTTATTTATTCTTAATTTGATTAGGACAATATATTTGACTTAGGAGTTAAGTTTACTTGACCACTAAGTTAAAGACTACTAACCCTAATTTTTTTCTCAAAGTTACTATTCTATAAATACATGAGAATAGATTGTATCTATGAACGCTAATAGAAAAAACTAAAAGTTAGCTATCTAACTGAAACATTACTGTAATCAAAGAAAGAAAGAAAGAAAGAAACTAAGAAGCATCTCTTGTAATTCTCTTACTATCTAATTGAATATTGAATCGAAAAATCTTCCTTTTATCTTCTTTCTACTATTTTTCTATTTATTGCAAGTGCAATTTATTTTTCCGAATTGTCTGTAGAAGAATGAATTGTTGGGTTTTGACCTAATAATGACAACCTACAAAGAGAACTCAACTAATTAATGTATACTAGTAATTTGCATGTGAAATGCACACCTTCTTGCACATAGGCTTCCCTCTTCACGAATTTCCCCTAATGACATCAACATTTATTTTATATAAATGACACTTTCATAAATAATTATGTTTTAAATAAATTTTATGTTTAAGGATATTATGGTAATTGGTTAATTAATTAGAAATTCATGGTTAATATAACTCTCACTTTAAAAAGTGTGATTGAGATTAAATTAATTAAGTTGGTTTGTTTACAAATTACACAACTACAACTCTTGAGTTATAGTTGTAGAGATAATAATGAAAACCTACAAAAAGAACTCATCTAATTAACAAATACTAGTAACTTGCACGTGCAGTGCACACCTTCTTGCACTTAGGGTTTCACTTTTCATGAATTTCCCCAAGTGGCATCAACTTTTATTTTATATTTTGTAAATAATTATGTTGTAAATAAATTTGAAGTTTGAAGATATTTTGGTAATTGGATAATTAATTAGATTTTGATGGGTAATATAACTCTTACTTAAAAATGTGTGATTGAGATTAAATTAATTAAATTGGTTTGTCTACAAATTACACAACTCCAACGCTTGAGTTATAGTAGTAGAGATATGTAAAATTAATATATTGCAAAACTCTTCAAGGATATCATGAATAATGAAAGGAAGCCATATATCTATGATCACATAATAAATAAATAATTGCATAACATACGGATATAGCCTCTGTGGTCTAGTGGTAAATCTCTTCATTAGTGAGCAAAAGGGCGGGGGTTCAATCCCCACTGAAATCCTCTTTATTGTGAGATTATTGTAAGAGAGTGTGCATATAGTATGTGTGTATGTTTACAACCTTGTTAAAAAAATAAAAATAAAATAATAATAATAATAAAAATGGGGATACAGCCCCAAAAAATGGACCGCCCCAAAAAATGGACCATCAAAATATTGTTCACCGATACTATTAATGCCAACTTCTGTGTTATTTTAATTGCTTAATCACTTAGTTTAATATTTTAATCATGGGTTAGTATTAATTTAATTACTAATTAATTCACTACCAACTAATTTAATATGAGTTATTCATACAATCTTTTTGTATAAATAATAATAAATGCGGGACGGAACAACATGTTCCGTCTCGCAACCAAAAAAAAAAATTCAGAGCAAATGAAATGCCAAATATAAGAAAAAAAAAAACTATTGTGGATGCTCTAAGGTGATGATTGCTGTGACAAAATTCGTGTGGCAAATTGTGGCCAATTGTGGGGTTGTTGCTTGTTGCCCTTGCATCAATTACTCCCCAGAAAACTCGATGAAACAAGGCTCTACCAGATCTGGAAAAATAGGCATAGAAGAATTAAAAACAAGAATCAAACAACCTCAACAACCAATTTAACTACCTCTACAAGTGAAGATCCATAGATGTCATGCCCCGCTTCCCAAGATACGGAATACGAGTACGTAACGTAGGCCTAGCGAATGATGTAAACACTATCCATAAGCTGTACCAGACTAACTCAACAATATGCAACAACAGATACAACCACACAAGAAGAAATTAGCACATGAATCAAGATAACTTCAATAAATAATGAAATAATCCAACAGCGATAATATACTACACGAGAAAATCCAAACATCTGGAAAAAATAAACTCCGGGAACATAAGCCCAAAACAAAGTACAAGTCTTAACAATGTTCAAAACAATAAACTAGCAAGAAAGTAAATTAAGTAGCGAAGATCTATTCCATCTTTAGAATCGTTGTTCACCAATTCCTTCTGGTATAGCTCCTTCAGTACCTGTAAATAATTGATCTAAAAAGAAAAAAAAGAGTGCCCTTAGAGCAAGTCGTGGGCAGTAAGTAAAGGAAAACAAAGGATAAAGGAAACATGTATATCAAAGGAAAGAGACATGATCAAAGTCAAATAGCAAAGAAAAGAGCAGGCAATAGTATCAAAGGTCTATATTTAAACAGTTATATACAGGATCAAGCATGAGATGATAAATGCAAGTTATTAATCATTTTATTAGTCTATCTAGTACACGTACTACTGCATCCCATACTACAGATTCGGCGCACACACAGTGTACGCATTAGACTGATGGTGAATTCACGGTTCGTGTACTCGGCCCAGTAAATTAGTGTTTAATGTTCAGTGTCAGTGTTTATTAGGCAGGGTTTTATGACCATGCAGTACAGGTCAGTACAGTAGCGCCCAACCGAGTAGAGTCTTCAATTGTTCACTACCAAGTCATCCCATATTACCCCCAGCTTGTTATCATTTTATTTCATCCTATGTGAGCATGCAAGAAGGTTTCAATGTTGTATGATACTAAGTGTTGCTATTTCTATGCGTTACACACAAAGCATGAAGCAAACAAGTCAATTACATACAATTCACAAAATTAGGACAACATGACCTTGTTGTACCAAAACATGGATTACTGTCACTACGAAGTAGAAAATCTGGCTCCGTCGAAAGTTTTAGAAACTAGATTTCCACACAGTTCCAGCGAATATATATAAGGCACATAAAAGATACAGAAACTAGGGCGAAAGCTCTATTCTATTCAAATTTTATGTTCAGTCAGCATGATGTAATCTGTGTTCGCCTATTTGTTTTGGGTCAGAAAACTCAGCAAATAAATCTATAAAAATTCTGGGGCATTCCTAAACATGTCTAGGTTCAGTCTAATTTATTTCGAATTTTTATTTCACTGTTTGCATGGTTAAAGAAATTAAAGAACAATAAGATACGTATGCATTTGTGAATCTGAAAGTTCTAACAGCTATACTAAAATGATGATATCTAACAAACCACACATTGGAATCCAAATCCGCAAAAAGGGTAGTAAACTAGACATCAGAGGCTAAATTTTATGTTTAGAAAGTTATTTCAAAATATGAAAGCAACATAGGTGAAAATCTGATTCAAAATGGAACACACAGCAGTCCAGAAATTATCTTGACATGAATAGGCACTATTCAAATCATACGATCATATTTCTCATGCAAATTGGTAATCAAAGTGTCAATAGATATTTAACATGCAAATTTCAGTTCTTAGATGTAATATCACAGGCATGGTAGTCAATTAAATCCATTCTAACAGTTATAGTTTATCAAACAAGTCTATAGCATGGATCTAGTTAATTTCATATAATTGTGCATATGCAAGATACAACATGGACTAGGTTTTAGATCAAAGAGAGCGGCACGAAGTTAAGAATATGTCGGGTTAGCTCGTGTAAACCCTCGATAGACTTAACGGAATTGTCAAATAGAGCATGATAACGAAAGGGACTGGATCTACTTGCAGAGATCAAATAAAGCTGAACAAAATAATATTTTAGTTCAAGAAGAGACTTGCCTGTTAATTAGTAGATTCGAATAATATGGAATAACGGGATCGGAATTCCGGGCAAAGATCCACAAGATCACGATAGAGACACGACAAAAGACCAAACAGCAAGAGAACTCCACACAGCAGATCAGGTAAATAGCAAACGGCAAAACCAGGATCCCGTGTGCCAAAACAGCAAACACCGGATTCGACCAATCGGATCTCATCTCCTACCTTCGAAAGAGAGACAGAATGAGAGAGCAAGACTCCGGCGACTGGCGGCGTGATGCTGCGGTCATGAAGCGACGACAGACGATGACCACGGCAAGGCGGCAACAGCACGACGATGGCGGCGTTGCGGTCGGGTAGCGATGGCAACAGCGACGCTCTATTTTTGCTTGAAAATAGGGGAGAACGACGACGGTGAGAATGGGGCTTGGACGGTGACTACGACTCTATGAGGGAACTACGGTGGTTGTAGGGAGTGCACAGCAAAGGATCACGGTGATAATGGCGAGGACGGGGGTGTTCGACAATGGAGCAATGGGTGCTCGAAGATGGGTAAGGGTAGTGGACGACGAAGACGAGGAAGGTGATCGGAGGGCGACGAGGTGAAAGAGACGATGATGAGGGGACGGTGATGACAGTGGTCGGAGGTGACAAGGGTTGCGGCAAGGGGAAAACAATGGGTTTCGGTTTGGTCTGGGGTAAAACAGAGAGAGAGAGAAGTCGGGGAGAGAGAGTAGAATAATAATTAGGGTTTAATTAATAGGGTATTTATAGGAGATCAAGATTTTGGATTTTGGGTTGTGGTTTAATGGGTTTTGGGTATCGTTTTGGCTCCAAAAAGAGACGAACAAGCATAAAACAACGAGATGAACATAAAGCGGAACAAATCAAACTCAAAATAGGAAGAGCGAAATTTTGCGATGAATCAAGAATAGCAAAATTTTAACCAAAAGAGCACAGAACAAACAAGAGAAAATAAAGAGCCCAAGAAAAAGCAAGATATAATATGAATAAAAGAATCCAGATAAAATAATCAAGGAAAGAAATAAAAATACAATATAATCCAAAATAGGGGTTACAATAGAGAAAATTCTTTTCCTTGTCTTTTTTTTCTTTTTTTCTTATTTATTTATTTTTACTAATCTGACCTTCCTAAATCCTCAGGGCTGAGCTCGATATCCAAAAGTCCTTGCGTTTGGTTCGTTGTTTTGAAAATTGTTTTTAAACTTAGGTTTGTAAAAAAAGGTTTATAAATAAGTTTTTTGAGATTTTAAAAAACAAGGGTTTGTTTGGATAACAATTTTTAGAAAACAGTTTTTGAACATGAGAAGAAAGGGATCATGACGTTTTTTGGGAGAGATGAAGAAAAGGAGAAAAAAAATTGTAAAACTGTTTTATGGAGTTTTCTAAAAATGGGTTTTAAAATGAGAATTTTCCAAAAAAATTTAGAAACGATTTTCCGAAAACACCTAAACAAACACGATTTTTAGATTTTAAAATTTAAAAAACTGAACACAGGTTTTAAAACTCTAAACAAACAGACCCTGTATAAAAATGGTGCAAAATTCGATCCCAAAAAAATTCTACATTGACCAATAACTGAGATTCGATCCCAAAAAAATTGACCGGGTCAACGGTCAATGGTCAACATTGACCAATCAACGCCATGTGTCATCGCTCCAGCACACCACGTTAGCTCAGGTTCACAAACCGAGCAAACACATCCCCGAACTGAAAAATTGTGCAAAATTCTCTCCCGATCCGCGCCTGATCATGATCAACGATTGAGATTCAATTCGAAAAGAATAAAAATTTGACGGTCACAGCGTGCCACGTGTGCTCGGTGGCTGTCCCTGAGAAAATGTTACCCCAAACTGAATGGCGAAAAAAATTCCTCCTGATCTGCACCCGATCTTGATGAACGGTTGTGATTCAATCAACATAATTTTTTTAATTAATTCCTTTATAATTACTAAATTGAATTAATTATTTAAAAATTCTAAAAAATAATTATAATTCAAAAATAATTTATAATTCAGAAAAAATATTTTTAAAATATTTTTGCGAAAAAATAATTATTAATTTAGATTAATTAATTAAACTTTTGGAAAATTAATTACTAAAAATTGGAAATTGAATAAAAAAATTGAAAGATGATTAAAAATTGGAAAAATTCAGAAAAATAATAAAAAAAAAAGTCCAAAAAATTCTACAAATAATTCTGTGTATTTTGTAAACTCAGAATAGCACCATTACACCCCGAGAAAGATTCAAACGTCCCCAGAAGGCTTCGAAAAGTTATGTAAACCATTAAAAATGGGTGAACTACTCCTTAAATGCTGTAAAAAACAGGTTTTGGGAGTGGGGGGCATGTGATATGTGTAAAAATAGAACTAAATCGGGCATGAATCTTAAAGCTCTCAGGGGTAAGACGGTAATTTTACTCGAAACGAGTCCATGAACGGAAATTGGGCGTCTCTCAAGCCCAATAACCCAAAACGGATATGTCTTACTGAGTTGTCATAACTGCCCAATATAAATAAGTCCATATTATTTAAATATGATTTAAACTCATAATTATCCACAAGAGACGGTTTTAAAACTATATCTCTTATCATAAGAAAAATTTTAACTCACTCTCTCGAACCATTCTTATCTCTTCATGAAAAAGAGATAATCAATTCAATCAAAAAACACCAAGAAGTTGTGATAAATCATTATCTTAAAACTGACCCCAAAACAACTATTAATACCTCTTCATCCACAAGAACAAGGTAATGAGTGTTTTTCCAACAAAAGCTTTCTCATATTCTTCTTGAGTTCTGACTTGAGCGTCGGAAGGTCTGTTGCCGGAATCAACCCCGGTGTTTCAGACTTTTACAGATCAATCGGAACGATCATCGCCATCAAGATCAAATCTAATGGTGCAAACGGGTCAGATTCAGAAATCAACGTCAATTGGGAACAATCAATATCGGTAAAAGTCACACAAGTCAGCTTTTTATTATTTTTAAAAGAATTCACAACATCTATTTTCTCCCACACAAAAATTAGCAGCCTTAATTCAATTTTTACATAATTTATGGTGAAAGGATAGGGAATGAAGAACAAGTAATCATAATTTATTAAGAGAAATACTCAAGTTGACCCTAAGAGTTAGGTAATGTTTGAAGGATGTATAATAGAGTGAAAAGTTAAAGAGGTTTAATAGGAATTCAATATCCAGCCAAGAGGCCCAAAATATACTTATCCTTTAAACAAACTAATTAGTTTGGAAAACAAATAATTTTGACAAGTTAATTAGTTGAAGTCGATTCAATTGCTACCCTTACTGGGTTGTATACAATATTATTGGGTGTAATCTCTAGCAAGTGGAAAGCATGAAATTAAGGCATATTTGGTTAGCAGAGAAATTAAAGTTCGTATAAGCCACCATATCCCTCGCAGTCAACACCAGCCCCCCCAACACTTCTTCAACTTGTAACTCAGATGCACGTCGCTTGTTGTGATGGAAAGCATGGATCCTGGGTTTCTCGGCAAACCTCACAGCTTCCCATGCTTTCTCAACGTCTCCTTTGTGGCATCTTGCCAACCCGCAAATCACTAGAACATGACCATTATCTTCTCTCCTTCCAACTTCACGTGAAATGGTTATCACTACTTCGAGATCGACCAAGGATGACGAACGTGTTGGAAATATGCCTCAAATATCTATAAGTTTAAGAATCTTTATTCGTTTATTATTTTCTTTTTGATTTATATCTTTCTATATTTGAAATATTATTTCTTGTAACTATCTTGAGATATTTATTAGAATTTATTCTTAACTTGATAAAGGAGAATAAGTTTGATTAAGTCAATGACTACTAATCCTAACAAATATATCTCAAGGGTACTACTCTTTAAATACCAGAAAAAATATTGTATCTAACTATTCCCAATGGAAAGGAAAGAAACTAGCTATCTAGTTGAGAGACCATTGTAATCAGAGAGAGAAATAAGAAAGACTCAGTGTTGGTGTATGCCCTACAGACCAGTTGTGTACTGACATTACTAGTTTACATTATATCATGATGTTTATTTCATATACAAGGCATTTCATTTATCTTGTTATTTATTGTGATTAAATGAACATAATAAAGTCCTTAGAATAGTATGTTCAATACCATGGGATATCAGGTGCATGACTTGATTGTGAGATCCTATTAGTTGTAATCAGAACACTATCTTGAATGTCCCTAGTCAAGTATTATTTCTTTATTTATTATTTTCTCTTTGATTTATATCTTTCTATATTTGAAATATTATTTCTTGTAACTATCTTGAGATATTTATTAGAATTTATTCCTAACTTGATAAATGAGAATAAGTTTGATTAAGTCAAAGACTACTAATCCTAACAAATATATCTCAAGGTTACTACTCTATGAATACAAGAGAAAATATTGTATCTAACTATTCCCAATGGAAAGGAAAGCAACTAGCTATCTAGTTGAGAGACCATTGTAATCAGAAAGAGAAAATAGAGAGACTCAGTGTTGGTGTATGCCCTATAGACCAGCTGTGTACTGACATTAATAGTTTACATTATATCATGATGTTTATTTCATATACGAGGAATTTCATTTATCCTGTTATTTATTGTGATTAAGTGAACATAATAAAGTCCTTAGAATAGTATGTTCAATACACGGGTTATGGATATGAGATATTAAGTCTTCACATGGGTATATATTAGAGTAATAATATACTGGACTGATCCACCATGAGAACGCTGCATGAATCATTACGTGAGTGTCATAAGCTGTTCTCATAGTGACCATAATGTATGTAGTCCTTTGACTTGAATTCACTACGGTTTCCTATATGAGAAGTTATATGTTTTAATGTAGTCAAAAGTTGCCTATAATAAAGTGATTATAAGGTCGACTATTGGATATACTACAAATTAAGCAAAGGGATGTGAGTGACTTAGATAGAATTTGTTTCTCTTACATAACAAGAGCGATATCTATGGGCCCCGTAATTGAGTGAGACTACAAAATGCATGGTCGTGCTCAAATGAGTCAATATGAGATATTAAGCTCATTTGTTTTAGTAAGTCTACTCGGACATTAAGAAATCAAAGATTGAACTATACAAGGGTGACACGCTCTATGTCTTGTGATTAAATAAGATATCTGGATAAAGGGACTAGACGACATGGTAACATTGGTCACAGATAGGTTATGTCTAATCACTGACATTTTCGTTACTTGAGTAGCAGTGATGTATTGCTAGATACCGCTCACTACTTGTAATACACGAGTATGATTTTAGTATTACTGTCAACGTAATGGGAACCTAAATGGTCACACACATAGAATGGATCGAAACTGGAATTTAAGTTCATAAGATGAATTTAATTGGGGATCCAAGTAAGACTTGGACTCCTAACATTGTTGGACATTTAATTAGATTAAATGGGTTGACTAATGTTCAAAGGCCTACACACGAATCTGAACAGGTCAGATTGTGAGTCCAACAGCCTCATCACTCTCTTATGATTGATTTCTACACCTATATATATGATACATATCTATGGAAAAGCGACACATGAGAAAATCCTAACCGTCACAGAAATTGTGAGAGAGGGAAATCTTGAGGAACATTCCCTTCCCGCAGCTAGCACCGCGGCATAAGGGAAAACTTGATTTGATCCATTCGTATGGATACCGTAGGGGCACCGCAATATTGTAATGCTATGATCGGCATACTGTGGATACAACAGATCCATCTTCAAGGTATAACTCCTAAACACGATTTATGGTTTTCACATGGATCCATGGCTAGCATTTGATATTTTTTTTGTAATTTTTTCTCTGTATATTTAATCTGAGATACCCTCGAAACCTATCACTTAGAGGAATATATTTTGCAATTCACTTATTATCTAACTAATATTGGTTTCAAAGTTCCACTTTTTTATTTTTTTGTACTTTTCTGATTCTTACAATCCTAACTTATTTTACCGAATTCTCTGAAGAAGAGTAAGTTATTCAGTCTCCATCCAATTTTGTGATTTTGACCTAACAACTATTATCAGAGTGGTAGGTTGGAAGATCCAACCGAAGGTGATGGCGTCTACTTCCAACACTGCTTCAACAACTCTTTCAGAATTGAGAAATTTGATGGCACAACGAACTTCGGAATATGAAAAGTCAAGATGGATGACATGCTGGTGCAAGAAGGGCCTAACAGAGCCTTGCATAGGAAGGAAAAATTGGGTGTGAAGGTTGAAGATTGGGAAGCCTACGACCGCAGGGCAGTGTCAGCAATACGACTCTCTTTTTCTGATGAAGTGATCTACAACATATTGGAGATAACCTTGGTGGCTGGGATATGGTCGAGGCTTAAAATCCTCTACATGACAAAGTCCCTTACAAGCAAACTCTACATGAAGCAGAAGATCCATACATTTCCTAAAGCAGCAAATACCACCCTCCAACAACACATCAGTGAGTTCAATAAACTTATTTCTGAATTATTTAGTATTGATGTTTTCATTGATGATGAGGATCGGGCACTACTACTTTTGGCATCAAAATCATTATCTTTCGAGCATCTAGTTGTGACGTTATTACATGAAAGAGGAACTATTTTCTTGTTGGAAGTCATATCCTCTCTCTTGTCCAATGAGTTCATGAAGAAGGCGACCGCTAAATATGATACCATGATTGATCATGGGCTTGTTGTCACACAAGACCGAACACAAAAGACCGAAAGTTGAAGAAACCTGTAGATTTATTAGGGTATACTTACTATAAGAAGAGTGGACATAGCTACAAGAATTGCCCAAAACTTCTCGAGAATGCACATTGCTATAGATGCAAGAAAATAGGGCATATAATTAATTAGTGAAAGATGAAGAATACAACATTAGATCAAGATGAGGCTGGTTTTGTAGGAGATATGAATAATAGTGATCTATGTTCGTAAGAAGTCTGACTCGGCGTTGAACCGAGAAGGATATTCAAACTAGCTAAAAATCCCGCAGAGGTGATGAAAGCCAATAAGAAAGGGACTCATGTTGAAGTGATCAAACCATTAAGCTAAGGAAAGTACACTTAGCTTGCTAACTCATCAAGACCTTCCAATTTGACGAGGAGAATCATAATTGAGTCAAGGAAGAGTCAAGGAAGAGACTGTTGGAAATCTGCCTCAAAAATTTCTCTAAGATTTAGAATATTTATTCTTTGGTTATTTTCTTTGGATTTACATCTTTCAATATTTTAAATATTTGATACAATCTCTTGTAACTATGTTGAGATATTTGTTAGGATATATTCCTAACATGATAAGGGTGAATATATTTGAATAAGTCAGGGACTAGTAATACTAAGAAATATCTCAAGGTTACTATTCCAAAAATATAGGAAAAAGATTGTATCTAAGTATTCCCAATAGAAAGAAAAAAAACCAGCTAGCTATCTAATTGAGAGATCATTGTAATCAAAAAGAGAAACAGAAGAGACTAAGAGGCATATATTTTGTAATTCCCTTATTATCTAACTAATATTGGTTCTAAAATTCCTCTTTTGTTATTCTTTTTTATAATTTTATGTTGGTTACAAATCTGAGTTATTTTGCTGAATTCTCCGAAGAAGAATGAGTTGTTGGGTCTCTATCCAATTCCGCAATTTTAACATAACATGAGGAGGGGAAACCGACATTGATCTCGTCGACGCCAAGGAGGGAGAGTTGGCGGGTGATGGCCAGCTTCTCCACTGACATCATTGTTGGACCACGCAGCTACTCGCTTTTGCGGAGAGTAGTGTCGAATTTCCTGACATAGTTGGAGTTAAAAAATCTCCTGACATAGTTGGAATTACATGGATGCTTGAGGTGATTTAAAAAATTTAATATTAAATTTGGAGGATGAGGGTTTGGCTAGGGTTTTAAGTCAGAGGAATGTGGGGTTAATGATGCTGCTAATTTCAGGTTTAGGAGCAACAGATGATTAGTTCTTATATTTGATAGAAAACATAAATCTTAGCTGTGCATCTGGTCCTGATGAGAGGCTAGTATGTGATTGGAGTATGTGGATCTAGTGGTTATTGTCTACTGGAAACAAGCACTCCGAGGATCAAGTCAGCAACCAAGGGAGGAAATTAGGGTTTTGTAGTCAAAGATTGATCATCTGGTAATTGAGGAGGGTTGTCTGTATTTATAAACCTGTAGAGAATTAATTAGGGAAAGGTTTCTCAGCTGCCAAAATGAAATCCCGTGGATTAGGGTTGTGATGGAATAATTAATCCCCTAATTTTAAGGGATGTAATCACCAGCCATAAAAGGCTGGTCAGCCTTTTCTTGGTAGGCTAATCCTTGGTGGTGGGCCTGTAGACGGCCCGTGAGCTGGTCTTGGGCTTGCATCTGCTTGCGGGATTGTTTTCTTGACCTTAGGGGCTTCGAGATCCTTGTATGGATCGTGTGGTGTCGATTAGTTGTCCTTATCATAAGCCCCCCCACTCTCAGAGGTGAGCTTCCGGTCACTTTCGAGGAGTAGATAAATCGCAGGGAAAATCATGTCGGTGTGAAGGTCTGTTTATCATGACGATGTTGGATCTTTTTTCCCAGAAATCTAGAGATTCAGCTGTCGATGCCCGAGCCTCAATGGGCGAGGCCTGAGGTGGAGGCGTGAGGGGTAACGGGCGAAGCAATTTGCGTGTGGCTCAGAGTACCATACAAAGGGGCAAGGTCCAAGGCGCAAGCCTGGTTGCGAAGAAACCTGCGAGTGGCTCGGAGTACTATCCTAAGGGGCGAGGCACGAGGTGCGAGCCTAGTTGCAAAGAAATCCACGAATGGCTCTGAGTACCATGCTGAGAGGCATGGAACGTGGCACTTGCAAAGAAATCCGCAAGTGGCTCGGAGTGCCATGTTGAGGGCCGAGGCACGAGGGGCGAGCCTAGTTGCGGAGAAGTCTGCAAGTGGCTCGGAGTACCCTGCCGAGGGACGAGGGACGAAGTGCGGGTTTAGTTGCAGAGAAATTTGTGAGTGGCTCAGAGTGCTATGTCAAGGGGCCAGACATGAGGCACAAGCTTAGTTGTGGAGAAACTCGTGAGTGGCTCGGGATACCATGCAGAGGGTCAAGCATGTAACGCAAGCATAGTTGCGGAGAAAACCGCGAGTGGCTCAGAGTACCATGTTGAGGGCGAGGCATGAGCATAGTTACGGAGAAGTTGGGCGAGTGACATTAGATCCGGTACTCACATGACTTCGCACGATCATCGAGGAGTCGTTGCATGATTTTATTGTTATTGTGGATATGTCATGTGACTATGGTCATTCGAGAAGTCGTGCTCCCCTCTATAATTTCCCTTCTCCTTCTCACTTTCGAGGATATGTCCAGTGATTGGTCGAGTGGTTCGGCTTCGTCCTCTAGCCGTAGCGGGTTGTGTTAAGGATCCTCGTCTTAGTCGTCCTCGTTGGGGAGAGCGCCCGAGAGTCCGAGACCTGTTTGTGTTCCTTCTAGTGGTTTGGAAGAGGTAATGGAGGTTGACGAAAGTTCGGGGCCTGTGAAGGCAGTGCGTGGTCAGTACGAAGAGGTGCCTGAGGAGATGGAAGAGGAGGAGAGCGAGACTGTGTGAGAGCAGAGGGCGGTGATGCTGGGGCGCCCGAGGAGGTGGTCGGAGAGGAGGAGAGGGAGAGCCCCCAGGAGGAGATGGAGGAGGGCTAAAATGAAGTGGAGGGAGGTCCCCAGGTCCAGGAAGTCGGGACCTCATCCCTCAATAGCATTATTGCCATCCCCCTCTTCGTCTCCGTCGACCTCTGAGGAAGAAGAAGGTTGTCCTCCCCCCGTTACAGCATATGAATGGATGGCGTACGAGCACAAGGAGGTGTGTTTTGACTGTCTTTCGGTGATAAGCCCGTCCGTATGTATCCAAAAGATCTGAGGGATGTTGTCCATTTGGTGTACAACCATCATCACCAAACCGACCATAGATAGAGGCAGACACAACGCAGAATACCCTGGAGGCGACTGACATTCCTACCATCCGGGATACATTTTATATTCCCCGTAAATTTGAGAGCAAGGATTCGTCCGACCCATAACATGTCAGAATGGTTCTGTATGTTTCCCCTGGATGCATTTTCTTCGGGCTTACGTCTCCCCATGCATCTATTCATCCTTATGCAATACGGGCCTAACTCCTGGAAGCAGATTAATAACTTAGTGAGAAAAACTCACGAGTGGCCCAGAGTACCAAGCTAAGGGGTGAGGTCTGTGGCTTAATAACTTAGCGAGAGTTTGAAAAACTTGTTGAACCGAAATGAAATTTTATTCATTGGTTGCGATAGGCAAGTGCTTATTACATTATTACATTCGCCGGATTTTTAGGGCCTTGTTACAAGTATAGACCTCTAGGGGCCAGCATGGAACTTCATCAAATGTTTGGCATTCCAAGTTCTCTTAATTACCCTGCCTCGCAGGTCTTCAAGTCAGTAAGCTTCGGGGTGAATCACTTTGGTGACCCCGTATGGGCCTTCCCAGTTGGGAGCTAGCTTTCCTTTCTTGCTGGGTTCGAAAATCTCAAGTCTTCTGAGCATCAGGTCACCCTCCTTGATTTCAGTCGACCGAACCTTCTTGTTATAGAACAATTCTACCCTCTGCTGGTAGATGTTTCTCCTGATGGCAGACTTCTCTTGCACCAGGTCACCCTCCTTGTATTATGGTCTATGAACAGTTATTAATCTGCGAATGTTCATAAACAGAGCAGATTCAGCTTCAAAAATTTCAGCTTCCGATTCCGGACCATAAACATACACAGTCCACATTCGATGGACTGTGTATGTTTATAGTCATATGTACAAATTCCATATTTATATGTATATTTATGTATATATCATATATATTCATATGAGTTTTTTTTATAAAGAGAATACTCATGTATATAAATCAAAATGAGTATTAAATTTTGTAGAGAGAGAAATTATGCCTTATATATAAAGGATGCTTTCGGATCGGATACGGATCGGATATTGCCTATACCAACATCCATATCTGCATTTCCGAGACGAATTCAGCTACGAACACGGATATGACTCAGAAAAAAAATTATATCTGTATCAGCAAATTTCAGATACGGATGCGAATCGGATATGGTCTACTGGATAACATATATGAATTTGGATATCAAACAAATAGTTTCTTGCTATATTTTTTTTCCTTAGCCAGTACTTAAATTTGTAAATAATGCAAGATTTTTAGTTTTACCATTTTACTTTTTACCATTCTTATCATTTTACTTTTACCATGCAGTCTCTGTCTTGTATTTGGACTACACACTGGTCTCTTTATAGCAGTGGTGAATCAATTGATTCATGTGAGGCGGGCTGTGCATTCTTACTGCATAAGAAAAGCATAATTTAGTTACATTTTCACAAGCACAATTACTAAATGAAAAGCTTGTAGTCTAGGTAAAAAATGACTTGCTGGAGAGGTAAAACATGAAAGCACTTGGATATAATGAAAAGTTTAAATTCACATATACCTGTAGAGCAAATGTCATCATTGTTTGGCAAACACAACTTAGAATCTAGCATATAAACATTAACCAGGTCTTGACTGAATTGAAGAACATACCAAAATTTCTACTAGTGCTACAATCTGCATCTTAACTTGGAATCTCACTGTGAAGTAAGGGGGAAAGGGTATGTCACTGTAAAGTAAGGGACAGAAGCTTTGTAGCCAATAAAAGCCAAGTAAGCACAAAACCTAATGCAGCAGTCTTACGTTTCTCACATAGCGAAAGACGCTCATACATGATACCGTAATATGCGATACGAGCATAAATGACACTACATAAGTTGTTTGAAACATGATTCCAGTTACATAACTTCAGTAAATTATGCATTTGACAGCAAAAATAGATAAATTGATATAAATTTGCATGATTGTTCCACTGTTCATAATTGTTAAGATGCTAGATGTATGCAAGAGATATCACTTATTTTCATCTCTGTGGTGTCTTAATTGTTACATATGTTGGTAAAATGTTGCTTTCTTCAAGCCTAATGTTGCACACTTTGCTCTCAATTCCCAGATCAGATTATTGGGTTAGCATACGAGGGCACAATGTTTGGTAGTAACTAATGCAAAGGAAGAAATACTATACAATCCTGATACAGAAATTAAGAAAAGAATACTAAATAAATAAAATATTTATGACTCTAACTTAACACATGAAAACACCTAAAGAAAACAAATAAAGGATATGTATACAAAAACTTCACACATGATTACCATTGCTACGGTAATCAAGGCCGGTCTGAAATATAACACTTATAAATTCAGGTCTAGACCCCGACAATCTAACTTTGATTGAAATATTCAGTATATAACTATATATTTAATAAATAAATATATTATAAATTAACCATATATCTGTATCCGAATCCGCTTTTTTAGGGATATCCATATCCATATCTGTATCCATATTCATATCGGAATTTTTTTGGATTTGGATATCCGAATTTGTATCTGTATCTTCCCAGATACTAATTTTTCATATCTGTATCCGCAAAAATTTCGAATTCGGATACAGATCTAATCAGATATATCCTTATCTGAGAGCATCCCTACTTATATATAGAGGTTTTTCTGTCTAATGAATCCTTGTACACTGATTTAAAATAAAACTAAACAAAGTAGATATGAATTATACAAACATATTTTTTTTACGGAAAAAGGTAGGGTAAGTCCCTACCTCACAAAAATATATATTAAGAAACTATGAAGCAGTTTAAAGTACAAAAACAGATCAAACTAGTTCAGTATGCAACCTGAACCCTTGATCATGATGCTATAGCGTCCAAAACAAGAAGAGAAGTAGCACTAGGCCTGCTGGCATGCAAGGCCCCAAAAAACAACCCATCAGAGTACAGAAGAAGCAAAAATATGATGAGAAGATCTTCCTGCTGATACAGCTACCATGAGCAGCTCCCCTCCTCGCTTTCAGTCTGGCCAATACGAGCCAGGGCCTCGTGGAGCAATAAGTCTTGCACATTTGCTTCTGCCATTTCTTTCTCCATTGCCTTCATTTGAAGTAGTATTTTTATTATTGTTATTTTTTTTTCGTATATTATTTTTGATTCAGTTTTCATTTTATTGGAAAGTTATATATTAAAATATGCATAAATAGTTCGGGCCCGAACCTATTTTCGGGACTAATTCGGAATCGGGCTTGAGCCCATGTGAAAAACTTATAGCTCGGGCCAGGCCTATATGAGTGTGGCCCAAACTCAGCCCATTATCGCATCCACAGTCGTTAAAGGTATAACATGCATATATGCATATTTTATACCTTAGCAAATCGAGTGATTGCTGTAGTCGTGAAATGGTAAAAAATGCATACTTTCGTCAAAAATGATATTTCGTTTTTGAAAAAAAAATTTAATTTAAATGAATCTTATTTTGCAGAAACCAAAAATTTAATATTAAAATAAATGAGACGAAACATGGTGTTTCGTCCCAGGGGAAAAAAAATCAAAATTCACACCGGACGGAACATGAATTCTGAATTTTTTGATTTTTTTTGGATTTTTTAATGGGTTTTTAAAATAAAAAAAAGCGTGGGACCCACATGGGACGAAACATCCCATTGGGTTTTTTTTTTAAAATTATGTTGTTAATTATGTTTTTAATTAATTATTTATTTAACTAAAAGTTTAATTAAAATACTAACTACACAAATTAATTAACTAAATTAGGAGCTTAGGGATTTTTTTTTAATAATTCAGGATTTCATCGGATAAAAAAAATAAAATATTACGGACGAAACATGATATTTCGTCCGAGAATTTAAAAAATATTTAAATAATTCAGAAAAAACAT
Source organism: Hemerocallis citrina (assembly GCA_017893485.1). Classification (NCBI taxonomy): domain Eukaryota; kingdom Viridiplantae; phylum Streptophyta; class Magnoliopsida; order Asparagales; family Asphodelaceae; genus Hemerocallis; species Hemerocallis citrina. The sequence goes on from CM030358.1 coordinate 284,186,930, forward strand.
AATGTTTCGTCACGCATTATATGCATATTGCTATATTGCCTGCTATCTTTAGTTTGTTACTGTAGCAAAAATTGAAAAAATAACAGAATACCTTACGAGTGTAGCGTCTGCAGTGATAAAATATGCATAATATGTACTTTTAACTGATGAAACTGTGGATGCACTTACCAGCCCCAGTAACAATGCAGATTTATAGTAGCAGTACATATTACCAAGGGGTCTGATCAAGGTTCCTAGTAATGTATGTAACTCCAAGAAAAATTAATACTTTATTAGATCCTAAGAGTACAAACTCACTTCAGTACAATTAATGCACAACAACTCAATTTTGCTTGCAATTTTTTTGAGTAATACTATATCCACTACCAATTTCACTATATTTTTCTTCACTATCTTAGATGGCATATTCCAATAAGTAGGAAAAGATAAAGTAGATAGGAGAACTTTTTAATAGGAATATGTCACCTAAGATAGTAAACAAAATGACAGTAAAATTGGTAGTGGATGAAGCATTACTCATTTTTTTTTAGGTAATACTACAACTGCTACCAAATCTACTATTGTTTTACTACCTTATTACTACCTAAGGGAGCACACTACTATTTGATATTTTTACTACATACTCTACAATAACCTCTACTAATAGTATGTCACCTAAGGTAGTAAAGATAAAGGTAGTAAATTTGATAGTAGGTGTAACATTATCCTTTTTTTTGCACGAGGTAATTTGATTGGATTAACTTTTTTCTTTTTATTGTAGCAAATTACAGTTTGGCTGCCTGCTTTAGTTGTAACGAAACATACTTAAAATCTGGGCAGGAAGAACAATAAAATGAACAATGACTCAAACATTCCTAGAAGGTAGGAACAAATCCAATCAAAGAAAAATTACAACATATATGATACAGAAAATAGAAATTTCTCTAACAAATTTTTGATGGTGAGGAGAACCATAGTAACAAAGTTTGCATTTTATTCGTCAAATTTATGAATTCTTCGCAATGAATTCATCAGCCGAATTGATTCGCGAATTAATCACGAAATTTGTGAATAATTTGCGAACTGCACAAATTTTACAATTTTTTCACAAATAATTTCCTATAACCTAATCTATTTACTTCGATATCCGTTGTTAAGAAAGTAATCATTCCTATTCTTTATAAAAAGTGGACTTATATCTTCCTTTTATAATTTTTTCCAAAATAACCCACTTTTTAAAAGTATTTATCAAACTGGCCCACTTTCAAAAATATTTACCAAGTGGTGAAAGTACACTCGCTGTTTGAGATAGCTAATGTAGACTTAGATGTTTCTCTACAACTTGAAGAAAAATTATCAAATCAAGACTCACTGTCTCAAACAGCGAGATAGCGAGCCTGACTATGAAATTTTTTTAGAAGTCAGACTCGTTGTCTCTTTCTCTCACCTCTTCACTTTATCTCTCCATCCTCTTTCCACTTCCACTCCCAACTCTGAAACTCAAAATCCTAGTTCCCAAATTTGGCAAAAAAATAAACCATATATGATGTATACAGAGAAATTTGTTGCTGCATGTTATACTTAAAAATGTCATAACTATACTCGTTATCTAAGATAGCTAGTTTAGTTCAAAGAGGCCCGCTATCTCAGATAGCTAGTTTAGTATTGATAAAATTTTCAAAGACTTCATAAGTATCTGTAAAAATTTCGACACACACAATCACTATCGATAACGAGTGTATGTTATTGCCTCTGTAAAAATCTCTATACACTCAGTCGCAATCTGAGATAGCTAATGTAGTATAATGATACCCGCTATCTAAAAATAGTGAGTATATGTTTTTTTATTTTTCTAGAGACTTCAAAGTCTATAAAAATCTCTACACTCACTCTTCCAATAAAAACTCAAATGACACTTGCTGACTCTAATAGCGGGTTTAGTACAACCACGCTCGTTGTTAGAGACAGCGAGTGTAGTTTCAAATCTTTTCACTTCACGAGATTTCTCCAAGTTGTGGAGAAACTCCTAATCCAACACTCGCTATTTCAAACAATGAAGACATTTTTCCCAAATACTTTCAAAAGTGGATTAGTTTGGTAAATATTTTTAAAAAGTGGGTTATTTTGGAAAAAAATTCTTCCTTTTAGAATATAATAATTAAATTCAATCAATCTCGCTCTTCTTGTTCTTCTGGAAAAAGACCGTTGTCTCAAACCTGTCAAGCCTTGACTAGTTTGTTTCTTCTCTTAAGATGATCAAATCTGATACCGGTATCCTTTTTATAATTAAAAAAAATCATCCCCATTTGTTACATTTTTCACTGTTACATTCGTGACTACATCTGGCAATTATTTCAATTAGTTCATTCCCATTATTAATTTTAAGAGTTCTACTTTACTAATTAATATCATAACATCTGGTGCAAGATTACAGCTTCTTTTCCTTTTGCCTATATAGAGTATATACTTGTAGAGTTGCAGTATGGTGTGTTGCTGCTTATTTTGGTGCATGAGCAAACAGATGGTGAATTCTTATTTAATAGAAACTACTAAAAATCTGACATTTGATCTTTGCCGTGAAATGCGGCTAAAGCCCCTAAGATTGAATTTGGATCGTTGACTGACCACCATGATCTAAATTCGACAGTTGCTGATGGGGCCGATGGACCAGCAAAAAGCCTGAAACACCGGGGGTTGGCCCAAGCGACAGACCCTCCGACGCTCAAGTCAGAACCACAGAGAGAAAAAGAGTTTGAGAGAGAATTTATTGATTACCTTCTGACTGGAAGGGGGGGGTGTTATTTATAGGTTTGCGAAACATATCAAGAGATTGATATGAATCTGTTGGATCGATAAGAATTCCTTATCTCCTTTATGTTTCTCCCCTTCAAGAGATAAGAGATTTGACTCCTAGCCTTCATGGGTTGGGTGTCTCTTCTAGTGGGCCTGGCCTGTCACTTTTTATGGGTTTGGAAAAATTCCATGTCTTGTAGAGGAGCCTGGAGAAGACCCGACCTGTTAAAGAGGCCCGTTATGATTAATCTGCATGTAGAAGCTTTGAGATCTGTGCTGGAATCGTACAGCCCTGATTTGCTGTGATTTTTACCATCATCATAAGCCCCCCACTCTCGGAAGGTAATTATCTTGGCTTTCGGAAAGTTGTACGCCTTATTTTTGGACTTTAGAGTAAAATCTTAGCTATTAGGGTGTTTGGAGATACCTGGAACTGATCAGTGGCTTCTGAAGGCAGTGAATATTTTCCTGGATTTTTTGGATTTTTCCATTTTTTTAAAAATTTTTCTGGAATTTTTTCCAATTTTAAAATCACATTTTCGAATTTTATAATTAATAAATCCAATTTTAATTATTTTTCGAAAATTTTTAATAAGTTTTCTGAATTTTAAATAATTATTTTCATATTTTCAATACGTTTGCACTCATTTCGTCATATCTCCAACTAGTGCATATCCTTAAGTTTAAATTATAGTTATTAAAAACTAAAGTTTAGCTTACCTACCGGTCTTAAACAAAATACTGAGACAGTCAAACCCATACTGGTTACTTCTCTAAATCAATCTTTCATTTTCATTTCTTTGTCGGTACCTGGGTCTCCCGAAGCCTCTAGAATCAACATCTTTTCATGTTTAACAACTTGGGGTACTCAACCCCTTGTTACTCATTTTCTCAATTTTCATGTATTCATATTTTATTCAAATTCTTTCATTCCTCCTTATTTATTCATCCATTAGTACAATCTTAACCTAGTCATTTTCACAATACACTTTTCATATTCATCAAAATTTTCTCAGTACAAGTTAATTAAGTTTAAAACATAATCTCTTAAAAATTCATCATTTGAAAATTCAACTCATCATTTTCCTTTGATTTATTTTGAACCAAATCTTAACATCATTAACCATATATATATTTCTCTTGAGTTCACATCTCATCTAAGTATGAATATGATCTTTATTTTTCCCAAAATATAACTTAAAACAACGAGAATCTATTTTCAATCACTTCGTTTAAGTATCATTTGCTAAACAGTAAATTCAAAGTCAGAAAACTGCATTTCATTCCATTTAGAAAAATCATAGAAAATTATTTACTTCACGAAACTTTGCGTTGTTTAGACCAAAATAAAGGTACACAAGTCTATTACAATTTCTTAGTTATAAGTTTCTCCAAAATATTGTATCTATAATACTGAGTTCTTCGAAATCTACAGTAGTGTCGAATTACTGAAATTTTGCCACCTGTACAGTCTTGTAAAATTTATTATAAATTCAATTCTTTGTGAAAATTTGATCAGGTCGGTCAACCTTACCCTGCTACTTCCTGCTGCTGCTAACTATTTTATTCTTTATCTTCAACCATCTCGATCTTCCATCGTCTTATCGTCTTCGTATTCAACATAGTATGCAAGACATAAACCCAACTATCTCCACCTTTGATTGCATGCTATGAATTCACACTCTGTGATTTAAAACCTTCTAAACTCTTTTTATTCTCTTCTTGCAAACAACTTGTTTCGATGACTTCCTCTACTAGTTGAATCTATCTCCACCTATTTTTCTCATGTCGTATCCTCCCCTCGAGGGCACACCCCAATAGATATCATCATGGAGGTGTCACCCTCCACACAAACTCCACCTACATCAAGGCTTTCTCCACCTTCCGACGATATTCGAACATCGCAGTCTTGCTCAGATGATTCTAGTGACGACATACTAGATAATGCTTTAGGAACAATGAGCTTCGAAATACTTGCACAAGTTTTCATGTTCCTCCAAAATTGGTAGAGGTTGTGCTGACTCTGCTCAATCCTCCTTCACACCCTTCATCACCTTACAATAACTTTCTCAAACTGATCGAAATCCACCTGGATCTGTGTACATGCAGTCCATAGCTTCAAGAGTTCTCATGGATATAAGGCTCCGCTTCAACAAAGAAATATACATGTCCTCCTCCTAGTGTGTGTCCTCTTCCGTCTGTCTTCTTCAAATCATCAGTTTTCTAACCCTTTACTTCATAAATCTTATCAATCTTCATTCTCACACAAAGACATGAAGCAAACTTGCAAGTAGGAATCATTACTTCACAAATCTTATCAACCTTCGTTCTCAAACAATAACATGATGCAAACTTGTAAGTAGAACCATCTCCCTCTCCGAGCAAACGTGAGAAGAACTAACTGAATAAAAAAAACAACTGGAATCCACATCTAAAAAACTTAAAACAAAAGCACTATTTAAGCCATCACCTGATTTAGCGGCACTGAATTTGGCATCCCCCTGACTCAACCAATTGCAATAGTCTCTAATGTAATGCTCAATTCCTTTGCACTTGTGGCCACAGTCCTTACTCCTATAAACACTTTTCCTTCCATTCAAAATACAGTCCACCTCCAAGCAACTCACAAAAGTTGATGCCGATTTTTGACTCTCCTTCCTAAGTGCATCCTCCTCCAACCCCTTGACCATACCTGCTATGAAAAACATCTCCTTGGTAGATTTCTCGTCTAGCACAGTTATCATGTTTGATGGATTTAGTGGTGAGTATATCGAGTTGGAAACTTTTAGACCATCTGCGTTGAACGCCCTCAGTTCAGATAACTTCATATTGAACTCCGCAATATGATCTACAAGAGCGGTGCTTTCTTTCATTGAAAAGTCCCATAACTTTCCTTTCTGGTGCATTCGACCCTATAATGATGATCTCGTATAGTTAGTTCTGAATCTTGCCCAAAGACTCGTCGCGCTTCTCCTACTCCTGAGATCGCTCGGCGAAGACATATAGATTAAACCTAAGGATTCTAAATAAATATCCGCCCAATTCTCTTGCTTTGTGCCAATTAGTCTCCCTTTATCTCCTTCTAGGACTATATCCAAGTCATGTTAAATTGATGCTTCATGCATGTCCTCCTTCAAGAGATCAAAGTTGATCTTACCTTCGTACTGCTTGATCTTTGTGATTTGATCGGCCATCTTCTCCAAGGAACTCGAACAAACCCACGAACCTGATAGCTCTGATAGCAATTGTTAGGAAAACTTGGATCTTGTTGAGTTATGCGATGCAATTAACACAAACCACCAAGTATATATGAGATCACACGAAACACACCAAAGCACACAATTTTGTCTTGGTTAGGGCTTTCGCCTTAATCTAGGGGAGAAGAAACCTGAAATGTTATTAAACTAGAGGTGATACAAGAGTATTACAATTCACACCATGACTCTCTCCCAAGCCTCATAAACAAGTACTAGTTGTTTACAATTGAAGAACCTATCAAATTCCGCCTTAAATGAAGTACTCTCACTATCTTGGCTCTCAATGGAGGCCAATAACAATAATATATAGAGATCTAGAGAAACCCTAGTTTTATATCTTGTTACAATAGTCGTTGGATGTTACTGAAGAGATAACCCTACGATATGAACCACACGATCTGACTTAAAGACGAAGTTTGGCTTCTCATGAATCAGCCAAACTCAAGCCTAAAACCTATCAGCGCCACGAACGGTCGACTGTCCAACAAGACCGGTCGACTGACCTCCTTTCGGGAAGACTTTGTACAGGTAACGGTCGACCGACCCCCAGTTCGGCTGACCTTACCCTGCTACTTCCACTGCTATTGACTATTTCCTTCTCTATCTTCAACCTTATCAATCTTTGATCATCTCATCGTCTTCGTATCCAACATAGTATGCAAGACATAAACACCACAAAAGTTCTATAAGTTTCAAGCTAGGTATGAAGCACGGGTGCATATGAACCATGGATAACTCACATTAATTTGAATACATTGCCACTGCAGATTAGACCCTTAAAGCCTTCCTAGGCTTGAGAAGGACTTTACCATATAGTGCCCACTGAAGTCCTCCGACTGAACACACAAATAGTCAACAGCCAATTCCGTTATGCACAGTCGCTTGCAAAGGCACTCAACCTCGTCACTATGGGGTTTCTCACCCGTTCCCATGATTATCTGTCAACAATTCCAAAAGCATGGTCAAGCAAAAAGACAAAATACTAGGTGTCACGATCAAGCATCACTTCAAAGCACATCAATGCAATACGACAAACGGTAACAAATCTGGAAGATAGTTTTCATCCAATAAAATGAAGATACAAGAATGTGGTGGCCAGTCCGCAATTAGACATCAGCAAGTAGCTACAAGTTTGAAACAAAGGCAAATAAAGAAGGCCTGAAAAAAGAGCATAACAAGTGAATCAAGTATCCACCTCCTTCGGTGCCACCATGGACAAGGAACCCCCAACTACTTCCTTCCCCTTGTTCTTCTTTCCAGAGCTGCTTTTCGTGCTGCCCGTAGGAGTGCCGATCCTGCCATCATCTTTCCTACTCGTATCAAAGGGCTCGTCAGGTTGAAGAGTCACATGGTAGCATTTCCCATCGAAATCGGGAACACGCTCCGCCACGTATGAAATCGTTGCGGCAAAAGACTAATCAAATTTTTTATGTACATGTGTATGTTTATGTATATATCATGTATATTTATGTACAAATTTTTTAAAATAGATTATTCATGTAAGTAAGTTGAAATGGGTGTTAAAGTTTATAGATAGAGAAATTAGAGTTAATTGTTTTTTTAGGACCAAATTTGAAAATATTTGCAAAAGGGGGACAATGACCAAAATATTTACAACTAAGGGATAGTTCTTAATTAATATTCTATGCTTACTATCGTATAGATTTTTCTATAGGATGTGTGATCTTTCTGCAAAATTAAAATTTGTTTTTGTAATAGTTTCTATTTATCTTATCTAATTAATTTTTTAACTACTTAAATTGTACTAAATATTTTGAGAAAACCAGACAAGAATTACTTACTTAGAAACAAGGCTCTGATACCAATATGAGTGAAGTGTTACATGAATGATTACAAGACCGACTCTGACGTAGATACAAATAAAAAGTACATAAACTTACTCAGTACATAAAGAAAACTCAAAAGACTAATACGACATAAAGAAAGTAATACAGCACAATATGAAGAAAGTAGTACAGCTAGCATGCTGTCTTGATAGACTAGTATGCCCATAAGCCTTCATGTTACTTTCACCATTATTAGGTTCCATCTTCAAGTCACTTTCACAATTATTAGGTGTCATTATTATATTCCCTTTTATATGTCACATTCTCCTTTGTTAGATTCCATTTCTTATCTCTCTTACCTTCATTATTTTTACAAATTAAATTCACGTTCCTTTCTTTCTCATTTATTATTCTCTTCTTACTTATCTTCTTCTTCTTCATATGTATTTAGTATGTTCTGAACACATAGAACATACTTTAATGTGAAGCTGATTCTCGCTAGATCGAGGTATGTCTATGAACATTCCATAGACATGCCTCGAAGCACAATTCCCTCGTCAACTATTTATTATGCATATTGCCTTATTCTACATATGTAAAAGACTTCTTTTGTGATTGATTTTCTCCACAAGATAAAATCTTGTTAAAATATTTAATTGGCATGTGCACCAAAGCACGTGCATTTGGTGTAGGGAAAATTTCAACTAGTCCAGTATCATATTTGAACATATTTAGCTTACAAGCAAAAATATAAATTACATCAAATCCCAACTTGTAGATCTACAGATTATGGGCATGAAATGAGTCCGAAATTGATATCAGTATTATGTAAACTTCTCTCATCCTGAGAGTCCAATTTCTGTAAACTAAAGGTTCACCTTTCCCCTTCCCCCCAAAACCCTAGCTGCCACCCCTATTATCTCTCCTTCCCAACCTCTCGCCACTACAAATAGCAAGCATCCATCATTCCCCTCACCCCTCATCATCATCGTGGCTCATGTAAATCCTTTATCTTTCCTTTTTGAGTTATCCATCGTCGATGATTTCCATGAGAAGTCTCTTAACGTGGATACTCTCACACCATACCCAAATTACCAACAGATCTAGAGCAAATAGGCGTTGACTTAGTTGCTTTTGCAGTGGATTCTAATCCTAATGTTGATCCAACCCAACTTACTAGTGATAGTCGCAGCAACAAGAGCTTTCAAGGGAGGCAGCCATGTATAGATAGTAGAGTGGAAAACCTTCTAGATCGAGGGTCCCACCCGGTAAACACCATACAGGAAAAATACCTACGGGGGGGGGGGGGGGGGGGGGCTTCTCACTCAAGCTCAAGCATTAAATTTTCTAGTTAGAGACCAATGTCTTGGGGCTAACGTGGGATGTGCTCAAAGACCGACTTCAATGTATTATATAAATAGCAGTTTCTTTTAGTGTTACATGAGTATAAGAGAAGGAAATCGAATTAGATGAAAGAATTAGCACCAGACCTTCCTTGTGCCTGACTCACATTACTAATAGTGGAATGCGTGTGCTTGGAGAGGAAGTCAGACTTTATTGAGAGGTTGCACTAAATGAAGTACTCTCCTTCCTGTCTTTCAGTGATATAATAATCCTTCGATATTCCTGAAGAGTTAACCATACGATAGGTTTCGTACGGTCTAACTTGGAGAAGAAGTCAGACTTCAACCCTATACCCTATCATGCAGCCACTGCAAGTTGCGGTGAACTGGCCTAAAGTGCAGTCAACTGCAATGGCCATGATTCAAGTCAGAGAGCATCAGTGGTCGGCTGCATTTTAGTGCAGTCAATTGTTCCTATTGCTGTTTCTTTCTATTATTGTTGTTGTTCCTTCTTCATCCAAATCACTTTGAATCCTCTTCTTACTTCACCTGTCTTCTCCTCTCATCAAACCGAGTATGCAAGACATAAACCCAACACTTGGATCTTTGAAGGGGATTTTATTGCTATCCAATGCCACCATCCTCTAACCCTGGTTGAAAGCTTTGAATTCAACGAGATTGATATATTGATCCACCTCACTGATATCCCACATGATCTCTCAACCCAATAACATCACCACCTTCTGCTCATAAATGGGAAGAATCAAGTTGTCTTCTGTAGATGGGAACTACAAGAAAGCAAAGTTTATTCGCGTGGAAGTTGTAATGCCCCAAATTCCATACACTGAAAATCCGTGACACATCCTGAATCTTTTAGTTCAATTGATTACATAACACAGTATAATTCAAAGGGAAGACTGAAACTTTAGTTACACCACAACTTGTTACAATGTTCCGTAATGTTTACATATAAAATTACATCTTATTTACATCATTCAAAAATCCAACTTCCATTAGGATGTACAAAAAAGTTCGAGTCCGCGCTCCCAACCTTCAAATGGTCTTGCAAAACTACCGACTGTGGGCAAGTCAGTTACTGCAACTGATCTAAAGCTAGAAATAATACCTATCTCTAACTTGCTCAACAATCAAAATTTAATATCAAACCATGTGAATGTTTAAGAACAGATCTACTAAGTGTGTCAGTGTATGCCATGACCCTGGAAGTCTAATGCACAAAAAAGTACAAATTGCTCTCTATGCCGCCCATACAACATAGTTTTCGAATTCAGACCACGAACATTTTTCCTTATTATAATGCTCAATCCCTTGCGGTGTCAACCTACTCACGTATACTTCTCTTTTCCTGACATTTATCAAGTGACTAATAAGGTTGCACTACGGTCTTTCTCCGATACTACAGTCGGACCGTGGTCATTTCCACTATGCCCGGACCCAACGTTTTTTCTCCGCTCCGGACCTTACCAAAAGCTATTACGAATGTAAATGAAACCTTCCTATCTTTCTCCACTCACTGAGTGTCCCGGAGTGAAACTCCCTCTCCCTATCTGTATTCGATAACATAGAACATTGAAGAACACTAAAGGTTCCATCCCCTATGTTCCGACAGGAGCACTGCAGCCTATACATCTGCTTCCCATCCTTATCACTAGATTTCAAAAATTAACAATCGAGATAATGACGCACTTGTCCCCTTGACAGGTGAGTACAACTTTCAACTAGTGCCATCTTTACAATCATTAACAACATGGCCTAGAGATAGTGTTACCGTATCGGACTTACGTCAACGACACCAGGGGTCACTTTCTGGTAACTAAGCCATATTCAAACTCTAGAACTCACACTTAAATTTATGGAACTTAACCATGAACCAAGTTTCTCAACAACAATCTAATTATTTTCTAATGAGAGTAATGAAATTAAGGTGACTAATCACCTAAGAATGTCTAGTACAAGTTATATAATAGACTACACTAATTTCCATAATATCCATTCTATATGCATTTATGCATCCCGTAAAATCTTGCACAACTTGTGGTCTCACAACTTATTGAGATTACACTAATATTTGATTTGGCTCTATTACACTAACTCAAGTTATTCTCAAAAGTTGATTAGCACTCCACCGTGTAATCATGTGTAAGTCAAACTCCCAGGATAATGGACCTTACCAGCCTACCCCCTAGCTCACATATGCGAATTTACCAGGTGTATCCTCAGTCATGAACATTCCTAGGAGCTGGGGGTCCAATTCCTGTAACCTAAAGGAATTTCAGCTTCACATTAAAGTATTACAAATACTACTTGTTCTAGGTAGAATTTATATACTAGATAGTATACATGTCTATGAACATATATATTCCATATATATATGTTCACATTCAATGGATTGTGTATGTTTATGTTCATACACAGTCCATAATACATATAATTGTCACGCCTCGCTTCCCAAAGAGAATACGAAATACGGATACGTGACAAAAGCCTAGCGAATGATTTTCATCATTTATAAGCTGTTAGGATCTTTACAATATTTTACAAGAATAATCAGAGTCGGAAGCAAGAGAAGTCAACCAAGCATGCATATATGAATCAAAATACCAACAAGAATACTTGAAACAAAAATATTATAATCTCAAATAATCCATATCTGAATAAGTCAATAATCCTGGGTCACATCGCCCAAATACAAATAATCCAAGTACAAGATACATTATTCAAATAGCAACAGGATAGAACAATAATAGCAAGAAAATCATGATAGTAAAATTTCAGCAGCTAGTATCTCATGTCACCAAATCCATCTGGCAACTGATCTACAAAATCTGCAATTTACAAATTGCAGGAAGAGAAAAAAGAAACCAAACTCCCGTCAATGCAGGTTACGGGCCGCTTGTAGTGCAGGATACATGTACATGGAAAAAGATAACTAATATCATGGAATAGGAATGATAAAAAAATAGAACAACTAGCATGGCAAGATGAACAAGTGCAAGTAGCATGTATCAAGTGTCAAGTGAATAAGTATCATGTAAACAGATGAACATGTAACAGGTAATCATGTTATGTCATGTCAAGTCTCATATTATTACTATCTAGGTAGCACTTCATGCATCCATACTTTTACTACATGGTTGCTACATACAATCAAGTTATGTTTAGATTTCCTAGGGAATTCTATAGGGCCATGTACTCAGGTATCAAGTAATCCAAATTATATATCAAATTCCAAATTAACCAAATCATACACCAAATTGCAAATTAACCAAATCATATACCAAATTCCAAATTAACCAAATCATATACCGAATTCCAAATGTAATCCAAATCATATACCAAATTCCAAATGTGGAAAACACGGGCCCCCTTCCGAGTACACTTTTTTATATTGTCCACTACTAGATCTTTTCCTTAACCCCGGCTTGTTACTTTTTATTACAAAATACACATGATCACGAGATAACGAGAACAAAATTAAGACAGGACAAGGATGTATCAAGAGCTTATATGATGCAAGAAACATGTTCTAAATTACAAAATGAAAGAAACAACATGCAAATATTCAAACATAGCAAAATGCCAATTCTGGATAACAAGACATTGCTGCACCAAAACTGAGATTCCTGCTACCACAGGAATGCAAATCTGGATCCGTCAGAAGACCTAGAAAATAGACTCCTGGCCGAATCCAAAAAATATATATAAGTCATATGGTATTTCACAAAACAAGTCTCAAAACAGGTTTGAATCCAGAAAACACGTTCAGCCAAAAATCAGAAGTTTGTATTCAAGAATAGGAAAACGGCATCAAAACATATTAATTAAATACACGAAAAATCTAGGGTGTTCCCTAGTATGTTTAGTATTAGAAAATAAAGTTTCATAAATTTTAAATATAATTAGTTTAGTCAAGAAAATTCAGAAAACATCAAGATGCAGTAGTTTTGTAAATCTGAAATCACAAACACTGCAGTACGAAAACAGCAATATCTCAAAAAGTACAAATCAAAATCTAGATCCGTCAAAAGGGTGATAAAATTGATACAGCAGGCTAACTTTCATATTCACAAAGTTTTTAGAGACAACAAGTAGAATTAGGTCGAAAATTAGGTTCCTTACTTAATAGTATGAAAATTCTGCATGTATAGTAATTATTTGGAAACATAGAACAGTTTGTATAACTCATCAAATAATTCCAAAAAGTTCAGGGTAAATACCAATCAGGTCTAGTTATACTTTGCAAAATATTGGATCAAAATAATACTTTTAACATTATGATAAAAATAGATTGCTCTTCAGAATTCATAGAAAAAAAATTTGGAAATCTTTCGACACTACTGTAGTAAAATAAACATAACTCTCAACTCATAAATGAAACTGAGATCCGTTAAAAGGGTTAGAAAATAGACAGAATTCTCTACAGTTCATGTTCACAAATAATTTTAATATACCGACCTTAATATGGTCTAAAATTCTGATCAAAAACTGAAAACCAGCAAAACAGAAAATATCTCTCATGTACAAAGTCCACTAGTTCACCTAGAAATATAGTGTACTAGATGTCCAAAAAACATGGTATATGGTATTTCAAAAGTCCACAACAAGTCTACCATGAATAACACGAACGAGCACATGATATTATATGAACAACACGCATATATACAACAAGAAGTGGTCAATCCTAGGTTATTTCATGTCATGGATGTCGTGAGGCAACTATGGTCAAATCATCACAATAGAGACAAGATCAACAAGGGGTTTCACACATAAATTATCTCTAGAACCCAACTACACTACTGGCGGTATTTAGTACTTGTATTACACAAAGAAAAGAATACAAGTTACTTGCCTGAGAGACGACGACGGAGATGATGCAAAGAGCAAGAATAACGGGAACGAATTCTCGGGCAACGAACTCAACAAATGAATCACGAACGAGATGATCACGAAAAAGATGAAGATGATCGAGATCACGAACACAATCAGACGACTGAGATCAAGAGATCAAGATCAGGATGATTGGATCGGACGACCAGAACAAGACTGATGATGATGGAGATGATGATCACAATCAGATCAGACGGTCCAGATCTCCCTGATGATGATGATGATGATCAAGATTGAACGATTGCGATCAAAGGAAGTTGACGATCATCATAATCGTGATGATCAAGAAAGATTCGACGGCCCAAAATGCTTGATCAAAACACTGATTCAAACAACAATGCACTGGCTGGCAGCAAGGCAGAGGATAGCAACGGAGGGCGCACTGGCTGCGCTGTCGACGACAGGAGGTAGGCGACAAGGGGGCTGGCTGTGTCATCGCGACTATAGGGCAACAGGGGCATAGGAGGTGCGTATAGTGGTGCTGCTATCTGCCAAGAGAGAGCGGGAGCAGGAGTACGGAGGTGTGTCAGCATTGTAGCGGTGGTGGCTTGCTGCAAGAGGAGGAGCACGAGCTGAGCAAGGTGGCAGACGCTGCTGCAGGAGGAGGAGCAGGCTGGCAAGGAGGCTGACGTGACGCAGGAGGCAGCACAAGGGCGTCGAGACTGTGGTGTAGCGTCACTGCTGGCTGTGTCAGAGAGGCAGCGCAGGAGGTCGACAGAGCACCACAGGAAAGGCGACGCGACACTGGGCACGCTGGAGAGGGAGTGGCTGTGCATTGCTCTGCTGCTTTCTGGGAGATGAAGAGGGCGGAGGAGCACCGGGAGATGAAGAGGCGGTAAGGCAAGAGGATCGGGAGAGGGGATGAAGAGGGAGATGAAACGGTTGGGGGTATACAGTCGGGAGGATGGGTTGACGTGGCTGTGGGTTAATGGATGAACAGGGGGGAAACATGGGGTATTATATATAGGGGAATATTTAGGGTTAGGGGTTGGGGTGAAACGGGTGTGGGTTGGGGTTAACAGGTAGAATAAGGTTAAAAGATATTGGGTTTTGGGTTAAAATCCATTAAAAAATAGGGTTTATAAATTTAATAAAATAACCAATAAAAATATAATTAAACTTAGATAAATTTTGGGAGAAAAGCTGAATTTGGTAACAATAATAATAATAGTAACAGTAACAATAATAATAATAATAATCGAAGTAATAATAACAATAATAAGATTTGTATAAAAAAATCATAGGAAATAGTTACAAATAAAATTATTGTTAAAAAAAATAGGCTTTAATGGAAGATTCAAAAATACATTTTAACAAAAAGAATTTGAAAGCGGTAAACTAATTTACGAAAATTTTAAATATAGGAAATACATGGAGAATACATATATACGGGAAACAGGGGTTACAATAATACATTTGGATTCATATGTACGAATTCCAAAGTAGTCATATGTTCGCACCCTCATACTTTAATGTTCATAGACCATAATACAATCTTGTTCTTGAACAAGGAATACAAATTACATTAAAGTATTACAAATACTACTCAAACATTTGCCTGCTCTTTAGATGGGTAGTCAACTGATCTTTCACTAGGACTCCACCGAGTGGTCAAACTGCATCTCTGAGATGCACCCTGTAGCTCGAATCTTCTGTTGCGCTACTCTAATATTCCTGCACTTGCTCGAATGGTTGGAAGGTCCAATACTACTCCACTTGGATGCCCCGCTTTTCTTGAGTCCTCCCGCACTCACGAACCGATACCCAACACCTAATTGAGTGGGCACGTCAGTACATATACTGACGCAATGCTGATAAAACCGGCGATCTGTACCCAAACCCGTTAAAAATACCCCAGACATATAGAATTTGAATAATAGAGTTATAGGAATATACATATACAAGTAATTGTTGAAGATAGATATGTAAATATAATACTAATTCATGTACTTAAGTGCAAAAATTGTTAAAATCGTTGGGTATCGGATACAAAAATACTTAAGTGCAAATATTTATTCTTTACTATCGGACCCAGACCCAGTTCTTGCAAGTTCGGGTCCGGGTCCAATTTTTGGACCCGTGAGGTACCGGGTGCGGGTCCGGGTAGTGGAGGACCCGACCCGATAGGACTCGATACTAGCTCTAGCTATGATGTTTTTTGTGGAATTATTTTGAGACTAAATGTTCAGAAAGAGAAACTCTAACTCTTCCTTCTTGTTCATTCATTTTTTAATTTTGGATTTCAGATGTTGGGTTGTTCGGGTTGAAGATGGATATGAGGAGGTCATTTTATTGGGTTTCGAATGTTGGGTTCGTTCATTTTTTTTGGGTTTCGGATGCTAACTGTTTCTCTCTCTTTTATTTTTATTCCAATTATTGTTCTAAATTTTGTTTTAATTGATATTTATTTCGCATATGGGGTTCAAAGTAGACCGCAAGGGCGGGGGTCGTAGCTTCACTTAGGTTGGCAGCAAGGAAGGAGAAGGGTGGAAAGGGTTGTGTCGGGTTATGTTGATTCTTCTTCTACTTTCCTTCCAATTTTCAGTACTAATTATGGATTCTCATGTTTTAAGAAGCATTAGTTTGATGATGTTTTCTAAGGAACTACAAGTATTTTAGGTTTTCAAATCTTGATTGATAATAGGAAGGCCCCCCGTAGCACGATGAAGCCCTCAAAGTTTGAAAAGTTGGCCATAGCTTGGCAAAATGGTCGGTTGAGCTATGAATTCGCTGACAGCACTCACCAACCGTCCGATTGCTCAAAGATTCGAGCTTGAGTGTGATGGACGCACGAGATTGAGCCGGGTAGCAAGTCTTCTTCCCCAACGCTCTGCTCGATCCTCCGCCGTTTGATCCCTCACAGTGCGCGAGCGAGATTATGATCGATGCCCCAGATCGCGCCACATTGCTCTTCATCAGGTACCTCGCATGACAGCTGCCCAATCTCATTAGTGCATGAGCCGTTCCCTCATCGATGCCTCTGATCGCTTCGAAAAGTGTGCACAGGTCTAATTATTCATAAAAATTCCTAAAAAGTCATTTAAAATCCGAAATTTAATTGAAAATATGAAAATAATTATTTAAAATTCAGAAAATTCACTAAAAGTTTCCGAAAAAATAATAAAATTGAATTTATTAATTATAAAATTCAAAAATGTGATTTGAAAATTGGAAAAAATTCCAGAAAAATTCGAAAAAAATATGGGAAATTCCAAAAAAATCTAGAAAAATATTCACTGCCTTCAGAAGCCACCGATCAGTTCCAGATATCTCCAAACACCCTGACAGCTAAGATTGTACTCCAGAGGCCAAAAATAAGGCGTACGACTTCCCGAAAGCCAAGAAAATTGCCTTCTGGGAGTTGGGGCTTATGATGATGGTAAAAATCACAGCAAATCAGGGTTGTACGATTCCAGCACAGATCTCAATGCTTCTATAGGCAGATTAATCATAATGGGCCTCTTTAACAGGTCCGGTCATCAATTTCTTCGCGAACCATATATATATTTCCCTTTATAAAGTTATCGAAATAAAATTCAAATTCTATTAAAAAAAATATAACTTTTTGTAAAATACTATAATCTGTAGTAAAAACATCATCTAAAATAGTAGATCAATAATCACTAAGTTCGAAGAAATAATCGTTCAAGAAAACGAAGAATAACTCAAGAAAACAATCAGCCAGAACATTGACGGTCGAATGTCAAAACCAGTACAAAACGCGACGGCTGACTGTCAAGTGAAAATCCAAAAATAGAGAATTGACAGTCGACTGTCAATTTTAGTGCAAAAGAGTGGCGATCGACTGTCATAAGCAAAAATTCGCAGCTTTAAAATTCATGCACATTTTTACTGATACTTCTATAAATCTTTGTTAAATCTTAATTTTGCAAAACTAAATTCTTGAGATGATTAAATACAACTTGTATAACATATAGGAGTTTATAAAACACATCAAAACCTCATCAAGATCATAATAGAGCAATTTTAATAAATTCCTTCACAACAGCAAATACATAAGTGTATGTGTATATATATATATATGTTTATATAAGTGTTCAAGCATCAGTTAAAGCATCAAAGTCCATCAATTTGAAGTAGTATAATGTTTAGATTCAATCCCAGTACTAAAACAAATCATATTCAATTAAAAACTTCACAAAATCACAAAAACAACCAAGTCTCAGCTGTGTTCAACAGACCCGAAACCAAACCCCTATGAGATCTTCAAAACTTGATCTTTTTCGATCCAAAACCCCTCTTGTAATTCATTAAACACACACATAACCTTTTACATCAGTAGACTGAGGAGGCTATTTTGGTTAGGGGGAGTAGAGTGGGTTTAGTGGGTAGTTAAGGAAGTGGAGTGGGTTAGTGAATGACTAGGATTATCTTGGGTTAGGTTTTCTGAATTGAAGGGTTGAGATTAAATCACAATTTTACTCAATAATTTAGAGTGTGCTAGGCTAAAAAATCTGTTGTATTTATGGTCCTGTAACCTCATGTAATTTATATACATGAGCTTCGAGGACCTGTTTCTCAAAGCTTTTGGCCGAGCTATGGGGAGTTGGCGAGCTATGGTTACCTTGCCAAGCTATTGGTTGCCAAACTCGCCGAGTTACGAGCTTCGTCGACCTTACTGAGCTATGGTGTTGGAGTGTCGCCGAGCTATGGAGGAGTTGGCGAGCTATTGGTTTGTTGAACTCGCCGAGCTACGAGCTTCGCCAACCTCGCCGAGCTATAGCGTTTGGATTTCACCGAGCCACGAGTTTCACTGACCTCGCCGAGCTATGGTGTTTGGAGTGTCGCTGTGCTATTGGTATGTTGAACTCGCCGAGCTACAAGGGTGACTGTTTGCCGAGCTATGGAGTTCTGTTGCCCTACTGAGCTATGAGGATTTTGAGCTTTGGTCATGTTTTGGAAGACAAGCTTGGTCGAGCTGTGAGGTCTTTTGTCGACGGGGGACTCGGTGGGGCTCTTGATGGAGTGGAAGCTCAAAGTTGGAGTGGCAGAGCTAGTCGTCGAGCTCTATAGGTTAGTTTTTTGGAGCTCGCAGCTTTTCAAAGAGGAGGAAGAAGAAGAAGGAGAGGGTTTGAAGTGGATGTGAGTTTGATATGGATCCGCAACCTGCAGACCAATTTGGCTTAAAATCCTTTGGATTCACTGCTCTGGATTTTGTGGGTGGTTTTGGGTTTGTGAACATGAACCCGATTTGAACCCATATTTCTCTCCTTTTGAACCCGTGAGAATTCGTTGGGGATTTTTTTACCTGGATTTTCGATTATTGCGAATCTTTTGGAGTTGTGTTATTCTCGGCAGAGTTCCCCTTCTTATATAAGGGTAGGAGCACTAGCGTGCTTGGGTTTGATCAGTTCTTTTAGAGTTTTAGTCGTATATTGAGCTTGAACTTGTATGGTCTTGGGGGACTCCAGGATGCTAGTAGACTTAGTCACATGGAAACTTGGTTGGTGATGGGTTTTCTTCTATTGGTGGTGAACATGGCAGCCACTAAGTGTTTGTAAAATTGTTCACCCCATCACGCCCACCAAGTGTTTGTAAAATTGTTCACCTCATCACGCCCACCAAGTGTTTGTGCCTCATCACGATCACCAAGTGTTTGCGAGATTGTTCACCTCATCATGCCCTTAGGGAGTTTATGAAATTGTTCGCCCCATCACGATGGCTTCATTCCATGGCCAAGCATTGTGACTGTAGTACCCCGAATTTCTAATATAATATCTCAAAAATACGTGACACAATTCCGAGCATCTACCTCAATTTAATAGTAAACATAGCCAAACACAGATAAAATTTTCAACTTTTATTACACCAATTCTTTACAAAGCACAGCAGAAAATTAAACACCTTGAATTACAATTTCTTTTCTTTTACAACACACTCTTTTACAATTTACATAAGCCACATTATCATTCTACTCCAAGCATCCAAATCCCAAGCTATAGATACCTACCTGTAAAACATGAGGCTAGAGATAACGCTAATCCCCAAAAACTACAGGGGTCAGCCATAAAGGTGTGAGTGACATCAAAAGAAATACAATGTAAATAAAACAAGAAGAATAAAGTTATAAACAACACATACCAACAATAGTAACAGATGGAATATGGAATGACAGTAAATAAAATATGAAAACATCGAGTGAAACTAGACTAAGTGTCAAGTGTAGAAAAACAAAAAAACATCATGCATAAAACCAAGTCAAGAAAACACAAATATAATATGATGACTCTCTAATGCATACTTGTCGGATTCTATGCATTCCATACTACATAGGCCTGGTGCATGTCCTTATCGTTTTCCACTTTATAGGGTTAGATCCCTCATTATGCAACTAATCCTACTACGGTGATGGAAACAAGATCCAGATTATTCCGCGAATAGGCATCACAATCCTCAACGCACAAGCATCATGTAAGAATAGCTCAAAAAAGTCGGAGAATCACCTCCCTGCCGTGTACCCCATCGCTGCCCCATGACATGCAAGTACATAGGCACATCCAGTGAATAGACCCGTCGGCCCTCGACACGTGAATGTACCTGTACGTTCTTTGAATAGGCACTACAGACCCTCGACACGCGAACATACTAATAGTCCTCTTGAGACAGAACACAATTCCTAGAACGCATATGTTGTACTGGACCCCAAGAGCATATACTTACGTTTCCCAAGTTCCATCACATCTCCATTAGTGCACGTCCTTAAGTTGATTATTATTAAAACAAAAATTCTTCTTTCTCTAGAGTTAGTGTATCCTGTCGGACATAATTCCATAACAACTACCCCAAGACCCAACTGGTCAAAATCCACAAAATCTCATCTGTCGGTTCACAGGACTTCCACTTAACTCCTAGAGATTCATAAATCGAATATCAACACAAAATCTTTCAATAAAACTCTTAATTTCATCATCAAAACGTTTATATCAGGAAAACTTCTCAAATCAACAAAACCAAATACATTCAGTATACTCACAAATTTCCAGAATTGAAATAAAGTATTAAATCCATTAACTAAATGAAGTCATAGAATATCACAAAACATTAATTTCTTCAAGAACCATATACATATTTCCCTTTATAAAGTTATAGAAATACAATTCAAATTCTATTAAAAAAATATAACTTTCTGTAAAATACTGTAATATGTAGTAAAAACATCATCTAAAACAGTAGATCTGTCTGAATTGAAGAAATTGTTAACTAGAGACATGTAGTATAGAGTCCTAGCTTTCCAGAATGGGTTAGATCATGCAATTCCAAATTGTATTTTAGAAGTTATGATTTTTTTTTCTAATATCAGGGTAGACCTAGGCCTTTTAGTGGAGTGTTTTATTTTGCTTTACTCCAAGTTATGGAATTATGAACTAGTAGCATTTTTATACTCAAGATATTGATTTTATCACATTTTAAGTATGTTTACTTGTGTTTGATAGCCTTGGTCTGTCAATAGTTGGATGGGTTTTCATACAGTAGTTGACTGTGATTCGTAGTTGGTGGGTTAATCGCGTTGGTCGATAGAATATGGGGTTTACTGCTTTAACCCCATAGATGATGGGTGTTTTTCGCTATTTATCCTTAAATAAAAGGCAGTAAGATTGAGGAGGCTGTTTTGGTTAGTGGGGAGTAAAGTGGGTTTAGTGGGTAGTTAAGAAAGTGGAGTGGGTTAGTGAATAACTGGCTCAGAGGTCGTCTGAGTTCAAGTCTTCGTTGAAACTCATTATTCAATGGGACGACAGTCCGACTTCCAGGGGGAAGACAGCTTCAGTTCTGAAAGTGAGATTAAAAGGCGATTCACCCATTGGAATCCTCTTGGCTGTTTGGTATGACCAAAGCACGCTAAGGTAGCTCATCGAACCACAATCCCTTGGGGGATTTGTCCAACCTCTTCTTATGGCCCTCCAGGATCTGACAATTGACGTTCTTGGCCTTCCCATTGGATTGAGGATGCAAAATGGAAGAGAACCTCTGTTGAATCCCCATATCAACGTAGAACTTGCAGAACCCTTTACCTGTGAACTGAGCAGCATTGTCGGTGATTAGGATCAGAGGGATCCCAAACCGGCAAACAGTATGCTTCCAGAAGAACTGTTGGGCTTGATGCTCAGTGATGGTGGTGAGAGGCTTCGCTTTAACCCACTTCATGAATTAATCGATGGCAACAATCAAGAAGTGTCGTTGGCCCGTTGCTTTAGGGAATGGACCGACCAGATCCATCCCCATATGGCTAAGGGCTGTAGTTTCAGATGTGACATGGGGCCGTAGTTTCAGGTGAGATCTTGAGAATCCTGCAGCAGAGTTGGCCAGTAATACCCATGGTTAAGGATTTTTTTTGCGAGCGACATGTCGCCCATATGGCAGTTGCCAACTCCCCCATGCATTTCCTCAAGTACATATCAAGATTCCTCGTGATCAGACATCAGAGGTAAGGCCATCTGTTGGCCTTTGTGTACAAATCTCTCAGCCTTGACAAGGATCTTTCGTGCTTCAGATGGTTCTGGTGGTAGTTCACCATTTTTCAAGAAGTTTTGGATCTGTTCCATCCACTGTGTACGTGGTTCGAGGCAAAGTACTTCGGGTTTCTCCTTGTTGATGCTTGGTCGGACAAGGACCTCTACCAGCATTGTACGATCAAGACCCTCGAAGGAGGTGGACGCCAGCTTGGACAACATATCGGCCTTGCAGTTCTGTTCTCTCAGGATTCAGACGACCAAAGCTTCCTCGAAATCTGCTAAGAGTTGCCTGATGTGCACTAGGTACTGAATCATACGGGTGTCACGGGCCTTGTATTTCCTATAGACTTGGTTGACTACAAGCTGCGAATCACAGAAGGCCTTGACCTGTTTTGCACCGGCTTTACGAGCTAAAGGAGTCCGGTGATCGGTGCCTTATACTCAGCCTCGTTGTTAAAGTCCCGGAATTTAAGGTGCAAGGAATACTGAAGGACAAAGTTGTCCGAGCCATTCAGTATCACATATGCCCTGCTTCCCTCTTCGCATGAGGAGCCGTATACATGGAACTCCCATAGAGGTTGTTCTTCCTAAGCTTCGGTCGACTTTGGAATAGTGCATTCAATGACAAACTCGGCCAATGCCTAGCCCTTGATAGCGGTCATCGGCTTATAACTGATGTCGTGCTGACTGAGCTCAATGGACCACTTGATCAGTCGCCCAGAGTTCTCCGGTTTGTTAAGAACCTGCTTCCGGGGATGGTCGGTGAGGACTTGAATGGAATGGGCCTGGAAGTATGGGTGAAGCTTTCACGCAGCCATAACCAAGGCATAGGCTACTTTCTTCATTTGGCGTAATGGAGCTCAGCTTATGTAACACTTTGCTCACATAGTATATTGGCTTGTGCTGTAACACCCCGTATTCCATTTACATGTAATTCGTAGTACAACAGAATCTTTAACTTCAATTCGTACAATTTTACAAGGAAATTAAAAATTTTCTTTTATTACACAACAATGTTTATTACAGAGTTACACAACGAAATAAAATACAAAAAGAAATACAACTCTAATATATGCAGCTTAAATATAATCTTTATCATCAACCGTCTTTACGTCCTAGCCAATCCAATCAAGCTCTACACTGAAAATCTGTGGGCACGTCAGTTTCTTACAACCGACGAAATATTATAAACGGCAATCCTCACTATGCCGTAATATAACGATTCTTTAATAATTTAACAACCACTAACTTGAAGGAAGACAAAGTGTAAAAGAGTGACTATCCTAATCATGTCAGTGTATGCAATGACTTAATACCTAATGCAGATGTTTACGCTAGGATGACACTAATGCATACTTGTTCGGATTCTATGCATCCCATACTACATAGGTCTGAGGGCAAGCACCTACGTACTCCACATTATAGGGTTAGTTCACTCGCCATGCAACCTACTATGATGACTACTAAAAGATTTAGACACTTTGCAAGTATTGGCTCTCACCCTTAGAATACTGCAGACCAATCCCTCTCCCTGGATCATTATGTGGCCCTTACGTCCATCATCTAAGAATACTGGGGATCGCCTCACTCCGCAGGTCATTCTGGAGCCCTCATTCCACAAACAACCCATGAGCGTCGCTCTCGTCCTGGAATACTGGAGATCGTTCCCACTCCGTGGATCATTCTGTGGCCCTTACGTCCATCGTCCCGGAATACTGGGGACCATCTTTCTCCAAGGATCATTCTGGAGTCCATAACTCATGTTTGCACTCATTTCATCATATCTCCAACTAGTGCCTATCCTTAAGTTTAAGTTATAGTTATTAAAAACTATAGAGGCGAGCTTACCCACCGGTCTTAAGCACCACACTGAGACAGTCAACCCATACTGGTTACTTCTCACAATTTCATAATTTCAACTGTCGGTAAATCTGGGCCTCGCTCATCCTAGAGTAACAACACTCTCAACTGAGACCACATGGGTTACATCTAACCTCATCCAGATAATTCATTTTCTTTATAATCTTAAAACATGAAGTAATTCACTTCAACTTTCATTATCAATATAATCACTTATAGCCTTGTATGCAACTCAAATATTTTCTTAATCAAATATATTTATAACCATGAAAATTTACTTAAGATGAGTCTATCATATTCCCTTTAATCTCCTTTAACCATACAAAAATTTCTTCTTTAATTTCGAATCAAGTTCTCTAAACAATTGTTTTAATGTGAAATATCACTTCTAATTCTTACAAAATGTATCAAAATATGGTGGAATTATTTTATAAAGTCTAGACAATATTTTAGAAAAATAATAAAAAATGTCCCAAATTTTTATGCTCAAGAAAACTCAAAATGTCTCAAAAAAAAATCAAAAATATATTAAAGGCGAGGCCAGGGTTTGGACCCACGACCATGGGCTACTACAGTCAGCACCCTAAGCTGCACCCGAAGACCAGTATGCCCAATAGCGGCTACTGAAGTAAAGGAAACTCGAACGCCTTATGTACAGGCTACTGTGTTTTCGAGAAAAATCAAATTTCGAAATAAAACAGAGGTTCTTCAAGACTCGAACCCGTGAGGCCAAGACTGTTCTACAGCGTTCTAAATCCCCACCGAAAACCAATACTCCCAAACCCATTCTCTATTATAATTGAAATTTTCAATCTCTTTATACTTCCTGTCTGTTCATAACTCTTCTTTACAAATTTCGATTTCTCAATTATTTTGTATCGTTCAAATCAAATTCTTTCTAGAATATTTTCTTTCCAAATTACTGTATAAAACTTATAAAACTCTTATTTTCGACCATATAATAAAATTTCTCTCTAAATTGCATTTATGAACTCGTATTACCAAACTTTAAAAATAAAATATCGGCCCTCTTCAAAACACCTTTATAAAATTCTTTATACTAATAAAAATATGCACTAGTGAGAATATTTCCATATTTCTTAGTTTAATAGAATTTTAAGGCTTTTTCATACATGTTGCATTATTTAGGCTTACTACATGGACATTCTAATATGCATCAATAAGAAGATTTTCATTCCAACAACCCACTAGATATTACTCTCTTTTTGTCTTTCTAATTAACATGAATTCTAGCCATTCAAATAAAGCACAACAATATTTCAACAAGCCAAGACATAATTAAAATAACATTGTGCAATCTACAATCGTCATAGTAATCAAACTCTACAATTACCCATATGTCAAACTAGCATACTTCATAATGTAAAATTTAGAAAGAATTCAAGAAATACCCACCCAATGAAGAATTTCTCCAAGCAGTACAACTCCAAAAAACCCCCAAGCCCCTCCTTGAAAATCGTGCACAAAGAAGAAGACTAGCAAGTTCGGCCAACATGAACAGCACAGAGAGCATTTGATTTTTGTTTGATTTAGTTTACTTTGCTGAATAGGCGATGGGGATGGGGTAGGATTATAAAGGAAAAGATTTATTAAATGTTAACCAATCCACTAGCACACTTAATTAACCACTATTCCTAATTAATCACCCACTCATAAAACAAAACCCACAACCTCCAACTCTTCCCATTCTAGCCGACCAACTCTTGGATTTCCACATGTGCACTTTTGTGCACGTGCTCTCTACGTGCACACACTCTTATTTATTTGTCTAATTATTTGTTTATAGTCTAAATATAAATATTATTTACATGACAAGTGTGGTGACACAATTAAAATTGTATTTAATATAAAAGTTTATCGTGGGCTTTTATTTTGAAATTAGTTTCTTTTGGGCCATTAAAATAGATTAAGGCCTATGAATTTAAAATCAAAATAATAACTTAGATAAAATGAGAATAGATATAATTTTTAGAAATTCCTTTATGGACTAAATTGCTTAAAATTTTCGCGTGCAATGCACGTGTAAAAATATAAAAATTTATTTGAGAGAAAATAGTCAAAATACAAAATACGTAGAACAATACTATTACAGATTTTTCACGTAACGAAAAATATACGTAATTGACACGTGTATTGAAAATAAGTGCAATGTACGTAAAACACAAGGATTAAAATAAATGTTTGAGTTATATAAAAATAGAATTTTTCAAAAAATCGAAAAATATAAATAATCAGAATATGACATTTATATAAAAATATGTTACGAATATTACTCGTAATGATACAAAATACACGTGTGTAACACGCTAGGAAAAAATTATCATTGCTCAATTTTGTGGGGTGTTACACTCTCCTCCCTTTATAACAGTTGTGTCCTCAGAACTTACTAGGAAAAAATATGTATTTTGTACACACCAAAGAAAAATATTATTATTGTATATAGAAAACTGCAAATATTAAGAAAATAAATGAAGCATAAAATATGTAATGTGAAAAACAAGGTAGACTTATATGAGAAAACTATGAGCATCAAAATTTTTTAAGAACAGAACAAAAAAATTATGAAAATAGCATAAGAAAAGAAATGTGACCATGAAAGATAGGATTAATTGAGAGAATTTTTCATACAAAATGATATTAGGAAAAGTATTAGATAAAAGGAAAGTATAAATTAAGTTGTTAATTGTGAAATAGTTTGGAAAACAACCCAATTGGAAAGATTAAAAAAAACATAGTTGATAGATAAATTATTAATAGGCTTAGTAATCGCAAACTAAACTGGTACTATATATTACGAGGTAAAAATTGAACTATCAAAAAATGGTTTGAAAAAATTTATGAGCATGAAATTTAGTTAAAAGTACAGACCTTAAATATCATAAAATAATTTGTAAAGTAAATAATATATACGATTTTAAAGATATAGAATACTAGTTGGTATATATTAAAATACTTTCAGATTGTCAAGTAGAGCAACGAAAACCTGTATACAAAATTATATATGTACATAGGCATAAAAATTATAGGGTGAAACAAACAATATTATGATATGAAAATTATAAATGGGTTGTAGAAGTAAAACAAGACATCAAAGTAGAAAAGTAAAAACATTCTATTGAAACCATACAAAAACTAATTGTATAGAAATGAATTATGACTCATAAACAAAAGTATAAATAATAAGATAATTAATTTAATGTTAAGTTGTAAAATATTATAAAATAGTATAAACTAGTACAAAAGTGGATTAGCGGTAAGTAAATATTATTATGAAAACAAAGTAGGTGTTATCAAAGTAGAAAATTTCCTTCTGTTGTAGGTTCGCCTCATTGGTGTCCAACTGCAGGCTTGCCTCCTCGATCTCAAGTTGCAGAATTGCTTCTACGACATTCGATTGCAGTTTGCCTTCTGGACTTTCGGCTGCAGTCTTTGCCTCTCCGACGTCCAGTTACAGTTTGCCTCCATTGATGTCTAGTTGCAGATTTGCCCTATCGACATCAGGTTGCTCCCAAAACGGAAGATGGGAAGATGTAATCTTCCATATGTACTTGGATATTGGGTGTTTAATAAAGTATGAAAATAGTAGTTACATTTTTGAAATTGGTGATATAAAAATAGAAGTAAAAGTTGAGATAGTAAGAGTAGAAATTTATAACGATAAAATATTCAAATAAAATGATAGATTTTGAATATAAGCTATATCACAAAAATAGTAGGAAGAGGATTTATATTGTGTGGAAGTATGTCATAACTATATAAGTAGAACATTACAAAAAGAAATATACTAAAATGAATAAGACGATGTAAAATAGTGGAAAATTATAGTATCGTGAAATCAAAGTATTTGTAAAGTGAATGTAAACATACAAAATTGAAATTCAAAAATCTAATAGAAATAGAAACAAGGAAAATGATAGTCTTAATAATGATTTAATAAGTAGTAGTTCAAAATTTCATAGAATACGAAAGAGTAATAGGTAACGGAAAGCGCATAAAAGAAAAATCAGAAAGAAAACGAGTAAGTCAAACTTAAAAGATTAAGATTAAGGGTTCTAATTGAAATAATAAATATCAAAGTGAATTAATAGTATACAAAAATAAATTTCCAGAATGATCGACACATTACAAGGACGACACATAGAATACTAGTTGGACGGAAGGACCACAGAATGATCCGCGGAGTGAGATTGGACTCCGGTATTCCAAAGACGAGAGCAACGCTCACGGACTGCTTCACATCTGCAAGAAAGTAGATCCAGCACTAGATTGTGAATGCCCTGTGCTCAGCGAGGATGCTGATTTCTGAAGGTGGGGTGTTTGTAACACCCCGTAATTTCTAAAGGCATATATATGTATATATATATATATGTATATATATATATATATATATGGCAGTATGGTAAATAAAGAGAAGTAGGGGGCCCACGGTGTGAGAAACAACAGCAGGCCAGGCGTGCTGTGTTGTGTGCTGACATCAGCTGGCATTAGCAGGGGTCCCACCCGGGTTGTGAAGGAGCACCGCTGTGTGCTCTTGTGTGAGTGGCACATGGGACCCACTGTTTGGGGACTGTGTGCACGAGATTAGAGGAAAAAAGAAAGGATTTGAATAGTCACATATCGGGAATACAATAGATTAAAATAATAATAAATAATATAGCCTATGATCAAGAGTCACCAATCTGGTTAACCGCCTTTTGAGAGGTAGCCTGTGGTGGGTAGTTGTACTATAAATAATAATTTGTCTTCTAAAATAATAAAATTATCTGAGTATTGGGGCGGGGCATTACAAATGGTATCAGAGCTGACTTTCGACACTGAGTGTGGGAGAGCCGTGAGTTATGGACTCCAGAATGATCAGCGGAGTGAGACAATCCTCAGTATTTCGAGACGATGGATGTAAGGGCCACAGAATGATATGCGAAGTGGGATTGGTCTAAAGGCATATATAAATATATAATATATATATAAGGGATGGCAGTATGGTAAATAAAGAGAAGTAGGGGGGGCATGGTGTCAGAAAAGCAGCAGGCGTGCTGTGTTGTGTGTTGACGTCAGCTGGCGTCAGCAGGGGTCCCACTCGGGTTGTGAAGGAGCACCGCTGTGTGCTCTTGTGTGACGTGGCACATGGGACCCACGGTTTGGGGACTATGAGTGCACGGGTTTAGAGGAAAAAAAGAAAGGATTTGAATAATCCCATATCGGCAATACAATAGATTAAAATAATAATAAATAATATATCCTATGGTCAAGAGTCACCAATCCAGTCAACCACCTTTTGAGAGGCAGCCTGTGGTGGGTAGTTGTACTATATATAATAATTTGTCTTCTAAAATAATAAAATTGTCAAAGTATTGGGGCGGGGACGTTAAAATGGTATCAGAGCCGACTTTTGACACTGAGTGTGGGAGAGCCGTGAGTTATGGACTCCAAAATGATCGGTGGAGTGAGACAATCCCCGGTATTACGGGATGATGGACGTAAGGGCCACAGAATGATCCGCAGAGTGGGATTGGTCTCCAGTATTCCAAAGACGAGAGCGACGCTCACGGACTGCTCCATATAGGCTAGAAAGTAGATCCTGCACTAGATTGTGCATGCCCCGAGCTCAGCGAGGATGCTGATTTCTGAATGGGGGGGGAGGTGTATGTAACACCCTGTAATTTCTAAAGGCATATATATATATATATATATATATATATATATATATATATATATATATATATATGGTAAAAAGGGATATGAAAAACTTGCTCATTTAGTAAATAAGCAATTGATGATGTGGCCTGCATGTGATTGGAAAATTCTTAAAAGGGTTAGTTGTCCAGTGTATCACATGCATGCCACATAATCAATTGCTCATTTACTAAATGAGCAAGTTGCTCATATCCCTTTTACCCTATATATATATATGGGATGGCAGTATGGTAAATAAAGAGAAGTAGGGGGCGCACGGTGTGAGAAACAGAAGCAGGCGTGCTGTGTTGTGTGCTGACATCAGCTGGCGTCAGTAGGGGTCCCACCCGGGTTGTGAAGGAGCACCGCTGTGTGCTTTTGTGTGACGTGGCACATGGGACCTACAGTTTGGGGACAATGTGTTCACGGAATTAGAGGAAAAAAAGAAAGGATTTGAATAGTCCCATATTGGGAATACAATAGATTAAAATAATAATAAATAATATAACCTATGATCAAGAGTCACCAATTCGGTTAACCACCTTTTGAGAGGCAGCCTATGGTGGGCAGTTGTACTATAAATAATAATATGTTTTCTAAAATAATAAAATTGTCTGAGTATTGGGGCGGGGCGTTAAAATGGTATCAGAGCCGACTTTCGACACTGAGTGTGGGAGAGCCGTGAGTTACGGACTCCAGAATGATCGGTGGAGTGAGACAATCCCTAGTATTCCGGGATGATGGCCGTAAGGGCCACAGAATGATCCACGAAGTGGGATTGGTCTCCAATATTCCAAAGACGAGAGCGACGCTCACGAACTGCTCCACATCGGCTAAAAAGTAGATCCTGCACTAGATTGTGCATGCCCCGTGCTCAGCGGGGACACTGATTTCTGAAGGGGGTGTATGTAACACCCTGTAATTCCTGTAATTTCTAAAGGCAGTATGGTAAATAAAGAGAAGTAGGGGGACCCATGGTGTGAGAAACAGCAGCAGGCGTGCTGTGTTGTGTGCTGACATCAGCTGGCATCAGCAGGGGTCCCACCCGAGTTGAGAAGGAGCACCGCTGTGTGCTCTTGTGTGACGTGGCACATGGGACCCACGGTTTGGGAACAATGTGTGCACAAAATTAGAGGAAAAAATGAAAGGATTTTGATTAGTCCCATATCAGGAATACATTAGATTAAAATAATAATAAATAATATAGCCTATGATCAAGAGTCACCAATCCCGTTAACCACCTTTTAAGAGGCAACTTGTGGTGGGCAGTTGTATTATAAATAATAATTTGTCTTCTAAAATAATAAAATTTTCTGAGTATTGCGGCTGGGACGTTACATGTGCACCCCTTCATCTTCCCGAACCAAGAATGCGCTAAGGGCTTGCTTTGAGGCTGCTAGGTAGAGATAGAGGACCTCACCCGGCTCGGGTTTACTAAGCTGAGGGGGGTTGATGAGATAGTCCTTCAGCACCTGTCGTTGGTGCTCTCCCCACTCGAAGCTCTTCCCCCCCCCCCCCCCCCCCCCGAGGACCTTAAAGAAGGGAAGAGATTTCTCCCCAGATTTCCAGAGAAAATGCCCAATTGCGGCAAGCTGGCTTGTAAGCCTCTGAATTTCCTTCATGTTTGTAGGAGGGGCTATAGCACCCCGAACCCAGTACACAGGAAACTCGAGACACAAGCCAGAATCTTTCTTCAGAAGAGTGCTCAACACAGAAAATTGACAGGAAATTAAATCTTTTATTGCATCCCAGAATGTTACATTGTATAATACAATCTTACATAAATCTTTTACATCATAAATTACATCAATAACTTTACTGTACAAAATTTACAATCTCCACATGGACGCTCCACGCAGCTTGAGTCTCTTACTTCCACGATCCATTAGTCTTGCAACTAATCAGACTGTGGGCACATCAGTTGAATACAACTGACGCAATGCAGGTAAAATCAGCAACTCTCCAGAACTCAACAACCAATAATAAATGCAAAAGGAATATGTGCAGTCAAATCACAAGTGTCAGTGTATGCCATGACCTAGAATCTAATGCACAATCCTCAAATGCACATGATGCCCCCATTCTAATACACACCTGATTTGGAAAACGTATGCATCCCATACTATACTCCCCAAATCAAGCAAGTGATCTCTAGATAATAGGGTTTGATCCTTCGCCATGCAGCCAACTCTTATACTATTTTTTGTTTTTGACATTCATCTAGTGATTAGTAGAGTCTGCAATTGGTGCGGTCCACTTCCGACACTGCAGTCGGTTCGGTGGTCTCTCCACTCCGAGCGAAAATGATCACTCTATTTGCTCAGATCCATGAAGAAATCTTTCCACCCCGCCATGATCGGTGGCTCTCTCTGCTCCCATGATCATTTGGCTTTGCTGCAACTCTGCCAAAATCTGCGAACAGAGCCACTCCTGCCCCTATCAAAAGTTATCATGATTATAAGGTGAATCCGTAGGGTCCAGCTGGATCTATCCCTACTTCGCCAAGAGACTTAGTGTTAAGCACTTGCTCCTCATTGTGTTGCTACCATAGAATCTACTCATTTGATAACATAGAATATAGACGGTCACTTAGGGGTCTATTCTCCTAGCTTCCGACAAGAGATGTATGCCTCCCGTTCTTTCCACTAGATCCCAAAAATTAATAATCGAGAAAATGTCGCCAGAGTCCCCTTGACAGGATAGACGGCGCCACACATGTCCCTTTGACAGGTGAGTATAACCCCCACTAGTGCATATCCTTAACACACAACAATGGCTCGATCTAACTCTATGATACTACCACGCCCAAGGGTACTAACGCTAACCAATAACTATGGCCAAACCAATGAATAAGGTTAAATTCTTTCATTTCTATATATATTAATTAATCATCTGATTTTCCCGATTCTAATGGCTCTAGTGAAAGCTCTAATCCCGGTTATTAGCTCATCTATATGGTTTATTAGGTGAAACTAGATCTATTTTATTAATCAACCGCCTCATTAACTAGGCGATCAACAAACTAGTTTCACATCCTAACTTAGTAGACATATACTTGATCTACTCCAGAACAACTAGTTAAGTTCTACATGTTGCTCTTTTTAGTCATACTAGCTAATTCACTTGAGAACTTAACTCATCCCATAAAATAGCCCAACTCGGCCCAAACTAAGCAATGAACTGACCACCATCGATCGCACCACCGCCTTCCACACTGAGTTGACTATGACTTCGGCTCGAGCCAAACATGCTGCTCCAGCTAATCTTTACGCTCCACGGTCTCTTGATAAAGTGGTAGCACCAACAACATCGGACATCCCTCCATGTACGGGAGCACGCCGGCGCACGAGTCGTCTCCTCCAACACGTTCGAGGTGACACGGGTTCCTGGTCTACCTGTCAAACTCATGCATCAAAACATTGGCCTAGGGTCCCAATCTGTATCGAAGTGACCCTACATAAGCACCATACATCAGGGAAATACTCTACAATGTTCCCATACCTGGTTAGGTATCTAAGTGCCATAAAAATGTGAAACTACAATTTCAAACAGCAAGCAAATTCTAGGCAAAAATGCCAATATGGGGTCATACCCGGTCCCGTTTTCGTGGAGATAGATGCCCGGGTGAACCCCAAGCCTCTACACAATGTAGATAGCAAAAATACAACATAAGTTGGGCATAAACAATCCCAACAAAAAAACATTACACATGTAAATTCCATGTTAAGTCATACCTAAAACAATGAGCAATTCTTTACTCAATTGCTATTGTGAGCCACAAAAATGGCTAGTTTACAACTTAAAATGAGAATACAAGTAGCAAAACTCAAACTAAACATTCATAAAAAAATCTAAAGCCATTAAACAGCAAGTTTAAATTCAAATTGCAAGTCTAATTTATGATAGCATGCTCATTAGCAAAAACAGTAAGTTGCAAAAGCCAATACACAGTTATGTCTATTGTAAAAATAATTTTAATTTGCATACTGCTAAGAAATTCATGTTCTTAGACATTTTAGAAATTCATGAGTGTCTACTACAATTACTTAGTTTGAAATTATCTCATAATACTTCATTTAGAGATGAAAAATGGCCAAAACTAATAAGCATGTAAAAATTCCAGAACTGATAGAACTATCAACCAGTTGCACAATAAAACTCATTTAAAATGACAAATGATATCCAAATTTCATAAAAATTGGTAAACATGTACTAGACACAGATAAGCATCACATATCCAAATTTTGGATGACAATTCCATGTATTCACAAAGATATGATAACTTGAATTGAGTAATTTATAAAACTGCATACTTTCTTAACAATACCAGTAAATTGTATTTTAAAAAAATATCAAATGATTATTAAAAATTATAAAATTTGGTGGAGTTGTTCTATACTGGTTTTAGATACTATTGTAAAAATTTCAATCTTAATTTCATTCTGATCACAGAGATATAAGTTCCAAAAATCATGCATGTGTAACAAACCAGAAACTAAGATGGTTTTGCCTTAGCAATGAACCATGATTTTTGTTAAAATAGCAAACTATGTCCAAAAATTTTGAAAATTGATGGAGTTGTTACACATATAAAAGAACCGTACATAAAAGTTTCATCTTAAGAATCCATGAATTCTGGAAGAAATGAATTATCAAACTAGACCCAAAATATCAAGACAGAATAGGAAAACAACTCAATCTTCATCTTGCTCAGTGTAGACTTTGTATTTTCTAATGATTGATATATACATATAAGAGAACCTACAGCAAAAGTTTTAACTCTAAATTCATGATAAATATGGAGATATGATTTATTATAAGTCAAGCATGTTAGATTCAAACATAACAGAAAATTTATCCCATACCAACAAAATGATAGAATTAATTAAAATATCAAACTATATTTAAAATTTACGAAATTTGGTGGAGTTATTATAGACATGTATGAGAAGCTATAGTAAAAATTTTAGCTCTAAATTCCCTTATATCACAAAGATATGAATTTCAATTATCTTATGTTAAATCTTCATAAGATTCAACATTTTCCTAGCTATTGTTCTCCTAGTACTTTTTTATAAATTGAGGACACACAAAAATCTCATTCACATCATCATGCAAACAATTTAGTAACATTTCATCACAAATTTAAAAAAAAAAACAATCATATGCATAGAGTTAGAGAAGACACCCATTTAGTAGAAGATTTCTACTACAATGCTTCTCCTTCAAGTTCTTCTTGTTGCTTTTGCCTCCTCCTCCTAGCTCCTTGCTTCTTTCTTGACACCTCCTTCACCAATTTCCAACCTAGGCTTGATGAAGAAAATTTTGAAGTGTAAGAAAGCTTAGAATGGGAAAATGAAGGGAATTGAAATATGAAGGATGATTGTCGGGTTATGGGAAAAATGAAGAAAAAGTGGTTTGTGAATCTACCTAGGGTTTTATATAGGGGGTTTCTTGGGGTGGCCGACCATGGCCTAGGAGGGGGAGAAGTGAGGTGATGGCTCCTTGGAACTCATCTTTCATGATGGATTCCAAGCCCATGGTTTTAGTTTAATCCCATAGGTTAGTTTAGGTTAAAAGGGTGGTTTAGGGTTTAATTAGGGTATAGGATAGTAAGAAGAATTATACACATATACACCAATACATATATATATACATATTATATACATTTATATGTATCAAGACAAACACACACATACTCAAAAGAAAATGTTTGTATGCATATAAAAAAATAGATTATTATTATAGAAACATTATACGTTCCGTGTCAATTATAGTTGAGACAAACATATAATTTAAGTGAAAAATTATCCCAACTTTGGTTCAACAATTGTACCATTGTCGGGTTCAAAACTTATTAAATAATATGTCTCAATACTTACTCAATTAAAATTAAGAAAGTCCCATTAATACGTGCGACTTTGAATTGAGCACGAATTAATATACAAAATAGTTTGTGGGGTCTTACAAGGGCCATGTCAGGGATGACTTGAATTTTTTCTGAGTTCGCTTCTATTCCTCGTTGCTCTCCATGAAGCCGATGAATTATCCCGAGGTGATGTCGAAAACACACTTAGACAGGTTAAGCCTCTGAAGGCTTCCTCGAGTCACGTGGTATCTACCTTTGAGTCCTTTGAGGAGCATGTCATCCATGTACACTTCCATGTAACGACCAATTTGGTCCTTGAATACCTTGTTTACCAACCTCTAATAGGTGGCGCTAATATTCGAAGGAAACATCTGTATTTGATTTTACCTGGAGAAGGCATACATAAAGCTCAGGAGCTGGTGCCCTGAGGTTGCATCGATCCGGGCATCGATACTTGGCAGAGGAAAGGGATCTTTCTGGCATGCCTTATTGAGGTTTGTGAAGTTGATACAATCCTCCATTTTCCGCTGGCTTTTTCGCCATCACTACATTCGCTAATCACTCCGGGTAGTTGACCTCCTGGATAAAGTGAGCGAAGAGGAGCTTGTCGACTTCTTCCTTGATTGTGTGTTGTTTCTCAAGCACGAACTTTCGGCGCCTCTGCTTTACCGGTGTAGAGTCCAGGTTAACACTTAATTTGTGAATGATCAGGTCCTCTGAGATGCCTGGCATGTTCGATGGAGTCCAGGCAAACAAGTTCCGGTTCCGTCGGACGCAGCTGATGATCTCTTCCTTGAGACCAAAAGGTAGAGCCTTGCTCACTTGGAATCATATGAACTTTTCAGAGTTTGTCCTTGCTATCGTTTGACTCGTGGTTGTTACGACCCCAAAGTGGCTGCTCAGCTACGAGACAGATGAGGAGGAAGAGGCGGGGGGGTCAGCTTGATACCCCGAAGTAGCTATCTTCATGGCTTTGGGTGCCATGGTAAAAGGAGGTTCCTAGGATCAAGGATGTGAGAAGGAGACTACATCTGTGATTCATATAGACGGTGCCTATATGATGCTGCTGATTTCTAGTGTGTGAGCAACAGATGATGAGTTCTTATATTTAGTGGAAAATATAGATCTCAGCCGTAGATCTGATCCTGATGAGAGGCTAATATGTGATTGGGGTATGTGGATCTGGTGGTTGTTGGCCGCCGAGTACCTGCAAAAAGCCTAAAACACCAGAAGTATTCCCGGTGACAGGTCCTCCGATGGTCAAGCTAGCAACAAAGGGAGTAAATTAGGATTTTGTGGTCAAAGATTGATCACCTGGTAACTGAGGATGGTGACATGTATTTATGGGCCTGTACAGAATTAGTTATGGAAAGATTTCCCAGCTACCTAATCAAATCTCGTGGATTAAGGATGTGATGGAGTAATCACCAGCCATAAAAGTTTGGTCAAACTTTCCTTAGTGGGCTGACTCTCGGGAGTAGGCCTGTAGACGGCCCGTGAACTGGTCTTGGGCCAGCTGCTGCTTGCGAGATTGCTATTTTGACTTTAGGGGCCTCGACATCCGTGTAAGGATTGTGCGGTGCTAATTAAACACAATTTTCACCCTCATCTGTTAAGTTGAAAACTTCGGACAACCATAAACAACAACTTGGTGATGATGACCGGATGATGGATTGGTGATGGGATTAGAAGATAGCCATGGAACTGGAAGGTATCCTTTTAGAAGGTATCTTTTAAGAGTTGTGGGTATATACAGAGTAGCTGTACAAGAGTTTGTTTGTTTGTTTGTTGGTTTTTTTTTTTTTTGTTGTTGAAGAAGAAGAAGAAGAAGAAGAAGAAGAAGAAGGCGGAATATAGCCACATTGTTTCATTAAAGATGTTTAACAAAACAACCCCAGAATACTGGGTATAAATACAAGTCCTACAAATAGGAAAATAAAACATAATTAATAAGCCTCCAACACGACCCGGCAGGGTGGGAACAAACTAAGCAAAAGAAAAAACACATAAGGAGTACAAGAGACTAGACTACCCTCCAAAAAGACCCTGGAGGGTGGGTTACCAAACCTCGCTCACGCAATAGTTGCCCCGATGACGACCTCCTCATCATCGTACTCGTCCACCTGGAAGGTCCTGACTATTCTCCCTTTAGATCCTGATGCCGCAGCTGTAGACCAGAAGGGAATAAGATGCATGATATGAATTAGAATACCAGAAATACTATTACAAGTCCCACCAAAGTAAAAGTTATTTCTATCTAGCCATAAAACCCAGGTCGTTGCTGCAATAGCAATATACCACACTTCTTTCATGTTTTTCCTTTCAAATGCAAAGTGGTGCCCACCTACAACTCCTTATATGAGTGGGGGTACCTTGTTGTGTCGAGGTATCTAAGGACCTCAGCAAGCAACGAATGACTCCTGTGGAAAATAAGGAACATGTGATTTTTTGACTCCATGTTCGCACTTCAGAAACTGCAGTTTGTCCCAATATTAGGTAACCTCTTAATTAGATTCTCCCTGGTTAGTATAGCGTCATTAAGGACTAACCACAGAAAAACTTGAACTTTTAATGGGGCCTTCGTCTTCCACAGAATCGATGCTCAACTTGGTCTCCAACCCCTAAAATGTATGTGATTATAAAGGGAGTGGACCGAAAAGGAACCAGACTGTTCTAGTTCCCACGATTTCCGATTAGGGCCTTGCAAACTCCTAATTCCCGACTGAGATATGTATTCATGCAATTACCTTAATTGGGATTGGCCTTCTCGGGTGAGACGCGACGAGAAAGAGGGTCTCCAAGTCCCTATTCTCCAAGATTTGGCCATCGAGATATGAGGGTAGACTGCGAGCCTATATAGGTCAGGGAACAGATCACGTAATAGATGAGGACCACACCATCTGTACCACCAAAATTTAGTAGGCATACCATTGCCATTTAAAGAGGACAAACCTCTATTGAAAGTTTCGTGAGCTTTCGACACATTCCTCCAAAACCAGGAGACCCGTGGGCCCACCCTAAAGCCAAGATCTCGTGAACCCTTGCCACATAGGTAATGTTGGACAAAACCCTGCCAGCCTTCCCCATTGGGGTGGAAGGTTTTCCACCACCATTTGCCGATGAGGGCTATATTCATATCTCTCAGATCGATGACCCCGAACCCCCGTGAATCCTCTTCATGCATACGTTTTCCCACCTGATTAGGTGGTATCTCCCTCTGTCAGTATCCGCCCCTTTCCATAGGAATCTCTTCCGTTCCTGGTCAATATGCTTAATTACCCATTTTGGCATTTCCAAAGGCAGACATGTAGTATGTTGGGAGATTGGATAAGACCGAGTTGATGAGTGTAACTCTCCCACCAATAGATAAGGACTTGCCTTTCCACCTGGAAAGTCTGGCTTCCACTCTGTCAATAATTGGGAACCAATCCGCTTTCCTAAGTTTCCCTGGGTGAATGGGCAATCCCAGGTAAGTAAGAGGGAAATCAGCAAGCTTGCAGTTCAGGGAAGAAGCATGTAGGAGTGCTTCCTCCTTAGGTAACCCAATAGGAATAAGGGCACTCTTATGAAAGTTAACCCTCAGCCCCGACTAGGCTTCAAAACAGTATAGCGCGTCTTTGAAGGAGATGGTTTCCTCAAGCACTGCATTACCAAAGAGTAGGGTGTCGTCAGCGTATTGAAGAATCGTGCAGTCCGCACACGACCCCTAGCCACCAAGCGGATCCATCCCGTGAGCCTAC
Organism: Hemerocallis citrina; assembly: GCA_017893485.1. Taxonomy (NCBI): domain Eukaryota; kingdom Viridiplantae; phylum Streptophyta; class Magnoliopsida; order Asparagales; family Asphodelaceae; genus Hemerocallis; species Hemerocallis citrina. Next base: position 284,226,631 of record CM030358.1, read on the forward strand.
ATCTATCGATCATATTTTAAGGACATCAGCCACAATAGCAAATAATAGAGGAAAAGTGGGTCACCCTGCCTCAAACCTCTTCGACACGAGAAAGGGGCCCCGGCCTTCCCATTAACCAAAATAGACATCCTATTCAAAGAGAGACGGTGTCGTATCCATTTAATCCAGCAAGGCCCAAAACCTCTCCCTCTCAGAGTCTCCAGTAGGAATTCCCACTCTACAGAGTCATAGACTTTTTCAAAATCAAGTTTGAGGAGATAGCTCTTACATTTCAAGATGTGACACTGGTGGATCACCTCTTCGGTAGTGGCAACGCAATCCAAAATACATCTTCCTTTGATTAAACTGGTCTGCTCAGGGCTGGTCAAATTATCCATAAGGCCAGCCAAACTATTGGTCAGAGTTTTGGTGATAATTTTGACTGAACAGTTAAGGGGACTGATAGGACAAAAGTCATCAATCCTATTGGACTCCGCGTTTTTTGGGATAAGCACCATCTCTGCAAAATTGAGTCTGCCGAGTTTAAGATTATGGTCATAGAGTTCTGACATGATGGCCATGACATCATCTTTGATATCTTCCCAGGATGTCTGGCAAAATAAGATCAAAAATCCGTCAGGGCCAGGAGCTTTGTCACTTACCATTTGCGAGATCACCTCTTTGACCTTGTCTTCTGTAAAAGGATCCTCCAACGACCTAAGCCATTGGCCCAAATTGGAAAGGTTGCCTCTCCAGAAGTCCGATTGGAGGTGGATCCTGATGTCTTGATCACACCAGAACAGCTTTTTGAAGTGCGACTGAAAGGCTTGTTGAATATGAGATTCCTCATGGATGTCGCCCACATCCGTATGGATGGAGGGGATGAGATTGGACCGACGCCTGGCGTTATCCATCTTGTGAAAAAAGGCCATGTTTGTGTCTCCCTCTTTGAGCCACGAAATCCTAGAGCAATGTTACCACTTAATCTCTTAGACTTTGTAGAGTTGTGCGATTTCCTCCCTGAGATTAAGCAAGTGATTACGCTCATCTTGGGAGAGATCTCTAGTCTCTTCATGTCTCTCTAATTCATTGATGCCATCCAGGATGATGGATTCGCATGCCAAATTGTTGCAAATCTGGTACGGTTCCATTTTCGAAGTTTGGAGCTCAGTCTACGAATTTTTTCGGACCAAATAGTCGCCGCTTCAACCCCCCGGGTTGTAAGGGCCCAGTTCTCCATGACCAAGTGGTGAAAACCTTGAATTTCCAACCATGCTTTTTCAAATCTGAATTTCGCCTTCTTCCTAGCGTATGATTCGCTAGTAGAGAGGATGATGGGGACGTGGGCAGAGGTTGGTTTAGGAAGTGATTTGGAGAAAGCAAGTAGGAATTTCACCTCCCACTCCAACGAGACAAGGACTTTATTAAGTTTGGCCATGATTGGGGAGGCTTGCATATTAGACCAAGTGAAAAGTCTATCAGAGATCAGGATATCAATAAGCTCCAGATCCGTAATAACCCTATTGAGTTCCTCTCTATCAGTGTTACTGGAACCCCTACCTCGATGTTCGAAAGTAAATCTAGTAATGTTGAAATCCCCCCCCCCCCAACCAACCATGGGTCATGCCACCGGGATTGGATTGAGTGGATCTCTGCCCAGAACGCAGCTGTGGAAGTCTGGAGATTGGGGCCATAGACAATTGTAAAAACATGGGTCCAGTTGCCAGCAAGTCGTTGCAACCTGATCGAAACAGAGAATTCCCCATGGAATTCCTCTATACACGCAACAAGGTTGGAATTGAACCCAATAACAATGCCACCGATGCCCCGGTGGATGGGCAGATCTTCCAATCGGAAATCCTAGATCCACCAAGTCTACTAAATCTGGAAGCATGCAACAATTTGGTCCCCTGGAGGCCCACAATGTCAGCCTTGGACGAATGGATAACGTCTCTGACCATTACCCACTTACCGTGACCACCTAGACCCCTAACATTCCAAATTAGTGTAATCATTAATAACCGACTGGGGTGTACGTGAAGTATTGGACTCAGAAGTAGCCACAATGGACCTTCGCTCAAATTCCCATCCTCTAATCTTATTAAGGAGTAACGCATTATGCTTAACATCCCCTACCTCAAGACCATAATAAACTCCCTCAGTAGCACGGGTAGTGCACGTAGAGATGGAGGATGGGAGAATTGGCGTCGACACCAACTCCAAAGCACGTGCAGTGCACGTAGGCTCGATACGTGGTACCAATGGTGCAGGAACCAAGCCCATATCATGTGGGTCACTGCGTCGCGCAAGTGAGGGGCTGCCACGTGGGCTTGGAATGGGGACAGAGGCGATGGAGGGGCAGAGCGATAAATACACCTCGAGTTCGCCCTCGTCACTAACCTCATCATGAGCCCCATCAATCGTCGATTCTGAGGTGCAGAAGGAGTTCAGTGTTTTGGCGGAGATTGGGGTTGAGGCATTATGGTTTTTCAATGGGGGGGGGGGGGGGCAGGGGCTACCTTGGATTTGTGTTCAAACTGAATAATGTAAGCTTCATCGAAGGTAAAGAATTTAGCAAAGTGAGGCATCATAGAGATGTCGACGCTCCTGATTTTTACTGTAACAGAGATGAGCTCTGACTTTCTGAGGGTTTTATTGTCGATTTCGCAAATGGAGCCGAATTCGGAGACAATCTCTTCCAGCGCTTCTCTTCCCCAACAATGGAGGGGGACATTGTGGATCCAGATCCAAAATGCCTCCCCCTGTGGTAGCCCTACCCCGAAATGAAGGTTCCATCAACTAAATGCCACTGAGAAGTGGCCGAAGTCCACATTCTTCAAATCCACCACCTCAGTCAGCTTTTCAGTAGAGGTGTAATATCCTAGATTTTTAAATAATGTTTTTAAGATTAATAAATGAATTAAAATAATTTTTTGGAGATTTAATAAAAAAATTTCTGAAGATTTATCTTTTTACACGTGCAAAACACGTGCAAATATTTTCTTGGGAAGTGCAAAGATAAAACTTATTTTGTGAAAAATCATTATTTATTATTAAATATTATTGTGAATTTTATGGATTTTTCTGATAATTATTTGACCTATTTGCAAATATTACAAAAAGAATGACTTTTGTGCAAAATTACTACTTGGAGTGAAAACACCATATTTTCAGATTTTTTGGCTGGGTATGATACCTAGTCAACTCATAGGTAAAGAGTTTACTTTTTGTTTTAATGAATTTGGTTTACTTTGCAAGTTTAGATAAAAAATGATCTTTTCGCAAATTTGTCATTTAGAGGGGTAAAAGTGTAAATCATTTTCTGGGTTTTTCAAACAATGCCAACTAGTTATAAAGTGTTTGTTTTGTTTTTAAAACTCAATTAAGTTGGTTTTATTTGTTTTCTAAGTATAAAGATTTATATATAGAAGGATATATTTAAAAGAGGTATTTTGCAAATCTATTTACAAAATCCTAAACCTATTATTTCCGGCCTATAAAAGAGTGGGTGCAGCCATCTCTTGCTGTGTTACACAAGGATTTTTATTATTGCTATTTTCTTGGAGTTTTCAAGCGAGGATTCTTGGTTCTATTGCGAAGGAGGATTTCTCTTATTTCTTTATTTCTCTTCGGTTGATTCTTCATAGAGGTGAGTGACATGTTTTTATTTTTCTTTTGTTCTATACATGTTGTATGTGATGATTTGTTTATTAGAAAACATATTAGGGTTTGGATGAAGATATAATGCATTTTGATGAGTAGATGAAATAAAAATTAAATCTTTTCATGAAACCTATGCTTTGATGATTTAAATTACATATAGATGACTTGAGATTTGTTAAGAATCTAATAGAAAAGATGAGTATGTCATTTTCCTTCATACACTTGCTATTTTGATTGTTATAAGAAGATTTTATGTTGATTATTGCATAAAAGTAAACAAAAAATTGATTTAAAGAAGAACCCTACTGTGTATGCATATGTTGTTCTGCTCTTGACTTTGCGATGGTTAAATACTTGATTATTTGCATGTTGTGAGTGCATATGTTCATGAGTAATTGATGTAAGTGATTGGGTATGTGTAACACCTCGGATTTTAAAATACCGAAAATATTCGTTTTTTTTATATTTTATAGGGATGAGAATTATTTTAAGTGATATCTTATTGATACTGGTATGGATATTTTAATTGGATTGGTGTAGATGATATGTTGAAGCCATGAGTTGAGATTTTATGTGAAAAAATATTATTTATTTTATTTTATAATTTTGGAGGATTGTTATGAGATGATTTAATGTATTTTATATTATTAGTATTATTAAAGTATAAAGTTGGTGTTTATTTGAAATATTTTAGGGTATTGGGAGTTTATTTGCTAATAGCCTTTATTTAATTATTAATATTATTATTTTTACAAAACACCCCTCCTCTCCTCCTTCCTCCTCCCTTCCTTTCTTTTTTCTTTCCCGATCCTTTCTTTTTCTTTCCCGATCGCAGGAACCCATCGGCCTCCCCTTCTCCCGCCCAAATCCACCTCGTTTCTCCGTGGTTTTCAAATTAAACTGAGGGGTTCTCTACATCGTGGAAGGGTCGGATTTTCGAAAGGATTTCGAAAAGGTAAACCCTAACTTATTTTGTTGTATGAAATTGAGTTGGATTAATTTTTATGGAGTAGGATTATTATGGTAGAGAGATTTAGGAATGTTGGAAGTGGAAGATTTGAGGAATTAGTGGATTGTTAGAGAAATTACAAGTTGTTAGTAAATTAGGGTTTTGGGTTTGTAAAATAGAGATATATATCTAAGAATTATCTCTTGTATGGTAGTAAAAATTGTAGTGAGCCATTAGAATAAAATGGGGAGTAGTGATTTTGGCATAAACTCGAACTATAGAGTTTATGAAATTGGGTAGAAAACTCGATCCAAATAATTGTAGAAAATACATATGAGGGTGTAGAGTATTATGAAAGTATTAATAGGAATTTAGGATGATTTTTATAGACTTCCAGCTCAATTAAATTGAGTGAAATGGATTATAGGTGAAAAGTGCACGCTGGGTATTTGGTGAAATGCCCGAGCGATATAGAAGTGAGAATTTGATGAATTCGGAGGCGTAGATGAGTCTCATTATTGTTGTTAACCCTAATTTGAGATATTAGGACAAAGGGATTGAAGAAATTAGGAAATAGGAAATTTTCCTATTAGAAAGCCTCCGATCAATAGGTAAGTTCTTGTATTGGGGTTCGAATTTGAAATCCGTCGATGTAGCTCGCCTACGTATGTTGTTTGTGACATGTGGGTGAAGACGGATTCAAATTTGGAGGTCCGTAGGTCGAGTTTTGAGCTTTAAACTAATCGATCCTATGATTTCCTATTTAGGTGGAAAAAGTCGAACTTCGACTGGCTACAGGGAGGACGTGGGACATTGTTTGCTCGATCCGTCAGGTGAGTATGTTTTATTTATAAATATTTTATATTGGGGCCGAATTTCGTGGCCTTTTGATATATTTTGTGGAAGTTATGCCAAAAGTGGATTTTTATTGAAAATACGGATTTTTAAGGGTCCAAATTGGGTTTTGAGATATGTGGTGAAATTGACTATTTTAAGTATATAAAATCTATATTATGGGTTATTGTGATGTGTTGAAGTATAAAAATTAAATATATTATGCGATTTATGCATATAATTACCCCGTGCATGTTTTGTGCATGTTTTTGGGTGAATAAGCCGATATAGATGATCGGGTATATGTGGAGCCTTGTATATGGGCTAGCAGGATATGGCTGGCTATTATAAGATGTAGTTAGACGAAATGAGTGATTGTGGTCATGTTTTGGAAACCCATATATATATAGTGCATGTTTTGTGTATAAATTGGGGCATATAGGCCCATATAGGTGATTTTACTTACATAGAGTATTGTGTATGAGCTAGCATGCTTTGATTGGTTGCTATGGAGTTCAGTTAGATGAAATAAGTGATTGTAGTCATTTCTTTTCGAAACTTACAGATGTAATATATGTGGTGATATATATATAGCCGATAATGACCGATGATGTGATAAAGTATATGTTTATATCCTAATTATGTTCGAAATAAATTAATGGGTAATAATATGATATTATAACGTGATGAAGTATACATTTTGACACTTTTACTATATGGAATAATTTAATGTATTCTTCTATTAATGTTATAACTGGGCGTATGCCTATATATGATATAATGAGGTAATGAATAACATGGTACCCTTAATGTGGGTTGTTATGGCTAAATAAATATCTTGGCGCATTAGTATTATGCAATAATATGTTATGATGTTTTATATGATGATATGAGGGTTAATATTGTGCTCACCGGATATGTATTAAATGGTAAGATAAAAGAAAAGATAAGATGGTGCATGCTAATAAACTGTCTTTAATTCACGTGATAAAACCAAGGTGGTGGCTATTATTGAATTCAAAAGTGTAGCGCTGTGGACTAAAGTAAGCTGAAAAGATGAAATGATTAATGCTAATAACAGATGATTTTGTTGACCAGTACCTACAGCAATCCTGGGGGTTTGGGCTAGACCTCCTAATACCCAAGGACCAGCTTGGGGTGCGATGTTTTTCCCTCCTGGCTTCGGCTGGGAGGAAGTACCCAGTTTATCTGGGGTGCGGTGTTTTTCGCCCAAGCTATCGGCTTGAGGCCCGGTTTCCCTCGATAACAGCTGTCGCGAGGAAGTACCCAGTTTACCTGGGTTGCGGTGTTTTTCCCTCCTGGCTATCGGCTGGGAGGAAGTACCCAGTTTACCTGGGGTGTGGTGTTTTTCCCTCGATGACAGCCGTCGCGAGGAAGTACCCAGTTTACCTGGGGTGCGGTATTTTTCCCTCCTGGCTTCGGCTGGGAGGAAGTACCCAATTTATCTGGGGTGCGGTGTTCCCTCGTTGGCACAGGCTGGGAGGAATACGTAGCCTTAAACGTGTAAGACTCTGTGTGAGCATCGGTCCGCGTGTTTTACTGGGCTGTCGGCTTTCAGTATGTTGGGATACTGTGGCTCACTGGTCGACAAACTAATAAAAAAACTAAGTGTTAATAAAAATGTGAAAGTACAGAAAGTAAATTGTGAATTGTGTATGGGAAAGAAAGTGGTTGTGAATGAAGTAAATATAAAGGAACACGGTTATGAGTTAGTGTATGAAAAGAAGTGATAAATGCAGTACGTGGTAATTTAAAATGATAGTAATAAAAGAGACATGTGTTAATATGAATAGTACGAAGTAATTGTATTATGTAAGTGATTATTAAAGTAAAATACAGTGTGATATAAGTTGTTACACCATGGAATTGTGTCAAGGAACTACCTGCCCGCTATTTCTGTGGAAATTGTGGGAACTACCTGCCTTGGCATAATTCGCAGGGTGAGTTGGTATAATAGTGGTAACGATTAATGGAAATGAGAAATAAAGTAAAGTGAAGATGAATAGTAGTTGAAGTGAATTAATAACCAAGCTGTCGGCTTTAGATGTAATGTGATATTACCCAAACTGTGTGTTTGAGGTGCAGTGATTATTACCCAAGCTATCGGCTATGGGGTGTGATATGTTGTGGCCCCAGATTGTGTTTGGGGATTAAGTGAAAATGATAATAAGATTTATTGTTTATAAGAAAGAGAAATTACTAAAGTGGTATAATGGGATGGGAATGAGCCATATAGCATGTTTTTTATGTAATGTGTATAAGCATTCTATTAATGATGTGTTAATGATGTGATGAAATGTGAGAGCATTGCAATAAGCAATAAGATGTTATATTTGCGTCATAAGACATGAGTGAATCTGGTATTATGAGAATAGAAGCATGTATGTTAGAAGTGATACTTGTTATATTACAATAAAATAAATACCCGTATTTGGAGAATGGTTACGAAAATGGTTAATGGAGAAAGTATGTGTATTACGAGTTGTATTCATATAAAGGGTTATTAAAGAAAGATATAATAGCATCAAGTTGGTGATATTTATATAAATAGCGAAATGCTAATATGATGATAATTGTGAAGAAATGAATATTCGGGTTAGGGGATTCAAATTGAAAATGAATGGATTGAATGGAAATTCGTATTGTGCGAATATAAAATAAGGATAAATATGAGGTTGATGTGAAGTATATGGTGGAATGTGTGAATTATGGGCAATTTTATAATTCGATGCAGATTTGAAGTGTATTTTGATATAAAATCGTATTGATGATGTTTTTAAGTTCAGATGTTCAAGGTGTACTTTCTTACTTGATGTTGTAAGTTTAAATTATTTTCTTTATACAATTTTATTCATTTATTAGATTATTGATTATACTCACACCAGAAATGGCTAACCCCTAATGTTTTTTGGGGGTTAGGGGGTTCCCTCCCTGAGAGTGGACAACCCTAACTCTCCTGCAGGTTGCTAGCAGCATGGCGGATAGTTCTAGAGTTAGGAATTATATTTCGTTGAGAGGATAGATTATTTATGTATTTAATATATGTAGAAAGGTGAATATTTGATGTATTATTTTGTATTATGGTAAAAGTATAGGTATATAGTGCTGCGATGAGGTAAGAAATCCCGTACCCACCTCGTTGTGGAGTATTGGGTTCTGTAATTGGTTTTTGGAAGGTTTTTCTTTAGTTCTCTATTACTTATATAAGTTTTTAAAGGAAATTTATGGTTTTTAATTGTTGATTGATATTATGTTATGAGTTTGCCCCCCAGAGCATTATATTATATTGCCTGTGTGTTTCTGCTCATTTTGGCCTGGGGAGCCCGTGAAATTATTGCATGTATTGTGAGCTACGGAATTTTGAGCAAAATTCCGTAAGCTATTTGTGTTTCGGGGCAAAATTTACACGGGAAACTCTGCCAAAATTTTCCTTGAAATATAACTTTCTTAGTTTATGTTTAAAGTGATATAGAAATTGAAAGAATTGAATTTGGAGGCTTAGTTTTCAAAAAAAATTTTTTGGGGTGTTACAGTATGTGTATAATAGTTATAGAAGGATTTGTTGGATCAAAAAGATTAGTTTTGAAGTAAAGATAGGGGTTTTGCCTTCGGGTCTATAGTGTGCAGGCCGAAGGTTGTTTTGATGCATTTTTGTTAAAATCTTGATTTGGATCTGGGTTGTTTGACACTGAGGTTGTTTGGAACAATATACTACATATATACAATGGATTCACAAGGATTAACTGATGCACAATCACACAAACACACATACACACACCTTCACATTCCTAATCCACTATTTTGAGGGTTTTTATGAGTTTTGATGAAGTTTTGATTGAATTTCGATGGTTTTGATACAAAGATGGTTTTGAAATATACCCAACTTCCATTTGGTGAATTCTGATACTAAAATTGTTGCTTAAATCCCTATTTTTGAACATGTACATATATAGGTTGTGGTTTTGAAAGATTTTTGTGAAAAATTTATATTTTGAGATTTTGGTGTGTTTTGAAGTGTCTTGATGACTCCTACATGTCATACTAGACATATTAAAACATCTCAGGAATTTAGTATTTACAAGTTTGTGTTTTTATGAAGTAAAATGATGTATCAGTTAAACATGCACAGAACCTTAAACTGCAGTCTGCAGGTGTGACAGTCGACTGGTATGTTTCGAAAGTCGACCGTCGTGACCTGGTTGTTGTGTTTTTTTGAAGTCTTGGATTTTCATGCGGGACAGCCGACTAACCACTTCATACAGTCGACTGTCACTGCTCTGATTGGTGTTTTCGTTGAGTTTTGGGTTTTACACAAGACAGTCGACCGACTACCTTATGCAGTCGACTGTAATTGCTCTGATTGATGTTTTCCTTGAGTTTTGGATTTTATGCGGAACAGTCGACCGACTACCTAATGAAGTCGATTGCTAATGCTCTGACTAATGAATTTCCTGAGTTTTCTGATGTTTCTTTAAATGATTATTTCTTCGACTGTAGATTATTAATCTACTGTTTAAATGATGTTTTACTACAAATTATAGTTTCTTACAGAGGATTGTATTTTATTTGTAATTGAGTTTTAACAGTATTCTTATGATCTTATTTAAGTGAATTATATGTGTTTTTGAACAAATTGATGTTTTGATGATTTTCTATGATTTCAAAATATGGTTTTCTGGTATTTAATGAATTCAATCTTTTATTTGAATTCTGGAAATTTATGAATGCGTTAAATGAATTTGGTTTTTGTTGATTTAACAAGTTTCCTCATATAATCGTTTTGACGATGGATTTGTGAGTTTTATTGAAAGTTTTGGTCTTGATGGATGAGTTGTGATTTCTCTAGGAGTTGAGTGGGAGTCCTGTGAGACGGCATATGAGATTTGTGGATTTAGACCTGCGGGGTCTTGGGTTTGTTTTGTGGATTTAAGTTCGGCAAGATACACTAACTCTAGAGATGATGATTTTTTGTGTTTTAATCATAACCAACTTAAGGACAGGCACTAGTGGAGATGTGATGGAACTTGGGAAACGTAAGTATATGCTCTTGGTCTGTTAGTCCAACTGATGCGTTCCAGGACTGTTTGTTGTCCTGTTCCGAGAGGACATTTGTATGTTTGCATGTCGAGGGTCTGCAGACCTATTCACGGAGCATGCAGGGTGCATTTGCGTGTCGAGGGTCAGCGGGCCTATTCATGGGATGTACTCGGTGTATCTGCACGTCGAGGGCCTCGCAAGCCTTTCGTGGGGTACACTGTTGGGAGGTGATTCTCCAGTTTTAGAGCTATTGTTACATGATGCTTGTGCGTCGAGGGCTGTGATGCCTATTCGCGGAGTATTCTGGATCTTGTTTCCATCACCGTAGTAGGATTAGTTGCATAACGAGGGATTTAACCCTATAAAGTGGAGACCGTTAAGGGCTTGCACCGGACCTATGTATTGTGGGATGCATAGAATCCGACAAGTATGCATTAGAGAGTCAGCATATAGCATTGATGTTTCTTAGCTTGGTTTTATGCATGTTGTTTCCTGATTTCCTACACTTGACACTTAGTCTACTTTTACTTGATGTTTTCATGTCTTACTCTTTACTATTTTATATTCCTTGATGTTTTCATGCTTTACTTGTTACTTTCTTATTTCTTTGTTTTTTGCTGTTAATACATGTTGCTTATGATTCTATGCCTTATGCTTTAATTATGTTGTTTTCTTTTTATGTCACTCACACTGTGATGGTGACCCCTGTAGTTTTGGGGGTTAGGGTTATCTCTAGCCTCATGTTTTACAGGTAGGTGCTTATAGCTTGGACTTGGATGCTTGAGATGGAATGATGTTATGGCTTATGTAAATTGTAAAAGAAAGTCTTATAAAAGAAAGATTGTAATTCAAGGTGTTTTGTATTCCGCTGTGTTTTGTAAACAAGTGATGTAATAAAAGTTGAAATAAAAATTATCTATGTTTTTGGCTATGTTTACTATTGCAATTGAAGTTGATGCTGGGAATTGTGCCACGTATTTTTGAGATATCATATTAGAAATTCGGGGTGCTACAAGATGGAAAGGAGACGAGGAATTGGAGATGACACATATTTTTGACGACCCAATCTCAGTGAATCCTCATCGTCCACCGTTTGTTCAGCTCAACAAAGAAATGATTTTCAGAGGGGCGGCTACTCTGAAATGTGGCAATTGCGCACCAGGCTCGCGAGAAAATGTTCAGACGAGGAATTGGAGCTTGATGCAAGCTAGACTACTGGCAAGTCGAATATTGGTCAGATTCTCCGGCGAGCGACCTCGCTTCACCACCCTCTTAGATTCTTCGGAGTTTACTACCACATTAGAGCAATCATAAGACATGTGGCCTCATTTCAAGCAACTGAGACAACGTACTTTTTTCGTGCAATCGGCGCGAACGTGGCCCAAATCACCACAGTGGAAATACGGCACAGGTTTCTTCTTCCTCTTACGGTGTGGTTTCTACTTGGAGGACCCAGACTTGGAGGACCCATGCTCTTGAAAATGCCTTTTCTTGGCAGCTTTGTTAACCACCAAGCTCCACGTCCTATCATCCGTCCCCACTGGTTCCTCCCCTCCCGACGCCCCCATTGTAACGCCCCAAATTCCAAAAATAGGTAATTCGTCGCAAAAACAGGATCTTTTACTTCAACTTCGTACAAAGTTACAAGGAATTTAAAACTTTTTCATTTACAACATTGTTCTTTACAATAACACAACGGAAATGAATAAGTATGATACAACATATGATAATGGAAGTTCTTCGATCTTATGAAATCCCTCACAGTGGCTTCAAGTCTGTGCCAAATTCGATCCTGCAACTAGGAAACTGTGGGCATGTCAGTTGCATACAACAGACGCAATGATATAATACAGCGATTTCACCATCTTAACAATCAAAAACTTGAAAGCAGAAAACATAGAAGTGACTATCCTAATTATGTCAGTGTATGATATGAACTTAATGCCTAATGCAGAAAACTATACCTACGACGAAATTAACGCATACTTGTTCAGATTCTATGCATCCTATACTACATAGGTCCGAGGGCAAGCCCTTATCGTGCTCCTCATTATAGGGTTCAATCCTTCATTATGAATTCCTACTACGGTAACTAATGTAAGTTTTAGATATCCTGTGAGTATCAAGTACCGCCCCGATAATTCTTGAGAATTGCTCGCCCATCGTGAGCCATAACCCCAATAATTCTGGAGACGAAACCCACACCGCGAGCCATAACCCCGATAATTCTTGGCATTCGTTCTCCAACCAAGAGTGATTTTTGAACATCATGCCACATACCCCAATAATTCTTGAGATGAAACCCACACTGCGAGTCATATGGTACCTCAGTACACAAATATCCCATGAGCATTGCCTCGATCCCAACAAATTTGAAGTTAAATCCCAACCCGCGAACGATTTTGGACATCATGCCTCGTGCCCCGATAATTCTGGAGAAGAAACCCACACTGCGAGTCATATGGTACCTCATCACATAAATATCCGATAAGCATCGCCTCAATCCCAATAATTCTGAAGAGAAATCCCATACTACGAGCGATTTTGGACATCATGCCTCACACCCCGATAATTCGTGAGATAGTCTCCCACTGCGAATCATATGAGGCCATCATACTCATGTTTGCCCATACATCCTCACTTTTCCCTCTAGTGCCTGTCCTTAGGTTTAATTATAATCATCACAACCTAGAGCTAGCTTACCCTACCGGACTTAAATCAACACACGAAAAAATGTTAGCCTACACTGGCTACATCTCAAGTTTCATTTATCATAACCAGCCGGTCTCTACGGGTCTCGCTCATCCTTTAGATTCCAACATTTCAAACTGAGGTCATATAGGTTATCTTAACCTCAATTACACAATTCCTCATTCATAATTCATTTGATTTGTTCATACATTCATTTTGAATTGTCAATTTCAAATCTACTTCCTTACGCGTCATAAGCTTCTTAGGATAAAACTGAATATAAAGATTCTTCGTATTTCAGTCACTTAACCATGCTTTTATTTTACCACCAAATATCCCAACCATTTAGTTTTTTCAATAATTTAATCCCAATGTAATTTTCGAAAGGTAGGTTCTAATTTGTATTCTACTCCCAAATTAAACTCATTTTTAACATAAACAAATACCCTTGAATTTAGACTAGAAACTAGATTCATCTAGTACATTGTCTAATGTAACTTTTAATCTCCAAAATACATCTTAAATAGTGTATAATCATTTCCAATTGTTCTGATAATATTCTAAAATATTTCTGCAATTTTCTCCGATTTTCAAAACTTGATAAAGCCCCCCAAAAATATTAAAAAAACAAATGTGTACACCTGGGATCGAACCCAGGCGCACAGCAAGCCAAACCGCAACCCAAGGTGCACCCAACAACCAATATGTCAACTCTTTGTTGGTGAAAAACTTCTAGAGTGTTATTGTAAAGTATTAGAACTCTCTATTTCTACCTTATCTAAAATTTTTATTTTGTATTCCCTATGCATTATTATTTTTAATCATTTCTAGAAAATAAGTTCCTTCTCCATTAGTGTATTAGCCCGAAATAAATCCTATTACAATCTATTCCCAAATTAGAAGGAAGTTATTGCCCACCTTGCATGATTTGTTCATAGTTCTACAACTTAAACTATGTAACATTTTTGGGTAGTTTTTATATTACTACATTGCATATAGAGAAATTTAATTCCATGGGTTTATTTTATAAATATTCTATTAGATAAAAATTCTATAAAACTCCTACACATACATTAATTCAATTATCTACTACATGATTGTACTAATAAATTTTTCTAGAGATGTTACTTTACACACACATGCCAATTTCATTATCCTTATGTACAATTTCTAACATTTTAGAAAATAATGAAAACCCCACACATTCACGTACTAACTATGACTAAGAGTGCTCAATTAAAATTCTAGAAAACTTCTACACTTATCCACACCAATTAAATTAGCATCTACATATGTTATGGCTAAGCATGCACAATCTACTAAAAATTAGAAGACAATGAGAACACCCACCTTAAAATGGGATTTCTAGTAGTAGAGTCTCCTAGCAACGTGCTCCAACAAGCTCCTACTCCAAAACCGCAAGCCTTCCCAAAATCGACAGCAAGTCCCACCTTCTTGATCACTTTTTTCTTTTTTTCTTTTTTTTTTATTTGTGTTCCTGTATGGCTAATATGAGGGGGTATTCATAGGGGTGAAATAGTGAGTGGTTATAATAACTCCCCATCTCCTAAAAAATCTCTCCACTCACACACTCACTCCCCCACTCTTCCACTCTCACAAATGGCCGGCCTATAACAAGAAGGAGAGCACGTGCACGTGCAGATTATGTATGTGCACGCTTCTTCATACAATTTCATTATTAGTTTTTAATTAAATTAGGTATGTATGTGACACACTGTATTGTGTACTAGTTTATCTAAATTTTAAATGAGAGTCATGCACGTTGAATGCACACATAATGATTAGGGACTTTGCTTTATAATAGTTTTAAATGTTACAAAATATAGATTTAAGCCTAGTTGATTTTTATTAAAAATTAACCACACATTAGTGACTTGTAGAAAGAGAAAAATTTTCATAACTCAAGAGAATTTTACTAATCGACATGTGCACAAAATTACGTGCAAAGTACGTGCAAAAGAAAATATTAAAAATAAACATTTTCGGGGATGTTACAACACTCCCTCCATAGAATAGTTCTGTCATCAGAACTACGCTTAAAGAGTAAATGGAAAAAGAGAAGAAAAAAAATACAGTTTAGGCAAAAAGTTCGGGATATTCACTCATCATCTGCTCTTCTGATTCTCAAGTTGCCTCCTCGACTAACTGATTCCTCCACATTACTTTGACCATGGGTATAGTCTTGTTCCTCAAGACTATTTCCTGTCTATCCACGATCTCCATTGGACGCTCCTTGTAGCTCAAGGTTATTTGTAGACCTTCTGGTACTTCTGGTAAGTGATGACTTGGATCTGGAATGTAGCCTCACAACATAAACACATGAAAGACATTATGCACTTGGGGTAGCTCTTCCGGTAATTCCAACCTATAAGGTGTCTTCTCAATCCTCTTCAGTATCTTATATGGTCCTATGTACCTTGGAGCTAACTTCTCCCCTTTCCCAAATTGGATCACTCCCTTCGTCGGAAATACCTTCAAGATGACAAATTCACCTTCTTCGAATTTCAAATCCCTTCTCCAATTATCTGCATATTTTTTGTCTATTTTGTGTCTCGACCAGTCTCTTCTGGATCAATTCTATTTTCTCCGAGGTTTGCTGTACTATCTCCGACCCGTATATCTGCCTTTCTCCCACTTCATACCAACACACAAGCATTGTACACTTCCTCCCGTACAAAGCCTCATACGGTGCCATGCCAATACCAGTCTAAAAGCTGTTATTGTAGAAAAACTCTACCAGAGCTAAGTGCCTCTCCCAGCTTCGGTCGAAATCCATCACGCAGCACCTCAACATGTCCTCTAACACACGATTGACCATCTTAGTCTGCCCATCAGTTTGAGGATGGAAAGCAGTATTGAAATCAGTCCCGGTTCCCATAGTTGTCTTAAAGCTCCTCCAAAAGTGTGACATGAATCGTGTATCTCGATCTGAAACAATCAACACAGGAATTCCATGCAGTTTCACGATTTCCCCGATGTACAATTCTGCCAACTTCTCCATCGACCAGGTGAGTTTCATCGCTAAGAAATTAGCAGACTTGGTTAGTCAATCCACTATTACCCAAATCGCATCATTCCCTTTGGGACTTCTAGGTAGCCCTGTGATGAAAATGAGCAGCTTGGTTAGTCGATCCACTATTACCCAAATCGCATCAAACCCTTTGGGACTTATAGGTAGCCCTGTGATGAAATTCATACTGATGTTCTCCCACTTCCACTCCAGAATGGGTAATGGCTGTAGTAAACCTCCAGAGATTGATTCTCTGCCTTGATCTGCTGACAAGTGGCACATCTCGCTACGAACTCTGCTACATCCCTTTTCAATTCTGACAACCAGAAATGCTGCTTAATATCTTTATACATCTTGGTAATCCTTAGATGTACTGACAATAGAGAAGTGTGTGCCTCCTGTAGAATGCACTACTTCAATTCTGACTGATCAGGTACACACAATCTTTCTCCGAACCACAGCACTTCGGCCTGTACTTGGAATTCTGACAACTTTCCTGTGCTAACTTGCTCCTTCATCTTCTGAAGATGAAACCCACACCACGAGTCATATGGTACCTCATCACAAAAATATCTCATGAGCATGGCCTCGATCCCGATAATTCTGAATGTAAATCCCACACCGCGAGCGATTTTAAACATCATGCCTCACACCCCGTTAATTCTTGAGATAATCTCCCACCGCGAACAATATGAGGCCCTCATACTTGTGTTTGCCCAAACTTCATCACATCTTCCCTAGTGCCTGTCCTTAGGTTTAATTATAATCATCACAACCTAGAGCTAGCTTACCCTATCGGACTTAAATCAACACACGAGAAAATGTTAGCCCACACTGGCTACTTCTCAAGTTTCATTTATCATAACCTACCGTTCTCTATGGGCCTCGCTCAGCCTCTAGATTCCAACATTTCAAACCGAGGTCATATAGGTTATCTTAACCTCAATTACAAAATTCCTCATTCATAATTTATTTGATTTGTTCATACATTTATTTTGAATTTTCAATTTCAAATCTGCATCCTTACGCATCGTAAGCTTCTTAGGATAAAACGAAATATAAAGATTCTTCGTATTTCAGTCTCTTAACCATGCTTTTATTTTACCACCAAATATCCCAACCATTTACTTCTTTCAATAATTTAATCCCAATGTAATTTTCCACAGGTAGATTCTAAATTTATATTCTACTCCCAAATTAAACTCATTTTTAACATAAACAAATACTCTCGAATTTAGACTAGAAATTATTTTCATGTAGTACATTGTCTAATGTAACTTTTAATGTAACCCCTATTGCTCATTATTTGTATTTTTAATTATATTTAATAAAATTCTTGATTTATTTATTTTATTTTTGGTTGTATTTGTTTTCATTTATTTTGTATGGTGTGTTGTGTTCCTCTCTCTGGTGATTCATTCTCTGTTTGATTCAATTTTTTTATTCTCTTTTTTATTTACAATTTGTTCTTGATCTCGTCTATTGTTTAAACCTATTTCATGGCTTATTTGTCTCTTATTAGAATCTTTTCTCCCTATTGGATACAACCCAGTTCACCCAAACCCATATTGTCCCTATATAAACACCCTAATTGTACCCTAACCCTAATTACCAAATCCTAATCCTATATCTCTCCCTCTCTAGCTATCACCCTCTCTCTCCCTTACTTCCGACCTGCCTCTTCGCTGTCGTCGTTCTTCTCCGACACCGACGACACCCCCCGACCACCCATCTCCCGATCACCCCTTTCCTCCTCTTCCCCTTTGCTGTCGTCGATTTCAGGACACAAACCCAGGCAGAGCCCCCTACTGTTGTCCTCCCTGGGGTCGAGTGCCACCGTGACCCCAGTCGCCGCTCATCTTCTGCGTCGTCGCTGCCATACTGCCGCACCGTCATCATCTTCTCTAGCCGTCGGTGCTGCCGATCTTGCTGTTGAGTGCTTCTATCTCTTTTGTAGTGTGTGCATGTATGTCATGTGCACGTGTTTTGGGTTGGATTGAATTCTCATCTCTTGTCTCTCGTTCGTGTGTTCGTTGTTCAGGATCCGTTCCCATTATTCTGTTCTTCATTTTCGTCGTCTTCATCACAAGCAAGTAGCTTGTATGTGTTCTTTTTTGTCATACAAGATAATACCGTAAGTAATCTAGTTTGAAAATAATTATACTCTCGTGATGATCCATATTTGTTAAGTTAACCGTTGACATCATCTCTTGATCATGAGCAGTTACAACAATTGACACCCGTTGCATGAAAACAATTAGATTAGTGGACATCTTGACCGTATGTTGTAAATGACTGTTACATAGATATTTGTTGGATGTATGATCTCATTATAGACCGCCTGTTTACATGTCATGCTAATTTGAGTAACCCACATATACCATGTTTTGTATGACATCTAGAATGGACCATTTGTAGTTAAGTTATTTGATAAAATGCCGAAGAGAACTTTTCTTTTGCTGCTTCCCTATTTTCCAACAATAATTTCGACCCTGTTAACATCTGTAAAATAAATAAGTTCGTGAACATGAATTTTAGACTCTGACTTCTAGTTTTCAGAACTTTCGACGGATTTGAATTCTGAGTTTTGATGCATGAGTTATTGCCGTTTTACTGCAGATATATCGTATTTTCCATATTTTGAACTATATGTATTCTATGTGAAATATTATTTTCAAACTGATATTAAATGTAAAATTTGAACCCTATATTTTGCTGAGTATGTTTAGATATGAGTGGGAGAAATCCATAAATTTTGTGGAATCAATTAATGACTTTTGTATCTTATTTCATACTTATGAAACTAGTCGATATATTTCCAACTGCATGTTGTTCAGTAAAGAATTACGTTTTTCAAGCTAATTCTATTATATTTTAAAAAAAACTTTGTGAATAAGAACTGTAGCCTTATTTATCTATTTTATCACCCTTTTGACGGATCTTGATTTCAAATTAAACATTATGAATTATCTCTATTTTTGAACTGCTGTGTCTGAACTTTCAGAATTAAGATTTTGTTGCATTACTCTGTTTTCTCAATTTTGTTGACCATACCATCTGTAATATAAATTCATGATATTTTATATTTTGAAACTAGATATGTTCGAGAATCTTCCAGATTTTTCTCATATTTTATTATGATGATTTTAAACTCTTTTCATGCCTATAAACAAGATTTTGTATTTTCTGGTTGAACACGATTTCTGTAATAAATGTTGTTTTTGACCCTATTTCTGTGGCTGATATGTGACTTATATAATATGTGCTGGAATCAACAGAGAGTCTAGTTTCTAGATTTTCTTACGGATCTAGATTTTCTATTCTGTAGCAACGGGAATCTCAGATTTGGTACAATTGTGTCTTGCTGTTCAGAACTGAAAGTTTCGTTGTTTTGACTATTACGAGTTATTTTATCAATCGTTTGTGTTTCCAATTCATTTTAGACTTATTTCCTGTTCTTGCCATGTCTTTAGACTATTTTTATTCGTTCACACATGTTTAGTAATAATAAAAGGAATCAAGCCGGGGTTTTTAAGGGAAAAAATATTGAGTAGTGGAAAATATAGAAATACATATTCTGAAGGGACTCGTTTCCCTACTGTTTACTGTGGTACCTATTATTTATCTCTGGATGCATGAGGGCATGACCCATAACACCGTTTGTGTTATTACTGTTACTGTTACTGTTTGTCTGAATATATTGCCTTATACAAGCTCCACTACAAAATCTTAAAGCGAAACTGTTTGATGTAGCAACCATGTGGTAAAATCTAAGACGCATGAAGTGCTACCTAGCTAGTAATGAATATTAGACATAAGAATACCTGTTTACACTGTCTTATCCTGTTACGGTTACTGTGGATTTTTACTGTTACTGTTGATTACTACTACCGTTGACACACCGTTACTATTGATCCTTACTGTTACTGTTATACTTCTTCTATTATCACTACACTGCTTACTGTCATTTGTAGACTAATATATTACTGCTTTCCCCATGTTAGTATTACCTGTTTAGTTTAGTTTCGTTTTTCCCTTCATTTTCCTACTTGTATTGCTTGCGGCCCGGACTTACATCTAACATGCATTATGTTTTTCTATTTTCCTATTTTCTTTGTAATTGTCATATGAGCAGGTTTTGATGATCAATTGCCTACTGGAGTTGGTGAGCAAAAGTTTTGAGTTGCGCAATTGGAATAATTTGCTTAAATCTTTTGATGAACTATTTTATTTCATGAACTGTATAGACTTGTATTTGGGCTTATTGTCCCAGGATTATTGTTTTGTTTTGGATCTAGTATTTGTTAGAACATTTCTATTTGATGCAATAAATACTGTTGAGTTATGATTGTTTTTGCATGTCTGGTTGGAGTATACAGTTATATTTACTGTTATGATGAGTCAAGCAGGTCTGTACAGCTTATGGATGGTGAAAACTATCTGCTGGGCTTAGTCGTGTACAGTATTCCGTATTCTTTTGGGAAGCGGGGCGTGACAAGGTTTTTAGTGGTAACAGGGCTTCAAGTTTGGCTAATGTATTAGCTTGACTAATACATTAGGCAGGCTTGACTCGATCAGATTTACTTGACTCCCGATAGGCCATGCATTAGCACAAATAATTATTAATCAACTGGATCTGAATGCTAATTGTTTTGGGTTTTATGTTGACTATGGCTCGTGGGAATGGTTCGTCTTCGCAAGAAGGCCATCATGAGTTGGCAGCTGTAACTCAGGTGCTCTAGCAGATTACTCAGATGTAATAGGAGCACAGCGAACTGGTTAAGGCCGCTTTGGAAGATGATAACCGGAATGTTGTTCCGACCCCCATTGTGCCTGCCCCTGTAATTGTGCCCCCTCTTCTGGGTACCATTGCAGATTTCATGAGGTTGCATCCTAATAAGTTCGCTGGTACTAAGATGCCACTTGAGGCTGAGCAGTGGCTGATACAGACGGAGAGTCTGCTACAGGCAGTTAGGGTCGCTGTTGCCAACCGTGTGGATGTGGTATGTGTCCAGATGGTGGATTTGGCCCACATCTAGTGAAGGGTAGAATCCGAGAGGCTAGAGCGGCCTATTACTTGGGCCAATTTCGCTCAAAGCTTCCTGGAGAAATTTTTCCCGTGCATCACCCAGGTAGAGATGGAGAATCAATTTCTTGCCCTGAAGCAGGTTAGTTAGTTGGTTGTCTGATTGATTTATTAATGTCATGTTTTGAGATTTTGTTACATATTGTATATACAATGTTGTAACACCAAGTATTTCTTGAAACAGGGCACTAGATCCGTGGACGAGTAGGCGGCGGATTTTACCAGGCTTAGTCGCTTCGCTACCACCTTAGTGGCGAATGAGGAGGATCGTGCTCGGAGGTTCCTTTGAGTATTGATCAGGGTATTCAGGTGCACTTGGCCGCCCATCGTCTCCTTACCTATGCAAATGCCTTGGAAGCAGCTCGAGCGACAGAGCAAACTCGTGCTCGTAAGACCCCTTCTCAGCGGGTTGTGCAGTACCCCACTGCTGTTGCTGCTAGGCCTACTGGAGGTCCGATCAGGAGGCCAGCTCTGGTCCTTGCCGTCAGGACAGCTTCCTACCTTCCTGCTCCTCCATGGAGGGATTTTTTTTGCAACTTTCGCCAGGCCCCTGAGCATTTGCGCAAGGATTGCTGGAAGGCCAACTGCTGTTGTCTCGGCTGTGGTGTTGTTGACCATTTGGTTTAAGATTATCCTCGGAGGAGGCACGACCAAGCCGCAGTTGCGCCAGTCCGTAGTCAGGTCAGACCGCCACTTCCTCCTCAGCGTCAGATTGCCCGTCAGAGAACCTTTGCTCCAGGGAGAGGTCATGCTTTCAACTTGACCGCAGAGGAATCTCAGACCGCGGAGGAAATCGTTGCAGGTATTCTTTTGAGTTTTTTCTTGTTGTTCTGTTATTTGTTCCTTATTTTTTTTATTTCTCTTGCATCTTTCTTCATATTGTCTTTCAGCATTATTTCTCATATTCCTTGTTTATCTTTCATCTGTTCATCTTTTTCATTATTTGGCTCTAACTTTGGTGTTATTCTTGATCATTCTGTTCCTGCTCGTGTTCATTTTGATTCTGGGGTAACCCATTCCTCCCGCTTCGTGGATCAACATCAGTTGGTGTGCAGTGATTTGCCGGTTGGTTGGCATATCACTACAGGTGCCGGTATTGTCGTTTGTTCCTAGAAGTGCAAGTAGAGTCCCATGGTGAATGGAAGTACTGATTTCAGAGAAGATCTGATTGTGATTGGCAGTTTAGGGTTTGATGTGATTCTCGACATGGATTGTCTGGGTGAGACCCACACGATCATTGATTGTCGAGCGAAGAAGGTTGTTTTTAGGATGCCAGGCGAAGAGGATTTTGTGTTTCATGCTGGGGAGTTACCCCTTAGGCATGGTCAGGAAGTGGTTGTCAATGTTTGTTGTGCAATGGAGTTGCACTCAGGCTGTGAAGCTGCGCCTCTTGTTGTGCAGGATTTTCTGGATGTGTTTCCTGAGGAGTTTCCTGGAATACCACCTGATAGGGATGTTGAATTCGGTACTGATGTTCAGCCTAGTACTGCACCAATATCGAAGAGCTTACCGGATGGCACCAGTTAAGCTAGTAGAGCTGAAGGTGCAGGTTCAGGGTTTGCTGGATTTGGGTTTCATCAGGCTCAGTGCGTCCCCGTGGGGCACTTCTGTCTTGTTTGTCAGCAAGAAGGATGAGAGTCGTCGTCTGTGCGTAGATTATCGTGAGCTGAACAGTGTTACAGTGAAGAACTGGTATCCGCTACCCAAGATTGATTATTTTTTTGATCAGTTGGGTGAGCTACTGTCTTTTCAAAGTTGGACCTTCGCTCTGGTCATCATCAAGTGAAGGTGAAGGTAGCTGATGTGCAGACGACTGCGTTCAGGACCAGATACGGGCACTATTAGTTCCTTGTGATGCTTTTCGGAGTCACAAATGCGCCAGTAGTGTTCATGAGTCTGATGAACAGAGTTTTCTCTCCATTTCTGGATAGATTTGTGGTGGTCTTCATAGACGACATTCTGGTGTATTCTCAAAATCAGAAGGATCATGCTAATCATCTGAGGTTGGTGCTGCAGACCTTGAAGGAGAATCAGCTCTATGGGAAACTCAGCAAGTGTGAGTTCTGGCTTGATCGAGTTACCTTTTTGGGGCACATTATCTCAGGCAATGGTATCTCTATCAATCCGTCCAAGATTTCTGCGGTCAAGGATTGGCCTGTTCCTAAGTCAGTTTCAGAAGTGAGAAGTTTCCTTGGTTTGGCCGGGTATTATCGGAAGTTCGTCCATGACTTTTCAAAGATAGCTGGTCCATTGACTAAGCTGACTGGGAAGGATTAGAAGTTCGTCTGGGATGGATCTGTTAGTGAGCTTTTGCTGAGTTGAAGCACCGGTTGACGTCAGCGCCTGTGTTGACTATTCTGGATGGCATGAGTGGTTTTGTGGTTCACTGTGACGCTTCTGGCAAGGGCCTAGGTGCAGTGCTGATGCAGAAGGGTTGAGTTGTTGCTTATGCATCTCGACAATTGAGGCCGCACGAGAAGAATTACCCTACCCTTCATTTGGAACTAGTAGCCGTGATTTTTGCTTTGAAGTTATGGAGGCATTATCAACTTGGAGACTGAGTGGAGATCTTTACTAACCACAAAAGTCTTAAGTATGTGTTCACTCAGAAGGAACTGAACATGAGGCAAAGGAGATGGTTGGAGTTGATGGCTGACTATGACATCAGTTTGCAATACCATCCTGGTAGAGTAAACTTGGTGCCAGATGCTTTGAGTAGGAGACCAGTTGCCATGTTCCTAACTCAGCAGAGAGAGCTTGTTGAGCAGATGAGGAGGTTGGATTTGGATGTGATCCTGCCAGGTTCTGTTCGGAGTTGCATGATGCTTCAGTTTGCAGTCGTCTCTTGTTGAGCAGATTAAGGAGGCTCAGGTAGGTGATGAGCAATTGCAAGGGTTTAGAGCCGAAGTTGAAGCAGGTACGAGGACCTATATGGTTGTTTGCTCAGATGGATCTCTTTGTTTTGAGTCCAGGTTGTGTGTTTCGAAGGGTGAGGTTCGTCAGAAGTTGCTTGAGGAAGCCCACCAATCGTCGTACTCTCCTCAACCTGGTGGTACGAAGATGTATCTGGACTTGAAGCTTCATTTTTGGTGGCATGGTTTGAAGAGGGCCGTGGCGAGATTTGTGTTGCAGTGCTTGATCTGCCAGCAGGTGAAGGCAGAGCATCAGAGGACCTCCGAACTTCTTCAGCCTCTTCCTATTCCGGAGTGGAAGTGGGAGCATATCACCATGAATTTTGTGACCGCTTTGCCGAGGAGTTCTAAGGGTCACAACGCCATTTGGGTGATTGTGGACAGGTTGACCAAAAGCGCTCACTTTGTTCCCTTCAGAGTTGGACAGTCTACTGAGAGCTTAGCTGAGAAGTGCATGCAAGAGATTGTCATGCTTCATGGGGTTCCAGTCAGTATTGTATCCGAAAGGGATACAAGGTTCAGGTAGCAGTTTTGGGAGAGTCTTCAGAGTTGTCTAGGGAGTAAGTTGAAATACAATACAACTTAACACCCTCAGACAACTGGACAGTCAGAGAGGACCATCCAGACTCTAGAGGACCTGTTGAGGTCATGTGTGCTGCAATTTGGAGGTTCTTGGGAGGACCACTTCATCTCGTAGAGTTCTCGTACAATAACAGCTTTCAGGCCGGCCAGTCTTAAAGCTTCTCCTTTCGAGGCACTCTATGGTCGTAAGTATCGGTCGCCAGTGTGCTGGGATGACATTGGCGAGAGGAAATTGTTGGGCCCGGAGTTGATCACCAAGACGGTGGATGCTGTGAGTCAAATCAGGAAGTATCTTCAAGCTGCACAAGACAGACAGAAGCGATGGGCTGATGTTCATCGTGGAGCCTTGGAGTTTGAGGTGCGAGACCATGTTTTCCTTAAGGTATCGTCGTGGCGAGGTGTCATTCGTTTCGGTGGCATAGGCAAGTTGAGCCCCAGGTTCATCGGACCATTTGACATCGTAGAATGAGTAGGCAAGGTGGCCTATCGTCTTGCATTGCCCCCGGCTTTATCTGGAGTGCACGACATCTTCCATGTTTTGCAACTGAGGAAGTATATCCGTGATGAGAGCCACTTGATTAACTACTCGGAGTTATCTGTAAGGCTGGATTTTTCTTGTGAAATTCCGCCAGTTGCTATTGTGGATCGACAGGAGAAGTTTTTAAAGAACAAGGTGATCAAGCTTGTTCGTGTTTCTTGGAATCCCCACTCTCCAGGTGAGTCAACTTGGGAGTTAGAGGAGGATATCCAACGGAGGTTTCCTCATTTGTTTTTGTTGCTCTTATTTTGCTGTTTTTGCTTTTGTTATTGTATTTTTTCCTTTCTTTTGTGGTTACCCTATGTACTTATGGTTGAATTTCGATGACGAAATTCTTCTTGTTAGATGGGTAGGTTTTGTAACCCCCATTGCCTAATATTTGAATTTTTAATTATATTTAATAAAATCCTTGATTAATTTATTTTATTTTTGGTTATATTTATTTTCATTTCTTTTGTATGGTGTGTTGTGTTCCTCTCTCTTGTGATTCATTCTCTGTTTGATTCAGTTTTTATGCTCTTTTTATCTACAATTTGTTCTTGATCTCGTCTATTGTTTAAACCTATTTCATGGCTTATTTATCTCTTATTGGATTCTTCTCTCTATTGGATACAACCCAATTCACCCAAACCCCTATTGTCCCTATATAAACACTCTAATTGTACCCTAACCCTAATTACCAAATCCTAATCCTATCTCTCTCCCTCTTTAGCCATCACCTTCTCTCTCCCTACTCCCGACCTGCCTCTTCGCTATCGTCGTTCTTCTCCGACTCCGGTGACACCCCCTGACCACCCATCTCCCGATCACCCCTCTCCTCCTCTTCCCCTTCGCTATCGTCGATTTCGGGATGCACACCCAGGCAGAGCCCCCTCCTATCGTCCTCCCCGTGGTCGAGCGCCGCCGTGACCCCAGTAGCCGCTCATCTTCCACGTCGTCACTACCGTCCTGCCGCACCGTCGTTGTCTTCTCTGGCCATCGGTGCTGCCGGTCTTGCTGTTGAGTGTTGCCGTCTCTTTTGTAGTGTGTGCACATACGTCGTGTGCACATGTTATGGGTTGGATTGGATTCTCGTCTCCCGTCTCCCGTCTCTCGTCTCTCGGCTCTCGTTCGTGTGTTCATTGTTCGGGATCCGTTTTCGCTATTCTGTTCTTCGTTTCCGTCGTCTTCATCACAGGCAAGTAGCTTGTACGTGTTCTTTTTGTCATACAAGTTAATACCGTAAGTAATCTAGTATGAAAATAATTGTACACTCATGATGATCCATATTTGTTAAGTTAACCGCTAACATCATCTCTTGATCATAAGTAGTTACAATAATTGAAACCCGTTGCATGAAAACAATTAGATTAGTGGACATCTTGATCGTATGTTGCTTGTGACACACCGTATGGAGTAGATAAATGTTACGTTGATGTTTGTTGGATGTATGATCTCATCATGAACTGTTTGTTCACATGCCGTGCTAATTTGAGTAACCAACATATACTGTAGCGCCCCGGATCCCCATTACCAGATATCCGTGACACTCCCCAGAATCTTTGCCTTCAAATGCATCTCAACACAGTAATAACATGGAAATTTAAAAACTTTTTATTGCCAAATGAGTTATTACATCATTGATTACAACCAATGTCTTGTTCTTGACAAGAATACAAATTACATAAACTCAGTACATCTTATTACAACATACATCACTCCTTTCTGTAAAGTTAACAACTTCTCTCTCTCTGAATGGCAGTCGACGGCTCACTGCCGAAGCTCCGCTGAACAGTCAATTTGCTTTCCTGGGACTTGCTCCTCGGCTTGAGTCTTCTGCTGCGCTACTCTGATATCTCTGCACCTGCTCGAAGGGTAGAAGTCGATACCTAAAAGGTGGGGAACGTCAGTACTTCGACTGACGCAAAGCTGGTGATAACAGCAATCCTCTAAAATTCAATCACAACCCATCTTGCATGGAAAAGGGAAACGTGCATCCTAAATTATGTGGTGCTCGTGTATGCCATGACTTAACCACTAAATGCACCAATCACAAGCCTATTCTAAAGCAAGCAAGACTTGGAAATCTAGATCCGCATGCATCCCATACTACATGCATCTAAGACCCAAGCATAGCCTAATCTAATGCACGAACAAGAATGCACACGATGCACCTACTCTAATGCAATTCAGTTGGGACGTATGCATCCCATACTACATACTTTCCCAAAATCAACTTCGATGGAAATGTATGCATCCCATACTACATACCTTCCAAGGAATTCGCCTCTCCTGATTGTAGGGTTCAATCCCTTGCCGTACATCCTACCCATGTACCCATCCAGTTCCCAATAGACTGTCCGTCGCCCAAGGAGATTGCAGCGGTCGATCATATTCCACCCTGCAGTGCCCAAGTGGTCACCGCCAGTTGGTACCCGCGCACGGACCTCCTTAGAAACCGCGTTGAACCTGGTCCTTACGACCCTTGGTTCCACATGTCCATTCATGGACTCTCGCATGCGTGTTCACCCCTGGCCCGGGTTATGAACAAATATACACCAAACACAAAACACAACCCGCGCTTTAGGGACGTGAGCACCACGGAAGGTCAATTCCTTCGGGCCTCCCGCACCTTACTCCGGCAAACTTTGGGAATCAACAGATCGAGATACGAGCCGGGGACTCAGTCCATGAGCGGCCGAGAACGTATCCCTACGACTGGAAGATACAACACCGACTATGGTTTACTAGGACTAATGCAATTTTCCAACCTCCTAATAAACCATTCTAACCCTTACCTTACTCTAATCATTCGGGTAAGAATTAACTGCTTCCACACTTGCCTATCAACCTCTGGTCCCTGGCGACACCGGTCTGGTTCGCCACTTCCCGGACTTGGACTCGTCCAGCAAATTGGCCTACGCCTCCGCTACCCCGGCTATAAATATAAAATTGCCCCGTGAGCTCCACCCACTGGCATGCTCGGACGTCCTACGCTCGGCAGAAGTCTAATAATATAGGCTTGATAGGTGCAGAGTATCCTTTACCCTAGTGACTAACTCGAGCCACACATCCCACTCGGGGAAATCAACAACCTCAATAGCAGAGATTCAACCATCCCTAGCCACGAGTCACCGACTCGGCTCACACACAAGGGAAAATGCCTTCACAATCCTTAGTCCTAACCCAGACTAAGCAACCTACGGGAATCTGCCCGAATCTCAAAATGGTCATAACTCTATTGATACAACTCCGATGGAGTGCATGACCCACCCTGGAATGGTACGATGCTAGGCTACAACTACCTAGTTGATCACGAACTTAGAGTTAACCATCTAAGTCCTCGACATAGTTTCTCCAGCTCCAGCCTGCGTGCTTCCTGCGCACGGGCTGCACCTCACCATTAACACAAAATCCTACTCGTTCATCAGAACGACACAACTCAATTCGGTAGAAGGGTGTGGGTGTCCTCAACAACTCTCTAGTTGGTCACGAGTAGAAATTATACCCTTAAGTCACCCTAACACACTCATCTATCATCAATACACCCATTACACAATTGGTCTCTCCAATTCAGAGCACACAGCTCTACTCTAGTCCTCTGTCCAGTCTTACAAAAATCATAATAATTCAACCGTTTACTGGATTTGCCTCAAACTAGTTTTGTTGGAAAGGTCTAGGTGTCCCCTACAACTCTATATTGGGTCATGATCCTCAAAATATGCCTCTAACAGGTCTCAATTTCCCAATCTTTACAGAGTGTCGAAACTGGCTGAAAACAGCACAGTGCTCAATCACAAAATCACAGTAAATTGCACACTTGTCCAATTGACACAAAATTTATGGTGGTGACACTAGAGATCATACCCAACATTATGAAAAAGACCTCATGTCAAAATTTTAATTATTCAGTGAGTAATAGCTACTGCAAGTTATCTTAGAAACCATCCAGTTTTCTTAATTCAACCTCAGATACTGATCATAGATAGATTTTTCTCATGCCTCTAAATTCATCCCAACAATTTACTGATTTTTGTAGATAATAAAAATGCATTCAGGAATAATGAATAAAAATTTTAGATCAAAACCATGCTTCAATAAATCACGAAAATTCCTACAATATGAACCATTCTGTTTTTCTTTTCCTGAGTCTGCCTTACGACACATATCCATTTCTCAATTTTATTAGCATAACAAATGATCTTAAACAAATCTGAAATAAATCATGGATGATCCTAACACATAAATGAACAAATAATTTTAATTTTGTGGTCTAATTCAACATATTGTGCTCTCGGAAAAATCCACGATATGGCACTCCGAACCAGCTTTCTCTAGTTTCATTCTGATTTCTACTTCTAACTTTTGGAAAGCAATCCTATGCATTCTAACACACATGCATGCAAACAAATTTAATTAAGAGACAAGAATTTCAAGTTTAGAGAAACTTCCCACCTTAGGTTGTAGTAGTAGAGGGAATCTCTTCGAGCTCCTCTTGGAAATCTCCTTCTTGGTCCTTCTCCTTTCCTTCCTTCTTCTTTTCTCTCCTCCTCTTGGGGTGTTCTCTTCTGAAAATTCCAGAGCAAATGGGAGAAATGAAATGGAAAAATGAGGGTGGTGGGAAGGGGTGACCGGATTAGACGGGGGGGGGGGGGGGGGGGGGTAGGTTAGACTATAGGTAGTTTTGTAGGCCCCAAAACCATGGCTAGCCCATTGGTTTGTGTTAGGTGTGTTGGCTGCCCAACATAACTCTTAACGAGCTCCAAAGAGTGTGAGATGCGTGTTTTAACGAGCGCACGCAACCTATATTCACTGTAGTACCATACCGTGTTATATTTGCATGTGCGTCGTGCCGAAAACTAGCAGTTATACTAGTATCGGTCCGTCTCGTTCCCGTGCATCTTTGGAATGCAACTCTCCCAAACCGTAACCCTAACCATCCACCACAATGGCACAATCGACCCATAATACTACAATCAATTGCACGCATACTAACAATATACATACACATATGCATATCTTCAGGTTTGATACAAAAATGGGGTGTTACATCACTCCCTCCTTAGAATCGTTCTGTCCCCAGAATGTCCTTAGTGGGAGAAAGAAAAACAGTAAACAAAAATAGAAAACATTCAAAATAAATCCGGATATAAGGCCTTCATGCGGCTCTCCAGCTCCCACGCCTCAAGTGCTCAACACACTCCTCCATCCTGGAGATCAATCTCATCATGTGGATCATTTTGGGGCATACCGCATCCCGTATCCACTGTACTTGGGATGAATCACTTTGGGGTGTGTTTCTCTCGTCCTGGACTACTAGAGATCAATTCCTCTCCATAGAACTCCCTGGGGTCTATTGCGTCCCACGTTCCGGAAATACCGGGGAATATCTCGCTCTACGAATTATTCCGGAGCCCTCACCACACGAACTCCTCATGAGTTTTGCTCTCATTCCAAACTACCGGAGATCATTCCCATTCCATAGAACACTCTGGGGCCTATTCCATCCCTCGTCTGGAATGCTGGGGAATATCCCTCTTCGCGGATCATCTGGAGCCCCCTTATTCATCCTTGAATTTCTTTGTGGGTACTACTCTTGTCCTCGGAATACTGGAGACCAATTCCTACTTCATAGATCACTATGGGACCTACTTCATCCCTTGTCTGGAATACTGAGGAATTCCTCACTCCATGGATCATTCTGGAGTCAACGTCATACACGACCTTCCCGTGCACATCGCTCTCGTCCTCGGAATACTGGAGATCATTCCCACTCCACAGAACACTCTGGGGCCTATTTCATCCCTCGCCTGGAATGTTGGGGAACTTCTCACTCCGTGGATCATTCTGGAGCCAACGTCATGCATGACTTTCCCGTGAGTATCGCTCTCATCCTCGAAATACTGGAGATCATTCTCACTCCACAGAACACTCTGGGGCCTATTTCATCCCTCGTCTGGAATGTTGGGGAACATCTCACTCCTTGGATCATTCTGGAGCCCTTAATCATCCTTGAATTTCCCTTGTGGGTATTACTCTCGTCCTCAGAATACTGGAGATCAATCCCTCTCCACAGATCATTCTGGGGCCTATTTCATCCCTCGTCTGGAATACTGGGGAATATCTCACTCCTTAGATCATTCTGGAGCTAATGTCCCACTAGCCTGCCCGTGAACGTTGCTCTCGTCCCTGGAATGCTGGAGATCAATCCCACTCCACAGATCATTCTGGGGCCTATTTCATCCCACGTCTGGAATACTGGAGAATATCTCACTCCCTGGATCATTCTGGAGCCAACATCACACAATCTTTCTCATGAGCGTCGCTCTCGTCCCTGGAATACTGGAGACCAATCCTACTCCACAGATCATTCTGGGGCCTATTTCATCCCTCGTCTGGAATACTGAGGAATGTCTCACTCCATGGATCATTATGGAGCCGACCTCACCACACGAACTCCCCATGAGTATCGCTCTCGTCCCGAAATACTGGAGATCAATCCCTCTCTATAGAACACTCTGGGGCCTATTTCATCCCTCGTCTAGAATGCTGGGGAATATCTCCCTCCGCGAATCATTCTGGAGCCTCCATACTCACGATCATTCTCGGTTCATCATATCTCCTTCTAGTGGCCGAGTCAAGTTCTCAGCACATCTTCCAGCTCTCGATTTGAACTTCTAGAGGATCGGTGACACTCCCTCCTTAGAAGAAAACGAGGCTCACCAAGGAGAAGGCAAATATTTTAGCCTTATGCATTATCCCAAACACTTAATAAAATAAGTATAAGGCGAGACGACCAACTACCCAAACTTTCATGCTTTATAATAGTCATAATATCATGCTACAAAACATAGTACAAGTTCATCATCCATATATTGCAAAAATGCAACCAACAAAATGTTTTACTATTTATCGACCATGATAGCCCTTACTATTACATACTTCTTCCCAGTTAAGCTGAGGTTCGTCCCTGACGAACAGGCTTCTTCCCTTTATCGGTCACCTTTAGTAACTGGTCATTGGGTTTCCCTTGCAGTCGTGGACAATCTGATTTCTTGTGCCCGGCTTCTCCACAATTGTAGCAAGTGCTTGTCTGGGCTCTTTTCGGGCATTGACTTTTGAAATGACCTGGTTCTTTACAAAAGTAACACACCACCATCTGGTTGGTCCCCTTGCTGGTATTAAGCTTTCTGGACTTGTGAATTGAGTCCTGCTTGTCTTGGTCATTGGTGTGAATATGTTTCTTCCTCCTCTCCTTCGTCTCGGCCTTGCCTTGACTCTGCCTCATATCCATTTCTGTTACCGCAGCTCGCTTTACTAGCTTGTCGAATCGGCGAATGCCTAACAGAACCATCCTTGACCTCAGCCCAGGCCTAAGTCCTTGCTCAAACCTTTGGGCCTTCTTTGCTTCCTCCTGGATCATCTCCGGTGCATATCGTGACGGCTGAGAAAACTTTGTCTTATATTCCCTGACGGTCATATTTCCTTGCTTCAAGCTATGGAACTCCATTGCTTTCTCTTCTTGCACATCTAAAGGAAAATAGTGCTGTCAGAATTCCTCAAGGAAATCTTCCCAAGTGATCTGTCCCTCTCCGAGACCACGCTTCACGGACTGCCACCAAACTCCGGCATCCTTCTCCAGCAGAATTGTGGCCAGACGAACCTTGCTATCTTCGGGAGTCACTAGTACTTCAAACACTGTCTCTACCTGACGTATCCAGTCGTCAGCAGCCGTGGGGTCGACCTGTCCTTCGAAAACTAGCGGTTTCATCTTCTTCAACGATTCCACCATCCTTATCGGGTCTACTGGGGTAGCGACTCCTAGGGTTCCCTGTGGCGGTGCTTGGTTTCTACTAGCTTCCATAAATGCTCCCATCATTTGGTATACACGAGTAAACTCTGCTTCAACATTGAAGTTTGTGCCGTTGGTCCTACTGCCTTCGCCCTCAGCCATTCTACGGTGACTGTTTCTGATTCTTCTAGACACCCTTCAAGGA
This sequence comes from Hemerocallis citrina, assembly GCA_017893485.1. Classification (NCBI taxonomy): domain Eukaryota; kingdom Viridiplantae; phylum Streptophyta; class Magnoliopsida; order Asparagales; family Asphodelaceae; genus Hemerocallis; species Hemerocallis citrina. The sequence continues at coordinate 284,259,930 of CM030358.1, forward strand.
AAGAAAACACACAAGGTTAGTTTTGGATGTAGGGCAGATCACAAACATACGGTAAAATGAAACAATCATGGTTTTGACCTTCCTGCAATCCAAACTAAACCCAGCCATTTGGCATTTTAGTCAAATTTCCTACTGTGTTAGATTACAAATTGAAGTCAGCTCTGATACCACTTCTGTAGCACCCCGGATCCCCATTACCAGATATCCGTGACACTCCCCAGAATCTTTGCCTTCAAATGCATCTCAACACAGTAATAACATGGAAATTTAAAAACTTTTTATTGCCAAATGAGTTATTACATCATTGATTACAACCAATGTCTTGTTCTTGACAAGAATACAAATTACATAAACTCAGTACATCTTATTACAACATACATCACTCCTTTCTGTAAAGTTAACAACTTCTCTCTCTCTGAATGGCAGTCGACGGCTCACTGCCGAAGCTCCGCTGAACAGTCAATTTGCTTTCCTGGGACTTGCTCCTCGGCTTGAGTCTTCTGCTGCGCTACTCTGATATCTCTGCACCTGCTCGAAGGGTAGAAGTCGATACCTAAAAGGTGGGGAACGTCAGTACTTCGACTGACGCAAAGCTGGTGATAACAGCGATACTCTAAAATTCAATCACAACCCATCTTGCATGGAAAAGGGAAACGTGCATCCTAAATTATGTGGTGCTCGTGTATGCCATGACTTAACCACTAAATGCACCAATCACAAGCCTATTCTAAAGCAAGCAAGACTTGGAAATCTAGATCCGCATGCATCCCATACTACATGCATCTAAGACCCAAGCATAGCCTAATCTAATGTACGAACAAGAATGCACACGATGCACCTACTCTAATGCAATTCAGTTGGGACGTATGCATCCCATACTACATACTTTCCCAAAATCAACTTCGATGGAAATGTATGCATCCCATACTACATACCTTCCAAGGAATTCGCCTCTCCTGATTGTAGGGTTCAATCCCTTGCCGTACATCCTACCCATGTACCCATCCAGTTCCCAATAGACTGTCCGTCGCCCAAGGAGATTGCAGCGGTCGATCATATTCCACCCTGCAGTGCCCAAGTGGTCACCGCCAGTTGGTACCCACGCACGGACCTCCTTAGAAACCGCGTTGAACCTGGTCCTTACGACCCTTGGTTCCACATGTCCATTCATGGACTCTCGCATGCGTGTTCACCCCTGGCCCGGGTTATGAACAAATATACACCAAACACAAAACACAACCCGCGCTTTAGGGACGTGAGCACCACGGAAGGTCAATTCCTTCGGGCCTCCCGCACCTTACTCCGGCAAACTTTGGGAATCAACAAATCGAGATACGAGCCGGGGACTCAATCCATGAGCGGCCGAGAACGTATCCCTACGACTGGAAGATACAACACCGACTATGGTTTACTAGGACTAATGCAATTTTCCAACCTCCTAATAAACCATTCTAACCCTTACCTTACTCTAATCATTCGGGTAAGAATTAACTGCTTCCACACTTGCCTATCAACCTCTGGTCCCTGGCGACACCGGTCTGGTTCGCCACTTCCCGGACTTGGACTCGTCCAGCAAATTGGCCTACGCCTCCGCTACCCCGGCTATAAATATAAAATTGCCCCGTGAGCTCCACCCACTGGCATGCTCGGACGTCCTACGCTCGGCAGAAGTCTAATAATATAGGCTTGATAGGTGCAGAGTATCCTTTACCCTAGTGACTAACTCGAGCCACACATCCCACTCGGGGAAATCAACAACCTCAATAGCAGAGATTCAACCATCCCTAGCCACGAGTCACCGACTCGGCTCACACACAAGGGAAAATGCCTTCACAATCCTTAGTCCTAACCCAGACTAAGCAACCTACGGGAATCTGCCCGAATCTCAAAATGGTCATAACTCTATTGATACAACTCCGATGGAGTGCATGACCCACCCTGGAATGGTACGATCCTAGGCTACAACTACCTAGTTGATCACGAGCTTAGAGTCAACCATCTAAGTCCTCGACATAGTTTCTCCAGCTCCAGCCTGCGTGCTTCCTGCGCACGGGCTGCACCTCACCATTAACACAAAATCCTACTCGTTCATCAGAACGACACAACTCAATTCGGTAGAAGGGTGTGGGTGTCCTCAACTACTCTCTAGTTGGTCATGAGTACAAATTATACCCTTAAGTAACCCTAACACACTCATCTATCATCAATACACCCATTACACAATTGGTCTCTCCAATTCAGAGCACACAGCTCTACTCTAGTCCTCTGTCCAGTCTTACAAAAATCATAATAATTCAACCGTTTACTGGATTTGCTTCAAACTAGTTTTGTTGGAAAGGTCTAGGTGTCCCCTACAACTCTCTCTTAGGTCATGATCCTCAAAATATGCCTCTAACAGGTCTCAATTTTCCAATCTTTACAGAGTGTCGAAACTGGCTAAAAACAGCACAGTGCTCAATCACAAAATCACAGTAAATTGCACACTTTTCCAATTAATACAAAATTTGTGGTGGTGACACTAGACATCATACCCAACATTATGAAAGACCTCATGTCAAAATTTTAATTAGTCAGTGAGTAATAGCTACTGCAAGTTATCTCAGAAACCATCCAGTTTTCTTAATTCAACCTCAGATACTGATCTTAGATAGATTTTTCTCATGCCTCTAAAATCATCTAAACAATTTACTGATTTTTGTAGATAATAAACATGCATTCAGGAATAATGAGTACAAATTTCAGATCAAAAACATGCATCAATAAATCACGAAAATTCCTACAATATGAACCATTCTGTTTTTCTTTTCCTGAGTCTGCCTTACGACACATATCCATTTCTCAATTTTATTAGCATAACAAATGATCTTAAAAAAATCTGAAATAAATCATGGATGATCCTAACACATAAATGAACAAATAATTTTAATTTTGTGGTCTAATTCAACATATTGTGCTCTCGGAAAAATCCACAATATGGCACTCCGAACTAGCTTTCTCTAGTTCCATTCTAATTTCTACTTCTAACTTTTGAAAAGCAATCCTATGCATTCTAACACACATGAATGCAACCAAATTTAATTAAGGGACAAGAATTTCAAGTTTAGAGAAACTTTCCACCTTAGGTTGTAGTAGTAGAGGGAATCTCTTCAAGCTCCTCTTGGAAATCTCCTTCTAGGTCCTTCTCCTTTCCTTCCTTCTTCTTTTCTCTCCTCCTTCTGAAAATTCCAGAGCAAATGGGAGAAATGCAGTGGAAAATGAGGGTGATGGGAAGGGGTGACCGGATTAGACGGGGGGGGGGGGGGGGGTAGGTTAGACTGTAGGTGGTTTTGTAGGCCCCAAAACCATGGCTAGCCCATTGGTTTGTGTTAGGTGTGTTGGCTGCCCAACATAACTCTTAACAAGCTCCAAAGAGTGTGAGACGTATGTTTTAACAAGCGCACGCAACCTATATTCACTATAGTACCATATCGTGTTATATTTGCATGTGCGTCGCGCCAAAAACTAGCAATTATACTAGTATCGATCCGTCTCGTTCCCGTGCATCTTTGGAATGCAACTCTCCCAAAAACCGTCCCGTAACCCTAACCATCCACCACAATGGCACAATCGATCTATAATACTACAATCAATTGCACGCATACTAACAATATACATACACATATGCATATCTTCAGGTTTCGTACAAAAACGGGGTGTTACATATACCATGCTTTGTATGAAATCTAGATTGGACCGTTTGTAGTTAAGTTGTTTGATAAAATGTTGAAGAGAACTTTTGTTTTGCTGCTTCCCTATTTTCTACAGTAATTTCAACCCTGTTAACATTAGTAAAATAAATAAGTTTGTGAACATGGTTTGTAGCCTCTTATTTTTAGTTTCCAGAACTTTCGACAGATCTGAATTTTGAGTTTTGAGGTATGAGTTATTGTCATTTTACTACAGACATATCGTATTTTCCAGATTCTGAACTATGTGTATTCAATATGAAATATTATTTTAAAACTGATATTAAAAGTTGAATTTGAACCCTATATTTTGCAGAGTCTGTTTAGATATGACTGGGAGAAATCCCTAAATTTTGTGGAATTAATTAATGACTTTTGTATCTCATTTCATACTTATGAAACTAGTCGATATATTTCCAAACTGCATGTTGTTCAGTAAAGAATTATGTTTTCAATCTGATGCCATTCATTTTTATGAAAACTTTGTGAATAAGAACTGTACAATTATTTGTCTATTTTATCACCCTTTTGACGGATCTGGATTTCGAATTATATTTTATAAATTATCTCTGTTTTGGTACTGCTGTGTCTGAACTTTCAGAATTAAGATTTTGTTGCATTACTCTGTTTTCCCAATTTCGTTGACCATACTATCTGTAATATAACTCATGATATTTTATATTTTAAAACTAGATATGGTAGGTAACCTTCCAGATTTTTCTCAGATTTGATTATGATGATTTTAAACTCTTTTCATGCCTATAAACAAGATTTTGCACTTTCTGGCTGAACACGATTTCTGTATTAAATGTTGTTTTCGACCCTATTTCTGTGGCTGATATGTGACTTATATATATGTGCTGAAATCGGCAGAGAGTCTAGTCTCTAGATTTTCTAACGGATCTGGATTTTCTATTCTGTCGCAACGGAAATCTCATATTTGGTACAGTAGTGTCTTGTTGTCCAGAACTGAAAGTTTCGCTGTTTTGACTATTACAAGTTATTTTATCAACCGTTTGTGTTTCCTATTCATCTTAGACTTATTTCCTGTTCTTGCCAAGCTTTTAGCATGTTCGTATTCGTTCACACATGTTTAGTAACAATAAAAGGAATCAATCCGGGATTTTTTGGGGAAAAGATCGAGTAGTGGACAATATAGAAATACATATTCGGAAGGGACTCGTTTTTCCACTGTTTACTGTGATACCTACTGTTTATCTCTGGATGCATGAGGGCATGGTCCATGACACCGTTTGTTGTTATTACTGTTACTATTACTGTTTGTCTGAATCTATTGCCCTATAGAAGCTCCACAACAAAATCTTAAAGTGAAACTGTTTTATGTAGCAATCATGTGGTAAAATTTGGGACGCATGAAGTGCTACCTAGCTAGTAATGAACATTAGACATAAAAATACCTGTTTACACTATCTTATCCTATTACGGTTACTGTGGATCTTTACTGTTACTGTTGATTACTGCTACCGTTGACACACCGTTATTGTTGATCCTTACTGTTACTGTTATGCTTCTTCTGTTATCACTACACTGCTTACTATCAGTTGTAGACTGTTATATTTACTGCTTTCTCCATGTTAGTATTACCTGCTTAGTTTCGTTTAGTTTTTTCCTTCATTTTCCTACTTGTATTGTTTGCGGCCTGAACTTGCATCTAACAGGCGTTATGTTTTCCTATTTCCCTATTTTCCTTGTAATTGCCATATGAGTAGGTTTTGCTGATCAATAGCCTACTGTAGCTGCTGAGAAAAATTTTTGAGCTGCACAATTGAAATAATTTGGTTGAATGTTTTGATGAACTATTTTATTTTATGAACTGTATTGAGACTTGTATTTGAGCTCATTTTCCTGGGATTATTCTTTTGTTTCGGATCTAGTATTTGTTGGAACATTTATATTTGATGCAATAAATACTGTTGAGTTATGATTGTTTTTGCATGCCTGATTGGAATATACTGTTATATTTACTGTTATGATGAGTTAAGCAGGTCCGTACAACTTATGGATGGTGAAAACTATCCGCTGGGCTTAGTCGCGTACCGTATTCTGTATTCTTTTGGGAAGTGGGGTGTGACATTTAATCTCCAAAATACATTTTAAATAGTGTAGAACTATTTCCAATTGTTCTAATAATATTCTAGAATATTTCGGCAATTTTCTCCGATTTTCAAAACTTGATAAAGCCCAAAAATAAATATTAAAAAAACAAATGTGTACACCCAAGATCGAACCCAGGCGCACAGCAAGCCAAACCGCAACCCAAGGTGCACCCAACAACCAATATGTCAACTCTCTGTTGGTGAAAAACTTCTAGAGTGCTATTGTTAAGTATTAGAACTCTCTGTTTCTACCTATTTCTAAAATTTCTATTTTGTATTCTCTATGCATTATTATTTTTAATCATTTCTAGAAAATAAGTTCCTTCACCATTAGTGTATTAGCTCGAAATAAATTCTATTACAATCTATTCCCAAAATTAGAAGGAAATTATAGGCCAACTTGCATGATTTGTTAATAGTTCTACAACTTAAACTATATAAATTATTGTTCCCTATACAACTATATTTTTGGAGAGTTTCTACATTACTATATTGCATATAGAGAAATTTAATTCCATGGGTTTATTTTATAAATTTTCTACTAGATAAGCATTCTATAAAACTCCTACACATACAATAATTCAATTATCTACTACATGATTGTACTAATAAATTTTGCTAGAGATGTTGCTTTACACACAGATGGAAATTTCATTATCCATCTCCGTATTTCTAACATGCACAATTTCTAACATTTAGAAAACACTGAAAACCCCACCATTCACATACTAACTATGACTAAGAGTGCACAATTAAAATTCTAAAAAACTTTTACACTTATACATACCAATTAAATTAGCATCTACATATGTTATGGCTAAGCATACACAATCTACTAAAAATTAGAAGACAATGAGAACACCCACCTTAAAAGGGAATTTCTAGCAGTAGAGTCTCCTAGCAAAGTGCTCCAACAAGCTCCTAATCCAAAACCGCAAGCCTTCACTCACACACTCACTCCCCTACTCTCCCACTCTAACAAATGGCCGGCCTATAAGTGGATGGAGAGCACGTGCACGTGCATATTATGTGTGTGCACAATTCTTCATACAATTTCATTATTAGTTTTTAATTAAATTAGGTGTGTATGTTACACATTGTAATGTGTACTAGTTTATCTAAATTTTAAATGAGAGTTCATGCATGTTGAATGCACAAATAATGATTAGGGGTTTTGATTTATAATAGTTTAATGTATTACAAAATATAGATTTAAACATAATTGATTTTTATTAAAAATTAACCACACACTAGTGACTTGTAGAAAGAAAGAAAAAAATCATGACTCAAGAGAATTTTACTAATCGACATGTGCACAAAATTACTTGCAAAGAACGTCTGAAAGAAAATATTAAAAATAAATATTTTTAGGGATGTAAGGGTAACCTTGTGATTGATTCATCTTATTCCATACAAAAATAGGGGTCCATATCAACGACATCATTTTTTTTTTCCTTTTTTTTTGACTCCACAACGCATCAATTACTTTTTACTTTTTTTGAAATAATGGTATAAAGTAAACACATTCACTGCACCAGCAAGTTAATCTACTCAAAAGTACATACAAATCACACAAAACAAATTCACCATAAATTTAAAATCTTCATTAACTTAATTAGATAAAAGATCCTTTTTTTTGGGGGGGGGGGGGATTTTGAATATTTGTTTCTATTAGTTTTTGAGAATTTTATGCGACAAAAGGGTAGGATTATTTTTTCTTTTTTTCTTTTTTGATCAATTCGATAGTACTCGACGGAAAGTCCCAACTTATATATATATATATATATTGTAACACCTCGGATTTTAAAATACCGAAAATATCCCCTTTTTTCATTTTGTAGTGGTGAGAATTAATTTTAAGGTATATCGTATTTTATTCTTATTTTTAAATATTGATATTGGGATTGATATTTGAGTTGGATCTGTATTAATGATATATTGGAGTTATGAGTCGAGTTTTATATGAAGAAATATTGTTTACTCTATTTTCTACTTTGGAAAATTATTATGAGACCATTTATGTATTTTATATTGTTAGATTTGTAAAGTGTAAGAGTTGGGGGGCTTATATGTAACACTCCCTATTAATTATTTATTTAATTAATTATTTTAAATAAACCCCCCCCCCATTCTTCTTCCTCCTTTCTTTCTTTCCTGTTTCCCGATCCCGACCGAGAGAAGCATTCGACCCATTCGGCCGACCTCCCCAACGCTCAAATCCGCTTGATTTCTTCGCCAAATCCAAATTAACTTGAGGGATAGGCTAATTGGAGGGTCCTCTACAACGTGGTAGCATCGGATTTTCGAAAGGATTCCGAAAAGGTATACCCTATTTTATTTATTCGTATAAAATTTAGTATGGTTAGTTTTATTGAGTAGGATTATGATGGTAGAGAGATTTAGAGGTGTTGGAAGTAGAAGATTTGGGAAATTAGTGGGTTGTTAGAGAAATTGCAATTTGTTAGTAAATTAGGGTTTTGGGTTTGTAAAATAGAGATATATATATAAGAATTATCTCTGGTATGGTGGTAAAAATTGTAGTGAGTCATTAAAATAAAATGGGGAGTAGTGATTTTGGTATAGACTCGAATTATAGAGTTTATGAAATCGGGTAGAAAACTCGATCCAAATAATTGTAGAAAATGCATATGAGGGTGTAGAGTATTATGAAAGGATTAATATAAATTTAGGATGATTTTTATGGGCTTAAGCTCAATTAAATTGAGTGAAATAGACTATAGGTGAAAAGTGCACGCCGGGTGTTCGATGAAATGCCCGAGCGAGATTTAGTGAGAATTTGATGGGTTCGGAGGTGTAGTTGAGTCTTATTATTATTATTAACCCTAATATGTGAGATTAGGACAAAGGGGATTAGGGAATTTAGAAAATGTGAATTTTTCTTATTAGAAAGCCTCCGATCAATAAGGGAGTATTTGTATTAGAACCCGAATTCGAAATCTATCGATGTAGCTCACCTACATATGTCATTTGTGACGTGTGGGTGAAGACGGATTCAAATTTGGAGATCCGTAAGTTGAGTTTTGAGTTTTAAACTAATCGATCCTATAATTTCCTATTTAGGTGGAAAAAGTCGAACTTCGACTGGCTACAGGATGGACGTGGGACATCGTTTGCTCGATCCGTCAGGTGAGTATGTTGTAATTAGGTATATTCTATGTTGTGGCCAAATTTTGTGGCATTTCGATATATTTGATAGAAGTTATGCTAAAAATTCAATTTTCCGAAAAATACGGATTTTTAAGGCCCGAAAATGGGATTTTGAGATATTTGGTGAAATTAACTATTTTAAGTGTATAAAACCTATATTATGGATTAATGTGACGTGTTGAAGTATAAAAATTAAATATATTAAATCGTTTATGCATATTTTTACTCCGTGCATGTTTTGTACATGTTTTTGGGATATATAGGCCGATATAGGCAACGGGTATATGCGGAGCCTGGTGTATGGGCTAGCATGCTATGGATGGATGCTATAAGGTGTAATTAGATGAAATTAGTGATTGTGATCATGTTTTGAAAGATCTGTATAATTATAGCGCCTGTTTTGCGTATGTTTTGGGGCATATAAGCCCTTATAGGTGATTTTACCTATATAAAACATGATGTATGAGCTAGTATGTTATAATTAGATATTATAAGACTTAATTAGAGGAAATAAGTGGTTTTGGCCCCTTATGATGGGAAACCCGCATGTGTGGGGCATATTTGTAATATATATATAGATGATTATGACGTGTGATGCAATAGTGGATGAAATTAATAATTGGATACATGTTTACATTTTAATTATGTTCGAAGTGAAATAATGGGCAATAATATGATATTATTCTGTGATGGTTTATATATTTTGATACGCTTACGATACAGACTAACGTCTTATAATTCTTTTATTTACGATATAACTTGGTGTATGTTTATGGGTGATTTAATGAAGTAGTAAATAACATGGTGTGTATATCTGTGATATATTGAGATGATAATTATATCGTGGACATCAGATGTGCATCAAATGCAAGATAAAAGGTGAGATGGTAAGTGTTAATAAAATGTGTTTTTATTCACATGATTAAAGTCAAGAATGTGGCTATTGTGCAAATAAAAGCTGTGATGCTTTGTGTTTATTTAATAAGATGAAAAGATGATATAACAAATGGTTTTGTTGACCAGTACCTACAGCAATCCTGGGGGTTTGGGCTAGACCTCCTAACGCCCAAGGACCGGCTTGGGAATAGTGGACCCAAACTATGTTGGGGTAAGTGATTTTTATCGCCCAAGCTATCGGCTTGAGGCCCGGTTTCCCTCGATGACAGCCGTCGCGAGGAAGAACCCAGTTTACCTGGGGCGATGTTTTTCCCTCCTGGCTATCGGCTGGGAGGAAGAACCCAGTTTACCTGGGGCGATGTGTTTTTCCCTCGATGACAGCCGTCGCGAGGAAGAACCCAGTTTACCTGGGGCGATGTTTTTCCCTCCTGGCTATCGGCTGGGAGGAAGAACCCAGTTTACCTGGGGCGATGTGTTTTTGCCTCGATGACAGACGTCGCGAGGAGGCACCCTAGTGGGACTAGGAGTGCTGTGTTCCCTCGCTAGTTCGGCTAGGAGGAAGACGTAGCCTCGGACGAGTAAGACTCTGTGTGAGCATCGGGCCGCGTGTTTACTGGGCTGTCGGCTTTCAGTATGTTGGGATACTGTGGCTCACTGGTCGACAAACTAATAAAATAAATAAGTGTTAATAATAAATGTGGTAGTAAGAGAAAGTGGATAGTAAAATGTGAACTGTGTGTGGAAAAGAAAGTTGTGTGAATGAAGTAAATGTGAAAGTGAACGTGCTATGAGTTAATATATGAAAAGAAGTGATAAATGCAGCTTGTGATTAATTTAAGATGAAAATAATAAAAGAGATGTGTTATCATGAATAATACGGAGTAATTGTATTATGTGTGTGATCATTAAAGTAAAATACAGTTGATATGAGTTATACCTTGGAATTGTGTCAAGGAACTACCTGCCTTGGCATAATTCGCAGGGTGAGTGATATAATAGTGGTAATGATTAATAGAAATGAGAAATAAAGTGAAGTGCAGATGATAAGTGATTGAAGTGAAATTAATAATCAAGCTATCGGCTTGAGATGTGATGTGATATTACCCAAACTATGTGTTTGAGGTACAGTGATTATTACCCAAGTATCGGCTATGGGATGTGATATGTGGTGGCCTCAGAGTGTGTTTGGGGATTAAGTGAAAATGATAATAAGATTTATTGTTATAAGAAAAAGTAATTACTAAAGTGATATAATAAGATGTGAATGAGCTATAAAACATGGTTTTGATGCAATGAGTATAAGTATTCTAATTAATGAGGTGTTAATGATGTGATGAAATGTGAGTAAATCGCATGGGCAATGAGATGTGGTAATTATGTCATGAGAAATGAAGGAATGTGGTAGTATGAGAATAGATGCATATGTTTATGATGTGATACTTTTATAACATAATAAAATAAATACCTGTTTTATGAGATTGGGTATGACAATGGTTATTAAAGAAAGTATGTTGTGATATGAGTTTGTGTACCTTGGAAGTGTGTCGGGGAACTACTCGCCTGCTATTTCCGTGGAAATGGTGGGAACTACCTGCCTCTGCACAACTTCCAGGATGAATGGGTGTGTTGATGACATAATATAAGTAAATGAAACGCATGTCTAAATAGAGTTGGAGAAATGATGTAATAACATCATGTAGTTATATTAATATAAATAGTAAAATGCTATTATGACGATACTTGTGGAAGAATGAATATTGGGTTAGAGTAGTTAAATTGAAAAGTAATGGATGTTATGTGTATTCGTACTATACGGATGTCGAATAAGTATATATATATACGAGGCTGATGTGAAGTATATTATGAAATGTGGGAAGTTATGGATAATTAAATAGTTGAATGCAGGATTGGCAAAGTATTAGCTATATCGTTGTATTGACGATGTTGTTGTGTTCAGGATTCAGGTTGTATTATCTTAATTTGGTATTCGTAAGTTTAAATTATTTTCTTTATACTATTTTAAATTTGTTATTTGATTAATAACTATACTCACACCAGAAATGGCTAACCCCTTAGTGTTTGGGGGGTTAGGGGAGTCTGAGGACTACCCTAGGTCCCCAACTGTTGCAGGTTCTCATCAGTGCAGAGGTGAGGCGTGGAGTGGTTATATAACTTTTTATTTTAAAAATTTGTATTATTTAGTTATAGGAATAGTGAAATTTATGATTTAAATTGTATTATGGGTGTATAAGTATGTATATGACGAAGATGAGTATAGTGTGAGGTGATGTGGTATGTTTGTGACCCGTACCCACCTCGTTGTGGAGTACCGGGCTCTGTGGTAGGTTTTACAAGGATTTTTCTAAAAATTTACCTCGTTTTTCAAAGAAATTTATAGTTTTTAATTGATATTTGATAATCCGTTATGAGTTTGGCCCCCAGAGCATTATATTATATTGCCTGTATGTATCTGCTCATTTTGGCCTGGGGAGCCCATGAAAATATTATGTGGTTTGTGAGCTACGGAATTTTGAGCAGAATTCCGTAAGCTTTTTGTGTTTCGGGGCAAAATTTACAGGGGAGACTGTCAAAATTTTTCCTGAAATATAACTTTCTTAGTTTATGATTAAAGTGATATAGAAATTGAAAGAATTGAATTTGGAGACTTAGTTTTCAAAAAAAAAAAAATTGGGGGTGTTACATATATATAAAATAAAACACAAAGAAAACTATCAAGTGGCTCTCTTTCAATCACCAAAAAATTAAAGGTCCAGATCTAATCTCACAAAACATATTTTCCCCCCAAAGTTTCCGCCCAAAACTCAAATTCAAATCCCGCATCTAAAACAACTCCTATATTTATTTATTTAACTTTTTTTTTTCTCTCTTTCTCTCTCCTTCCCTCCTCTATTCAAAAAATTAAGAAAATAAAAATACTTTAAAATTTTTTAAAACAAAAAATTAAAAAACTAAAAAAATTTAAAATTTAAAAATATTAAAAATAATTCAAAAAAATCATATAATATGTTTTTTGCTCTATGTTTGCTACTTCAATTAATTTGCTGGACCTCCAAAACTATTTTATATGATCAAACAAGGTGCATTGTGCCGAAGACGTGCCGTAGGCACGTGTCAACGGGCAAACCTAGTATATATACAAATATAAAAAAAGTACAATCAGTTATTTACAAGGATGTGGGATGCATAGTAGATTGAACGCATCAATAGAACCCAAAATCAACACCAGCCAAATCAGAACAGAACAGAACAAAAAAGAAGAAGAATAATATAAGCATCGCCAAAGAGCGAAACAATGAAAATAATCTCGACAGAGTAGAAGCACCACAGGCAGCAAAAACGCAGCAATCAACCACCAAAAAGGGACAACAAGTATAGTTGAACGCAAAGAAAATGCCGACAGAGCAAGACAAAGGCAGCACCGGAAATGAGCATAACAACTAGGAAATTTTCTTTCTCTTTTTTTTTCTTTTTGTTTTATTTCCTATGAAAAGGTTGGAAATTTTGAGTGTATGTTAGTAACTAACCCACTTTCAATATTTACTTGTCAAACTAACCTACTTTCCAAAACAATTATCTAACTAACCCACTTCCAGAAAATATTATCCCTAACTGACCTAGTTGAATATAAAAATCTAAAAACAAAATTTTCTACATAACCTTACTTTAGGAAATGAAAACTATAATATCTCTTAACCTTATAAAAACTGGATACTTCACAAAAAATAAGAAAACTAAGTTTAAAAACTCTCTCAAAATTTAAAATTTAAAATACTCTCAGAACCATCAATACTCTCAGAAATTTAAATGATAAACATTCAGGAGATTGAAGTGGATTACAATGGTCTAGAATTTGTAGGAACTATAAGAAAAGATGTAAAATCATAAATAAGAACATAAAAGAATTAAGTAGATATATAACACAAGACACTGAAGAAGATTTATGTAACGTCCGGATCCCCGTTACCGGATATCCGCGACACTTACCAGAATCTTTGCTTTCAAATGCATCTCAACACAGTAACAACACGGAAATTTAAAAACTTTTTATTGCCAAATAAGTCATTACATCATTGATTACAACCAATGTCTTGTTCTTGACAAGAATACAGATTACATAAACTCAGTACATCTTATTACAAACATACATCACTCATTTTGTAAAGTTAACAACTTTCTCTCGGACTGGCAGTCGACGGCTCACTACCGAAGCTTCGCTGAACGGTCAATCTGCTTCCCTGGGACTTGCTCCTTGGCTTGAGTCTTCTGCTGCGTGACTCTGATATCTCTGCACCTGCTCAAAAGGTAGAACCGGTACCTAAAAGATGGGGAACGTCAGTACTTCGACTGATGCAATACTGATAATAACAGCGATCCTCCAAACTGGCAATCACAAACCATCTTGAATGGAAAGAGAAACGTGCATTCTAAATTATGTAGTGCTCATGTATGCCATGATCTAACAACTAAATGCACCAATCACAAGCCTATTCTAAATCAAGCAAGACTCGGGAATCTGGATCCGCATGCATCCCATACTACATACGTTCCAGACCCAAGCATAGCATAATCTAATGCGCAAAATAAGAATGCACACGATGCACCTACTCTAATGCAATTTAGTTGGGAACGTATGCATCCTATACTACATAGTTTCTCAAAATCAACTTCGATGAAAATGTATGCATCCTATACTACATACTTTCTAAGGAGTTCGCCTCTCCTGATTGTAGGGTTCAATCTCTCGCCATACATCCTATCCTTGTACTCATCCAGTTCCCAATAGATTGTCTGTCACCCAAGGAGGTTGCAGTCGGTCGGTCTTGTTTCGCCACTGCAGTGCCTAAGTGGTGGTCGTAGCTGCCACTTGGTACCTACGTATATACATATAGAAGGGTCGTACAATCTGGGGTATTACAATTTAAGCATAACAGAAGAAAGAATGATGGAGTTAAAAGCCATAACAAAACTTAATATAAATATTTTAGAAATAGATGATTTAATGGCAAATTCCAATTTAGATAAAGTAGAGAAAGCATAAAAAATCAAGATATAACGAGCGAAAAAATAAAAATGGATTAAGAAACAGACAAAATTTTTACAAAACCTAAAGTAAATGTCATGCCCCGCTTCCCAAAAAGAATACGGAACACGGATACGTAACAAAAGCCCAGAGAATGATTTTCATCATCCATAAGCTGTTCAAGAATCTTTAAAATACCTCACAAGATAATCAGAGTCGGAAGCAAAAGGCACAACCATTCACGCATAGTTGAAACAAGATACCAAGAGAAATTACTTGAAAACCAAATACAATAATCTCAAATAATCAAGTTCTGAACAAGTCAAATGTTCTGGGTCACATCGCCCAAATACAAGATAAATATCCAAGTCATCAAGTACATCTTATTCAAGTTCAAGCAACAAATAGTAATAATAATTAAATAAAGCATGCAGTCCAGCTCTAGTACATCATCTCGCCAATACCATCTGGCAGCCGTCCATCCTGATATGCAATTATTAAATTTCCAGGAGATGGAGAAAAGAAAAAAACAAGTACCTGTCAATTGCAAGTTGCGGGTCACAAATAGTGTAGGATACAAGTGCATGGAAATGGGGTGAATCTAAGTATTAAACCTAGCATGGTATAATCATGATGTCCAACATAACAACTAGCATGGCAAAAGTGAACAAGTGTAAATGGCATGAATCAAGTGTCAAGAAATCAAGTATTATGTAAACATGCATAAAGTGTCAAGTGTCATGTATCATGTATCAAGTGTCAAGAATCATGTATCATGTAGTCAAGTATCAATCAAGCATGTATTAGGTTCAAGTATCATGTTCAACTAGCATATATCAAGTCTTGTGTGATTTACTATCTAGGTAGCACTTCATGCATCCCGATTTTTACTACATGGTTGCTACAACAAACAGTTTCACTTTAGATTTTGTAGGGAACCATACAGGGCAGTGTACTCAGGGACAAGCTCCAAGTATCATGTAATCATGTATCATATAAACAAGCTCCAAAATCTAAACAAGCTCCAGTGTCAGGTGTGTACGTGTCTTATTTATCGTGTCAAGCTCCACATGTAAACAAGCTCCAATAACCACTAGGTTCTTCCGAGTACACGTTTCTGCACTATCCACTACTAGATCTTACCCTCAATCCCGGCTTGGAAAATTTTATTATTTATCATACAAGCATGTAAATGTACAAAACATATCAAGAATAGCATGGCATGATCATGTGGTAAGTTCAAGTAGCAAACTAAGCATGTACAAGTGCAAGACATCTCATTAGGGAACAAAATAAACACATCTCAAATTCAGGACAGCAAGACCATGCTGTAATAAAACAGTGATTCCAAGAGTTACAAACAAGAAAATCTGGATCCGTCGAAGGATATGGAAAATAGACTTCCACACGAATACAGCGAGTGTAATTAAGTCATATACTAGTTTACAACAACACAGCTCAAAATTGATTTGAATACAGAAACTAGGTTCAGCCAGAAATCAAGAAAACAAATTCAAGAGCATGAAAATAGTGTGAAAACATATCAAATAAATCCACGAAAAATCTGGGGTATTTCCCTACAGGTCCAGTATCAAAATATAGAGTTTCGGTCATCAAAAATACAAAAGCATCAAGAAAACATAGTTTAGCAAATCTGGAATTCCCAACACTACTGTACGAAAACTAAGATATCTCGCAACCAGTGAAACGAAATCCAATTCCGCCAAAGGGATATGAAAATAGATAGAATTGACTAACTTTCACGTTTCACAAAGAATTTTCATACAGTAAAAGGAATCATAGTGAAAATAGGGTTCTTTACAGCACAGCGAGCAAAATACAGCATGTATAGATTTTAGAAACGAGCATGAAAATCACATAAAACTTATCAATAAAATATCCCAAAATTCTGGGTAATCCCTAACTTAATAAAGAAACACTGAAAAAAATATCGGATCAAAATAATATGTATAACATAGTTCTTGAAAATAGTTTGTTATCAAAATTACTGAAAAACAGAATCCGGAAAAGATCGACACCTCTGTACTAAAACAGTCATAACTCAGTCATACGAAATCTAAATCAAGCAAGGTCATAGGGATTTGAAAATAGATGAAATTATCTAAAACTCATATTTTATACCGAAATCAAGATACTGATTGTAACACAGTCGAAAACAGCAAACAAAACAGAACATCCAGAAAATACAGATTTTTCCCTTTAAAACAAAAACAACATAGATTCAAAAATATTGCTCCAACACATCCAAACTTAAAATAGAGCCAGCCTAACAAGTGTCTAGACATCATGATTTAGGGTTATTAACATCTCCACACCTATTATTTCACATGGGTATCAACCAAAACACAAAATCACGCAATATTCACACATACACGATCCAATATCAAGAACGGCGAATCCTAGGTTATTTCATGTCAAGATTTTTGTCATGAGTCTTCTATGGCCAAAATATCACACTAAAGACAAAACCCATCAAGGAAAATTCAATCTAAGGTTGTCTCTAGACCTAACTACACTATAGGTGAACTTTGGGATTTGTATCAAACAATGAATTGGAGTACAAGTTACTTGCCTTAATTTGGGGATGAACGATGCAAACATGAAGAGAAGCAAAACCCACGAACGAAATCTGCTACAAACACGAATCCAAGCAACCACGAACAAAACTCCCCACGAACGATTCTCCTTGAAGCAACGATCAAAGTGGCAAGCACCCACTTTGCGAACACCACAAGGAGAGAAGAGATTGATGCAAGAGGATGATGTTGTTGATGGTGGTGGTGATCGAGAAAGCAAGGAGAGGGAAAGAGGGGTCTCGAGTTTGAGGTGTTGATGTATGGCCGGAGTAGGGGGGTAGTTGGCCAAGGGGAAGTTGGTCGGCTAGGTGATGCTCAGCCTGGGTAGGGGAGGTCGAGCTGATGTGGTGAGGTGCTCGGGTTGGGGTGGGGGCCGACAAGGAGAGAGGGAGAGAGTTAGGGAGGCTAGGGTTTTTGGTTGTTAGGGTTAGGGTTTGAATTAGGAGGGGTTTATATATAGATGTGGGTTAATGGGTTGTGGGTATTAGTAACTAGCAATAGGTATACAAATGGGTATTGAATATTGGGTCAAATACAAATAGGGATACAATTAGGAGTGAGATCTATGGCTTTAAAAATCTTATTAGGGATCAAAGATAATGGAAAAGGGAAAAGGCAACCAAAACACCACCACAACACCACGGAATAATGAAAATAAAGATAATGAGACCAAAAATGAGGAAATGATTCAAATAATGAAAAACGAGACAAAAGAGACAATCAACAAACACAAGGACCTCAAAATGAAATAAAATGAATATATATTGAAATCAAATCCAATATACGGTTCAGAAAAATACAAGAGAGAAAAATACACCAAAATGAAAAATACAGTCAAAAATACATAAAATGAAAAACAGGGGTTACAGTAAATCCAATTAATACATATGAAATCTTAAGACCACCATCTAACAAAATACCGTATCACCTACCATTGAAATGGTTGAATACAAAAAATAGTAAATGGCAGGATACAAAAATAGTAAGTTAGGAAGAAAGAAAGAAAAAGAAAGCTCAAAATATGAACCTACAGAACATTACGGAAAAACAAAAACAGGAAATGGAGAATTGCTAGAACTAGATTGCGTAAACGATGTAGATAGAATAATAGAAGAATGGATAAAAACTTCACTAATAGTATAATTTAGGCAAAACCTATCAGGAAATACATTTGAGAAATTTATAGAAGCAACCTTATAGGAGTAGTAGCAATATGGTGAAAATGAATCAAGTAAGAAGAAAGAAATACTATCATAAAATCAAGACAAATTGATGATAAAGGAACACAAGAAACCTCAGCACAACGAACCTTAGGACTAAAAGAAATAATTACTAATTACAAAATAGCAATAAGAATAGAATTTAGTGTCTCCGAAAAAGGAGAAAACACACTATATATAAAAAGAACCAAGCAAGATGGAGATTAAGCAATTTAGAAATATGCGACATGTGTTATTTTGACAACTATGCTTATGTATTCCGAGAATATTTTCAAGATAGTTATTATATAAAAGTAGAAAAAAGTTCAATCTTGAAATCATTTTTTTTCTAAAATTACCTAATCCATGGAGTATAAATATATATAGTGCATACATAAATGAGAAAGTAAAACCAGAAGTCGATACTTTAGGGTATAGAACACAATTTGTAATAGATTATATAAATAAAGTGTGCCAAGAAGCTAGAGCAACTATTAAATATTATAGAATATATAAACAAAGAATTTGTTGTGAAAAAGCAAGACCAAATTATTGGGGATGCAAAATAACAATAGTTATATAAAAAGACGTAAACAAAAATTCCAAAAAATATAAACCAAAATACAGAAAAAAAATTTAAAAGATATAGAAAACCCTATAAAAGATACTTCAAAAGAATAAATAAAAACAACCAATATCCAAAAAACTCAAACAAATATAATTGTTATTGATATGGCTAAAAATGGGGTTAAATCGGAACCGTTCAGAATGGGCACGAATCTTAAGGTCTCAGGGACAAGATGGTAATTTCACCTACAAACAGGTCCGAATTGGGCGCCGGGTCTCTCATCTTGAATCCACTAGCCCATAAACGGATCTGTTAGGCAAAGAACGGGTCTCAACCCATTAGGGACCAGATCAACAGAATAGGAGTAGATCCTAGTCTGTCTCTATCTTAAGGGGACGGTTATAACCAACCCCAACCAGCCACACTGGGAAGTAGGGATTGACCCTTATCCTGAAAAGGATCTCCATGGCGACTATAAAAACCTCCTACCTTCTACTGAAAAAGGTGATCACTCTTTGCACACTTGAGTTCTTTCTCTTCACTTTTTTTTGTGTATTGACTTGAGCGTCGGAGGGTTCGTCGCCGAGATCCATCCCGGTGTCTCGAACATTTGTGTAGGTTTCAAGGGAGCACCAAGGAGTCAACAAATCAGCAAGGAAGAAGAAGGGGTCAACCTGTGTGAGTTCCTCACGAACCTACAAATCTTATCTATTGCCCCCACACCAAAATCCAGCGGCAACAGATTGGCACCTGTCTTTGGGAAACCACTCGACAAGCAATCTCATTTTCCTCCTTCAACCCACGTGACTCCCAGCCATGCCTCCCAGGAAGAGACCCACAAACTCTAACCGAAGGACAACCCCTTCTCACCCTCCTCCTCCTCCTCCACAGGGGGAACTCCCCCATCCCAACCAGCCAACCCAGCAGCTCGATCCTCTGGCTTCGCAGTCCATCCAGCAGCCCTTGGGACCCCAGGCTGCAGTGGGGATCCCTCTCGACGGAGCCGCCACAAGCAACCTATCCATCAGGTTCGAGTCTCCATCCACAATGTCGATACCGATTCCATGGCTTCCTATACTCCCACCACTTTAAAGGATCTGTGGAACATGATCAACAATCGGTAGACCGAGCACGGGCCCAATCTCCGTACCCATCTGAAGGAGAGGCAGGCCCAAGGGTGGAACCCTCGCCACGAGCAGGACAGGGACTGTTCGCCACGCCGATCCAACCGAGGGGGGTCCAACTCTCCCCGTAGACGAAGAGAGTCGCCCCAACATCGCCCAATATGGAGCCGCTCCCCAACATTTCGCCATGCACCTTGGGACCATCATGAGTAGGCAGCCCCCGTCACAAGGGCGGAATTCCAGCAATTCCAAGAGGCAGTCCTCCGGGCTCTCAACGTTGCCCCCAACAATGGCCGTAGGACTCCCAGTCCTTCGCCAGCTCCTCACCATCCTTGCCATTCCCGTAGTCCTCGGCCGGCTCCTCACCATCCTCGCCGTTCCCGTAGTCCTCGATCGGCTCCTCATCATCCTCACCGCTCCTGAAGTCCTAGGCAGGTTACGAGCCATCGCCGCCCTTCTCCCAAGCACCACCGCCGCTCTCGTAGTCCGCATCCTACCCCAAGTCACCCCCGTCTCTCAGTCAGTCCACCTCCTACTCTGAGTCATCACCGGTGCAGCCCCAGCCCTCCTCGACATAAGAATGAGTCTCGGGGCTCGGCCAGACAAGACTGAAGGGAGGACTCAGTCTGCCGCCGTCTCCACGAGATGGAAAGGCACCTTGGCCAGCTCGACCGAGACGAGGGGCGACATGCAAGGGACCTTCTTCCGAGCAGGCCCCCATTCTCCCATACCATTATGGATGCTCCAGTTCTCGAAAACTTCAAGCCTCCACATTTCGAGACCTATACAAGGGAGTCGGACCCCATAGATCACATTGAGAGTTTCAAAACTCTCATGATGATCCACCATGCATCCGACTTCCTCCTTTGCAAGACCTTCCCGGCGACACTAAGGGGGCCGGCTCAAGAATGGTACTCTCGGCTTGCGCCGACATCTATCTTCTCCTTCGACCAGTTCGAGGGTCTTTTCCTCACGCATTTCGTGAGCAGTTGGCGTGCCGAGAAGATGAGCAACACCCTATTGTTCCTCAGCCAAAAGAAGGGCGAACAACTAAGGGATTATGTCAAACGCTTCACTGTCGACGCCAGATCCATTGCTTCTTTGGAACCCTCGGTCGCCACCATCGCCTTCCAGTCCAACATCCTCAATGCTAACCTCAGGGCGTCCCTCGCCAAGAAGCCCCCTCGGGACTTCTCAAAGCTCCTACTCCGGAGCGAGAAGTACATCGGAGCGGAAGAAGCCGTCCGCTGCCCCACCTTCGAGGCCTCATATTCTGCGAACAAGCGGAAGGGTGCAGAAGAAGAAGAAGCTAAGAAGCTCCAAAAAGACAATGGGGGTCAGTGGCGTCCTCCTCCTCTGTTCGAGAAATTCACTCTGCTTAACGCGAGTGTATCTGCCATCCTCATGGAGATAAGGAACGATGGCCTCCTACTGCCTCCCCCAAGGATGAATACTCCGGCAAAGAAGAGGGACCGGAGTAAGTGGTGTCGTTTCCATCGAGACCACGGGCATGACACAGATGAATGTTGGGCCTTGAAGGAAGAAATCGAGGCCCTCATTCAGAGAGGGCAACTCAACCGGTTCGTAAAAAGAGACCGAGCCGATCTGCCCCAGTCGCCTCGGGGGGCTAACAGGCAAAATGAGGAGCGTACAGAGACTCCGGAGGCCGAAGTAGATGGCATCTTGCACCTCATACACAGGGACCCAATGGGGGGAGATTCCACCTCCTCCTGAAAAGCCTTCGTAAGGGAGGTTAACTCCGTGCAGAGCCATCCTCCCCCAAAAGGGCCTCGGAGTCCTGGTGACATTCTCCGATAGGGACTTGGAGGGCATCCGCATGCCCCACTACGATGCCCTCATCATCAATCTCCGCATGGAAAATTTTGAAGTTCGTCGCGTCTTGGTAGATAACGGATGCTCCGTTAACATCCTTTTCTTGGAGGCCTTCAAAGGTCTCCCGCTGTCTAGGGACCGGCTCAAGCCCACGGGCTACACTCTCCACGTGTTCATCGGGGTCCTAGTTACGGTCGAGGGAATTATAACCCTCGACGTAACGGCGGGAAAGGCCCCGACAACTCGCACGAAGCAATTGGACTTTACGGTGGTCGATGTCAAGGCCACCTATAATGTTATCCTAGGTAGACCAGGTTTGGCCGCGTTTCAAGCCATCCCTTCAGCCTACCACATGAAGATGAAGTTCTCCATCCCCTCTGGAGTGGGAGAAGTGAGGGGAAACCAAGAAGCTGCTCAGAAGTGCTACATGACCTCGATGGAGGGTCCAGTTCTATCTTTGGAAGCACTCGAACTGCCCCAGGAAGGCGGTCAGACTATTTCTGAGCCCGTGGACGAGTTGGAGGAAGTGGCTTTCTCCGAAGAAGACACCACTAAGACGTTTCGCGTCAGCAAGGCTCTCTCCCCCCCATTAAGCAAGACATCTCCCGGTGCATACGGGAGAATTGCGACCTCTTCGTCTAGGTGGCGGCAGACATGCCCGGGATCTCGGAGGAGCTCTCAATGCACCATCTGAGCGTCACCCATGGGGTGAAGCCTGTCCAGCAGAAGAGGCAGAAGTTTGTCCCCGAGAGGCAACAGGCGATCAAGGAGGAGGTTGAGAAACTCCTCAATGCTTGCTTTATTCAAGAGGTGAACTACCCTGAGTGGCTCTCCAACGTGGTAATGGTTAAGAAGGCCAATGGGAGTTGGAGAATATGCATTGACTTCACCGATCTCAACAAGGCATGCCCGAAGGACCCCTTTCCTCTTCCCAGCATCGACGCCCTGATTGATGCGACTTCCGGGTACGAACTCCTCAGTTTTATGGATGCCTTATCGGGATACAACCAAATCAGGATGTTCCCTCCCGACATCCCGAAGACCTCATTCATGACGAACCAAGGTCTGTATTGCTACCATGTTATGCCCTTCGGCTTGAAAAACATGAGAGCTACCTATCAACGCCTGGTGAACAAGGTCAGATTAGCCGAAATATGGAGGTCTACGTCGACGACATGTTGGTCAAAAGCACCCAAGGGCAGAAGCACACCCTCAACCTTTAAGAAGCCTTTGGGGTGCTTAGGAGGCACAATATGAGGCTAAAATCGAACAAGTGTGCGTTCGGTGTCTCGTCGGGCAAATTTCTGGGGTTTATGGTCAGCCAGAGGGGCATAGAGGCCAACCCCGAAAAAATCCAAGCCGTTCTCAAAATGGGTCCTCCCTCCACCGTCAAAGAAGTGCAGAGGCTCATGGGTCGCCTCACCGTGATCGGGTGATTCCTCTCCAAGTCCGGGAAAAAGTGTCTACCCTTCTTCAAAGCCCTCAGGGGGGCTAAAGGCTTCGAGTGGGGGCTGCAGCAACCGGAGTCCTTTGATAAGCTCAAAGAGTATCTGGCCAACCCCCCGCTCCTGAGTAAGCCATCATCTGAGGAAGTCCTCTACCTCTATCTCGCAGCTTCGGAGCAGTCGCTCAGCGCGGTCCATGTAAGGGAAGAGGAAAAGACGTAGAAGCCCATCTATTATGTGAGTAAGGTACTCCACGATGCCGGACTCTGTTATCCGAAGCTGGAGAAGATGGCTCTCGCCCTGGTTATGGTGGCCCGAAAGCTTCGCCCCTACTTCCAATCCCATTCGGTGGTCGTCCTTACCGACCAACCGCTGAAACAAGTTCTCCACAAGCCCGATACTTCCGGGCGGCTCATGAAATGGTCCATCGAGCTGAGTCAACATGACATTAGCTACCAGCCCAGGACGGCGATAAAGGCCCAAGCTCTGGTCGAGTTCATCGTAGAGAACACCATCCCCGACTCATGTGAGTCGCCTACCGATCCCCCCGTCAGGACCGTCTATGTGGACGGGTCTTCCTGTGTCGATGGGAGCGAGGCCGGCGTTATCCTAACTGGCCCTGATGCCTTCGTCCTCTAGTACTCCCTCCGCCTAAACTTCCTGGCATCAAACAATGAGGCAGAATATGAAGCCCTCATAGCGGGGCTCTGCTTAGCTCACAAGGCGGGGGCCGAGCAAGTAAGGTTCTTCAGCGACTCTCAATTAGTGGTCAATCAAGTGTCCGGGGAGTACGAGGCGAGAGACGACCGCATGGCTAGGTATTTGGCAAAGGTGAGGGAACTTCTAGCTCTATTTAAAGATGTTCAACTCCAGCGGGTTCCCCGAGAGAAAAATGCGCAAGTGGATGCGCTCTCTAAGCTCGCCTCCTCGTCTCTCCAGGGTCTTGAACGGACCGTCTTAATAGAGGTCCTTCTTAAACCAAGCATCGACGAAGACGGCTCGGAGCCAATGGAAGCCTACCCCCTAACACTTGTGGAAAACTGAATGAAGCCCCTCTTCGAGTACCTCCAAGATGGAGTTCTTCCCGAAGATCCGAAAGAGGCAAGAAGGATCAGAACACGAGCAGAGCGGTACACACTCCTGGACGTGGTCATGTACAAACGCTCCTACACCCAGGTCGATGGTCGGCCCTATCTGAGATGCCTCTCCCTGGAGGAAGCACTCTATGCCCTAAGGGAGGCCCATGATGGTCAATGTGGTGCGCACTTGGGAGCGAGATCCCTTGCCCGGAAGCTCTTGAACTACGGGTACTTCCGGCCCACGTTATTAAGTGATTCCGAGGAGTACGTCCGCAAGTGCAACTCCTGCCAGAAGTTCGCCCCAATCCGTTGCCTCCCTCAAGCACAAATTGCCTCCCTGGCGAGTCCGATCCCCTTTGCAATGTGCAAAAGTTCTTTTGGAAGAGCATCATCTGTCGGTTCGGGGTACCTCGTGTTCTTATAATCGACAATGGGACCCAATTCACGGGAGCAGCCTTTCACGACTTCTGTATCGACCTTGGGATTCAGCAGCGGTTCTCTTCAGTAGCGCACCCCAGTCCAATGGCCAAGCAGAAAATGCAAACCGACAAATCCTATCAGGCCTGAAAAAGAGGCTGGATAAGTCCACTAAGGGACTATAGGTAGAACAACTCCCCAATGTGATTTGGAGCTATCGCACCACCAAAAGAACCCCAACGGGAGAGTCCCCTTTCAACCTCAAATACGGATCCAAAGCTCTTATCCCTTTGGAAGTGGGTCTACCTTCACCTCAACTCATAGCTTACAACGAGGTGCAGAATGCAAACCAGCTTCGTAACTGCCTAGACCTCATTGATGAGATTCGAGAGAAAGCCGCAATCCGCCAAGAGACCTACCGTCGGAGGATCACTCAAACCTACAACAAGAGGGTACGACCCACCAACCTAAAGGAGGGGGGACCTAGTGCTGAGAAAGTTGTCGATATCTGATCCAAGCAAGAGAGGCAAACTGGCACCCAACTGGGAAGGACCGTATAAGGTCTCCAGAGTTATATGCCCGGGCACGTATCAACTCGAAGACCCAGGGGGCAGGAAGATGCCAAGGACATGGAACGCCGAGCACCTGATAAAGTACCAAGAGGGTGTCTAAACACCGCTCCAAGCAACTTCCCCAGGATCGCTCTAGAAGACTTGTCTCAAAAACCTTACTTGTATCTTCTTTCTAACCAAAGTGTAAAGGCGGCTTGCAACTTAGAAGCGGCCGCCCAATTTTTTTTCCAATAAAGAGAAATCTATCCTCACAACTTCCCTATCTCCTGAGTAACCTAACTCTACATAGCAAATTTTCTATTTTGGGGTAGTCTAACTCTACTTGCAAAAAAAAAAGAAAAATTAACGACGAGTTCGGAGTCCAAAACTTGGCTCGATCCTGCTTCAACTACTCACTCATAAGCGAGTAAGAAGTGGTTCGCCATTTGGAATTGCTCCCACAACCGTTGACTCTCTCTTTAAACAACGAGTTCGGAGTCCAACACTTGGCTCAATTCCGCTTCAACTACTCGCTCATAAGTGGGTAAGAAGTGGTTCGCCATTCGGAATTGCTCCCACAATCGTTGACTCTCTCTTTAAATAACGAGTTCGGAGTCCAACACTTGGCTCGATTCCGCTTCAACTACTCGCTCATAAGCGAGTAAGAAGTGGTTCGCCATTCGGAATTGCTCCCACAACCGTTGACTCTCTCTTTAAACAACGAGTTCGGAGTCCAACACTTTGCTCGATTCCACTTCAACTACTCGCTCGTAAGCGGGTAAGAAGTGGTTTGCCATTCGGAATTGCTCCCACAACCGTTGACTCTCTCTTTAAACAACGAGTTCGGAGTCCAACACTTGGCTCGATTCCGCTTCAACTACTTGCTCATAAGCGAGTAAGAAGTGGTTCGCCATTCGGAATTGCTCCCACAACAGTTGACTCTCTCTTTAAAATGACGAGTTCGGAGTCCAACACCTAGCTCGATTCTGCTCCAACTACTCGCTCATAAGCGAGTAAGAAGTGGTTCGCCATTTGGAATTGCTCCCACAATTGTTGACTCTCTCTGTAAAACGACGAGTTCAGAGTTCAACACTTGGCTCGATTCCGCTTCAACTACTCGCTCGTAAGCGAGTAAGAAGTGGTTTGCCATTCGGAATTGCTCCTACAACTGTTGACAACCACTGAGGCTAACATACAAGCTCACGAAACAAATACTATTTCATTCGAATTTAGGATTACAAGTTCAATTACAAGGCCAACTGCTCATGTTTACATCAAGAAACAAAGCTAGTACAAAAAGTTGGCAACATTGCAATGGAGGCACTCTAATGCTTCCTAGGATGTGGGATACTCCTCTTAAGCAACAAACGAGGTCGATGAACACCTTGCCGCTGCGAACTTACACCTGTGGAGGTCTCTAAGCCCGCGAGTCGAGTTGTATCATCGAGAGTTGCACTGACTGAGGCCCCGTTCGACGAGCCGACCACTCCACTCTGTGCGTCCCCAGGGCACCCCAAGATGGGAGGCGAACATAATGCCAACTCGTGAAACGACCGTCCCTGTGAGTACTCTCTTTGGGGGCAAGAAGTGGTCCTAACGTTGCTTCCTTCTGAGAGATGCCGCAGCCGGTGAACCTCTGCCTCTAACTCAACGATTCGCTCCTTCAGCGAGTCTTCTGTTACATCAACACGTAGCCGAGGCGTTCTGCTCATATTGCCTGCATGAGAAGCCTCAGAGGTACTCCGCCGAAGCTGCGCTGTCTCCAAACTCTTTTCAAGCACCACGTTCTTCAGACCGTCTCTCTCGGCTCTAGTCTCGAACAAAGACTGTCGAAGAGACTCTAGCTTCTTGCCTAGCTTGCTGGACTTTGAGGGACTCCCCTCCTCAGCTTTTCGAGTTCACTCCCTCAGTTGCTTCAGTTCGGAGGTGCGACGCGTCAGCGTCAGCTTGTGATGACCTAGTTCTGCCTTGCTCTTGAGAAGCCTCTTTCGACTTCGACAGAGGGCCAACCTAGACGCTCCTAGGTCAGACCGAAGACGAGACACCTCCGTCGCTTCCTCTGTCGGTGCTGCCTCGACTATTTGATATGGCTCGGCGACCTGAAAAGGCAAGGACACGACATCACCAAGCTCGAGAAATCCCCAACACTTAGCCATTTTTCGCCAAAAGACAATCAAAGAATTCAACCAAGGAAATCTCCAACACTTGTTCAAAGTAGAAAACTTCATTCATTTAAAAGTTGATCACTACAAAAGAGCGGTGGCCAGTCGGTATAAGGCAATACAAGAAGACAGAAGACAAATTAAGATAGCTAAGTCAGAGGGCCACCTTGAGTGGTAGCTCGGTGATGGGCTCCTCGGTGGACACCTCCCCGACCTCCACTATCGTTGTCTGGGGGTCGGCCACGACCTCGTCACCCCCTTCCTCCTCCTCTTCCTCCTCCTCTTCCTCCTCGCCCTCCTTGCCTCCCTCTGGGTCGGCTTCAACAGCCTCGCCACTGGCCAAGCCCCACAAACTGTATCCCGACCTGTTGAAGCCGGGGACACTAGCCTCGACATGCTCAAGGGCTGTGGCGTAGGACTGCTCCATATTCGCCGCCATGTGTTTCTTTGCCTCGGCCTCTATCGTAGCCCTCGCTGCTGCCACCGCCTCATCCTTCTCCCTCGCCATGTCTTCTAAGGCCTTCTTCGCCTTTTCCCTTTCCTCGTACGCCCGAGCCGCCTCCAAAGCTGCCTTCTCGTTTGCCTGAGCCAGGGCCGTCTCAAAATCGGCAACCTGAGCTGCCAGGGACTCTGAGCAGCGCTGCTCTGCCTCGTACAACTTTGTGACTCTCGCCCTTTCAGCTCGGTCCCTGTCGCACGACAGCTTCAGCTCCTTCTCTTGCTCGGAGTATTGTTCGAGGATGTGGCTGAAGTGGCACGTGATCTAAATGAAAGAGAAGGAGAGACAATGAGAAGCCGAGCAAAAAACTTAGAATTTTTTTGAAATTATCAACTGATCGATTTGGAAACTCACCGACATCGTCACCCGAGCTATCTCAAGAGCGTCGTCGCCTGTGGTCCCCACCTTTAGGGCTACTCGGTCCTTCGGGGTTGGCAAATTTTTCAAGGCCTACATGCACATAGCCGAGTACCCCAAGAAACCATCATGATTCATCACCCGCCAGTCAGGGACGAAGTGCTTCTTGTGCCCCTCGGTCAGGATTGCCTAGGCCTTCTCGGTGAGGGGAGGAACCTCAAGCGCCAGCACCGCGGAGATAGAGAAGTCTTCTGCTGAAGGCTCGGATGGGGTCACTTGAGGAAGAGCAGCAGCCGGGGCAGACCTCTGAGGGGACGCCAGATCCACAGTCTCGACCGCGGCGGAAGACATTTTGGCAAGGTCGGCCCGACGCTGGTCCCGCGGTCATCCTCTTCCTCTTCTTAGCATCGGTGCCCCGCTCACGTTTCGCTCCACCATCATTGCCTTGAAGTCCATGTTCGGAGCCTCTGCCAAAGTGAAAAAACAAAGTTAATATGAGGATGACGCATTATAAAGAGAAGTTCAAAAAAGAAAATTTAAAAAAAACAAGATGTCCGGAGCGTACTCGGGTCGATCGGACAGAGACCCGACATGTGAAGGACCTCCTCGGTCATGTCTTTCCAGCTCAGCGTCGGAAGGTTAATAAGCCTCCATGCATCTTCTGCCTCGGCCGGAGTCAACACCGGCTCGACCTTAGCCCACTTCGGCACATCCTCTTTCCACCTGGTCGGGAAGTCCCACCCCGTGGGGCTTCGGGTCAAAAAGTACTTCCCCTTCCACGACTTGATAGAGTCCGAATTCTCTATCAACTTAATGCCTTTTCGCGGCGAAAAGTAGTACCGATGCTCCATCTTGTTCATCCGGTTAATCCGATACATGCTCCGAAGAAGGACGAGCTGAAGCTCCACCTTCGCTGCCCGACACTGGAGCAAAAAGCCGAGCACGTGTCGCCACATGTTCGGCATGAACTGAATCTGACTCAGCCCATACCATCGCAGTACTTCGGTCACGAAGGGGTGGAGGGGGAGGCGCAGACCTGCATTCAGTGCATCGTAGGTGAAGATGCATGTATCATCCGAGACTGCCGTACACGCTCGCACTCCTGGTCCGGGGAGGATTAGAGAGTACTCCCAAGGTATCATGAAGCTCCTCCGGATCCGGAGCAGGTCCCTCTCTGTCAGAACCGAGGGGATGTCTTCGACTTCGGTAACCTCCTTTGGCTCGTTCTCTGCATACGACTCCGACCTCCCGTATATGGCCTTCATCAGCAGTTTGCCAGTATACTGCCTGACCCCCCCATGGCCTGATATCTCTGATGGCAGCCGACCCATCTCTCCTCCCCTCCGGACGGGCTCAACCACCGACTCGACTATTACCGACTGAACCACCGCTTTCCCTTTGCTCAGGGCGAGCGGAGCAACCGCTACGTCCTTCCTTTCTCCTGGCCAGATGGAGCAGCCAACGCACTCATTGCCAACCCTCCTACTTCTACCCCTTTTCTTGGACGAGCGGAGCCTCTAATGTCTGCTCACTCTCGCTCCCTGAGGAAGATGCCTCACTACCCGAGGACATTCTAGACATCTTGGGAAAAATATATATCTAAGTGAGAATATATATATATATATATACATATATATATATATATATATATATATATATATATATATATATATATATATATATATATATATATTTACCTTGATGTGACGTTCTCGATCGAAAAAGTTCGCCGAAAATCGCTTTGCCATGCCGCGACAGCTAGCACAACCACCCAGGAGCGAAAATCACCTCTAGCGGAGCAACTCAAGAGTGAAAACTTTTTCTTGGAGTAAAAAGTGAAAGAATGAGAGAAGTATTGAGGGGGGTGAGAATTTATAGTAAAAGAGTGACTTTTGGGCTTCTAACGGCTTGTGCCCCACTTAGGCCCATTAAAGAATGCTAAACGACAGAATTCGTAAAGGCGGAAATGGCCTACGGCCGCACTGTCTCGAAGCACCGAACCGATTGAGTTGCCGAGGTGCCGAGGTGCCCATCCGGAGAGGGATGCCCCTGAGCAACCGGGGCACCGACCTCCGCATTTGGGGAAAAACGCCTTCGAGCTCCTTGGACCGTCTGATCATCAAGACTTTCGTGCCCACCTCTGATGGATGGCTCAGATGTCGCCACGTCCACAAAACGACAAAATCACGTTTTTTCGTGATCTGAGCCCGCAAGACGACAAAATCACGTTTTCTCGTGATCTGAGCCACACTCTCGCACCGAGATTCAAGCTTCATGA
Source organism: Hemerocallis citrina (assembly GCA_017893485.1). Lineage (NCBI taxonomy): Eukaryota > Viridiplantae > Streptophyta > Magnoliopsida > Asparagales > Asphodelaceae > Hemerocallis > Hemerocallis citrina. Next base: position 284,290,987 of record CM030358.1, read on the forward strand.
ACGTTCTAGATCTAGCCACGTAGCTTGCCTCTACCTGATCGCCGAGCTGCTGAGGTGCCCATCCGGAGAGGGATGCCCTCGAGCTACCCGGGCACCGACCTCCGCATTTGGGGAAAAAATGCCTCCGAGCTCCATGGACCGTCTGATCATCAAAACTTTTGCGCCCACCTCTGATGGATGGCTCAGATGTCGCCACATCCACAAAACGAAAAAATCACATTTTCTCGTGATCTGTGCCCACAAAACGACAAAAATCATTGCCGATCTACCGAGCTGTCGAGGCTCCGAGCTACCGAGGTGACCATTCAGAGAAAGGCGCCCCCAAGCTACAGCGCCAAGCTACCGAGCTGTTATTCCGAGCTACTGGGGCACCGACCTCTGCATTTGGGGAAAAAACACCTCCGAGCTCTTTGGGCCGTTATATCGTCCAAATTTTCGTGCAACGGCTGATGGACGACTCAGATTTTGCCACTTGCACAAAACGACAAAATCACGTTTTCTAGTGAACTGTGCCCACAAAACAACAAAATCAGTACCGAGCTACCGAACTGCCGAGGCTCCGAGCTACCGAGGTGACCATTCGGAGAAAGACACCCCCGAGCTACAGCGCCGAGCTACCGAGCAGTTATCCAGAGCTACCGGGGCACCGACCTCCGCATTTGGGGAAAAAACACCTCCGAACTCCTTGAACCGTTAGATCATCTAAATTTTCATGCAACGGCTGATGGACGGCTCAGATTTCGCCACGTGCGCAAAACGACAAAATCACGTTTTATCGTGATCTGTGCCCACAAAACGACAAAAATCATTGCCGAGCTACCGAGCTACCGAGGCTCCGAGCTACTGAGGTGACCATTCGGAGAAAGGTGCCCCCAAGCTACAGCACCGAGCTACCGAGCTGTTATCCCGAGCTACCGGGGCACCGACCTCCGCATTTGGGGAAAAAACACCTCCGAGATCCTTGGGCCGTTAGATCGTCTAAATTTTTGTGCAACGGCTGATGGACGGCTCAGATTTACCACGTGCACAAAATGACAAAATCATGCTTTCTTGTGATCTGTGCCCACAAAACGACAAAATCATTGCCGAGCTACCGAGCTGCCGAGGCTCCGAGCTACCGAGGTGACCATTTCGGAGAAAGGCACCCCCAAGCTATAGCGCCGAGCTACCGGGGCACCGACCTCCGTATTGGGAAAAAAACACCTCGAGCTACTCGAGCCGTCAGATCGCTCAGATAATCACGCCAGCTGCTGATGGATGGCCCAGATCTCTCCACGTCATAAATAAGGCAATAAATTCCTTTTATTATTTTATTAATTCGGATTATTCATTTAAAAATTTTAGAAGATGATTAAAAATTCAGGAAAATTAATTAAAAATTCTGAAAAATAATTATAAATTTGGGAGAATATTTTTGAGCCCCCAGGTAAATAATTATTGGTTAGAATATTTAATTAGTGCTCCCGGAGAGCAAATCATCGTGTTGCAAAATTGAATAAATGGCCCAAAAAATTATATAAAAATTGGAAAAAATCACCAAAAAATCCAAAGGAACCAGGGAGCAAACTTGGCCACGTTACCAGCTTAGGAAGGCATCGTCACCCCTCAGACAAGATTCGAACACCCGTTGAGAGCTCCGATAAAACCTTATACGCCATTAAAACAACAAAACTACTCCCACAAGGCTATAACACACAGTCTTTGGGAGTGAGGGGCTCGTGATATGGCTAAAAATGGGGTTAAATTGGAACCGTTCAGAATGGGCACGAATCTTAAGGTGTCAGGGACGAGATGGTAATTTTACCTACAAACAGCTCTGAATTGGGCGCCGGGTCTCTCATCTTGAACCCGCTAGCCCATAAACGGATCTGTTAGGCAAAGAACGAGTCTTAACCCGTTAGGGACCAAATCAACAGGATATGAGCAGATCCTGGCCTGTCCCTATCTTAAAGAGACGGTTATAACCAACCCCAACCAGCCACACTGGGATGTAGGGATTGACCTTTATCCTGAAAAGAATCTCCATGTCGACTATAAAAACCCCCTACCTTCTACTCAAAAAGGTGATCACTCTTTGCACACTTGATCTCTTTCTCTTTACTTTTTTCTGTGTATTGACTTGAGCGTAGGAGGGTTTGTCGTCGGGATCCATCCCGGTGTCTCGAACATTTGTGCAAGTTTCAAGGGAGCACCGAGGAGTCAATAAATCAGCAAGGAAGAAGAAGGGGTCAACCTGTGTGAGTTCCTCACGAACCTACAAATCTCATATATTGCCCCCACACCAGAATCCAGCGGCAACAGTTATATATGTAGAGAAGTATGACATATATCACCAAATTCTTTTAAAAGAATGAAAAAAGGAAATATAAAATATGTAGAAGAAATTCAAGAAATGTATAATATAAACTATGAACTCATAGAATATGAAGAAGATTTGTCAAAAATAACTGAAGATGAGAAAATAATAGTAATGGAAAAAGATAGTAGAAGTAGTGTAACCCCCATTTCCACCAATAAGTATTGTTCGTGTATTTTCGATAATTTGATTTTTTATAAATTTATTTTGTACTAAATTCTGTTCGGATCTTTTATTAAAATATTCTCTAAAGAAAATTTTTATTTATCTCGAATAATGGTGTGTTTTGATCTTACTTCATAGTTCTGATTTCGGATATTTATATTTGAGTCTAAAGCATATATATTTTTATTATTGGATCATTTTAATCTTATTATTATTGTTATTACTTAAATTGCGGTTATTATCTTTATTATTGTTACTATTATTATTATTATTATTGGTATTGTTATTAATATTAATACTTTTGTTATTATTATTATTGTAATTATTAGTATTATTGTTCTTATTGTCATTATTATTATTATTATTATTATTATTATTATTATTATTATTGCAAAGCCTAAACATACTTTTTTATTCGTATTTTATTATTTGATTTAATGTATGTTTATATGTATATTTTAAAAACCCTATAGTTTATTTTCTTATTGGATTGAAACCCAAAACCCAAGCTCATTCTCTCATTGGATCCTACCCCAAACCCAATATCCAAATAAACCCCTATATATACTAACCTAAAACCCTACCCTAACCCCTAACCTAACCCTAGCCACCCCCTATTGTGCTACCCCCTACCCCCATCCTATTCACCCTTCTTCCTCCTCCTTTAAACTTCAAAACCCACAGACCACATCCATCCTCCTCGACCTCGACATCCTCATCTACCCTTCACCCCTCACCCTGCCTCGTTGCCCTCGTCCCTACCATTAGCACCGCGCCCGCAACTCATCACACCGCCTCTCATCCAACCCCCGAAGACCATCCCGATTGTCGTATCCTTCCTCAATCATCGTCCGAACCCATTGCAACATCTCCATCGCCCTCCAGCCTCCTCGTCCCCCATGTGCAGCCCTTCACTGCAGTGCACTGCCACCATCGATCACCCCCCTGTTCTCCTCTGAGTCACTGCTCCTTCCCTTCCTCTGTTTCGAAACGAAAAAGAGCTCTGCCACACCCGTCACCCCTTCTCAATCCTCGCCACCTCGTCCTACCTCGTTGACTGCTTCCTGCAACCCCAAGCACCCTGACTTTCGACCTTGCCACCTTCCGACTGCAACAACTGAGACTCCTACCCTCGATGCCGCTCCTCGCTCCTCCTCTGTTCTCGTCGACAGCAGCGACCACCGCTACTGCTATCTCTGGGTCTTTCTCCTCCCCACCGTTAGCCACCAGTGATGCCAACCCACCGTCGAGCACCGTTGCTGCTGTCGAAGTTAAGCCATCCGCCATTGCTGCATTGCTGCTCTTAATAAAAAAATCGTTTTTTGGTGTTTTGTGAGTAGGGGTGTTGATGGCTGTTTGTTGTTATGGGTCTTGATGTGTGCTGATGATCTTGATCTTGATCATCTACTTGATCTCGTTCGTTGATCTTTGATCATCTTGATCTTGATCTTGATCTCGGCCGTTCTTTTGATCTTGCTGTTACTGCTTTGCCGATCGTTGTTGTGTTGTTTTGGGTTGTGCACGTAGTGTGCACGTGTTATTGCGGGTTCGTGTTCGTTGCTCCGGGATTCTCATCCCTTTATTCTTTATAATTGAATTTATCGTATAACAGGGAAGTCACTGTCCTCTTGAATTGTTAATTGTATCAAATTCAAATTTTGTTGAAATTCTTGCAAGTAGATCCTTTGTTTATCGTATTATACATTGTTCATATCTTTCGTTGGGTCTATTGAGGGTTTACACGAGCTAACCCCAATATTCTTGATATCGTGCCACTTTGACTCCAGAAATATTGAATCTTGCATACATCACATAGTATTGATGATAGGAAACTTTCATGCATCTCATAACACGATTAATTAATGTAAAGACAATTGCTATGTTGTATGTTGTTTGATCGATTGATGGTTGATTGATGATAAATTAGTGTATGTATGTATTCTAATTTTATTTATCATGTTTTGACACTCATCATACTAATTATATAATTTATTGACTAATAGAACTGATACCCATCATGTTTAATTAAATTGTTTCATGAAAATACCCAAACCTGTATATTGCTTATTGGCTGTATGTTATCTACTATTTTCGATCCAGTAAATGATCTTAAAATGAATAATTTTCTGAATAACCATTGTAGCCTTATCTTTCTAGTTTTCGTAACATCTTGAATTTCTAAATTTTGAGTTGTGTAGCAAAAATTATACCTGTTTTACTACAGCTTTGTTTTTACTTTCAGATTTTTAGATTCTTGTACGTTTCTTTCTTGAACAGTAAAAAGGCTGATCAAATGATAAAATTTAGCTCTGATAATTTCCAGATTGTTAGTAATCATGTTTAAGAGTCTAGAAAATATTTTTAATGAATTTATTATTGAGTCTTTGCTAATTCTAAAATTATAATAACATGATGTCAATTTTCTGCCTGAATATGAAATCTGTAAAGAATAGTCTGGTTGACCTAGCTACTATTGTCGGATTTTGAACTTTAAATATGCGTTAGAACCGTGTGGAAGTCTAGTTTCTAGAATTTTTGACGAATTCATTTTTCAATTTCTGAAACAGCGGGAAACTGCATTTCTGTACATACTACTCTTGCTGTCCAGAATTTTATAATCCAGATTTTAATAGATTAATTACTCATATATCGTAGTATTGTATGAATTAACGTATGTGTGTTGCATTGCATGATCCTAATACCCTATTTTCATTGTTCTAATTGTCCAATTCAGGTTATCATCCTATTATTTCCTTATTGTTACCATCGTTCATCTCATGTCTTGTATTTGCGTATTGTATTATTGCATTGATAAATGATTGATAAGTCGGAATTTAAGGGTTGACTTTAGTAGTGGATAATATAGGGACTGTATTCGGAGAAGGGGCTCGTGTTTCACTAAATATTGTTTCAGCTATTGTTTTATCATGTGATTGTGGCTTACGACGGTAACCCAATCTATCGTGTATTGTATTGTTGTCGAAGACTGTATCGTGCATTGAATATTGATTATCGTTGCCGAGTACATAAACTATAAAATCTACCACTAAGTCTAAACGTAACATGTTTGGATGTAGCAACCATATGGTATATAAATGGGACGCATAAAGTGCCACATTAGTTAGGATTAAAATGATTAATAGACTTAAGAATTGACACAACATCGACACTGCATATTGCTCATCATTGTTTCTATTGATATCGAATATTGGCTAAGTGTTATTGTTATTGATCATTGATTATTGTTACCGAATATTGAATCATTGTTTATAGCCATTGCATCGATTATCATGATATTGATTATTGTTATCGTGCCATGTTATTGATTCCGATTGATCCATTGAAATCATTGTTATACCGTTATTCCATTATTTTCTGCTTTCTCTACTTGCTGTCCATGACTTGCTCTAAGGACAATTTTTCTCCTCTTTTTAGATGAAGTGTTCACAGGTGTTGAAGGAGAATTTCCTGCTGGGATTGGAGAACAAACTTTCTGAAGATTTAATGCTTTCTAATTGCTTATCGTTTTATTGAACTTAATGTATTGAACTTGTTATTATTTGGATTGGATTATTATTGTATTGGGCTTATGACCCAGATTTTGTTATTGTTTCCAGATGTTGGTTTATTGTATTTGGATATCTCATATTGTTTATTCCAAGTATTATTATTCATGAGATTATTATTATTGTCTGCGCAATTGTTCTGTATTGATTATATGGTTGAGTTGATCGGATAAACAGCTTATGGATGACGTTAGTCATTCGCTGGGCCAATGTTACGTGGTTGTATTTCGTATTTTTGGGAAGCGGTGCGTGACAAGTAGTGAGGATGAAATAGAAGAACATATAATAAATGTGATAACAGAAATAACATAAATAGGAGAACCATTAGAAAGAGAAGAAAATAATGAAGAAGTAAGAGAAAGAATGAGTTTTGACATACAAAAATATGATAAAATAAGAGCAACCAAACTAGATATAAACCCAAAAGAGATATTTAAACTTCCAATATTTGAAAGAAAAAGAAATATCATAATAATATCTAGAAATAATGAACAACCTAGAGACATTGAACAAGCTCAAGGTAAAACTATAATTTCTTTAATAACAGAAAGAATAATAAGACAAGAAATAAAAATAATAAGTGAGAAAAGCAGAAAGACAATAAGGCATATACATTTAGGAGCAGTACAAATAATAATAAAAGCTTATTTTAAGGAAGGAATATGTACACCCTTATAAATATACTTAATGGATGATAGAATAATAACAAGTACACAAGATGCCTTAATTGGAATAGTATAAGGAAACTTAATGTGCAGAAAAAATAAAATTTACAATAAAATATAACTTCTCTATTAGTATGACAGAAGAAAATAAGGACAAAAGTTTAGTCATCTATCACAGATTATCGGGAATAGAAATGATAGAAAAGATTAAGGTTATAAGTATACATATAAGAATTTTTTTTTTTTATAGGGAAAAGGTGGAATATGGCCACCCTGTTTCATTAAAAAGAGTTTAACGAAACAAACCCAGAGTACTGGGCCCAAGTACAACCTACAAACAAAAATACAACATACATGAAGCAATATGACGCGTACAAACAAGAAGTCCCTTTAACAACCCTGGAGGGTGGGCCGACAAACCATCTCGGTCCAGCTAAATGTAAGTACGTCAGTTAGCTTCGTACAGTGCCTCCACGACACATGCACACCCACCTGAAACAATTCTGGTAGGATTTTTTCACCCGCTGATCCCTGCCTTCACCTCACTGGGGGGACCCCATCTTTAGGCCCAAGCCCCGCAGGTCGAAAACTGACTCCACGGCACCTGCACTGTGATCGCACCCTCCCACCATCTCCACCACTCATCCTACAAACGTGCCAGTCGCCCTCACAGCCGCTACCAAAGAGATAGCCGTGAAGAGGATACCTTTACCTCTCACACGATTGCTCTTTCTCAGGCGATTTCTCACCAAACAACTATCTCGCTCACCCAACCAAACACTACACTCCAGGAGAGAACCGTGGAGAGGATACCTTCACCTCTCTCACGCACAAGCTCTCTCCGGCAATTTCTCACCACACAGACTTATTTCGACTCAAACTCCCAAACGGAGGGAAGAGGCGACGCTGTCTCGAGCCAGTGGCCTAAGCTGGAGGAAGCTCAATAGTCTGACAGTAGGTGCTGTGAAGATTGCACCGGCGACATCGTAGTACACTCCAGACCAACCATACTCAAACCCCATACCCCCTCACCTCCAACACCAACCCACTACCGCCTGGCCCAATGGACCCCAAACTGAAACACCGATCTCACACACTTGAATCCCAAATCCATGGTGTTCACAACAACCGGCACGGGAGGATGCTCTGGCGCGACATAGTCGCTCTGCGACAGTTGAGACAAGCACCCCGGAGGTTGAGACAAGTGAGCGCACATCACAGAGAGACCAAATCTTTGGGCCCAAGCTCCATAGATGTACAAGACAACCTGATTCCCAACATCTTCATACGCACTACCAACCCTCACAGATCGCCATGATTGGCCCCGAGAGTGTGGACACGGTGGCAAGCACGCAGAACAGCCGGGCAAACATCTAGCCAATCATGGAGGGACCCCATCTCGAGTCCAACTCCACGATCGCACAAAACCACATGCTTCACACCCCCAACCATAGCAAAAACAAGCACATGCCCCCCGCCGAATCACCGGCCTTACATGGGAAAATCAGATCTGGGTTGTTGGTTGGGGGGGGGGGCACCGCAGGCTGACCCCTACCGCGTCATCAACGGCAAGGCCGCACCGCAGGCTGGCCCCCACCGCCATGGGCAAATCAGATCTGGGTCGCCGGGGGGGGGGGCACCGTAGGCTAGCCCCCACCGCGTCACCGCCGAGAATGCTGCGCCGCCTCTAGAACGTGCTGCGCCAGCCGCCTGAGACCATCGACGCGAGTGGTCGCCAACAGATCCATGTGGGCTCCCAGGACTGGGGTCGCGACGGGGGGAAAGGGAAAGAGGAGGGGACGCGCCGTGGAGGAGAGGCAAGGGGGACGACGGGATGAGGCGGCTAGGGGGGTGCAGCGGCGAAGGGGGCTAGCCGCCGCCGCCCCCAAGGGCTTCAGATCTAGGGTTTGCCTAGGTTTTGTTTTGAGAAAGGGAATAATTGAGGAGAGAGATGTTAGGGTTTTTCGAAGGTATTGGAGAAGAAGAGATTTGGAGAAGGAGCGATTTGGGGTTTCAGAAGCTAGTCTTTGTTGACTATGTTGGATCCATATAAGAAATATTTATGTTTTTACTAATAAGCATGAAGTAAAAAAAAAAGAAAATAGGAATACTGATAACTTTCAAATAGAACCACTATTTCGGAAAATTATAAGATATAAACCAGCTAGAGAAAATCCTGAAATGACTATACCACATTATATAGAATTTGACTTTAACCAAGCAAAAGATATTGTAAAAGAAAAAGCACCACAGATAATGTTTGGTAGAAGATCACTATCAATATGAAATAAACAACAGGCATTAGAACTAATACCAATAATAAATACAATAGAAAATCAAAATAATAATCAGTTTAAGATAGAAATAGAATATTATGACAATGGTTAATGGAACAAACAAATAGCCTTAGTGGATACTGGAGCTACTAATTCACATATTAAACAAACAAATATAAAAACAACGGAATTAATACCATTACAAAATCCATATTACTAAATGGACTACTATAACAATATGCTTCCAATTGTCCATAAAATAATATTACCACTAAGGATAAATGATAGAAATGAAATATTATTACATCTACATGTAAACCCTGAGCACAATGTCAATGAAATTTTATTAGGAACTGAATTCCTCACATCAGTACAAAAATACTCAATATAAGAAGACATAATAATAATAACAACAAATAATGAAAGTATAGTAAGAAATAGAATATTATCCAAATGAACTCATTAAGAGCAACAAAAAATACGTTATATATACTAACAAAATTTGTATACGAATGATACAAATCAAGAAATTATCATAGCCTAATAAACACTGGAGAAGGCACAAGCTTATGCCGTGAAAATATACTACGAAAATGGATACAAGATGGAACTAATAAAAAAGCAATAACTGGATTAACAGGACAAACTATTATACTTGACAAGTATCAACAGAATGTTATAATACAGATAGGAAGTTATATCCTAAAAATACCAATAATATACCAATTTGATGACATAAATAATGATGTATTATTAGGAAATGACTTTTTACAACAATATTATCCTATGACTATATCACACAAAACGGTTATGTTTACAACACCTTGCAAACACCAAGCTATACCAATTGAAATAACACAACCTTATTCTAGGACAGATTTACCACATATCAGAGTTTCTTCAGCCCGGCGTGGTGAATTTCAGTATTTACCAAATAAAACTAGATAATAGCAAGTCCAATAAAAAATTACACAATTTTACAAAAATAATTAGAAGAGCTATGTGGAGAAGTCCCTTTAGCAAAATGGCACTTAAGTAAACCCACACCGCATATAGAATCCATAGACAAAAACAAAGTAATAAAAGTTAACCTATAAGAAACACTCCAACAGATTTAGAAGAATTCAAAATACATATAGAAGAACTAACAAAAAACAATTACATAAGAAAATCACAAAGTCCACATTCATCACCAGCATTCATAATAAGAAAACACTCATAAGAAAAAAAGAGGTAAATCTAGAATGGTAGTAAACTATAAGGAATTAAATAAAAATAATAAGAGATTTTGATATCCACTACAGATATGTGGATACTACTAAACATTGTAAGGACAAGAAAGATATATTCAAAATTTAATTGTAAATTAGGATTTTACCACGTAAAACTAACAGAAGAATCAAAACAGTTAACAGCATTCAATACACCACAATGATTTTATGAATGGAATGGATTACCATTTGGATATAAAAACAATCCTGGAGTATTTTAAGAATATATGGGTAAGATATTTGAAAAATACAATAATTTTATACTAATATATGTTGATGATATTCTAATAGATCCGAAAACGAAGAACAACATAAAGAACATTTAATAAAATTCTTAGAAATATTAAAGAATGCAGAAATTAAACTATCAAAAAAAAAAATTGAACTATTCAAAACAGAAATAGAATTCTTAGGAACAAAATTATCAAATGAAAGAATAGAACTACAACCACATAGAGCCAAAAAGTAAAGACATTTCCAAATATTTTAAAAGAAAAAAGAGAAGTAAAAGTCATAATCGGACTACTAAATCAAACAAGATGATATATACCAAACATGTCAGCAAAAATAAATTTGCTACAACAAAAACTAAAAAAGTTTAAGAAATGGGAATGGACCTCCGTGGATAAAGAAAAACTTAAAATATTGAAACAATAAACTTCAGAATTAAATAAACTAAGGCTACCTGTTAAAGAATGTACATGAATAATAGAAACAGATGCTAGTGAAGTTAATTGGTGTGCAGTATTGAAATTAATTGAAATAGGTGAAAAAAAGGAAAGACTAGCCCGATATACTAGTGGATCATTCACACAGACTCAACAAAATTACCACATTAATGAAAAATAACTATTAGCAATCTTAAAAGCCATTAAAAAGTTTGAATTATTCATAATACATACAAAATTCACAGTAAGAATAGATAATACCCAAGCAAAAAATTGAATTAAAAAAATAATAGTCCCAACTATAGCAAATAAAATATTGATAAGATGGGAAATGGAGTTAGCACATTATGACTTTACAATAGAAAACATAAGATGAAAAGATAACATTCTAGCATATTTCTTATCAAGAAACTGACATTTTTCTTTTACAGGAAGAAAAATAGAGTTAAGCGAATAGGACATGATATAGTCTTCCTAAAGTAAACTGCGAGGCAATTAAAAGGAGTATTTAACCAATTACAGTTGCAAATATGTGGTTTCAGAGTATATTCTACCACCATAAAAATGCAGAACATAGTGAGAAAATGAGTGAAGAAAGTGAAACTATTAACTCACAAAATATAAGTGAAATCACAAAAATGGCCACACAATAAGGAAGCTCCACATCCATACAACCAAAAACCTACAAAGTGAGTTTACTCTCAAATCCTACAAAATATTCCAAGAAGAATTTATTTTTACACTATAATGAGAAATTATGCCAGACCACTCAAGTCAATCAATTTATCAAAACTATTTCGCAACAACAGATGAACAAAGCGATTATACTACCAGGAGAAAATCAAAAGACAGTAAGAGTATTATTCGAAAGATGGCTTATCCACTGTATATATCCATCCAGAGAATGCGACGATCTTAGCCAGCTACCTAAAGAAGTATATAGATCTGCTAAAAGTTATTTTGGTCTTACAAAAGCCTCCAAAATATATGTCCGGTTATTTTCAGTAATTCCAGAATTTCTCGAAGATGACAAAGAATTACCTGCTTAGCATATTATAAAGATAGGGATGACTACAAAAGTCATGTTTGGAGCAACTAATATCATACCATATAAAAATAAAAAATTTGACAAATTAATCCCAGAAAGAAGAGCTATGGGATTCAGAATAATGTATTGTGAACTGAAAGACATACAAAATAGAGATAATAACATATGGATCTATGACAGCCCCGACCCACAAAAAATAATCATTTACAGCATAGCAAAGATTAAGCAAGAACAGTCAAAGAAAGAAGTCTTTGACAGCTGGTATCAAATTCTAGATAAAAGAGTTATGACAATGACAGAAGAGATAGTTGTCCATTACTGTATATTGATGATAATGGAACCACAACATATTTGCGGACAATGCGAAAAAGAACAAGATAATGCTGATGAAGAATTATTTCTGATGTGAAGCACGTGGAGATGCTGGCCAGATTAGAACCTCTTCTAAAATAATGTAAGTCGTGACGTATTGGACCCAATTATTTACCTATGATGTAAGTAGTGATGTAATCAAAACAAGAATTGTAACTAATGTAAAGCCATCCCTTTCTCTATAAAATGGGCGGTTGGGTAAGGAAGAAGACAAAAAAAAATTGAGGAAAATATTCCATATAATCTTGTAAGGAAACTTCTGTCTGTAAGAAGTTTGAAGGAAATAAAAAGAAAAATTATCTTTCTTTCAATTCTAGCATCTATCGATTCTAGTAGATTATAAGGTATGACACTGAATCTCTTTCCCTTACGGAGAGTTTTGTAAGGCTCTGTTTGAAGGATCTTGCAAAAATACCCATTTGTAACCTTCTATAATTAGGATGTACACCTAGTAGCAGGAAACGAGCTAGGTTGAGGTTGTCTGTACCGAAGTACTACTAGTTGTTCCAGATGTATCTCTTGAATGAATTTTCTTGAAGAGCATAGTAGTCCTGAGATGGGGAGAACGTAAAATGAGCACTGAAATCGAGGTGCATACGAGAGGTATTTATCCACTGGGAGTGTAACCCCTGTTTCCGGATGTACAGTTTTACTTGTATTTATTTTACTCATTTTCAACTCTCGTATTCTTGTCATCTAGTAAAATCATTTTATTCTTTTGATCTCTCATGCTCTCTCTGATCATCTGATTCTTTTGGCTAGTACCCTGAAATTCTAGTACATTCTATTTTACTTTATAGTGTTTGAGTATTTAATTAATCTATTATATTATATTATTACTTGATTTCTTTTTATTAAACTCAAACCCAAAATCCTTTAGCTTAACCCAGACCCACTTGCAAACCCCAAACCACTAATCTAATCCTTTATATAATCATTCCTCTAATCCCCAATTAAACCCTAACTAATTATTCTTCATCCTTCAGCCGACTCTTCCTCTTCTTTTCCCAAAACCCATCTCCATTTCACTACATCCTTTCTCCACACCACCGCAACCACAACCAATCACGATTACAACCTCCTTCAACCACATTGCTAACAACCCCGACTGCGATGTTCCACCACCATCTCCTTTACCCTACCTCACCACAGCAACCCTCGCAACCCCTTCACCATCGCCAGTAGCTCCCTCACCATCGCCATATCCCGCCATAGTCGCTAGCACCGAACCCTCCCTTCCCTATCTTACTCGCCGCCGATCACTGCATCCCCTCGTCGCAATGCCGCAATACCGCAGCACCACTCCGAGCACCTGCACACCATCATACCTCCAAAACCCAAAGATGAACACCTGAAACATTAGCACCAACATCGTTGCCACTGTCGATCTCGCTGTTACTGCCCTTCGGTGTTACTGTCTTGCTCTGTTTGTTGCCTCGCAGTGTTGTCACTGCTGTAGTTGAGCCGCCTCTTGCTTGATTATTGCCATCGACCTTGCATGTTACTGTGATTGTTGCCATCTTGTTGTGCACTGCCTATTTTGCTGTGTGCTATCGATCTTGCTATTGTATTGTTGTTCTCTCACTATTGTCGTTGTGCGTTGCCATCGCCACTCTTCTTTTGCATGTCTTAATCATCATATAGGGAAAGTTTCCCTTGAACCGACTTGTTGTTCTCGTTCAAGAAATATATTGATATCCACAAGTCGTTCTTTATTTTATTATTGTGTCTCAATTTGATTGTTACTTTTCAAAGAGGTAGTTACGGATTCATTGGCGAAACCAAGTAATAGCTTTCTTTTCGTGCCATTCACTTAACTTAATTCTAAGTCATGTTATCTGTCATCATATGCATACACTACACGAAAATGAACTAGAAACACATATATGTAGAAGAAATAGTAATTTGAATGCATTTCGGTTATATATGATGCTATAACTAGATTCGTAAATTTAATATTATAGTGATAATAATTTTTTCATGTTAACAGTAGGAATCCAACCTAGTTTTTTAGTATAAATGCTAGATCATTTCTTGCTATAAGAATATATAGATTGTGTATCATGATTGTTGCGAATGAATATATTATGCTGCTGCCCTGCCATTTACCCCAACTTCTTTTAAGAATTCGACCCAGTTACTGTTGAAATGATTTAGAACTTATTGAATAAAAGTTGTATCCCCATGTGTCTAGAATCCAGAACAATTGACGGATCTGGAATCCGATGTGTAGATTACAAGATATACTATTTATAATACTGTAACATTTCTAATTCCATATTACTGTTAGGAGTACATTGTCATGATTAAGTGACTAAAATAATGTGTTATTCGTACAGTTAAGACCTGAGATTAACTAGAATGTTACTAGGCATGTTTAGGAGTAAATTTATAAATTTTATAAGATTTCTAAATGGATTTACTGTCAACTTTTATATATAAGAGTTTGACACTGTCATGCTACTTGACACCAAACCAGTAAAGAATGAGATTATGCACATAGCTAGTGTTATTATAATATGTCATGTGAAGGGAGTCTACTTTCTGGAACTCCTGAAGGAACTGTATACGCTTTCCTGTAGCAGCGAAAAAGTGAATTTTAGGACAGTGAGGTACTGTTGTCTATAATTTGTCTCTTCATGTATTTAAATATAAATTTATTTATTTCTAGCATTTAATAAATTGGACTCTATAACATGCATTGCACATCCATTGATATCTTCTTGTTCCTGTCTTGACACTGTCTCCAATGACTGCATTTCATGACTAATTGTAGTAAAAATATAACAAGCCGGGATAACATGTAACACCCCGTAGTTTTCAAAAGTGTATATATATATATATATATATGTGTGTGTGTGTGTGTGTGTGTGTGTGTGTGTGTGTGTGTGTTGAAAGTATATAGGGCTGTTTGGTAAAAAATTAATTAATGTATGATGGTATTATTGTAAATAACTTGAAAGGGGGGGCACGGTTCAAAGGAGCAGAGCTTGCTCTGGCTTTGGCTTCGCTGTCACTGTCACGAGGTGACATGGCATTCTGTGTGGGGGGGCCCACCCGGGATAAAGGGTATTTTGGCTATCCTTTCACACAGAGAGAAAGGAGTTTTAGTATGGGATTGTCCCATATCAGAAAAATACAATAACTATATAATATTAAAATAATAATGCCTATGATCAAGAGTCACCAATTCGGTTAACCACCTTTTGAGAGGCAACATGTGGTGGATAGTTGTACTACATAATATATAATTTGTCTTCTAAATTGTATAAATTGTCTAAGCTAGGGGCAGGGGCGTTACAAAATGGTATCAGAGTCGACTTTCGACACCGAGTGTGGGTAAGAGTGGGTGAGATGTATGCCTGAGATGGAGCTAGCAGATGTATAGGTATGCCTGAGAGGGAGCGAGGTTGCAGCCTGAAATAATGGACAATCTGCAGAATCAGGGTACTCCACTCCACATCGTCTAGAAAGTAGATCCTGCACTAGATTATGTATGCCCGTGCTCAGCGAGGATGCTGATTTCTGAAGGGGGGTGTGTAACACCCCGTAGTTTTCAAAAGTGTGTGTGTGTGTGTGTGTGTGTGTGTGTGTGTGTGTGTGTGTGTGTGTGTGTGTGTGTATATATATATATATATATATATATATATATATGTTGAAAGTATATAGGGCTTTTGGGTAAAAAAATAATTAATGTATGATGGTATTATTGTAAATAACTTGAGGGGGGGGGGACGGTTCAAAGGAGCAGTGCTTGATCTGGCTTTGGCTTCGCTGTCACTATCACGAGGTGACGTGGCATTCTGTGTGGGGGGCCCACCCGGGATAAAGGGTATTTCGGCTATCCTTAAACAGAGAGAGAAAGGAGCTTAAGTATGGGATTGTCCCATGTCAAAAAAATACAATAACTATATAATATTAAAATAATAATGACTATGATCAAGAGTCACCAATTCGGTTAACCACCTTTTAAGAGGCAGCCTGTGGTGGGCAGTTGTACTACATAGTATCTAATTTGTCTTCTAAATTGTATAAATTGTCTGAGCTAGGGGCAGGGGCATTACATAACAAGGGTAAGACCTAGTAGTGGACGATGTAGGAGAGTGTACTTGGAAGGGGTCCCGTGTTTCCCATGGTAATGATACATGTTTACAAGTTAAATGAAACTAGTTTCGGGTAGAACTAAGTGCCACGTCGTGGGTGTAACACCCCGAATTCCAAATAAGACCGAATTCGAAGTTCCACAGGATCTTTACACTTCTCTTCATACAATTTTACAAGGAATTTAAAACTTTATTACATCAGAGTTACATTTTTTAACAGCGCAAGCAAAGTTACAACAATTACATGTAGGAAATACAACAACACTTGAATAATTCATTAAGCATCAATTCCTCCTTAAACTTTTCATGCATTTTATCCTGCATAGAAACTGTGGGCACGTCAGTTGCTTACGACCGACGAAATGTTATACACGGCCATCCTCACTATGCTGAACAGTATAATGATTCTCAAATACTTTAACAAACCATAAACTTGATCATAAACAAACTACAAAAGGGATTATCCTATTATGGTCGTGTTATGCTGTGCACTTAGTCCTTAATGTAGTTATTTATATTACATGACACTAATGCGCACTTGTTCGGATTCTATGTATCCCATACTATATAGGTCCGAGGGCAAGCCCTTAATCGTTCTTCATCTTGTAGGGTTCAATCCCTCGCCATGACTTAAACTACTACGGTAACTACGGTAAGTATCCGAGATTTTCTATGAGTTACGAGCTCATGTTCAGACAGCTTGGAGAGGACTCCCACGTCATGACACGATGCATCGTGTAGAACCTATGGACAATTCAGCCTCCTGTCATGGAACATGACACCGCCTACAGTCACCAAACACCCCACAAGTGTCTCCTGCGGTACGGACTCCTGGAGACGTATCCACATCATGACACGACGCATCGTGTAGACAGTCTGTGAATACTCTCACTCCGTAGCTCTGAGGCCCTCATACTCGTGTTTTTCTCTCACTTTCATCACATCTTCACTATGTATCTAATCCTTAGTTATTGAATCATGAATAAAATCAATACTCTTGAGTCAGCATTTCCTCTATACCGGTCTTAATCATCATTTCAACAATACGATCCCAAACTTGGTCTTTCCTTTTCAATATCTCATCTCAGAATATTTTTTCAATGCCGGTATAAGGCTTAGCTACCCTCTAGATTTCAATTCCATTTCATGTTCATAGCATTTGTGTATTCATATTCATAAGATCTTTCATAATTCATCACGACATTTGATTTCACTTTCATGTACAATTTCATGCATAGGATAACTGAATTCATTTTCTAACTTGTCACATTCATAATTCATTCTTTCCACATAATTCTTTAATTCTCATTTTATCAATACTAAATCCCAAATTCACACCTTCAATTTTACCATTACCAAATCTCATTTCAAAACTCTTTTAAACAATGCATTTATTTTTCTTTATCTAAAGACAATTTAAGTAAATAATTTATAACAAGTTCTTTCTTGCAAAATAGTCTTAAATTCTCATTTATACTAAGCTATGAAAAATTCTTTATGAAGTCTAAACATTATTAGAAATTTTTCTAGTATTTTTCTCAATTTTTAGAACACTTGAAAACCTTTTTTTTTTTTTTGAAATATTTCATCAACCGAAAACCGTGATAATCGACTATTGAGATAGGCCAGTCGGCTGTTCTGGAAGGATTTAAAAACTCGAAAACCAATAGTTAGAGCAGTCGACTGTCAAAACATAGCCGATCGACTGTTCTGCGAGGATTTAAAACTCGAATCCAATAGTCGGGACAGTCGACTGTTAAAATATAGCCGGTCGACTATTCTGCAAGTAAAATCCGAAATTTATTACCTGACAGACGACTGTCGACTTTAATTCGGTCGACTGTCGATTGCACAGGTTGCAATTTAAAGTAGATCATGGATATATTTTTGACATTGAGAACATGATCATAATTTTCACATTATTTATAATCAAAGTTTCCACAAAAGATTACTTTTTCTCTTTATTTTTACTTGTTATTATCCCACAATATTTTTAGAATACAAGTTTTCATCTTTCTACATTGGTGTTGCTTTAATTTAAACAATCAAATTTTCATGATGCATTTAATCAATCATTCGTCTCATAAGCACAAATTTCTCAATAAAGCATATTTCAAAAACATATGGCATGGCAACATGATAGATTCTAGCACATTAAATCACAATTTTATCAACTAGCAATCAATTGGTCAAGCATTCTGTTAGCTACAATTTTTCTCTAAATAAACAACCATGAGGCTAAATTACTTAGTTTTTCCTTAGCAATTCTATCAATTCATACCCTAGCATGATGTCTAAATTAGAAGCATGAGAATCACCCACCTATTGGAGAAAACGAATAGATTGCCCCTAGAAATCTCCTAGAATGAACGAATGAGTCCTCCTCCCAGTTTGAGCCACCAACGCGTCGTCTCCTCCTAGTGATTGATGAACCCGAGCTCTCCCTCCTGGGTGTAGGCTGGCCTCCTCCAATGGGTGCAAGAACACACTCAACTCTCATTCCTTTAACTTACAATTACTTTTCAATCTTTTAACTCACAAATTGTCTTTTTCTTTCTTTCTTTCTTTACAAATTTTAGGTGCAAGTATGAAGAGGGTAGGAGGGGTATTTATACAATTTTTGAGTGCAAATGGAAGGCTATGATTAGTCCAAATAGTTAGGGATCAAGGGCTATGATGAAATAGGGAGTTGAAGCAACTACCCATGATGGAGTAACCACCTCACCATTACTCCCATCTCTCCCTCTCTCTTTGTGAAATCCGGCCTACTCCCTAGGGTGCATCATGCACGTGCTAGAGCAATGCACATGCAATACTAGTACCCCCCATTAATTTTTGTACAAGATTAATTAATTTATTGTCTAATAAATGTGTCTACATTACATGTTATAACAATTAAAAGGTAATTTAATTAGTGGGCTTCAAATTAGTGGGCCTTAGACCCATGGGTTAATAATAAAACACTCAATTAATTAGGATGGGCTTAAATTAGAAAAATAGGCCTTAGGCTTTTCAAAATAGGCTTTTAGAAATTAAAAAGAAGAATTTAAAATGATCATTTGTTCATGTTATAAAAGAGATAATTTTTAAGGGAAAATGTACAAGAATTTATACGTGCAAAAATATGTAAAATCAATAAATTCTCAATTAATTATAAATAAAAATTTAGGATATTACAGTGGGTTGATGGGGGCCACCTCTAGATATGGCGGGGGTTACCTTTAGAGCCCATTACCTGAGTTATATGGAACTAAGTGCCACGTAGAACTAAGTGCCACGTCATGGGTTGACGGGGGCCACCTCTAGATCCTGCTGGGGTTACCTCTAGAGCCAATTACTTGACTACATGCTTCTTGTTACATGATACGTATTTACAAGTTATATGGAACTAAGTGCCATGTAGAACTAAGTGTCACGTCGTGGGTTGACGGGGGCCACCTCTAGATCCTGCGGGGGTCACCTCTAGAACCCATTACTTGATCACAATATTACATGATATGATTCCTGTTATTGATACTGCAAGACCCGATTACATAACCGTATAGAATACACCATTAGTATTTAAACGTTAATATGTTTGTATGCACCCGAAGCTGTGGTATGTGACGCATGATTACGTGCATTAGTTAGGGTTTATAAAAGAATACTAGACATAAGATTTACACTGAGCATGTGCATGACTTTCTTTTACAAGTTGTATGATTCCAGTTACATGATTCATATTTACAAGTTACATGATTCATGTCTACAAGTTATATGATCCATATTTACATGTTTACATGTTTTCTGTTACCCGTTACATATTCTTGTTACTTGTTCCATACTTGATCATATGATTCCTTGCTCTAGTTGCTTGTTCCTTGTTATGTCATGTTTAATTGTTCACTGCTTGTTACTACTTGCTGTCCGTAACTTGCTCTAACGGACAAGTAATAGGACTACATGCTTCTTGTAACATGATACGTGTTTACAAGTTATATGGAACTAAGTGTCACGTAAAACTAAGTGTCACGTCGTGGATTGACGGGGGCCACCTCTAAATACTGCGGGGGTTACCTCTAGAGCCCATTACTTGATCACAAGATTACATGATATGATTCCTATTATTGATACTGCAAGACCCGAGTACATAACCCTATAGAATACACCATTAGTGTCTAAACATTAATTTGTTTGTACACCCGAAGCTGTGGTATGGGACGCATGATTATGTGCATTAGTTAGGGTTTATAAAAGAATGCTAGACATAAGATTTACACTGAGCACGTGCATGACTTCCGTTTACAAGTTGTATGATTTAAGTTACATGATTCATGTTTACAAGTTACATGATTCATGTCTACAAGTTATATGACCCATGTTTACATGTTTACATGTTTTTTGTTACCCGTTACATGTTCTTGTTACTTGTTCCATACTTGATCATATGATTCCTTGCTCTATTTGCTTGTTCCTTGTTATGTCATGTTTAATTGTTCACTACTTATTACTACTTGCCGTCCATAACTTGCTCTAACGGACATCCTCCCCTCCCCCCCCCCCCCCCCACAACTCTAGATGTTGTGCTTGTAGGTACATAATGAGAACTGATTGAAGGACTTGGTGAACAAATATTCTAGAGAATGAATTTGGACTCTTAGCATACATTAATTATCTCATTCATGCTATTTTATTTCTAGTACTACTATTATTTCCAATACATTGTATTTCTAGGCATTTTGTCCCGAGGTTTTTCCAGATGTTAGATATTATTTTATGAATTTATTTCATGAATTATTGAAGTTTATTCATTTTTTATGTGATTATATTTTGCCTGCGTGGTTGCGATCATATTTCATTTTCTTGAGTTAACTATTACATCTTATGAATGGTGTGTTTACATCATTTGCTGGACCTTAGTTTATTTTATTTCTAAACTACTACTATTTCCAGTACATTGTATTTCCAAGTGTTTTGTTCTGAAGTCTTTCAAGATGTTGGATATAATTTTGTAGATTTATTTAATGGATTAGTGAAGTTTATTCATTGTTTATGTGATTATATTTTGCCTGCGTGGTTGTGATCATATTTCATGTTGTGGAGTTAACTATTACAGCTTATGAATGATGTGTGTATATCATTCGCTGGGCCTTAGTTGCATGCTCGTTATTCTGTATTTTGGGAAGCAGGGCATAACAGGGAGTAACTGGTACAGAGCAGCTCAAAAAAGCTTAATTAGGTCTGAAGCATGATGGGATATTTTGTTTTGATTTTTATGATATCCTTTGAAATATCTCCCATTGAAATATCTCTCTACTCCTAATTTCATACTTATTGTTTTAAAAGAACAATGGCTAATAATAGTTTCAGTCTTGTCTTCAAAATTTTTGAATTAATGATTAATTATCAAGAAAGTGATAGAATGTGGATTTTTTATGTTCATTATCCTCATAGAGTAACAGACATGTATGAATTTTATGAGTTCAAATTATTTTTCTTTAGTGTACAATTAGTAATAATTATAACTATAAACCAAATTAATCCTAGTGAAACTAGTAATATAAGTATTCAAATTATTGATGACTTTAAGTCATCCTGATAATTAGCTCAGAAATTTCAATTTCAAATAAAACAAGCATATGACTAAAGCCAACGATATTTGATGGATGATTGAATGCGACAAATTTGTGGATGATGTAATCATAGTGACTTGCATATTCAATAAACCACAGATTAGATCTACCGAACTTTCAACACATCAATTAAGCATACCACTAAATATATATGCTACCTTATAGTATATACTAGATTTGCCCATGGGCACGTGCCTACGGCACGTCTTCAGAACGATACAGCATATGAAAAGCCTTGTAAACAGTAAATCAACAATTATATAACTCAAGTTTGATTATATGACAATAATTAGTTGTAAATAAAAGTTCATGTTTTCATTAGTATATATTGAGAAATAATTATAAATTGGGGTATAAAAGTCTATGTTTCATAAGTGTGTGTATATATATATAGAGGGAGAGAGAATTAAATAAATAAAGGAGTTGTTTTGGGGGAGATTTGAATTTGAGTTTTGGGGGAAAACTGTTGGGGGAGAAATGTGTTTTGTGATGTTAGATCTGGGCCTTTGATTTTGGGGGGGTTGAAGGAGAGCCACTTGATAGCTTTCTTTGTGTTTTATTATATAGATATCGTTCACATGCGACTATTTTTTGTACAGTTGTAAATTAATGATAATTATAATATTTTTAATGATTAAGAAAAATTTACAGACACATTTTTACATGCTAATAATTTATAGCATTACTTAGACCAACATAACATGCATGCATTTTGATGATGGTGAAAATCGCAGCAAATCTGGGTCGTACGATTCTAGCACAGATCTCAAAGCTTATACAGAAAGATTAACCATAATGGGTTTCTTTAACAGGTCAGGGCCTTCTCCAGGCTCCTCCACAAGATATGGGCTTCTTTCAAGCCCATAAAAGTGACAGACTAGGCCCACTAGGAGAGACACCCAGCCCATGAAGGCTAGGAGTCAAATCTCTTATCCCCTAATAAGAGAACTTATCTCCTGAGGGGGAGAAACATAAAGGAGATAAGGAATTCATATCGATCCAACGGATTTAGATCGATCTCTTGATATGTTTCTCAGACCTATAAATACCCTCCCCCCTCCACAGTCAAAGGGTAATCAACAAATCGCCAGTTTCTCTCTCAAACTCTCTTTCTCTCTCTGGTCCTGACTTGAGCGTTGGAGGGTTTGTCGTCGGAGCCAACCCCCGGTGTTTCGGACTTTTTGCAGGTTTATCGGCCGCATCAGTAACCGTCAGATTCAGATCACGGTGGTCAGTCAGCGATTCAGATTCAATCTCAGGAGCTCTAACTCCATTTCACGGCAAAGATCAAAGGTCAGATATTTAGTAGTTTCCATTAAATAAGAACTCACTATCTGTTTGCTCCCACACCAAAATAAGCAACAACACATTTATTTTGTCTGTTGCTACCATTGGGTCAAAATAATCAACCTATTTCTAGTTGAAATAACACCCGAACTGAGGCATCCCGCTTTAGGACATCAAGCAAACTAGACAACTTATTTTTCTAGACAAAGACCAAGGCAATCCTCCTCTCATAGAGGGTGCACCACAATAAGGAGCCCAACTCATGAGAGTCAAAAGCTTCTTGTGCAGAACAAAGGGGAAAATGCCCCAGTCACTTGAGCCGAATTGGATATGTTCAAGCTCGACATCCTCCAAGCTATCCAAGGAAGTCAATATCTGGGCCAGCCCCACAACGAAGGTTCCACCGACACAACTGGGTCCCAGGGAAAGGACGACCGAGTACTTTTCCGTATCCAAGAAGTAGAAGACCGTCTAGAGCAGATGAAGAATGAGAGAAACCGCTCCGGTAGGGCCTACTGCCCTAGTCGACCTCCTTTCAGCAAAGCCATCCTCGATGCACCCATCCCAAGGGACTTCAAGACCCCTCAATTTGAATCCTACAATGGAGAATCAGACCCGACTGACCATATCGAGAGTTTCAAAATACTCATGATGGTCTTCAACGCCACCGATGCACTCGTGTGTCGAACATTCCCCGCCACACTGAAAGGATCAGCAAGGGAATAGTATTCACGTCTGACTCCAGAATCAATATTCTCTTTCGATCAGCTCGAGGAGCTTTTCATTGCGCACTTCGTTGCTAATCGCAAGATTGAAAAACAAGTGCCTCCCTGTTAGAACTGAAACAAAGAGATAGAGAACTGTTGAAAGACTTCGTCAAACACTTTAAGGCAGAAGCAAGGTCAATTTCCACCTTAGACACTTCAGTGGCAGCTACAGCTTTCCACCACAATGTCATACATAATGAACTGAAGGCCTCCTCGAGATTTCACTGAGCTCCTCGAAAGGAGCAAAAAATTGATGAGCACAATATTATTCACATTTTAGAGCAATAACTTTAGTGCAATTAGACATTTAAATGCTCTATATATGGTATTTTACTCTCATTTTCTCTTTTCCACAGGAAACAGCATAAAAGTGCGAAACGAAGCAAATTCAGGATTTCAAGGATGACACATAAGGAACTGAAGAGATCAGTCGACTGATTATGCTACCAGGCGACTGGACAGAGAAGCTGAAGCTGCTCGGCACAGTCGACTCCTCCAACAACAGTCGACTGGGCTGATGAATCATGAAACTACTAAAGTCTCGACACAGTCGACTTATCTCCAACACCAGTCGACTGATCGGCAGCAGAGTCAACAGATAAGATAATTAAAGATTCATCCAAATCCAAATGCAAATCAAAGCAGATACGGAAAGAAAGAAGAAAAGAGAAAGATATATATATCGCCAATCAGATAAGGAAAGAAATAAATAAAAGAAGAGGGCGTTTATGCAAAAGAGTAAAAACCCTAAATCTCTAGCCGTGTTCTATAAATACCAACCAAGATGCAGGGGATAGACGGATGCTCGGAATATCTCAAGACGGCTGGACCAACCAAGAAAGGCTATCAACAGCTAGCATCAAAGAAGGAAGACGATTGCTGATTGGGCTCAAGATCAATATCATACAAATCAGTGTTCTTCTATTCTTCTCTTTATTTTCATTGTAGTCATGAACTCTATTATATTAATCAATAAAGGTTGTATTATGTGCAACTAATTTAATAGTTGGGTAGATCGAAACCGTAGTCATGTGATGCTTATATTTTTCTAAATGCTACGTTATTGCTTATTGATTAAATCTGAGGGTATTGGAATAGATTTATAGTAATCAAACTAGTTCAGAAACCTAGGGCAGTCGACTGAAGTGACAGCCAGGAGACTGCAGTCGACTGAAGTGACAGCCAGTCGACTGATCCGAACCTAGGATTATAAGTTTGTGTATTGTAGATCTGAATCTGTTATGTGAGCATATTGAGACGACCCGTATCTCGTGTTCATAACTTGTAACAAAGGAATCTCTAGGGGTTCTTGGTTTAATCAACTTAAGGGATCTAGATCTGATACCAATTTCTAGAACCTTGAGTGTTTGTTCGTTTCCACTGATCTTATGTTTTCTTTAAGTGCAACTTAGTAGATACAATGCTAGACACTTAATGAAAGAAACGAATTAGAGTAGATACCATGCCTAATTCTTGGCTTAGGGAAACAGTACTTTAAGGAGTAGATACCATGCCCTTGAAGGGAACAAACATGAGTAATAAGAGTAGTGGATAACTTCGCATTACTGACTATAGGTGGAAATCAGTGCCCAACTACTTAAATAGATATTAGTGACTCAAATCGTGACACTTCTTAATTTAGTTTTAATCTTTTTATTTCTTTTAGACTTTCAAAACAACTCTTTATGATTTTTATTCTTTTTATTGATTAGTAAGTTAAAGTCTACATTCTCTGTGGGATCGACCCTTACTATTGCTACGCTTTGTCAAACGATTCGTGCACTTGCGAGGTTTTTAATTTGTGTCTAGTTTTATCTATATATTTAGGTATCTAGAAACCAACAACAAAAATACATCAGGGTCGAGGAAGCTCTCAATCCACAAGCCAAGAAAAAGTCACCTTCCGGGAACAAACGGAAGAATGCAAGTGAGGAAACACTCAAGAAGTTCCTGAAAAACGGTGCAAGCCAACGCCGTCCTCCTCTAACACCTCGCTTCGATAAGTTTACTCCCTTGAACACGAGTGTGTTTGCCATCCTTAAGGCAGTTGAAAAGGATGGGATAGTTCGTCCTCCTCCCAAAATGACAATGGCCATCAAGAGAAGAGACAAGGGCCTGTGGTGCGCATTTCACAGAGGCCATGGACATACTACCAACAAATGTAGGGCCCTCAAAGAAGAAATTGAAGACCTGATTCAGAGGGGCTATCTCTCTAATTTTGTCCAACGAAATAATAACACCGAAACCCCTCCGCCAAGGGGGGGCTAATAACGTCCAGAAAGGCCTTCTGAATAACGAGACTCCGAGCACATGGCTACACACCATTCATGGAAGACCTATAGGGGGAGATTCTAACTCCTCCCGCAAAGCCTTCACAAGGAAAGTTAATTCAGTACATAACACTCCACCCCCAAAGGGTTCGGGCCTCTCTGTATCCTTCTCCGATAAAGATCTTAAGGGCGTCAAAATACCTCATTGCGATGCATTGGTTATCAATCTAGGCATGGCAAATCATGAGGTGCGATGTGTCCTCATAGACAACGGCAGCCCCGTAAACATTCTCTTCATGGCTGCATTTGATGCTCTAAAGCTCTCGTGAGATCGACTGAAGCCAGTCAGCTATACACTTCACGGCTTTTCAGGTGCACCTGTCCAAGTCAAGGGCATTGTCACACTCGAGGTGACAGCAAGGAAAGCCCCAACAACTCGGACGGAAGCATTAGACTTCTTGGTAGTCAGCATCAAATCCGTGTACAATGCCATATTCGGCTGCCCAGGCCTGGCAGCTTTTCATGCAGTCGCCTCTGCGTTTCACATGAAAATGAAATTCCCAGCTCTAGCAGGCATATGTCTGGTTGTGGGAAGCCAACAGGCAGTGCGGGCATGCTACATTGCTACCATGTGGGGCTCAGTTCTCCCCTTCCATGCTGCAGAGCTACTACCAGAAAATAATCACAGTAACACCGACCCTGTAAACAGGGTCGAAGCTACTGGACTGGTCAGCCAAATCGAGAATTTTCAAAATTTTCAAGTTATCTCCTCCTAGTTCCGAGTGTGTCATCATCAGAATGCAACAATAAACCTAAATCCACTCGCAGCTACAAGAAGAAACAGTCCTGCCAATGCTCATCACTGCACCAAAAGGCCTCCCCTTCTCCCTACACATCCAGGGGAGGCTCACTTCAAAACAAACGACTCCAGGCAAGGTCTACCAAGTTGTTCGGCTTTCGGCTCACTAATTTGAAGACCCGAGAGGCAAGGAAATGATAGCAGGGACTCAAAATGAGAAACACCTCATGGATTACGACAAGAGCGTTTGAAACGCCCTCTTCTAACAGTAGAATTTTTAAAACTTGTAATAAAGGTCAGCCACTAGAGCAGTCATTTATTTTTCCATTCAATAAAGACCGCTTTCACTAACGGTCATACATGTAATAAGGTCCAGCCATTAGAACATCCCATTAGTTTATTTTTCAATAAAATTAGCTAGTTTATTCTTAAACATCTTGTTCAATTTCATTAAAGCAAACAACGAGATAAACGCCCAACTTACACTTAGAGCGGAGCTAAAAACTCGTTACAAGCTTTCCATAAGACGGATTCGGAGTCCATACCCATGGTTCGATGTTACTCTAGCAATTTGCAATAAAGCAAGTTCAGAGTTCACTTTACCATTCGATCTGCTCCTACAATCCATTAGCGCCTCCACGACCGGTTCGGAGTCCATACCCATAGCTCGAAGATACTCTAGCAATTTGCAAAGAAGCAAGTTCATAGTGCACTTCTCCATTCGATCTGCTCCTGCAACATGTTAATACTTAAAATAACAAGTTCGGAATCCATATTCATGGCTCGGAGTTACTTTAGCAACCTGCAAGTAAGCATGTTCAAAGTTCAACTTGTCATTCGACCTGTTCCTGAAACTAGTTAAAATTCCTTGAAGACAAATTAGGAGGTCCAAAATCGTGGATCGTAATTGCTCCAGTATCACTTGTAAAAAGCAACACTTAGAGTTCAACTCACCACTCGATGTGACTCTCACAATTTGTTGGAGAACCCATACACCAAGTTTGGAAAATGACTTTCCCTCGGAGTTGCTCCTACAACTAGCTGAGTTCAAGGCAGAGAAGTTATAAAGTCAGTCACACACCGTCGACAGTTCGTTAGCTATACGCAACAGACCTGAGGCCCTATTATTTAGCTACAAAGAACCCAGTCGATGGCACATTGATCTTGACAGCAAGAATCAAGCATATGAAAAGAATTCTTCAAATCACAGGACTATTGCAAATCTATGCATTCAGATCTAGCGTCACTACAAATATCGACAAACCCGGTCGAACACTTTGTTAGCTCCAAACAACGAGTTCAACATACTGCCCTCCATTTAACTCCAATAATAACTCGTTGGCCCCAATCAACGAGTTCAACAATCTGATCACCACTCAAGCTCCATCAGCGACTTGTTGACTCAGAACAATGGCTTCAACATCTCGCTCACCGCTTTTCACTCAGGGAGAATCCCACCAACAACCCCATAACTAGCATTGGTATCGGGTCAGGTCGGGTCGGGTCCTTCACTACCCGGACCCGGATCCGGACCCGTGAGGACCGAGTCCGGTTCTGGGTTCGGGTCCAATTAAAATATTCCTACCCATTCGGGTATGGCGGGAGTGTGAGCGGCGAGCGGAGGTGGCGAGTGGAGGATTTAGAATAGAGGAGACAAGAAAAAGACATGAGTTTTGAGTTTGGAAGAGGAAGATTTAGAATTGAGGAGGAAGAAAGGGAGGGATGAGGATATAATATTTATTTTTATGTTGTTTTTCTTGGGTTTTTTAAACAGGTCTGGGTCCGGGTCGGGTCTCTTTTGAGCAGATCTAGGCCTAGACCCAAAAGTACAATAGGTCCCATTTTAGGACCCGGACCCAGACCCAGATAGGCCGGGTCAGGTCCGGGTCGAATCCGAGTTTCGGGTATTTATACCAATGCTACCCATAACTTCATGCAAAAGGTTAAGTCCCTAATGCCGGGCTCAGAACTGACCCCCAAACATGCCGGATCAAATGGAAAGATTTACGTTCAACTCTGTTACGCACTGTCGACAGTTCGTTAGCTATACACAATAGACTTAAAGCCCTGTTATTTAGCTAGAAAGAATTCAATCGATGTTTCATCAATATCGACAACAAGGTGCACCATAAGGATTAAGCACACAAAGAGATTTTGTCACGCCCCGCTTTCTAGAATACGAAAATACGGCACGCAACTAAGGCCTAGCGAATAATATATTCACATCATTCATAAGCTATTATAATCAACTCAACAATATAAAATAAATACAACCACACAGACAAATTTTATAAGCACATAAATATGGATAACATAAATAAATCATGCAATAGTCCATACATAACCAACATCCAGAAATAAATACTACGGGACAATATGCCCGGAATACAGAGTTGCAATAAGCAAATATAACTGAAAGTAAAAACATAAAGAAGTAAAGCAGAGTGGAGTCCATCTGCATTTTCAGAACACCTGGTCATTGACTCCTTCTGGTAGTTCCTCTTCCACTGCTGTATATTCATCAATTCAAATTTGGGAAAGAGAGCACCCGTTAGAGCAAGTAACGGGCAGCAAGCTGCACAAGTAAGTGACAAGGATAGGAATATAACAAGATAATCAAGTATATGGAAAATGAATCATATAATAGGAAGATACCACATGTAAATGAAGATCATGCAAATTCAACTTATAAACAAGAATAATGAGACTGGTACTGAGTATATAACATGTAAACAGGAATAATGAAGTAGTAGACAAGAATCATATACTTGTAACGGGACATGCAACATGTGATAGGAATATGCAAGTGCTCAGTGTCAACGTAAGTCTATTCATTTAATCCATCCTAGCTAATGCACGCGATCCTTCGTCCCATACCACAGGTCGGGTGCATACAAGCATGTTACGTTTAGAAACTACTGGCAAATTATACAGGGTCAAGTACTCAGAAATCAGGTACTTAAGTAATGGAGCCTAGAGGTGGCCCCCATCACCCATAACGTGGCACTTAGTTCTTACGTGACACTTAGTTCCATACGACTTGTAATCTTGTGTTCATGTAATGGAGACTAGATGTGGCCCCCGTAGAGGCTAGAGGTGGGCCCCGTCACCCATGATGAGGTACATAGTTCCATCTAACTTGTAACCATACATCATCATCTCGGGAAACACTGGCCCCCTGCCGAGTACAATTTCCTATATATTGCACTACTAAGTCTTTCCCTTAAACCTCGGCTTGATACTTATTCATTTATAGTAATTAAACATGGTGCAACAATGGGGACAGAGTTGGGACATAATCAGGTAGGTACCAATGGTTATGTGATGTGTTTCAAGTCATAAGTGCAAGAAATAACATATTCACGTATAAACAATTTCAAGTCACAAGTCTGGGCAGTCAGACATTAGTGCACAAAGATCAACTTTCCCACTGCCATAGGAAAGCAAATCTGGTTCCGTCAAGGATTCTAGAAACTAGACTCATTGCCAGTTCCAGCACATATACATGCGATGTATTAAAAATACAGAAACTAGACAAATAACCTTGTTCTTTACTGATTATATGTTCATGCAGCATGTAGGAGTTAAATGCTTATAAACAAAAGTAAGAATCATTTAAAAATTTCATAAAATCATATTTAAACTCTTAACAGTGTTAAATATCAGTGCAATTTATCTCAAATTTTAATACCTAAATTAATCTACTGATCCAGCTAATAAAGCAGGGTGATGTATATTTTAGACCGCATTCTGGAATTCAGACGTCACTGTACGAAAATATGAATATCTCGCAATTGGTAGGTCGAATTGCAAGACTGTTAGATGATATAGATTCTAGACACAGGGCTATAATTCTCATTCAATAAGCTTTAATCAATGACCAATAGAATCAGGTCGAAAATGAGGTTCTTTACTGAACTAGCATGCAGACAGCAATCTAGAATCATGTTTGCATTAATATATTAAGTCAGAAAAATTATCAAATAAATCTATAAAAATTTAGGGTGATTCCTAATCATGTATAGTCATGTTCAGATTAATATCAAGTCAAATTTTACTGTTAGCATCTATTTTAATCAATAATTCATGCCAATATTCTTGTAATCAAAAGTCTGGAATTTTGCAACCCAACAGCATTAAAAGTGTGATATCTTATAAAATACACATCGAATTTCAGATCAATCAAAATTTTTGGAAAGTAGACTCATGGAGCTACAGAAGCTATTCACAATGTTTTATCAAATTCACACAACAAGTGATTCAAAACTTCAATACAATATCAAATAGGCAGCAGGCTAGCAAGCAATTTCATGTTAACTGTCGACTATTTAAATATGAAAGTATACGATTCCATGGCAATTAATTTACAGAAATTCTACTTGATTATTAGGATGAGATTTTTACAATTACGAGGCATTTCATGGTAGTTAGTTCCCAAAAATAATATGCAATTAGAAGCATTCAAATCAACAATTATTCGATCACCTATTTATAAACATTTGAATATATGTTTCCAATTCTTATGTTCGTGTAGTGAATATGATGTCAAAGAGTATTCATGATTGAATTACGAGTTATGAGATCAACAATAATTCAGGGGGATAATAGATATTAACGGGTAATCAACAAGTTCAAGGGATGAAAGACGAGACTACCTCACGACGGATCAATAAAAGGTCTACTTACGGGATTCAAAACAAAGCTTGTACGGGAACAAAATGATGTACAAGAGAAACTTGCCTTAATATGACGACGATACCAATTATAAGAATAACGGGATTAGGATCCCGGGTAATGAAGCACGTGCAAGTTATGTGCACGGAGACACGTGGACAAAGAGATAGCAACACAGCAAACACACAACAGTAAATACAACAGCAAGGCAACAAAATAGCAATGGCGGCAACCCAGAGAATTTGGCACTTACTTCGATGATAATGGGCTGGAATACCAGTCGACAGGGCTTGGTGGTCGGGGGAGAGGACAAGACAATGAGATAGCGTGGAGATCGCTGTGGTGTGGACGGGGAAGACGAGGAGGCAGTGATGGGTACTTTGGCGGCAGGAGGTCGACGACAGAGGATAAGGATGATGGTGCAGATGGTGGGAGTCGATGGAGATGGCAAGGTGATCGAGCGGTGCTGGAGGTCGCAAGGATGAGAGTGGATGGGTTAGAAGGTTGCAGTAAGGGACGGCATAAGGGATGTTAGGAGGAAGATGGGGATGGTGGTGCTGTGAGGTTGAAGGTGAGGTGGATGACGAAGGTTGGGCGACGAGGGTGGCGAAGGTGATGAAGGTGAGCGGGAGGCCAGTGGTAGATGGGTTTCAACAAAGGCGCAAGGATGGGGACGATGAATAAGTGAAGGAGGAAGATGGTGATTGGGGGGTTGCACAGTGAAGGGAAAAGAAGGGTTGGGGTTTGGAGGTTTGAACAGTAATGGGGTTTTGGGATTTTGTATAGGGGAGAAGGTGAAGAGGTTAGAGTTTTTACTGTTGGGATAAGAATAGGGAGAGAGAATCAGAGGATTAATAGAGGTGGTTAGGATTAGTGGGGGAGTGTGAAAGAGATTTGAGGGAGAACGTGAGAGACTTGTTGATCTGGTTAATAGGCAGATAGGAGGAAAACTTTTGGTTTGGGTTAATGGGTTTAATTAGGTATCCAAAGAAGATCCAATAGTGGTATGGGCTTCAATAGCTGGGCTCCAGAATTAAATAAAATAAAAATACTAATATTGGGCTGGGTTGGGCTTGGGATTGGGTTCAAAGGAAATAAAATAAGAGAAATACAACTCAGATTCAAGAGAATGAATAAAATTGCATTTAAAAATAGAATTTACAAGAATACAATGGCAGGGAATATTACAATCCAGTACAATCAAAATGGGGGTTACGGATTTCATCAATCATAGAACTATCACAGACCCATATGTTCAGATCCAGTACTACTATAGATATTTACAAGTACAAAATTATGAATCATACAATTCAATCTACGACTCCGTGGACGAGGGAAGTTGTTCCTAAGAGATACGAGCCTCCTTGTGAGTTTCCTGACGGCCATCACTTTTTCTTAACCGCCAGCATCTTTGACGGAAAACGTTGATCCCATGTATTGAGATTGCTGGTCGGCATACGAAGCGCGTGATTCTCCACCAACCAAAGCTAAACTCAACGAAGCAGACACGCCACTCTAGGCTTCTCCGAGATGTCGAGGGAGGAATTGCACTATCGAGGCCACTCCCCCAACGATCGAGCCAACTCCTCCAACCGTTGCACTCCCTTTCGCATTAGCCATGGTTCCCTTCTTCACTTCAACCATTGTTCCCTTTTTCGCACCGATGATGTGCGAGATGCTTGCCGTTCGTAAGCCATCAAGTCTTGCTTGAAGACGATACAACTCCAAGTCTTTCTCAACAACTACTTCCCTGAGAATAGCACACTTTCCAATACTATCTTTAGTCACTTTTGGAGGCAGGGGCAAGTTGGTAAGACAATCGGCACACAGGAGTGCTAACTCGCAATCCCTCTCGATAAGCACCAACTTAAGGCAAACAGAAGCCAACCATCCGTCCTCCGATTGAACACGCAAACGGTCAACAGCCAATTATGTTATGCGTAGTTGCTTGTAAAGGCACTCAACCTCATCACTACGGGGTTTCTCACCTGTTCCCACGATCATCTGTCAACAATTCCAAAAGCATGGTCAAGCAAAAAGACAAAAGAATAGGTGCCACGGTCAAGCATCAGTTCAAAGTACATCAACGCAATGTGACAAACGATAATAAATCTGGAAGATAGTTTTTCAACCACTAAAATGAAGATACAGGATGTAGTGGCCAGTCCGCAATTAAGCATCACAGAATGTAACGCCCCAGGTTCCCAATACCCGGAACCCGTGGCACAAGCTAAAATCTTTCCTTCAAATGAGTCACAACACACAAAATCATAGGAAATTAAAAACTTTTATTAAATCATATTGTTTACAATGTCCAATGATTACAACAATTACAATTAATTGGTACAACATGAATATACAGTAAAACTAGAAAGTAACTTTCACTTGGATGCTTCCCGCGGCTTGAGTTCTCCTTCGCGCTCCCTAAACTGCAATCCTGCAACTAGCTAGACTGTGGGCACGTCAGTTGAATACAACTGACGCAATGTTATATACAGCTATCCTCTTTATGCTATAATATAGCGATTCCAACCTCAACAACCAATATTTGATGCAAAGGAAAAAGTGATGTCAAACAAGTGTCGATGTATGCCATGGCCTAATCTAATGCACAAAACAAAGAATGCACACGATGCACTTACTCTAATGCAATTCATTTAGGAACGTATGCATCCCATACTACATACTTCCCCAAAATCAACTTCAATGAAAACGTATGCATCCCATACTACAGACTTCCCAAAGAGTTCGCCTCTCTTGATTCTAGGGTTCGATCCCTCGTCATGCATCCTACTCTTGTACTTGTCATGTTCCTAATAGATTTACCATGTCTGAGGAGATTGCAGTTATTCCATCCCGTCCGTTACTGCAGTCACTATAGTGGTGATCGCGTTTGCCACATAGTGCCCAGTGCCCGGTGCCCGGACCCCACTGAAAAGCCACGACAAACTTACAAGTACAAACCCATGCACCCATGACGTCAAGATCCACGAGACAGCAGCCCCATAATCCGTTCGTGTCCACACACATAAGAACATAACAGCCTCGATGGTCAAATCCCCCTATCCGACAGGAGTTTCTCTCCCGTTCTTTACCCCGTCTCTTCAGGAATTAACAGATCGAGATGCGAGATTCGTGATCTCAATACCTGAGAACACAATCTGTATACCTACGATTGGAAAAGTACAACACCCGAATTTGGTCTGCTAGTACTAGTGCAAGTCCTTACCAACCAACCAACAACCAATCTAGTCCGAGAACATAATCAAGGTCAAAATACTAAAGCTAGATCAAAACTAGAACCACAGCTAAGAATGAGGTTAATTACACAATTATTACCCATTCATCCGATTTCCTTAATTCTACGACTCTAGTCAATCTCTAATTCTTTTTCCTTAACTCATTAGAAGTATGAATTATTAGGTGAGTCTAGGTCTATTTCATTTTAACCAATTTTCATAGTTAGGCGATTTATCAAGTATTTCCAAGCCCTAACTTAGTAAACAACTTTGGTTATTATGATCACTAGGTAAATTCTATTTGTAGGCTCTTTTATTGAACCTAACTCTCTTCTTGAACTTCACCCAATCCACACTGGGGTCTAAACTTGGTTCTCAAGCCCGGCCCACAACATGGGCCCGCAAAAACTGGCGAATCGACCACATCATTCGCCACCACCCGTCACATTTGGAGGCACGCTACCTCGGCCCATAGCAAGTCGCTGCTCCCACTAATCATTGCGCTCCATGTCTTCCCAATAAGTGGTAGCTCCTACGATGCCAGATTCCCTCCTTCGACGGTGAGCACGTCGGTGCCCGTGTCGTCGCTCCCACACGTTTGGGGTCACGGGTTCCTATCTACCCGCCACAATTTTATCTATATGGACCAAGTCCTAGGGCTCACCATTCTATCAAGATGACCCTAATTTCATATACAGTGTAAATTCCAAATTGAGGCATCGTGAATGGGGGGGGGGGGGGGGGGGGGGGGAAATCTATCCCAATCCCAACAACAATCACACAATTTATCTATCTCAACTCTATTCTAGTCCATCACTAAGGACCTAGAAATAACCATGTCATGACTAAGATGACCTAAATTGGTCTACAATCCTTTCACATTAGTACTCAAACTCACTAAGGCTTATAAATAACATCTACAGCCCTCAATTAGTCAAACAAGGCTCCATCACCTCCAAGTCACTTCAAACAGTAAACTGGGGTTCGGGTCTGACAGAACCAGTACACTATAAAAATCATATAAAATAGCACACTGCACCAAATTTTGCATTCCTAGGCTTTATGGAAATCTCTAGGTGTGCTATATAACTTCCTAGTTTAACACTTTTACTAATTCGGATGTTACAAACTCAAAAACTTGGTTCTTTAACATGCAGAAAAAACACTTCCAGAGCAAAACACTGTGTGCACAGTGTTAAATTCAAATTCTTATATATATCAAATGTTACTTGATTGACATGAAATTTAACAATCAAGCACATAACATATATTCACAACACATATCCAAAATTCAAGTCATTTCATAAATTAGATCTTGAGTTATGCATTTTTTATTAACACCCAAAACAGTGCATTCAACAACTGCAGTTCTGTTTATCATTTCGACTAGCTCAATTTGCATGAATTAATTACCATAGCTATAATGGTCCAAATTGCATGAAATTTGAAACTTAATCTCTATATAGATAATAGAATAACATAAATTAATTTCAAGTCATTACCATAAGTACACAGTGAGTTCTATGTATTTTAACTTACAATAGTAACATGCAGCAAGATCTGTTCTGTTTTTGACCAACATGCAAGTTCGTATTTTATTTAATTAGCAGGAAAAATCATAAACATCCAAAAAAATTACTGAAGGTGTACGAAACATATATGATCATCCCCTAAAATTTCAAGTTAATATAACCAGTAGTTTTTAATTTATGAGCTACGAACTAACAGCAAAGATTTCAGTTTTCAACAGGATTTTCTATTTTAGATTTCTTAACACAAACAGAGTTATTAATGTTCAATCTATAGCATGCATGTCATTTTTAGCCACTACAATCATCATTCAACAAGAAAAGAACAATCATAGCGATTAGAAACACCCACCTTGTAGTGTTGCTTGTAGTTAAAATGGCTTGGTCTAGCTCTTCTTGAATCACCCCTCCAAGCTTGACTCCTTCTTCTCCTCTTGTTCTCTTTCCTTAGCTCTCCCTCTCTCTTTCTCTTCTTTTTCTCTTGGAAAAATTTCAGAACTTTTTATATTAGGAGAGTGTGGGAGAGTTAGATAAAGAGGAACAAAGGGGGGGAGGTAAGGCCAGGTGTCCAAGTGGTTTTTCTAAAACCACTTGCTCTTGTGCCTAGTTTTGATCATGGTTTGATTTGGACCATTGGATCATGGATGAGAGTTGATAGAGGACTAGATCTTTGTGCATGCAAAGGGTATGTTGATTTGTATTTTTAATAAATATAACACAAGTACATTATCATGTACAAGTACAATTTACTCGTATACACATACATATACATGTATAAAACTAGTTGGAAATAAAATTCCAAAAATATAATTTTATTTATAATAAAAATTTAGTTTGTGTTCAAATCATGTGTAAAAATCAAGGTTGTTACACAGAAAGTAGCTACATGTAACACCCCGTACTTAAGCGGGTATATATATACTATTATATAGAAATATGTAATAAATTATATATATAATATATAGTATGAGATGAGAAGTTGGTTGGTTGGCCTATAGGACTTCTATGGGCTATGAGACTAATTGGAATTAATTAAGAGCCTATAGAAAGTGCCTATGGGGCTTAGGCATTAATGAATGAAAATAAAATGAAAAGAAAAGAATGTTGAAAGAAGTGGCTCCATGCATACATGGATGGTGATGTGGCTAGGTAGGGTGGATTAGTCCTACATCGATGAAGGGGTTGGATATATTAGAGTATATATTAGGAATACCATATGATAAAGGTACTTAATGGGTATACCTCCCTTTTGATGGTGTCTATGGTGGGCGTGGCTAGAATTTTGTGTCCGTTCTTTCGCATGCGAGCACACGTAGCCTTGTGCGCAGCTAAGCCGAGTCCGGAGCGTTACACTACAAGTTCGAAACAAAGACAAATAAAAAAAGCCTGAAAGAAAAAAGGCATAACAAGGTGAAACAAGTATTCACCTGCTTCAGTGCCACCACGGACAAGGAACACCCCAGCTGCTTCCTTCCCCTTATTCTTCTT
Organism: Hemerocallis citrina; assembly: GCA_017893485.1. NCBI lineage: Eukaryota > Viridiplantae > Streptophyta > Magnoliopsida > Asparagales > Asphodelaceae > Hemerocallis > Hemerocallis citrina. The sequence continues at coordinate 284,329,142 of CM030358.1, forward strand.
TCCAGAGCCACTCCTCATGCTGCCCGCAAGAGTACCGATCCCGCCATCATCCTCCCTGCCCGTATCAAGGGGCTCGCCAGGTCGGAGAGTCACATGGTAGCCTTTCCCATCGAAACCGGAAACACGCTCCGCCACGTGTAAAATTGCTGCGGCATAAGACTTGAACATCACCCCCTGCAGTTTGGACTTACACTCAACATGAACCTTGGCCACCTCGACCTTCACCTCTTAGGCTGCATCAGTGTGTGCCTTCTCAAACTCTAGTAGAAGGTCGGCGTTCCTCTTCTCCAATGCCTTCTCTCTCTCCTTCGACACCTCTACCTCAAGGTGCATCTCCTTCTTACTCGATGAAAATGCCTACAACTCATGGCGCGCCTCCATTTCCTTCTTCCTCAGCTCCTCCAACTTCATCTTTGAATCCTTGACGGCCTTTTTCTTGTCCTTCTCGGTGCAAGAGATACAGGCCCTCAGGTTCTTCTCCTCGGTCACATAGAAGTCAACCAGATGCCCGAAGTGACATCTCCTGAAACAAGGAGAAAATGGTTAAAATATAATAATGCAAGAAAGTAAAGTGCAAGAAAAGGAACAAAGGGAACTAAATCATACCGTCATGTGTGCTCTCGTAATCTCCAGAATAGATCTCTCGGGGGGGCTCCATCTTTAGCCTCTCTCTGTCAGCTGGAGTAGGAATGTGGTGGCTGGCGTCGAAGCACGCAGCGAAGTTTCCCAAAAAGCTCTCCTGGGGTTTCACATTCCAGTCAGGAGTATAGATCATGTCCCACATGTCAACAAGTGTCGCGACAGCAATAGCAGTCAGAGGAGCCAACGCGGCACTCGCCACGATCGCATCCAAGGAAGAACCTGCATCAGCAACAAGTGGCACCTCTGAAGGGGGCTCAGTCTGCATGGCAGGGGTCAAGGGCGACAAGTCCTGGGAGGGAGAAGGATGCGTAGCCGACCTCTTCCGCTTCTTCAACTCATCATTCCTCTCGTTATGTAGCGCATCCCAGTCCGCCAGAATGTCTTCTTAATCCATGCCTGTTCTTCCTGTAAGGTGAAACAACAAGGAGTTAAAACTCGTAAAACCAATTGAAAGCAACAAAGGCATGGATAAAACGACGAGAAAGCAACAACGGTAAAATCGTACTAGAAACAGCCAGGCCAAGACCACCTTAGAAGAGTACTTCGTCAGTGATATCTTGCCATGCCAACACCTTCAGTCCAAGAAAGGCATCACTAACGCTCTTCTCTTCCAAGGTCATCACCGGCTCCGCTCTCACCACCGAGGAAACCATTCTCCTCCATGTAATGGGGATTCCCCATGACTCAGCACTGCGAACAACAAGAAATTTCTCCTTCCAACATCTAATTGAACGAGGAGCATCGACTAACCCCGGATTCCTACGAGAGCTAAGGTACCAATGCTCCTCCACTTTGCTAAGTTGGATGAGTTTGAAATGACTTCTAAACACCACAAGACCCGGCTCAGCTCCGAGCCGGCGACACTGTAAGAAAATTCTGACAACGTGTCTCTATGTGTTCGGAACCAGCTACACCGAACACAGCCGATACCGGTTGAGCACCTTTTTAACAAAGGGGTGAAGGGGCTAGCGAAGCCCCGCGAAGAAGGTATTGTACGGAAAGAAACAAATTCCTCAGACATGGTGTAGCAGGCCCTAACTCCAGGACCTGGCAGGAGTAAGGTGTACTAGTAAGGAATCTCAATGCCCGTTCTAAACACGACGAGATCCTCTCGTGTAAGGATGGTGGTGGCATAATCAGCCTCAGTAGTGTAAACGGGCTCTAGCTCGTCATATTCCATACCACTCCTAAAAAACTCTCGGTCAACTACAGGATACTCCCTAATCAGTTCAGGGACTAAGAACAATGGGGTCTTAAGTGCGCATCCCCTATTTCTCTCAGGCTCGATGATCATTTCCACAATAGTGGAATGACCGGCTACATCACACCCACTCTCCCCTCTAGCCAATAAGACTAGCTGACATGGAAGAAGCACGCGTTGACAAAATGCTGAACATAATGAACGATGATCGTGAAAATGTTACATAGTCAATGTAATGGCAACGATACATCTACAACCAGAAACTAGCACCATCGTCAAACACTAGATGAACCACCAGCCCTGCTTGGTGAAACACCACAACTTCTAGAGAGAGAAGCTCTCAAAATTTTCTAGAGAGAGAGAGAACTAATGGGATAAATGAGGGAGAGGGGGATGAAACCCCCTTCTATTTATAGAGACTTAAGACCAAGTTGCCGCGTGGCGATAACCTAGCCACCCACATGATCTGACGGTCGGATCACACTCTACCAGAATCAATAAGTACAGGTTTTTGGTAACAAGACAGTCAATCGGCAAAACGAGCGAACGTCACAACGCTCAGCCAAGGAAAGAAGCCATCCTGATGGGGAGAACAATTTCACAAACTCCCGATGGGCATGATGAGGTGAAAAATCTCGCAAACACTTGGTGGGCGTGATGAGGTGAACATTCTCGCATACACTTGGTAGGCATGATGAGGTGAAACATTCTCGCATACACTTGGTGGGCGTGATGAGGTGAACAATCTCGCAAACACTTGGTGGGCGTGATGAGGAGAAAATTTTCACAAACACTTGGTGGGTGTAATGAGGTGAACAATTTCACAAACACTTGGTGGGCGTGATGGGGTAAACAATTTCACAAACACTTGGTGGCCGCCATGTTCACCACCAATAGAAGAAAACCCATCACCAACCAAGCTTCCATGTGACTAAGTCTACCTACACTGCGGAGTCCCCCAAGACCGTACAAGTTCAAACCCAAAAAATGAACACAAAAAAAGGAAGGAAGCTCATGTTCTGAAAGACAGCAAGGGAATGCGTCGGGTCGCAAAAGTCGGACCCGCATGCTCTGAAACCCAAGTGCTTAATACTTAATGGGTCTGCGGGTATGGGTTTCGAACCCGCAACTCCAAACTCAGAAACACCTCTCCATTTTCTTCTTTGAATCCCCTGTTTCTTAAAAACCTCGACTCCGCAGCCGCATCGTTCGATCACTCCCACGACTCGACGGCAAAGTCCCCCCTTCACGTCGTCGCCACACTTTCTAAGGTAAGGGGCCAAAACTCTGTGGAACAGCTAACTCCATAGCTCGGCAAAACACCCCCGTAGCTCGGCGACGCTCGCATCTCCATTGCTCGACGACAATCGAGCCTTCGTAGCTTGGCGAAGTGATCCGTAGCTTGACTAAGTTCAGCTCGACGAAGAAGTCGTAATTCGACGACGAATAAGTCGGTGAAAAATTAAGCACTCGTCCAAGAGAAGAGCTTGATGCCACCGTATCTCGGCTGAAACTCGTCCCCTATAGCTCGATAGCTCGCCTAGCTCTACCACCTTCTCATAGCACGGCGAGATGCTCGAGATTCCATAGCTCGATAGCTCGCCTAGCACTCCCACCCTCTCATAGCTCGACGAGATGCTCAAGATTCGATAGCTCAGCGAGATGCTCAAGATTCGATAGCTCGGCAAAAGAAATAACTCGACGACAACGGCTACGAGCTTCGAAGCTCGACGAACCCAGTAGCTTGGCGAGAAGTTGCTGCCTATAGCTCGACGGCTAAGCATGTAACCCCTGTTTTCCATTTTCTGTATTTTGGGTATATTTTTCTTTTTCTGAGTATTCATTCATATTGTACTCTTATGTTTCTTCTGAACCATGTATTTGTTCTTCGTTCTCAATAATCAATCTATCTGTTTTGCCTTTGACTCTATTTTGTGGCCTTGAATATTTTTTTGATTCAATTTCTCTGTTAAATTATTTGTCTCCATTTAAAATTGTTTGATCCTAATTATTTAATTGTTCATGTCCTATTTTTATTATTTTTCCTATCTCCTTTTGGATCACCCTAATACCCTATTGGATCCTAATAATACCCTAATCCTATATTCTTACTGAATCTTTTGTTTTAACCCAACTAGCCAATACCCTACCCGTTTACCCATTTGCACCCTGTCAACACCTAAACCCTAATATACTCCCACCCTATATATATTTATACATCCACTGTTTCACCCTTCCAACCCTAATAGCTGCTATTACCTTCTCTACTTCATCCCCTACCTCCTTCCAACCCATCACCCCGATCTCTCCTTACCCTGTGTTACCCCCGACCTCCGGATCTCCCGTCCTTCTGCCCTGCCTCCTCCCGTCTCCTCTTTCGTCATCAACAGCCAGCCAGCACCAGCAACATCGCTGTCCCCCCCCCCCCGACCGCAGACACAGCAACGACAGCAGCAGTTACCCCTGTCGCTGCCGGCCGTCGCCTGCCGTCGCCCGTTCTCTCGACGCAATGCACACCCCATGCTGCCTTTGACCACGGATCTTGTGTGCGTCTGTTGATCTCGAGTTTTTGTGTTCGTGGTTCGTGATTCGTTCACTTGTGTTTGTTCACGGGAATCCATTCCTGTTATTCTCTTTCTCTTCGTTGTTTTTGTTGTCAATTTTGAGGCAAGTACCTTGTATTCTTTTTTGCATATACAAGTACTAAATATCGCCTGTAGTGTGGCTTTTGATTCTAAATTCATCTCATGAAAATCCCTTGTTAGATCTTATCGCTATTTTTTGATCCATCCGTAGTCGTCTTTGTCACACACACGATATGAAAAATAATTTAGAAATAATCTAGACTTGATGCATGTATGTATGTTGTTCGTGATCCATGACATGTTGTATGAATCTTGCATGCTTGATGTGTTAGTTGTAGTATCTTGTGGTAGACTTGTAAAACACTCATACCATGTTGTTTTGGACATCTAGTATACCATGTTTTGTATTTTTTTATAATTTGGATTTGTTGCATATGAACCATTTGATTTAATACATGAAAAGATTTCTGTTTTTGCTGTTGACTCGTTTTATTTCAATATTTTAGACCATGTTGAGGTCAGTAAATAAATTTAATTTGTGAATATAAATCGTAGACCTCGTTGTCTATTTTCCAGAATTTCTGACAGATCTCAGTTTCGAATTGTGAGTTGTGAGTTATTGCTATTTTACTACAGACGTGTTAAATATTCCAGATTCGGCTTTTATGTGAAATCTGTAGAGTTATTTATTTTAATACTAATGTTAAAAATAAAATTTGGATCTAATATTTTGCTGGGTATAACTAGACTTAACTGGGATTAATCCTAAATTTTTGTTGATTTATTTGACGACATCTATAAACTATTCTATGCTTGTAAACAACTACTATACTTCAAGAAATTTCATGTTGTTCAGTAAAGAACCATGTTTTCCACATGATTCTATTTGCTGTTGATAAAAATTTTGTAAATACAAAATGTGGACTGTTGTATCTATTTTACTACCCTTTTTACGGATTTGGATTTCGAGTTATACTTTGTAATCTATTGCTATTTTAGTATTGTTGTGTCTAAAGTTTCAGATTTGCAAACTTGTTGTATCTTGTTGTTTTCTGATTTTATTTGACTATATATCTATGTTGGAATATTATGAAATTATATTTGCTGATACTGGACATACTAGGGAATACCCCAGATTTTTTTTGGATTTAATCAGTAAGTTTTTATGCCATTTTCATGCTTGTGAATACAATCTTGTGATTTCTGGCTGAACATGTTTTTTGTGTATAATTCTATTTTGAGCCATGTTTCTGTGATTATTATGTGACTTGTATATATGTGCTGGATTTGGCTGAGATTCTATTTTCTAGATTTTTTGACGGATCCAGATTTGCATGTCAGTGGCAACGGAAATCTGCGATTTGGTGCAGTACTGTCTTACTGTCCAGAACTAGAATTTTCGTTGTCTTAATCTAGTTTGAGTCATTCGTCATCTGTTCGTGTCCCTTATTCAACTTGTACTTTTCCTTTGTTGTCTTGCCATGTTTCTTGACTTGTTTGTGCACGTCCATGCATGCTTGAATATAATAACAAGAAACTAAGACGGGGTTAAAGGGAAAGATCTAATAGTGGAAAGTACAGAAACGTGTACTCGGAAGGGAATCCATAGATCCTACGTGATACTTGATACTTCATGCTTGATACTTGATACATGATTACTCGATATTTGTCCCTGAGTACACTGCCTTCTATGATCCACTATGAAATCTAAAACGTAATTTGCATGAATGTAGCAACCATGTGGTAAAAATTTGGGACGCATGAAGTGCTACCGAGATAGGACTAGATACAAGACTTAAAAATAACATGATCACTTGACACTTGTTACTTGTTACTTATATATGATACTTGATACTTGACACTTGTTACTTGTTACTCGTTTACATACCACTTGACACTTGTTACATGCCACTTGCACCCATTTACCTTGCCATGCTTCTTGTTATGTTCTTGACTTAGAGTTAGTTTCTCTATTTTTTTGTTACATCTTCCATGCTATACTTGCTTCCGCTGTTACTCTATACTTGTCTATTTGTTTCATTCTATACGTGTTGCCTGCACTACAAACGGTCTGTAACTTGTATTGACAGGCGTTTTGTTTCTCTTTCCTTTTTCTACAATTTGATAATTTGTAGACTTTGGTGACCAGCTGCCGGATGGAGTAGGTGATCAAAGATTCTAGTTAGCTGGATTCTTGCTACATTTATTTATTCTTGTTGCTTATTCTAGAATAATTTGTAACTTGTTACTTGGATATTTGTATTGGGCATTTTGTCCAAGACCTGTGTTTTGTTCCAGACTTGATTATTTGAAATTTAGTATTCTTGTTTCTTGTTTCAAGTAATCTTGTTGACTATATTGATTCAGTTATTCATGCATTGTTGATTATTTCTCTTGCATATCTCTTGTTTATTCTTATAATGTTGTAAAGATCCTTACAGCTTATGAATGGTGAAAGCCATTCGCTGGACTTGTGTCACGTATCCGTATTTCGTATTTCCTTTTTGGAAAGCAGGGCGTGATAGAGCAACACCATAGTTTGGCTAGGATCAAAAAGCCCATAGCTCGGCGAAATGGTCGGCCGAGCTAGGGGGACTCCACAATCGTTGCCAGCCCTTGGATCACTCTCTGTGATGAGTGACTCAGACTCATCCACATCACCCTCCATCACACGGTTGAATCACCACCGTTCAAACGCATCAGTGCGCGAGTCAACCCCTGATCAATGACTCCGATTGCACCAAAAATTTTGCTGGGGATCTAATTATTCAATAAAATCCCATAAATTCATTTTAAATTCGAAAAATTAATTTAAAAATCCAAAAATAAGTATATAAATTCGGAAAATTATTGAAAATTTCCAGAAAATTTCGGGAAAAATCCGAAAAATAAGGAATATTCCAGAAAAAATCAGAAAAATCCAAAAAAAAAGGAAAATTCCAGAAAAATCTAGATATATATTTGCAGCCTTCAGAAGCCACTAATCAGTTCCATGTATCTCTAACCACCCTGACAGCTAAGATTGTATTCTAGAGTCCAAAAATAAGGCGTATACTCCCCGAAAGCCAAGAAAATTATCTTCCGGGAGTGGAGGGCTTATGATGATGGTGAAAATCACAGCAAATCAGGATCGTATGATTCTAACACATATCTCAAAGCTTCTACAGAAAGATTAACCATAACGGACCTCTTTAATAGTCTGGACCTTCTCCAGTCTACTCTACAAGACACGGGCTTCTTTCAAGCCCATAAAAAGTGACGGACTAAGCCCACTAGAAAAGACACCCAGCCCATGAAGGCTAAGAGTCAAATCTTTTATCCCCTAACAAGAGAACTTATCTCTTGAGGGGGAAGAAACATAAAGGAGATAAGGAATTCATATCGGTCCAATGGAATTAGATTGATCACTTGATATGTTTCTCATGCCTATAAATGCCCTCCCCCCTCCACGGTCAGAGGGTAATCAATAAATTGCCAGTTTCTCTCTCAAACTCTCTTTCTCTCTTTGGTTCTGACTTGAGCGTCGGAGGGTCTGTCGGAAGAGCTAACCCCCGATGCTTCAGGCTTTTTGCAGGTCCATCAGCCGCATCAGCAACCGTCGAATTCAGGTCACGGTGGTCAGTCAACGATCCAGATTCAATCTCAGGAGCTCTAACTGCATTTCACGACAAAGATCAAAGGTCAGATATTTAGTAGTTTTCATTAAATAAGAACTCATTATTTGTTTGCTCCCACACCAAAATAAGCAGCAACGCATTTATTTTCTCTGCTGCAACCATTGGGTCAAAATTATCAACCTATTTCTAGCTGAAATAACTCCTAATGTCTTTGCAAGCCACCTAGACATCGATAATCAAGATTCAAAAACTAGAAAGCTGGCAACACTCCCACTGTGCCACCATGTTGCTTTTAGGCATATTTTGAAAAAAAGAAAAACACTCCCAACTGTGCCATAGCCATAATTGCATAACTTAAACATGCATTCCAACCCTCGGCAATTTCTCATGTCAACTCAATTCCTTTTTTACTTGGAAAAACAGTTTTTGATTGGGTGAGTACTTGATGTCTTTTAACTTCTCCCTATATATTTTGCTTGAAATATCTCCACGCCACCACGGATGAGCTAGACATTGCAGGGTGAACACTACATGAGTTACCGCCAGGAAATAAAATGTGTCAATTGATGATTCTAATTATAATAGTCCAATTTGAAATTGTTTTTTCTTCGACATAGGTCAATCACAAATAATCAAATTCCATGTAACTCAAATAGCTGATTCTATGTAACTCACCAACAATATTGAACACACTGTTATTTTAGTCATCTTGGTCATTAGCTGCTAGGAATATTCTATTTGTTAGTTGGATTGGCGCAAAAAAGCCCATCCCATCTCTTATTGTAGTTTGGCAAACCCCAAGGAGAGTTGGCATAGCCTATACGGGAAGAATCTTCATATGTGAAAGGATATACACCCTCTTATAAAGGAATTTGTGGAAGGCATTGGATCTATTCCTACTGGATCTATTAGGAATAGATCTCTCCTTCACTCCCTAGATACAGATACGTGGAGGCTAGGCTAAGAAAACACAATGACATATGCATGAGTTGCAATATTCCACATATACAATTGAGATATTAATTCCCATAGAATATCCTCCGAGTTAACCTTGAAAGAGAAAGGATCTCTCTTTCTCGCTCATTTCCATCAACTACTTGAGTTCTAATCTGAGGTCTTGAAGGTGTGAACAGTGTGTGGAGTTCCTCGCCCTGCAGGATCCACCATCATGCGAGAGGTCGATCGTGAGGAGTTCAACGGCTACAAAGGATACCGCTTCCGCTACCATTTCAGCAACTCAATGTAAGACTAACCTGCATGGAGTATCATGCTAGGGTTTATCTATGTGTCCTTATGCATGCATATGATGTTTGTATATGTATAACCGGAAGTAGCTTTAACCCTTACTCAAGCCACTTACTTGCAAATCCTGCAAAACTGTTAAAACTGTGTGTAATACCCCGCAGAATAGCATATGGCTATTTTTACATAGTAATCTGTGCACGTCTAAGTATTGCACACGATTAAATATTTTTCTAATATCAGTTTTAATTGAGAGATTTCAGACATATGAGCTGTTTTGAACCCGATAAGAAAGACTCGGGATATCTTCTCGATTAAACTGTGGATTTGTCCCGATTGTTTTGACCAGATAATTTTCGGGAGAAAAATAGAATTTCTATAAAACATATATTTTTATAGATTTTAATTTATATATATATTGGTCATTTTTAATTTAAACTAGTGCTTGAATTGAATGTGGATTGGAATTGTGCACAAGGGTTAGAATTAGGGTATGATGACCTAGAGTCCCTTGACCTAACCTTGGGTCAGGAACCCTAGCATCATGATGATCTTGGCTTGGATCTTGATGAAGATCCAATGGTGGAGATAATTCACCATGTGTATGTTGACCTTGAGAATGAGAAGTTTCCAAGGAAGTTTTCAAGAAACTTCCAAGATCTTCTAGAAGAGTGTGTTGGCACTCATCTCACCCATTCATCTCCATCTACTCCACTCTACCCCATCCCCACCCTCCATTCAATTCCGGCCTACACCCAAACCATAGCTCCCTCATTCCTATAAAATCCCCATTCCACTCACTCTCTCATTTCTTTCATTCTTCCACTAGTTCTTATTCTTCAAAATAAAAAAATATATATAGAAGAGAGAAAAAGATAAGGAAAGAAAGGTGAATTTTTGAGAGTAGGAGTTGTAGTATAGAAGGAGTAGTGTAGTAGGAGTTGTGGAGCTTCTACAAGAGAAGCAAGTGAGCCAAGGAGAAGAGCAAGCAAGGCTACAAGGAGGTTCTCTTGCGACTTGAAGACGTGGGTGATCTCTCTCAACTCTAAATATTTATTTTTCTTGATGTGTAGGTGAATTCTTAGCTTGTGGTAGTGTTTAGAGAATTTTGATTATCATGTATGATAAGTAGAATGCTAAGAAAAGATGGTTGTATGTTAAGAACAATTTTTCTTGAGCTTTTGTTAAGAAGTATGTTTTTGAGGGTGAGTTTGGAAATTTCTTGCCCTCAAACGGTTCGGAATTTGGGGCTCAAATATGGGGGATTGTTCTTCTATGTATGTATAGCATCCATGAATTTTTTCATAATATTTGGACGCAATTTAGTAGCCCAAACACCGAGTCAAACTCAAGATAGTGAGCAGCTAAAAATGCTGCTGGCTGTGAAAATTTGTTATGTGTTTTTCGATTTTGTAACTCAGTGTGGGTTAGGTATTTTGGTCTGGAAATTTTTGTGAACACTCTTTTATGTGTCTAAAACTATAGTCTTAAATTTCATATTTCTCTGAAGTATTTTGATACCTCAAAGAATTTGTAGAATGGGACTGGTTTGGATAGTGGACCTGAAGCTAACTGTGTTTAGAATCAAGTTCACATGACCATAACTCCTTGTGTGTCTACGATATTGCAATGAAATTTTTGGAGAAGCTTTTGGTATGAGTCTATTTGATTATTCTCAAATTTTAGAATTTTTAGAGTTCATTTGATGAGGTTTCAAAAATAAACCGTATATAGTGGTACAAACCCTGCTAAAAGAGCAGCAGAAATTGTATGCTATGTTTGAGGAGTCATAACTCATTGTGTTATATGAATCTAAATGCAAATTTTGGACACAATGGAGTGGTATATGTATGGTTTAAGAATCTCAAATTTCATGGGCATTGGACTTAAGGAGGATTTGTTATTGAATTTCAAGGTGGACTGGGTTCAGCTGAGCACAAATCGACTAGTCTTTAAAAATGCTGAATTCTGGAATCATTTGTTAAGAATTTAGGAAATTTACCAACTAGAAATTTGTAGTGGGGAGTCATAGCTTTCTAACGAACTGGAATTTTGTAATTCCAGTTTGTAGGCTGAGAGTTATGATTTTTCAAAGACTATGGCAGATTCAGTTTAGTCGAGACCCTGTTTATTGAAGAATCAAAATTTCCCCTGAATGTGTACCTGTTAGAGATTGATGTTTTTGAGGACTTTAGTGATTGAATCTGAGAATATGTTCAACTAGGAAGTTGAAGTAGACACTCCCACCTTTTCATAGAACCCGGAATCGAGTAATTCCGATGATCGAGTAAACTTTTATGATGTTGGAAAGGTGCAGCGAGTGCATGAAGGGACGTACAAGCTGAGAGTGTATGAGGTTTTATGGTGTCAAGATGATTGAATTTGAGAAAATGGTTAACTGGAAAGTTGTAGACTAGGGTCTTAGATTTCCAAAATGGGTAGTATTAAGTAGTTTTGACTTGTGTGCTAGGAAGTTATGGACGTTGCATGTTTAGCAACCTGTTGTTTAGTTTGACTTCGAGCTTAAGTTAGCTCAGGGACTTGAGTTCTTTAAAGATTTGAGGGAGTCGTCCACTAGGGGATTGCAGTGGATCTCCCTACCCTTCTAGAAAATCTAATTGTGTTGGATTCTGATGAGCGTAGTTTGAGTTACAGCTACTGCTATTTCTTGAACTATTTTATCGGACGGTTGATGAGGAACCCTCTGCATACCGCAATGTGGTGATCATGAGCTATTAAGTCTCAAAAGATGTTGTAGCGTTTCATCTGGGACTTAGACAAGTTTCTGTGCTTAGTACAAATGGTGGACATGAGTAAGTTGGGTTATAACTTTGGTCGGGTTGTAATTAGTGTCTCGATGCCTGTGTCTGTCAAATGGTCAAGAATTTGTGATTATGTGTGTGCTTACCTTCATTTGAATTATATCGCATCCTTGGGGCACCGTTGGACTACTCGCTGAGGGTCACGGGCCGGAATTATTTGGTCGCTGACCTGTGAAGGTATTAGGAATCAATGGATGGGATTCCTGTGATGAATGTTATTTTGACAGACCAGTCAGGCTTGGCATTGATTATTCAACACCATGTATGATTTGAGTGACAACATGTTTCAGTAAAATGCATTGATTAGGTTTCCTTATTTTGTTTCGCTTGGGGACCGAATTGGTGTAGGGGTGATTCCCTATAATCTGATTCGAGAGTTGGCACTGGGTGGCAATGACCATGGGATTGTCTTTTCCTGTCATTAGGGATACATGCTGTGGTGCGTATCTTGCACTGTTGATTCCTAAAGTACCGTGGTAAGAATGAAAAATCGATTTCCTGGCGGATAGGGGGTTTTAGATCTTCGAGGCCGTCATGTTCTATGTGGTGGACACGAACGGGTCATATTGGATCTTCTGCATAATGGATATATTGCAGTGTATTTGTAGGTTTGTCACGAATTTTGAGTGGGGTCTGGACGCCGGGCACTAGTGGCAAACTGAGACACCACTAAGTGACTGCAGAATGGATGAGACCGATTAATCCGCAACCTCCTCAGCCACGCTCTACTATCAGAAACAGGAAGTGTACAATAATAGAATGCATTGCATGGTGAGGGTTCGAATCCCTGAAACTAGAGAAATGACTTGATCTAGGGCACATGTAGTATGGGATGCATGTGTTTCTAGAGTCTCGCTGACTTTAGATTAAAGCATCTATTTCTGTACTCTGTGTTTTACATTAGACTTCAAGTCATGGCATACATGAATACTAGGAAATCAGGATACACGTTTCTTTTCCATTTAAAATGAATTGTGGGTGTGATAGTTGGAGATCGTTGTTTGCTTATTAGCATTGCATCAGTAAAATTACTAACGTACCCACTTAATTAAGTGCTGGATACCGGGCCAAGAGGACAGGAGAGCCAAACCAGTAGAGCATCCAAGTGGAGCGGCAGTGTACATGCCACCATTCGAGCGGGTGCAGAGATATCAGAGTCGCACAGCAGAAGGCACAAGCCGAGGGGCAAAGCCCAGGAAGGCAGATAGACCATTCAGCAGAATTTTTGGCAGTAACCAATCGACTGCCGATCTGGAAGACAGCCGATGGCTTCACAAGAAGAGTTCGAATGGTGGCAGTGTACATGCCACCATTCGAGCTGGTGCAGAGATATCAGAGTCGCGCAGCAGAAGGCACAAGCCGAGGGGCAAGTCCCAGGGAGGCAGATAGACCATTCAGCAGAATTTTTGGCAGTAACCAATCGACTGCCGATCTGGAAGACAGCTGATGGCTTCACAAGAAGAGTTGGAATGGTGGTAGTGTACATGCCACCATTCGAGCGGGTGCAGAGAAATCAGAATCATGCAGCAGAAGGCACAAGCCGAGGGACAAGTCCCAGAGAGGCAAATAGACCATTCAGCAGAATTTTTGGCAGTAACCAATCGACTGCCGATCTGGAAGACAGCCGATAGCTTCACAAGAAGAGTTTGAATATTTTTGTAATCAGTTGTAATGAGTTTATGTAATTTGTATTTCTTGTTCAAGAACAAAATAAGGGTTATAAATATTGTTGTAACAATTCTATTTGGCAATAAAGGTTTTTTAAATTTCCGTGTTATTTACTGTGTTGAGATACATTTGAAGGAAAAGATTTTTGTGATGTCACAGATATCCTGTAACGGAAATCTAGGGCATTACACTGTGGGCACGTCAATTGAATGCAACTGACACAATGCTAATAAAAGCAGCGACTCTCCAAAGTCTCACAACCACACACTTGATGCAAAAGTAAAAATAATCATAAAATAATCATAAATCAAGAATTAATACTGAAATTGAAAGAATAAATGTGTGTCAAGAAAAACAAGCAAAGATGCATAAAACAATGTTCGAGAAAACATAATGCAAACAATGCACACTAATGCATACTTGTTCAGATTCTCTGCATCACATACAACATAGGTCCGAGGGTAAGCCCTTAGCATTCACCATATTTCAGAGTTCAATCTCTCGCTATGCAATCCTACATCGGTGACAGAAGCAAAGATTAGACACTCCGCGAATAGACCCCAGCCCCGCAATATAACCGCCCAACTGTACAAGTGTAAACGTGCAAGTATCCTGTAAGCATCACTCTAACTCTGGAGAATCACCATCCTGCCGTACATTCTGCAAATAGACCCCAGTCTCGGAACTCATCTCGCCAGACTGTACAAGTGTGTCGCGCGAACATACTAGAGAGATAAAAATCACACCGTCCCGGAATACATCCGCCCGACTGAACATAGCTCGTACTTATGTTTCCTAAGTTCCGTCACAACTCTCAATCTAGTGTCCGTCCTTAGGTTCAAACATAGGTAACCATAGCCACCTAGTGCTAGCTCACCCCCACCGGACTTCACTCACCAAAACTAGGAACACTAGCCCCTCTGGCTAATTTCTACAATCAAAATAACCACTGCCGGTACCCTAAGGTTTTGCTCAGCCTCTAATGCTCACAACTCAATGCCTCAATCATACATCTAGGGTTCTCACAATAACCCTAACTTTCAATCAAGAACCTCCACTTAGTTCAATCATCAAAATTACTCTTTATTTACTCTTTTCCGAAAACAACACTTTTTCCACAACTCCACAGTTGTAAATCAAGATCTCAAACGGAATACTTCATTCCAAAAACAATACATTCGCACATCCACAAAATCTCTTCAACACTTCAGCTTCATTTAATAAGCCATGGTTACCAAAAAAGATTCTCTTTTATGAAACAGAATCCAATACACTATAATCCTTTAAATTAAACTTTTAAATTCCTTTTTCCATATATATAAAACCAACATCAATTTTTTGGAATTCATATCAATCCAAACTGAAAACAAGCCTCTTTATTTTCTTAGATTTCATCCCTAAAATTTGCAACTCTTTAGTTCAAAAATCTGAAACTTTACCTCATTAAAAACTGAAAATAAACCCTTTAGAATTCAAAGTTTTCATCTTTCAGCAGAAATTCAAAAAGTTGCGATGGCAGAGAGAGGGAGAGAGAGAGATAGGAGAGAGGTGAGAGATGCTGGGCGTGCATGGCTTCCTTGGAGCCAGAGCAAATCTTTTGCTCAAGCCCTTTTGTCTTCCCGCCCAACGCCTCATCATCATCACCCTCTCACAACTCCTCAAGTTCCACACCCCCATCGAGATCCCCTCCAGGAATTTATTCTCCCACCTTCCAAACTACCTCCCATCCTCAAAACTCCCCCCACCCTCCAAAACCCATTTTCCCCCCAAACCCTTATCCTCGCCGGTGCCCTACTCCACCCCAAAAATACCGTCTTCAAAAAATGGAAAAACGCTGCTTGAAATGTGGCGAATCCGATCACATGGCTGCTGAATGCCGCCGAAGCGAATTTCATTGCTTCAACTGCAGGAAGTTCGGCCACAGAGCTCGTGATTGCCCCCTACACAACCAAACAAACTCCCTCACCATCGAAGTCCCTCACAACTCAGACATCGTAGCGGCTCTCCCTGACTTACATGCAAGCGCTTTCCTTCATCTTATTAACCCGAGGAGTCGCCCTGATGCCGCGACCATCGAAAGTGCCCTCAATTTCGCTTGGCACGGGCAAGGCGGCTGGTGGGTGGTGAAAAAGGTAAGTGAAGTTGTTTTTCATGTCCAGTTTCCTTCAGAGGAGGAAGCAAAGAAGGCCATCTCGGACGGGGTCTTTCAATTCTCAGGCTTTAATGCCACTTTCTCTCCTTGGTCTATGGACTACGGGGCCAAGCTTAAGCCACAGTCATGCTATGTGTGGATCAACATGTCGTTGCTGCCATTCCACCTCTGGAACCAAGCTTCATTGGAAAAACTGATCCTACCATTCGGTAACTTCATCACTATGAGTGCGGCCAAGAAAAATGTCACGACCAGAGATCAAGCCCTGGTCCTCATTCAGGTCCCAGATGTGAGCCTCATCCCAAAGAACATCCTTGTTAAATACACTGTTCCATGGACTCATGATACTCAGATGCATGATGTCCCAGTTCTGATCATGGGGAATCCCATCCCTCTGATGACGTCGCCTAAGGCAAGGTGCAACTCTTCACCGCCGGCTCCACCTCCTCATCGTCTTTCTGGCGCCGACGGACTACTCAGGCAGAACAAAATGCGCCGAACATACCGCCGCAAATCTCGGTACCAAATCAAGTCACAGTTGGAAAGGAGCCATTTTCGAAAATTCACCACTCTGGCGATAATTCAGTTGCAAAAATCCCGCCTTCCCCCAAAGATGGTAACCGTATTGCAAAATTTCTCAATATCTCGGAAATGGCCGAATCTTCTGCGGAAGGTTCGAAAAGGGTCCCCACTGAACAGATTGCCATTGACCCCGCCGGATCTCTCGCTGCTACACCCCTTGATCCCCTGGTACACCCTGTCATTGAGGTCCCATCTGATTCACCCAAGGGCAACCTGGGGATCACTTCTGAAGCATCTCACATAGCTCCTGATAGTTCCTCCAACTCTCATGATATCCCGCATGAAGAAGAAACACGACAAATGATCTGGAAAGGAAAGTTGGTAACCTTCCCCCTGTCCCTCTACAATGAGCTCAAACCGGCGGTAGACAATGCACTTGAAAAATGCGTATCCAAGCGAGTAGGGAAAGCTGAGGCCTCCTCCTCCACGGTGTTCAGTGCCGGCACCAAAGGCAAGACAGCATCCAGCTTCCGCACCAAGTCCCTCATCCCCAGACATCGACGTCTTCTAGCCTCCTCTGTCTCTGGCTCTGTCCCCCCTGGATTTGATGACTCTTGTAACAAACGGAGAAAGTGGAGGCGTTCTGCTACGAAGATTCCTTCTACTAGGATGTTCATGCAACACCTCCGTGCATCCACCAAGTCTGCCTCCCAACGCTCCAGTGAAGGTACCTCCTCCTCATTTTATTCGGTCAATAATGCTTGCATTAATCCGTTTGCACTTTTATCATGCGACGATATCATTGAGGTAGCGGAAACTATTGGAGCAGAGGCCTTAGGGCCACAGTCCGCTGACAAAATCAACCAGGTTGCGGCAGCTAAAGCTGATCCCCCGGATCAGCAACAGCAGCTCAATTGACTGCTTCCCCACCGTCTTCTTGACTCTCTATCTGTATCGTCTCTTCGTTGTGAGTTTAATGTCTCAAATGAAGATCGGCTGTTGGAAAGTTAGGGGGGTAGGTAACCCCAATAAATGTGCTCTTATCAAAGATGGTATTATTAGTGCAAAGATTGCGATCGCATGCCTCCAAGAATCCAAACTGACTTTGACTTCGGACCGTAAACTTGCTACTATTGGAGGTTCGGTTTTAACTAAATGGAAATCTCTTGATGCAATTGAGAGCTGTGGCGGCATCCTTATGGGCTGGAATGACAACATCCTCGACTGCTTCTATTGTGCTATCGACATCTTTTCCCTCTCCCTCTTTTTTCGCAATCGAGTTACTGGCATTGAGTGGTCTCTTACCACCGTATATGCTCCTTTTGAACTTGAAGACAAAGTGCTCTGATTCTATGAAATATCCCAGCGCAGGCAGTTCCTATGCGACGCCTGGGTTATCTGCGGTGACTTCAATACCACCATCTCAAACTCCGAACGTAATGGTGGCGCTAGTTCGGCTAGAGATATGAAAGATTTCAGGAGTTGGATCCAACACCTCCAACTTATTGACCTCCCTTTGGCCGGCAGAAAATATACATGGTCCAATCTAAGAGCCAACCCCTTACTTGCTAGACTGGATCGCTTCCTCATCTCCAGCAATTTTGAACAGTTATTCCCTAACTGTCTTCAGTTATCTCTCCCCATATTGCATCGGACCATTGTCCCCTCCTGCTTGACTGTCAAGCCATTGGCCCTAGAACCCATTTTTTTAAATTCGAAAAGGCTTGGACCACACATCCAAACTTCCCCTCAAACATCAAGGATGGGTGGCGCTCTTTTAATTGCTTAGGCTCTTCTGTTGACATCTTTGCTACCAAGTTAACCCTGCTCAAGAGGAGAATCAAGACGTGGCGCAACGAAGTATTTGGCCACATTCCTATTCGCAAGAAGAGCCTCCTGGAGCGTATCCATGGTTTGGACATCCTAGATGACACTCAAACCCTTGATGATTCTCAAATTGCGGAACTAGATTCTGCACATAAGGAATATCAATCCCTGATTAAGGCTGAAGCTATCTATTGGAGACAGAGAGCTAGAGTGACTTGGATCAAAGAAGGGGATGCTAACACAAAGTTTTTTCACGCTATAGCCAATGGCAGAAGGCGGAGAAACTACATATATTCTATTGTCCACAATGGTGATCTTATTACGGACCAATCCTCTATTCATACCTGCTTTGAGAAACATTTCTCGAATATTTGTGGCTCATCTTCCCTCCCTGATTTCAAGATTGATTGGGCAGCTCTCTACCCTCCCCCCATCAACAATCTTTTAGAACTTGACGCACCCTTCACTAAGGAGGAGATTCACCAGGCTGTATTTGGCATGAATGGCGATAAGGCCCTTGGTCCTGATGGCTTTTCTATGCACTTCTATCAGCAACATTGGGATGTTATCCAAGATGATGTATGCCGAATGCTCTGTGATATTCAGGATGGGCGGGCTCTTATAAACAGAGTTAACTACTCTAATATAGTTCTTATCCCAAAATGTGAAGGTGCCAGTGTGGTATCTGATTTTCGCCCCATTAGCCTGCTTAATTGCTCTGTTAAAATCTTCACCAAAATTCTAGCAAACCGTCTTAGCCCAATCCTCCACACCCTTGTTTCTTCATCCCAGAGTGCCTTTCTTAAGGGGAAGTTGACAGTAGACTGTTTTCTCACCGCTCATGAAGCTATCAACTGTGCTGCTCCAGGAAATCTGATACCGTCATGCTCAAGATTGACTTCCAAAAGGCTTTTGATACGCTTAGTTGGGGATTTATTGAAGAGATGCTTATTGCTAGAGGATTTGGATCCAGATGGTGTAGTTGGATTAATAGCATTCTCTACTCTACCAAATCTTCTGTTCTTCTCAATGGCGTGGCGGGTAGGACTATTTGCTCCAAGAGGGGCCTGAAGCAAGGAGACCCCCTATCCCCCATGCTCTTCATTTTGGGAGTGGATGTTTTAGCTCAAATGTTGAAACTTGGATGAGCTCATGGCACTTTTTCAAATCTCAATCTACGAGGATCACTTGCTGAACTATCCATCATACAATTTGCAGATGACACTCTTATATTTTGCAAAGGGAACGAGCAGGAGATTCTGCACCTCAAGCTTCTACTTCATATCTTTACCAACGTCTCTGGTCTTCATATCAATCTCTCCAAATCTTCCATAGTTTACTTCGGCAATTCTAATGCAAAGCTGCAAGCATTCGCTCATATTCTAGGTTGCAAACACGATACTCTCCCCACAAAGTATCTAGGTATGCCGTTGTTTAAAGGTAAACTCAAGAGGCGAGATTGGCAACCACTGATCCTTAAGATAGAAAGATGCCTGGCAACTTGGAAGGGGCGACTCCTATCCAGAGGTGGGAGACTGATTCTAATCAATTCGGTCCTCAGTGCACTTCCTACATACTTCGCATCATTCTTTAAACTCCCCCAATGGGTTCTAACCAGGATTGACCAAATTAGAAGCAGATTCTTCTGGACTGGAGGGGACTCGAAGTCATCTGGGGCTTGTTGTTCTTGGAAGCACATGTGTCAACCTAAGATACAGGGTGGCCTAAAGATTCTAAATCTGAGCCAATTCAATAACGCTCTTCTCATGAAGTGGTGGTGGAAAATTCACACGGAGCAATCACTTTGCACGCAGGTCATCAAGTCTCTTTATTTCCGGCCATCACAAAACTCTTTCATTTGCCCGGCCAAATCCTCTGATTTTTGGAAGAGCATATACAGACTTAAGGAACAGTTTGACCTTAGCACTTCTTAGACACTCGGCAATGGCCAGTTTATCAAGTTCTGGACTTCAAGATGCATTGAGGGACACAGTATAGCCACGCTATTCCCCGCCTTATTCAATGCTGCTTGGAACAGGGATGCTTGCTTGAAAACCCAGGGCTTTAGGCAACAGGGTAGGTGGATCTGGAAGCCAGGCCTGCACTCTTCTACCTCTACCAGAACCATTGAAGAAAAAGGATGTTTACTCAATCTCCTTCAAGACTATCATCCCACCTCGACTCCAGACTGCATCTCTTGGCGTCTGTCAACATCTGGCGTCTTCTCGGTCAAGTTTGCCTATCAATTCTTCAGCATCTCAGGTCTGATTACTCCCTTCTATAAGGCGTGTTGGGGTTCCATGACGCTGCTCAAGTGTAAAATCTTCATTTGGATGTTGAGTTCGGAAGCACTCAACTCCAAAGCGCATCTCATCTCCAAGGGATGGATCGGTGATCCGACATGCACATCTTGTGCATGTCCGATTGAATCCACATACCATATATTCTTTGAATGCCCTAAAGCATGCCAACTATGGCACTATTTCATGCAGCGTTTTGACATTACATACCTCCCCTCCTCCATCTCGAAATGCTTCTCACAGTGGTGCTTCGATCACCACAAGCACAAATTCACATCCTCATGGCACTTGATTACTATTGCTTCTTGTTGGAGTATTTGGAAGGCTAGAAATGAATCTGTTTTTCATAACAAAGCTATTACAGTCGATAAGCTCATTGCAAATACTAAATTTTGGATTTCTCATTGGCTAGATGCAAGCGGGGAATCAAAGACGAAGCGCAAGATCATCAAAGAACTGCAAGCCACCGGGGACAGTGACCTTACGAAACCAGCAACAGCAGCACTCTCCCAACCCAGTGATGAGGACTCTCCAGTGTGATCTTATCTGTGTAACTGAAATAGATGTATGTTTTGGAGGCCTGTCTCTTTTGCCTCGATTGTGCTTTAAGTATGTTTTTCTAGTTGATCAGGCCTTTTTGTGTTTGCGATGGGATATGAGATAACTAAGTGATAGGATCATATGTTTGGGCTAGTTGAGGTGCAAGACAGAAGTCCGCTGCCCTCTCTACGTCCCAGTCCTATGCAATCCCGACCTTATTTGTTTCATAACCCAATCGTCTCGGCCATGAGATCAACATCTTTTTGTAAACTAAAGTTTTCATCTTTCAAAACTGAAACATATACTCTAAAATTTAAGTTCATCATCCATCTATAAACATATATCAAAACCCCACAATTTGTAATTTAATTACACAAAGTTTGGAGCTCTATTTTACCAAAATCTTTAAAACTAGGATTTCACAAAATCTGAAACTTACACATTCGATCTTAAAAATGAATTAATCTGCATGCAATTTCTTGATTTATACATACACATACATATCCGTGCTTGCACTAGGGTTCTCAAACACTAGCACACGTCGAAACCGCATGCCACATCGACCAAAACCACGAAACCCAAGCCCCATGCTCCAAGCTAAAACCCTCCAAAAGCCAACTATGGGTCTGCACAGTGCTCGGGTTGGCACTGTGCAACCCCGGGGCACTGTGATGCCCCAAAACCGAGCCCCCTATTAGCTACTATTCAACCCTAACCCTAGGGTTTAGCCACCGAACCCTAGGTCACAACTTTATGCATATTTTCCATGATTTTAGCACTTAATTTATGTATAAAAATTCTAGTATTCAACTCATCAAGATTTCACATCAAAATAGTAAATAACTCATAGATATTACATCTTTTAATTACTCAAATCATGGTTCTTGAATCATACAACAAGATCAAAACATTCACAATAACATATAGGTTCATTAAGTCTATTTCCATAGATAAAAACTTGATCTTTCATGCATAACAATATTCATTACTCAAGAACAATTTATTTAAGATCACCATACACTCAAGATTCAATATTTATGTCATATAACCAACAATTCTTAATCAAATACACACTTCTACGATTATCTCATAACAAACATCACAATCATGCTAAAATATAATCTTAGATTCACAAATCAAATCTTAGCATGATACTACAACATTCATGAGATAAAAAAAAAACATAACGATAGTGGTAGAGAGATGCCCACCTCTTGAAGAATCCGAATAGAACACCTAGAAAGCACATCTCCTTAAACAAAAGCTCCCTCTCCTTGCTCCAAAAATTCACCAAAAAATAAGCCGAAAAGAGAGGAGGCGGAAACTTGTTGCCTCAATATGTCGGCCGGAATTGTCTAGGTTTTCATGGAAATTTACAAATAAAACCCCCTAGAAAAACCCTAATTGCAATATTAATTAATTTGGAAATCAAACCTTGTTATAATCCATTTATGACACAATCAATTAGGATTTGATTCTCCCCAAATCCGTCTCAATTTCGCTGGCCTCAAAATCAGAAATTTTAAATTTTAAAATTAAATGTTGGGCTCTTTTCATGGCCTAAAAATAATTTCATTAAAAGGTTTCATTTTGTTAAAAAAAATTCAAAGTAGTTCTATTCATTCAAATATAAATTCAAAAATAAAAAATATTGTAATTTAATGAGAATAAAATAATTTTTGACTTTAAAATTTTAGAATTTGCATTCCACCATATTTGCACGTGTTTTACACGTGCAAAACGATAATTTCAAAAGGCAATCGAAATAGTCCAATAAATTAAATTAAATTAGTTAATAATTTAAAATAATACATTTAAATTTTTGGGGTGTTACACGAATCACCAAAACATAGAGCAAAAGCAGGAAACCATCAACGAAGTTGAATAAAAGGAAAAGCACTGCTTACCAAACTATCAATTCCCCTCCAAGTATATGTTTCCTGAGCAACCGATAGTTTCCTAATATGATGCTCCCAGCCACTGCAGTAAGTGTCTTCAAAATCAAATGATTCCATAAGTGCTAATTGGACAAACACAACTTCATACTCGTAAGCTAAGCAATCTCATGACGCTTCTCATAACTATCTCCCCCATCTCTTTTTGGTGTAACTTCCGACATTGGAAGAGCAATGAAGTCCAACCAGCGTGAATCCAAAGTCAAAATGAAATGAAATTAAGGTTCTCATGTTCTTATGTCATCACAAAGTAAGCACCCAAAAATGAAGTAACAACAGGATATTGTCAATACTTAGTAATTATGATTGGCAGCCAAGAATTGTTGTAAATAAAGATGGAATTCTTCAGGGACCTTTACTGTTAATTTCTTTTATCAAATCTTAAACAGTGGGGGTGAAATATGTCCATTTTATAAGTATATTTGGCAAAATGTTGCTCCACTTAAGGTTAGATTTTTAGTTTGACTTACCATTCACAATAGACTCCTTATTGTGGACAATCTAAATAAAAGAAATTTGGCTATTGGTCAGAAATGTGTTTTATGTTCCACTGGTAATGAATCTGTTTATCATATTTTCATCAAATGTCTTTTTGTTAGACAAGTTTGGTTAATTATTAAACTGATATGGAAGATTAAAGGTTATCCTCCTTAAATTAAATCTTGGTGGGGAGTTTATAGATTAAATATGATACATTCTCATAAGAGATTACAGTGGGACATGATCAGGATGGCTTTGATCTGAGTTATTTGGAAGGAAGCAGATCACAGAATATTTCCAAAAAAAAATCTGATATTGTTTACATTCTAGATTCAATATGTTATATTTTTGCATCTTTTTGGACATATATTCTTCCTTCTGCTAAGAAGAAGGGGAATTTTCTATTATTTCTCAAGCTTTTAAAGATTTTGTTCCTCAAGCTACAAATGATGGTCTTAATGTTCAAAATGGTGGGTCTTCTTCTTCTTGTATTGATGGTGGAGTTCCAGGTAATACTGATCTCAGAGGTTATTTTTGTATGGTGTCATTAGTGGGCAAGCTGCAGTTCAAGAGGGAGTGTTACAACACAGTGGAGCTCAAAATGTGATCGATCTAGACACTGATGACTATGCGAATACTTCTGTTGTGCCACCACTGAATTCTAATGCTCATATGGGAGATAGCAACAATAGTCATACAGAAGGTGCTGATGCTGATACTGACCCTACTGCTACTTTGGTTTCTATTTCAAACATGACTACATTCCAACAGAAGTACATCACTGGGATTCTTTTAGCCTCCTCCATGCAAGCTACTTACGAAGCTCATGAAATCACTCGCGATGGAGAAGAAGTCATTATTATAAATTATTAGTTGTGACGATCCTAGAGTTGCTTCTTTTGAAATTGTCTGTTTTAACTTCTTTTGATGGGGTTGTATAAGCTTTCTGATACTTTGGGTTTCTTCTCTACTATTTTTCTACTGTTTTTGGGAGCTCTATGTAAATGAAGAAGTGTTCTCCATAAGCTTCAATATCTCTGATACCGTATATGCACTGTTGACTTTTTAGAATTCTTTGAGCATCCACTATGGTTTGCTAAAAAAATCAAAAATTTAGCAATTGGGTTGAAAAAATTTCCCACTATATTTTCCTAAATACAAAAAATTTAGAACAGAAATGAAAAGTCGACTGCTAAAGATAGCAGCGGCTTTTGACAATTGCTAAAGATAGAAGACGGATCAAGATGTTCCGTCTGAGAAAAAAAATGGAAAAGATGACGGACGGAAGATGAAGCTTCGTCCGCCAATTTCTTAGAATTTAAAAAATGATTTAAAAAAGAAAAGATGAGAGACGGAGGAAGATCTTTCATCCTCATCTTTATTTTTTTTAAATACAAATTACTCAATTACCCCTCAACTATATATCCCTTCAAATGGCTATAACTTCTTCAGAATGGCTATAACGGCTAGATTTTTTAAAAAAAATTTCCAATGGCTATAAATTTTAAAAACTCTCTCTATATAAACTCTACTCCACTCAGTGAAAAACTAAGCTTCTCTGTCTCTTTCTTTCTATCTATCTTCCATTTCTGTTCTTTCTTTCATTCTTAATTTTTTGTCAGTTCTCACAAAAATTTGAACAATGGCGAGCAGTAGTAATAGAAGCAGGACATACACATCTAATGAAGATGTTATTCTTTTCCAAAGCTGGGTTGTTATTACTCAAGATCCGTTGACCGGTAACGATCAATCTGGTACACAGTTTTGGGATCGAGTATTTGCCCCATTTGTAACTCTACTAGGCACTCTGACCAAAGAACAGCTGGCTCTGTTTCTAGTCATTTTGTACAATTACTAAAGTTATTTCTTTGTTTAGTGCGAAGTTGGGCAGTGTAATAAATAGAGCTGCAAGCGGAAAAAACTGAGGAGGATAAGGTATGTATAATTTATGGGATTGAAATGTTTTAAAACATGTTTAATAATTTATTACACGTGTTTTTTTAAATTTTTTTATTGCTACGTGAAGCAAGAGTGGAATACATGCAATCAACCAGGAAAGCATTCAAATTTGAAGAATGTTATGAGGTCCTTAAAAATTAGCCGAAATTTTCGCTGCATACAACTCATGTGATCGACTCAGGCTCAAACTCTCAATCTGCGAAAGTCGGTAGCACATTATGTTCGTCAACCATGCAAGACTGGGATATAGATATACCGACTAACGTGGATTTACCTACACCCCTATCCCGACCACCAGGCCGAAAAGTAGAGAAGAAAAAAGGAAAAAGGAAGACTGAATCTTCTCAGTTTGATGAAATGGTTGAAGAGACCAAAAATTTTAACACTTGCTATAAGGAGGCACAAGATAGGAGTGGCAGCGGAAAAGAAGCTTGCACGAATGAAAATACGAACGGAGGAAGATCGCAAAAGTAGTATGGACCTTAGCAACTTACCCGAGACTCAACGTACTTATTTCATGTGTAGACAGCATGAAATTATGCAAAATTGAGGTTACAAGTTGTAGTTTTTACCAATGTTGTTTATATATATTTTGCAATATCCGTTGTATCTTGCTTATTTTCAATTATGTACTTGCTTTTTGTTCCAATAGAAATTAAGATCTCTCTATTTCAGCTTAAAATATTAAAGAGTAAAATGATGCTGTTGACATATAGATCCATACATTTTGACTGATTCTAAATTGAACATCACAAAACATAAAGTACTTGCAGTGTACTCTAAGACACAAATATATCAGTGCTTGTATTTTCTTAAACGTCATCTTCATATTCGTTCCATATGTACTCTACCAAATCTTGGTGCAGTGCATGATGTTTCTGTCTATCATGTAGTTCGACATTGCGTGCTAATCTAGATGCACTTGTTGAACTTCTAGTTCTGTTAGGTACACTAAAGGTAGAGTCTGCACGTTGGTCGTAGTCATAATCTTGAAGTCCTTCTCGTTCATCCTCAACAATTATATTATGTAAAATAATAAATATCTTCATTATATAAGATAGAGCGCCGGCATCTCAGAATCGTGCTTGACCTCTTACAATCGCAAATCGTGCATGTAAGACTCTGAATCCTGCGTTCAACATCCTTTCTTGCAGCTTCTTGCATTTATGCAATTTTTTTCTTTTGTGTATCCGGTGCCGAGTATGTTTTAACTATAGTAGCCAACGGGGGATATACACCATCGGTTAAATAGTACCCCATATAGTAGTTGTTATTGTTGATAGTGAAATTTGCTAGAGGTGCACACACATCAAGAAGATCATTAAATAATGTGGACCGGTTGAGTACATTAATATCATTATTGCATCCTGGAATTTCAAAAAATGAATGTCAGAACCAAAAGTTGTAAGAAACAACTGCTGCAAGAATAATAGTAGGCTCCCGGACGTGGCCGGTATACTGGTCGTGCCATGCTACTGGACAATTTTTCCACGCCCAATACATGCAATCAACACTTCCTAACATACCTGGAAAATCGTGAGAATTGTTTTCTTCAAGTAGTCTTTGAATATCATCGGAAGTTGGAGTCTGCAAACATTGAGGTCCAAAAATGTTCACAACTGCAACACAAAACCGGCGTACTATTTTCAAAACAGTAACCTCTCTGATTCTTACATTCTCATCAACTGAATCAGCTGATGATCCATACGCCAAGCAACGTATCGCAGCAGTGATTTTCTGATGGGAAAATAAGCCGAAAGCCCTTGTTGCATCATGTCACTGTAGAAAGAATTGATCGTAGCTAACAATAGCTTCCAAAACCCGGTTGATAGGACTCGACGCATACAGAATCAACGTCGGAATAGATTGTCACCATAAATGGGATTATCAGCAAAATAAGCTTTCCGGAGACGTTTGTCCCCATCTTCTCTTTCACGACGTATATACCTCCAGCGGATTACTTGTTGGCTTTGTTGAACTGTCATGGAGAAGATTTGCATGTTGTTGTTAACACGTCTTCCGATCATGTCTTGCTGCTCGGATTCTTCGTCTGATGAAGTAGACGAAGAAGATGATGTAAAATGAGCCATTGCTAAATTAAAGAGAAATAATGATTGGGGAATGATGGTATTCAGACTGGAACTCAAATGAGATTAAATATGGCTGTAAATAATGTATTCAACAAGAACGGACTCTTTCTCCTACAATTTCTAATGTAGTTTTTGATTTGTACTAATCAATCAATTCATTTTGACTATCACGACAGAAAACAATTCTCATGTATGGACAGAAAACAACAAATGGGATATGGTGAAGCAATCGACAAAATCAATCAATTCAATTCATTATATAGCTTTTGACCTGTATAGCTTTTGACCCATATAGCTCTTCTACTAATCAATCAATTCATTATACATCTTTTGGCCTATATAATTTCATGCTTTATTTCAACAGATAGGTTGTCGAATGTTTAAATTGATGTTTTATATTCCATGCCAAGTTGTGAAGCAAAATCTAAGACCTTTATCATTACATACCAAATCTTGTCACAAAAAAGGAAAGCATGAGTTTATGTGGACATATGACACAAAGTGTGGATGACATATTGTTCCTTTATATCATTTCGTGCTCCCAGTGGTGAAGTAATCGACAAAATCAGCAAAGTGATTGAAGATTATAGTAAAACAATATAGAATACATGTTCACGTAAAACATGAAGCACAAATTATATTCCTCGTTATAAAACTGTGTGCAAGGCACATATTCTGTAACCCCTGTTTTCCCAAAAACGTATTTTCTGTATATTTTCGGATTTTTGATTTTTGTAAAAAAAAATTCCATTTTTAAATTCTTTTTCTTAAATTGTATTGTCGGATCTCCTTCTAAAGTTTTTTTTTTAATCAATAATTATTGTAACAATTTACGATGATTTTTATACCCTATTAATGTTGTTATTATTATTATTTTTATCACAATTATTATTATTACTATTATTCTTATTTTATTATTGTTGTTGTTGTTGTTGTTGTTGTTGTTGTTGTTGATGTTGTTGTTGTCACGCCCCACTTCCCAAAAACACAGAATACAAGCGCATGACAAAACACAGCGAATGATTTTCATCATTCATGAGCTATAGGATCAACTCAGCATCATAACAAGAATATAACTGATGTTGAATTTGCAAGTGTACAAAATCGCACAAGTAATATAGATAGATGAGTAGAGTGTCGAACCCACAGGGACTAGATATTTTACTGAGTACCGATATCGCTAGATGAATCACTATTTGGAAGATCGAATTTTATAAGGATAAAATAACTAAATTAAATTAATCTAACTAAATCTAACTAAATTGGTGAAGAGGGAGAGGGCTGTGAAACTATGAAGCTCTTGTAAGTTTGTTTAATGGTAAAATTTGTTCTAGGGCTCTTGGTTCACCTCGTTTATCACACACACAAATTATAATTCCTTATAAATAAAAATATTATCTTTCCCAATTGTCGACCAAAATCCTAAAGATATTAACCACTCTATTAACGTAGTCTAAAAATTATTTTCAACTAACTCTTCGCCTATCCATCAAATTATTAATTGAGAAATTGGATTTCTTAACGGTCACGTCCTCCAATATACGGTTTTAATTTTTATTAATCACAAATAACCTGTTCGGTCTCTTTATGATTTGAGAAATCATACAAATGTCTATCCACCATGTTGTACGCATAAATAATAAAAATTAAAACACAATCAGGAAAAATAGAGTAATGATAAGAAATTAAAATTTGTGTTCTGCAAAACTTGGCTACATC
Source organism: Hemerocallis citrina (assembly GCA_017893485.1). NCBI lineage: Eukaryota > Viridiplantae > Streptophyta > Magnoliopsida > Asparagales > Asphodelaceae > Hemerocallis > Hemerocallis citrina. Next base: position 284,358,463 of record CM030358.1, read on the forward strand.
TTAGCCTCTAAAACAATCAATTCAGTTCATATTCATTTTGCAATTAATAACAATGTTTGGATTGCATCTAAAAATTATAGAGAAGAAGAGAAGATACAAAAAGTAATAATAAACAATTAATGCAAACCCCTTTTCTTCTCGAAATCCGGAGGCCCAAAAACTGTCAGCCGAAACCGCGTGCCACGCCGTCTTCGAGCGAACACAGCCTGACCGGTCAGCACTGTCACCTCTGGCCCGTGCAGTCTTGTCGCCTTGGAAGTTCGCCTGCCGCTGATGTATGCGGATGTCACTTCGAAGAAAGAAGTGGACGCGTGAAGAAGCCTTCACGTGTGCTGCTTCTCTCTCCTTCTTTGTTTGATCCGAGCGCACGTCAAGGAAGAAGAAAGAGAAGCCAGCACGCCAACTGCTGCTTCTCTCTCTCTCTCTTACTTTATCTCTTTGTTCTATTTGTGTTTGTTTAATGTTCAGCCGTCACCTCCTGATCATCTCTCTTTTCTTTGCTTCTTCTTATAGAGAACGGGAAGGAGAATTAGGGTTGCGCTTTTTGCATAAAAGTCTACATTCTTCCTTTATTTCCTTCCTTTTATAACCCAGAATTTTATTTACTTCCCTTTCTTTCTTTTCTTCCTTTTATTTCCTCCACGTGCTGCTGCATACACAAAATAATATCTGAAGTGAGGATTTTTTAAATAAAATGAATTAAATTAGTTTAAAATTAATTAAACTAATTTTATATCATATTAGTGTATAAAAATCCTTTTAAAATTATTTGTCGCAAATTTTAACTCAACAAAACAATAAAAATTTATAAATCAATTATTTTACTATGTTTGTTGATTTTTCCACAATTCTTTACTTTTTGCATCAAAAATATTATTTCTTCAAAATTAATTAATTAAATGAAATCATATAGAAATAAGATGAATTATAGACAAGATCAGCGAAAACAAGCCATTTTAATAGGTAAATGAGTACAAATATTTGTATATAAATTCGGCACATCAAATACCCCCAAACTTAAGATTTTGCTTGTCCTCGAGCAAAAAGTAGAATCATGAACAAGGTAATAATAATAGTAGACTCAACCCATCACACCAAGAGATCTTATCATGCAAGCATCAAAATTTCAATTAAAATTATAAACAATTGCAAATAAAGTAAAACCAAGCATACTCACCTTCTCCAGTGCAATTATTTATTCATAACTCCCAACCCAATCGCATTTGTCATGCAATTAATGTAATTATATTATGCAACAACTCAATCTGTGATTATCCCTTCTCTCTACTACAAACCAAGTAGCAAACTAGAGTGTTTTTCTTTTCTTTTTTTTTTTTTTTTTTTTTTTTTTTTGGTCCCTTCTTTAAGTTGTCACTTGTCTTTTTACGTGAATGCAAATAATTTGTGATGAATTCAACCAGTTACTCAACAAGTCACATCCTTAAAGTGCTTTGCATACTCATATTTCAAGTTGCCGTTTTACGTAAAAGTAAACATTTGTGATGAATACCCCTAGTTACTAAGCAACTCAAAACATTGGAGTAGATTGACTTTTTTTTTTTTCATTATTACTCTATTTACTTAAACTCTGTTTAGGACTAGATCACGAGAAAAAGCATCACATTTGTCTTTTATGTATAATAGCATGACCCACAAAATTTTGTAAGGAATTTTGAAACTCAATAATCCTAAAGTAAATAAGTATGCTTAAAATTGCTTTATAAAAAAAATTGTTTATACCAAAAAAATTGTTTCAATGCTTATCACAATAAGGAACTCAACAGTGTAAAGGTAAGCCTAATTATAATCCTTTTGTTTTGTTTTTCTTTTCTAAAATAATAAAAATAAAAATAAATTTGTAAACCTTCCCCCCAAACTTAAATATCACATTGTCCTCAATGGGAAAGGAAAAGAAAAACAAAAAGAATTCAAAAAGTTTAGAATATCTCCCCTGATTCGTCTTTAAATTTCTGCACGCGCAGCGTTCAGTATTTTGGCGATATCTGGAGGTGTAGATGTCGAAATGGGCTGAATTTTTTTTTGCTAGAAAGCTAAGACAATTGTCTACAACTTATTTGAATCACTTTTCCAGATTCTGACTCCATGCTGCTCAAAAACATCCATCAATGCAGGTGTTCAAAACAGCTCCGCCCGGGGACTTTCAAAATTTGTGCAATCCTACAAGATAAAATCAAAAATCAAAATAAAATAAACTAAAAGATAAATCAAAACTAAATGCAATAAAATAAAACATGGGTTGCCTCCCAAGAAGCGCTAAGTTTTAAGTCTTCAGCCAGACTTTCTTCATCTTTTCATTATTGTTTGGCCTTCTCGATGTGCATGATTTCCTTGCCAACTTCATTACCCATGTATGGCTTCAACCGCTGTCCATTCACCTTGAATGTCCCTTTTTGCTCATCATAAATTTCTATTGTTCCATATGGAAACACTCTTGTGACAACAAATGGACCCGTCCACCTAGATCGCAATTTTCCTGGAAAAAGTTTAAGTCTTGAATTAAATAACAATACTTTCTCCCCTTCCTTGAATTCTCTTCTCAAAATATGCTTATCGTGCCATTGTTTAGTCTTTTCTTTATCGATCTTGGCATTTTCATAAGCATCACTGCGAAACTCATCCATCTCATTTAGTTGCAACATTCTTTTTCTGCCAGCATCTTTCATGTCAAAATTTAGTATCTTTATTGCCCAATAAGCGCGATGCTCAAGTTCAACTGGTAAGTGACATGCTTTACCATACACCAATCTATATGGGGACATTCCAATTGGTGTTTTAAATGCCGTCCTATAGGCCCATAACGCATCATCCAATTTTCTTGCCCAATCGTTCGTGCCATATTCACTGTTTTCTCAAGTATTCGCTTCAACTCTCTATTTGAAACCTCCACTTGACCACTTGTTTGAGGATGGTATGGTGTGGCCACATGATAAGTGACTCCATACTTAGCAAGTAAAGCATCAAATTGACGGTTGCAAAAATGTGTTCCTCCATCACTAATAATTGCCCTTGGAGCTCCAAATCGTGAAAAGATATTTTTTCTAATGAAGTTCACCACTACTCTTGCATCATTTGTTGGTAGTGCAACAGCTTCCACCCATTTGGAGACATAATCTACAGCAACCAAAATATATTTATTAGAAAATGAGGATGGAAAAGGACCCATAAAATCTATCCCCCAAACATCAAATAATTCAATCACTAAAATATTATTTAGGGGCATCTCATGTTTTCTAGAAATATTTTCCACCCTTTGGCAATTATCACATAATTTAACAAAATTAAAAGCATCTTTAAAAATTGAGGGCCAAAAGAATCCTGATTGTAAGATTTTTGCTGCTGTTTTTGTTCCACTAAAATGGCCACCACATTCCAATGTATGACAATGTTTGAGTATGCTTTCCATCTCCTCTTCAGGCACACATATCCTTATTACTTGATCTGCACGAAATAAGAAAGGTTCCTCCCAAAAATAATATTTCAAGTCAGAGAAAAATTTCTTCTTTTGTTGATAAGTAAAATCAGGAGGTAGAATTTTTGATACCAAATAATTTACTATATCGGCATACCATGGAGGAGTTTGTATCATCATTAAGTACTCATCTGGAAATTCTTCATTGATTGGTGTAACCTGCACTTTGTGTTCATCTTTTGGTTCAATGCGAGATAAATGATCGGCCACCACATTTTCCACACCCTTTTTGTCTTTTATTTCCACATCAAATTCTTGTAGAAGTAAAATCCAATGAAGCAATCTAGGTTTGGCGTCCTTCTTTGCAAGCAAGTATTTGAGAGCTGAATGATCCGTGTACACAACCACCTTTGAACCTATCAAATAAGATCGGAATTTGTCAAAAGCATATACAACAGCTAATAATTCTTTTTCAGTAGTAGCATAATTAAGCTGTGCTTCTGTCAAAAATCTGCTTGCATAATAAATTGTGTGAAAAAATTTATCTTTTCTTTGCCCTAAAACAACACCTATTGCCACATCACTAGCATCACACATTAATTCAAAAGGCATATTCCAATCTGGTGCAATAATAATAGGTGCTGAAATCAATTTCTTTTTCAATGTTTCAAAGGCATGCAAGCAATCATGAGAAAAATTAAAAGGTGTGTCTTTATTTAAAAGTTTGCAAAGAGGCTTAGTGATTAAAGAAAAATCTTTTATAAATCTTCGATAAAATCCTCCATGACCCAACAAACTTCTCACTCCTTTAACATTAGTTGGTGGTGGTAGCTTTTCAATGACATCAATTTTAGCACGATCCACTTCAATTCCCTTAAAGGAAACTTTGTGCCCTAACACAATTCCTTCTTTCACCATAAAATGACATTTCTCCCAATTTAGAACCAAATTTGTTTCCTCGCAACGCTGCAAAACCAAAGATAAGTTAGATAAACAATTATCAAATGAATGACCAAAAACTGAAAAATCATCCATAAAAATTTCAATAAATTTCTCAACCATATCAGAAAAAATTGACATCATGCAGCGTTGAAATGTGGCGGGGGCATTACAAAGACCAAAAGGCATCATTCTATATGCAAAAGTTCCATATGGGCAAGTAAAGGTTGTCTTTTCTTGATCTTCTGGTGCTATAGCAATTTGATTGTACCCCGAATACCCATCAAGAAAACAATAGTAAGAATGGCCTGCAAGTCTTTCAAGCATTTGGTCAATGAAAGGTAATGGAAAATGATCTTTTCTAGTTGCATCATTTAGTCTTCAATAATCTATGCATACTCGCCATCCCGTGACTGTTCTTGTTGGTATTAGCTCATTATTATCATTTTTTACTACAGTTATTCCTCCTTTCTTTGGCACAACATATATAGGACTTACCCATGCACTATCTGAAATTGGATAAATGATACCTGCATCTAAAAGCTTCAGTACCTCCTTATGCACCACTTCTTGCATTGATGGATTTAATCTTCGTTGTGGCTGCACAATAGGTTTAAAATCATCCTCCATTAGAATTTTATGCATGCAAATTGAAGGGCTAATCCCTTTTATATCAGAAATGTTCCATCCCAATGCAGTTTTATGTTTTCTCAAAACTCTCAACAATTTTTCTTCTTCAAGATTATTCAAAGAATCATTGATAATAACAGAAAAAGTGGAGTTTTGGCCTAAAAATGCGTACCTCAAACCCGATGGGAGTTGTTTAAGCTCAAGTTGTTGTGGTGATGAAAAAATGAGTAGTGTATCTTCCAAATTTTTATCATAATCACAAATCTCTTCATTTTCTAATTCAAGTTTTTCTGAATTTGTTAAGCATTCTTCTAAATGTAATTTAGCAATTTCATCCAAATGTGTTTCTTCCATGACTTCACTTACTAGAAAGCATGCATGAACTTCTGAGGGAAGCTCCATGGATTTAAATACATCAAATGTTACCTGTTCGTCGTCAACCCTTAGAATAAGTTTACCTTGTTGCACATCAATCAATGTTCTCCCTGTTGCAAGAAAAGGTCTCCCCAAAATCAAAGGGATTTGTTTATCTTCCTCCATGTCAAGTACAATAAAATCAGCTGGAAATATGAATTTGTCAACTTTCACCAAAACACCTTCAACGATCCCTCGTGGATATTTGATTGACCTGTCCGCCAATTGCAAGAAAATTGTTGTAGGCTTTGCTTCTCCAATACCTAGTTTCATGAAAACAGAATATGGCATGAGATTAATACTTGCTCCTAAATCACATAGTGCTTTATGAAAAGAGATTTCCAATAGTGCAAGGAATTGTAAAACTCCCTGGATCTTTAAGTTTAGGTGGAAGCTTCTTTTGCAAAATTGCACTACTTTCTTCAGTTAACATCACCATTTCATGCTCTTCTAGCTTCCTCTTGTTTGATAGAATGTCCTTCAAAAATTTAGCATATTTAGGCATTTGTTCTAAAGCTTCAATAAGAGGAATATTAATATGCAATTGCTTGAAAATATTTAAAAAATTTGCAAATTGATTATCAAGCTTATTCTTTTTAAGTCTTTGTGGAAAAGGAATAGGTTGATCATAAGGAGAATTTGTACAAGTGTTAGAATTTAACTTCCCTGAAATGGTTTGGCTTGATTCTCCTTTTTGCTGCGTTTGTTCTTCCATTGTTTGTTCATTCTCACATTGTTTTTCATCCACATCTTGTTCTACATTTTTGATTTGTGGCTGCCCAATTGTTGTCCCACTTCTAAGTGTTATTGCCTTCACATGCTCCTTTGGGTTTACAACTGTGTTGTTTGGTAAAGTTCCTGCAGCTCTTTCATTAAGAATGTTAGAAATTTGACTAATTTGTACCTCGAGATTGTGGATGGAAGCCAAAGTTGAATTTGCAATATTTTGAATTGCTTGATCTGTCTTTTGCATGTATTGCTTGAGCACTTCTTCTAATGCTGGCTTCTTTTCTTGTTGTTGAAAATTTTGTTGTGGTCTAGCTCCTCCTTGATTATTGTTCCAAGAAAAATTGGGGTGATTTCTCCATCCTGGATTGTATGTGTTTGCATAAGGGTTATGTTGGCTTTGAAAATTTGACACATAATTTGCTTGTTCTGCATTTGATGGCGCAACAGGGTTCCCCACTTGGCAATCTGTACTAGAATGAGCTCCTGCACAATAATCACAAATGATATGGGATTGAATAGCATTAACATTCATATTCCCTATTTGCTTAGATAAAAAATCAATTTTTGCATTTAAATTAGAAATATGGTCAAGTTCAAAAACTCCCGCCACTTTTCTTCGCATTGTTCTTTCTGAGGACCACTGATAATTATTAGATGTCGTTTCTTCTAAAAGGTCATAAGCTGCTTCATGAGTTTTGCTCATTAAGGCACCTCCAGCTGCTGCATCTACCATGGATCGATTTGTAGCCCCCAACCCGTTATAGAAAGTTTGCACTTGTAACCACTTTGGAAGTTCATGATGAGGACACTTCCTTAATAGATCCTTGTACCTCTCCCATGCATCATATAATGACTCTGTCTCATGTTGAGTGAATGTTGTGATGTCATTTCTTAACTTTGCTGTTTTTGCTGGGGGAAAATACTTTGTCAAAAATTTCTGTGCTAAACCTTCCCAAGTAGTAATAGCTCCCTGTGGCAAAGAATTCAACCAAGCCTTTGCCCTATCTCTAAGTGAGAAAGGAAAAAGTCTAAGTCGAATGGCACCATTAGAAACTCCGTTGAATTTGAAGGTATCGCATATCTCAAGAAAGTTCGTGATGTGAGTATTTGGGTCATCATGTGGTAGTCCTCCAAATTGTAGGTTCTGCTGAACCATCTGAATGATTGATGGTTTAATTTCAAAATTATTTGCTTCCACTGCAGGCCTTGCTATGCTTGATAAGGTTCCATTAACTGAGGGCATTGCATAATCCCTCAAAGCTTTGTTTTCTTCGTTTGCCATGGATAAAGAGAATTTTTTCTTCTTTCTAATTTGTCGCAATGTCCTTTCGATTTCTGGATCAAAGAGTATAGGTTCCAATGGGTTAGATCTGGGCATACACACCTAAACCCTGAAAAACAAATAAATAAAAGAAAAAATAAATAAGTCAAAAGGATAAAGAGGTGTTGTTATAGAATAATATGAAAGCCTCTTAATAATGGGTAAGAGGTCTGATGTTGAAATTTTTCATTCATACTTGCATCAGGTACGGCATAAAATAGTACTAAAAAAAATTTCACCCAAAACCGTACGTGACAGAGGCTTTATTTTTTTTTTGAAGGCCAGTTTATAATTTAATGTTCTGATATGATAAAAATCAATCAATCAAAATTTTTATTCATACTTGCCAACCAGGATGCCAGTTTATAAATTAATGTTCTGATGTCATCAAAACTCCATTTCTTTAGTGCTAGATATAATACATCAACACATCAGACTTTTATGTTCTGCATTTAAAGTTCTTGTCATCAAAACTCAATTAAGAATAAAGACCTGCATCGGCCACCATCCATTTTTTTAATGTTCTGATTTGATAAAAGAAAGGCCATGTACACGGTACTCATTTAATTCGTGAAGGACTTAAAAAAAATAAAAAATAAAAAATTAATAACAAAAATAAATTAAAAAGATAAAGAAGTAAAAAAAATAATAAATAAATAAATAAATAATATAAAACAATAAAACGAAGAATAAGAACAGAAAACTAAATACAAATAAAATAAATAAATAAATAAATAAATAAAAATAAATAAAAGTAAAAGTTAGTAAAAAGAAAATAAAGTTGTAAAATGATAATAAAATAAAAATAATTACAAAAAAAATCCAAATTAGCAATAATCTAGCAATTGTCAATATCAATAAAAGAATAACTAGTCCCCGGCAACAACGCCAAAAACTTGATGTTGAATTTGCAAGTGTACAAAATCGCACAAGTAATATAGATAGATGAGTAAAGTATCGAACCCACAGGGACTAGATATTTTACTGAGTACCGATATCGCTAGATGAATCACTATTTGGAAGATCGAATTTTATAAGGATAAAATAACTAAATTAAATTAATCTAACTAAATCTAACTAAATTGGTGAAGAGGGAGAGGGCTGTGAAACTATGAAGCTCTTGTAAGTTTGTTTAATGGTAAAATTTGTTCTAGGGCTCTTGGTTCACCTCGTTTATCACACACACAAATTATAATTCCTTATAAATAAAAATATTATCTTTCCCAATTGTCGACCAAAATCCTAAAGATATTAACCACTCTATCAACGTAGTCTAAAAATTATTTTCAACTAACTCTTCGCCTATCCATCAAATTATTAATTGAGAAATTGGATTTCTTAACGGTCACGTCCTCCAATATACGGTTTTAATTTTTATTAATCACAAATAACCTGTTCGGTCTCTTTATGATTTGAGAAATCATACAAATGTCTATCCACCATGTTGTACGCATAAATAATAAAAATTAAAACACAATCAGGAAAAATAGAGTAATGATAAGAAATTAAAATTTGTGTTCTGCAAAACTTAGCTACATCTTAGCCTCTAAAACAATCAATTCAGTTCATATTCATTTTGCAATTAATAACAATGTTTGGATTGCATCTAAAAATTATAGAGAAGAAGAGAAGATACAAAAAGTAATAATAAACAATTAATGCAAACCCCTTTTCTTCTCGAAATCCGGAGGCCCAAAAACTGTCAGCCGAAACAGCGTGCCACGGCGTCTTCGAGCGAACACAGCCTGACCGGTCAGCACTGTCACCTCTGGCCCGTGCAGTCTTGTCGCCTTGGAAGTCCGCCTGCCGCTGATGTATGCGGCTGTCACTTCGAAGAAAGAAGTGGACGCGTGAAGAAGCCTTCACGTGTAATGCTTCTCTCTCCTTCTTTGTTTGATCCGAGCGCACGTCAAGGAAGAAGAAAGAGAAGCCAGCACGCCAACTGCTGCTTCTCTCTCTCTCTCTCTTACTTTATCTCTTTGTTCTATTTGTGTTTGTTTAATGTTCAGCCGTCACCTCCTGATCATCTCTCTTTTCTTTGCTTCTTCTTATAGAGAACGGGAAGGAGAATTAGGGTTGCGCTTTTTGCATAAAAGTCTACATTCTTCCTTTATTTCCTTCCTTTTATAACCCAGAATTTTATTTACTTCCCTTTCTTTCTTTTCTTCCTTTTATTTCCTCCACGTGCTGCTACATACACAAAATAATATCTGAAGTGAGGATTTTTTAAATAAAATGAATTAAATTAGTTTAAAATTAATTAAACTAATTTTATATCATATTAGTGTATAAAATCCTTTTAAAATTATTTGTCGCAAATTTTAACTCAACAAAACAATAAAAATTTATAAATCAATTATTTTACTATGTTTGTTGATTTTTCCACAATTCTTTACTTTTTGCATCAAAAATATTATTTCTTCAAAAATAATTAATTAAATGAAATCATATAGAAATAAGATGAATTATAGACAATATCAGCGAAAACAAGCCATTTTAATAGGTAAATGAGTACAAATATTTGTATATAAATTCGGCACATCAATAACAAATATACACAACCAAGCATGCATGAATAATTCATTAATCAACAGAAAACAATTGAAACAAGTATAATTATCCCAATAATTTCAAGATCTGGAACAAAAGATAAAACTCAGGACCATAAGCCCGTTACAAGTTTTTAAGCATCAAAAGAAACAAAAAATTCAAGAAGGCAAATTATTAAAGCAAGTCCTTGCTCCAAGCGAAGCCTAGAATGTCTGCTCACCAATTGCAGCAGGTAACACGTCTCCAAAGTCTGTATATATATATATATATATATATATATATATATATATATATAAAGGAGAAAATAGAGAGAACAAGAGAAATGCCCTTAGTGCAAGTTAGGACCGCAAATAGTAAAATAAGTACAAGCAATATGGAACAAGTTTTGAAATCAAGAATGTATTAAGGATGCAACAAGTAGTGGGGATTCAAGAAATTAGCTAGCAAGGACAACTCGAGAGACAATATTGGGTAACAAATACTAGTAGTAGAACAAGTGGCTAGTGAACATGTAATGGTGTCATGCATCAATTAATAAGTATCACGTACAAGTGTCGAGTAACAAGTAACAAGTCTAATGTGTCAAGTTATCAAGTACAAGTATCAAGTAGCAAGTGTCAAGTATTATATTCAAGTATCAAGTCTCATGTCTCATGTCATCAAGTAACAAGGCTCAAGTAGGTTATCAAGTGTGTACAAGTGACAAGTAAAACTTAAGTCTAATGTTTAATTCTATCTAGGTAGCACTTCATGCATCCATACTTTTACTACATGGTTGCTACACACAAACAGTTTCTTTTAGGCCTAGTAGTGGATTTTATAGAGCGGTGTTCTCAGGCATCAAGTATGAAGCAAGCACGGTTCATGAATACAAAAATAAAATAACAGGTTCAGGAAGCAAGTTTGTGAATACTGACAGGTTCAAGAACCACACAGTGGGTTCATGAATACAACAGGTTCATGAGCCAAGTAATGGCTTCATGAATACATCAAGGTGCAACAGGTTCATGAACCGAGTACTGGAAAACACGGGCCCCCTTCCGAGTACACTTACCTATATTGTCCACTACTATGGTCTTTCCCTTAAATCCCGGCTTATTGTTTATTATTATCATTAAACAAGCATGAAAGTGTGCGAAACAAGTCATGTAAACATACTCAAGAACATGGAACAAGTCTAGGCTAAGTAGGATACATGTTCGAGGGTCAAAACAAATCAAAGTATCAAGAATAACGAGAATCTCAAATCTGGATAGCATGACGTTACTGCACCAAAACTGCGATTCCCATTTCTACAAGATAACAAATGTTGAGCCGTCAGAAGGTCTAAAAACTAGACTCCTCCCCGGTTCCAACACATATAATTAAGGTACAAAAAAGTTGAGAAACATGTGTCAAAATAGCAAACTATACAGCATTTGTGTTCAGCCAGAATTTGTGAAACCAAGTTTGTACATATGAAACAGTGTTGAAACATCATTAATTAATTCTGAGAAAATTAGAGAATGTTTTCTAGGGTGTCCAGTAACTGCATGTAAAATTTCAAGTCATTTACTTACTGGTAGCATAGTTAAAATAATTGAAAACTAACTGCGATTACCGATACAGCAGCAGTAAAACTGCGATATCTCCTAGACCATAACTCGGAATTCAAAAATTCTGGATGCTATTGACAACTAGACATTTAGGGCTACATTTCATGTTCGGAACTCAAGTTCAGATTTTGGTTTTATTGGGGTTGAAATAGCAAGGCAAGACAGAAACAGAAACTAAATAAAACACTTTTGTATGAAATGAATCAAAATTTTACTAGTTGTGAACAAGTGTATCAACGAAGAGTTGTGACTCTTAGATCATGTAATATATAAGGAGAAACATGAGATCATCAACGATAAATAAAGAGGAGTCACATTCACAAACTATTTGCAGTATTTCAAGGGAAGCTTGTACTAGAAAACAAAATGTACAAGGAGATACTTGCCTTAGGGTGACAATGAATCCGACGAAAAATAATGGGAATGGATCCCGGGCGACGAGCACGATCGGCACCTTGATGAGACGATCAAGATCAAGATGAAGATCAAGCGAATCCAACGGTCGAGATCAAAAAAAATAAAACATATAAGAATTAGAAGAGTGCCAAAAGAGTAAACATACTATGATTGACAATTGATAAAAAAAACAAAAAGTGCATTAAATGTTTAACTCACCAAGTAAAAGACGAACGAGACGTCAAGGGCCGAGATCAAGTGTGATCGGTCGATCGGACGGCTGAGATCGAAGATAAAGATCAAGATCAAGATGATGATCACGATCGCGATGATCTAAAGAGATCTGGCGGTCGATATCAAGATCCTAATGATGATGGAGATGATGATCACGACTACGATGATCAACGATCGGACGACCGATATTTGATGATCAAGATCGAGGGATCCGACGGCTTGGATCTGATCTGGGGTTACTGTTGATGATCTGGTGATGATGATCCAAATTGCGAAGAGATCGGGAGGCCAAGATCTGATCTGATCGGATCCAAATTGCAAGGGAGATCGAGCGGTCGAGATTCGATGATCAAGCTCACTGTGTGATCAATAGCACACAACAAATGGCTCTGGTGACGATCGGCGGCAGCTCAGGCATCGGGGTCACGGCAGTGGGCGGCGGCCATGGCGGTGAGGCAGAGGATGGCAGCGCTGTTGTCACTGTGGACAGAGGAAGGGCGCGCACAGGGGGGAGCGGTGCACAGCGGGGAGTCACTGTCGTCGGCTGGAGACGACGCGAGCAGGAGGGTGACATGGTGGGGCGAGGTGGCTGCCGGCGATGCAGCGTCGCAAGCAGGGATGCTGCACCGCGAGTCTGTCGCTCAGGCTGGCGAGGCGAGGCCTGCTGCGCGCTGCGATAGGGTCGACGCGAGCAGGCAGGGAGAGTTTGCTCGCTGCTGCAGAGACAAGTGTTCGGTCATAGGGGCGACGACGGGGAAGGATGAGGGTAAGGATGGGTTGACGGGAGGTAGGGGACGGCAGGGAAGGAGAGGAAGAACGGGAGATGATGGGTAAAGAGAGAGAGAGAGAGAGCAGGAGGTAGGGGAGAAGTGGTTGCGGTTGCTGTGTATTAGGTTTCAATAGGAACTAGGGTTAGGTTTTAGGGTGCAGGGTTTGTATAGAATGAGTTATTGGGTATTAGGGTGTATATGATAATGGGTATTAGGTTTGTAGGGTATTAATGGGTTAATGGGTATCCATTTGGGTTTTAAAATCCACAAAGAAAATTATCGGGTTTTAGATTAAAATAATAAATAAATAATAAATCAATAGTAATACCATGGTATAAATATATCAAATAGTATATAAAATCTAATAAGAAAAATAAAATAACTAATATGATATAATTTATGAAATAATGTAATTTACATTACAACATAGAATTTATTTAAACAACTACAAATATAATTTATAAATAGAACTAGATTGATAATAACAATTATAATAATAATAATAACCTTAATATAAAAATCGTTTGAAAATAACAATAAATCCAATTAATGAAAAGAAATGGATTCTAACAGGAGATACAAAAAATACTTTTGAAATAAAACGAATTTAAGAAAACGAAATTTTTTTATAAAGAACCCAACTCAGATTATACACAGAAAATACGGATTTGGGGAAACAGGGGTTACAAATCCTATCCACCTTACAACAAAATTTTGTCCTCGAAATTTGCTTAGGCGGTATATAGGACAGTCAAAAGCAAACTGGGGGAAGGGTAACAAAACAGAGAATTAATGGGAAGGAACAAAGCAGTGTCAACATCAGAAAAAGAAGGAAGTGGATAACAATGATGTCAAAATGGAATGCATGAAAGGAAATAAACAGTATCGAAGGGAAAGAACAGCACAAGATAACAAGGCAAGGAGATGAAGAAATAGATAGCATTGGAATCGAAGAAAGGATGGACAAGGAAGAGTTGAACGATGCATGAGTCAACGGATGAGGACGAATGCAAGGAATAGAAGAAAGCAAACAATGCAAAGAACTAGAAGCAACAAGGAGATCCTGGGACTTGTAAGTTATGGGCCCACCACGCTTCCGCTGCGACACTCTGATGGTGACGTTCCAAGCTACAGACATGTCGTTGTAGACCACGTGACACCAAGCGACGATCTGAGCAGGAAGAAAACAATGAGACACCATAATCAAAGAGAATATAGGTAGGAGAATATATTAAAAAAAAATCGATCAAATGAAAATAAAATTGGGCTTTAGATGAGGGCTTTAATTTAAATAATTAGGTCAAAATTAATAGGTGCTAACAAAAATAATATTAATAATACAAAAAAAACAACACATATTAATAATAAAAATAGTAATAACAAAAATAATAAAAATAATAATAACAATAATAATCATCATAATCATACTGGTAAAAATAATAATGATAATAAAAATTAAAAATATTAACAATACTGGTAAGGATAATAATGTAAGACATAATATAATTTGGGGTTCATCATTTTTGTGAAAATAATTCAATATTAACAACAAAATAAAATAGTAAACAAAAATACAATAATAATAATAGTAATAGTAATAACAACATTATACAAAAAAATAAGGATTTTGCTTATCAACTTTATATAAAAATAATTCAAACAAGAGTACATATATATATAGCCGATCAATTATTAAATGGAAAGTGACGTTATTATTACTATACTATTCAAGCAAACCGGTACAAAAGAATAGGACAGTGATAAGTAATATATACATAAAACACTAGTAGGGTTATTATAGTAGAAATTCTTTGATGTGGGTTTGCCTCATTTATATTCATCTGTAGACTTGCCTTCTCGACATCAAGTTGCAGGTTTGCCTCCATGACATCAGGTTGTAGGTTGCCATCTGGATAATCGGTTGCACATTTTGCCTCCCGATATCTAGTTGCAATTTGCCTCTATTGACGTCTAGTTGCATGTTTATCATCTCGACATCCAGTTGCAACAAAATGATGAACGAGATGATGCCATCTCCCACACGTACTTAGATATTGATTGCTCAATTTAAGTACGAAGTTATATTTTGAAATTTGTGATATTAAAATACACAGTTATTCGAAATAACAAAATTTTCGTTTTAGGAAACAATTTTATAGAAGATCCAAAATATAACAATTAATAATCGAAATACACAAAATATTCGAAAAAATTATAAATAAAATATAGGTAGGAGAAGAATAAATTGTATACTCAATAAAGAGTCAGCAAAGGAGGACGACTACAAGGGACGAAAGAAAATAAGAAATCAAAGAATTGGATGTGAAGGAAGAGGGACGAGGGGGCACAGGCGGAATTTGAAAAGAATAAGGCAAAATGAATCAATAAATGAGTATGAATGCAAGGCACAAAAAGCAATGAATGGCACACGAGCTGAAATAAGAAGGAATCAACGAGGCAAGTAGAAATAAGAGATTGCTTGCACCGGAATCAAAAGAATATGGGTACAGAAAGAATAAATTTTGTACCCAATAAGAAACCAACAAATCTGGATGACTGCAAGAGATGGAAGGAAACAAGGAATCAAAATGAATGGGATAAGACTAGTGTCCATATCGAGTTGATTATCAAATTGTTCATATGATTGCATGGCTTGTTAAATGTTGAGTTAATCCTGACTGAGTCAAGCCTGTCTAATGTATTAGTTAAACTAACACATTAGCCAAACCTAAGCTCTGATACCACTAAAAATTTTGTCACGCCCCGCTTCCCAAAAATACGGAATACAAGCGCGTGACAAAGCCCAGCGAATGATTTTCATCATTCATGAGCTGTAGGATCGACCCAGCATCATAACAAGAATATAACAAATATACACAACCAGGCATGCATGAATAATTTATTAATCAACAGAAAACAATTGAAACAAATATAATTATCCAATAATTTCAAGATTTGGAACAAAAGATAAAACTCTGGACCATAAGCCCGTTAAAAGTTTTCAAGCATCAAAAGAAACAAATAATTCAAGAAGGCAAATTATTAAAGCAAGTCCTTGCTCCAAGCGAAGCCTAGAATGACTGCTCACCAAGTCCAGCAGGCAACACGTCTCCAAAGTCTGTATATATATATATATATATATATATATATATATATATAACGGAAAAAATAGAGAGAACAAGAGAAACGCCCTTAGTGTAAGTTAGGACCGCAAATAGTACAACAGTACATTAAACATGGAACAAGTTTTGGAATCAAGAATGTATTAAGGATGTAATAAGTAGTGGGGATTCAAGAAACTAGCTAGCAAGAAGGACAACTCGAGAGACAAGATTGGCTAAAAAATACTAGTAGTAGAACAAGTGGCTAGTGAACATGTAATGGTGTCATGCATCAAGTAATATGTAACCCCTGTTTTTCGTTTTGTGTATTTTTGAGTGTATTTTTCGTTTTGGTGTATTTTTCTCTCTTTGTATGCCTCTTGTATTTCTTTTGACCGTATATTGGTTTTATTTTCAATAAATTCATTTTGTTATTTTTGTCATCTTTATATTTTGAATTTTTGATCCTGTTGTCTCTTTTGTTCGTCTCCTATTGATCGAACCATCATTGTGATCCTCTTTATTCTATTTATTCGTGCCCTATTTTTATTTCTCTATTTTGGTGCCGGTCTCATTATTATTTTTTTTATATATCTTTGATCACCGTAAGTTTCTTTTAAAATTATTTTTTTTAACCCATTTTTTTTCTTAATCTCAAATCCCTGTTTTCATATATGTCAATACCTAATACTAATCCACTTCAGATCCGATCTATTCAACCATAGGTCTAATTACTTCCCCAGATTCTATTATTAACCTTATACCATTTATATAAACCCACTACCATTTAATCCCATTCATTACCTACCGAAATTACCACTCCCCCAGATCTTATAATCCATGCGTTGTTTTCCAAATAATCATAAAGGCCAATAATCCACTTCTCTGATACCCATTTATTTATCACCATAATCCATTCATTACTTACTACCTTCCTAATATATTCCCCCCCCCCCCCCACCCCCGCCAGATTTCTTACCTGGTTACTCACCCCACCGAAATCAATATACCCCTCTGACCCGTTTACTGCACTTCCCGGTTAGCATGTTGTGTGCCGCCTCCCTATTGCAACCATACCCTAGCCCTCATGCATATATATACTACTTATTACACCCCCCCATGCTGTGTTTTCCCCTTAGCCGTCACCAGTTTATTTCCTCGGTTCTCTCTCTCTTCCGATTGATCTCTCTCGCTCTCTTATTGCTTCGCGCATGCAAGAGGGTTGTGCGTGTGTGATTCGTGATTTGCTTTGGATCGTGGATTTTCGTTCGTGAATTTTGTTCGTTGCCGGGATCTGTTCCCGTTATTCTTGGTGTTCTTCTTTTTCATCCTTGCTTAAGGCAAGTAACTTGTACTCAAATTTCTTTGTATGATACAAGTCAAAAATACCGCTTGTAATGTAGTTGGGTTTTAAAGACAATTTGTGTGTGAAACCCCTTGTTGATATTGTCTCTATATTGATTTGGCCATAGTTGCCTCACGACACAATATTGACATGAATTAACTTTGGTTTGCCCGTTCTTGATTTGATCATGTATGTGAGACATCTTGTGAGAATTTGGATAATTGTTGAGATCCATGTGATGGACTTGTTTAGATATGTTAATTAACCTATTTCATGATGTTTGGACACTAGGTAGACTCGATTTCATGTCCGGTTGTGTTGGATCAAGTTTCGTTAAATCTATGTTGATTTTGGTTTTTGAGGAAATTCTATATTTTGCCGATGATCTGTCTTGATCAGTAATTTAGACATATTAAGGTCGGTATCTTAATTTCAGTATAAAATATGATTTGTAGAGAAATTTGTCTTCTTTTTAACCCCTCTGACCTTGCTCGATTTCATTTTTGTATATGTGAGATATGACTGGTTTACTACAGAGGTGTAATTTGTTTTCATATTTCGTTTCTTGAGGATTTTGATGATTAAATTATTTTGATACTTGTGCTACACATATTATTTTGATCTGAAACTTTGGTCAGTTTTTCTTTATCTAGTTAGGGATTACCCAAAATTTTGGTGGATTTTATTGATGAGTTTTATGTGTCGTTTCATGCTCGTTTATGAAAACCATACTTGCTGTATTTTGCTTACTGTTCACCCTAATTCTTTTTACTGTATGGAAAATATTTGTGAAATACAAAAGTTAGCTTATTCTATCTATTTTCATCTCCCTTTGGCGGATTTGGATTTCGTTTCATTGGTTGCGAGATATTATGGTTCTCATACAGCAGTGTTGGGAATTCCAGATTTGCAAAACTATTGTTTCTTGATGTTTTCTGATTTTTTATGACCAATCTAATTTTATTGAAAAATTCTGAAACTTTATATTCTCATACTAGACATATAGGGGAATACCCCAGATTTTTCGTGGATTTATTTCCTGAGTTTTGATACTGTTTTCCTGACTGAGAATTGGTTTTACAGATTTCTGGCTGAACGTGTTTTCTGGATTAAAATCAGTTTTGAGTTATGATTTTGTGAAATACTATATGACTAATATGTATTCGCTGGATTCAGTTGGGAGTCTATTTTCTAGACGTCTCGACAGATTCAGATTTATATTTTTGGAACACTGGAAATTTCAGTTTTACCACAGTATGGTCTTGCTGTCCTGAACTTAAGATTTGGTTATTTCATTCTTTTGTGTGTTACCTATTACCCGTACTTGTTTATCTTACAACTTGAACTTGTTACTTGATCATACCATGATATACTTGCTTGTTTCGTGATACATACTTGCTTGTTTGACATTAATAATAAATTAACCAAGTCGGGGTTTTAAAGGGACAGATCTAATAGTGGATAATTCAGAAACGTGTACTCGGAAGAGAATCTATTGGTTCTATGTGATACTTGGCTTGATACTTGAGATACTTGAAACTTGGCTTGATACTTGATTACTTGAGACTTTATATTTCACTACTTGAGGCTTGATACTTGATACTTGAGGCTTGATACGTCACTCTTGAGGCTTGTTTACTTGATACTTGAGGCTTGATACTTGATACTTGATTCTTGAGGCTTGTCCCTGAGTACACTGCCCTTTATGGTCCACTAAGAAATCTAAAACGAAACTGCATTGACTGTAACAACCATGTGATAAAAGGATGGCACATGAAGTATTACCTAGATAGTAATAATACAAGATATTTAACACATGATACTTGAACTTGAAACTTAAACTTGATACATGCTTACTTGATACTTGATTACATGATACATGAGACTTGATGCTTGAACATGATACTTGACACTTGTACTTGACTACTTGACACTTGTTACTTATTTTTGGATTTCGTGATACATAACACTTAACACATGCCACTTGTAGTTGTTCATCTTGCCATGCTAGTATTCCATTTGACATTATGCTTATACCATGTTGCTAGTTAGTTTTTCCCCATGTACTTGTATCCTGCATTACAAGCGGCCCGTAACTTGCAATTGATGGGTACTTGTTTTCTCTTTTCCTCTTCCTGCAATTGCTAAATTGCAGATTTTGGAGAACAGGTTCCAGACGGTGTTGGTTACATGAAGTATTAGTGCTGGATTTTATTATTATTATTTCTTGTAGCTTGCTTGAACAATATTGTATTTGATTACTTGGATTTATTTTTGTATTTGGGCAATGTGACCCAGGATATTTGTCTTATTCAGATCATGACTATTTCAGATTAATATATTTGGTTTCAAGTATTCTTGTTGGTATTTTTGGTTCATATGTGCATGTTGGTTGATCCTTTTGCTTCCGATTCTGATGATTCTTATGAATGTTGTAAAGATTCTTGAATAGCTTATGGATGATAAAAATCATTCGCTGGGCTTAGTCACGTATCCGTATTCTCTTTTGGGATGCAGGCGTGGCATAATAAGTATCACGTACAAGTGTCGAGTAACAAGTAACAAGTCTAATGTGTCAAGTTGTCAAGTACAAGTATCAAATATTATATTCAAGTATCAAGTCTCATGTATCATGTCATGAACTAACAAGTCTCAAGTAGGGTATCAAGTGTGTACAAGTGACAAGTTATTCTTAAGTCTAATATTTAATTCTATCTAGGTAGCACTTCATGCATCCATACTCTTACTACATGGTTGCTACACACAAATAGTTTTGTTTTGGCCTAGTGGTGGATTTTATAGGGCGGTGTACTCAGGCATCAAGTATCAAGCAAGCACGGTTCATGAATACGAAAATAAAAGAACAGGTTCACGAAGCAAGTTTGTGAATACTGACAAGTTCAAGAACCATACAGTGAGTTCATGAATATAGCAGGTTCATGAGCCAAGTAATGGTTTCATGAATACATCAAGGTGCAACAGGATCATGAACCGAGTACTGGAAAACATGGGCCCCCTTCCGAGTACACTTACCTATATTGTCCACTACTATGGTCTTTCCCTTAAACCCCGGCTTATTGTTTATTATTTTCATTAAGCAAGCATGAAAGTGTGCAAAATAAGTCAAGTAAACATACTCAAGAACATGGAACAAGTCTAGGCTAAGTAGGATACATGTTCGAGTGTCAAAACAAATCAAAGTATCAAGAACAACCAGAATCTCAAATCTGGACAGCATGACGTTGCTGCACCAAAGCTGCGATTTCAGTTTCTACAAGATAGCAAATGTGGAGCCGTCGGAAGGTCTAGAAACTAAATTTCTGTCTGGTTCCAATGCATATAATTAAGGTACATAAAAGTTGTGGAACATGTGTCAAAACAGCAAACTATACAGCATTTGTGTTCAGTCAGAATTTGTAAAACCGAGTTTGTACATATGAAACAGTGTTGAAACATTATTAATTAATTCTGAGAAAATTAGGAAATGTTTTCTAGGGTGTCCAGTAATAGCATGCAAAAATTTCAAGTCATTTACTTACTGGTAGCATAGTTAAAATAATTGTAAACAAAAAAGGTGCAGCAGTTTTTGTGAATCTGCGACTACCGACATAGCAGCAGTAAAACTGCAATATCTCCTAGACCATAACTCCAAATTCAAAAATTCTGGATGTTATTGACAACTAGACATTTAGGGCTACATTTCATGTTGAGGACTCAAGTTCAGATTTTGGTTTTATTGGGGTCGAAACAGCAAAGCAAGACAGAAACAAAAACCAAATAAAACACTTTTTGTATGAAATGAATCAAAATTTTTCTAGTTGTGAACAAGTGTATCAACGAAGGGTTGTGACTCATAGATCATGTAATATATAAGGAGAAACATGAGATCATCAATTTTGTAGTATTTTCAAGGGAAGCTTGTACTAGAAAACGAAGTGTACAAGAAAATACTTGCCTTAGGGTGACGATGAATCCGACGAAAAATAACAGGAATGGATCCCGGGCGACGAGCACGATCGGTACGGATCTTGATGAGACGATCAAAATCAAGATGAAGATCGAGCAAATCCAACGGTCGAGATCAAAAAAATAAAACATATAAGAATTAGAAGAGTGCCAAAAGAGTAAATATACCATGATTAACAATTGATGAAAAAGAACAAAAAGTGGATCAAATGTTTAACTCACCAAGTAGAAGACGAACGAGACGATCAAGGGCCGAGATCAAGTGTGATCGGTCGATCAGACGGTGAGATCGACAATCAAGATCAAGATCGAGATGATGATCACGATCGCGATGATCAAAAGATATCCGACGGTCAAGATCAAGATCCTAATGATGATGGAGACGATGATCACGATCGTTTAACTCACCAAGTAGAAGACGAACGAGACGATCGAGGGCCGAGATCAAGTGTGATCGGTCGATCAGACGGCTGAGATCGACGATCAAGATCAAGATCGAGATGATGATCACGATCGCGATGATCAAAAGAGATCCGACGGTCAACATCAAGATCTTGATGATGATGGAGACGATGATCACGATCGCGATGATCAACGATCGGACGACCGATATTCGATGTTCAAGATCAAGATCAAGATCGAGGGATCCGACAACTTGGATCTGATCTGGGGTTGCTGCTGATGATCTGGTGATGATGATCCAAATTGCGAAGAGATCGGGAGGCCAAGATCTGATCTGATCGGATCCAAATTACAAGGGAGATCGGACGGTCGAGATTCAATGATCAAGCTTACTGTGTGATCAACAGCACACAACAAATGGCTCTGGTGATGATCGGCGGTGGCTCAGGCGTCGGGGTCACGGCTGTGGGTGGTGGCCATGGCGGCGAGGCGGAGGACGACAGTGCTGCTGTCACTGTGGACAGAGGAAGGGCGCGCACAGGAGAGAGCAGTGTACAGCAGGGAGTCACTGTCGTCGACTGGAGATGACACGAGCAGGAGAGCGACATGGTGGGGCGAGGTGGCTACCGGTGATGCAGTGTCGCCAACAGGGAGGCTGCATCGCGAGGCTGTCGCTCAAGCTGGTGAGGCGAGGGCTGCTGCGCGCTGCGGTGGGGTCGACGCGAGCAGGCAAGGAAAGTTTGCTCACTATTGCGGAGACGAGTGTTCGGTCATGGGGGCGACGACGGGGAAGGATGAGGGTGAGGATGGGTTGACGGGAGGTAGGGGACGGCATGGAAGGAGAGGGAGAACGAGAGATGATGGGTAAAGAGAGAGAGAGATAGCGGGGGTAGGGGAGAAGGGGTTGCGGCTGCTGCGTATTAGGTTTCAACAGGAACTAGGGTTAGGTTTTAGGGTGCAGGGTTTATATAGAATGGGTTATTGGGTATTACGGTGTATATGATAATGGGTATCAGGTTTGTAGGGTATTAATGGGTTAATGGGTATCCAATAGGGTTTTAAAATCCACTAAGAAAATTATAGGGTTTTAGATTAAAATAATAAATAAATAATAAATCAATAGTAATACCATGGTATAAATAAATCAAATAGTATATAAAATCCAATAAGAAAAATAAAATAACTAATATGATATAATTTATGAAATAATGTAATTTACATTACAATGTAGAATTTATTTAAACAACTACAAATATAATTTATAAATAGAACTAGATTGATAATAAAAATAATAATAATAATAATAATAATAATAATAATAATAATAATAATAATAATAATAATAATAATAATAATAATAATAACCTTAATATAAAATTCGTTTAAAAATAACAATAAATACAAATAAAAAGAAATGGATTCTAACAGGAGATACAAAATACATTTTTGAAATAAAACGAATTTAAGAAAACGAAATTTTTGTATAAAGAACCCAACTCATATTATACACAGAAAATACGGATTTGGGAAAACAGGGGTTACAATTATTATTGTTATTATTATAACTTTGATTGTTTATTTAAAAATCCATTTCTATTGTTAATTGTGTTTGTAGTTATTTCAAATAATTTTTATATTGTAGTACAATTATATTTGGTTATATAAACATACATTTTATTGATTATTTTATTTTCTATTGGATTTATAAACCTTATATTCCCCAAACCCATTAAGCCATTTAAACCCCTAACCCATTTAAGCATATACCCTGTTTTATACCTAATTCACCTAAAACCCAAACCCATTACCTAATCTACCCAAACCCATTAAGCCCAAACCCATTATTACCCTTCTTTTACTGTGCCGTCACCCCCTCCTCTTAACCCTAATACACCAACTACATAAACCCATCTATATTCTCCTGTTCACCATCCCCTAACCACAAACTCTCACCTCCCGACCTTCGAACCCTATCCCCCAGCTCTCTCTCATCCCCCTCCCTGTCTGTGCTCACTCGGCAGCAGCTGCAACAACACTGGTGTGCTGTGCACCCCTTCTACCGCCAGCACCCCCCAGTCGCCTCCCCTCCATCCCTCTCTCCTCCGCTGCATCGAGCGTGACAGCAACTTTGCACTCGTAGTAGATACCCTCTCTCGTGTGCGGGTGTTCGTGATTGTTCATCGTGTGTGTGTGCTCGTGGTTGTGTTCATTGGGATTCGTTCGTTCGTGTGTTCGTAGAGTTCATTGTTTGTGAGTTCGGTTCGTGGTTTGTTCGTTGAGTTCATTGAGTTTGTTGTCCGGAAATCCGTTCCGTTATTCTTGCTCTTGCACCGTTTCTATCGTAGTCTAAGGCAAGTTACTTGTATTCTTTTCTTTTGTGTAATACAAGTACTAAATACCGCTTGTAATGTAGTTGGGTTCTAGAGACAATTCGTGTGTGAATCCTCTGTTATATATTTTCTCTGTTGTTTTGATTCGACCATAGTTGCCTCACGACATACATGACATGAAACAACTAAGGATGACCACTTTTTGGGTGTGTATATGCATGCTATTGTGTGATATCGTGTGCTTGATGCGTTATTCGTGCTAAATTTATCATGGACTTGCAAAATACCCTATACCATGTTGTTTGGACATCTAGTACACTATATTTCATGTTTGGGTTGATTTGGATGAGTTTTACATGAACTAGATGATTTTATGTTCGAAGAATAATTCTATATTTTTCTGTTACTTTGCTCTTGATCAGTATTTTAGACCCTATTAAGATCAGTATATGAATTTCATTTGTGAACATGATTTGTAGAGAATTCTGTCTATTTTCCAACCCTTTCTAACAGATCTCAGTTTCGTTTTACGAGTTGTGAGTTATGTTAACTTTACTACAAAGGTGTAGAGAGATTTTCAGATTTTGTTTTCTATAAATTCTGAAGAGTAATCTATTTTTATCATGATGTTAAAAGTATTATTTTAATCCAATATTTTGTACAATACAACTAGACCTAATTGGGACTAACCCTGAATTTTTGTGAATTTATTTGATGAGTTTTACAAACCGTTCTATGTTACCAAACAATTACTATACATGCAGAATTTTCATACTGTTCAGTAAAGAACCTAATTTTCGACCTAATTTTACTTGCTGTTTGTAAAATCTTTCTGAATATGAAAGTTAGCCTATTGTATCTAGTTTATCACTCTTTTGGTGAATTTGGATTTTGAATTTATGATTTGTAAGATATTGCTGTTTTCGTACTGCAGTGTGTATAATTCCAGATTTACAAAACTACTCCATCTTGATGTTTTCTGATTTTCGTTGACTAAGCTATTTATATTGAAAAATTATGAAACTTTATTTTCTGATACTAAACATACTAGGGAATACCCCAGATTTTTTATGGATTTAATTATTGAGTTTTCATGCTGTTTTCTTGTTCTTGAATACAAACTTCTGATTTCTGGCTGAACGTGTTTTCTGGATTCAAATCTGGTTTGAGACTCATTTTTGTGAAACACCATATGACTTATATATATTTTCTGGATTCGGCCGGGAGTCTATTTTCCAGATTTTTTGACAAATCTAGGTTTGCATTTTTGTAACAACGGGAATTTCAGTTTTAGTGCAGTACTGTCTTGCTGTCCTGAACTAGAATTTTCGTTGTTATATCCTGTTATGTGTTATTTATCACCTGTACATGTTTATCTTTCAATCTGAACCTGTTACTTGTTCATGTCATGTTATTCTTGCTTTGTTTTGTGACACATTCATGCATGTTTAATAATAATACAAATAATCAAGCCGAGGTTAAGGGAAAGACCTTAGTAGTGGACAATATAGGTATGTGTACTCAAAGAGGGCCCGTGATCCCATTACCTGTTGCCATGTTTCATGCTTGCATGATTCATGCCTGTTATTATTATATTATGTCATGAACTAACGATTACATGATTCATGCCTGTTATTGTTATATTATTGTAACGCCCGATTTCCATATACTGGGAATTCGAGACACGAGCCAGGACCTTTTCTTCAATTAGTCACAATACACAGAAAAACAGGAGAATTTAAAACTTTTTATTCAACACTCAATGTATTACAACTTTCAACAACTTACATCAGAGTATAGGGAATGAAGAACAACACTTGGTAACTCTCACTTGAGTACTTCTCAACTAATAGATAATCAACACACATATTACAGCCGAACTAAACATGACACTGACTCCTCGTTTTCCTTGCCTTGAGTCCTCCTGAATCTCGCACCTGTACTTCTGCGATCCAGTACCTATTGAAGTGGGGACGTTTGTATTCACTGACACTTTAAGGCTGATAACATAGCAGCGAATCTCCCAAAACAACATACAGAAACATGGCAATTGTGTTGGTGTAGTTTAAGTGTTCGTGAGTGCTATGACTAGAATCTAACGCAATATTAACTAAAACTAGGATGCTCCTATTCTAATGTCAGCAAGTCTCCGAAGCAACATGCAGCCCATACTACATGCGCCCCATCTCAAGCCGTTTCTCCATATATAGGGATTTGAACCCGCGTTATGAATTCTAATCGTACACAACCTGTTCCTGACAGATACAACGTGACTGATGAGGTTGCAGACGTGGTCAAGTCCTACCAAGGCAGTACGCTCATGGTGTCTATGTCCCACTAATGCAATCCGCTCATGGTGTCTATGTTTGCCACTACTACCCGGCTAACCGGACCTCACTCAAAAACCAGACGAACCCTCGGGGTTTTCGCCAACATGAGAGCCCCCTGCCGCCCCTTAGCCAGACCGTAGTCCATGGCCTGTTCGTATCCCCGGCATAGGACCCGACGGAGTTCTGGGATCCATCCCTAGCTTCGCCCGCCTTATCATGGCACTTCAGGAATTAACAGTGTGAGATACGCAACCCGTGCTCCCAACTCGTGAGAAGCCACCGTACGTATCCCTTTGACGGGAAGGTACAACCTAATAACACCACCTAAGGTCTGCCCCAAAGAACAAGTTGGTCGTAAGGGGCTCCCTACAACCGACTCCTCTCTTTCCGGCAAAAGGTTTAAGTAAATGATCTTTATAAGTCACTACCCTAATGATGTCCCTAACCCTGAACACTCCTAGGGATGACAATATTATAAACACAACATGCTAGTCCTTAAATTAGACTTCGCAAGATAACTCTACTCGGCTGCTCAACCTAGACTTACCAGAATCCCTCAGGATCCGGTTCCTGGCCTATCGATCCAAGACCCCGGCAATGCGAACATACATGCATGCCATTACCCTGAACTAGGATTCCGTCTATACTCCGGTCCTCGATCAACCTATACCGGTTAAGATTCGACGGTACACAAGGAGTGATTCCTCCACAGTTCCTTAGGAGTAAGAAAACATATGTCTTGATGGTCGATAGCCCCTAGGGTAATAATATCACCTTAGACGAGCACAACGAACTGTGTACTAGCTAACAAGCTATATACGAGTAACTAACCACATACGAGCCAATAAGCTACGCATGAACCAACAACTACCTACGAGCCAAGCAGGTCTCGTAGGAGATAACAACGTACATACCAGCCAAATAAGCCGTGTATGAGACCAACAGCCACGCACGGGCCGGTCGAGCCGCGTACGAGACAACAACCTACATACGAGCCAAATAAACTACGTATGAGACCCACCGCTATAAACGGGCCAGTCGAGCCACGTATGAGTACAACCATATGCAAACAACCATACAGGTAATCAACCTATAAGCAACCAAATGTGCTTACTAACAACTCGATCTTCTATAATTAGAAGCAACAGAGGAACCTACTAATAGCCTATGATAGGCATTCTGCGAATGAAAAGCCCGAAGGTGACATAACAACCTTTATCAAACTAACTATTACTAGTGATCTTTCCAATCCTTATTACCCATAAGGATGAGAAATGCCCCCATGATAGGGTCTAATTCCAATTTGAACCTCACACACTAGAATCCACGGTTTCCTTTCAAAACGAACTATAACAACATAGAACATACGTTTGCTTCAATATTCAACTAGGATGCTACACTATACCCTTCAAGCATGTATGGGCTCCTTACTAACATTAACTACAACAAGGTAGTTATCACTACAATTACAACATGATTCCTTCCTATTACTTAACCTATAGCAATTTAGGCATGGTGTACAATTGTAAGCATCAACCTACAACAACTAATCATGGTATATAACATAACCATCAACTCACAACACTCTTAAGTATGAGTACGATTTAAGCATGCACTTATAACGATCTTAAGCATGAATAGTTACTACAATCTAAACATGAAGCTTTACTACAATTTAAGCCTGAACTCCTTACAACATGTACACAACATAAGCATGGTTCCTACAACATGGTATTTATTTCAAGAATGAGTTTCTACAACATGATACACATCATACATGGTTTAAGAGTTTCCTACCATAGTCTAGCATGGTATATATTTTTCCTACAATGAATCAAGCATGGTATGATACCTTCTTACCTTAACTACAACAAATTAGCATAGATTTGTTACCTTAAACATGGGTATCATCTAGCATGAATATCTACTAACTACTTAAGCATAAATATCATTATCCATCAACTAAGCATAAATGTCATTGAGCATGAATATCTACTAACTACTTAAGCATGAATATTTACTACTTAGAGCATGTATCTCTACTACCACCTTAAGCATGGATCTCCACTACTTTAAGCATGATTAATCATTACAACTCAAGCATGGATATATAATTAGCATGAATCTTGCTACATTCCTAAGCATGGTAGGTAATTTTGAGATTAATCCTACACATTCCTAAGCATGGTATTCAACTCCAATATTTATCTACAACAAGCTAAGCATGGTAGGTAATTTTAACATTAATCCTACAACAATATAAGCATGTATATGTACTTAGCATCAATCTAAAACATTCCTAAGCATGGTAGATTAATTCAACATTAATCCTACAACAATATAAGCATGTATATGTGCTTAGCATCAATCTACAACATTCCTAAGCATGGTAGATTAATTCAACATTAATCCTACAACAATATAAGCATGTATATTTACTAGCTTAGCACGAATATCATTAAGCATGAACATCTACTAACTTTATTTACACATAAACATCTACTACAACCTTATATAAACATCAACTACTACTACTTTATTTAAACATAGACATCTACTACAACTACTTATTTAAAACATAACATCTACTACAACTACTTTATTTAACACATAAACATCTACAACTTCATATAACATCTACTACTACTAATTTATTTAACACATAAACATCTACTACAACTTCATATAACATCTACTACTACTACTTTATTTAAAACATGAACATCAACTACTACTACTTTGTTTAAAACATAAACATCAACTACTACTACTTTGTTTAAAACATAAACATCTACTACTACTACTTTATTTAACACATAAGCATCTATTTCTTACTTATTACTAGTTAAACATAAAAGGGATCTTTTTAATCTTTTTACAACTAACAACTTAGATTAGTTCTTTTTCATACTAAAATTAACATCTAAAATTGGTTCTTTTTACATAAGATTAATAAAGGAAAACAAGCAACATAAAACAAGTAAAGAACCTTCGACTTGGTTCAACCATTCATATGCATGTTCTTTAGTCCAAAGACCAAGTTGTATGTTCTACAACCCAAAAATGGGTGTATTCACAAGGTCCATATGCTTATGTATAAGTCCACATTCAAGTCCTACAACCCAAAATGGTTGTATACACAAAGTTCATATGCATATGTTCATTTTAGTCCAATTCATAACACAAAAACAACAACTATTACTACAAGATTCAATCTTTTTGTTCTTTACTACTACCACTTATTACCTTTCTTTTTATCCATATTATGGTACAACATACAACAACCCATCACAAGAACAAACACCCCAAAACAAAAGAAAACAAAACAAGAAAGATAAGAAGAAGAAGTAACCAAAAACAACAAACTCAACAACAAAATAAGTGGAGAAACCCCCACCTTTCTTTCTCTTGATGGAAGGACTTGCTAGCTATTCTTCTCCTTCCCCTAAGCTCCTATGAAAGCTTCTAAAACCTACAAGAGAAAACTCTCAAGTTAGGAGTTCACTCTTTCTTTTCCTTTCTTTCTTTTTGTCTTTCTAAAAATGAGACAAATGTAAAGGGAGGGGGGTATTTATAGGTGGAGAAAAGGGTGGAGAGTGCAAATTTGTACACACAAAATTGCACAAAGCCCCTTCCTTGATTTGGGGCCGGCCTCATCTAGGGAAGGCATGGGTGAGGTGGAGGTATGGGTGTCAGGGTGAGGCGGAAGAGAGAAGGTTTCTAGAAGAGTTTCCTTAATCTCTTCATGCATACTTAGTCTAGGTTAAACACTTATAAAACCCTAACAATCTAATAGGTTTTGTCATAACAAAGACAAGTGTTTTGTCCAAAAATACACAACACACAATTTGTATAATGTACTAATCGACATACTACATACATGTGTGTATATATATACGTATACCGAAAATCTTCGCATAATCCGTATAAAAATGATTTAATTTCGAAAATAATAGTAAAATAAATTTTATTATTAGTTCGGAAGATCACGGTACCAATTTGATACAATACGGATGTATACTGACCGGTATCTGGGTACAGATAATGTCTATGAACAAACCGGGTGAAAATCACCAAAATATTCCAATTCTGGAATTAAAACAAAATAATAATAATAAAATAATAATTTATACAAGGTAATATCCGTCCGGGATATTACAATTATGCCATGAACTCACGATTACATGATTCATGCCTGTTATTATTATATTATGCCATGAACTCACGACTACATGATTCATGCTTGTTATTATTATATGTTGCCATGTTTTATGATTACATGATTCATGCCTGTTATTACAACTTGTTGCCATGTTTCATGACTACATGATTCATACCTGTTTCTGTTGTCACGATTTCACTACGTGATTCGTGCCTGTTTACCTGTTACTTGTTACTTGACTTCACGCCTGAGTCACGGCCCTATAGAAACCCACTACTAGGCCTAAACGTAACTGTTTGAATGTAGCAACCATGTGGTAAAAGGATGGACACATGAAGTGCTACCTAGATAGTAACAAATACAAGACGTGACTTACATGATACCTATTACATGATTATCTGTTACATGATTACTTGTACATGCTACTTGACACTTGTTACCTATTTACTTGATACTTGATACATGTTACCGTACTCTGTAGTAAATTATGTTATTTGATCCTGTTCATGATCATGCTAGTTATTCTATTTCGTTATCATGTTTGTTCCATGCTATTTGTTATCTTTCCCATGTACTTGTGCCTGCACTACACGCAGCCCGTAACTTGCATTAACGGGAGTTTGTTTTCTTTTTTCTCTTCCTGCAATTGTTAAATTGCAGATTTTGGAGATCAGCTGCCAGATGGAGTAGGTGATATGAGATACTAGATGTTGGAATTTTACTATTATTATTTCTTGTTGCTTATTTTGAACAATTGTATTTGATACCTGGATTTATTTTGTATTTGGGCAATGTGACCCAGGATATTGACTTGTTCAGATCTGGTTTATTTGAGATTAATATATTTTGTTTCAAGTAAATTCTTGTTGGTATTTTGATTCATATATGCATGCTTGGTTTACTTCTTTTGCTTCCGACTCTGATTATTCTTGTGAAATATTGTAAAGATCCTGACAGCTTATAGATAATGAAAATCATTCGCTAGGCTTAGTCACGTGTCTGTATTCCGTATTTTCTTTTTGGGAAGCAAGGCGTGACATATTCTGGTGTTGAATTAAGACAAGAAGATGATGTTTGATCCCTAGAACACTTCTCTTGCCATGAACTATTTGAGCGGGAATAAATTCTTTCGAAACTATGTCTATCATAATGCATCGCATTAATTGAGCATCATTATCAGTCAGTTCTTGGTAACGTTAGTATAACTCCTCCTGTATATCGTAGTGTTATAAATTATGCAAAATATTTGTTTATTCTAAATGAAATTGAAATATCAAAGAAAAATGATAATTGTATGCTCACATATGATATTACACCTGTGTGGCTCCAAATTGCAAGATCCCTCTTCGATAATTCTCGTAATTGTACCACCTGCAAAAAGTGGAACCCAACTACACGTTCGCCATGTACTGGAGGATCGTGTCTGGGAGGTTGTGTTGTATACTTTGCCGGTGCTCAAAAAGAGGGAGTTGGAAATGGCAATTGAGCAGTTGGATCACTGATGCTAGCTGGATCTATAAAATTGATATTTGTACCATGCGAGAGAGTCAGCATGATAGCACCTATTGATACATTTGCCCAATACTGATCGTATTGTCGATTGTTTAAATTGATGTTTTATATTCCATGCCAAGTTGTGAAGAAAAAGCCAAGACCTTTATCATTACATACCAAATCTTGTCACAAAAAAGGAAAGCATGAGTTGATGTGGAGATATGACACAAAGTGTGGATGACATCTTGTTCCTTTATATAATTCCATGCTCCCAGTGGTGAAGCAATCGACAAAATCAACAAAGTGATTGAAAATTATAGTAAAACTATATAGAATACACGTTCACATAAAACATGAAGCACAAATTATATTCCTCGTTATAAAACTGTGTGCATGGCACATATTCTGGTGTCGAATTAAGACAAGAAAATGATGGTTGATCCCTAGAAACACTTCTCCTGCCATGAACTATTTGAGCGGGAATAAATTCTTTCGAAACTATGTCTATCATAATGAATCGCCTTAATTGAGCATCATTATCAGTCAGTTCTTGGTAACGTTGGTATAACTCCTCCTGTATATCGTAGTGTTATAAATTATGCAAAATATTTGTTTATTCTAAATGAAATTGAAATATCGAAGAAAAATGATAATTGTATGCTCACATATGACATTACACCGTGCGGCTCCAAATTGCAAGGTCCCTCTTCAATAATTCTCGTAATTGTACCACTTGCAAAAAGTGGAACCCAACTACACGTTCGCCATGTACTGGAGGATAGTGTCTGGGAGGTTGTGTTGTATACTCTGCTGGTGCTCAAAAGGTGGGAGCTAGAAAGGGAAATTGAGCAATTGGATCACTGATGCTAGCTGGATCTATAAAATTGATATTTGTACCATGTGAGAGAGTCAGCATGATAGCACCTATTGATACATTTGCCCAATACTGATCGTATATGATTTGTCGTACAAGCCGGACCAATAATGATGCGTCAATAGGCGAACAATAATATTGTGGTGATATTTGAGGCATGAAAGATGGTGGGTCAACTAGGATAGTAATAAATCTCGTAATTTGGCGATAACAACGATCACCAAGATACCATACACTCTATATCATATACATATTTTCAATCACACATACAAATGTTTCAGGATGATGCATTTAAATATAATTTAAGATCTTTCAAAACAGTAAGAAATATGGAAAATAATACCTGCGACCAGTACTGAAAGATAACTCGGTGACGAGACAGTATGTTCACAAGCTGAATTTCATGCCCGAACTCATGGGACGATCCCAAATAAGGGTGCCAAATAATAGGTGCAGAGTAACACATCTCTAATTGATGTATAGCAATGGAAATGTTATACCTAATTTGGTCTGATATAATAGTATCAAATTGATCTTAGTTCCAACGTGTAAATTTGGGTCATTTATCTGCGACCACTAAAATTCCTGCTAGATCTTCCATCCTTGCAGTTATTAGAACACATATATTTGTATATTCATAAGCCCAATACTGAGGATCAAAGAGTTATATTAGTTTCCAAGTAAATACTGACAAATTGTATATATTTATTTAATAAATAACTTTTAAAACATCAAATGTTACCTCTAGTATTTGTTATGGCTCGTTAAAAGACTTGACTTTAACTCTGCTGCAAGAATCTAGAGACATATATAGCAGTGTCATTGCTTGACCGCCCCAATCGTATGTACTCACTTTATGTAGATCTTCTAGCGCTGCAAACCAATCAGATCTGATAACTCAAGCAACATTGGAGAAAAGAAACTCACAGAGGAAGAACATAAAGAATGTTCTTGCAATAATCAAGACAAGATTATTATCCACTTGAGCTGTCTCGATCACATTGCTATGAAAATACTTCTTCAGGAAGGAGCTGCGTATTCTTTGAGATTTCTAATCAGCTTCAGTCTTCTCAGGGAAAAAGCAAACCTGAACAACTTCAAAGGGATAATCCTTGTCATTACACGGAGGGGCTTCATTGGATCCGATGGATAACCCTGTTAGCATTGTCCAATCTAAATGGGTGAATCTCAACTCATCGCACGGTAGGTGAAAAGTGTGGAAAGTATCTCACCATCTCTCAACCAAGGCCTCCACAAGCTTCATGGATGACTTTTCTGTATTAATTATGAAAAAATGCAGCCTCGCCATTTGATCAATTAATTGCTTCACTACTGGAACACGGGAACATCGCTCGTATTCTATTATTGGACCATTCTAATATCTCCTTACAAAGTCCACCTGCATGCCGCTCGGTAATAAGCTGATACACATGTTGACGATCATCAACCACTGATTTCCACAAACTTGGATCGGCAAAATCACAAGATTTCGACATCGGTTCGACCTCCGTACTTGTGTTCCATGATCAGATATGCCTCGAATAGTGGATTTTATTCTGCCGATATATCTTCAGTTCGACATATTTTTTGGTTAGAGGAATGAAGATGAAAAAATAGTAGTGTGATGACTCTAATTTTTAAATCAGAAGATGGATGAGATGAATTTTTTAGAGAGAGATGCATGCATTTAAATAGGTTGAGATGAGTAAATACTATATTCCCCTTTTCCCTATTTTAAAAAAAACACCTCAGACAGAGGAAGAAGCTCCGTCCGGTCTGATTTTCGTTTTTTCTTATTTCGTCATGACACATTAATATAATATTAAAAAAATTACCCTTGGACGGATGAAGAAGCTCCGTCCGGAAAAAAAAATTCAAACGAAGGATGATCCTCCATCACTCCTATTTTAAATATTAAAAAAATCTAAATTTGTGTTAGACCGAGGTAGATCTTACGTCTTATTTTTTATTCTTTTTATTTGTGTAAATTTAACACCAACGATAGCAGTGCTCGCCCATCGTTTCTAAATGATAAATGTGCTAAATATGTAAATTTTAGAAGAAATGATAGTTGATGCTCTTCTAGGATTCCATCTATTCTTTAAAATTAAAAATTAAAAAAAAAATCATCGTCAACAAAATAGAAGAAATGAAAACTAGTTGTGAGCATAAAGGCTATGGACTAGGGATACTTTCGGATCGGATATAGATCGGATATTGGCTATACCAACATCCGTATCTGCATTCCAAAGACGGATTTTGATACGGATACGGATATGACTCAGAAAAAAAATCATATCCGTATTCGCAAATTTTGGATACGGATGCGAATCAGATATGTTCTACCGGATAACGGATACGAATTTGGATATCAAATATATTGTTTTTGCCAAGGTTTTAAATCTCGAATTTCAGACTCATATCGGCAGGGGGTGTTTTGTCTTGGATAGGAGATATCAGAGGAGATATCAGGGAAATGGGATCATCTCGGATGTTCATTTCGGACACTCAATAAATATATTTTTATTTCTAAACAATATATTAAATGTTCTAGATGTCATTTAACATTAGTGTGTTTATTTACTACTTTCTAATACTCTGTACTCTTAACACTTGCTGCATTCTTGTTGCAGGCCCAAAATTAGATGACTTTAGTATATACAAAAAGCTAAACAAACTGAAAACAAGACAGAGGAATTTGTAAATTCATTGTGTTGTAATGTTGTATGAGAAATATGCACTATTTGTTGAATTTTGTAAATATGGTTGCAGAGATTTTGTAAATTCATGATGTCATTTGACTAAGGTTATTGGATGTTGCTCTATTTTTGAAAGCCATACAATACATGTTAAGGAAATCAAAGCTTCAGTAACTTGCAAGGCCATAGATAAATTCATCAAACTACTAGCACCCACAAATGATTAGCATAAAAATTGAACTACAAAATTCACGAATATATAAAAATCTAGAGTAGCAAAATTTTGATAACACTTACCCGGCTTTTCTCATCATATGCTCTGTGTGCTCTGCATGTTCATAGGAAAGAACAGCCTTGATTTGGTCCACTGTCAAGATCTTTGGTGACTACAATAATAGAAAGCACGTAGTGCTAGAAACAAACAATAATAAATTCATCAAACATTTTACTGATTCTACCATCTCCAAATAAACTATTAGAGTGAGACATTAACCTTTAGAATGTATGTAGGATTCTAGAATCCCGTGAATGGATTGAACTTGTTAGTAATTCTTATATGTGCAGCCTGCAGATCTGGTTCAATAAATGCCTTGTACATAGGATAAACCTGTGTAAAGTAATCAATTGTTAAAAGTTACAACGCATAGAAAATTATCCCAACTCAGTAACAAAGGCAACGAATATTTCAAATATAGAAGTATCAACATGATTATCATAGGTCATTATCTATATCTATATATGTTTACTATATAATTGAAGGAGGTGCTCAAGGTTAACCTCCTCACGTCTTTCATCCATCTTTCATTTCTTTATGATAACCAATATCTGTGTACTGAGTAGGGATAATTTTAAACAAATGACTTTGATAATCTTTGATACAACAAATGACTTTGATATTATTTTTTAAAAAAAATTGAATTAGATTAATAACAACACACTGTATTGCATTTATTCATCATAGCTAACTTGTAAGATTCTTCCCCTTTGAATATGTGCACATGTTCCATATATTATTTTGTGTCACTGTGCTGATATTGGAAAGCCTTTCCTCCTAATTTGGGTAACATAGAACATGACATTTTACGAAAATCATGAAGAACTCTTCCGATAAGCGGTAATCAAAGAAGGAAAAAGAGCAAGATAACTCACAACATGGCCAAGTTACATTCCTGCATGAGCATACACATAGAAGTAGGCTTTACAGTACTTCAAATTTCAACAGTGCCTGCACAAGAGAAAAAAAATTCAAGAAAATCATACATATGACAGCAAAAGATGATCAATAGCATACTTATACAACAGTAAGCTTTACAGTATAGAACAGTGCCTGCACACGAGAAGTTTTTTTTCAAGAAAAGCATACATATGATAGCAAAAGATGATCAATAGCATACTTATACAAAAGTCAGCTTTACAGTATAAAACAGTGCTTGCACATGAAAAAAAAAATCAAGAAAAGCATACATATGACAGCAAAAGATGATCAATAACATACTTATACAACAGCATACAATTATCCCTTCATAATTCTCAAAATCTTGCAAAAAAATCAATAAATATTTCTCAAATTGTCATAAAAATTCACACTCCCCCATTCTTCTAGCCATTTTGGTTCCAGAAAGCCCAACTCCAGCAGTTGTATTAAATAGTAAGAAAATCAACTGTTGTAGAAATATACAACTGGTTGATCACAAACACATAACCTTGCTAGCCATTTTGCCCATTTGTTTTTAGGTGATTAACTTTCTTGCGATTGCACTTGCTCTTTTGCTGCAGCCATTGCAAAGAAAGCAACCATTATCTCTATAGCTTCCTATGGGAACAAAGTTAAAATTATCCTTTCATAATTCTCGAAATCTTGCAAAAAACCAATAGATATTTCTCAAATTGTTACCTTGACATATAAATTCACACTCCCCCCATTCTATTGTTCATAATTAACTATAGACTTGACAATCTAGCTACAAAATCTACCCATACAAAGACCTGCAAACCTTACTGACCTTACATTCAACAAATATCCAAATTAGACTAAAGCTAAAGCTAAAGCTACTTAATAAAAATTAAGGAAAACAACCACATGGTTCAATAATACATATTTGCCAGCAATTTGCCACACTCCAAGCCTTATGCTGATGTATAGACTCATACTCTCCTAGCAAGAAAGGTGAACAAAACAACACAAGATGTAGTCAACTTAAAACTACCAAAATACAATGGATAATATATTCCAAGATAGAGAGAGAGATTTATACCGTCTCATGAACTCTTCAGCTTTTAACGGCGGCAAAGACAGCGAACAGCAGCCAGCGAACAGTCGCAAGTCGATGTAGATGATGGGGAAGGGTGGAGGTGAAGGTTAGAGAGGAAAATAAGGTTTCTGATTTGGGATTTTTTTCGATTTAGAAAATAGGGTTTCTTATTTGGGATTTGGGGCAGCCGCATGTTCCAAGCTGTTCGCCATCGGCGGCGATCACAGCCGGAGCCTTCTTTTTTTGCCATTACTCTCAAGCTATCAAGCTATTGGAATGGAGATGCAAGAAGGAAAATTGGAGATGAACAGAATCAAGATTTTATTCACAAAACCAAAGTGTTTACAGGGGAAATGTTTTTATAGACGACTAGCACGTGCGGAGCACGTGATCTGACAATCAGTTACACCACAGTTGGACTAAAAAGCAAATTACAACACTTTTTACAAATAAACCCCCAGAAGAAGTATTATCTCATCTGGACTGATACGTAAACTGATACATTCCTCTCAACCTTCTTCTTCTTCCTCTTTGGATCTCCTGAGCTTCATCAGCTTCTTCTGCTATCATTCCAACTCTCAACTTCGTCTGCCATGATCAGATCCAAGTATTGGATCAATACTCCCCCCATGAAAAGATTCCAGTACTGATCGGAAGGACGGGAATCTCCAGTAAAGATCCCAATACCCCGCCCAAGTCGCCTCACTTTCACTACCATTATGCCATTGGACTAATACTTCAGATACAGCTATACCTCTCTTCGGAACCATTCGTCGTTCCAAAACTTTACTTGGGTATGGTGCCTCCTCCACAAAGTATGCTGGTAGAGATGATGATACCACTTGCACATTACTATCTCGCGGTACAAAAAGCTTCAATTGAGACACATGAAACACATCGTGAATACGTGACTCAGCTGGTAGCTGTAATTTGTAGGCTACTGAACCCACCTTCTCCAGGATTTGATACGGTCCATAATACAAAGCAGAAAGTTTGTGAATACGTCGTCCTCCCACTGACACCTGACGGTAAGGCTGCAACTTCAAATAAACCCATTCTCCGGCTTCAAACTCCTTCTCAGTGCGATGGGCATTAGCCTTAGCTTGCATCCTGTGTTGAGCTTTCACCAAGTTATCTTTGAGCAGCTGCAAAACCATATCTCTGGAGAGTAAAGAATCTTCAACAGATTGGACTCTAGCTGTTTGAGGAACATAGGATAGAACATTTGGAGGCATTTTTCCGTATACTGCTTGATATGGAGAGACCCCCGTGGAGCTGTTGACATGGGTGTTATAACTAAACTCTGCCCAAGACAACCAATCAGACCAATCCTGTGGACGATAAGCAGTGAAACATCGAAGATAGACTTCAAGAACCCTATTAATGACCTCTGTTTGCCCATCAGATTAAGGGTGGAACGCGGAACTTAAACAAAGTTTAGTTCCCTGCATAGCTAGCAGCTCTCGCCAAAAATTGCTAGTAAATATAGCGTCCCTATCACTCACAATGCTCTTTGGAAGGCCATAAAGCTTGAACACATTTTTGAAAAGCACCACAGCAACACTCTTAGCAGTATAAGGATGAGCTAGAGGAATAAAATGGCAGAATTTGGACAATCTATCCACTACTACAAGAATGGTCGTGAACCCAGAACTCCGAGGCAACCCTTCAATAAAATCCATACTTATATCGAACCATATATCATCAGGAATAGGCAGGGGTTGTAAGAGTCCAGCAGGAGAAGTACTTAAGTACTTATTCCTTTGACAAACTTCGCAGGACCTGATGAAATTGCACAAATCTTTTCTCATCCCTGTCCAATACACAATCTTCTTGAGCTGCAACCAAGTTTTATCAACCCCCATGTGACCCCCTTGTGGTGTACAATGAACTTCTTCCATGAAAAGACTTCTAGCTGTAGAAGTAGGACTCAAGAGAATACGACCCTTGTAGTATATCACCCCTTCAACTAACGAAAATCTATCATCAGACTGATTATCAATTTTTGCCTGGATCTCCTCATAAAAAGGATCTGTTTGTACTAGCTCCTTGATGTGTTCTATCCAAACTGGTTGCACTATGGTAATGGCAGATAGAGAAGCTTCCTCCGACTCTTCAAACTGTCGAGAAAGGCCATCGGCAACCACATTTTCCTTCCCCTTCTTGTATTCAACTCTAAATTGATATCCATGAAGCTTAAGCAGCCATAAGTGTTGAGCCTCCGTATATAATCGTTGCTCCAACAAATATTTAAGGGGCTTATGATCTGTGTGTATGATAAACTGTCTACCCAATAGGTATTGGCGCCATTTCTTAACTGATAAGAGGATTGCTAACATCTCCTTTTCATAAGCAGACAGCAATCGATTCTTTCCCTTC
Source organism: Hemerocallis citrina (assembly GCA_017893485.1). NCBI lineage: Eukaryota > Viridiplantae > Streptophyta > Magnoliopsida > Asparagales > Asphodelaceae > Hemerocallis > Hemerocallis citrina. The sequence continues at coordinate 284,398,805 of CM030358.1, forward strand.
AATTCTTGGCTGAAATAAGCAATCGGATGCTTCTCTTGATGTAGAACAGACCCTAACCCCGAAGCACTCGCATCACACTCCAATTCAAAAGGTAAAGCAAAGTTTGGTAATTGAAGTACTGGAGGAGAAGAAAGCACTCTTTTCATTTCTTCAAACGCAGCCTGGGCCTCTTCTTGCCAATGGAAGGCACCCTTCTTTGTAAGCTTCACAAGAGGCCATGCCAAAGTGCTATAATGTGCTATAAATTTCCTATAGTATCCCGTAAGGCCCAAGAATCCTCATAGAGCTTTTATTGTTTTGGGAATTGGCCAATCTACAATGGCCTTTACTTTCCCTTGATCGACAGCAACCCCTTGAGCAGACACCACATGGCCAAGGTATTCCACCTCTTTTACCCCAAATGAACATTTACTCAACTTAGCAAAAAGTTGATTATCCTTAAGAGCTTGGAGAACTACCGACAAATGTTCCAAGTGAGCTTCCCAACTGCCACTATATACTAAAATATCATCAAAGAAAACCAAAACAAACCGCCTCAAATAAGGTTTGAACACACAATTCATAAGTGCTTGGAAAGTAGAGGGGGCATTTGTTAAGCCAAATGGCATGACAAGGAATTCGTAGTGTCCTTCGTGAGTGCGGAAGGCTGTCTTATGAACATCAGGATCACTCATACGATTTTGATGATACCCACTTCGCAGATCCAGTTTACTAAACACCTTTGCACCATACAACTCATCTAGCAGCTCGTCTATCACAGGAATTGGGAATTTATTCTTCACTGTGATCTCATTTAGAGCCCTATAGTCAATACACATACGCCAACTACCATCTGGTTTTTTAACCATAACAATCGGGGAAGAATAAGGGCTACAACTGGGTCGGATTATACCTGATTGGAGCATCTCCTTTATGAGCTTTTCAATCTCATTTTTCTGATACCATGGATGTTTATACGGTCGAAGACTAACTGGTTTTGAGCCTGCCAGCAAAGGAATTGTATGATCAAAATTCCTAGAAGGAGGCAATCCCATGTCTTCTTTGAATACAACTTCATACTTCTTCAACAATTGCTTCAAGGAAGCAGCTTCAGCAGGGCACAACTGAGTGTTAGGGAGTACATTTTCGGAAGAAGAAACTCCAACCATTTGAAGTAACCATCCAGTTTTAGATTGCAACAAAGCCTTAGTCATAGATTTTGCGGAAGCCAGCTCCAGTTCATGTGAAGAAATTTCCTTCAACACAAATGGCTTATTATTCAGCTCAAATTGTACTCTCCTTTCCTTCATATTCCAAATTACATCTCCTAATGTCTCAATCCATTGAGCCCCCAATACCACTTGACTAATATCCATAGCCAACACATAGAAATCAGCTACGATGTTAACTCCTTGACAAGAAAAAGTGACCCCTTCACACAGCCCCAAACCCTTCAAGATAACCCCTCCTGCCACAGTAACATCTAGACAAACTTGGATATTCACTGGTAATCCTGTCTTCTTCACTATAATTTCATCAATGAAATTATGAGTGTCACCTGTATCAAGAAGAGCACAGACGGAATGAGATGCAATACTACCCAAAACTCTAAAAGTCCTGGAAGTAGTGTTTCCTGTGAGAGTGTTCAAGGATATAATTGCAGATTCTCCATTCTTGGCTTCAAGTATTTTAGGCATTTTCACATTCTCCAGAGATTTAACAGAATGAGGCTCTTCTTCATCCTCCGAACTTTCTTTCAACTCATCACTGTCTTCTTCTAGTGTTCCCAACATCTGCATAAACATACTCCCTTCACAAGAACCAATCATTTGCATAAAGGACCTACCAGCACACTTATGTCCCTTAACAAATTTTTCGTCACAATGGAAACACAACCCTTTCTCCCTCCTATCTTTCATATACTGCATGAATTGTTGATCCTTGTTCTTGGAATTAACTAGAGGTGAAGGGCCATTGGTGTCAAATTTTCCCTGAGTGAGTAGAGGAGTTGCTGTAGGTATGGAAGTTTTATGAGAGGTGTATGTCGAACTGGCCTTGTTAAAAGAACTAGCTCTCCAACTTCTCCTCTGATCGCTGATAATCTCCTCCCTAGCCACAGCTTCCCTGTAAGCAGCAAGAACACTACGAGGATTCTTTAACTTTACTTCCTTTCTCAGCTCACTTTTTAACCCCGATATGTAACAACTCAATAAGGAGGATTTTGCCAAGGGTTGCGTGAGTTGGCTGTATTTCAAGAACTCCCTATGGTACTCAGCCACCGTTCCCGTTTGTTGGAGCTTATACAACATGGCCTCAGGATCTTCCAATTCAGATGGCCCAAATTGTAGCATCAATTCCTTCTTGAGACTTTCCCAATCAATTTCTTCTTCTTCTTGTTGCTCGAACCATCTCCACCATAGTAAGGCCTCACCTCTCAAATAGTACAAACAGAAAGATAGCTGGTCATAAGAACTGATTCTTTGCGTGAAAAAATGGTGCTCCATATGGTAGATCCAATTAGTTACATCTCCTGTTCCATCGAAGCTAGGCAGATCAATCTTGGGGTGTTTAGGGAAGAAAGTACTACCTTCAGATTGCCTTTCTTCTTGCATTGTAGCTCTTCTATCCCTCCTTGCGTCAACAAATTCAAGATTATGTGGCCTTGTTCTGCAAAATCTTCCCTGTCTAAAGGTTTGCCTGCGCTCACCTCCATGTCTACCATAATCCCACTCTCCTTCAGAATCTTCGTTTTCACTGATTGAACTCCAAGATTCACGCCTTAGTCGTGCTCTCCGAGTTCTTGGTTCTTGGAACAAGCGATCTATGGCCAACTCCAGGCGATCGAATCTCTCTTCCAAACTGGAACGTTTGTGGGGCTCAACACCATGACTGGTGGTTCCCCGCACGTTCTGACTCCTGGTCCTAGTCCTGGCTTAGGGTCCAGACCTAGGATTGATCGAGTTCTCAGTTTCTTGAACGGGTTCTTGATCGATTCCTGGATCGATGGCGGCAGCGAGATCGTCTTCGGGCTCTGATACCAATGTTCCAAGCTGTTCGCCATCGGCGGCGATCACAGCCGGAGCCTTCTTCCTTGCCATTACTCTCAAGCTATCAAGCTATTGGAATGGAGATGCAAGAAGGAAAATTGAAGATGAACAGAATCAAGATTTTATTCACAAAACCAAAGTGTTTACAGGGGAAATATTTTATAGACGACTAGCACGTGCGGAGCACGTGATCTGACAATCAGTTACACCACAGTTGGACTAAAAAGCAAATTACAACACTTTTTACAAATAAACCCCCAGAAGAAGTATTATCTCATCTGGACTGATACGTAAACTGATACATTCCTCTCAACCTTCTTCTTCTTCCTCTTTGGATCTCCTGAGCTTCATCAGCTTCTTCTGCTATCATTCCAACTCTCAACTTCGTCTGCCATGATCAGATCCAAGTATTGGATCGCCGCAACTCGCAAGTCGATGGGAATGGGTAGAGGAGAAGGTTCGTCGGAGATCTTGATGGCAAAGAGGTTGGAGACGGAGAAACAGTAATTGTGTGTGGGTTTTTTTCGATTTGGAAAAAGGGTTTCAGATTTGGGATTTGGAGCATCCGAAAGGATTTGGAGATTTGGGGATGTGTGGAGGAGAAGGTTTAGAGAGGAGGACGGTCGGATATCTCGAGGTTGGTCGGAGTAATTGACGGCGAGGAAATCGACCGATGAGGGGCTTCGGAGAATCGAGAGAAGGGGAAAGGCCGTTGGGTTTGCACTTTGCTGTTTTAGGAAAGTTAGAAGATTATGGCGGGGAATGGAATGAAGATATTTTTCAATATATAATATAACTATATATATTTATTAAATAAATATATATTAAATTAAGCGGATATCCGTATCCGAATCAGTTTTTTTTAGGGATATCTGTATCCATATCCGCATCTGATTTTTTTAAATTTGGATATCCGAATCTGTATCCGTATCCGCCCGGATACAGATTTTTCATACCTGTATCCGCAAAAAAATTGAATTCGAATGCGGATTGAATCGAATATATTCTTATCCGAGAGTATCCCTACTATAGACCTATGGTTGTGGGTTGGGTTTTCGATTGGATCAGTTTTTCGGATCTGGAGTGGGTTTGTATATAGAGTAATGCTTTAGCCACTACCAATTTCACTACCTTAGGTGGCATACTTCTATTGGAGAGTTCTCCCACCTACTCTATCATCTCCTACCTATTGGAGTGTGCCATGTTGTTGGAAATCTAGCTACCTAAATAAATAGATAAACCTAGACACAAATTATAAAACCTCGCAAGTGCACGAATCGTTTATAGAATCGTAGTAATAGCAAGGGTCGATCCCACAGAGATTGTAGACTTTAACTTACTAATCAATAAAACTAATAATAAAAATGAATAAGAGTTGTCATAATATTCTAAAAGAACTAACAGATTAAAACTAAGAAAGATGAGTCTGAATCACAAATATCTCTTGAATAGTTGGGCTGTTGATCTCCACCAATAGTTAATAATGCCAAGTTGCCTTCTGAATTTACTTCTAATTACTCATGTTTGTTCACTTCAAGGGCATGGTATCTACTCCTTAAAGTAATGTTTCCCTAAGCCAAGAATTAGGCATGGTATCTACTCTAATTCGTTTCTTTCCGTAAGTATCTAGCATGGTATCTACTAAGTTATACTTAGAGAAAACATAAGAACAGTGGAAACGAACAAACACTTAAAGTTCTAGAAATTGGTATCAGATCTAGATCCTCTAAGTTGATTGAACCAAGAACCCCTAAAGATTCCTTTGTTACAAATTATGAGCACGAGATTCGGTCGTCTCAATATGCTCATATAACAGATTCGGATAAATGATATCCAAACTTGAGCTTCCCAAGTTCTGTACGTCAGTCGACTGGCTCTCACCTCAGTCGACTGCTCTCAGTCTTGAAAACTAGTTTGACTATCATAAACCTATACCAATTCAATTAGATTCAATCAATAAGTAACATAGAAGAGTTCAGAAGAAAATAGCATTACATAACTACGGTTTCGATCTACCCAACTATGAAATTAGTTCCACATAATAATAACTTTATTGCTTAACAAGTTTGAATACATGATCAACATAAAAGAATAAAGAGAGAAGAAGAAATAAACTAATGGATTCCGGCAATATGGTCGACTGGCTGTCACACAGTCGACTGCCTTCTGGTTGCTGGATCTTCTCTCTCCTTCTTCGATGTTGATGGAGTGATGCTCTCGATGTTTGTTCAGGAACTTCGTGATTGAGTCGCCTCCCAGAGATATATATGATGATCCCCTTTTCTAAGTTGACCTCTTCTGATATTTATAGAGTACGGCTGAGAATTAGGGTTTCCACTTTTTCAGGAAGATCCTTCTTTATTTGATTTGATGATTAATATCTTTCTCTTTTCTCCTTTCCTTCCTTATCTGTTCACCACGTCCACTTGGAAATACCCTGTCTTTAGATTTGATTCGCTGCATAAAATCTTGATTCAAATAGATTTGAAATTAGATGCAAGTGTATCTTTGAAGATTTAGTTTGTTTACTCTGCCGCAGACCGGTCGACTTATCTCTGGACCAGTCGACTGAGTCGAGACTTCTGTAGATTTCATCTTTGATCAGGCCAGTCGACTGCTCTTGGGAATAAGTCGACTGTTCCTCTGCATTTTTCTGTGTATCATCTTTGAAGTCCTGAATCTGCTTCGTTTTGCTGTTTTACGCTGTTTCCTATGGAAAAGAGAAAATAAGAGTTAAATACCATATATAGAGCTTTTAAATGTCTAATTATATTAAGATTATTGCTCTAAAAAGTGAATAATAATGTGTTCATCAAATACCCCCACACTTAGCTTTTGCTTGTCCTCAAGCAAAAAGTGAATTTATGAACAAGGGAGTAATAATCAGAATAAACTCAACCATCAAGATTTCTTATTATGTGGACATCAAAATGAAAAATATAAAACTACAAACAATTTCAGATAAAGTAAAATTAAACATACCCACTTTCTCTAGTGCAATTGTTCAGTCATAATCCCCAAACTTAATCATATTTGTCATGCGATTAATGTAGTTATAGTATGCAACTACTCAGTCTGTGATTATCCCTTTTCTCTACTACAAATCCAGTAGCAAACTAGAGGTTTTTTTTTTTTTTTTTTTTTTTTTTTTTTTTTTTTTTTTTTTTAGTCTCTTCTTTAAAGTTGTCACTTGTCTTTTGACGCGAATGCGAAACATTTGTGATGTATCCACCCAGTTACTCAACAAGTCACAAACATTAAAGTGCTTTGCATACTCATATTTCAAGTTGCCGTTTGACGTAAAGGTAAACATTGGTGATGAATACCCCTAGTTACTAAGCGCTCAAAACATTGGAGTAGACTGACTTTATTCAAATATATACATATATTGTATCACTCTATTTACTTAAACTCGATTTAGGACTAGATCTAAAGGGAATAATTATCAGAAAAAGCATCACATTTATTTATTATGTATAATCGCATGACTCGCACAATTTTGTAGGGAATTATGAAACTCAACAATCCTAAAGTAAATAAGTATCCTTACTCTTACTTTATAAGAAATTGTTTATCCTAAAAAAATTCAAAAGATTCCAAATATAACTAACTAATACCCCCACACTTAGATGGAACATTGTCCTCAATGTTCGCACAAAACATAAGATATAGGCATGTGTTACCATCTAGTAAGGAGAGACTGAAAAATAAATAACTAAAGAAAGTAAAGGAAAGTGTAAATACTCCCCTAAAAAGTTGGGTTGCCTCCCAATAAGCGCTGTGTTTCATGTCTTCAGCTAGACATGATGAGTCATGCTATGTATTGAATGGTTTGAAGATTCACATCTTCCTCTTGCGGCTCTAGGCTCATCTCAATGTATGGCTTCGCCCTGTGTCCGTTTACCTTGAATGTTTGATTTCGTTCATCGCTGTGGACTTCCAATGCACCATGTGGAAAGACTTTTGTGATAATATATGGTCCATACCATCGTGACTTAAGCTTGCCTGGAAAGAGTCTTAATCTTGAGTTGTAGATCAATACCTTTTGTCCTTCATAAAACTCCTTCCTTGCTAATTGTTTATCATGATACAACTTGGTTCTTTCCTTGTACAATTTTGCATTTTCATATGCATCGTGCCTCAATTCTTCAAGCTCATTTAATTGCAATCTCCTTTTGTCACCTGCCTGTTTCATATCAAATTTGAACTTTTTGATAGCCCAATAAGCTCTGTGTTCCAATTCTACCGGCAGATGACATGCTTTTCCAAAGACCAAATGGTATGGTGGCATGCCAATGGGTGTCTTGAAAGCGGTTCTGTAAGCCCATAATGCATCGTTCAAGCGTAGTGACCAATCCCTTCTGCTTGTATTGACTGTCTTTTCCAAGATGCTCTTGATCTCTCTGTTGCTAATCTCCACCTGCCCACTGGTTTGAGGATGATATGGAGTTCCCACTCTATGCGTAATCCCATATTTCTTCATCAAAGAAGCAAATGGGTAGTTATTGAAGTGGCTCCCTCCATCACTTATTATTGCTCGTGGTGTACCAAACCTAGTGAAAATGTTCTCCTGCAAAAACTTGACAACAACTTTGTGATCATTAGTTCGTGAAGGGACAGCTTCGACCCATTTAGACACATAATCCACACCAACAAGTATATATAAATAACCAAATGAGTTAGGAAATGGACCCATGAAGTCGATTCTCCAAACATCGAAAAGCTCGATTACTTGTATGTTGTGTAGTGGCATTTGGTTTCTAGAAGAGATGTTGCCTGTCCTTTGGCATTTGTCGCAAGTCCTGCAAAAAGAAAAAGCATCTTTGAATACTTTAGGCCAATAAAAATCAGATTGCAATACCTTAAGTGCTGTTCTCTTTGGCCCAAAATGTCCTCCACATGCATATTGGTGGCAATGTTGTAGAATACTCCTTTGTTCCTCGTCTGCCACACATCTTCATATAATTTGATCAGAGCAAAATTTGAATAAATAAGGATCATCCCAATAATAGTGTTTGCTCAGATCCACCAATCTTTTCCTTTCCTGATGTGTCATACCTGGAGGAAAAACATGAGCAGTTAGAAAATTGACAATATCAGCAAACCAGGGGAACTGTTCAGAGAGTCCAGTCGACTGGTGGAAGGACCAGTCGACTGCCCCGAGAGTTTGAACATTTATTTCAAATAGATGTTCATCTGGGAAATTTTCATTCAGCGGGGGCACAATTCTCTCTTCCTCGTGCAGTAATCTGGACATGTGATCTGCCACAACATTGTCGCTTCCTTTCTTGTCTCTAATCTCAAGATCGAATTCTTGAAGCAACAGAACCCATCTGATTAACCTAGGCTTCGCATCCTTTTTAGCAAACAAATATCTCAAGGCAGCATGGTCAGTAAAAATAATAACTTTAGAACCAATTAAATATGATCTAAACTTCTCTACAGCAAAAATAACAGCTAACATTTCTTTTTCAGTAGTGGAATAATTTAGCTGTGCATCGTTTAAAGTTCGAGAAGCATAGTAAATAACATGAGGTTTCTTATTGATTCGTTGACCTAAAACAGCCCCTAAAGCATAATCACTTGCATCACACATGAGCTCGAAAGGATGGCTCCAATCTGGTGCCATGACTATAGGTGCAGAAATGAGAAGATTTTTCAATGTATTAAAAGCATTTGTACATTCTTCTGTCCATACAAACTCAACATCTTTAGCCAACAAGTCACAAAGGGGTTTGGAGATTTTTGAGAAATCTTTTATGAATCTTCTATAGAACCCTGCATGTCCTAGAAAACTCCTAACACCCTTAACTGTAGTGGGAGGGGGTAGTTTTGATATTATATCTATTTTGGCTTTGTCTACCTCTATGCCTCTTTTTGACACAACATGCCCCAAAACAATACCTTGTTGTACCATAAAATGGCACTTTTCCCAATTCAGCACTAAATTGCATTCTTCACATCTTTTAAGAACAAGCTGCAAATGGTTAAGGCATTCATCAAAACAAGATCCAAAAACACTAAAGTCATCCATAAATACCTCAATAAACCTTTTCACCATATCTGAAAATATGCTCATCATGCATCTTTGAAATGTAGCTGGAGCATTGCATAATCCAAAGGGCATCCTCCTGTAAGCAAAAGTACCAAAAGGGCATGTAAAAGTGGTCTTTTCTTGATCTTCTGGAGCAATAGCAATTTGATTATAGCCACTATAACCATCTAGAAAACAATAATGACTATACCCTGCTAATCTTTCTAACATTTGATCAATAAAAGGAAGAGGGAAGTGATCTTTCCTGGTTTCATTATTCAACTTCCTATAGTCAATGCATACCCTCCATCCTGTGGTTACTCTTGTTGGGATAAGTTCATTCTCTTCATTTGTTACCACTGTAACTCCACTTTTCTTAGGTACTACATGTATAGGACTTACCCATTTGCTGTCTGAGATAGGGTAGATGATGCCAACATCTAGTAGCTTCAAAATTTCTGCTCTTACCACTTCCTTCATGTTGGGGTTCAGCCTTCTCTGTGCCTCTCTGCTAGGTTTTGCATCGTTCTCAAGCAATATTCTATGCATGCACTTGGATGGACTTATTCCCTTGATGTCTGCAATGGTCCATCCTATTGCATTTTTGTGTTCTCGCAATACCTTCAGCAGCTTTTCTTCTTCCTGTGCATTTAAGTTTGCAGCAATTATCACCGGCAGTGTCTGGTTCTCGCCCAAAAATGCATGTTTCAAATGATCTGGCAGCTGCTTGAGTTCGATGTCGGGACGCTTCTGTACAGTCGACTGGTCCATGTCAGCAGTCGACTTGTTCTGGGTGTCTGGGTTAGGTCGACTGGTTAGAACACCAGTCGACTTACCCTGTTCATCAGTTGCCTGATCTGTAGAAGAACAATTTTTATCAGACACCAATTTTTCAAATAAAGGTGCAGGCTTACCTGAATATGACTGTGGAGTTTCAAGGTGATGTACTGTCTCTGCAATCCTCCAGTCATCGTATTCCTGTTCAACATGAGATAAAGTTAGAGATTGAGTGATTGTGGCTTGAAGTGGTTCAACGCTATGTACCTGAAATGTTTGATCAACAATCTCCTGCACCACATCAATATTATAGCATTCATGATCATCTTCTGGTAATTTTAGTGTATCAAACATTTTAAATTCCACTTTTTCTCCGTTTATCTTCATACTTATAATGCCCTTTTTAACACAAATTTTTATATCAGCTGTACTCATAAAGGGCCCACCTAATATGATCGGTAGAGATGATGACATAGAAGATTCCTCCATATCTAACACAACAAAATCAGCAGGCAAAATAAAATCATTTACCTGAACTAGGACATCTTCTAAAATACCTCTAGGTCTTTTTATGCTGCGATCAGCCAATTGCAAAGTGATGGATGTTGGCTTGAGTTCCCCCAATCCAAGCTTTTCGTAAACAGAATAAGGAAGAAGGTTGATGCTTGCCCCCAAGTCTAGCAGTGCTTTTTCAAAGAAGTGCTCACCAACTTTGCATGGAATGGTGAAACTACCTGGATCTTTCAGTTTAGGTGGTAGTTTTCTTAATAATACGGTGCTCACTTCTTCTGTCAAAGCCACATCCTCCTTAACCTGAAATGTTCTTTTGTGAGTACAACAGTCTTTCAAAAATTTGGCATAAGAAGGAATTTGTTTAATAGCATCAAGTAGGGGGATATTAATTTCTACCTTTTTGAGAGTTTCAAAGACGTCAAATAAATATTGTTCTTTCTTTTTATTGACTAACCTTTGAGGGAATGGTGGTGGAACTGTCCCTACTTTTTTACTTACCTTATTGGAATCCACAGCCTTTGGTAGTTGTGTTTCTGATTTGTCTGTGCAGTCGACTGGTTTGTAAAAACAGTCGACTGGTTTACTGACTGGCTTGTCTGTGTGTGTTCCAACCTTGTTGTCAATTATCTTACCATTTCTTAAAGTTGTTATTGCTTGGAGTTGTTCTTGATCTCCCGGATTTGGTATGGTTTGTGAAGGGAGTTCACCTGCCTTTCTTTCGCTTAGCTCTTTTGCAATCTGACCAATTTGGGTTTCCAACTTCTGAATTGCTTGCCCTTGTTGGTTGCTTGTTTGATGTTGTTGTTGGAGCAATTGAAGAACGGTGGACTCAAAATCCAACTTCTTCTGTTCTGGGGCTGGTCGATCAAACCCACTTCCCATCTGAGGGTTTCGTGCATGTCCTTGTGTGAATTGATTCCCTTGATTATTTTGATTATTGCTCCATGAGAAGTTTGGATGATTCCTCCATCCTGGGTTATATGTGTTCGAGTATGGATTGTTCTTTGGTGGAAACACTCCTCGACCCACATAATTCGCATGCTCCTGATCTGTGAAAGTAGACATGGGACATGTATCAGTTGTGTGATCTAAATGAGAACAAATTGCACACATTTCATTTGTTTGATTTTTAACTCCACCCATCGTCGACATCGCATTAACAAGCATATCAATTTTCTTATTCATGTTTGCCATTTCTAATTGAATGTTATTATTATTAGAGATCTCGTAAACTCCCTGTTTTTTCGTAGGTCCCCTTCTTGTTGAGAATTGTTGGGAGTTCTCGCTGAGTTCTTCAAAAAGTTCAATGGCTTCTTCTCCACTTTTCCTCATCAAAATTCCGTTGCAAGCTGCATCCACAATTGCCTTATTAGTATCATTTAAACCTTCATAAAAAGCTTGTACCTGATCATCCTTAGGCAGATTGTGAGTAGGACACTTGAGAAGCTTGCTTTTGAAATCCTTCCATGCCTCGAAGAATAAATCTCCATCCTTTTGTTGGAAGAGTTGAATCTCCCTTTTCAGCTGTTTGGTCTTTTGGGCTGGAAAGAATTCTTTCAAAAATTTCGTTGCCAATTGCTCCCATGAATTAATTGATCCTGGTTCCAAAGAATTATACCACAACTTAGCATTAAGTTTTAAAGAAAAAGGAAACAAGATTAACCTGATTTGTTCAGCGGTAAGCCCTTGGACGCTTTTTGTCCTGCAAAGATCGAAAAAGTCTTGCAGGTGAAGATGAGGCTCTTCATCTGGTTTGCCACTAAAGTGGGGAACCATACTAAGTAAATGAGAAGATAGGTGCATGTTCCCTGTAGCATTAGGTTGAAAAGCAATGCAGGAAGGTTGCTCAATATTCTTAGGAGTGAATTTGTCCTGCATTGGCACTCGATTTTGTATTTCTTCAGCCATTCTTTCCTGTGAAATTTGTCTCTGTGCAGTCGACTGGGTCAGTACAGCAGTCGACTGGTTGGCTGAAAACAGCTTACCTAGTCTGTGCAAAGTTCGTTCTGTTTCTGCGTCAATAGGTAGTAGCTCTGGACGAAGTGATCGTCTACCGTGCATTCACCGAAGTCCTGTAACCTAAAAGAAAAATTATTAATAAAAGAAAAGAAAAACTAATAAAAATTCTACTGACTTGTAAGTTAAAATACTAAACAATCCCCGGCAACGACGCCAAAAACTTGTTGTTGGAAATCTAGCTACCTAAATAAATAGATAAACCTAGACACAAATTATAAAACCTCGCAAGTGCACGAATCGTTTATAGAATCGTAGTAATAGCAAGGGTCGATCCCACAGAGATTGTAGACTTTAACTTACTAATCAATAAAACTAATAATAAAAATGAATAAGAGTTGTCATAATATTCTAAAAGAACTAACAGATTAAAACTAAGAAAGATGAGTCTGAATCACAAATATCTCTTGAATAGTTGGGCTGTTGATCTCCACCAATAGTTAATAATGCCAAGTTGCCTTCTGAATTTACTTCTAATTACTCATGTTTGTTCACTTCAAGGGCATGGTATCTACTCCTTAAAGTAATGTTTCCCTAAGCCAAGAATTAGGCATGGTATCTACTCTAATTCGTTTCTTTCCGTAAGTATCTAGCATGGTATCTACTAAGTTATACTTAGAGAAAACATAAGAACAGTGGAAACGAACAAACACTTAAAGTTCTAGAAATTGGTATCAGATCTAGATCCTCTAAGTTGATTGAACCAAGAACCCCTAAAGATTCCTTTGTTACAAATTATGAGCACGAGATTCGGTCGTCTCAATATGCTCATATAACAGATTCGGATAAATGATATCCAAACTTGAGCTTCCCAAGTTCTGTACGTCAGTCGACTGGCTCTCACCTCAGTCGACTGCTCTCAGTCTTGAAAACTAGTTTGACTATCATAAACCTATACCAATTCAATTAGATTCAATCAATAAGTAACATAGAAGAGTTCAGAAGAAAATAGCATTACATAACTACGGTTTCGATCTACCCAACTATGAAATTAGTTCCACATAATAATAACTTTATTGCTTAACAAGTTTGAATACATGATCAACATAAAAGAATAAAGAGAGAAGAAGAAATAAACTAATGGATTCCGGCAATATGGTCGACTGGCTGTCACACAGTCGACTGCCTTCTGGTTGCTGGATCTTCTCTCTCCTTCTTCGATGTTGATAGAGTGATGCTCTCGATGTTTGTTCAGGAACTTCGTGATTGAGTCGCTTCCCAGAGATATATATGATGATCCCCTTTTCTAAGTTGACCTCTTCTGATATTTATAGAGTACGGCTGAGAATTAGGGTTTCCACTTTTTCAGGAAGATCCTTCTTTATTTGATTTGATGATTAATATCTTTCTCTTTTCTCCTTTCCTTCCTTATCTGTTCACCACGTCCACTTGGAAATACCCTGTCTTTAGATTTGATTCGCTGCATAAAATCTTGATTCAAATAGATTTGAAATTAGATGCAAGTGTATCTTTGAAGATTTAGTTTGTTTACTCCGCCGCAGACCAGTCGACTTATCTCTGGACCAGTCGACTGAGTCGAGACTTCTGTAGATTTCATCTTTGATCAGGCCAGTCGACTGCTCTTGGGAATAAGTCGACTGTTCCTCTGCATTTTTCTGTGTATCATCTTTGAAGTCCTGAATCTGCTTCGTTTTGCTGTTTTACGCTGTTTCCTATGGAAAAGAGAAAATAAGAGTTAAATACCATATATAGAGCTTTTAAATGTCTAATTATATTAAGATTATTGCTCTAAAAAGTGAATAATAATGTGTTCATCATGCCACCTAAGGTAGTGAAGAGAAATGTAGTGAAATTGGTAGTGGCTCTAGCATTACTCTTGTATATATGTAGGGTCAGGTATGGTGATTTGGACTAGATTTGAGGAGGAGTATGGGTGAATTTGATTGGATCTGGTTTGGATATGGAGTTGGTTGGATAGAGATCGGTTCGGGTATAGTTTGGATGTAGATCTGAGGTCGGGAATGGTTCTGGATGGTGGAGGCTGAAGGAGGGTCGTTGGGTGTAGAGGAGAGGGCTGTAGGGAGGTGTCGGGTTGAGATGAGCTTGACGAAGGGAAGGTGGTTGCAGCTGATGAGGATTTAGGGTTAAAAGGTGTTGAAGAGGTTGGTGGCGACAGACAACTAAGGTTAGTAAGCCTTGGTAGGGTGGTGGCCGTAATTAGGGATCGGGTTAGGGTTAGGGTTAGGGTTTGTGAGCTGGATTAGCAGCAGGAGGAGGCAACGACAACCACAGCAGAAAAGAGATCGACTGAGTTCTTTCTCTCTAAAAATTTTGTGGGAAATTTTAATTTTGTAAGCTTCGCCACTCTGGTACCATGACAGTGGAATAAAAAAATAGAAGAAAAAAAAATTCATTTATTGGATGAATACAACTAAATACATGCCTCCTATATACATAACTACACAAGAGTTTCTCCAACCATGTTAGCCATTTTGAGTCGCTAGAATAGATAAATTAGAGTACAATTTAATGATTTGGCTAGCGAAAAAAGTTTATGCTCCAACCATGCTAGTTATTTTAGCTAGCAATAAATATTTTTAAAGCCCAAACATACAAACAAAAAACCGAACCCAATTTTCAAAGCAAAAAAAAAAAATGAAATCCAGATATCTCGCGATCTCATTTTACCATGAACCCAATTTTCTGATCGTGATTTTTTCATGATCGAGATTCCTTTTTCGTGATTGCAATTTTTTCCCGTAACTGCAATTTTTTTCAGTAATCTACATCTCTTTCGTCTTTTTTGTTGTTCTTTTCCTTTCCAAGTGACAGAAAAAGAGAGAAAATTTTGGCTAGCGACTGTTCAGTTTTTTAACTTCGCCAGATCTCGCAAGTAAATTTTAGATATCTATTTTGGCAAGTCCCGTTGAAGCTATTTTTCTTCATAAATCTGTTATTTTGGCTTAAAGTGAGAGATGGCTAACGTGGTTAGAGATGGTCTAAGAAAATATAAATTAATCTATTATTTTATCCGATATGAGACTAAACTAATACTAATAATTATTCTCGTTCTAACAATATTTCGAGGATCTGAAGAACTAGAATAGAGAAATGCATGTGAAATGTACCTATAATTGTGTTCAATTGTCATGAACATAATCTCCCCTAAACTGGTTAACATACGGTATTCAAATAAAGATTCTATTTTGCTTTTGTCTGCAACCTTGGCAAAGGTATCATTTCCTCATAGAGATCAGCAAACGAACAAAAAAGAAAATTTGTGTTTTTTAACAGTCTGGGGAAATAAGCGGAATTACCCTTTAGAGCTGCCCAACCTTTTTAAACCCATTTTGAAAGAACTCGCAAAAAATTGAGAAGTGAAAAAGCAAAATTTTCAGGAGATTTTCAAAGAAAGGTTTCTAAAAGTTTCAAAAGAAAAAACATAATGCATTGCCAAAATGGTTCCACTTAGAAACCTGCTACTGTAGGAGAAAGTACATTGGGTAAATATTGTTCAACAATGTAATTTTGAATACAAGAATGAAAAAGGTAAAAGATTACAAGTATATAATTACAAGGATCTGTTCCAATCTACCAGTATTCAACGTTTCCTGCCCTTGAACTTTATCAGAACAGAAAATTTCTCGCTGTCCAATCAACATTTATCTGTCAATCTTTTCTAAGGGAATTTAAATCTTCATTTAAACAAAGAGTCGTGTTCCCATACAAAGCTTTGGCCAATAGTATGCAGTATTGAAGCAAAAGAGTGTCAAGCCATCAAACCACTCTTCCATCGAAGTAAGCTTTAAAACATTGGTTTTCTATGTGCCTTTTGCCCTTACAAACCCTTGCTGGTGAGAGTCCTTGCGGTAGAAGAGCCCATATGGAGAAACAAGACGTAGAGAAGCGAACAAAAGCCGGGCCTGGAATAGCTTACATCGATCATCATTTATCAAATTATGGTATTTATCTTTCAAATAAAAGCTGAAGTACATAGGGTATCTTTCAAACCAGAAAAATGTAGCAAAAGCATTTGAGTTGAAACATATTACCAACTGAAATACCGCAAGCACCCACCAGCAACTTGACAAACTGCAAGATCTACTACTCAAAAGCTGATAACAGAGGAAAAAGGGAAAGGGGATTATTTGATATAGGATAGCACTCCAAAAGTATATAGGAAATATGATGACAGAACACAAACAAAGCTTTGTATAGCAGAGAAAAATTGTAGGTATGGTCAAAAGATAAGGATGTGCAAAATTGACCATACATGAAAGAATACAAAGATTTTTATTTTTTTTAAATAACAGATATTTTCTTTATATTAGAAATATAAAAAAAAAACTGAAATGATTTTCCAGACCATACCGTGAAGTAAAATAAATTACGACTCTCAAGCTCTTTGTCAAAGAGCACCTACCAGTAGTAAAAGCCAACTACAGCAGAAGCACCCAGTCATCGTTAAACCGAAAAATTTAAGATCTCTGCTAGCCTGCACATAGACACAATATAAAACATAATTGTCTGTAAATATGCAGAATTGAATGATTTCAGGTTGGCTGACGATCTTGAATAGCACGTTAAGACTGTAAGACATTGTTTTCAAAAGATGGACACCTGCAACTTTTCATGATTTGGCTTAATTCACATATTTCCTAAATACCTCCTGATAAATTTGAACAATTATGAGTCAAAATAAAAGGGTGAAGAGACCAAGGCTTGGCAAGGTCTCAGCTTCCCAAAAAGAGGAGAAGAAAGAGAGAATAAAGGGAAGAAAATTGTACCGCTGTGGCAGAGGAAAACTAAAAAACAGATACTTGTTTCTCAAACTAGCAATTTTAAATTATTTTCACAAAATCACAATCAACATGATACTAACTTCTTGGAATTATTTCGCTGAAACAGTAGAGAATATTCAATATAACTAATAGATAATTCTCAGGAAACCTATAACAAAAGAGCAAAAAAGGGTTAGGTTTCGATAAGCATTACCACAAGTGTTCCTTCAAGACTGTTTGTTGGAGGCGTTGCCATCAACGCAACGAAACACGGGAGCAGCAATTTGTGCATCTGCATCAATAAATCATCTTCATAAAGACAATGAAGAAATTTTCTAAGATAAAACGCAACTGGCATCATAGGCATGGAAAATATGAAGAATTGCGAGGTGATAGGGATCAAACTTGATATGGCATAACTACACAAGAATAAACAAGAAATAGTATAATAAAAATATGGCACAGTATATACATTTAAAAAGGGAAAGAACTAATTGCAGTGCTTTACCGAACCAACAAAGACTTCATCAAATAATTCAAGAATGAGCTGGTCAACAGAAAACAAAACAGACAACAGCATAATTTCAAAGGAATTTAACTATGTACATTAGCAGTGCCATAAACATCTAAGATATAAATTATAACTAACCTCGCGAGCAACCAAGTAGTCAGATGTGAAAAGATAGGGAAAGAACCAGGGAATAGATGTTCCAATAATTCCCAGCACCAATCCACTCATAGCTCCAATAACAACAAGTGATTTCAACAACATCCTTGCCTAGATTGAAATGTCGATTAACTCAGTATATCATATACCTAAGAGAACTTATCAGAGCTGAATGTAAGACAACTTTTAGTCAGTACAATTAATTATGAACTTTCGAAATCATGGTTATTTTAAAATTAAAAAAAAGTTTTGAAGTAAAATAAAGTGATCAACGTTCAGTTGCCATAATAATGTTCATGTTTTAATTTGATTACAATTATATGTGAAAGATTGGTTTGTACAAAGTACAGTGATCCATTAAATGAAGGTAGAAGTTCAGAAGCTATGAAAAAATAAATTAATAAACAATGCAAACAACTATAGTAGAAATTCAAAATATGAGTTGCATCTCTAGTAATTATAACAGGAAGTCGTTTCATAAGAAACAATTAATTGGATTACTATTCAAGCACTTGTAAGCAATTGCGAGCCATCACGACAAATGGTAATTTCCCAAAATGAATGAAACTTCAGGAACTAGATACATTACATCAGTTACTTGTTAGAGCAAATGGGAATATAAATTTATTAACAGTGAATGTTCATGTAAAAATTAACCTTTTTTTAGAACTACAAGCAAACAAGGGATAAGCTGATAACAAGGAAAGCAAAAAAAAATTACAATTTGTACCAAAGTCAAATAAATAGATGCTTTAATATCAACGTTTCTAAATTGTACCAAGTGCATTAAAAGTTTTCATAATCTAATATGATAATGCAGAAATAAGAATCAATTATATTACTTCAATGACAGTAAAATTAGAAGAAAGCAAACCTTTGATAAACTCCGGTTAACTCCATAAATCAACTCTGGCATAAATGATTGTGCAGTTTGTGAGAGAGGCTCACCCCACACACAACACATGCAGTAGAGATTAATCATAACCTGGAGTTACATAACCACTAATACTGAGACCCAAAATATTTCAAACAATTAACCCAATATAACACACGAGTAAATCATAATGTGCACCTGATGGGCAGCTGCAGGCATCATCCCCATAGATGTCGCGAAATAGGTGAGTAGGCCATAAAATCCGACCTGAAAATAACATGCCTTAGCCACAACACAGATATAAGTGTACAAAAATTTTGAGAGCACAAGCCAAAACCTTTGATGCCGTAGTCATAAACATAGGTGTGGCAATTGCAAAAATTTCAAGAAGCTCCCTAGGAGTTGGAATCGAAAATTGGAAAGCTCTGAAGCCTGTTTTATTTAATGATTTCAACATCATAAAAGCTGCAACAAGCTGATGCGTGAATATATAAGACAAAGAGTGTAAAACAGAGCTACAGAGGAAATTCAATGATAATCCTTGAAAACTAAAATATAAATGCTATTTGAGCATGCTTTATAATAACTCCATTTAATTTTGAAAAGTTAGATGCACCCACTTGTGAAAGCATTGTAGCCCATGCAGCACCTGCAATACCATAGCTGCATACAAGACAAAGAAGTACATCACAAACCCCATTTATGGTGCTAGCAACTGCTAAAGCCTTCAGAGGTCCCCATGAATCTTTCATGCCCAAACTGGATAGTAACAAGCAAAAGAAAGAGTGATAAACTTAGTAGAAATGGATAAAAAATTCTAAATACATCAAAGTAAAGAAGATCATGCAAAATAGACAACACTGCTAGTCACAAGGATCAATTTAGAAGAAAAAAACATCCAACCAGGCATAACTCATATGTACAAATTAACAAGCTTATTTAGAAATTTAAAGAAGGGCAATTTTTTCAATTGACACCTTCAGAAAAAAAAAATCATCCAAATCCACCTCATAAGAAAATATTTGCAACAAACGACCTCTGACATGCCAAATCAGCAAGTCAGAAGCTGATTCACTGCTAACTGGTATGCAGAATAAGAATCCGGTTTTGGGAACTTCGGATCCGGATTTAAGAACCCTGGATCCAAACACCTGTGATGAGATATATATATATATATCTTGCTTTGAAGCATGCAATTGGTTTCTTAAATTTTTAGTATGAACCTAAAGGTCCAAATGGATTGTACTTTACAATAGTATGCATGATGTAGGCTGATGTGCTAGTGCATGCTATTTTTTTATATTTTTTATAGATATTATGATCACCTAGCGGGTCCAAAAGGAGAAAATAAATATACCAATTAATGTTTTGCCTTGTGGCTACTGCAATGTGATTTGGCATATGCTGTTGAGATGTAGGATAGGCTTTAGGCGCTAATTTGGACAATGTTCTCTCATTGATTCAAGGTTGCCAACTCTGGATCTGGAGGTTTGTGTGTGTGTGTGTGTGAAAACACTCCGGATCTGGAGTTAGTAACTCCAGATTCCAGAATCCAGATTACTTACACCTTCTACCCAAGTCAGCAGTCAACCAGCTTTCTGACTTGGCATCTCAAGGGGGGATTTATATAAATCGGGAAAGAGGTCCATTCGGATCATTTTTTTTTATTAAATTGTATCCTTTTGAGACTTTGCCCTTTAAAGAATACTCTTTATATAGCCATTTTGTTTATAAAAAAGTTAATGTGATGGAAGTTAGATAGATATCCTAACAGACAACAAGAAGACCCATAAACAAACCATCCTAAATGATAGGGTTGCGATAATGGGTGATATAGGATTGACCTTTAGTAGTGAGACCACATATAAACTACTATTGCATTACATTACTAAAAATATACTTTCTTTTGATAAAAATATGCACATGTAAAGAGAATCAGTGAAGACTAGCATCACATATTAATAATAACAAAATTCTAAAAGCAAGGAAAATAAAGCATATCCCATCATTAATTTCTTGTAAACATCTGCTGCTAGCAGACTGTACTCTTTATAGCCTTTGTAGAAAAATTGGTATGCAAATTACCTAGCACTTTGCGCAACTATACCCACAAGAACAGCTGGCCAAGCAAAGCCTCGAATCTAATAAAAACAAGTATCACGTATCAGGAAATAATAAAAATTTGTAGGCAAAGAAAATTCAACATTCAAGGTACACTAATTCAAGAATATAATAAATTGTAGTTAAATTCCTGCAGTTGTATCAATTAGAAAAACCTGTAGATCCAAGTAACAAAAGAACAAACCACATGGAACCTTTAAGTCAATGGTAAGGATGATCAAGGCAAGAAACAAATACCAAGAACAGAAACACTTTAATGACCTGCGCAACTATATTGAAGGTACAAGTTTCTGGAAGCATAAAATTGTTGAATAAATTTCTTGGGACCAAAATTATTCAGTAAATGATTATATTGAATAATATGCAGATTTTTCTTTTTATAAAAAAAATTGCAATATACTCATTCTAGAAACCTACATCTGTTTTCTAGATTTTTTAATATATTACATATGAAAGTGTATATACCTGAACATATGTATTTGAAGCGGGTATGAGGTGCAAATTCTTTGATCCTGTAAAAGCTACAAATGATGAAAAGCCAAATGTTAAATAACTACCCACTGAGTGTCAGAATACCAAACTATATGAACTAAAATGTGCACAATACAGTAAAATAAATAAAAGCTAAAATTATAGAAAACTAATATGAACTTCGAAGTGATAAGAAGCTACCATCAGCTATCATGTGCGACTCCCACTATTCTATTTTGAAGTATTATCATACCGTGTTAATGGATGATGTAAATTAAAAACTGTTCACTTTGCCCCTTTGCTTATATTAATCACTATTAAAGCAAATTCATGGTAGTAATGAGAAATGCCTAAAAATTCATGGTGATTCATATAGTTCAGCCAAATAAATAGTTGCAATATGGTCAATTAGCTAGCAACACTGAACTGCCAAAAGGTACCCTTATCAAAATAAACCAAGTTAATTCTGAAAGGTTTTACTTACCAGTTAGTACTTTTATGCCTAGTAACTTTGTAAGCAAAAGCATTCCCAGACCGCAAGCAAATGCAACAAACAGCAACATTGACACCTGATGTTGCGCCAAATTTTTATCCTGCATTTAATCGTAAACTATCAAATCTGCTAGATAAAAAGATTTTACTAGTCACATCAACTCAAATCTATGACCCTTGGAAGTTGGAACTATAAATATTTATGTTTACAATCTTAACATAGATATATCAGGCATTTGATGTGAAAATGAATATTTGCAAACTGCCAAAACTGTTACATATGCCAGACATCTCAAAGTTAATAACTAAAATACACAACTAACCACCTAGATGTTTAAAAGTAGAAGTTGAGAACATCAATGTTATTGAAGTACACTGCAGATAAACTTTCCACGTTAGCATGGTTCTGATTGACCTTGTAATCTTTGTATTGGTTTTGGCATTCTCCAAAATCAGACATATCATTTCAATTTATTTGATTTTCTAGTATCAATATATTCTATAAAACACGATAAATATTTAAAATATTAAATCTTATTAAAAGAAAACAATCAGATCACTTTTTGTTAGATCCATAACAATATACAATACTTCATTTTCTCTTTATTTTAATATTTATATACAAAATTTTATTTTCTAATAAAATTTATACTATAAGAAAAAAAAAGTTATAAAGAATATAGTATAAAAATATAAATGTATATTAAATTATTAATATACATTTAATACTAAATTTGTTCAACAGCGTAAACAAGTTCTATAATCTTCATTTCAATTACCAAGTATTGAAACTTTTTGGTCTATGAGCTGGATTTTCATGCAAGTTACAGCTTTGGTATGCTAAAATTCAGAACTAATTAGGTAGTACTATCCAGCTCTGGAACGATATTTTCAGACCATGTTACATAAACCTTGTAAAAAGTAATTTGAATGAACAACCAATAATTCCTGTATACCAAAAAAGGTACATAACAACTAAAATATAACACAACAATAATACAGAATTAAAATTGTATTGGGGAATATCATAGTAAGAATACAACAAAAGTAGACAACCATTGTTTGCCAATTTAAGCGTAGCGTTCATTTTGCAGCTAGAAGAGTATTTAGTCGCCAAAATTTTCTATTGTTCTTTCTTTATTACTATACATATATATAGTTCAAAGAACTCCAGCCAACAGATTACACAGAAGTATCATCCAGAATCCACAACAGAGTTATTACATCACTAGAGAAATTAGAAAGACAACTGAAGAAACAGAAACAGGGCTACCACAAAGTTCACAAAATAAGATTCAGAAACAGAAAGAGAATAAGGTAAACAACAACTACATCTAAATATATCAGGCACGAGGACATAGAAGTTCCAACCAAAAGATGATTTATTAAAGGGAAGTTGTTGGATTATTTGTCAAAAAGAAATTAATCAAAAAGAGTAATTGGTTTCTTTATGTAACCTTTTAGCCGGAACTACATATTTTCTTGGAGATATCAACTAATATACACAGTTAGGTTTATCTCATAGGAATAGGGGTGAGAGGTAGGTCAGAGAGTGAGTGGGTATTGTGGGACAAAAAAGCAATTAAAAAGAGGGATATCTAAAGCAACTCTATAGTAATCATAAAATATAAATATAATTGATATGTTAAGTTGGATTGAAATGTCAAAATTCTAGAAGAGAAATTTCCCTCCACCATTCTAATTTAACTCCTGCTCAGTAAGGACATCATGGGAAAACTTAAAGGGAAAAGGTGGCCAAGGTGGAGGAACCTTACAAACAAGTCTACCGTTCCTTGTGAAGAGAAAGGAAAGCATTACTTGCCACTTCCAATTTAATCTATTCGAGCTAATTCTACGTTTTTTCCCTAATCATACAATGTCAAGTGCCCTCGCCACTAAACCAAATCCCCGTAATTGTAACAAGGGTTATTAATACCAAATAGTTTGTAAAAGTGGTCCTCGCTAATTTATATATTTTTTTCTCTTTTCTAGAACATTATCAGTACCACATAGTTTCAGTGTTCTAAAATGCAAATTTATGCGATGCAAATGTGCTGCAGTGAGGAATCGCCTTTTTAGGCCGCATCTAACCTATTTTGTCAAAAATATGATTATGCCACCGCATATTGAAATATGTGGTCGCATATTTAATATGTGCACACATTTATCGAGAATGTGTCTGCAAATTTTGAGTGGGTACTTGGGTCCATTTATATTAATATGAATATATATATTTTTGACCCAAGCAACCAACCCATTTTAAGTTAAAAAGAAGTTCAAATTGCTTCTTTCTTTCACAGTTTCACAAATGGCTCTCAACAAGTGGTCAAGGATTGCGTAACGAAGACGATGCGATCATTCCTGGTGATGGGAGTGAGGTGGAAGAGAGCAAGGGGGGCTTTGATAGCACCGCCTCTGAAGTGAATATTGAGGAGGACTGTCCTTCAGACCATTTTGCAGACTCTGATTGATTATGTCTTGTCATGGACCTATTACCTATAGTTAATCAGTTATATATATTTTTTTATTGTTGTAGGACTTCAAGATATATTATTATTGCAAGACTTGTAATATTATCATTGTAGTTATATATATCTTTATTGTTGAAGGACTTTAAGTAACTACACTACCTCATCTATGCTTTTATGTCTTTGTACAAGGCTTTTAATAAATAAATAAATAATTTACCAAGAAGACTTTTAAGTAATGTTGCAAACTAATTCCAGTACTTGTTTTTATGTCTTTCTTTAATTGTATTATGATATTCTCATATTATGCACTTACGCTATTTATTGTTAATTATGTTTTATGACATTTTCATTCAACATTTTTCTCTGATTTTTAAATTATTTTTTTTAGAGTTCTGGTTTTAAAAATAAAATTAAAAAAAAAAAACCAACTACATATGCAGTATGAGCCCAAGCAGCACATAGTTCCGCATACCACCTTCCATAACACTGGATAATATAACCATGAATTAGATGTATAGCAAACACCTGAATTAGATATATATCAAACAGTGAAAAATAAAATTTACCACTATACCTCCATTTTGAAACCCATTTTATCTACATGCGTCTAATTCAAACTTATAGTTGTACCTCATTTCCTAAATTAATATAATTTTACACTCATATGCAGCAATAGTAAGACTGAAATAACAAATAAGTTATATATTAAAGTTTTAAGAGCTTAATAATGAGATGTTTATCTTAAATTCGTGATTTATAGCAATAGTGATTTTAAAACTAGATAAATTTAGAACCCACAGGTATAACCAAAGAATTGAAATTAGGGGCTCTTTGGTTCGTTGGAACTGCAAAATGTAGTTGCAGTTGCATGTGACAATTAAATTTCTCCTCCAAAACTTTTGGACCCAATTACCAAAATATCCTAATTTTTATCATAACCTCAATTACATATATCACAATCATCATTTCCCTCAATAATATAAAAAACATTTAGGTAATTGAATCAAAAAGTTTTAGAGTGGAAAGTTCAATTTTTACTTGCAACTGCAATTGCAACACGCACTTGCATGGACACTAGCACCCCCTAAGTGGGTACTAGAGAAAAAGGGTATTTCAAAGTAGTGGTAGAAAAACATCTCTCCTCAAGGAAAACTAGTTAAAATGTCAAAAGATCTTGTTGCAAAAACTATTTCTATTAGATGTGTCTAAGCGTGGCCTAAGTGCGTATATAATATATGTTGGGTATCGCCTGTTTGAGATGCATGTTCTTTACATAAGATCCTTAACTTTCACGTAGACCATGAATGAGGCATAGTTTTAAGATGATTGTTCCATAGACCATAGGTTGTTTTCTTGCCTATGGGCATCCATAATCTTTACGCACTATGGGACTTTCACCCCCAAATGGGTATTGTTCTTTGAGCAATGTGATGGTCGGTACCACTTAAAATCTACATATGCTCCATTATCTAATGAGGCACATTCCCACTACATCCCACAATTCTCCATAAAATACATGGAGATAAATAAATAAGTCTCCAGAGATCGACGCATCTAGTTGATGGGCAATGGATTTAGCTGAGGATCGACAGATCTAGGGGTGGAAAATGGATCTAGCCGGGGATCAACGGATCAGGTTCGTGGGCTATGGATTTGGCCAGCGGGCGAGAAATCTGGCCAAGGATCAACAAATATAGTTGGTAAGTCATCAAATTTGATTAGGGTTCGACAAATCGAGGTTTTTTCTAGATGGGTTTTATCAGACAGATGGAATTTATGAGATCTAGATAGGATTTGTGGGATTTTGGCCGTGGTTTCTAGATCAACAACATTGCTCGAAGGATCTCCCTTGACTCTAGAACGAGGTTTCACATTTGTTGGTATGTCATTTCATATCATTTCGCTAGTTTCAGTGATGTGGTGGTCTCTCTTTGTCTTTCTAATCCGTTCTTAAGATGAGTTTTCTTTGAACTTTAGTTTTGTAAGCAAATGGGCACCAAGAGCTTTTCAACCTACAAATCACTCATTCATTGGAGATGATAATTAGTTACTCAATGTTGGTGAAACCAAGTGGGATTGGAAAATGTATCGAGTCAAAATCATTGATATTGGTGCAATCAAGGAGGGCATATGCACATAGTTTGGGGGTTATTTGATTGATGATGATCCAAGCAAGGAAGCTAGGACACCAAGATGGGCCGACATTGGTGACTGGTGTAGCCAAGGGTATTAAATCGATCAATTGCGTGGATGATGGCGATGAATATTTAAGCACTAACTTGAGGCAAATTGATCAATGTTAGTGCAAACATGGACGAATATGGTATTATGTTGGCTGAATTAATAGAGCATGGTGAAGTATTTGTCAGCTTGGTTGGCTAACTGGGTGATTTTGTGTATGTAGTTGTTTGTGTATGATCAAGAGAACTTTATTGTCATGTTGAATTAAACTCGTTTGTTTCTCTTTTCTTGAGGTTGTTTCATCAAGTACTTATCAATGAAACGTCAAAGGGTTTTGAACTCACGGTTTTATGATTTATCTCAAAAAAAAAAAAAAAAGGAGAATTCTCCATGTCAGATAATAGAGATACTGCATAAATGTAATACATGCATCTTTACCCTCCTTCTATCCAACCCGCACATTTTCCAAAGGAAAAGGGTAATGGAGCATTTGCAAATTGACAACGCATTGCCTCGACCTCTCCACCTTCGAATACATGCAGAGAGAGGAAAAAAGTACTTATTGGAGAGAAAGATTTACGAACCACTCATTGTTTTGATTTCTTATAAACCAGTGGTTCAAGTCCTAGGATATAGTATACGGCACTTTTCAATATAGTCAATTTACATAATCACCCTAAACTTCAATGAGAACAAACAGATTTTGCTTTTGGGTGCTCCCCCTCACTTTTAACTCTGGTTACCTCAACTTAGAAAGAGCCTCGATCAAACAGCCCAAAGTTATAATAACTTACGTTAGGTGATATATCTCTCCAAAACTAAAGTAATCATAACTAAACCCCAATCAAACGCACCTCTTGCTTCCAACACTAAAAAAACCATCAACAATTCCAACTAGCTTAAAAACATCACTTCACCTTTTTGGCAAGCGAAGTCGCAACCATATTGGAAGTAGCCACAGACAGGAACATAAATATGTGGCTCAAGTAATCAATCGCCACCGTCCCTGGCCCTAATCCAAAAACCAACCAATCAAGAATTAACCAAAACCAGCAATAACCTCGACAAATCAAGAAACAACCACTTACCCAATGCAGCAAGCTCCATAGCGCTGCTCTGCCCAATGACCATGGTGTCAATGAGGCTCATCATTGGCGGGCATAGCCATAGCCCCGTTGCGGGTCCTGCGAAAAGTGCGATCTCCTTGACTTGCCTCCATATGCTGGGAGATTCCAGTGCATCCGACCCGTTTGATGGTTCGGGTTCGGGTTCGGGTTCGGGTTCGGGTTCGGGGTTTGGGATGGAACTGGGTTTGGGTTTGTAGGAACAAGTGAGGGGAAAGGTTTTCTTGAAGCGAGGGAACGAAAAAGGAGGAGACTGGAAGTGCGGGGAGAAACGAGGAGGGCGGTGGGGTTTTGGTGGGGAGAAGAGGGGTTTGGTGGGTAAGAGGAGGAGGCGGAGGTCCATTAAAGGGAAGAGAGGCCTGCAGAAGGACGAGGGAGGGAGAATGGAAGAAGAAAGGTAGGCAGATTTGGAGTGATTCTCACATACCAGTATAACTACGTGCACCGCACGTTTTTAGAAAAAAAAAAATATATATATATATAGCCATCAAATTAAATGAAGAGTAATGCTTTAGGGTCTGTTTGGTTCAAAGGAGGGGAGGGGAGGATATATATAACCATCAAATTAAATGAAGAGTAATGCTTTACTATTTAGCCACTACCAATTTCACTACCATTTCCTTCACTATCTTAGGTGGCATACTCCTATTGGAGAGTTCTCCCACCTACTCTATCATCCCCTACCTATTGGAGTGTGCCACCTAAGGTAGTGAAGAGAAATGTAGTGAAATTGGTAGTGGCTCTAGCATTACTCTTAAATGAATATATATTGAATAATAAAATAATAGTTTATATTTGAATATTTTGATTTGAGCTACATGTTTATATTTGTTAAATATAATTTGAACGTATATTATACGTATTTATATCGTTACAAAGTTAGGACCTATTTGTTTCGAACCCCAACTCTCCCATTTAAATAGTAGAGATATGTTAATCTTAAAAATTAATTACAAATATAGTTGAGGAGATAGGAATTTTTGTCGTAATAGGCCATTTTTGAAAATATTTACAATTATAGGCTAGTTTCGAAACTATTAGTGCTTGTAAGCTACTTTATGTCACGCTAGCAGCGGTCGCTATTCTCATTAGTGATCTCTTCAGTTTGAAAGTCGTTAATGAGAATAGCAGCCTCTGTTTTAAAATATTTGGAATTTTTGTTTGATGTCGCTATTCCTATTAGCGACCAAAGTATATATGAAATCGCTAGTAGGATTAGCGACCTTTAATAAACTGAATTTTAACTCTTAGCAAAATATAGAGAGCTTTTACTCTTTGAAAAAATAAAAATTAATTTATTTTTCAAATTGAGGTTGCTATTCGGAATAGCAAACTTAGTTGTACAAATATAGCTATTCCGAATAGAGGCCTTTATTATACTCAGACCGCTCTTTGAATAGTAGCCTTAGTTGTATGACTATTTTGCAAATTTTACAAAGAACAAATAGATTGAGTTTCCTACTGAGGTCTCTATTGCGAATACCGACCGAAGTATACTAAGATTGCTATTCCAAATAGCGACCTTAGTTTTTTAAAAAAAAATCCCAAGGAAGCAAAAGTTCTCTATAAATCGCTAAGTGTCTCAATACATTCATTTGAGATCGCTAATCCCATTAACAGCCTCATATATACTAAGGTCGCTAGTAGGAATAGCGACAGCAAACAAAAAATTCCAAATATTTTAATACATAGGCCGCTATTCTCATTAGCGAATTTCAAAATGAAGATGTTACTGATGAGAATAGTGGTCGCTGCTGGCGTGGCACAAAGTAGCCCACGAGCGCTAATAGTTTCGAAATTGACCCATAATCGCAAATATTTTCAAAAAGTGGCCTATTACGGCAAAAATCCAGAGAGCCATTTATTTTATTTTTTTACAAAAACAACCCTACCTTTGAAGATATTTATACAACATTAAAACTAAAAATTTGCATAACTCACTACCCTATTTAAAAGCTGGATATTTCATAGAAAATAAAGAAATTAAGATTAAAAAATCTTACAAAATTTAAAATAAGATACGTTGATAGTAGACTAATAGAAAGAAAACATATAACTGATAAGAAAATATTAAAATATTTAGTAATAACAAGTAAGGTAACTCAAAACCTACCAAAAGAAATACAAAATGAAATAGCATACAAGGTATTAGATTATGAAAACGAAGAAACAAGTTGGTATTACCAGCACCTACTAGCATATAGAATATTAAGGAAAGTATGATTAATAATCCAAAAGTAGAAACATCAATCAAATTAAATTCAAACATAGAATCAGAAATTTATATGATAAACATTCAAGAGCTGATTACAGTGGCCCAGGATTTGTAGGAACTTGAAAATCATAAATAAAAACATAACAGAATTAAGTAGATATATAACCGAAGACACATAAGAAAAATTAGGCATAACTAAAGAGGGTGTGAAGAAGTTAGAAGCCATACAAAACTTAATATAAATATTTTAGAAATAGAAGATTTAATGGCTAATCCTAATTCAGAGGAAGTAGAGGAAGCCATAAAAATCTGGATATAACAAATGAATTAATATGAATGGATCAAGATTATAACAAAACCTACAGAAAATTCAACTAATATGTACGAAATATTTAACAACACCGCCTAATAAAAAACCGAATAACCTAACATGGAAATGATAAAATAAAGAAAGAAGTTAGGGAAAGAAAAAGGAAAAGCATTCGTTCGGAGTTGACAAGGGAAAGGGCATACTTTCTTCGTGCACAGATTTACTTTCAATAATCCCTGGGGTTTTCACTTTGACACGTCTTCGTTCGTGATTGCTTAGAGCCCCTTTTCCATCCGGACTGGTCTCACCTAGAAGTAATCGGATTCGCTGGAACCGTGTATCGGGAAAAAAAAACCAAAATATGAACCCACAGAACATTATAAAAAAGGAATAACAGGAAATGGCAAATGGCTAGATCTAGACTGTATAAAAGATGTAGATAGAACAATAGAAGAATGAGTAAAACCATCCCTAATAGTAGGATTTAGACAAAATCTCTCAGAAAATATATTTGAGAAATTTATAGAAACAACTTTTATAGTAGTAGTATCGAAATGGTAGAATGGACTAACAGAATAAGAAAGAAGTAATATGAGGAATCCAAAAACAATTGATGATAAATTCAGCACAAAGAACCCTAGGATTAAAAAAAAATGACACAAATTATGAGAAAGCAATAAGAACAGAATTTAGTGTTTACAAAAAAATAGAAGGACATATTATATATAAAAAGAACCAAGCAATATGGAGACTAAGAAATTTAGAAATTTTTGATATGTGTTATTTTAATAACTATGCATGTGAATTCAGAAAATATTTTCAAGATAGTTATAACACAAAAGAAGAAAAGGTCCAATCATTGACTCATTTTTCGTAAAATTATCATATCCATGGAGTATAAACATATATAGTGCATATGTAAATGAGAAAGTAACACCAGAAAAAGATACTTTAGGGTATAGGACACAATTTGTAAAAGATTATAGAGATAAAATAAGCCAAGAAGCTAAATCAACTATTAAATATTATAAAACATATATATGAAGCTTGACCAAATTATTGGATATGTAATAATAACTATAATTACACAAAGAGACGTAAACACAAATTCCAAAAATATAAACCAAAACATAGAAAAACTTTTAAGAGATATAAAATACCCAATAAAAGATAATTCAGAAGAATAAATAAAAACAAACAAAATCCGAAAAACACAAAGAAAAATAATTGTTATATATATGGAGAAGTGGAACATATATCACCAAATTGTCCGAAAAGAATGAAAAAAGAAAATGTAAAATATGTAGAAAAAATTGAAGATATGAATAACATAAACTATGAACCCATAGAATATGAGGAAGACTGGTCAGAAATTAGTGACGATGAGAAAATAATGGTAATGGAAGAAGATAGTAGAAGTAGTGAAGATAAAATAGAAGAGTGTGAAATAAATATGATGACAGAAATAGGAGAACAATTAGAAAGAAAAGAAAATAATGAAGAAGTAAGGGAAAGAATGAGCATTGACATACAAAAATACGATAAAATCAGAGCAACCAAATTATACATAAACCCAAAAGAGATATTTAAACTTCCAATATTTGAAAGAAAAAAGAACATTATCATAATAGTCAGAAATAATGAACAACCTATAGACATTGAACAAGCCCAAGAAAAAATCATAACTCCATTAATAACAGAAAGAATAATAAGAAAGAAATGGAAAAAGTAAGTGAGAAAACCAGAAAAATATTAAGACACATACATTTAGGAGCAGTGCAAATAACAATAAAAGCTTACTTTAAGGAAGGAATAAATACACCCCTAAAAATATACCTAATGGATGATAGAATAATATCAAGTACACAAGTTGCCTTAATAGAAAACCTAATATATCAAAAGATAAAATTTACAATAAAACCTAATTTCTCTAAAAGTATCGCAGAAAAAAATACAGACAAAAGTTTAGTCATGTACCACAAATTATCAGAAATCGAAATAATAGAGAAGAGTAAAGTTATGATTATACAAATTAGAAATATTTATTCTTTCACTAGTAAGCATGAAGTAAAAAACAAAAATACAAATAATTTTAAGATAGAACCACTATTCAGAGAAATTATAAGATACGAACCAGATAGGGAAAACCCTGAAATGACTATACCAAATTATATAGAATTTGACTTTAATAAAGCAAAAGATATTGCAAAAGGAAAAGCATCATAAATAATGTTCGGAAAGAGATCACCATCAATAAGAAATAAATAACAAGCATTGGAATTAATACCAATAATAAATACATTAGGCAATCAAAATAATAATCAATTTAAAATAGAAATAGAATATTATGACAGTGGAAAATAGAATAAACAAGTAGTCATTGTAGATACATGAGTTACTAATTCACATATTAAACAAACAAATATAAAAACAACAATATTAATACCATTAGAGAATCCATATTACTACTTAGACTATTATAATAATAGACATCCAATTGTCCATAAAATAATATTTCCACAGAGGATAAATTGTAGAAATAAAATGTTATTATATTTACATGCAGATCCAGAGCACAATGTTAATGAAATGTTATTAGGAATTGACTTCCTTACATCAGTACAACCTTACTCAATATAAAAGGAAAAAATCACAATAACAGTAAACAATGAAAGTATTGTAATTAATAGAACATTGTGTAAATGAATCCATTAAGAGCAACAAAAAATACATTATACATACTAATAGAATTTGTCTACAAAGGATACAAATCAAGAAACTATCATAGTCTAATAGACACTGGAGTAGACATTATCTTATGTCGTGAAATTATACTACCAAAATGAAAACAAGATGGATATAATAAAAAGACGATAACTGGATTAACTGGAAAAAACGTCATACTTGATAGGTATCAACAAAATGTTACTTTACAAATAGAAAATTACATACTAAAATACCAATAATATACGAGTTTGATGATATGAATAATGATGTACTATTAGGAAATGATATTTTCCAATAATACTATCCTATAACTACATCACATAAATCGGTTATATTTACAACACCTTGTCAACACCAAGCAATAGCAATTAGACTAACACAGCCTTATTCTAGAATAGACTTACCACATATCAGAGTTTCTTCATCGCAGCGTGGTGAATACCAATATTTACTAAATAAAACTATAATACAACAAGTACAAGTAACAGTTACAAAATAAATTTTACAAAAATAACTAGAAGAGCTCAGTGGAGAAGACCCTTTAGCAAAATCGCACTTAAGTAAACCCACAGCTCATATAGAACTAATAAATAAGAATAAAATAATAAAAATTAAA
Organism: Hemerocallis citrina; assembly: GCA_017893485.1. Classification (NCBI taxonomy): domain Eukaryota; kingdom Viridiplantae; phylum Streptophyta; class Magnoliopsida; order Asparagales; family Asphodelaceae; genus Hemerocallis; species Hemerocallis citrina. Next base: position 284,432,182 of record CM030358.1, read on the forward strand.
CCCGTTAGACATACCCCAACATATTTATAAGAATTTAAAATACATATAAATGAACTAATGGAAAACAATTACTTAAGAAAATCACAAAGTCTACATTCATCACCAGTATTCATTGTAAGAAAACATTCAGAAGAAAAAAAAGAAAAATCTCGAATGGTAGTAAATTATAAAGAATTAAATAAAAATACTAAAAGATTTGGATATCCACTACTCGATATGCAGATACTACTAAACACAGTAAGAAATATATATATATATATATTCTAAAATCGATTGTAAATCAGGATTTTACCACGTAAAACTAACAAAAGAGTCAAACCAGTTAAAAGCACTTAGTACACTATAAGGATTTTATGAATGGAACGTACTACCATTTGGATATAAAAACAGTCCAGGAGTATTTCAAAAATATATGGATAAGATATTTGAGAAGTATAATAATTTTACTAGTATATGTAGATGATATTATAATAGGATCCAAAAACGAAGAACAACATAAAGAGCATTTACAAAAATTCATAGAAATAGTAAAAAAATGCATGTATTATACTATCAAAAAAGAAAATGAAATTGTTCAAAACTGAGACAGAATTTTTAGAAACAAAATTATCACATGAAGCAATAGAACTACAGCCATATATAGCAAAAAAGATAAAGACATTTCCTAATGTCTTAAAAGAAAAAAGAGAAGTACAAGCCATAATTGGACTACTAAATCAAATAAGATGATACATACCGAATTTATCAGCAAAAACAAATTGGTTACAACAAAAACTAAAAAAGTTTAAGAAATAGGAATAGATCCCAGATGATGCAGAACACTTAAAATATTAAATCAACAAACTTCAGAATTAAATAAGCTAAGATTACCTGTTAAAGAATGTTCATGGATAACAGAAACAGATGCATGTGAAGTTAATTGGGGAACAATATTAAAATTCATTGAAATAGGTGAAAAAGAGAAAAGACTAGCCAGACATACTAGTGGATCATTCACACAGACCCAACTAAATAACCACATAAATGAAAAAGAACTATTAGCAATCTTAAAAAGCTATAAAAAAGTTTGAATTATTCATAATACATACAATATTCACAGTAAGAACAGATAATACACAACCAAAGAGTTAAATTTACAAAATAATAGACCCAACTATAGCAAATAAAAGATTGATAAGATGACAAATTCAACTAGCAAATTATAATTTTACAATAGAAAATATAAAAGGAAATTAATTATTCAAATAATTTTAGCTGATTTTCTATCAAGAAATTAATTATTTCATTCGTTGCAGAATGGATACTAGAGTCCAACAAATAGAAAAAAATATAATTTTCCTCAAGGGAACCATGGAGCAAATAAAATGAGTATTTAATCAATTACAGTTACAAATATGCAAACTTCAAAGTCTGTTCTACCAGCATGTCAGCATGTAACTACAAAAAATATGGTGGACAATGGTAGTGAAAAAATGAGTGAAACTGGCGAACCTACTCATTCCTTAAAAGAAGATGCAATTACATCATCAATTAAGACTACATACAAGGAGACATTTCTTACTGAGAAATCTCCCACCAAAGTATCAAAGAAAATATTATTTTTATAATATATTGAAAAATTATGCCAAGTAACTGAAGCAAACCAGTTCATCAAAACCATATCACAACAATATATGAACAAGGCCATCATCCTACCAGGAGATAATCCAAGAACAATCGGGGCATTGTTCGAAAAAGGACTAATTCATTGCATCTATCCATCAAGGGAATGTGAAGAACTTATCCACTTACCAAGAGAAATTTATAAAGCAGCCAAGAGTTATTTTGACCTTACAAAGGCCTCAAAAATATATGTCAGAATGTACTTAACAATTACTGAGTATCTTGAAGAAAATGAAGAACTTCCAGCAGAACATGTTATAAAAATTGGGATGACTAGCCAAGTGATTTATGGAGCATCTAACATCATACCATACAAAGCTGAGGAATTTGATAAACCAATCTGAAAAAAAAGGGCAATGGGATTCAGAAACATGTATTGTGAATTAAAAGACATAAAGTTAAGAGATATCAACATATGGATCTATGATAGTCTAAACCCAGAAAAAATAATAATGTATAGTATAGCAAAAATAAAACAGCCACAAGATAAATTTGCATTGTTTGACAGCTGGTACCAGATATTATCTACATGGGCAATGACGATGACAGAATAGACAGGAGGTGTCACGCCCCGCTTCCCAAAAGAGAATATGGGAATATGGATACGTGACAAAAGCCCAGCGAATGATTTTCATCATCCATAAGCTGTTCAAGAATTTTTACAACATATCACAATATAATCAGAGTAGGAAGCCAGAAAAGTCAACCACATGCACATATGAACCAAATACCAACAAGAATACTTGAAATAAAATATATTAATCTCAAATAGTCATGATCTGAATAACACAAATAATCCTGGGTCACATTGTCTAAATACATAAATACAATTATTGTTCAAGCAAACTACAAGAAAAAATAATAACAAGATCAAGCACTAATACTTCATGTCACCGATACTGTCTGGAACCTGTTCTCCAAAATCTGCAATTCAATAAATGCAGGAAAGAGAGAAAGAGAAAAATAAGTACCCATCAATTGCAAGTTACGGGCTACTTATAATGTAGGATACAAGCACATGGAGAAAACTAAAAAAATCTAATTAATAGCAGAAACAGATCTAGCATGGTATACTAACATGTGTCAAGTATCAAGTGTCAAATAGTATGCAAACAGATATACATATAGTGTCAAATAATAGTGTCACATGGTAGTGTCAGACAGATAATAGATAATCAGATAATCAGATAACAGATAGCTAGATACATATAACAGATTCAGATTCAGATTTCAGATACAGATTCAGATGTCATGTTCTTATAAGTCCAGTGTGATTACTATCTAGATAGCACTTCATGCGCTCAAAAAACATAACACATGGTTGCTACAACAAACAATTTTGCTTTAGATTTTGTAGGGGATCATATAGGGCTGTGTACTCAGGGTTCAGATAGATATCAGACGACCATGTATCATGATCTCATATAGATACCAGACGATCATGTAACATGATCTCATATAGATAACAGACGATCAGGTAACATGATCTCATACAGATAGTAGACGATCATGTAATATGATCTCATACAGATAACAAACGATCATGTAACATGATCTCACATAGATAACAGATAATGGGAAACACGGGCCCCCTTCTAAGTACACATTTCTATGCTTTCCCACTACTAGATCTTTTCCATAAACCCCGGCTTGGTTACTTTTATTATGGTCATCAAATAGACATGAAGGTGTAAGAAATAGTGTCAAACTAACATGGCATAATCAGTATCAGGTTTAGAGAAACAAATAAACAATCATAGATGAGATACAGTCACATTAACGAGTAAAACAGTGTATGTTCATATTCAGGACAGCAAGACAGTACAGTACTAAAACAGTGATTCCCGTCGCTACAGAAATGTAAATCTGGATCCGTCGAAGGATCTGGAAAATAGACATCCAAACGAATCCAGAGAATATAAATAAGTTATATAGTGTTTCAGAAAATCACAACTCAAAACTGATTTGAAAACAAAAAACATGTTCCATCAGAAATTAGTAAAACGAATTCTCAGTCCGAAAAATAGCATCAAAACCTTTCAAATAAATTCAGGAAAAATCTGATTGTTCGTGATGTGGTTCGTCTCACCAGAGGGTCTGATTGCATGGGCAGCTTCTGGGTGAGCTTGGCCGATCAGCTTCACTGGTTGGAGCCACCATCTACTAGGAGCTGATCTTTTTTCTTTCCTCCTATTAGTTTGGTTTGTATTTTCAGTTGGACTTTGGTTTTGGTGAACCGTCGCCCTCTGGCTACTCTGTTTTCTTTGTCCTCCTAGAACTTGGTTGTGTTAGGTGTGAGGTTGTTGAGTTGTGAGCTCTCATGTCTGCTCGTTCTTTAGAGCACACCGTACCTCTTTCCCCATTGGGTCCAGGCATTTGTCGAGCCTACTATTAGTGTTCATCGCCTTTTTTAGTGGTCTCCTTCGCTGTGGACTTCGTCTGCTTCTTTTGATTCTGACCAGTCCACTGTTTATTTAGCTGAATTCCTCTTCCGTTATCTCGTTTTGATGCTTTCCTCATCGTCGTTGCGAGTCTTCAACTGCGCAACATTTTGGTGGACCAGAGTCGAGGTGTGGGTTGCTAGTCTTGATCATCTGTTGGATTTTGCTTTGTTGGTGAGCCAAAGTGTCGATTAGCGGCCCGGCAACCTAGTGTCATGCCCGTTGTGTAGATCCTCGTCTTCGATTTCTTTGTGTTTTTGTTTCCACACAATTTTCTCCATTGCTAGCATCTGTATTTTTGCTTTTTTCTTCGTCGGTTGGTTGTGGTTTTACTGCATGTAAAATTGTATCTCGTTGTAACTATCTTGTTTTTAATTATATATTTTGGGCTGGAATCATACGATTCTATCCTCGTTATCAAAAAAAAATATTAATCATGATTATCCTTGATCTCAGTTTGATTTTTTTTACTCCTTGTATTCCTAATTCAGATTTAATTTCATGAAATTTTCTTTTGTCTTGTTGGGTTGTGAATTGTCCTTCTATTTGACCCACATTGTACCCAAAGCCCAATATCCACCTCTGTTGGATCCTACCCTCAAGCCCACTAACCCAAAACCACCCTATATCTCCACTAACAGTCAAATCCCCAAATATCTCTCCAAATCATCACTACATCATGTAACCCCCCTCCCCCCCCCCCCCCCCAAAAAAAAAAAAAAAAATTGAATCCCTAACAATCAGCCTACAATCCTCCCCATTTTGTGGCTATTATTATACCATTACTATTTTAATAAACCCTAACCTAATACCCTAAACACTTATCCGCCATTACCCAAAAACTCTAACCCCCGTACTATTCACCTCATACCTTATACTGTTTAGACCTAAACCCCACCTACTGTTCACCATCGCCCCTCCACCGCCTCAGCTTCTCGCAACCACCGAAGCATCATCCCTCACCTCATCTCCACCCTCGAGCTCACCTCCCACCTCTGCCGAAACCCAAGGTCGCCTCACCTCTGATCCCCTCCGTTGCCCAAACTCCGAAAAATTCCATCGAACCCATCGAAGCTCCTCCCTCGCTCATCACCTCGCCACCTCGAGCCTACCGCTCGCCTCACCGTTCGCTTCATCCTCGTCCCTGATTGCCTCCGCCACGCTAGCACCCATCGCCATCTCCATTCCCGTCGCCTTCGCCGTCTCGTCTTCTTCCTCTATTTCGGTGAAGAAACAGAGCACCGCTAGCTCCGCCGTCTCTCCGTCGCTGTGTCGCTTCCCGATCGCAGCATCGCCATCGTCAGCCCCGAGTAGCCTCTCCGCAATGTCTCCAACCGTCGTCGTGATTGCCGATCCCTCTCCCACCAAGCTCTCTGTCACGTCTGAGAAGAAGATCAGGATTGGGTAGTTTAGCTGTTTGGTGTTTGGAAGAGGGGGATTAGTGGTTGCTGTTTGCTATTTTGTGTGGGGGAGAGTTAGAGTTTTAGTGTTTGCTGTTTTGGAAGAGTAGGGGATCCGATCAGTTGGTGTCTTGCTCTTTTGGTCTTGCACGTGGTGTTGACTAAAAAAAGGGGAAGAGAGGAATTGAGTCAGTTCAAAAAATCTTGCACGTGTTAGTGCTTCGTGTTCATGATTTGTTGCCCAGGATCCTAATCCCGTTATTCCCTGTTTCGGATCTAACGTCGTCTTAAAGGCAAGTCAGTTCCCCTCGAATAGTTATTGTATCGTATTCGAGATCGTTTATTGAATCCCACAAGTAGATCCATATTTATTATTGTATATTGTTTATTGTTAACTATCGTTGGGATGCTACGGATTTACACGAGCGAATCCAAGTAGTAGTCTTTGCTTCGTGCCGTCTTTTGTCTCCAATGTATAGAGATCTTGTATGCATTCATGTTGTTAATTATTGAATATAGGAATATGAATTATTATTGTATTTCATGTCACGACATTATACAACTATTGTAGATTGTATACTAGTATTGATTGTTCATATGATTGATGATAGTGTGTTAGTTGATTATGATTAGTAGGGCTATGGACATTATACATCTTAATACTATGTTCACATAGATGTAACTTGCTGCAATTTATAATTGTTAACCCCTAACTCATCGTTCACAACTTTTTAATCATTTTTATTCATGAAGAATATGTTGAAGCCCTGAAACTTATTACTAACCTAAACATTACAATGCTGTTTCGACCTAGATAATGTTACCAAAATCAATAACTTCCTGAATATGAAATGTAGCCCCATGTTTCTAGTTTCTAGATGATCCGGAATTTTGGGCCATGTCATGTGCTTGCATTCCGTAGTTTTGGAAAGCGGGGTGTGACAAGGTTTTTGGTGGTATCAGAGCCAGGTTTACTCTAACTAGTTTGGGGTTGGACCCTGATTAGTTTGGATTTAACCGGTTTGACTCAACAATATGTACAACACGTGAATCACATGGACAATTGATAACCAACTTATAATCTGGATGCTAACTGTTTGATTCTTATTTCAGGCCATGGCTAGAAAGGGTTCTTCGTCCTCCCGAGTTAGGGATGATCGACCGGAAGAGTCCACTATTGCTCAAGTGATGCAAATGTAGCGCGAGCGGAATGAACTGCTAATGCAACAGAAGATGCAGATGTAGCGGGAGCATGGTGATTTGATGAGAGTAGCTTTGAGAGCTGCCAACAGGAAGCCCGTTGTACCTGCAACCGGGGTGCTATCACCGAGACCTAGCAATGTAGCGAACTTCATGAGGCTACACCCAGACAAATTCTCGGGTACTGAAGGTCCGCTGGAAGTCGAGCAATGGCTTATCAGGACTGAGCAGCTATTAATCACCGTGCGGATAGCAGATGTTGATCGTGTGGATGTCTTGAGCATCCAGCTTGTTGACCTCGCTCACATCTGGTGGCGAGCTGAGATGGAACAGTTAGGGCGCCCCATCGCATCGGCCATCTTCAGAGAGAGCTTTCTCACGAAGTTCTTTCCTGATGTCACTAGGAATGAAATGGAGCGGCAATTTGTCGTGCTTACTCAGGTTCGTTAGATAATGTTTATTATGCAATTTTTGTTCTTATTTCATGATATATCAATGTTTAACTAAAACACTATCTTGAAGCAGGTGAGTCGGACCGTAGACGAGTATACTGCGGAATTCACCCGAGTCGCTTTGCCACTTCCATGGTGGCGAATGATGAAGATAAGGGCCACCATTTCTTGCTGGGCTTGGACATTAAGATCCAGGATCGCCTGGCTGCCTTGCGACTTCGGTCCTATGCTGACATCCTGGAGGCTGCCAGAAGCCAGGAGCAGACTAGTAGGTGGAAGCGCACCATTCAGCGGTCCGTTTGGAGGGCCTATCAGGAGGCCAGTTCCGACCCGTCCTACCAGGGCACTGCTGTACACACCTTCCGCTCAGAGGGCGAACCCGATCTGTACGCACTGCCACATGACTGGCCAATCGTCAGTGTCTCCTGTGTGGTAGTAGCGACCACATGGTTCGTGATTTCCCAAGGTCCAGGGCCTTTGCACCGGTTGGAGGTTCCACTCCACAGGGAGTGCTTGCTCGTGGTTAGGGCAGACCACCACTCCCACCTTAGAGGCAGGTTTTCGGTCAGAGGAGAGCCGCTCCTCAGGGTGGTCCTTCTGGAGGTCGTGGTCAGGCCTACAAATTGACTGCTGAGGACGCTGAGACCGCTTTGGGAGTTGTTGAAGGTATATCTTTAGTTGTGTTCTATTTTTATCTTCTTGCTATCTTATTATTTTATTCTGTTGCTCTATCATGTTATCTTTCTCTATGCCCGTTCTTGCATTTTTGCCTTCTGCATATTGTGTTCTCATCTTTGAATTCTTGCTAGGCATTATTCTTGTTCACTCCTTTCCTGCCCATGTCCTCGTTGATTCCGGGGCAACTCATTCTTTTGTCTCATCTTGCTTCGTCGGCTTGCACAGTTTGGTCAGTAGTGAGATGTCAACAGCTTGGAACATCACTACAGGTGGAGGTACCATTGTGTGCTCTCAGATCTGTGAGCAAAGCCCTTTGGTTATTGGAGGAGTTGATTTTGTAGCCGACCTTATTGTCTTCAGCAATTCGGGTTTTGATGTAATCTTGGGCATGGATTGGCTCGGTATTACTCATGCAATGATTGACTTCCGTAAGAAGAAGGTGGTGTTCCAAATACCAGACCGTTAGGAATTTGAATTCCACGCTAGTGAAATGCCGCTTGGCCATTTTAAGAAGTCGCCAAGTCTTGAAACTAGAGTAATGCAGGAATTGGATGCGGATGGTGTTGCCGCACCTTTGATTGTGCGAGAGTTTCTTGATGTGTTTTCGGATGATTTTCCAGGGCTTTTGCCAGACCGAGAAGTTGTGTTCGGGATTGATGTCCAGCCAGGTACAGCTCCTATTTCTAAGAACCCGTACCAGATGGCGCCGTTGAGTTGGTGGAGTTGAAGGAGCAGATTCAGGAGTTGCTGAATAAGGGTTTTATCTGGCCGAGTGTCTCGCCTTGGGGAGCCCCTGTACTGTTCGTCAATAAGAAGGATGGTAGTCGCAGGTTGTGCATCGACTACCGTGAGCTGAATAATGTCACAGTGAAGAACCAGTATCCGTTGCCGAGAATTGATGACTTGTTCGACCAATTGGGAGGTGCTTCTGTGTTCTCGAAGCTGGATCTTCGTTCTGGGTACCATCAGGTCAAGGTGAAGGCTGAGGATGTACAGAAGACTGCCTTCCACACTCGATATGGTCACTATGAGTTCTTGGTGATGCCTTTCGGGATTATGAATGCTCCAGCCGAGTTCATCATCTTGATGAAACGAGTCTGCTCTCCCTTCCTGGACAAGTTCATTGTGGTGTTCATCAATGATATTGTAGCGCCCCGAATTTCTAATATAAGAGCTTAGAAAATACGTGGCACATTTCCAGCAATCCACTTCAATTGTAATAATAACACAAACAACACCACTAAAATTTTCAGCTTTATTACAACAACTATTACAAATCTCAGCGGAAGTCTAAACATCTCAACTCAAATTTATTTTATTTACAACTCAAAATTTCCTCAAATATACCTTTACAAATTTTACACTAAACACCTAATAATCCAATTCATCACAAAGTCAACTCAGGCATCCAACCTCCAATTCTAAGCAACAACCTGCAACATGTGAGGCTAGAGGTGAACCCTAACCCCAAAACTAACGGGGTCAGCCATAAATGGTGTGAGTGACATAAAAACAAACAAGCAACATAAATGAACATAATTTTGTTATTCTCAACAAAAGGTAGTAAACCAAATATACCAAAATAAGAAGTAACAAGAAGTGAAAACCGGTGATACGAAAACCGAATATCAAGTGTGGAAAACAGTAAACCAAATGCATGAAAATGAGTCAAGGAAACACAAATGCTATATGCTAACAACGATGATTACTAAGAGATAAAGATAAACTATGAGGATTAGCCCATGCCCGATAATTCCGTGATTGATCCCACATCTCAAGTAACCACTTGGATAATTCCGGAGATCATCTCACATCTAGACATGAACACATCATCACATGAATACCCCACAAGTGTCGCCTCGACCTTGATCATTCCGGAGATCAATCCCACATCTCAAATAACTACCTGGATAATTCCGGAGAAATATCTCACATCTCAGGTAGTCTACCTGGATAATTCCGGAGATAAGTCTCACATCTCAAGTAAATCACTTGGATAATTCAGGAGATTAAGTCTCGCATCTAAAGTCATACTGAGGTGCATAACTCATGTACCCGTTCGTCATAACACTACTAATGCCTGTCCTTATTGCTTTTGGGTTACTAAATTACTCAACAAAATCTCCTAGATTCGGTGTACCCTACCAGGATAACTCAAAACTGAATAACTGAATATGCCTCAACGGCCTCAACAAATAACTCAACAAATATCTCAACACCGGTATCCTAGGGTCACCTACCTCTAGAGACTCAAACTCAAAAGTCTAAACAAATTCCACTAACAAGAGTGGCTCAACTGAATATCTCAAAATCATATTCATAACTGAATATCTCCAAATCAAATACTGAATCAAGATCAAATATAGACTGAATAGTCTGAAAACCAATCATTAAAATAACACTAAAGATTACAAAGATTCATCAGTGCCAGTCGACTGTACAGTAAACCAGTCGCCTGTCCAGAGATCAAATATCCAAAATTTATGAAAAATAAACTAAGTCATAACAGTCGACTTAAAAAGGTTAATGGTCGACTGTCCCGAAAAGGACTGATGAAAATATATCTCAGTGGACCAGTCGACTGACAGTAGTCTAGGTCGACTGTCCAGAACACATTCTACAAAGATAAATCTCAGTGGATCAGTCAACTGCTAAGAGTCAAGTCGACTGTCCAGAACGCTTCTCCAAAGACTGAAGGTGTATCAGTAGAGTCGTACCAGTCGACTGCATAGTAAGCCAGTCGACTGTCGGCCTACAGTTCTCATATTTTAGGTCTAAATACAAAATCCAAACTGGAGTTCTAAAGATTCATTGTTCACGAAATATAGTTCGCTCTCAGGCAAAATGATCAAACCTCAAATAATCTCCATAAAGGATACATTACTCAATCATCCAAATATCGAAATTCAATTCTCAAGATCCATAACCACTTAGGGTTTTTCAAAACTAATTTTCTTTCACAACTAAGATCAAAATCTGATTTGTATACTCCAGATCCAGATGTTCACCATCCGATCACAACCATGATCAATTCTTAACATGCTTTCAAACAACATAATCTCATAACTCAAGATCTACTCAATATCCATAAGTTTCACAAATATGGTCCAACAATAACAATGGTTCATATACACTCACATCACAATACAAGGATCATATCATTCATATGACGAAATAAAGCTAAACGATGTCATTCACAAAAATCAAAACAAACAATGTCATATCATTAACAAAATCAAGCAACAACACAACAAATGTCACTCACCTTGATTTAAGAAAATCCACAAAAGCTTTCCTCCTTGCTAGATCCAAAATTCTCCTTTTTGCTTCTCCAAAACAAGTCACCAAAATAATGACGGCTGGAAGAATTTTTTTTTAAATACCCGGAAATAGATTTAGGGTTTTACCCTATTTTGCAAAACAATCCTTTCCAAAAATACAATTTGCATGTATAGATCATTCTTTGGAAATCTCATCAAAACTCATTTAAATTTGGATTTAATAGAAAATATACATTCTAAATCTCCATTATTACTGTTCAAAACGTCCAGAAATTGTATTTGCACTTTAACCCTTAAAATTGTCAATTTTACAAAAAGGTCCTTCCTTTCTCAAAAATTGCAAATAGTTCCAATAAATTTCAGAAAAATCTGGAAAAATACTAATTAAATCTCAAATATTAAATAATGATTTTTCATAAAGAAAACTAAATTTTCAAACTTCTCATGAAAGGAATTGCACGTGTTTCGCACGTGTACAAAAGATAAATTTTCCTGAAAATATTCGTTAAATCTCCAAACATAAATTTAAATTCAGTTTCAAAAATAATATTTGAAAATAAGGGGTTCTACAGATATCCTCATCTATTCTCGTAGTCGTGATGAGCATGCTGAGCACTTGCGAGTTGTCTTGCAGACGTTGAGAGAACATCAGCTGTATGGGAAACTTACCAAGTGCGAGTTTTAGTTGGACCTGGTTGCCTTCCTGGGGCATATTATCTTTGGTGATGGAGTTTATGTCGATCCGTCTAAGATCTCTGCAATTAAGGAATAAGGATTGGCCGATGCCGAAATCTATATCTGAAGTTCGTAGTTTCCTTGGGCAGGCAGGTTACTACAGTAAGTTTATTCGGGATTTTTCGAAGATTGCCGGGCCGTTGTACAAGTTGACTGGGAAAGAACAGAAATTCGTGTGGGATGAGTCTTGTAATGAAGCCTTTGCTGAGCTGAAAGATCGGTTGACATCAGCACATACGTTGACGATACTGGATGGATCAGAAAGTTTCGTAATTCATTGTGATGCCTCAGGCAGAGATTTGGGGGTTGTTCTAATGCAACGAGGCAAGGTTGTCGCCTATGTGTCTAGACAATTGAGGCCGCATGAGAATAACTATCCTATACATGACTTGGAGCTTGCTGCGGTGATTTTTGCCCTGAAGCTTTGGAGGCACTATCTACTTGGAGACCGAGTGGAGATTTTCACTGACCACAAAAATCTCAAGTATGTGTTTACTCAGAAGGAGCTGAATATAAGATAGAGACGATGGCTGGAACTGATGGCAGACTTCGATATTAATTTGCAGTACCATCCTGGTAAGGTCAACTTAGTACCTGATGCTCTGAGCAGAAGACCGGCTGCTATGGTTCTTACTGAGCAGAAGGAGCTTTTCGAAGAGATGAGAAGATTGGAGTTGGAAGTGATTTTTCCTTGTACCGAGCAAAGCTGTGCAGTCGTCGTTGGTGGAACAGATTAAAAAAGCACAGTAAGGTGATGAGCAGTTGCAGGAGTTTCGGGCTGAAGTTGAAGCAGGTTCGAAGACTGACATGGTTATTCATGAGGATGGATCTCTCCGCTTTTGGGACCCGTCTATATGTTCCGAAGGGGGGATGTCAGGCAGAAGTTGTTCGAAGAAGCTCACTATTCGCCGTATTCTATCCATCCTGGTGGTACGAAGATGTATCGTGATCTGAAATTGCACTTTTGGTGGCATGGTATGAAGAGAGCCGTGGCGAGATATGTTTCACAGTGTTTGATCTGCCAGCATGTGAAAGCAGAACATCAGAGGACTGCTGGGCTTCTTCAACCTCTTCCTATTTCGGAGTAGAATCGGGAGAACATTACCATGGACTTTGTGACTACCTTGCCAAGAAGTCCCAAGGGTCACAATGCCATCTGGGTAATTGTAGATGCTTGACGAAGAGTGCCCACTTTATTCTCTTCACGGTGGGCCATTCTACAGAGAGCCTTGCTGAGAAGTACATGCAGGAGATTGTCAGATTGCATGGGGTCCCTATCAGCATTGTATCAGACAGAGACACTAGATTCTGATCACAGTTCTGGGAGTCTTCAAGGCAGTCTTGGGAGCAAGCTGAACTACAGTACTACGTTCCATCCGCAGACAGATGGTCAATCGAAGAGGACCGTTCAGACATTGGAAGATATGTTGAGATCCTGTGTTCTGCAGTTTGGAGGATCTTGGGAGGATCATCTACACTTGGTGGAGTTTTCGTACAACAATAGCTACCAAGCAAGCCTTACGGTAGCTCCGTATGAAGCCTTGTATGGTCGGAAGTGCAGATCGCCAGTGTGCTAGGATGACATTGGTGAGAGGAAGCTTTTGGGGCCTGAGCTGATCACGAGGACTGTTGATGCAGTGGCCTAGATCACGAAGCACCTACAGGCAGCTCAGGACAGACAGAGAAAATGGGCAGATGTTCATAGAAGACCATTAGAGTTCGAAGTGGGGGATCATGTGTTCCTCAAAGTATCACCATGGAAGGGAGTTATCCAGTATGGAGGCGGGGGCAAGCTAAGCCCTAGATTTATTGGGCCGTTTGATGTTGTGGAGTGAGTAGTCAAGGTGGCCTATAGACTCACGTTGTCGCCGACTCTATCTGGAGTGCATGATGTCTTTCATGTCTCACAACTCAGGAAGTATGTCAGAGATGATAGTCATGTCATCGACTTGCTCGGAGTTATCTGTTCTACCAGATTTATCTTGTGAGATCCATCCGATTTCGATCCGGGACCGACGGGAGAAGGTTTTGAAGAACAAGGTCATCAGGTTGGTTCGAGTTGCTTGGAATCCTCACTTGCCAGGTGAGTCGACTTGGGAGCTTGAGGATGAGATCCAGAAGAAGTTTCCCCACTTTTTTGTGTGATTCTTTTTCTTTTTCTTTGGGGTTATCCTATTGCCACTTGAATAAATTTCGAGGACGAAATTTTATTGTACGATGCATAGGATTGTAACTCCCATTTTTATTTTTCCACTTTTTATCATTTATCCACATTGTAATCTCCTTTGTAATTCTATAACATTTTATTCTGTTTCAATTATTGTATCGAATAATATCACTTCTAATATTATTCATGATTATCCTTGATCTCAGTTTGATTTTTTTTCCTCCTTGTATTCTTAATTCAGATTTAATTTCATGAAATTTCCTTTTGTCTTGTTGGGTTGTGAATTGTCCTTATATTTGACCCACATTGTACCTAAAGCCCAATATCCACCTCTACTGGATCCTACCCTCAAGCCCACTAACCCAAAACCACCCCATATCTCCACTAACAGTCAAATCACCAAAAATCTCTCCTAATCATCACCATATCCTGTAACCCCCCCCCCTCCCCCCCCCCCCCCAAAAAAAAAATTGAATCCCTAACAATCAACCTACAATCCTCCCCATTTTGTGGCTATTATTATACCATTACTATTTTAATAAACCTTAACCTAATACCCCAAACACTCAGCCGCCATTACCCAAAAACTCTAACCCCCGTACTGTTCACCTCCTACCCTATACTGTTTAAACCTAAACCCCACCTACTGTTCACCATCTCCCTTCCAACGCCTCAGCTTCTCGCAACCAATGAAGCACCATCCCTCACCTCATCTCCACCCTTGAGCTCACTTCCCACCTCGCCATTGCCGAAACCCTAGGTCGCCTCACCTCTGATCTCCTCCGTAGCCCAAACTCTGAAAAATTCCATCGAACCCATCGAAGCTCCGCCCTCGCTCATCGCCTCGCCACCTCAAGCCTACCGCTAACCTCACCGTTCGCTTCATCCTCATCCCCGATCGCCCTCTGCCATGCCAGCACCCATTGCCATCTCCATTCCCGTCGCCTTCGCCGTCTCATCTTCTTCCTCTGTTTCGGTGAAGAAACAGAGCACCGCTAGCTCCGTCATCTCTCCGTCGCGGCATCCCTTCCCGACCGCAGCGTCGCCCCCCCGAGCACCCTCGCCACAGCATCGCCAGCTACCGCCGTGATCGCCGATCCCTTTCCCGCCAACTCTCTCTCTCTTTCTGTCGCGTATGAGAAGAAGATCAGGATTGGGTAGTTTGGCTGTTTGGTTTTTGGAAGAGGGGGATTAGTCGGTTGTTGTTTGCTTTTTCGTGTGGGAGAGAGTAGGAGTTTTAGTGTTTGCTATTTTGGAAGAGTAGGGGATCCGATCTGTTGGTGTTTTGCTCTTTTGGTCTTGCACGTGGCTCGCACGTGTTACTGCTTCATGTTCGTAATTTGTCTCCCGGGATCCTAATCTCGTTATTCCCTGTATCAGATCTAATGTCGTCTTAAAGGCAAGTCATTTTCCTTCGAATAGTTATTGAATCGTATTCGAAATCGTTTATTGAATCCCACAAGTAGATCCATATTTATTATCGTATATTGTTTATTTTTATCTATCATTGGGATGCTACGGATTTACATGAGTGAATCCAAGTAGTAGTCTTGACTTCGTGCTATCTTTTGCCTCCAATGTATAGAGATCTTGCATACATTCATGTTGTTAATTATTGAATATAGGAATAGGAATTATTATTTTATTTCATGTCACGACATTATACAACTATTGTAGATTATATACTAGTATTGATTATTCATATGATTGATGATGGTGTGTTAGTTAATTGTGATTAGTAGGGTTATGGACATTATATATCTTAATACAATGTTCACAAAGACGTAACTTGCTGCGATTTATAATTGTTAACCCCTAACTCATCGTTCACAACTTTTTAATCATATTTATTCATGAAGAATATGTTGAAGCCCTGAAATTTATTGCCGACCTGAACATTACTATGTTGTTTCGACCTAGATAATGTCACCAAATAAATTACTTCCTGAATATGAAATGTAGCCCCATGTTTCTAGTTTCCAGAACATCCGAAATTTTTAAATTCCGACTTATATTGCTTGAGTTATGACCATTTTAATGCAGCTGCGCTGTATTTTCAGATTTATGCACATACCATGTTAAGCTGATGAATTAGGTGAACTAATGATCAAATATCACCATGATAATTTCCAGATTAATATTTAACATGCTTAGAGAAATAAAAATTATTTCTACTGATTTTTACAATGAATATTTACTATTGTTACAACTAAAACTAGTTAACATTAATAATTGGCCAGAAACAGTAACCTGTAAATAACACTGAAATTCACCTAGCTAATATTGTCGGAATTTGGACTTTAAAATGCATTGGAACCGGGCAGAAGTCTAGTTTCTAGACCTTCTGATGAATCCACATTTTCTATCCTTTAGAAACGGGAATTCTGATTTTGATACAACAACCTACTGTTGTCTAGAATTGGGTTTCTATGTTTAATAATATATAATTGAATCTATAATGTTGAATTTGGTGTATTTGATTGTATAGAGTACATTGCATGATCTTAAGGTTGTGTTGTCATCATTCTAGTGTCCCTTATAAATCGCATTATCGCTTCCCATTGATATTTCTATCCCTATTGTTCCCTATTAGGATTGCATGTTAATTGAATAAAGAATGTTAATCAAGCCGGAGTTAAGAGATGACTATGGTAGTTTATAATATAGTAACTGTACTCGGGTATGTGAGCCTCCTTCCCAAAATATCGTTATCTTCATTGTGCAAGAAATTGCAAATTGCCAGTGTTATCGTCATTGCGTAAGAAATTGCGAATGGCTAGTATTATCGTCATTGTGCAAGAAATTGTAAATGGCTAGTGTTATCGTCATTGTGCAAGAAATTGCAAATGGCTAGTGTTATCGTTATTGTGCAAGAAATTGCTCAATATCCAGTGTTATATTGTGCCGAGTACATGACCTATAGAATCTACCACCTTAGTGTAAACGAAATTGATTGTATGCATCGAACCTGTAGTATGGGATGCGGTAGTACGTGCATTAGTTAGGGTTAAAATGAATAATAGACTTAAGACTTCATTGCATTGTCATTGCATTTTGCCATCGTTATTGAACAGTGTCATTGTTATTGGTTACCGTTATTGTTATCGTTTATTGTCATCGTTATCAATCATCGTTATTGCACATTGCATTGTTACCATTTTTCCATTGTTCATTGCCATCGACTCTATTGTTTATTGAATTCATTGTTATACCGTAAATGTCATTGTTTCTCTGTTTCTCTACTTGCTGTCCACGACTTGCTCTAAGGACATATTTTCCTCTCTTTTAGATGAACACCTTACAGGTAATCAAGGAGATTTGCTTGATGGACTAGGAGAGCAACAATGGTGAAAGAATTGTTATGATGTGCCGCTTAAATAATTATTTTTTCATTTAGAGAACTTTAATAATTGAATAATGTTGTTAATTCTTGTATTTGCAGGATTTTGACCAGAATATTGTTATTATTGATTCCAGATGTTGGATTTATATTATGTTAGTTATTTTATGCTTAAATTGCAAGTATTGTTATTCGTGTGATTAGCTCTTTTTTTGCATGTGTGGTTGTATTACTTCCTGTCAATATTGTTGAGTTAAATCGATAACAGCTCATGGATGACGCAATTCATTCGCTGGGCCATGTCACGTGCTTGCATTCCGTAGTTTTGGGAAGCGGGGTGTGACAGTGATTGAGGTGTAGACGATGATCGATGAAGATTGTTGGCGTCTACGACAGTGGTTGCGAGATGGGGTAACGCCCCGAATCCCAAATACACTGAATTCGAGATGTTCTACAGGATCTTTTCACTTTCTTCAGTACAACTTTACAAGGAATTTAAACTTTTCACTTTACATCAGAGTTTACATCATATATTACACTTTTCATTTGCACAGCGGAAGTAAAAATTTACAACATTTACATAAATGTACAACAACATGGTAAAATCTTTATGCATCCATTCCTCTTTAATATGTAATTTGTCCTGTATACCAAACTGTGGGTACGTCAGTTTATTCAACCGATGATAGTTATACATGGCCATCCTCTCTATGCCAGAAACAGTATAACGATTCTTATTTCTTAACAGATCACAAACTTGTTCACATTCAAAATAAAAGAAAAGAGGGAAATCTTAATGATGTCGTGTTGTGATTGTGCACTTAATCCTTAATGCAATTATTTAATTTACATGACACTAATGCACACTTGTTCGGATTCTATGCATCCCATACTACATAGGTCCGAGGGCAAGCCTCTTAATCGTTCTTCATTTTTGTAGGGTTCAATCCCTCGCCATGACTTAATCTACTACTGTAATTACGGTAAGTATCCTAGATATTTTCCGACTTACGAACTCATGTCTAGGCATTCTGGAGGGAATCCCATCGCTGACATGACTCATCATGCAGACATCCTGTGGTAATTCAGCTCTCACCATAGACATGACACCACCTGTAGTCTTCAAACATCCCACGAGCGTCGCCACTGGGATGGTACTCTGGAGTAGTATCCTCACCCAGACTCATCATGGGAATTCCTGGGATACGCTCTCGCCGCTACCCAATAGCCCTCATACTCAATGTTTTTCTCTTACTTTCATCACATCTCCACTATGTACTAGTCCTTATTTTAATAGAATCATGAATAAAAATCAAAGTTCTGGAGTTAGCCTCTCCACTAAACCGGACTTATTCATTCATTTCAATACATGACCATCCTTGGTCTTTAAATTCTCATTTTTCATTTCATTTCCATTGCCGGGAGAGACTTAGCTACTCCTTTGTTCAATTTCCAATTCACAACTTCCAATTTGAGCAATTCCAACTCATGAATTCATTTTCATTGCCTCAGCATATCATGTTCTTAACTTTCATATTCATGCAATTATCAATTCAAAACTATGATTCCTTTCATGTACATTCATGCAGCAATAAATGGAGTTTATCAACATCGATCATAAAGTTCACAACTTTTAACAACAATCAACGGAAATCTCTGACATATCAAAATATATTCTGTACAGTCGACTTGGAAAAGACCAGTCGACTTGTACAGTCAATTCCAGTTCTTCATAATCACTCGGGAGAGTCGACTGCTGCACATGGCCAGTCGGCTGTTCCGCAGCTTTCTATGTTCAAAAATCATTCATGTGACAGTCGACTGTTATTCCATCAGTCGTCTGTCCTGGGGGTTTTTAACAGTACATTTCTATGTTCAGCTCAGTCGACTTGCTACTCGCATTAAGTCGACTGGACAGATTCATATTTCAAATTAAAGGATTATCTTTCTTACAGGTTCATGCATCATGGTGTCAAATCACAATATACATACTTCCATGTTTCATAGGCACGAAATTTCTTAATTGTTCAGTAATACCGCAGTATGGAATTTCAAGTAACTAACATTGTCTTTTCTTCAAGGAAGTGTTTAAACATGCATTTATACTTGTTCATAACTTTCTTGCAGAGATGAAAATATAAATCTCAATCCATTACACTAGAATAACACAATAGAAAGATACCTCATTTCATGAAACTACTGGATTATTCATAGTTTAAACAAAGCATCGGTCGACTGTTCATAACACCAGTCGACTGCACAGGCCATTCTTAGTTTCATTAATCATCACTAGTTCTTTTTCCACATGCTCATGGCTCCTCAGTCATGTAAACCATGAAGAATATGAGTTTAGCCTTACTATTTCATTTTAATTATACACATATAGGTCATGAAACTTCTAACAAAACATAAAACAGATGTCTCGTACCAGTCGACTTATCCAAACGACAGTCGACTGTACCGACCCAATTCGTCATTGATTGCAGTGCTATTATTTCACTATTAGTCTTCCACAATTATCATCATAAACATACTCAAGCAATTCTAGTACGTTTGAATTTACTTCTCATAAGCATAATAACAATCATCACAAATATGGCATATTTTCTACTTTAGAAGTCCTGAGAAACACCCACCTTATTGCCGAAGTAATCGAAGTCCAGAAAAACTCCTTAATGCAACGCACCTTCCTTGTTCCTTGCTCCTTGCTCCTTGCCGAAGATCTCCAGATGATGATGCCCGGTCTCCACACACACTCTCTCACAATAATAATCTCATAAAATAATCTTAGTGTAAAGAACAATGGATGAGAGGGGGGGGGGGGTATTTATACACCAAAAGGAGTGAGATGGAAGGCTAGGATTCAGTAGATGGTTATAGGATCAAAGGCTAGGATTGACTAGGGGGTTGTAAAAACTACCCACACCTTGCATAACCGCCCATGACTCCAACCCACTACTTACTCCAACCGGCCAAACAAGGGTGTGCTCTACACGTGTATGCAACATGCACGTGTGTGCACCAATCACCCTACTAGAACTTGTACAGAAATGACAAGTCTAAAAAAAAGATGCTACACATTCCATGTTGTAAAAAAAAATAATAAAAGGGATTAAATCCATGGGCTTAAATTAATTGGGCCAAAATAATTATTTTAAAAGAAAGATTAGTAAATTGACATTTGGGCTTTAGGAAAATGCTTTATAGAAAACAACATTCTTATTCATCATGTTGAAAATAATAGCCAAAATATTACACGTGCACACCATATATAAAAATAAATAATCTTTCATATATTCGAAAATCAGGGTATTACAACACTCCCTCCTTAGAATAGTTCCGTCCCCGGAACTACAGTCAAGAGCGAGAAAAACAAAGATACAACACAATACAAGAACAAAAGTATACAAAGATACAATCAAGCAAAAAGCTCAGGATAGTCCTTCAACATCCTCTCCTCAGATTCCCAAGTAGCCTCTTCCACCAAATGGTTTCTCCAGACCACCTTGACCATTGGTATCATCTTATTCCTCAAGACTTTCTCCCTACGGTCAACAATCTCGACAGGAGACTCGATGTAGTTCAGTACCAACTGCAAACCTTCCGGCACTTCAGGCAAATGATGACTCGGATCTGGAATATAACCTCTCAGCATAGACACATGAAAGACATTGTGCACCTGAGACAACTCTTCCGGTAATTCAAGCCGGTAAGCAGTTTTCCCGATCCTTTTCAATATCTTATACGGGCCTATAAACCTCGGGGCTAACTTCCCGCCTTTGCTAAATCGAACCACACCTTTACTGGGTGATACCTTCAGAAAGACGAAGTCACCAACCTCAAACTCAAGGTCCCTTCTCCGGTTGTCTGCATAGCTTTTCTGCCGGCTCTGAGCTTCCACCAACCTTTTCCTGAACAGAACAATCTTCTCAGAAGTTTGCTGCACAAGCTCAGGACCAAACAACTGACGCTCCCCAACTTCATACCAACAAACAGGAGTCCTGCACTTCCTGCCATACAAAGCTTCGTACGGCGCCATCCCAATGCTAGCCTGAAAACTGTTGTTGTAGGCAAACTCTACCAAGGGTAAATGCCTTTCCCAACTGCCTCCAAAGTCTAGTATACAACACCTAAGCATATCCTCAAGAATACGATTGACTCTCTCGGTCTGCCCATCGGTTTGCGGATGAAAAGCTGTGCTGAAATCTATCTTGGTACCCAAAGCTGTCTGAAGACTCCTCTAGAAATGCGAAGTAAACCGCGCATCTCGATCAGACACAATAGTTGAAGGAACACCATGAAGCCGGACGATCTCGCCAACATACAACTCAGCCAACTTGTCCATCGAAGCAGTGAGTTTCATCGCCAAAAAGTGAGCGGACCTGGTCAGTCGATCGACTATAACCCAAATCGCATCATTGCCTTTAGGACTCTTAGGCAATCCCGTAATGAAATCCATACTGATGTTATCCCACTTCCATTCCGGAATAGGTAACGGCTGTAATAGACCTCCGGGTCTCTGATTTTCGGCTTTGACTTGCTGACAAACCTCACACTTCGCCACAAATTCAGCCACATCCAGCTTCAAACCTGACCACCAGAAATGCTGTTTGATGTCTTTGTACATCTTAGTACTCCCAGGATGTACAGACAGAAGAGTAGCATGCGCCTCCTGAAGAATACTCTCCTTCAGGTCCGCCTGATTTGGAACACACAGTCTATCTCCGAACCACAGCACTCCATCCCTGATTTGAAATCCGGGCAACCTGCCAGCCCCAATCTGCTCCTTCATCTCCAAAATATCAGCATCAACTTCCTGACTTGCAATGATCCTTGCATTCAAAGTAGGCTGAAGCCTCATCTGAGCCAAAGATGCTCCCAATCCTTGCAAGACAACCTCAATACCTGCTCGGTCCAGCTCCTCAATCAGATGCCTCTGAGTTGTAATCAAACTGGCTAAGCTGCTCTTGCGACTAAGTGCATCAGCAACAACATTAGCCTTCCCAGGATGATACTTGATCTCAGGTCGCATGTCCTCGAGCACTTCCAACCATCTCCGCTGCCTCAGATTCAGATCCCTCTGCTGATATATATACTTCAAGCTCTTATGGTCCGTGTACATGTTCAATTTCTCACCGTACACGTAGTGCCTCCATTGCTTCAGGGCAAAGATAATCGCAGCCAACTCCAGATCATGAGTCGGATAATTCTTTTCATGTGGTCGTAGTTGCCTAGACCCATAAGCGATTACTCTTCCTTCTTGCATTAAGACACAACCAAGCCCACGATGTGAAGCATCGCTATAAACATCATACTCAACACCTGCTCTAGGCAAAGCCAAAATAGGTGCAGTAGTCAGCCTCTCTTTCAACTCCTGAAAGCTCGCCTCACATTGCTCAGTCCACTTGAAGCTCACATTCTTCTTGGTCAGTCCAGTAAGCGGCACGGCTATCTGAGCATAACCTTGAATGAATCTCCTGTAGTATCCAGTCATTCCAAGAAAACTTCTGACTTCCTTCACTGTAGTAGGCCTAGCCTAATCTCTCACTGCCTCTATCTTCTGAGGGTCAGTTGCCACTCCCTCCTTAGAAAGGATGTGACCTAGGAATGCCACTTCAGATTTCCAGAAATCACACTTGGATAACTTGGCATACAACTTTTGCTCTTCCAGCTTCTTCAACACTGCTGCCAGATGCTCAGTGTGCTCCTCCTCTGACTTGGAGTACACGAGAATATCGTCGATAAACACCACGACGAAAGAATCAATAAACGGCCTCAGAACTCTGTTCATCAAGTCCATGAAGATGGCGGGTGCATTCGTCACTCCGAATGGCATAACTAAGAATTCGTAATGCCCATGCCGAGTTCTAAATGCAGTTTTGTGCACATCTTCGGCTTTCACTCGAACTTGGTGATAACCTGATCGAAGATCTATTTTGGAGAATACAGCTGCTCCTTGCAGACGATCGAACAAGTCATCAATTCGAGGAATAGGATACTTATTCTGAACAGTGACCTTATTCAGCTCTCGGTAATCGATACACATTCTCATCGATCCATCCTTCTTCTTTACCAAAAGCACTGGTGCTCCCCCAAGGTGACGCACTAGGTTGAATAAAGCCTTTCTCCAACAGTTCCTCAATCTGCCGTTTCACCTCATCCTGTTCCACTGGAGCCATCCTATACGATGCCTTAGAAATGGGTGCACTTCCCGGTTGAACAGTGATGCTGAACTCTACATCACGATGTGGAGGTAACCCAGGAAAATCTTCCAAGAACACAGTCGGATAGTCCCGAACCACAGGAATCCCTTGCACTTCCACAGGAGTCTCTTTCTTGCGGATAGTTGCCACCAGCTTAGAACACTTCTGCTTCCCTTGGAAAGTGACTTCAGGTCCACCTGGAGCCTTCAATGTTACCGTCTTGGTCTTGCACTCGATGCTTGCACTGTACACCGACATCCAATCAATGCCAATGATAACATCGACTCCCAAGATAGTCAGCTCGATCAGATCAATGCCAAAGACTCGATCTCCAATCACAATCTCGCAATCAGCATAATACCGATCAGTGGTCAAAGTTTTCCCTGATGGAGTAGCTACTGCTAAGATCTTGCCTGGAAAAACCTTCGGTTCAACTCCCAACACTTTAGCAAATCTAGGAGACACAAATGTATGAGAGGATCCAGTATCGAACAATACAACAGCTTTCATTCCATTTAGATAAAGTTCGCCTGTTACATAATACACACCATTACATAACAGTTTCACAATATGAACGGAAAGAAGAAATGACAAAAACCACTAAACATCAGCCCTCGTACCAGTGATGACATGATCGACCTCATCAGCATCAGCTTCCGTCAAGGCAAATACTCGCCCTGGCTGGTACGGCCTCTTCCCAGTCTGCTGCGTTGGTGCATTGCTATTACCATTCCGTGGCTTGAGACATTGGGATTTATAATGTCCCGTCTCACCGCAGTTGTAGCAAGTCACCGCAGAAGGTATCACCACATTGTTCCCAGGTCCTCCAGCTACACTAATAGCGTTCGCCCCTGTCGGTTTGAACCTTTGTGCAGATGGTTGCCCCTTGAAACTCCCAAAATTGGCAGGCCTCTTCCCAGACTGCCAGTTGTTCCTCCGGTTCTGAACAACATGGAACTGCTCCATATCCACCTCCGCCGCTGCTGCCCTCTTGACCAACTTGTCAAATCGCCTGATACCAAGAGGTATCATCCGGGATCTCAAGCTTGGTCTCAGCCCATGCTCGAACTTACGAGCCTTCTTAGCCTCATCCATCACCAGTTCTAGAGCATACCTAGAGAGCTGAGTAAACTTAGTCTCATACTCCCTCACTGACATGCTGCCTTGCTGAAGTGACAGAAACTCCATAGCCTTCTTCTCTTGAACATCGGAGGGGAAATAATGACTGCGGAATTCTTCCAGAAATTTCTCCCAGCCAAGCAACATGCCTCCCATGGTCCTCTTCATCGACTGCCACCAAACAGCCGCATCCTTCTCCAGTTGCAAAGTCGCCAATTTGACCTTGCTGCCTTCCGGGGTCTCCAACACCTCGAAGATTGTCTCCACTTACCGAATCCAGTTGTCAGCCACATCTGGGTCTGACTTTCCCTCGAATACAGGTGGTTTCATTCTCTTGAATGATTCCACTAGCTTAATCGCCTCGGGCACTGGATTCACCGGCCCCCTTCCTTGGTTCATAGTCACTGCATTAAGCGTCTGGTAGACCCTTGCAAGTTCGGTCTCCAGATCCAAACCTTCCCCATTCCTAGCTCCTCTTCTCGACATATTCTGATGCAAAAGATCTATTAAATTCGAAGTATAAGACAAGAACTTAAATCAACTTGCATTTCATTGAATTCCAAACTTTATACATTCGAATTAAAACATTTTTGACATCAGAATAAAAGAAATAGCAGCTACAACAATCTAACTCCTACGGTTCCTCTTCGCTTCTCGAAGTTCTCTCCGTAGTTCATCAACTTCATCCTTCAGCACATCTGTCAGGTTCTTTCTCTTCTCAAGTTCCCATACCCGGTGACTGAGAACTAAAAAGTCGTCCTTCTGCTTCGCCAGCTGAGCTTCCAATACTCCAACTCTATCTCGCAGTGTTTCCACCTGCCTCTGAAGAGAAGCCACAGTGCTACTCAGAACTGGTCCCTCTTCTTTATCAGAAGAAGAATCGTCAGACGAGTCTGGAGGTGGGGTAATCTCTCGAGATTCAGGCCACTCCTCCTCATCAGAATCTGCTTGCCCAGGGTGATACTCATCCTCAGAATCAGCCTGTCCAGGATGGTACTCTTCCCCAATGATATGCCAGTCGTCGTCTCCAGCAGGGTCGAAGTGATCAGCCATCTTAGAAAGTAGGGAGGAAGGAGCATAAGTCATAGAGCAACACAAATGTAAGTCACTTACATTTAAATCTCTAAACTCAAACACACTCTCTAATGTCCACTTCTAGGGTGTCGTTCCTTATAAATTTGTACAAGTGTAGAAAGCGTAGAAAGCATGGCTCCGATACCACTCTGTAACGCCCCGAATCCCAAATACACTGAATTCGAGATGTTCTACAGGATCTTTTCACTTTCTTCAGTACAACTTTACAAGGAATTTAAACTTTTCACTTTACATTAGAGTTTACATCATATATTACACTTTTCATTTGCACAGAGGAAGTAAAAATTTACAACATTTACATAAATGTACAACAACATGGTAAAATCTTTATGCATCCATTCCTCTTTAACATGTAATTTGTCCTGCATACAAAACTATGGGTACGTCAGTTTATTCAACCGACGATAGTTATACATGGCCATCCTCTCTATGCCAGAAACAGTATAACGATTCTCATTTCTTAACAGATCACAAACTTGTTCACATTCAAAATAAAAGAAAAGAGGGAAATCTTAATGATGTCGTGTTGTGATTGTGCACTTAATCCTTAATGCAATTATTTAATTTACATGACACTAATGCACACTTGTTCGGATTCTATGCATCCCATACTACATAGGTCCGAGGGCAAGCCTCTTAATCGTTCTTCATTTTTGTAGGGTTCAATCCCTCGCCATGACTTAATCTACTACTGTAATTACGGTAAGTATCCTAGATATTTTTCGACTTACGAACTCATGTCTAGGCATTCTGGAGGGAATCCCATCGCTGACATGACTCATCATGCAGACATCCTGTGGTAATTCAGCTCTCACCATAGACATGACACCACCTGTAGTCTTCAAACATCCCACGAGCGTCGCCACTGGGATGGTACTCTGGAGTAGTATCCTCACCCAGACTCATCATGGGAATTCCTGGGATACGCTCTCGCCGCTACCCAATAGCCCTCATACTCAATGTTTTTCTCTTACTTTCATCACATCTCCACTATGTACTAGTCCTTATTTTAATAGAATCATGAATAAAAATCAAAGTTCTGGAGTTAGCCTCTCCACTAAACCGGACTTATTCATTCATTTCAATACATGACCAACCTTGGTCTTTAAATTCTCATTTTTCATTTTATTTCCATTGCCGGGAGAGACTTAGCTACTCCTTTGTTCAATTTCCAATTCACAACTTCCAATTTGAGCAATTCCAACTCATGAATTCATTTTCATTGCCTCAGCATATCATGTTCTTAACTTTCATATTCATGCAATTATCAATTCAAAACTATGATTCCTTTCATGTACATTCATGCAGCAATAAATGGAGTTTATCAACATCGATCATAAAGTTCACAACTTTTAACAACAATCAACGGAAATCTCTGACATATCAAAATATATTCTGTACAGTCGACTTGGAAAAGACCAGTCGACTTGTACAGTCAATTTCAGTTCTTCATAATCACTCGGGAGAGTCGACTGCTGCACATGGCCAGTCGGCTGTTCCGCAGCTTTCTATGTTCAAAAATCATTCATGTGACAGTCGACTGTTATTCCATCAGTCGTCTGTCCTGGGGGTTTTTAACAGTACATTTCTATGTTCAGCTCAGTCGACTTGCTACTCGCATTAAGTCGACTGGACAGATTCATATTTCAAATTAAAGGATTATCTTTCTTACAGGTTCATGCATCATGGTGTCAAATCACAATATACATACTTCCATGTTTCATAGGCACGAAATTTCTTAATTGTTCAGTAATACCGCAGTATGGAATTTCAAGTAACTAACATTGTCTTTTCTTCAAGGAAGTGTTTAAACATGCATTTATACTTGTTCATAACTTTCTTGCAGAGATGAAAATATAAATCTCAATCCATTACACTAAAATAACACAATAGAAAGATACCTCATTTCATGAAACTACTGGATTATTCATAGTTTAAACAAAGCATCGGTCGACTGTTCATAACACCAGTCGACTGCACAGGCCATTCTTAGTTTCATTAATCATCACTAGTTCTTTTTCCACATGCTCATGGCTCCTCAGTCATGTATACCATGAAGAATATGAGTTTAGCCTTACTATTTCATTTTAATTATACACATATAGGTCATGAAACTTCTAACAAAACATAAAACAGATGTCTCGTACCAGTCGACTTATCCAAACGACAGTCGACTGTACCGACCCAATTCGTCATTGATTGCAGTGCTATTATTTCACTATTAGTCTTCCACAATTATCATCATAAACATACTCAAGCAATTCTAGTACGTTTGAATTTACTTCTCATAAGCATAATAACAATCATCACAAATATGGCATATTTTCTACTTTAGAAGTCCTGAGAAACACCCACCTTATTGACGAAGTAATCGAAGTCCAGAAAAACTCCTTAATGCAACGCACCTTCCTTGTTCCTTGCTCCTTGCTCCTTGCCGAAGATCTCCAGATGATGATGCCCGGTCTCCACACGCTCTCTCACAATAATAATCTCATAAAATAATCTTAGTGTAAAGAACAATGGATGAGAGGGGGGGGGGGGGTATTTATACACCAAAAGGAGTGAGATGGAAGGCTAGGATTCAGTAGATGGTTATAGGATCAAAGGCTAGGATTGACTAGGGGGTTGTAAAAACTACCCACACCTTGCATAACCGCCCATGACTCCAACCCACTACTTACTCCAACCGGCCAAACAAGGGTGTGCTCTACACGTGTATGCAACATGCACGTGTGTGCACCAATCACCCTACTAGAACTTGTACAGAAATGACAAGTCTAAAAAAAAGATGCTACACATTCCATGTTGTAAAAAAAAATAATAAAAGGGATTAAATCCATGGGCTTAAATTAATTGGGCCAAAATAATTATTTTAAAAGAAAGATAAGTAAATTGACATTTGGGCTTTAGGAAAATGCTTTATAGAAAACAACATTCTTATTCATCATGTTGAAAATAATAGCCAAAATATTACACGTGCACACCATATATAAAAATAAATAATCTTTCATATATTCGAAAATCAGGGTATTACAGATGGTCAGGTGATGCTGTAACCCCCATTCCCGCTAATAAATATTTTCCATGTGTTTTCTATAATTTGATTTTTTTTTATAAATTTACTGTGTGCTAAATTTGTTTCAGATTTTTAATGTGTTTTCTAATCGAAAATTTTATTCATTTCGAATGATGGTGTATTTTGATCTTACATTCTATTTCTTATTGATCGGATATTTACATTTGAGCCCCAAAACAAGTATATATAATATTATTGGATTATTTTAATAAATTGTTAAACCCGGATATTAATTTGTTATATAATTTTATTATTATGATGATTATGATTATTAATTGTTATTTATTTATTATCTATTTAATGTTCATTTATCAAATTATTTTATTTTCGTACCTGATCTAATTTCTTGACGAATTCCAATTTATTTTCAAGCCAATTTATATTCTTTTCATTTGTATTATTTATTTATCTGTTTGGATTTAATTTTTTGTTCATGAAATTCTTTATTCTTCTTGTTGGGCTATTTTTCTTGTCGACCATATTTATTTATTGTGAGTATTTTATTTGAACCTTATTGTCTTCAAACCCATCTCTTATTGAACCCTAAAACCCAATTGCAGTTTGTTCTCAACCCGAACCCACTATCATCGGATCCTAACCCATTAACCTAATAATCTACTAGTATTCTATAAATACAACCCTAATCCAAACACTAAAAATGCATAAATACAAATTGTAGCCGTCATATCCTCTCTCCTCTCTCCTTTTTCTCTCTCATCGACATTTTCTCTCTCCCCGATCAGACCCACCCCTGACCTCCTCCTCCGGCATCCACCCTGATCAGCCTTCCCATCTTCGGTGACCCAGTCCCACGTCGCCCACATCCCGTCGCCCCCTGTCGAGCGATGCCGCTCGATCTCCAGGCCACCGCAACCCCCCTAATGCCCCTTCCCGTTGCTGCCCCGTTTCTGATCGACGACCACAGACCTGTCGAACCACCCAGTCGCCACGTCTCCATCCACCCGCCGCCAGCCCGAGCCCCACCGTTGATTGCTGCCATTGCTCTTTACTGTTGTTGTGGTTGCTTCTCTCTCTTTTGCTGTTGGGTTTTTTTGTGCACGTAGAGTGCGCGTGTGTTCATGGATTGTGTTTTGCACGTGTTATTGTGGATTTGTGTTCGTTGCTCCGAGATTCTCATCCCGTTATTCTTGGTATTCAACTTTTCCGTCTATAAGACAAGTCATTGTCCTCTTGAATTGTTAATTGTATCAAATTCAAGTTTTGATGAAACTCTTGCAAGTAGAACCCTTTGTTATCATATTATACATTGTTCATATCTTTCGTTGGGTATATTGAGGGTTTACACAAGCTAAACCCAATTTACTTGACATCGTGCCACTTTTGACTATAAAGATTGAATCTTTCATGCATTCATGTAGAATTGAGAATAGGGTTAATCATATAATTCCACACAAATGAATTAATGTAGAGAGAGTTGCTAGATTGTATGTTGTTTGAGCGATTGATGGTTGATTGATGATAAATTGATGTATGTGTGCTTAATCTTATTTACCATGTTTTTATACCCTTCATGCTGATTGAGAAGTTTATCGACTAGTAGAATTGATACCCATCATGTTTAATTAACTTATTTCATGAAAACTACCCTGAAACCTATATATTGCTTGCTGGCTGTATGTTGACTGCTATTTTCAACCCAGTAAATGATCTTAAAATAAATTACTTTCTAATTATGAATTGTATCCTTATCTTTCTAGTTTCCAGAACATCTTGAATTTATAAATTCCGAGTTGTGTAGCAAAAGTTATGCCCGTTTTACTACAGCTGTGTTGTTACTTTCAGATTTTTAGATTCTTGTACGTTTCTTGTTTAAACAGTAAAATGGAAGATCAAATGATAAAAATTTGCTCTGAAAATTTCTAGACTGTTGCTTAACATGTTTAGGAATCTAGAAAATATTTTTAATGAATTTATTATTGAGTTTTTGTTGATTCTAAAAATAAAATGACATGATGTCGAAATTCTGCCTGAACATGAAATCTATAAGGAATGGTGTGATTGATCTAGCTACTGTTGTCAAATTTTGGACTTTAAATATGCGTTCGAACCTTGTGGAAGTCTAGTTTCTAGAATTTCTGACGGATTCAGTTTTCGATTTCTAAAACAGTGGGAAACTGCATTTTTGTACAGACTAATATTGCTGTCTAGAATTTCACTTTTCAGTTTTTAATAGATTAATTATTCCTATATCGTAATATTGCATGAATTAAAATGTGTGTGTTGCAATGCATAATCCTAGAGTTATTTTCATCATTCTAATTTTCTTATTCCATGTTACCAACCTATTGTTTTCCTATTGATACTATTGTCTTCGAAATGTCCCTTAATTGCATATGGTATTGTTGTATTGATAAAATAATTAACAATCCGGGGTTTAAAGGGTGATTTAAGTAGTGAACAAAGTAGAGACTGTACTTGGAG
This sequence comes from Hemerocallis citrina, assembly GCA_017893485.1. Classification (NCBI taxonomy): domain Eukaryota; kingdom Viridiplantae; phylum Streptophyta; class Magnoliopsida; order Asparagales; family Asphodelaceae; genus Hemerocallis; species Hemerocallis citrina. The sequence goes on from CM030358.1 coordinate 284,463,473, forward strand.
GAGGGGTCCGTGTTTCCCAAAATAATGTTCCGGCTATTGTTTTATCGTGTGATTGTGGGTTATGGCCATAACCCAATCTATTGTGTACCCTATCGTTTCCGAAGACCATATTGTACACCGAAAGGTGAATAGTGTTTACCGTTGCCAAATACATGATCTACCGAGTACACCACTTAAGTCAAAATGAAATTGATTGTATGCATAGAACCTGTAGTATGAGATGCAGTAGTACATGCATTAGTTAGGATTAAAATACATAATAGATTTAAGAATTGACACAACATCGACACTGCATATTGTACACTGTTGTTCCTATTGATAACGAATATTGGCTAAGTGTTATTGATATTGATCATTGAATATTGTTATCGATATTGAATCACTTTTTATACCATTACATCATTTACCATGATATTGATTATTGCTATTGTCCCATGTTATTGACTCCTATTGATCCAATGAATTCATTGTTATATCGTTATTCCATTGTTCCCTGCTTTCTCTACTTGTTGTCCATGACTTGCTCAAAGGACAATTTTTCTCCTCTTTTTAGATGAAGTGTTCACAGGTGTTGATGGAGAATTGCCTGCTAGAATTGGAGAACAAACTTCTGAAGATTTAATGCTTTCTAATTGCTTATTGTTTTATTGAACTTAATGTATTGAGACTTATTATCTATTTGTGATTAGATTATTAGTGTATTGGGCATATGTCCTGGATTTTATTATTTGTTTCCAGACGTTGGAATATTGTACTTGGATGTTTTATATTGCTTTATTTCAAGTATTATTATTATTGTCTGCGCAATTGTTCTGTATTGATTATATTGTTGAGTTGATAGGATAAACAGCTTATAGGTGACGTTAGTCATTCGCTGGGACAATATCATGTACTTATATTCCGTATTTTTGGGAAGCGGACTGTGACAGATGCGGTTGTCGGAGGCCAGGTTGCTGGCGTGGACCTCTCGATGGCAGTGGTGGCGGTCAGGGTCGGGTGCAGTTGATGGAATCGCAAGGGCTAGCTTCGAGATGGTGGCAGGAGAGGCAAGGAGGGGTTTCGGGGATGGGTTCGGAATCGAACGGGGAAGAAGAAAGGTAGGGGTGAAGGCGGATGAAGAGATTAGAGGAGGGTTTAAGATTATAAGTAATTTGGAGATTAGGGTTTGAGATTTGTATGGATTTGGGGGGTATTTTGAGAGTTTATCATCAACCCTAAAATTGGATCTTAATTGTCTCACACAAAATAGGGATGAAGAGCAATAACTCAACACAATAATAATAATTTTTTTAATCAAGAATAGCATTACTTCTTGTCATGCCCCGCTTCCCAAAAAACACGGAACACAAGCGCGTGACATTGGCCCAGCGAATGACGTGTCATTCATAAGCTATTATTGTTCAAGTCAACAATATAACAAGATAGATACAACCACGTATGCAATAAGAACAATCACATGAATAACAATAGTTGGAATAAAACATGAAATAACCAAATACGATAATCCAACGTCTAGAAACAAAATAACAATCTCTGGGTCAAAAGCCCATCATACAATGTTTAATAAAACTCAATACAAGAAGTTCAATAAAATAACGATCCATTTAGAAAGCAATAAATTGTCAGAAAGACTGTTCTCCAAGTCCTGCAGGTAACTCTCCTTGATCACCTGTGAATATTATCATCTAAAAAGAGGAGAAAAATTGTCCTTAGAGTAAGTCATGGACAGCAAGTAGAGAAAGCAATGACAATGGAAATACGGTATAACAATGAATTCAATAAAACAATAGGAATCGATAACAATGGACGATAGCAATAATCAATATCAATGGTAACAATGTGATGGGTAACACAATAAACGATATTTCAATATTTGATATCAATGCTCAATGGTCAATGTCAATATCAATAACAGTGTTCAATATCAATAGAAATGACCATGTTCAGCATGTAGTGTCAATATTGTGTTGATTCCTAAGTTTATTAGCTTTTAGCCTAACTAATGCATGTACTACTGCGTCCCATACCACAGGATTCGTACAAATAATCAATGTCGTTTAGACCTAAGTGGTGTACTCTATAGATCATGTACTTGGCAACGATAATCAATATTCAATAATCACAATTTAATATTCAATGCACGATACGATAATTTGACAACGATACGATACACGATAGATTGGGTTACCGTCATAAGCCATAATCAATCGATAAAATAATAGCCGATAATAATATTTAGGGAAACACGGGCCCCTCCTTCGAGTACAGTCTCTACATTGTCCATTACTTAAGTCACCCTTAAACCTTAGCTTGTTAAACATTTTATCGATGCAATCAATACATTATGCAATTTAGAGAAATTCGATAAATAATGGTATCAGTAGAAGTAACAATAGGATGATCAATTAGAATGAGACAATTAGAATGGTGACAATAGTATATTAGGATCATGCAATGTAATTTATACACTTCAATCCACTCGATATAACGATATATATACAATTATATTAAGAACATATGGAAACAAATTCTGGACAGTATTAGGTTACTGTACCAAAATCAAGTTTCCCGCTGCTATAGAAATTCGAAAACTGGATTTGTCAGAAGTTCTAGAAAGTAGACTCATCCCCGGTTCCAACGCATATTTAAAATACGAAATCTGATAACAATAGCTAGGTTAATTACATCGTTCACACGTTAGGACCGAAAATCAAGATCAAGTTGTTATGTTTGTAAAATCATTAAAAACCCAGTTTTTAAATTCATCAAAAATATCCATTAAGTTCATAATCATGTTAACTAATAATCTGGAATTTATTATTGTAATATTCTAACATTAACTTAGCTTTTTAATACTTAAACATGAAGAAATACATGAATCAGGAATTATTAAAATAAAAAGGCAGCGGTAGTAAAAACACCATTACTATTGCAATAAAACTCAGAATTCAAATATTTTAGATGTTCTGGAAAATAGAAACGCAGGGATATAATTTTTGTTTAGAAAGCTATAATTTTTTATGTCAAATACTAGGTCAAAAAGGTCTCACAAATTCCAGGCAGACAGTGAAAATCAGGGTTCAACATATTTCTTGAAATAAAAGTGATCTAAACATGATGAACTTCAACTCAATAGTTAACAAATCTTATATTCAGCGTGGGAAACACAATAACATGGTAAGAACAATGAAAAATACATCCACACACTAGTTTAACATCAAACAAGCCATCATCAAATCGTTCAAGCACACAACCTAATAATCAATTCTACAATAGTTTATTTGTGCGGTGTTATGCATGAATAACTTCTATTATCAATACTACATGAATGCATGAAAGATTCGATATTCTAGAGTCAATAATGGTACGAAGTCAAGAATATATTGGGTTATCTCGTGTAAACGCTCAATATACTCGACGGAAGATGAACAATATAACAATACGACAAACAATTCATGATATACTTGCGTAGTTTCAATAAAAACTTTGAATTTGATGAAATTCAAGAGGGAAGTGACTTGCCTTTAGATGATTAGCCTGTAGTTAATAGAATAACAGGATTAGGATCCGATGGTGCACGTGCAACTCACGTACAACCAACACACGTACCCGCAAAAGCACGTGCAAACTACGTGCAAGATCAATCTCCGATGTTGATGATCGGCTGCGAGGTGGCTGTCGGAGGTGGATGATCGGGTGGTCGTGACTGGAGTTGATGGCAGCATTGGTAGTTACAGTGGTCGGGGGTAGTGGTGGCTGGTTGGCGGGAGGCGACTGCAGGTGGTGCAGGCAGTAAGCTGGGGAGGGTTGCGAGTGCTGCAGTCGATGGTGGTCGAGGAGTAGCGGTCGTAGGTGTGCTCGCTCAATGGCAGGGAGGGGGTGGTAGAGAGGGGGAGGAGCGACGAGATGGAGGTGAGGAGCGCAGTGCGGAGGAGCGCAACAACGATAGGGGAGAGCAGTGGGGCTCGAGCGGGATGATGAGGCGATGGCGACGGATGCAGCAAGTGGAGGAGGAGGACTGGCAGAGCTTCGACGAAGACTGGAGGTCAGTCGGGGGTTGTGGTGGCGGCGGGACGGCGGCAATGGCAGGGTGTTGCCGATGGTGGTTGTAACCAATGTTTTCTATTTTCTGTATTTTGGGTGTATTTTGTTTTTCTGTGTATTTTTGGTATTTCAAATTTTTGTAAATTAGTTTTCCGCTTTCAAACTCTTTTGTCAAAGTGTATTGTTAGATCTTCTATTAAAATCTATTTTTGATCAATACTTTTATTTCTAACTATGTTCTATAATTTTTATATTGTAATACAAATCTTATTATTGTTATTATTATTATTAATTTTGACCGGTTATTAAAAATCCATTTCTATGTACCAATTGTATTTGCAGCTATTTCAAATAAATTCTATATGGTAATACAAATTACATTTTATTATAAATAATATTTTTATTGGTTATTTTATTTTTCCTAAAACTCCAAACCCAATTGTTATCTAATACCCATTTTCCTTACTGGATTTTTCTTTTAAAACCCAACCACCCTAATACCCCATTTTAATACCCAAAGCCCAATTGCTAAACCTAATACCCTGTTACCAGCTACCTAACCCATACTCGTTTGCAACCCTACCCTGTTCATAATACCCGAAACCCACCTAAAACCCTAACATCTTCTATCCCTATTCATATATATATACCTATGTATTCCTACCCAGCCTTCAGCTGCAATACCCTAGTCATTTCATCTTCCAGCTCTCCTGCTCTTCTCCATCTCCATCCCGTCCCTCCTTGCCCACGCCACAATGCGACTCCAGCCCCAGCTTGCATCACCACCATAGTGCATCACCTGTTTCGCTCGTCGAAGTCGAGCCGCCCTCGTTGTCGGTGACCCTCCCTGTGCCGCGTCGTCCTCCTTACAACGCAACAGCAGCGATAGCGCCCGCCGTTAGCCTTGCCTCCCGAGTGACACAACCGCCTGTGCTTCCCCTCCGAAAATGACAGCAGCACCGCCAGCAGCGCAGCTACCCTGTGCTGTCTCCCCTCGTTTGTTGCAGCCTCGTGACCTCCTGTCGCCGGTAGCCAGTTGCGCCGCCCTCCGTAGCTTCCTTCGCGCTGCCGCCATCCATCGCCAAGCCAGTTCAACCCCCCTCCCCCCCATGCCGTTGCTTGCTGTTGTGCTTGGGTTTTGATCAAGTGGGACCTTGGTCGTCCGATCTCCTCTTGATCATCACGATCGAGATGATCATCAATGCTCCCTTTGATCGCAGTCGTCCGTTGATCTGATTTTGATCACCTTGATCTCGGCCGTCTGATCGTCGATCACGATCATCATCATCAAGCTCTTGGATCCAGCCGTCGATCTTCATCGATCTTGATCATCATCAAGATCCATGCCGGGATCCGTTCCCATTATCCTTTCGTCGGATTCGTCGTCTACACCCCAATGCAAGTATCTTATTGTACAATTTGTGTTCTAGTACAAGCTTTTTAATTGAAAATACTGCAAGTAGATCGTAGTTGTGACTCCGCTTTGGCTTATCATTTGATGAGCTCATTCTACTCCTTATCAATTCCATGATCATAATAGACAACCTTTCGTTGATACCTATTACACTTTGATTTGCATCACATGTTAATTTAGACCTATATGAATAATAATTATGAGGCTTTTCATGCAAAACTATCTTTGTTTGCTGCTATTCCTGTCTTTGCTTGCTGTTTCAACCCCGATAACGTCAGAATCTGGACTTGAGTCCTGGAAAAGAAATGTATCCCCAGATGTCTAGTTTAATACCCTTTTGACGGAATTGAATTCCGAGTTATGGTTTGTGATTTATCGCAGTTTTACTGCTGCTGTGTCGTAGAATTTCAGATTCACAATTTTGCTGCGACACCTTGTTTTACAATTAACTTAACTTGCTAACAGTAAGATAATGACTTAAAATTTTGTATGCTGATGCTAGACACACTAGAGAATATTCCCTAATTTTTCTGAAATTAATTAATGAAGTTTCAAACCTGTTTCATATGTATAAACACAGTTTTATAAATTATAGCTGAACACGAATCCCGTGTAGTTTGCTGTTTTGACACCTGATGCTACAACTTTTATGTCTTGTTTATATGCACTGGATTCAGTAGAGAGTCTAGTTTCTAGACCTTCTGACGGATCCAGATCTGTTGTAACCCCTGTTTTCCATTTTATGTATTTTGGGTGTATTTTCTTTTCTGTGTATTATCTGATTTTGGGTTCCTCATAAAATTTTCCATTTTCTTAAATTCATGTTATTTCACAAAAAATTTTGTATCTCCTGTTAAAATCCATTTCTTTGCATTAATTGTATTTAATGTTATTTTCAAACGATGTTTATATTGTTGTACAAATTATATTTTGTTATATAAACCTACCTTTTATTGGTTATTTATTTCCCTATTAGTTTTTAAAACCCAAACCCATTATTTTATTTGATTATAAACCCTATTTTCCACTATTGGATTTTACCCTATAACCCACTTTAATTTCCCTATTGGATCCTATTTAATTTAACCCAATAACACCCTAAAATCCAATACCCTATACCTACATTCTACCCAATACCCAAAACCTATTTTACTCCTACCCGTTACCCATTACCCGTTTACCCAAATACCCAGTAGCCACTAAAACCCTAATTCTCTATCCCCCTATACTGTGTATTCATCCCCGTCTATTTATCTTCTACCTACAGCCGCCCCCGACATCCCATCCCCTCTGTTCACCTCTCTCTCAATGTCCCCCTGCATCCCTCCTGCTTTCCACGTCCTCCTTGCGCTGACCAGCATCCCCGACACAACCTGTTGCCTGCGGTGCCACGATCTTCCGACGCTAGCCTCCTGCAGCGTCACGACCCTTGCGTCGCTCTTCCGTTCTCCCGCTCCCTCTCCCCGTCTCCTCTGCGCACGCCCTGTGCTCGACCGTCGCGACCTCCGCAGTGCACCCTCCTCCTTGTGTGTTATCCCTCAGACGAATAGCAGCAGCCTGTGCCCACCTCGGCGTCCTCCCTCTGGCCGCTGGTGCTCACTCCTGCAGTGCCACAACAACTCCCCCGATGCTTTCCTTTTCCCGTTAGCTAGTGCAGCAGCCAAAGCACTAAGTTGCTGTTATTATGGGTTGTTCATGGAGTTTTGATCAAGTGCATGTGGGCCGTCGATCATCAGGATCATCATCTTTGAATCTTAGCTTTGATCATCTTTGATTGTGGGCCGTCGGATCTTCATCATCAACCAGATCTGACCATCACCATTATATCGCATCTCGGTCCTCCATCCTGATCAGATGTGATCTCGGCTGTCCGATCACATTTGTGGTTGAGATCTGCGTTTGCTGTTTTGTGAGGAGTTGGATCCAAATTTCTGTGTTGCTGTTTTGCATGTGTCTCGCACGTGCATGTGTCCGTGCTCGTGTCTTACCTCTCGGAATTCTCATCCCGTCATTTGTTCGTGTTTGGATTCATCATCTTCCCTAAGGCAAGTATCTTCTTGTTCATTTCGTTTTCTAGTAAAAGCTTTTCCTTGAAAACACTACAAGTAGATTGTAAATGTGACTCCTCTTTGTTTATCATCGATGATCTCATGTTTTGCCTTATCTATCACATGATCTAAGAGTCACAACCCTTCGTTGATACACATGTTCACAACTAGTATAATTATGATACATTTCATGCAAAAAGTGTCTTATTTGGTTTCTGTCCTATCTTGCTTGCTGTTTCGACCTCGATTAAATCAGAATTTGAACTTGAGTCCTGAATATAAAACTTAGGCCTAGACGTCTAGTTTATCACCCTCCTGATGGAATTGAATTTCGAGTTACAGTTTAGGAGATATCGCAGTTTTACTGCTGCTGTGTCTGTAATCGCAGATTCATAAAAACTGCTGCACCACTTTGGCTTACAATTATTTTAACTATGCTACCAGTAAGTAAATGAGTTGAAATTTTGCATGCTAATACTGGACACCCTAGAGAACATTCCCTAATTATTTTAGAATTAATTAATAAAGTTTCAAACCTGTTTCATATGTACAAACTCAGTTTTACAAATTCTAGCTGAACACAAATACTGTATAGTTTGCTATTTTGACATTAATTGATACAACTTTTATGTGTATTAAATATATTCATTGGAACCGGGCAGGAGTCTAGTTTCTAGACCTTCTTACGGATCCATATTTGCATTTTTGTAGCGACGGAAATCGCAATTTTGGTACAGCAACGTCTTGCTGTCCAGAATTGGAATTCTCGTCATTCTTGATATTTTGATTTGTTTTGACCCTAGAACATGTATCCTACCTAGTATAGACTTGTTCTATGTTCTTGACCATGTTTGCTTGACCTGTTTCGCACACTTTCATGCTTGGTTAATAATAATTATAAATAACAAGCTGGGGTTTAAGGGAAAGACCATAGTAGTAGGCGATATAGGTAAGTGTACTCGGAAGGGGGCTCGTGTTTCCCAGTATTCGGTTCATGAACTTGTTGTATCTTGATGTATTCATGAAGCCATTACTTGGCTCATGAACTTGTTGTATTCATGAACCCACTGTGTGGTTCTTGAACCCACTGTGTGAGTCTTGAACTTGTTAGTGTATTCACGAACTTGTACTTGGTTCGTGAACTTGTTACTCTATTTTCGTATTTATGAACTGTGCTTGCTTGATACTTGATATCTGAGTACACCGCCCTATAAAATCCACCACTAGGCCTAAACGTAACTGATTGTATGTAGCAACCATGTAGTAAAAGTATGGATGCATGAAGTGCTATCTAGATAGAATTAAACATTAGACTTAAGATTAACTTGTCACTTGTACACACTTGATACCCTACTTGATGCTCGTTACTTGAGACTTGCTACTTGAGACTAGTTACTTGTTACTTGTTACTTGACACTTGTACGTGATACTTGTTACTTGATACTTGATACCATTACATGTTTCACTTGCCACTTGTTCTACTACTAGTACTTGTTACCCAATCTTGTCGCTTGAGTTGTCTTTCTTGCTAGCTAGTTTCTTGAATTCTAATACTTGTTGCATCCCTATTATATTATGTTATACATTCTTAATTCCAAATCTTGTTCCATATTTCTTGTACTTGTTTTCATACCCTTGCTTGTACTATTTGCGGCCCTAACTTGCACTAAAGGCATTTGTCTCGTTTTCTCAATTTTTTCCTTTTATATTTATATATATACAGACTTTGGAGACGAATTGTCTGCTAGAATTGGTGAGCAGACGGTCTAGGCTTTGCTTGGAGAGAATACTTGCTTTAAAATATTTTCTTTTTGAATTATTTATTTCTTTTGTTACTTGGATCTTGTAACGAGCTTATAGTCCCGAATTTTATCTTTTGATCCAGATTTTAAAACTATTTGGGAGATTATTATTTTGTTTCATTTGTTTCTGTTGATTAATAAATTATGCATGCATGCGTGGTTGTGTATATCTTGTTATATTTCTTGTTATGATGCTGAGTGGATCCTACAGCTTATGAATGATGAAAATCATTTGTTGGGCTTCGTCTCGCGCTCGTATCCCATATTTTTGGGAAGCGGGGCATGACATCTGCATTCTTGTAGTGGCGGGAATCTCAGTTTTGGTGCAGCAACATCATGCTGTCCAGATTTGGAATTCTCGTCGTTCTTGATATTTTGATTTGTTTTGACCCTCGAACATGTATCTTTCCAAGCCTAGACTTGCTTTCTGTTTTTGATCATGTACAATTGACCTGTTTCGTACAGTTTCATGCTTGGTTGATAATATAATAATAAATAACAAGTCGGGATTTAAGGGAAAGACCATTGTAGTAGACAATATAGGTAAGTGTATTCGGAAGGGGGCCCGTGTTTCCTAGTACTTGGTTCATGAACTTTTTGTATCTTGAGTGCATTCATGAGCCCGCTACTTGGCTCATGAACTTTTTGTATCTTTAGTGCATTCATGAACCCACGGTTGGTTCTTGAACTTGTTAGTGCTTTCACGAACTTGGTTCGTGAACTTGTTACATTATTTTTGTATTCATGAACCTTGCTTACTTGATACTTGATGCCTGAGTACACCACCCTATAAAATCCACCACTAGGCCTAAACGTAACTATTTGTAAGTAGCAACCATGCGATAAATAGTTGGGGCGCATGAAGTTCTACCTAGATAGAATTAAACATTACACTTGAGAATAACTTGTTACTTGTTCACACTTGACACCTGCCTTGCTTGATACTTGTAACTCGATACTTGTTACTTGATGCTTGATACAATTACATACTAACTTGTCACTTGTTCCACTACTAGTATTTGTTAACCAATCATGTTACTTGAGTTATCTTACTTGCTAGCAAGTCTTTAGAACTTCACTACTTGTTGCATTCTTGTCAAATCATGTTGCATATTCTTGATTCCATATCGTGTTTCATACATTCTTGCACTTATTTTCATATCCTTGCTTGTACTACATGCAGCCCTAACTTGCACTAAGGGCATTTGTCTTTGTTTTCTCTATTTTCCTCTTTTTATTTATATATACAAACTTTGGAGATAAGTTGCCTACTGGAATTGATGAGCAAACGTTCTAGGCTTTGCTTGGGCAAATAATTGCTTTAATTATTTTTTATTTGAGTTCATTTAATTCTGTTGCTACTTAAAACTTGTAACGGGCTTGTAGTTCCAAAGTTTTTACTTTTAATCCATATCTGGAAATTATTTGGGATATTTATATTTTGTTTCAAATGTTTATGTTGATTAATAAATTATTCATGCATGCATGGTTGAGTATATCTTGTTATATTTCTTGTTATGATGCTGAATCAATCCTACAGCTTATGAATGATAAAAATCATTCGCTGGGCTTTGTCACGCACTCGTATTCCGTATTCCTTTTGGAAAGCGGGGCATGACAAGGTTTTTAGTTGTATTAGAGCTCAGGTTTGGTTAATATTTTAGTTTGACTAATACATTAGACAAGCTTGACTTAGTCAAAATTAACTCAATATTAAACAGGTCATGCAATCACATGAACAATTTGATAATCAACTCGATCTAGACAGTAGTCTTATTCCATTCATTTTGATCCTTTCATATTCAATTCTTTGATTCCTTGCTTCCTTCCGTCCTTTCCAGTCCTCCTGATTTGCTCTTTCCGTACCCATGTTTTTTGATTCCAGTGCAAGCGATCTCTTATTTCTGCTTGCCTCGTTGATCCCTTACTATTTAAGCTCGTGCATCATTCACTGCTTTCCGTGCCTTGCATTCATCTTCGTTTGTTGATTCATATTGTGTATCATACTAGTTATTTCTTCCCTATCTTGTCCTACTCAAATTCTGGTGCTGCCATTCTGTTATTCTTGCTCGGTTCATCGATTGGCTACACGTGATCTACATCGACATGTCAGCGGCTTGGAACATGCGCCAGGAAGTGTCATCGTTGCTCCAAGATGTGCATGCAGATCCCCAGAATTTCGGGAAGTGTTTAGAATCTGAAGTTGCCAATGAGATGCCATTTGGATGCGTCAAGGATATGGTGAGCCACAAAGCAGATTGCTGGAGCTACTGGATGCTATTGGCTGAGTCTTCTCTGATCAGAGTGGCACAGTGGAAGCATGGTGGGCCCATAACCCACAGGTCCCAGGATCCGCTTGTCGCTTCTCCTCCTCTGTATTGTTTGCTTCTCTCTATTCCTTGCATTGTCTGCTTCTTTCCATTCCTTGTATTCATCCTCATCCGTTGACTCATTGGCTGGTCTAACTCTTCCTTGTCCATTATTTCTTCGATTTCAGCTCTATCTATTTCATCTTTTTGTTTTGTTATTGATGTGTCGGATTTATATACAAATATTTGTACTCATTTACCTATTAACATGGCTTGTTTTCGTTGATATTGTCTATAATTCATTATATTTCTATAAGATTTCATTTAATTAATTTATTTTTGAAGAAATAATATTTTTGAGGCAAAAAGTAAAGAATTGGTGAAAAAATCAACAAACAAAGTAAAATAATTGATTTATCGATTTTATTGTTTTGTTGAGTTAAAATTGCGACAAATAATTTGTAAAAGGATTTTTATACGCGAATTTGATTTATAGTTAGTTTAATTAATTTTAAACTAATTAATTTTATTTTATTTAAAATCCTAATTTTTGGTATTATTTTGTGTACGCAGAAGCACGTGGGTGGCAGAAAAGGAAGAAAAGAAAGAAAGAGGAAGTAAATAAAATTCTGGGTTATAAAAGGAATGAAATAAAGAAAGTGGGAGGACTAATCTGCAAAAAGTGCAAACCCTAACTCCTTCCCGTTCTCTATATATACAAAGCAAAGAAGAGAGAAGAGATTGAAGAGGTGACGGCTGTACCAAATACAAAGAAAAAAAAATAAGAGAAGAAAGAGAGAAAACGTGTTCAAGTTTTAAGGAAGTACTGTGCGGGCAGTAGGATTGCTTCTTCTTCAGAAGCGGTTTTCGAAGTGCACCTGACAGCCGACTTGGAATCTGACGCGTGGAGTCCTCCCCTATTCGATTTTGTTCTGTTAACGTGCGCATCAAGCAAGAACCACACCAGACAGACCTGACGCTGCTGACCTGGCGACTTCGACGAGACCACGGACGTGACAGGCGGCTCAGAGACAGCTGGGTGATTCTTAGTTCGGTATTTTTGAGAAGTAGTGGAATATATGTGTTATAATACTCGTTGTGTACTTCTTCTTCTTTAATTATTCTTTTAGACGAAACCCAAATATTTTATGTAGCCAAGTTTTATAAGAACACAAATTTCAAATCCTTATCATTATTTTATTTTTCCTGATTGTGTTTTAAATTTTTATTATTTATGCATACAACATGGTGGATAGACATTTGTATGAATTTTCAAATCATAAAGAGACCGAACAGTTAATTTGTGATTAATAAAAATTAAAGACCGTATATTGGAGGACGTGACCGTTAAGAAATCCAATTTTTTAATTAATAATTTGGTGGATAGACAAATGATTAATTGAGAATAATTTTTAGACTACGTTGATAGAGTGGTTAATATCTTTAGGATTTTGGTCGACAATTGGGAAAGATAATATTTTTATTTATAAGGAATAATAATTTGTGTGTGTTATAAACGAGGTGAACCAAGAGTCCTAGAACAAATTTTACCCTTAACAAATTACAAGAGCTTCAAAGTTTTACAGCCCTCTCCCTCTTCACAAATTTAGTTAGATCATTAGATTAAGGTAATTTAGTTGCTTTATTATTTATAAAATTCGATCTTCCAAATAGTGATTCATCTAGCGATATCGGTACTCAGTAAAATATCTAGTCCCTGTGGGTTCGACACTCTACTCATCTATCTATATTACTTGTGCGATTTTGTCCACTTGCAAATATCAACATCAAGTTTTTGGCGCCGTTGCCGGGGACTAGTTATTCTTTTATTGATATTGAAAATTGCTAGATTATTGCTAGTTTGGATTTTTGTAATTATTTTTATTTTATTATCATTTTACATCTTTATTTTTTTTCTTTTGACTAACTTTTAATTTTTTTATTTTATTTTTCTTATTTTAGTTTTTTTTAGTTTTTCTATTTTTTTTTCTTTTTCTTTTTCTTTTTTGATACTTACATTTCAGGACATACAGTGCATTATCATGGCGAACGATGAAAATAGGCCTTTGAGAGACTATGCTATGCCCTCAATTTATGAGTCAAGCATAAAGAAGCCGGTTATTGAAGCTAATGATTTTGAAATTAAACCGGCGATGATTCTAATGATTCAACAGACTGTTCAATTTTGGGGACTACCACACGAGGATCCTTACGCTCACATTGCAGATTTTTTAGAAATTTGTGACACTTTCAAGCACAACGGTGTATCAGACGATGCAATAAGACTGAGACTCTTTTCTTTTTCCCTACGAGATAAGGCGAAGGCTTGGCTACATTATCTACCACCTGGTAGTATTACTACTTGGGAGGGACTTGCACAAAAGTTTCTAGCCAAGTATTTTCCACCAGCAAAGACCGCAAGGCTAAGAAACGATATTTGCACATTTACTCAATTTGAGACCGAGTCTTTGTATGATGCATGGGAAAGGTTTAAAGAGTTATTGAGAAAGTGTCCTCATCATGAACTACCAAAATGGCTGCAAATGCAAACATTCTATAATGGTTTGGGAGTTACACATAGATCTATGGTTGACGCAGCAGCTGGTGGTGCACTCATGAGCAAAACTTACCAAGCAGCCTATGATCTTTTAGAGGAGATGGCATCAAACTATTATCAGTGGTCTTCACAGAGAACGATGCCAAGAAAAGTGGCTGGAATTTTTGAACTTGATCCTTTTTCTACTTTAAATGCAAAAAATGATATTTTATATAAACAAGTAGAAAATATGAATTTTAATGTTATTCATTCTAATATGATTTGTGATCTTTGTGCAGGAAATCATGCAAGTTCAGATTGTCAAGTGGGGAACCCTTTTGCTCCATCAAATGCCGTAAATGAAAATTTTGTGTTAAACTTTCAAATGCAAAATAATCATTATGAAAACACATACAATTCAGGATGGAGAAACACCCCCAATTTTTCATGGAACAACAATCAAGGAGCAATTATACAACCTCAACATTTTTCACAGGAAGAAAAGAAGCCGACACTTGAAGACATGTTTATGCACTACATGCAAAAGACAGATTTGGCAATCCAAAATGTTACAAATTCAACTTCGGCTTCAATTCACAATCTTGAGGTAAAAATTTGTCAAATTTCAAATATTCTTAATGAAAAAACTGCAGGAACATTGCAAAGCAACACAGTTGTCCATCCCAAGGAGCATGTCGAGGCTATAACACTAGGAAGCGGGAGGACAATTGAACAACCACAAGAAGAAAATGACGAACAAAAGGTGGTTGAAAAGCAAAGTGAGATTGAACAAATGGTGGAGGAACAAATTCAGCATGAGCAAGTAACTTTTAATATTTTTAATTCCACAAATATTCCTCCTGAAGAACAGTCATCTATTCAACATAAATTCAAAGAGGTGGGGGAGTCAAAGACATCATCATCTAAAAGGAAACGCCTCAAATTGGAACTTGAACCTGATCCACACAAGAAAAGAAAAATTAGAAAGGATGTGCTAATATTGTTGGATCTTGGCGTTACTTAACCATCTCACCCCCATGTCTGGCTGAAGACTTAAAACTTAGCGCTTCTTGGGAGGCAACCCATGTTTTCTTTTATTGCATTCAGTTTTTATTATCTTTTAGTTTATTTTATTTTAATTTTTGATTTTATTTTGTAGGATTGCATCAATTTTAAAAGTCGCCAAGCGGAGCTGTTTTGAACACCTGCATTGATGGCTGTTTTCGAGCAGTTTAGAGTCAAAATCTGGAAAACTGATTCAAAGAGAAGTTGTAGACAATTGTCGCAAAAAAAAATTCAGCCCATTTCGACATCTACAGCTCCAGATATCGCCAAAATACTGAACGCTGCGCGTGCAGAAATTTAAAGACGAATCAGGGGAGAAATTCTAAACTTTTTGAATTCTTTTTGTTTTTCTTTTCCTTTCCCATTGAGGACAATGTGATATTTAAGTTTGGGGGGAAGGTTTACAAATTTATTTTTATTTTTATTATTTTCGAAAAGAAAAACAAAACAAAAGGATTATAATTAGGCTTACCTTTACACTTTTGAGTTCTTTATTGTGATAAGCATTGAAACAATTTTTTTTGGCATAAACAATTTTTTTTATAAAGCAATATTAAACATACTTATTTACTTTAGGATTATTGAGTTTCAAAATTCCTTACAAAATTGTGTGGGTCATGCTATTATACATAAAAAACCAAATGTGATGCTTTTTCTTGTGATTATTCCCTTTGATCTAGTCCTAAACAGAGTTTAAGTAAATAGAGTAATAATGAAAAAAAAAAAAAAATTTATTAAGAATAAAGTCAATCTACTCCAATGTTTTGAGTTGCTTAGTAACTAGGGGTATTCATCACAAATGTTTACTTTTACGTAAAACGACAACTTGAAATATGAGTATGCAAAGCACTTTAAGTTTGTGACTTGTTGAGTAACCGGGTGAATTCATCACAAATGATTTGCATTCGCGTAAAAAGGCAAGTGACAACTTAAATAAGGGACTTAAAAAAAAAAAAAAAAAAAAAAAAAAAAAAAAAAAAAAAAAAAAACTCTAGTTTGCTACTCGGTTTGTAGTAGAGAGAAGGGATAATCACAGATTGAGTTGTTGCATAATATAATTGCATTAATTGCATGACAAATGCGATTTTTTTTTGGGAATTATGAATAAATAATTGCACTGGATAAAGTGGGTATGCTTAGTTTTACTTTATTTACAGTTGTTTATATTTTTAATTGTAATTTTGATGCTTGCATGATAAGAATTCTTGGTGTGAAGGGTTGAGCCTGCTATTATTATTCCCTTGTTCACGATTCTACTTTTTGCTCGAGGACAAGCAAAATCTTAAGTTTGGGGGTATTTGATGTGTCGGATTTATATACAAATATTTGTACTCATTTACCTATTAACATGGCTTGTTTTCGTTGATATTGTCTATAATTCATTATATTTCTATAAGATTTCATTTAATTAATTTATTTTTGAAGAAATAATATTTTTGAGGCAAAAAGTAAAGAATTGGTGAAAAAATCAACAAACAAAGTAAAATAATTGATTTATCGATTTTATTGTTTTGTTGAGTTAAAATTGCGACAAATAATTTGTAAAAGGATTTTTATACGCGAATTTGATTTATAGTTAGTTTAATTAATTTTAAACTAATTAATTTTATTTTATTTAAAAATCCTAATTTTTGGTATTATTTTGTGTACGCAGAAGCACGTGGGTGGCAGAAAAGGAAGAAAAGAAAGAAAGAGGAAGTAAATAAAATTCTGGGTTATAAAAGGAATGAAATAAAGAAAGTAGGAGGACTAATCTGCAAAAAGTGCAAACCCTAACTCCTTCCCGTTCTCTATATATACAAAGCAAAGAAGAGAGAAGAGATTGAAGAGGTGACGGCTGTACCAAATACAAAGAAAAAAAAATAAGAGAAGAAAGAGAGAAAACGTGTTCAAGTTTTAAGGAAGTACTGTGCGGGCAGTAGGATTGCTTCTTCTTCAGAAGCGGTTTTCGAAGTGCACCTGACAGCCGACTTGGAATCTGACGCGTGGAGTCCTCCCCTGTTCGATTTTGTTCTGTTAACGTGCGCATCAAGCAAGAACCACACCAGACAGACCTGACGCTGCTGACCTGGCAACTTCGACGAGACCACAGACCTGACGCTGCTGACCTGGCGACTTCGACGAGACCACGGACGTGACAGGCGGCTCAGAGACAGCTGGGTGATTCTTAGTTCGGTATTTTTGAGAAGTAGTGGAATATATGTGTTATAATACTCGTTGTGTACTTCTTCTTCTTTAATTATTCTTTTAGACGAAACCCAAATATTTTATGTAGCCAAGTTTTATAAGAACACAAATTTCAAATCCTTATCATTATTTATTTTTCCTGATTGTGTTTTAAATTTTTATTATTTATGCATACAACATGGTGGATAGACATTTGTATGAATTTTCAAATCATAAAGAGACCGAACAGTTAATTTGTGATTAATAAAAATTAAAGACCGTATATTGGAGGACGTGACCGTTAAGAAATCCAATTTTTTAATTAATAATTTGGTGGATAGACAAATGATTAATTGAGAATAATTTTTAGACTACGTTGATAGAGTGGTTAATATCTTTAGGATTTTGGTCGACAATTGGGAAAGATAATATTTTTATTTATAAGGAATAATAATTTGTGTGTGTTATAAACGAGGTGAACCAAGAGTCCTAGAACAAATTTTACCCTTAACAAATTACAAGAGCTTCAAAGTTTTACAGCCCTCTCCCTCTTCACAAATTTAGTTAGATCATTAGATTAAGGTAATTTAGTTGCTTTATTATTTATAAAATTCGATCTTCCAAATAGTGATTCATCTAGCGATATCGGTACTCAGTAAAATATCTAGTCCCTGTGGGTTCGACACTCTACTCATCTATCTATATTACTTGTGCGATTTTGTCCACTTGCAAATATCAACATCAGTTATCTTGCAAGTCTTGTGTTGTTTCTTCTTCATTTTTGATAACGGTTGTTCCTTTCGCGCATTCCATTTTTCCATCATGCACCAATTCATTATTTGATTCAATTTTACCTTGTTCATTCTCTCTTTGATTCCAGTTCTACCTACACTCTATCTTACTTTGTTATCTTGTGTTGATTCTTTCCTTTTGACACTGCTTATTCTCTTTCATGCATTCCATTTGACATCATTGTTATCCACTTCCTCCTTTTTCTGATATTTCCACTGCTTTGTTCCTTCCCCATTAGTTCTCTGTTTTGATTGCCCCAAGTTTGTTTGCTTTTGCCTTGTTCTATGTACCGCCAAAGCAAATTTCGAGTACGAAATTTTGTTGTAAGATGGGTAGGATTTGTAACCCCTGTTTTCCGTTTTCTGTATTTTGGGTGTATTTTCTTTTTCTGTGTATTTTTGGTATTTCAAATTTTTATAAATTAGTTTTCCGCTTTCAAACTCTTTTGTCAAAGTGTATTGTTAGATCTTCTATTAAAATCTATTTTTGATCAATACATTTATTTGTAACTATGTTCTATGATTTTTACATTGTAATACTAATCTTATTATTGTGATTATTATCATTAATTTTGACTAGTTATTAAAAATCCATTTCTATGTACCAATTGTATTTGCAGCTATTTCAAATAAACTCTATATGGTAATACAAATTACATATTATTATAAATAATATTTTTATTGGTTATTTTATTTTTTGTAAAACTCCAAACCCAATTGTTATCTAATACCCATTTTCCTTATTGGATTTTTCTTTTAAAACCCAACCCCCCTAATACCCCGTTTTAATACCTAAACCCAATTGCTAAACCCAATAACCTGTTATCAGCTACCTAACCCATACCCGTTTGCAACCCTACCCTGTTCATAATACCCAACACCCACCTAAAATCCTAACATCTTTTATCCCTATTCGTGTGTATATATATATATATATATATATATATATATATACACACCCATGTATTCCTACCCATCCTTTAGCGGCAATACCCTAGCCGTTTCATCTTCCACCTCTCCTGCTCTTCTCCATCTCCATCCCATATATATATATATATATATATACCCATGTATTCCTACCCATCCTTTAGCGGCAATACCCTAGCTGTTTCATCTTCCACCTCTCCTGCTCTTCTCCATCTCCATCCCATCCCTCCTCGCCCTTGCCACAACGCGACACCAGACCCAGCCTGCGTCACCACCGCAGTGCGTCACCTGTTTTGCTCGTCGAAGTCGAACTGCCCTCGCTGTCGACGACCCTCCCTGTGTCGTGCCGTCCTCCTCGCGACGCAATAGCAGCATAGCACCTGCCATCAGCCCTGCCTCCCGAGCAACACAACCGCCTGTGCTTCCCCTTCGACAATGACAGCAGCACCACCAGCAGCGCAACTACCCTACGCTGTCTCCCCTCATCGGCTGCAGCCTCGCGACCTCCTATCGCCAGTGACAAGTTGAGCCGCCCTCCGCAGCGTCCTCCGCACCGCTGCTAGCCATCGCCAAGCCAGTGCAACCCCCCCCCCCCCCCCCATGCCATTGGTTGCTGTTGTGCATGAATTTTGATCAAGTGGGTCCTTAGCCGTCTGATCTCTTCTTGATCATCACCATCGTGATGATCATCAAAGCACCCTTTGATCGCAGCCGTCCATTGATCTGATCTTGATCACCTTGATCTGGGTTATCCGATCGTCGATCGCGATCATCATCATCAAGCTCTTGGATCCATCCGTTGGTCTTCATCGATCTTGATCGTCATCAAGATCTGTGCCGAGATCCGTTCCCGTTATCCTTTCGTCGGATTCATCGTCTATACCCCAAGGCAAGTATCTTCTTGTACAATTTGTGTTTAAGTACAAGCTTTTTAATTAAAAATACTGCAAGTAGATCGTAGTTGTGACTCCCCTTTGGCTTATCATTTGATGATCACATTCTACTCCTTATCAATTCCATGATCATAAGATTTACAACCTATCGTCGATACCTATTACACTTTGATTTGCATAACATGTTAATTTAGACCTATATGAATAACAATTATGAGACTTTTCATGCAAAAACTATCTTTGTTTGCTGCTATTCCTGTCTTTGCTTGCTGTTCCAATCCCGATAACATCAGAATCTGGACTTGAGTCCTGAACATGAAATGTAGCCCCAGATGTCTAGTCTACTACCCTTTGGATGGAATTGAATTCCGAGTTATGGTTTGTGATTTATCGCAGTTTTACTGCTGCTGTGTCGTAGAATTTCAGATTCACAATTTTGCTATGACACCTTGTTTTATAATTAATTTAACTATTCTACCAGTAAGATAATGACTTGAAACTTTGTATGCTGATGCTAGACATACTAGAGAACATTCCCTAATTTTTCTGGAATTAATTAATGAATTTTCAAACCTGTTTCATATGTATAAACACAGTTTTACAAATTCTAGCTGAACACGAATCCTGTGTAGTTTGCGGTTTTGACACCGATGCTACAACTTTTATATGTCTTGTTTATAGACCTTCTGACGGATCTATATTTGAATTCTTGTAGTGGTGGGAATCTCAGTTTTGGTGCAGCAACGTCATACTGTCCAGATTTGGAATTCTCGTCATTCTTGATATTTTGATTTGTTTTGACTCTCGAACATGTATCCTACCTAGCCTAGACTTGTTCCCTATTTTTGATCATGTATACTTGACCTGTTTCGCACACTTTCATGCTTGGTTAATAATAATAATAAATAACAAGTCGGGGTTTAAGGGAAATACCATAATAGTGGACAATATTGGTAAGTGTACTCGGAAGGGGGCCCGTGTTTCCCACTACTTGGTTCATGAACTTTTTGTATCTTGAGTGTATTCATGAGCCCACTACTTGGCTCATGAACTTGTTGTATCTTTAGTGCATTCATGAACCCATGGTTGGTTCTTGAACTTGTTAGTGCATTCACGAACTTGGTTCATGAACTTGTTACATTATTTTTGTATTCATGAACCTTGCTTGCTTAATACTTGATGCCTGAGTACACCGCCCTATAAAATCCACCACTAGGCCTAAACGTAACTGTTTGTAAGTAGCAACCATGCGATAAATAGTTGGGGCGCATGAAGTTCTACCTATATAGAATTAAACATTAGTCTTGAGAATAACTTGTTACTTGTTCACACTTGACACCTGCCTTGCTTGATACTTGTTACTCGATACTTTTTACTTGATGCTTGATACAATTACATGCTAACTTGTCACTTGTTCCACTACTAGTATTTTTTACGAATCTTATTACTTGAGTTATCTTACTTACTAGCTAGTCTCTTGAACTTCACTACTTGTTGCATCCTTGTCAAATCATGTTGCATATTCTTGATTCCATATCGTGTTTCATACTTTCTTGCACTTATTTTCATACCCTTGCTTGTACTACTTACAGCCCTAACTTACACTAAGGGCGTTTGTCTTTGTTTTCTCTATTTTTCTTTTTTTATTTATATATACAGACTTTGGAGACAAGTTGCCTGCTGGAATTGGTGAGCAAACTTTCTAGGCTTCGCTTGGGAAAAAACTTGCTTTAACTATTTTGTATTTGAGTTCATTTAATTCTGTTGCTACATAAAACTTGTAACGGGCTTGTAGTCCTGACGTTTTTACTTTTGATCCAGATTTGGAAATTATTTGGGATATTTATATTTTGTTTCAAATATTTCTGTTGATTAATAAATTATTCATGCATGCGTGGTTGAATATATCTTGTTATATTTCTTGTTATGATGCTGAGTCGATCCTACAGCTTATGAATGATGAAAATTATTCCCTGGGCTTTGTCATGCACTCGTATTCCGTATTTCTTTTGGGAAGCGGGGCTTGAAAGTGGTGCAGCTTGAATTGGAGGGCGATGGGTCTATTGGGTTTTCCAAAAAACAAAGGAGGAGAGAGGGTGTCGGGGATGAAGATGACAATGGCAGAGGAGTAATGGCAAGGGACTTGACGAGGGTAGGAGGCGATGGCAGGAAGAGGACGAGGCAGGAGGTTCTGTAGTGGAGTTCGGAAATGGCATTGGGTTTCGGTGGCGGTGAGGAGGATGGCGGTTCGACGAGGCGACGAAGACGACGAGGTGATGGGGTCAAAGTGGGTGGAGTGCAGGAACAAGGATGACCAGGAGTTGGCGACGGGGGATGAGGTGATGAGAAGGTAGAGCTCGAGGTTGAAGATGAGCAGGGTGTCGGAGGAGGGGGTTGTACAGTGTAGGGGTTGAAGGGTTGGGTTTGAACAGTGAAGGGGAAGATGAAGAGTTTTGGGGTTTTAATTAGATAATTAGGGGATTAAGGGGTTAGTTGGGGATAGGAGAAGATAATGGGACACATGAAGATGAGTGATTATGAGTAAAAAGAGGGGATTGTGCTGTTAGTAGAGATTAGGGTATTGGGGTTAGCGGGTTTGTGGGTCAAGATCTAGAAGAAGTGGGTTATAGGGTTTTGGGTTTGGGTTGCACATCCAAAAGAGATCCAACAAGAATTGGGCTTCAAATATACATTAAAATAATGAATAATAAAATAGTACTATTATAGAATGGTTGGAAACTTGGGCTTGGATTAATAAATCAAATAATAATATTACATTAAGTATAATAAATAGCAATATAGTAGTACATATTAAGTATTTAAATCAAGTAGTATACATAAAATTCATACTCCAATGATAATAAAATATAGATTAGGATCTATAGGCTTTCACAAATTAATAAATAACAAAAGATGAATTCTTAATAAATAAACAATCAAAAGTAATAATAATAATAATAATCCTAGTAATAACAATAATAATAATAAAAATATTAATAATGATAATAACAATAATAATGATAACAATAATAATAATAATAGTAATAATAACAATAATGATAATAATAATAATAATAAGGTCATATACAAAATAAGTTTACATTACAATATAAAAATTATTTGAAAATAACTACCAATACGATTAATGAATAGAAATGGATTTTTTAATAAATAATCAAGAAATAATGATAGTAATAATAAGATTACATAACAAATAAGATTTGGTTTTAACAAATTTATTAAAATAATTCAAATAATATTAATACATTTGAGGCTCAAATATAAATAGTCGATCAATAAGAAATAGAAAATAAAGTTAAAATACATCATTATTCGAAATAAATATAATGGTCGATTTGAAAAGACTTTGATAGAAGATTCAAAAGAATTTGAAACAAAATGAATTTATAAATAATCAAAATACAGAAAATACTCAGGAATATGTATTGCGGGAACGGGGGTTATACTTCTCATTATTCTCAGGGCCTATATATAGGCTCAACACAAATCTTGATATAAATATCAAAATATTCTAAAATCTCAAAAATATTCTAATGCAAAAAAAAAGGGTGCAAATCGTAAAATAATTATATATAGCTATAATTGCCAAAACAAATATGATTGTTGAATAATATACTAAACTAATGAAGCAGCTATCCTAGACGATGTCTGCGGTGATAGAAATGCCCGAATCGACTTGAACCAATGTCCTCATCATTCTCCTCAGGTGGGAGAGGGCTCGACCCAGTCGAGTCAAAACCATTCCGTTGTCATAATGCTCCAAAAGGTCTAGATCCAAGCGCTGGAGCTCTTCAGGATCTATCCAAGTATTTTCCGACTCCGGCTTGTTTTTCCATCTTACCAAATACCTATGAATACCACCATCTCTAGTAGTGATTATCTGATCATCTAAAATATTATCCAATTTTTTTGTCGGTGGGTAAGTAGTATCAGGTAGTGTGGGTAATGTGGGAATCTCACCATTAGGCTGCAGGGTAGGCTCGTCTATAAGAGGATTTATAGGGTTAAATCTTGGACCTTCATAGGGTACTAGATCCTATATATAGAAAGTCTTACTTATGCCAAAACCTTCAGGAAGGTCAATGACATAGGCATTATCATTGATTTTATAAAGAATTTTAAATGGGCCTACAACACGTGCATTCAACTTCTTAACGGATCCAGCTGAGAACCGTTCCAGACGAATCCGAACCATCACTTCGTCACCTACATTAAAAGTTCTAAATTTCCTTCTGATGTTTGCTCTTAGCTTGTAGTTAAAATTATTCTCACTAAATTTTCTTGGAAATTTCTCTATACAAGTCATGAATATAGGATGCAAATGCAAATGCAGACTCTGAGACTCGGTGATGTTCTAACATGGGGACAAACTCTATGGTTTTCCTAGGACGAAAACCATGTACAACTTCATGTGGACTCATGCCAGTGGTTCTATTCTTAGATGTGTTAAGCAAATTCAGTAACCGTTAATTTTAAGTCCCACATTCCCAAGTTCCCTCCCACAAGAGTACGCAAGAGATTGCCAAGACTACGATTGACAACCTCAATCTGTCCATCAGTCTGTGAGTGGAAGGCTGAAGAGAACTTCAATTTTGTACCCATCTTGTGCCATCAGGGTCTTCCAAAAGTAACTCGTGAATTCACATTCCTATCGGACACAATAGTTTTTGGCAACCCATGTAGCTTCACAATGTTATCAAAGAAGATTTGAGCTACACGAGATGCATCAAAAGTTTTCGAGCATGAGAGGAAGTGGGACATTTCAGAAAAAAACGGTCCACAACGACAAGAATGGAATTCTTTTGTGTTTTTGGTAAGCCTAACACGAAATCTATACTCACATCTTCCCAAGGGTGATTGGGAAGAGGTAACGGAGTATACAGGTCTGTGTTCTGTTTTTGTTGCTTGGCGAGTTGACAAGTATGGCATCTGTTAACAAGTCTCGTAATGTCTCTCTTTAGTTTAGGCCAGTAAAACCTATGTTTCACAGCATCAATGGTCTTGCTATACCCAAAATATCCAGCAAGGCCACAAGTGTGCATTTCCCAAACAAGATACTCTCGTAATGATGTAGTGGGAATACACAGTTTGGAGGGATATAAGAGATAATCATCTTTCAAGAAATAATCATCTATCACTCGAGTGATGCCATCCTTCAAACTGGTGTAGATCTTGTGAAAATCTGGGCAGGAGGCATACTTATCTTTTAATCTCTCAAAACCAATAATTTCGGTGCGCAGTGTAGATAAGATCATGTGACAACGACTTAGCGCATCCGCGGCCTTATTATCAATCCCTTTTGTATGCCTAATGGTATACGAATATTCTTGTAGGAACTCTACCCATCGAGCATGTCTCGGATTCAACTTTTGTTGAGAATTAATGAATCTTAAGACCTCATGGTCTGAGAAAATGACGAATTCTTGTGGCAGGAGGTAATGTCACCAACAGCGATGTGACTGAATTACCACATAGGACTTGCCATAAGTGGAGTATTTTTGTTTTGCTTCATTCAGCTTTTCGCTAAAATAAGCAACATGATGACTCTCTTGACTGAGAACTCCACATATACCAATACCAGAAGCATCACATGTTATTTTGAAGACTTTAGTGAAATCAGGCAACCTCATGATAGGTGTCTGAGTCATTCTTTTATTGATCTCTTCGAAGGCTTTCGTGGCTTTTTTCGACCAGACGAATTTACCTTTCTTCAAACAGTCGATTATCGGATGCATGATTGTGCTAAATCCTTGAACAAACAGATGATAGAAGGTGGAAAAACCATGAAGACTCCACACATCACGAATATTGCGGGGCTCAGGACACTCAGTAATATCTAATATCTTTTCTTGGTCAGTGGATACTCCTCTGGTAGAAATAATAAATCCCAGAAAGAGAGTCTGATCGGAGAGAAAGGTACATTTGGTAGGATTAGCATAAAGTTATTCCTTCCTCAAAATACCGCAGACCTGTCTCAAATGGTCAAGATTTTACCCAGCGGATCGACTGCAAATGAAAATATCATCAAAGTACACGACAAGGAACTTGTCTATAAAGGGACGGAGTACTTGCATCATGATTCTCATAAATGTGCTTGGGGCATTCATCATTCCAAACGGAATGACCATCCATTCGTACAGGCCATCCTTTGTCTTGAAGGTGGTCTTCCATTCATTACCTGGACGAACACGTATTTGGTGGTAGCCACTTTTAAGATCAATCTTGGAAAAGATTGTGGCACCAGCCATCATGTTCAGCATTTCATCCAAACAAGGAATGAGAAAATGATACTTTAGCATGATCTTGTTTATGGCATGACTGTCCACACACATACACCAGGTTCCATCTTTCTTTGGCGTCAATAGAGCGGGAACATCGCAAGGACTTAAGCTTTCTCTGATGAAGTCCTTTGTCAATAACTCATTAACTTGCCTTTTCAGCTCAGCATGTTCTGTCGGATTCATCTGATAATGTGGCAAGTTAGGTAGACTTGCTCCCGGAACCAGATCAATAACGTGTTGGATGTTACGTAGCGGGGGTAACTGGTTGGGGAGATCAGCAGGAAACACATCTGTAAATTCTTGTAGGACAGGAGTAACTTGAGACGGGATAAGTAACTTAGGATCTTTAGGAATTTCTTTCATTGTGAGTAGAAGAATTGTAGCCCCTTTGTTAATTTCTTTTGTGAGTTCCTTTTCACCCATATACGTTACTTCTTTGCCCTTTCTTGAGGGAGCTGGTGTTATTTCAACCAGACCAGTTTGTGGTCTCACGGGTATGAGATTTATTTAGTATGTCATGCTGGAACACACATTGGTTGGATCGACCATATATGGTCACATCATGGTCGTATAACCAAGGTTTCACTAAAATTACTTGACCCACATCCATTTTGAGCACATCACAGCAAATTTGCTATTTATAAGCTTTGAAGTCCACAGGGACCAAACATCGATGTGTTACTTGGAGGGCTGTCGCATCAATCCAAGCTACTTTGTATGGGCGTGGATGGGGTTCTGCTTTAAGTCCGGTCTTAGCTAAGACCGTAAAAGAGAAAGCATTGACGCAGCTCCCACTGTCAATAATCACCTTGCAGTTTTTGCACTATAGTCGTAAAGGTATGAAATATAGCAGTGCGCTTCCAATCATCTTCTTCTTTTGGTTGGGATAAAGCACATTTGACTACATTCAAGTGAGGGGATTGGATCGACCAAACACAGCAGAGATATGGTTCATCCTCTTCTTCGCTGAAGTCATCGCTTTCAATAGGCACATAGGAAAACTCATTGTCAGAATCATCAGCGATGACAGAGGTACCCTATACTATATTGATCCTACTAGGACTGGGACAGTTGCCAGCAACATGGCCGTATCACTTACATTTATAGCACTTAGTGAGAGAATCAAACTTAGAGTAGTCTTTTTCGGTGTTCTTACCCTTATTGTCATTTCTAGATGGATAGGAATTTGAGTTAGGTTTGCTGGGGTAAGATTTATTGGGGTCCTAGAAGGGTCAGTGGAGATCTATCTAGAGGAATGATCCCTCGAATCGCTGGATTTATAATGGAAACTTGCTTTAAGGAAATCCATATCGAGGACAAGGACATAAGCTGCGGCCAAGGAGTCCACGTTCTTATGAATTAGCTCGTTCCTAAGATCGGCTCGTAATTGAACTCTAAACCTAGAGAGAGTTTGTTCTTCGCTCTCTTTAACTAAAGTATTGCGCCGAATGAGAAAGTTATCAAACTTATCCACATACTCTTGGGTGGATTTGCTTCACTGATAGAGTTGATTCTATGAATCAAGCATTCGGGTGTGGAAAGATAAGGACACATATCTCTCAGTGAGCTTTTCTTTAATGGCTTCCCAGGTAGCTATGGGTGTCAGGCTTGGCCTATGCAGGCATGTTCAAGATTGGTCCAGTGTTGTTGAAACTTCCCAGTTAATTTCATTGTGGAAAATTTGACCTCTAGGGCTTCGCTCATGTCAAACCACACGAAGTAATGGTCCATGGCACGGATCCAATCAAGATAAGCTTGGGGTTCCAAACGGCCTTCAAAGTGGGGAACGTCAGCCTTAACATTCTTTTTGTATTGTTCGTCAGAGTCATGATCTTGACGTCGGCCGTCACGATCATTCCCTTGAGGGATCTGACGATATAGCTCAGAGGTAACATTTTGATTCAATTCAACTTGCTAAAGCCTCTGATTGATATTGGCAAGAATTGCTTGAATGGCAGCTAGGATAGCGAAAATATCAGAGTTGTCCATCTCAGTTCGAGGAGGGGCTCGCGGAAGTCTAGGGTTCCTAATTCGGTGGTTTGGGAGGAACAAGAAAGGCTCTTCAGGATCTGTGATGGTGCTGTGAAGATGCATTCACCAACAGTGAAAAACTAGAGGTCGTGTGTTTGCTGAAATTTGTGAAAACGTGTCCTAAATGCACCTAAAGTTTTTTAAAATCTAAAATGATCTAAAAAAGGAAATAAAAGACTCTAAAATGATCCTAAATGAATGCAAAAAATTATGCCTAAACGTTGCAAGAATTATGGTTTTAAGAACCTTCTCTCTAATACCAAAATGATGTAAACTTAATCCTAAATAAAGAATTTCCAAGAATTTTAAAGGATTAAATTTTACTAACACGTAATGCATAATAAGTTAGAAATTATAACTATTAATTGGTTTGATGGATTTTTAAGATATAAAATAGTTTAACAAGCCCAATTAAAGATTCAATTCTATCAATCAACAATAATACTTAATCGTTCTTAGCATGTAAGATATTCAATAAAGATCCGTACCCTAATTAGCAAGTAGAAACACACACTCTCAATCATTTTTGGACGACAGATAAATCAAATAATATTATGGAGATGATAAAGCAGTAACACAAATATTTGAGAAGTGGTAAGAGTTTATTAGGGTTGGAGACAAGGGTTGGCGGCAACGAAGAACACAGCAAGAAGAAGTGGTAGTAAAGTGAAAATTGGCGGGGGACGCTGCAATCGACTCCGGGAGGTGGTCGGCAAAGGCAGCGTAGGGGAAAGGTCAACAGTGTGTCGCCGCTGGGTGTGCAGGCTGCGATGAGGGTGGTTGCGGTGCAGGCGGTGATCGACGGAGGTTGCTGGCATCTACGGCGATGGTTTCAGGATGGTCAGGTGCTGCGGTGGTCAAAGGCCGGGTTGATGTCGTGGACCTGTCGACGGCAGCGGTGGAGGTTGAGGTTGGGTGCAGTCGACGGAATCGCAAGGGCTGGCTTCGGGATGGTGGTAGGAGAGACGAGGAGGGGTTTCAGGAATGGGTTCAGAATAGAACGGGGAAGAAGAAGGGTAGGGGGAAGGTAGCTGAGGAGATTAAAGGAGGGTTTAGGATTATAAGTAATTTGGATTTGGGATTTGTATGGATTTGGGGGTATTTTGAGAGTTTATCACAAACCCTAAAATTGGATCTCAATTGTCTCACACAAAAAGAGGGATGAAGAGCAATAACTCAACACAATAATAATTTTTAAAATCAAGAATAACATTACTTGTCATTATTCTCAAGGCCTATATATAGGCTCAAAACAAATCTTGATACAAATCTCAAAATATTCTAAAATCTCAAAAATATTCTAATGCATAAAAGAAAATGGTGCAAATCATAAAACTACTATATATGGCTATAATTGCCAAAAATAAATATAATTATTGAATAAAATACTAAACTAATGAAAAACTGTCCTAGACGATGCATGCGCTGATAGAAATGCCCGAATCGACTTGAACCGATGTCCTCATCAACATATGTAGAAGAAAACCACATTAATGGTAGATTACATGCACTAAATTATACATCAACATAAAAATAGAGACTCACTAACACCTTAATATGAACTAATATTTAGCACGTGCGATACACGTTTTAATAAATATATAGTTTTTGAAGTAATATAATATAGCACATGTGAGGCACATGTTAACAAATATATATTTTTTGAAGTAATATAAAGAGTATAATGAGAGAGTTAAAGTTGTACATGCGATTCACGTAAGTTGGTAGATTTAAAGTGTATAATGGGAGAGTTGGAGTTGCACATGCGATGCACGTAAGGTGATAGATTGACACTAAGGTTTTCTCTCATTATAATATTATTAGAGATATGCAATGACTCATATATGCATTCATCATATCATTAAGGAGATTGTAATTGAAATTTTGACTAGATAAAATTATAGCAATAAACACCAACATACCACTAGTAACAATAAATTTTATTTAGCTAAACTGTATAAGAGAATGTCAATAGAAAGTTGTAACCCCTGTGACTCATTATTGTATTTTGTGTGTATTTATTATATTCCTGGGTATTTTATCCCTGATTGTATTCTTTTGTCCCTCTTGAACCATTATTATTTTTCCTCTCTTGATAAAATTCATGGTTGCCTTGATTCAGCTTTGTTTCCCAATCTGATTGATTCAAAATTAGTTCTTCTTCTTGTGTATTGACTAAACCTAATTCATAGCCTATTTATTTAATATTGGACTTTTCCTTTCCTATTGGATACAACCCAATAATCCAAACCCTCTCTAATACTATATAAACCCCTACTATTCTACCCTAACCCTAATTATCAAACCCTAATCCTATTCCTCTACTTCAGCCGTAACCCCCTCATCCCCTACCTCCTAACTACCCTCTACTGCACCCGTCGACCCCGTCTCCCTCAGCCTCCTCACCCATCACCGCTACACCCCCTTTGCTCTTCCCCTCACCCTGTCCCCGCTCGAGCACCCGCGACACCCAAACCCCGTCGCTACCTCGCCCTAGCGCCGACCCCCTTCGTCTTCCCCTTGCATCGAGCTCCCCTCGACGTTGCGACCAGATCGTCGTCGACCCACTGCCTAACCCTCATCCTCTTCCTCTTGTTGTCGCAGCCTATCGCTGCACCACCGACCCCCTATCCCCTCGCTGCTGGTTGCTGTCGCCATCTGTCGAAGTCGCCGCCGCTATTGGTTGTTGCTGCTGTCACTATATGTGTGTGTGAGAACATGTGGACCACACGTGTTATTGTTTGCTGTTGACCGCTTGCTATTGTACGTGCTATCCCTTGTGCACGTGTTGTTGTGTTTGTGTGTCGGGATCTGTTCCCGTTATTCTTTCATCTTCTTCGTCGTCTCTAAAGGCAAGTAGCTTGTATGTTATTTGTTTTTCATACAAGTTAAATACCGTAAATAGTCTTGCATGCATCCTTGTGTTGTACTTTCATGATAATCCCTGAAAATTCTATCTTGTTCGTTGATCCATTTCGTCCATCTCATGATCATGATCACTAGTAGAAATCATTTCCTTTGTTTTAAAAAGTGGATTTTACTTGTTTCCCTAGTTGACATGCATCACACATTTTAACTTTCTTAAAAGATAATTTTGGTAGTCCTTCAACTAGGTTATTCTTAGAAAGTTTAGCGATATTTTTCATATTTACATGTCCAAATCTTTTATGCCAAAGCCAAGGATCGTTGTTTGAAGCAACTAAACAAAAATCATCCGAAAGCTCATTTGTTTTTAAACAAAGTTCATATATGTTATTCTTTCTAATGCCTTGAAAAATCACATATTTCAAAGTCGAATCATAAATCAAGCATGCTTCTTTTTCAAACACTATCTTATAACCCTTATCACATAATTGACTAATACTTAACAAGTTATGCTTTAAACCACTAACTAAGAATACATCTTCAATAATAGGAGTAGTATTCTTACCGACCATGCCTATTCCGATAACTTTTCCTTTGTTATTGTCACCAAAGTAATGGTTCATCCATCTATATCATGAATTGAAGAGAGCAAGTTTGCATGGCCAGTCATGTGTTTAGAACATCCACTGTCAAGTATCCATCGTTCCCTTTTAGGTACCTACAAAATATTATTTGTGAATATGATATCCTTTTCATTGGGTCCGAATAAGATTAGTGCTTGGAAAAACCAACCCAAAGTGAGTTTGATTTACCACCATATGCAGGTTTAAAATTAACAGAATTACAAACATTATTTACAAAAGAATTTATATAAGAAACCCTTTCATTAAGACTAAGATTGACTGGAATCCAAATACTTTTGCACTGTCCAGTCGACTTCTTTTTACCTGTCGATCAACTGTTTTGTGGAGGCAGTCGACTGGGAAGAGAGATTAGTCGACTTATATGAGACTGTTGTCTTTTGAATAAGACTTCACCCTACTGGATAGACGACTGAATTGAGGGACCAGTCGACTGGTCTTTAAAGAAAAATTTCTATTTTCATGATTTAAAAGATTTTTTGGTTTTCAAAAAAATCTTACAACTTATTCTTTACACTAGAAGCAGAATAAATCTTATTATTACTAGTGTTATTAGAAGAATGACCTTTTTCAATAATTTTTTGAAAACCAAGTCCAAATCTTTTATTAGATTGAACATGATTTTGAAGAACTTCATTTAAATTCTGTTTTCCCTTATTGAACTTAAATACATTCTTAGATATCTCTTCATAATTCCTTTTTAGAGATATAAGCTCTATATCCAAGTTGGAAATATGAGAAGTTAAAGACTTGACTTCAACTTGTAAATCAAGATTTTCTTGAGAAAGAGTTTGATTAACTTTCTCTAGATTTTTACCTTTTATTTTCTCCTTTTTTAATTCTTGAAAAATTTCATTAAAAGCTTCTAATAAATTACTAGAATCTATATTACTACTTACATTGCTTTGATTTGCCATGAAGCACACGTTTGCAACTTCATTAGATTCCTCATTGTCTTCTTCTGAAGATGAATCACTATCATCCCATGTTGCTTAGTAGGCCTTCTTGTTCTTCATGTACTTGTTCTTCGTGAATTTGTCCTTCTTGAAGTTAGAGACTTTGCCTTTAGATTTTTCATTCTTCAATGGAATGTCCTTCTCATGTGACCTATCTTATTGAATTTGAAACAAGTAGGAGGTTCATTAGTATCCTTTAATTTAGAATTAAATTTACCTTTGTGAAGGAATTTCTTAAATTTCCTTCTGAACATAGCTATTTCTTCTTCTTCATCTTTATCATCTTCTGATTCAGAAATGGCCTTGAAAGCAAGAGTTTTCTTTTTTGCTTGTTGCGGTTCTAAGTCTTTCTTGTGCTGCTCCGATCGTACTTCATAAGCCATTAGATATCCCACAAGATTCTCAAGCGAGAGTTGTGTTAAATCACTGGCTTCTTCAATTGCGGTAGTCTTCTTTTCCCATTCGGGGGTAAGAGCACGAAGAATCTTTCTCACCATCTATGCTTGCGTATATGTTTTGCCAAGATCCACAAGGGAGTTTGTGATGTCGGTGAATCTTGTTATCATATCCGATACATTTTCTTTGTCCTTCATTCGGAACATCTCGAACCTGTGAACAAGAACAAAAATTTTAGATTCCTTGACCTTATTTGTGCCTTCATGTGTTACCACAAGAGTATGCCATATTTGGAATGTCGTTGTTTTGTTTAATACACAGTTGAATTCTTCTTTGGTAAGTGCACAAAAGAGAGTATTCATCGCCTTTGCATTGTTCATGGTATTGTTCTTCTTATCGTCATTCCATTGAGCATAGGGAAGAGTAGGCACATCATACTCCATCTCGGTCATATTCCAAATCTCATAGTTGATGGATTGTAAGTAAATCTTTATTCCACATTTGAAGTAGATGCCATTGCACTTAACCAGGCTCTGATACCAAGTGTTGGATCCTGTATGCAAGGCAAATAACACTAGAGGGAGGTGAATAGTGTTATATAAAAAATAAAAAATAATTTAAACTTGACACAATTGTTAAGTCGACTGAAAAGAGATACCAGTCGACTGAAATGTCAGATAAAAGAAAGATAATCAACTGAAGAACAGTGAGTATGTTAAGTCGACTTAAAGGAGAAACCAGTCGACTGATCAGACAAAATTTTCAGTAATGTGCAGCGAAATTAAAATTGCAAGTTAGCGAATTCAAACCACAAAGAATCAACAATGCAAACACGGCGATATATCCTAATTCGGTTCTCCTGACCGACATCCAGTCCCCAAGAAACCCACTTGAGATTTTTCATTATTCTTGAAAAAATACAAGAATACTCTACGACCTTTGGCAACAACTATGCCAACCCGTAGACCTCTCTCACTACCAGAAAGAGCAAGACCCCACTCTACAATCTAGAGTGACACTGACTCTTCACCAAGAGTCCTTCTCTCCAACCGAGAGGACCACTCTCACAACCCGACAATGAACAACAAAATTGAAGATTACAACACTTAGAGCCTTGCTTTTTTAGTGTGCTTTTTGTATAGAGGCTATAGGTCAACTTCTAATCGCAGTCTTGAACTTAATCTTAGTTATGCAAGACTGAAATTAGAGAACCAAATCTAGAGAATGAGAGTACTTGAAAGCTTGAGTTCTTTTTCACAAAATAAGCAAAGACTTGGTAAAAAAAATGGTTAACCTTTTCCAAGTTCATCTTGAACTCTATTTATAAAGTGAGAACTCCAAGAATGTTGGAAAATAATTCATCAACTGCCAATAAACAGCAAGAAGTTTTGAGTTTGAAAATCAAATTTCAAATTTCAGAAAACTATCAAAACTGCTCGAACAGTCGACTGGGTTGCCAAAGGAGTCGACTGATCAGAGCTAGAGTAAGTTCATTCTGTTTCGTACTAGAACAGTCGACTGGTGCTTTGACAGCTGAACTTATACAAGCTTAATTTTGATATTTAGATTTTAATAAACTTTATTTTAATTCCTAGGGGATGTGTGAGTGTGTGTATCAAGGCTTTTACAAAGTTTCTAAGACAAATCCAATATTACAAAAAATTACAAGACACTTGTTCTGATCACTTGTTCTCTAGCTGATCACTTGAGAATCTTTGAAGCTCTGGAAAAAAAAAACTTTGTCTTATATCTTGATCTTGAGTCTTGAAATCTTTCTTGTCTTTGTGGCTTGATCTTGAATTTTGAAAGCTTCCTTGTATTGTAGCCTTGAAAGTGTTAAACTGCAAGACATATGTATGACAGAACAAATGTGTATTGTGTTGTAGTCATCAAAATCAAGAATCTACAACCGATTCGCAAAGTATTCTGGATATTGTTTCCGGCATCGTAGTAGGAATAGTTGCATAACGAGGAATCTAACCCTATAAAGTGGAGAACGATAAGGGCTTGCACCGGATCTTTGTAGTATGGAATGCATAGCATCCGACAAGTATGCATTGGAGAGTCATCATATTGCATTTGTGTTTTCTTGACGTGGTTTTATGCATGATGTTTTCTTATTTTTCCTACACTTGACACTTAGCCTAGTTTCACATGATGTTTTCTTATTTTATTTACTGTCGTTTCATATTCCATCTGTTACTACTATTGGTAAGTATTGCTTATAAATTTATTCTTCATGTTTTATTTATATTGTATTTCTTTTGATGTCACTCACACCATTATGGCTGACCCCTGTAGTTTTGGGGGTTAGGGTTGTCTCTAACCTCATGTTTTATAGGTAGGTACCTATAGCATGGGATTTGGATGCATGTGGTAGAAGGTTAATGTGGCTTATGTAATTGTAAAAGATTTTTTTGTAATAGAAAGAAATGTAAATCAATGTGTTTAATTTTCTGTTGTGCTTTGTAAAGAATCGTTGTAATAAAAGTTGAAAAATTTATCTGTGTTTTGGCTATGTTTACTATTACATTGAGATTGATGTTGGGAATTATGCCACGTATTTCTGAGATATTATATTGGATATTCGGGGCACTACACATGCCATGCCGATTTGAGTAATCAATATACCATGCTTTGCATTACATCTTAAATTAGACCTATTGTATTTGAGTTGTTTGATGAAACGCATAAAAGAAGATTCTCTTTAATGCTGCCCTGATTTGTTATAGAAATTTAGACCCTGTTTGAGTCAGTAAAATAAATTAATTTGTGAACATGATTTGTAGGCCTTATTTTCTAGTTTTCAGAACTTTCTACGGATCTGAATTTCGATTTTTGATGTGCGAGTTATCGCTGTTTTACTGTAGTTGTATCGAAATTTCCAGATTCTGAATCTTTAGACCGTTGTATGAATTAATATTTTAAAACTGATGTTAAGAGAAAAATTTGGCCTTGATATTTTTCT
This sequence comes from Hemerocallis citrina, assembly GCA_017893485.1. NCBI lineage: Eukaryota > Viridiplantae > Streptophyta > Magnoliopsida > Asparagales > Asphodelaceae > Hemerocallis > Hemerocallis citrina. The sequence goes on from CM030358.1 coordinate 284,499,627, forward strand.
GAGTATGTTTAGACATGACTGGGATCAACCCCTAATTTTTGTAGGATTATTTAATGACTCTTATAACTCAATTCATGTTGTGAGACCAATCATACAATTTCCAAACTGTATGATGTTGAGTGAAGAATTCTGTTTCAACATGATTCTAGTCATTTTTGATGAAAACTTTGTGAATATGAACTGTAGCCTGATTTGTCTATTTTACTAACCTTTTGACGGATTGAGATTTCGAATTGTATTATGTGAATTATCTCTGTTTTGGTACTTCTGTGTATGAACTTCCAGATTTACAATTTTGCTGCTTCATTCTGTTTTTCCTAATTAAATTGACTATACTATCTATAATGGAATATCATGAAACTTTATTTGTTGATACTAGATATGCTAGGGAACCTTCCAGATTTTCTCAGATTAAATTATTATATTTTTAGACCCTTTTCATGCTTATGAACAATACCTTGCATATTCTGGCTGAACCTAAATTTTGTATAAAACATTGTTTTAAACCCTCTTACTGTAGTGGATGTATGACTTGTGTATATGCATTGGATTTGGCAGAGAGTCTAGTTTCTATATTTTCTGAAGGATCTAGATTTGCATTCCTGAGGCAACGGGAATCTCAGTTTTGGTGCAGCGACGTCTTGCTGTCCAGAACTGGAAGTTTCGTTGTTCTAACTGTTATATGTTGTTTTGTCACCCGTTTGTGTTTCCTATTTGACTTAGATTTGTCCTTTGTCCTTGACATGTCTTTTTGCCTTGTTTCTGTTTGTTCACATCTGTTTAATAATAATGACAACTAGTCAAGTCGGGGTTTAAGGGAAAGATCTAGTAGTGGACAATATAGAAATGTGTACTCAGAAGGGGACTCATTTTCCCAACTGTTTACTGTGGTACGGTGTTTCACCAACTTTTATTCTCTTGATGCATGATTACATGATCCATGACATTGTTTAATGTTTACCTGACTACGTACTTCCCTATAGGAAGGTGTACTCGGAACGGGACCCATAAGTCTTAACTGTTTATCTTTGGATACATGACTACATGATCCATGAAATTATATACTGTTACTATTATTGTTACTATTCGACTGAGTACACGACCCTATAGATTCCACTACGAAATCTAAACGAAATTGTTTGAATGTAGCAACCATGTGGTAAATAAATGGGACGCATGAAGTAATACCTAGATAGTAATGAATAGTAGACTTAAGAATAACTGTTTCACTGGCACACCCTGTTATTATTATTGTAACGGTTATCCTCTACTGTTACTGTTACCATTATCCTTACTGTTTACCCGTTACTGTTTCCTGTTATCTGTAAACTGTCATCTACTGTTGTTTTCCTTCCTGTTAGTACATCCTGTTTGTTTCATATTTTCTGTTTCCACTATTCCTGCTTGTACTACTTGCAGCCCAGAACTTGCAACTAACAGGCGTACTGTTTTCCTGTCTTCCTATTTTCTTGCAATTGCTATATGATCAGGTTTTTGTGATCAACTACCTGAAGGAGTTGGTGAGCAAAGGCTTTTGGCCTCACTTTGGAAAATCCTGCTTAGTGTGTAGCGCCCCAAATTTCCAATATGATATCTCAGAAATACGTGGCACAATTTCCAGCATCAATTTCAATTGCAATAGTAAACATAGCCAAAAACACAGATAATTTTTATTTCAACTTTTATTACAACACTTTGTATACAAAACAAAGCGGAATAACAAACACCTTGATTTAAAACTTTCTTTTACAATTTTACATACGCCCTAACATCATTCTATCTTAAGCATCCAATTCCAAAACTATAAGCAACAACCTGTAAAATATGAGGCTAGAGAAAACCCTAACCCCAAAAACTACAGGGGTCAGCCATAACGGTACGAGTGACATCAAAAGAAAAGCAACATAAATAAACATAAAGCATAGAGTCATAAACAACATGTATTAACAGCAAGAAATATATGAAATAAGAAATAACAATAAGTAAAGCATGAAAATATCAAGGAATATAAGATAGTAAATAGTAGAGCATGAAAACAACAAGTGAAACTAGACTAAGTGTCAAGTGTAGGAAAACAGAAAATAACATGCATAAAACCAAGTCAAGAAACATCAATGCTATATGCTGACTCTCTAAAGCATACTTATCAGATTCTATGCATTCCATACTACATAGGTCTGGTGCAAGCCCTTAACGATCTCCACTTTATAGGGTTAAATCCCTCGTTATGCACCTAATCCTACTACGGTGATGGAAACAAGATCCAGAATACTCTGCGAATAGGCACCACAGCCCTCGACGCACAAGCATCAAGTAAGAATAACTCTAAAACTGGAGAATCACCTTCCAACCGTGTACCCCACGAATAGGCTTGCGAGTCCCTCGACGTTCAGATACACCGAGTACATCCCGTGAATAGGCCCGCCGACCCTCGACACACGAACGCATCCTGCATGCTCCGTGAATAGGCCTGCAGACCCTCAACACGCGAACATACAAATGTCCTCTCGAGACAGGTCAACAAACAGTCCTGGAATGCATCCCTTGGACTAACAGACCAAGATCATATACCTACGTTTTCCAAGTTTCATCACATCTCCACTAGTGCCTGTCCTTAAGTTGGTTATTATTAAAACACAAAAATCCTCATCTCTAGAGTTAGTGTATCCTGCCGGACTTAATTCCACAAAAAAAATCAATGACCCCACAGGTCTAAATCCACAAATCTCATCTGTCGGTTCACAGGACTCCCACTCAACTCCTAGAGAAATCACAACTCATCCATCAAGACCAAAACTTCCAATAAAACTCACAAATCCATCATCAAAACGATTATATGAAGAAACTTCTTAATTCAACAAAAATCCAAATCTTATATAAAATTCCAGAATCCAAATAAATATTTAATCCATCAAATAACTGAAAATCATATTTTTAAGTTGTAGAATATCACAAAATATCAATTCCTTTGAAAACACGCATAACTCAAATAAGGTCAAAAAGAATACATTTAAAGCTCCAAAATAAATTTCTGTAAAACCTTTTTAATCTGTAGCAAAACATCTTTTAAAACAATATAATATTGAAGGAACAACGATCAAAAGAAGCATCAGAAAACTCAAAAAAATATTAGTCAGAGCGGTAGCAGTCGAGTTCATAGGGTAGTCAGTCGACTGTCCCGCGTGAAATCCAAACTCAAGAAAATATCAAACAGTGCAGTGGCAGTCGACTGCATACTGTAGCCAGTCGACTGTCCCGCGTAAAATCCAAAGCTTTAAGAAAACATAAATCAGAGCAGTGGCAGTCGACTGTGTAAAGTGGTCAGTCGACTGTGCCGCATGAAAATCCAATACATCAAGAAAACACAAATCTAAGCAGTGACAGTCGCCTGTATAAGGTGGTCAGTCGACTGTCCCGCCTAAAAATCCAAAACATCGAGAAAACATTGCAACCAGGATCGCGACGGTCGACTGTCGAAACTTACCAGTCGACTGTCGTACCTACAGGCTGCAGTTTTAGTTTGTGCATATTTCAACCGATACGGAGTTTTACTTTATAAAAACGAAATATTTAAAAAATACGTTTCTGATATGGTCAAATATGACTTGTAGGGTATATAAGAGTCCACATAAACAAATCAAAACCACTTCAAATTAATAAAAATATCAATTTGTTGAATTTCTTCAAAAAATAAGACATGAACACATACATATTCAAAAATAGAGTTTTTAAGAATCAATTATACATCGAAATAACTTCGTATTATGTTCCAAACCATATCAATGCCAAAATAAGTTAAGATATAATAAAAACCCATAAAACACACAAGGATTCAATTTCTTCAAAACCACAAAATAGGATATTCATATAAAAATGTTTGTGCACCAAGAAAACTTCGCAAATACATCAATTAAAAATAACAAAATATTCAGATTAAAACTTAGTATTTGAGCAAATTCAATTTCAAGTAAAAACTTCACAAAATCACGAAATCCCCAATTTGATCATAATGCATAGATCCAAATCTAAACCCCTTTCTCAAACTCCAAGACTTGATTCTTAGATTCAATAGCCATTAAACTCATCCGCAATCAATCACAATAATTTTTCCATGCAAATGAGCAATTATAACAATCACTAATCAAGTTTTTTACTCAACAAAAAGCCCCCAAATAAAGTTTATGCATTTATACACAAGTAAAGGTAATCTTTTTATCCACTTTTATGCAATACCTTCATACAACACTTCTCAACAAGTCAAGACAGCAAATATGTGAGGGAAAAAACCTACTCATGATTTCTATTCAGTTCTTTAACAATCTCAAGACAACAAATTAGTGTTTCAATTATCAATAATATAGTTTCATGAAAGAATTCACTTTTAATTCATCTACTCATCAAAACTTCACATATCATCATACAAACTCCTATCATGCTTTCTAATAGATAGATTATCACGTATAACATACATAAACCAAAAAAAATTAAAATATGTCACTCATCTTATTGAAGAGATCAAACGAAGATAATAAAGCAATACAAAAAATTCCTCCTTCGCAGGAAATCCAAGATCTTTTGCTTTAAAACTCCAAGAAAATAAAATAATGAAATCCCTTGTGTTGTGCAGCGAAAGATGGCTGTACTCCACCCTTAAATATGCCAGGATCCAGGTCCAAGGTTTTAGGGTTTTGAACACATTTGCAAAAATACTCCTTTTACAACACATCTTTACATATATAGATCCATATACTTGGAAACTTGATAAAACCAATTTATTTGAGATTTAAAAACAAAAAAACCATCATAAAGTTAGCTGGCACTCTTTAAAAGGCCCATAAAATGAATTTGCACTTTTACCCCTCAAAATGACAATTTTGCAAAAAGATCATCTTTTATCGAAACTTGTAAAATGAATCAAATTCATCAAAACAAAAGGTAAACTTTTTAACTCTGATTTGACAAGGCATTATACCCAGTCCAAAAATTCGAAAATCTGGAGTTTTTACTCCAAGTGGTAATTTTTCACAAAAGTCCTCTTTTTGTAATATTTGCAAATAGGTCCAATAAATATAAGAAAAATCCAAAAAATTCACAAATAATATTTAATAATAAATAACTAGTTTCCCCAAAATAATTTTTGATTTTGAACTTCCCAAGAAAAGATTTGCACGTGTTTTGCATGTGTAAAAAGATAAATTTTCAGAAAAATATTTATTAAATCTCCAAAAATCATTTTAATTTATTTATTAATCTTAAAAATAATATTTAAAAATCTGGGGTATTACATAGTAAATTTTTTTGAGTTATTTCATTCATGTTGCTTCATTGAGACTTGTAATGGACTTGTAGTCCCGAAGTTGTTTTGATTCAGATCTTGTATTTGGTTGGAAATTTTATATTGTTGCAAATAAATGATGTTGGTTAATAATTGTTCATGCATGCATGGTTGAGATATTGCTATATTTACTATTATGCTGAGTTGAGTAGATGTTTACAGCTTATGGATGGTGAAAACCATTCGCTGGACTTTGTTGCATACCATAGTCCGTATTTCTTTTCGGAAGCAGGGGGTGACAAAATCTCATAGACAATAATGAATAGTAAAATATGGTGATAATAAATACATGTGTCACCCCCGCTTCCCAAAAAGGAGATACGGAATACGGATACGTGACTAAGTCCAGCGAATAATTTTCATCATCCATAAGCTGTCAGGATCTTTACAACATTTCACAGGAATAACAAGAAGTAAACAAGGATAATTCAACCACGTATGCATATATGAATCAATATACCAACAGAAATTTACTTGAAAAAAAATCTAATAATCTCAAATAAACCAGATCTAAACAAGTTAATAATTCTGGGTTACATTGCCCAATACAAAATAATCCAAGTAATAGATACATTATTCAAGATAAGCAACAAGAAGTAAATAGATATAGCAAGAACTCCAGCCTACTAGAATCTCAGATCATCTACTCCCTCGGGCAGTTGATCACCATAATCTGCAATTTAATAAATTACAGGAAAAGGGAAAAGAAAACAAAACTCCCATCAATGCAAGTTACGGGCCGCTTATAGTGCAGGCACAAGTAAAATAAATTTATAAAAAAAAACCCCCCGATATAGAGTAACAGCGGAAGCAAACATAGCATGGAATAGACATGGCAACAAAATAGAATAACTAGCATGAATCATGAACATAATCAAGTAATGTGGTGAGATAACAGGTGTATATAACATGTGACAGGTAACAGGTAAAAGGTATCATGCAAGCAGGTAAACATGTAACAGGTGTCAAGTAACATGTACAGGTAATCATGTATCAGGTAAGCATGTAACGGGTATCATATAACAGATAAGCATGTTATGTCAAGTCTTGTATTATTACTATCTAGATAGCACTTCATGGGTCCCAGGTTTTTACCACATGGTTGCTACTTACATGCAAATTACATTTAGGCCTAGTGGTGGGTTTCTATAGGGCCGTGTACTCAGGCGTCAGGTAGCAGGTATAGGTTTATGAATCAAATAGGTACACGAATCAACCAATTTATGCATTAACAGGTTCATGAATCAACAGGTAATAGGTACACGAATCAACCGATTCATGCATCAACAAGTAACAGATACACGAACCAACTGGTCCATGCATCAAAGCATAAAGTACAACAGGTTCACGAATCCACAGATTCCTGAATCAAACATAAAGTGAAACAGGTTCATGTATCAACATGAACCAAACATAAAATGGGAAACACAGGCCCCCTTCTTGTCCACTACTAAAGTCTTTCGCTTAACCCCGACTTAATTACATGTTATTATTATTAATTAGGCATATATGTACACAAAATAGACCAAAAATAACATGGCATGAACAGGTAACAAGTTCAGGTCGGAAGATAAATATGTACAGGTGAAAGACAACTCATAAAGGATTAGGACAACGAAAATTCTAGTTAAGGATAGCAAGATAGTACTACACTAAATCTAGGATTTTTGTTGCCACAAATATGCAAATCTGGATCCGTCAAAAAATTTGGAAAATAGACTCTCGACCGAATCCATCAAATATATAAGTCATATGGTATTTCACAAAAACAGGACTCAAAACAGATTTGTATCCAGAAAACATGCTCAGCCAGAAATCAAAAGTTTGTATTCATGAAAAGGAAAACAGTATAAAAACTTACTGATTAAATCCATAAAAAATCTGGGGTATTCCCTATTATGTTTAATAACGGAAAATAAAGTTTCATAATTTTCTAACATAGATAGTATACTCAATTAAAATCAGAAAGCAGCAAGATATAGCAGTTTTATAAATCTAGAATCATAAATACAGCAGTAATAAAACAGAAATATCTCACAAAATATAAATTGAAATCCAGATCCGTCAAAAGGTTGATAAAATAGATACAGTAGTATAGAATTCATATTCACAGAGCTTTTGTAAAAAGTAAATAGAATCAGGTCGAAATTATGTTTCTTTACTGAACAGTATGAAAATTCTGCAAGTATAGTAGTTGTTTGCATGTATAGAATAATTTATAAAAGTTATCAATTAAATTCACAAAAATTAGGAGTTAATCCCAATCAAGTCTAGTTGTACTTAGCAAAATATTGGATCAAAATATTATCTTTAGCATCAGTAGAAAAATAAATAGTCATACGGAATTCATATAAAACAGAATCTGAAATTTTCTACACATCTGTAGTAAAACAGCAATATCTTGCAACTCATAAATCGAAACTGAGATATGTCAGAAGATCTAGAAAATAGACCCAATTCTCTATAATTCTTATTCACAAATAATTTTCATATACTGACCTTAATAGGATCTAAAATACTGAACAAAAATGGGGTACAACAAAAACTGAAATCTTCTTCATGCATAAAATCAACATAGATCATATGAAACTCATCCAAATCATAACAAACGTGAAATATGGTGCTAGATGTTCAAGTAACATGGTATAGGGTATTTAGGAAGTCTACAACAAGTTATACTATGACTAACATAAGCAAGCATACGACATCACACGAACAACATGCATGTATACATCAAGAAGTGATCATCTATAAGTTATTTCATGTCGTGTGTGAAATGTGAAAACTACGGGCAGATCAACATATAGAGACAAGGTATAACAGGGGTTTTGCACAAGAATTGTCTCTAGAACACAACTACACTACATGCGGTATTTAGTACTTGTATATGCAACCAAAAATTATACAAGTTACTTACCTTATAGTCGACGACAAAAACGACGATGCAAAGAGAATTAATGGGAATGGATTCCCGGACATGAACTCAACGAAAGAACGACGAACCACGAACGAACCCACGATCAACACATGCACACAAGAGAGAGCAGCGGAGGGACGCACTGCAAGGACGAGATGACGGGGGAAGGCCGAGGGGCTTGCTGGTGTCGGGATGGGACAACGACGAAGAAGGGCAGCACCGGGAACGGTCGGGGGGTCTAGCTACGTCGTCGAGAGGAGCACAGGGCTGGCAGATGGCTGCATCTTCGGGAGAGGATGACGCTAGGGGAGCGCATCGCTGCTGTCGTTGTTGCGACAGCTGTTAGCATCGAGGTGTCGAGGAGAGGGCTGGTGCTTGGTGCAGCGGGGTCACTGGGTCGGGGAGGCGAGGCAGGGAGCACCGAGGGGTTTAAAGGAAGAGGACGGACGGAGAGGGAGATGGCTTGAAGGTCAGGGAAATAGGACGGGGGCACACAGGAGGATGGGAAAAAGAGGAGATCGGGAGGTAGGGTTTGTAGCTAAAGGGTTTAGATGATAGGGTAAACTAGGGCATATGAATATACATAGGGTTAGGGTGCAGATGGGTAATTGGGTTTCGGGTTGTAGGGAATTAGGGTATGGGTATTAGATAACAAATGGGTTTGTCCGTTTGTGAGTAGGGTTTGAATAGGATTAATTTAAGAAGATCCACATAGAAATGTAGGGTGATCCAAAATAGAGGTGGAACCAAAATAAATAAATAAAATAGGACATGAACAATATAAAATAAAGAGGATAAAAAATAGTTCTATCAAACATAGACGAAACAATAGGAGACAATAGAATCAAGAAGATTAAATAAAAAAACGACAAAACAAATAGACGAATATATATTGCAAAAAAAGATCCAATACAGGGTCCAAAAAGAGATACATTGAGAATAAATACACAAAAAGAAAAAATACACCCAAAAAATATATAAAATGAAAAATAGGGGTTACAACATGATTATCACTAAATAAATAAAATTACTATGCTAAGCATGTACAATATTTAATCAGCACATTATTGTCATGATGCAAAATACCTTTGATCTTTAATAAATGTCAAGGTGCATGATATATAATTGGGATAAAAAATTGTATACGTATTCTACAAATATGCAAAACAAGATGATTTATATGCAAAAATTAATAGACATACAAAACAAGTATGTTATTCACGTTGTAACATTATAATTTCATGACTCAAAGAGTCATAAAAAATTATGATATTGTGGTCTCACAAATATAATAACTATGTACATCTCAAGGGGGTGCTTGATATTAGATTAATAACATCCACAAATATATCATAAATCAATTTTGTAACTTTCCAAGGACATGTGGATAAAAAAACATGCATATAACCAATTATAAAAGAAAATCAAATCACTGTGTGCCACGAAACCAAATATGTCAAATAAATAAGTATTTGAATTCATTTAGACACAAAATTAAGATATATCTCATTTTAATATGGAAAACATTCAACTATTAATTCCATTATAATGACAACGATGTGCGCTAAACATACAAGATCACGAATTTTCATATAAGATAACTCCATTCATCTACTTGAGGCATGAAATTTTATATATCAATCTAAGAAAAATTCCGACAACTAGTAATTGCAATAAAATTGTCTTAATTCAAAAATAAAATGGTTCATATATATTCCAGAAATAATTTAATATTATGTATAAATATACCATGATTCAATTTGGTCTCTATATGTAGGCAATCATATAAATATAATAAGTCCTTTAAAATGTTGGATAAAATTGAGCAAAATATAATTACAAACAATATATAAAATATAATAACATAGTTTACCGGTCTCAGAGTAGGCATGTATTAACAAAAACCTAAAGAACATAGTGCTGACCTTGTGCGGCGCTCCATAATAACTTGTCCAATAAAGGTACAAACCCTTGTCCACCTGTATCCGTTGCGTGCAAGACCATGAAAGGAGAGTTGACCTTGAGATATAAGCTAGAATATGCCCAATAAAGAAGATAAATATATATAGTAGAAGTTTTGTTTGGAGGAGGAAGAAGATCATTCTTATTCATCTCATTTTCTCTTATCTTTCTCTTATTTTATTTCTTCATCTTCTCATGAAGAGCTATTATTTATACAAGCCATCTATTAACTCCTAATAATTAACCATTTAAACATTCAAAATTATACAATAATTATCTTATTTATAAAAGTAATTAACCAAAAACTTATGAGTCATAACTAGTTATAACGACTAGTTTGACCATGACTAAATAAAGCTTGACTTGGTCAAGATCAATATTAAATTAATCCATAATTATATTTTAGAAATTAACTTTTTCCATAAGCCTTTTCAACACAAATTGCATCAAACCTTCTTGCATTATACAAGAAGAAAATCCTAGTGACATTTTTGAGTGACAACATTCCACACGGCTGACTGGCAATCACATGATGAGTGGCAGTCACATGATGAGTACGTGATAGTTTCTGCACCTAGAATGACAAACTTTCATTCACCTAGGCCCGCCAAAAAAATTAACCACAACTATATTTCAATTAGATGCATCACTCCAATTAACGTTAGATGGAGTTTACTAACCAAAATATGTGTTAAAATTAAGGGGAGTTTTACCAAAACTCTTAAATATATCTTAAACTTATAAGACAAGGGTTCTATAATTACCCTTTTTTTGCGAGGATATTATTTTGCTGATCAAATTGGGTACCAAGGCTAATGCATAATGTGGTGAAGTTGATGGATGTCCCCTCTTTCCTGTACACGCAAAAATTTAGTGAATCAACACTTGATTTTTGTAGGATCCAACCAAATCAAAGCTGTTTCCAAATCATTTTTTTCCTTTTGCATCCAAGGGTAGTTCAGTACTTTTCCATTGCTAATTATTCCTCTATTTTGCTTTTTTGTTTGAATATTACAAAACAGTGCCAAAGAAACTGTTAAAAAGGAAAAAGAAAAGGAAAGGGAAGATATAATACATTGAGGGGAAAAGAAAAAAAAAAACTCACAAGGAAGGAGGGAAGATGAAAGAGCGAAAGAGAAGAAAAAATAGAGAAAGTCATAAAAGAAGAGTTGCACTTGTTCTAATAATTAGAGAGAGGAGGAGGTAGGCTACCTTTTTCTCTCTCTTTTCTTTGTTTAAATCAAAGCAAGCCTTCTCCTTTCCTCATATATACGTAAATCCGCAAAGGCAAGAGCTTTGGTGGAAATGCAAACCCCAATTAGTGGATCCATAGGTACATTGTTTCCCTCCCATGTGAGCATTGTTATTACTTAAATTGGAAATTATCGTAGAGACTACTGGGAAATGGTGGGACCATTACAATTCTATGAACATAAACCAAAATGGAAAAAAAAGAAAAGAAAAAACCAAATCAAATCATATCATGCTTGGTGTTTTGACTTGATTTGTATTAATCACAAAATTTGGCATAACAAATGCATATCATGGTCGATGTTTTGACTTGATTTGTATTAATCACAAAATTTGGCATAACAAATGAACTCTTTACTGGTTTATACAAATCTCATTATTTCTTACCGTAAATGTTGTTTTGTATCGGTCCACCAACCACCTACACCCTAACAACTTTAGCTACTTTCTACCTTAATTCATTATTATTTTTTTGGACTTTTTAGTAGGGTTATGGGTTTTTGTGTTCTTATATATGGCCGAGTATTGGTTGGTTGTTTAGGGAGAGGGGGAAGGAGGAAATCAATGGATTTGATCGTCGACATCATGGGAGGTGGTGGAGGGAAAGAGGAGAGAATATTGGTTTCAGTGAGGATTTGGCCGCTAAATGGGAAGGATATTGAGAGGGATGAAATGTCTGATTGGGAATGCATCAGCAGAAACACTATAATCTTCGAGTTTTTTTTGTTTTTTTGTTTTTTATAATAGAGAAGTCAGTCGTCGCTATCCTTCTCTCGTTAAGCGTGATCCCAAGAAGTCAGCCGCTACATGTGTTCTACCCAGGCCCTCCTGCACACTTCACGCCTTCCCTGCACACGTTCTTTCTTTTTGGTTTTTTTATTTTTTTTATTTTTTTATTCTTTTGTTTTCTTGGGTCTGGCGCCGCCAACTCAAGCACACCTCACGCCATTCTCTCTCCTGGTGTATATATAGGGGTAGGTAGGGGTTTAATATAATTAGAATTTAGTTTAAGTATAATTAACTAATTAATTAATTAATTGAATTAATTATTTAAATTAATTAAATTTAAATAAATAATTAATCTAAATTAATTGGTTAAATTAATTTAAATAATTAATTTAAATTAATTAATTAATGTGAATTATTTGCAAGTATACAAAATCGCAACAAGTAGTATAGTTAAGTAAAAAAAGTGTCGAACCCACAAGGACTAATTATTTTATTGAGTACAAAATTACTAGATTAACTACTATTTAGAAAATCAAAATTCAATAAAGAAAGTAACTAAATTAAATTAACCTAAAGAACTAACTAAATTAATTAAAATCAGCGGTATCTGAAATTTTGTTGTTTATTAATTGTAAAATTAATTCTATGGTTTTTGATTTCACCTAGTTAATCCCACAAATTTTATAATTCCATGTGAATAAAAAGATTATTTTTCCAAGTTGTAGACCAAAATTTTCTAAGTATTCAATGCTTTATCTCGAACAACATCAAAAATATCCCCAACTAACAGTTTGTCATATCTCTATGTAAATTTAATTAATTGAAGACACATTAAGTTCTATGGATTTCTTTATAGTCACATCAATCGCGGTAAATAATCTCTAATTTTGCTCAATCAATGGTCTTTAATTCTATAGTTCTAAATAAAAAATCACCCCTCGGTCTCTCCATGATCCAATAAATCATACAAAAGTTGGTCAAACAATTGTAAGCATTAAGAACAAAAATCAATCCAAGCTTTAATCGGAATGAAGCTCCTACCTACTCCCTCTCCCTCTTCCCTACCCTATCTCCTCTCTGGTTTTCGACGACAGCCTCCTCCTCGAACTTGAACCACCTTCTCGACTCAGAACACTGCTCTCAACCCTCATTCCCCTCCTCTTTCCCCACCGCAACTTCTCAAAGTACTAGCTCCTTCATTTGACCATGCTATCAGTCCTCGAACTCAGTGGGTGCGGGCCTAACGAGAGGGTCCGCCACCCACCGGCTCCAACTTCGACAGCTCCACTAACACCAGCACCACTTTCGGAGACCACTCCTAACCCCTCACCACCACAGCAACCAACAATACCATCCACTCTACCCACCCTTGACACCACAATACAGCCCCCCCCCCCCCTCTTCCATCGTCGCAGTCAACATCCCAACAGCCCCAAAGCTGGCACCCACACGCTTGATCCCAGACTCTGATGAGGGAGGAGATCGAGAGCTCAGATGCACTCGCTCCCCGACGCGTGCACATCAATGCTGTGAGGGGAGGAATGATGATCATCCTCGCTTTGGAGGGGGCGCTACCAGGGAAAATGGGAACCAACGCCGGCAAGGAGAGTTCTATGAAGGAAAGGCCCAACGACGGGGTCCTCCTACCGACCATTATAGGCATAAGAGAACCCCACCTTCAGATCACCGTCACCTTCAGTGCAGGGGATTTGCCCAGAGAGGGTATGATAATGTTGCACGCAGACAACAACCCCACCCTACCAACACACATTCTCATCCGCAACACCTTCCTCAACTTTCTAGTCTGCACTACCAATACAGGCCCTCAGAGGTTCAACTCAGGGGCAATAACCCTCCTCATCACCGCAACAACCACATGCAGCTTAATGATCCACAACAAAATGCTCCGACCAACCTCCCAAATCCCAGCACCGATCGTCTCCCCAGTCCACCACCGCAGGAGTACCACGCGCTTAAATCCAGCATCGAGCGAGCCCACGAAGGGGCTGCGCTAGACGGGATTACAGCAAAGGGAAACACCGGCAATAAGGAAGAGGAGGAGCACTGGGTTCAGGTTAGGGGAAAGAAAAACAAGTCTAAGGCTATTTCCAATAACCTTCATCCCGAACAGAGCCCACCGAGTAAGAAGCAGAGAAAGGGCAAGAGGAAGTCGGTTCCATGCTTCAACTGCGGTGACCTTGGACACTACAAAAGTGAATGCACCAAAGAAGTACGGTGTCTCAAGTGCATGAAGTGGGGACATCTCTCCTATGTATGCACCAATGTGGTGGAACTCACAGCGACGAAGAACAGCCTGTGAGCCGTGGAAGATCCCCAGAGAACCCCACGGTGATCTGATTGGCTAAAAGCCTTGATACTATCAAAAGCGAAGAACGGTGGTTGCGGCAATGGTGCGCCATTGCCAAGGTTAGAGCAGGGAGGCCGTCGGAGGTGCATCTTATGCAAGCCTTCACTGATAAATGGCCGATGCGAGCCTATAGAGATTGGATCGCTAAGAAATTGTGCCACTTACAATTCTTGGTCTCATTCCCTTCACCTGCGAAGGTCACCGAGGTCGTTAGCATGGGGACGGTCGACTTTGGACATTTCCAAGTCGACTTCAGCGCCTGGTCGCCTTCTTTCGGAGCAGCGCTCCCACAGGGAGACGAGTATTGGATCTGGATTCACAACGTCCCCCTACACTTCTGGAAGAGAGAAGCTCTTCAAGAGATAGTAGCGAAATTTGGTTTGGTGGAAGAGATAGACGAGAAGACGGTGCGCTGATCAGAAATAATTTTGGCAAGAATACTTATCAGAAGCACTGACATCTCTTTGATGCCACACTTCGCCAAAGTGTTCTCATTCGAAGAATCCTATCTGATAAGATTCGTGCTCGACAAGAGAGAAGAAACACAGAGAGAACAGGCGGTCGTCAACTCCTCCTCCCCTAGATCAGCCTTCAGAGACAACAGATCTTACCGGCAAGTGGTCTCGCCGATAAAGGACCTAACAATAGATGGCACCCACGAAGTGGAAAGGGCTCACCGAGAGATCATCAAGGCGGCAATGGGGCAGGAGCAACACCAGGGTACTCCGGTGGGGAGACCAGGGCTGGAGAATGATCCGCCATTCATAGCTGGTCGAGACAGGGGTCGCGCCGTTAGATCCAACGGTCAAAAGCCCTCAAGGACCTCCAACTCATCAGATCGAATGGTGGATCTACTCACCCCCTGATTTGGAAGGGAACACTGCTCAGGGAAAAATGCTGCTTGGGGAAGACCATCACTTAGCTCAAAATGGCATTTTTTGTTTGGGAGTTGATGGGGAAACGACCAGAGAGGGACAGAGAGAGAAAAAGGGCAAAAGTGACTCAAGAAGCGACTGTCAAGGCAGTCCAGACCTGAGCAACCACCCCCAAAAAAGGCAAGACTGGGTACCGTTGGAAGTTTCCTCTTTGAAGAAAGCGAGAAGCAGCAAGAACAGCGACATAGCTCAAGCTAAAAAAGGGAGAGACTCTGAGACAGCTGCGCTGTAAAAAGGGAGAGCGCAGGGGAGAGCGCAGAGAGGCAACAGAGAAGTAGTTGGCAGCGGAGAAGAAGAGCCAAAGAGATCTGAAGAGTTACAAAGAGAGCAGGTGAGGTCTAAGAGAACAGATAGTGGGTTGGTACAGGCCTCGAGCGTGTCGCCCCCCTCTATCGAGGGGACACGTGGAGAAGAAGCCAAAAATGAACAGGCGAGTGGGAGTCGTGGCATGCTTTTAACAGAGGTGGACTCAGCTTTCGATAAGAAGCTTATGCTCAACCGCGGAGGAGACCTAGGGTTATCCTGTCCCAGTGGTGAGCCTAGGAGAGTGGAAGCATCGGTGGGTGAGATTGGTGGTAGGTTGAGCCACGGAACAAACCAAGTGATAAGTGGGGCCAACGGCGCTGAGGGAGAAGTAGAGGGGGGTATTTATAAAAAAATTTGTGGGCCCAAAGAGGGGTCCAAATGCAATTTGTTATAGCTATCGGCATGCAGTGGGCCCATCGAGGGGTCCTCTATGAGTAATCAAGATACTCTGGATAGACAAGCTCTGATTTCTGGGCTCAATGAGGAGTCCGAGACAAGAGCTACTATGGAACTGGATATTCAGCAGGTAGATAGTGATGAGGAGTTGGAAAGACGTCTAAATCTGGTTGAAGAATTCACATTTACGGATGAGGAGTCAGAAGAAGATTTTATTGCTGACACACAGAGCGCGATCTCTCCAGAGATGGTCTTATCCACCCTTCCACTATCAGTGACGGGTTTCAGCACTGGCATATCTAGCAGGACAGCGGGGTTCAGGGTTTAGCGTTCACCTAAGAGGGCTCATGTGGAGTCTCTGGATGACTATCTGGAGGTAGTAGCAGTAGCCAAAGCCACAAAATTTGGGGACGGAGGTACGAAAAGTTTTTTAGCATCTATTTTAAATTTCATGTCAGATTCAGATGTTTTTATTCTTGCTCAAACTTGTGGCTTAGAAGTTTGTGACAGAGAGCGAAACACTCTTTTGCTCAACAAAATCAGGAGTTGGGAAATTGAACGGGCTATGACGAACCCTCAGAAAGACATACGTTCTTGCTCTGGGTTGGAGGTGGTTGGGGAGGAAATACCCCAACCCACACCCACGATCACCCTTACCTCACTTCCCTAATGAATACACTCTTCTGGAATGTGCGGGGATTAGGGGGTAGGGGGAAGAGAGAGATGATTAGGGAGTTATTATGACTTCCAGAGCTGAAGTGGTAGGGCTACAAGAGACAAAACTCTCGAATGAGTTTAAACTCAAAAGAGTAGGGGGCACCAGAATCAAGGAATGGGTGCTACGACCGTCCGCAGGAGCCTCGGGGGGGATTGCTATCGGATTCAATCCAGATATCTTTGTCTGTGCTGAGGAGTACAGCGGAGCGTTCTCTCTGTCTATCTGATTAAAGCGGAGATCCGATAACAGGTTACAAACGGTCACCATAGTCTATGGGCCAAATGTGGCGGTAGACCGTGCCGCCTTTTGGCAAGAACTTATCGATATCCGCCATAGGTGGTCGGGAGCTTGGATGGTCGGGGGAGACTTCAACATCACCAGATTTGCTTTTGAACACAAAGGAAGAGGCTCCAGCGACAGACACAAGGAAGAGTTCAATAGGGTGATCACGGAACTTGAGCTGATCGACATCCCTATCAATGACAGATTATTTACTTGGTCAAACATGTAAGAAATCCCGATTATGGCCAAATTGGATAGGATTCCGGTATTGTTGGATTGGGAGGCTAAATTCCCCTTAGCTAGCTCAAAATCTATCCCTAGACCCACGTCAGACCACACCCCAATCCCACTGGATGCCACGATACAGGGTTCTCAAAGACCAAGGAAGTTCAGATTTGAGAAGGCCTGGCTGGAAATCCAAGGATTTCACCACATGGTGATGGAAAACTGGGCGCTCCCTACCACTGGGACAGATGCAGCATCCCGATGGTGTGAAAAAGTGCACCGGTTGAGAAAATGGCTGCATCGGTGGAACAGATCTAGATTTTCGACCATCTGGCATGCAAAAGACCCCTTCTTGGAAGGTATTGATGAGTTAGAGAGATTAGAAGAGGCGAGAGTCTTGTCACAAGTGGAAAGAAACTGGTTTCTAGAGCTCTGTCAAAACATTGCCAATCTTTATAAGCTGGAGGAAATCAAATGGCAACAAAGGTCGAGGATCTCGTGGCTCAAAGAGGGAGACGCGACTACAGCCTACTTCCACCGAGTGGCAAGCGCAAGACGGAGGTCTAACCTAATAGTGTCACTACAAATAGACTCGGGAACATCGCAAGACAAAAATGTCATCTCCAAGACTTTTCAAGACTATTACAAAGGAATCTTTGGGAAGAAGAACGACTTTAGGATCCCGATTAGGGAAGACGTCTGGCAGGCTGGGAGGACCAAACCAGTGCAAACTTTCTTCGACTTGGAAACACCTTTCTTGGAGATGGAAGTGGAAAAGGCCATTAAGCAAATGGGAGCAGACAAATCACCGGGGCCGGACGGTTTCCCAATGTTATTCTTCAAAGTGTTCTGGGAGGAAATAAAATGGGACTTTATGGCATTGTTGGAAGATTTCTTCCACCACAAGCTCAGGCTGGGCATGTTCAACTTTGCAGAGGTAGTCCTAATTCCCAAAAGGGCGGAATCGCTGAGGGTGGGAGATTTCAGACCGATTAGCCTCATAAACTGCTCGGCTAAGATCATCACTTAGCTCCTGGCCATTCGGTTAGGTAGTATCATGGATTGTTTAATTAACAAAGCACAGTCTGGCTTCATAAATGGTAGATGTATCTTGGATTGTGTGGCGACCGCTGAACAAGTTATCCACCACTGCTACACAGGCCAATCTAAGAACTTCCTCCTTAAACTGGACTTCGAAAAAGCATATGACTCAGTAGACTGGGATTGTTTGCTGGAAGCCCTCAGAGGGAGGGGTTTCGGGGATAAATGGATCAGGTGGATTAAACAATGTCTACACTCTAGCAAAATAGCTATCTCGGTTAATAGCCGGTCAGGTCAACCGTTCCCTTGCAAGAAGGGGCTACGTCATGGGGATCCGCTGTCACCTCTACTATTCACCATTGTAGTAGATGTTCTGAGGAGCATGCTAGACAACTGTCAGAGAAAGGGCTGGATTACACCAGTGGCGAGAAGTAATGCTAGTTAAGGGTGCACGATTCTTCAGTATGCTGATGACACCCTCCTATTTGGTAATGGGAATCGTTCAGAGACTATCTGCTTTAAAGGGGTACTCTATTGTTTTGAAGTATGGTCGGGTCTCAGGATTAACTTCCACAAGAGTGCGTTGATCCCAATGGCACTTTCTGATATTGAGGCACAAGACCACGCGACCATACTTAAAGTTAGAGTCCCCAATCAAATATTTAGGGCTCCCACTCAGGCTAGGAAAGCTAAATAAGATGGATTGGCTACCTATAATAGATAGGGTGGAGGACAGATTGTCAGGGTGGAAAGGCAAATCACTGTCCCTCGGTGGCAGAGTGATACTCATCAATTTAGTGTTGTCTAATCTGTCCATTTACTATATGTCCTTTTTTGAGCTTCCGAAATGGGTTATCCAGAGGATTGATCGTATCCGAAAACGATTCCTTTGGAAAGGAGCAGATGCGAATAGGGGAGGATACCACCTGATTAAATGGAGTATCGCATGCATGAAGAAGAGTAATGGGGGGCTCGGCATCATTGACCTGAGAGATATGAATCTTGCCCTGCTGGGGAAATGGTGGTGGAAGGTCTTCCACCATAGTGGGGAAGGATGGCAGGACTTCATTCAGCCATACCTTCGGGGTAAAGGTATGAAAAGTTTTGGCTTCCGAGTAGGACTGAAAGTGTCGCGATTCTGGAAAGGAATTACCAAAGCTAGTGGGCCTTTCAACTCAGTAGTTACTTCAACTATTGGTAATGGATATTCCACCAGATTCTGGTGGGATAAATGGTGTGGTGCACATAACCTTAAGGAGACCTTCCCTGAGCTTTATGAGAAGATGAATCGTCCCAACTTATCTGTGGCAGAGGCTTGGAAAAGGGGCACCTGGAAACCGTCTTTCCGAGGAACTCTTTCCACAGAGGTACATCAGCAACTGCTGGAACTTCGAATGCATATAGCAAGGTCAGGCGTAATTTGTACTCAAGGACCAGACCAGATGCGATCGGCCCCTGAGACCAAGGGAGCGTTCACTATGAGATCTCTATACAACAGGATTCACTTTCGAGGATGCAGACCTAGCTGGGCAAGGGTGTTATGGAAGGCGAAGACCGCCCCCCCCCCCCCCCCCCCCCACCTAAAGTTAGAGTCTTCCTTTGGCTAGTGCTCAATAACGCGATCCTCACCAGAGAGAACCTGGCCAAAAGACAACCCCAGATAGAGACCAATTGTAGATTCTGTATCACACACACGGAGACTCTGAACCACCTTTTCATTCACTGTCAGAGGAGTAAGGCAACAATGGTTGAGGTTTTAAGGGCCCTAGGGACAAGTGACTACCCCAGCGAATACGAGGATTTGTTGATAGGTCCCAAATTTGCGTCGGTACGCCACGAAATGAAGGATGCTTGGTACATTGCCATTGCGGCAACCACTTGGGTGTTATGGCTAGACAGGAATAGTTTTTACTTTCGTGCTTCATGTAATAGTATTTCTGGTAATCTTACTCATATCATGCATCTGATCTCTTTTTGGGCTACAGCTGCGGCCACAGGGGCGAGAGGGAGGATTGCCAGAGTCATCTAGGTAGAAGAATTTGATGATGAGGAGGTCGAGTTTGGACCGACTCTGGATTGAGGGGTAGGCGACCCTAGGGCTCACTTGACACAGCAGGTTCCAGCAGGCAGCACCTATCTATAGTTTTTGTTTTGGGTTTGAACTATTGTACCTTTTGCTGTTTTTTGGTTTGGATAGTTAGATCCACCTCCCAGGGTGTTGTTGGGAGGCTATGTTTTATTTTTCTACACTGTACTTTTTGGTTTTCACCTAGTTTACTGGGGTTGTTTTATTAACTTCTTTTTAATGAAACATGGTGGATTTATCCCACCTTTTACCTCAAAAAAAAAAAAACAAAAATCAAACACACAACCATAGAAAAATAGAAAAATAATATGGAATTAAAATTATGTTATCAAAATTAGGCTACATCAAAACCCTAAAAAAATAAATTTAGTTCATAATAAATTTGTAGCTAACAAATACTGTCTTGGATTGCATGATGAAATTAGACAAAGAGAAAATAGATACAGAAAGAACTATTCTGTAAAAAAAAATGGCACACCTAGATACCTCGATTTGCGTGCCAAAACAAACAGACCACTTATCTTTCTCTCTCTCTTCTCTGTCCCTTTTCTGTTTTGAACACCGCGCCTGCTGACTTCGCCCGCTGACGTCACGCCCCAACCACTCTCTCTTCTGTTTATTTTATCATTTTTTTCTTCCAATACCTGCTGCCAAAACCACAGCACCTACCTCCTTAAGTTCACTTTTTCGTCTTTTGTGCCTACGCCCAACCGCCCTCCTTTAGATGCAAGTCAATTTGTAGATATATATAGGATAGAAATCAGTAGGGTTTGGTTTTTAATAAAATTAGAATTAAGATTAGTTACTAATTAATTATTTAAATCACATAATAATATATTTAGATTATAACTAATCATTTACTAATTATATCCACTAATTAAATTCCACCCCTGTTGATTTATTTATTTGTTAATATTTTATTCCACAATTTCAATCCACCCCTTAGTTGCCCATAATATATTTTTATTAATTCTTCAAAGATTCAATTTGTAAAAACATGTATTTGAGTGCTCAAATTTTTGAGAAATCTTCACATAAAATAAATTTGAATTTAAAAAATCTTTATCCTTGTTTCTTCTTTGATTTTTTACCAAAATTCATATATTTTTGCACTTATAAATCTCATTCCTACAAAATCAAACAAATAAATAAAAACAAGTAGAAATAAGATAAATTTCAAAGAAATTAACGAGAACTCACAATTTTGATACATAAAAGAGTACTAAAATTTATGTATAAATTCAACTCATCAAATACCCCCAAACTTAAGATTTTTCTTGTCCTCGAGCAAAAAGAAACCAAAATCAAAGAATAATAATCAATAGCAGGCTCAACTCATCACACTAAGAGATCTTATTATACAAGCATCAAAATTTCAACTTAAAACATGAACAATAGAAAATAAAGTAAACTAAGAATACTCACTTTCTCCAGTGCAATTATTTATTCATAATTCCAAACCCAATCATATTTTTCATTCAATTAATGTAATTATAGTATGTAACAACTCCATCTGTGATTACCTCTTCTCACTACTACAAACCGAGTAGCAAACTAGAGTTTTTTTTTGTCTCTTCTCTAAGTTGTCATTTGCCTTTTAATGTGAATGCAAATATTTGTGATGAATTCACCCAGTTACTCAACTAGTCACAAACTTAGAGTGCTTTGAATACTCTTATTTCAAGTTGCCGTATGACGTAAAAGTAAACATTGGGGATGAATACCCCTCGTTACTAAGCAACTCAAAACATTGGAGTAGATAGAACTTAATTCATTCAATTATATTACTACATTTACTTAAACTCTGTTTAGGACTACATCAAAGGGGTTAATCTCAAGAAAAAATCAACACATTTTGTCACGCCCCGTTTCCGAAAAAGAGAATACGGAATACGGATACGTGACTAAGTCCAGCGAGTGATTTTCATCTTCCATAAGCTGTTAGGATCTTTACAACATTTCACAGGAATAACCAGAGTAGGAAGCAAGAAAAGTCAACCACGCATGCATATATGAAATATACCAACAAGAATTTACTTGAATCAAATATAATAATCTCAAATAAATCAGATCTGAACAAGTCAAAAATCTTGGGTCACATTGCCCAATACAAAATAATCCAAGTAGCAGATACAATTATTCAAATAAGCAACATGAAATAATAATAAGAATAGCAAAACTCCAGCATCTAGAATCTCATATCACCTACTTCATCGGGCTGCTGATCTCCATAATCTGCAATTTGATAAATTGCAGGAAGAGGAAAAAGAAAACAAACTTCGTCAATGCAAGTTATGGGCCGCTTGTAGTGCAGGCACAAGTACAGGAAAAAATAAACAAGTATGGAGTAACAGCGAAAAACAACATAGCATGGAATAGGCATGTCAACAAAACAGGATAACTAACATGAATCAGGAAACAAAATCAAGTAACATGGTATACTAACAGGTACAGGTGAAGTGTAAAAGATGTCAAGTGTCAGATGGTATGCAGATAGATATACGAATAACAGATGTCCAGTGTCAGGTGGTATGCAGGCAGATATACAGATAACAGATGTCCAGTAGCATGTAACAGTCAAACAGATAACCGATACAGGTAAACAGGTAACAGATGTCATGTTATTACAGGACCAATGTTATTACTATCTAGGTAGCACTTCATGCATCTCAAACTTTTACCACATGGTTGCTACATTCAAACAAATTACGTTTAGATTTTGTAGGGGATTCTATAGGGCCGTGTACTCAGGTATCAGACAGACAAATATCAGATGCAGATCCAGACAGAAAGATAGAACCTACGGGGCTTCTGAGTACATCTTCCTATAGAGAAGTGTGCAGTCAGGATAATCAGACAGACATAGTCGTGTAACATGTAGTCATGAACACATAGCAAATAATCTTATGGGAAATACGGGCCTCCATCCAAGTACACATTTCTATATTATCCACTACTAGATCTTTCCCTTAACCCTGGCTTAGTTATTTTATTATTGTTATCAGACAGGCATGTATGTGTCACAAATAAAGTAAGAATAACTTGGTATAAACAAGTAATAGGTTCAGATTGAAAAATAAACATGTACAGGTGAAAGATAACACATAAAAGGATATAACAACGACAATTCTAGTTCAGGATAGCAAGACAGTACTGCATTAAATCTGAAATTCCTGTTGCGATAAAAATGCAAATTTGGATCCGTCAGAAAATCTGGAAAATAGACTCTCGACCGAATCCAACAAATATATATAAGTCATGGTATTTCACAAAAACAAATCTCCAAACAAATTTGTATCCAAAAAACGTGTTCAGCCAGAAATCAGAAGTATGTATTCAAAATCAGGAAAACAGCATGAAAACTCACTAATTAAATCCACAAAAAATCTGAGGTATTCCCTAGTATGTTTAGTAACAGAAAATAAAGTTTCATAATTTTTCAACATACATAGAATAGTCAAGTAAAATCAGAAAGCAACAAGATACGGTAGTTTTGTAAATCTGGAATCATAAACACTGCAGTACTAAAATAGCAATATCTCTCAAAATATAAATCGAAATCCAGATCCGTCCAAAGGGTGATGAAATAGAAACATTAGGCTATAATTCACCTTCACAAAGTTTTTATAGAAAGCAAATGGAATCAGGTTGAAATTATACATCTTTACTGAACAGTATGAAAATTATGCAAGTATAGTAGTTGTTTGCAAGCATAGAATAGTGTATAAAAGTTATCAATTAAATTCACAAAAATTAGGAGTTAATCCCAATCAAGTCTAGTTTTAACCATCAGAATATTGCATCAAAATATTATCTTTAAAATCAGTAAAAAAAATAGTCACACAAAATTCATATCAAACTGGATCTGGAATTTTTAAACACATCTGTAGTAAAATAGTCATAACTCACAACTCATAAATAGAGACTGAGATCTGTCAGAAAATATGGAAAGTAGAAAGAATTCTATATAATTCATATTCACAAATAATTTTCATATACTGACATTAATAGGATATAAAATACTGATAAAAAATGGGGAACCGGCAAAACAGAAAATAACATTCATGCACAGAATCAACTAGTTCATATGAAACTCATCCAAAACATAACCAAATGTGAAACCGAGTATACTAGATGTCCTAGCAACATAGTATAGGGTATTTTACAAGTCTACATCGAGTATACTACAAATAACACAACCAAGCACACGATATCAAATGAACAACATGCATGTATACAACAAAAAGTGGTCGTCCCTAAGTTATTTCATGTCATGTGTGTAATGAGGCAACTACGGGCGGGTCAACACAATAGAGACAATATATAACAAGGGTTTAGCACAAAAATTGTCTCTAGAACACAACTACACTACAGGCGGTATTTAGTACTTGTATTACACGAAGAAAAGAATAGAAGTTACTTGCCTTATTGACGACGGAAACGACGAAGTAAGAGCAAGAATAATGGAAACAGATCCACGGGCAACGAACTCAAACACGAACAAATCACGAACCACAATAACGAGCACACGAACACCATGAAACCAAACACGCACACAAAGAGAGAGTGAAGGATGGACGGGGTGACGAAGGGACACCGGGGCTGAGGCACGGGCTGTCGCTGCACTGGTTGCACGACAGGAGGGTGACGGCACTGCGGAGGAGTGGGATGGCTTGGAGGTGCTAGGGAGGAGCACAGGGAGACCGGGACTGCACCGAGGTCTGGGTCTGCACTGGTTGCGTAGGGAGCAAGGACGAGGCAGGGAGGAGGGTGGAGAGGAGATAAGCAGGAGCAGGGGGAGAGTGGCTAAGGGTGAGGAGCGGGAGAGATGCACAGGGGAGGCTCGGGAGTTGGGTAAACAGGAGGTAGGGGAAGGCGGTTGGTAAGGAGGAAGATGAACAGGTGCATGGGTTAATATAGGGGGTATGGGTTTAGAGTATGTAGGAGGTGACGCCTAAGCAGTATAGGGGTGATCGGGTTTTGGGTTAGTGGAATAGGGTAACGTGTTGGGTTTTTATTTTTATTGGGTTTAGGTTTTAAGAATAGGATATTAATGGGTTTGGAGTGTGAAAAGTAATTGGTTCCAAAGAGTGGGTATAGGGTTTTAGGGGATTTTTAATGGATATTAGGTTATTAAAGATCCAAAAATCAAAGTAGAGCAAAATGAACAAAATAATAAAAATAGGATATGAACAATTTAACAATGAGGATCAAAATAAAAGCTCGATCAAACAGGGACGAACAAATAGGAGACAATGGAATCAAGAACTCAAATAAAAGACGATAAAAACAATAAAATAAATATATTGAAAAAGAAGATTCAATATACGGTCCAAAAAGAGATAAATCAAATACATGGGAAAAGACAAATACACTCAAAATACAGAAAATGAAAAACATGGGTTACAAATCCTACCCACCTACAAGAAGAATTTCGTCCTTGAAATTCAAACAAGAAGGTACATAGGATAACCCCAAAAAGAGAAGAAAGTACAAAACAAAAAGCTACTCAAACAGATGAGGCTGAATCTCCTCCTTCAGCTCTAAAGTCGACTCACCCAGCGAGTGAGGATTCTAAGAAGCACGAACCAACTTGATGACCTTGTTCTTAAGCAATTTCTTCCGCCAATCCAAAATAGCAACTGGCGGAATCTCATAAGTCAAATCCGGCCGAACGGTCAACTCAGAATAGTTGATCATGTGGCTCTCATCTCGGATATATCTCCTGGGTTGTGAGACATGGAAAACATCGTGCAATCCTGATAAAGCTGACGGCAATGTAAGACGATAGGCCATCCTGCCTACTCACTCCACAATGTCGAACGGTCCAATAAACCTAGGGCTGAGCTTGCCCCCACCACCAAACCGAATGACACCGTACTAAGGTGATACCTTTAGGAAAACATGGTCACCAACCTCAAACCCCAAAGCTCTCCGATGGACATCGGCCCATCGCTTCTGCCTATCCTGAGCTGCCTGCAAGTGCTTCCTGATCTGAGTCACCGCATCAACTGTCCTGGTGATCAACTCCGGAACCAACAACTTTCTCTCACCAATGTCATCCCAACACACTGGTGATCTGCACTTCTGTCCATAAAGTGCCTCGAACGGTGCAGCTTTAAGACTTGCCTGAAAGTTGTTATTCTACGAGAACTCTACGAGATGCAATTGGTCCTCCCATGATCCACCGAACTGCAGCATACATGACCTCAACATGTCCTCAAGAATCTGGATGGTCCTCTCTAATTGTCCATCATTCTGGAGATGAAAAGTTGCATTGTACTTTAATTTACTCTCCAAACTGCTCTGAAGACTCTTCCAAAATAATATCTGAATCTTGTATCCCTATCGGATATAATACTGACTGGAACCCCATGAAGTCTGACGATCTCTTGCATGTACTTCTCAGCTAGGCTCCCAGTAGACTGTCCAACACGAAAGGGAATGAAGTGAGCACTCTTTGTCAATCGGTCGACAATCACCCAAATGACATTATGACCCTTAGGACTCCTAGGCAAAGCGGTTACAAAATCCATGTGATATGTTCCCACTTCCACTTCGGAATGGGAAGCTATTGAAGAAGTCTGGCAGTTCTCTGATGCTCTGCCTTAACCTGCTGGTAGATCAAACACTGAGATACAAACCGAGCCATAGCCCTCTTCATACCATGCTACCAGATATGAAGCTTCAAATCCCGATACATCTTAGTACCTCCAGGATGGATAGAATACGATGACTGGTGGGCTTCCTCAAGCAACCTCTAACGAACTTCACCCTTTAGGACACACAACCTGAACCCAAAATGAAGCGATCCATCAACATGAATAACCATGTTCGTTCTGGAACCAGAATCAACCTCAGCTCGAAAATCCTGCAACTGCACATCACCAGCATGCGCCTCTTTGATCTGATCAACAAGAGACGACTGAAGCTAGAGCACCAAACAACTCCGATAGAACTTGGCAACAATACATCCAACTCCAACCTCCGCATCTGCTCAACCAAATCACTCTGCTGAGTCAGGAACATAGCTGCCAGTCTCCTGCTCAAAGCATATGGCACCAAGTTCACTCTACCAGGATGATATTGCAAACTGATATCATAATCGGCCATAAGTTCCAACCAATGCCTTTGCCTCATGTTCAACTCCTTCTGGGTGAAGACATACTTGAGACTTTTGTGGTCTGTAAAGATCTCCACTCGGTCCTCAAGCAAATAATATCTCCACAGCTTCAAAGCAAAGATCATTGTCACTAACTCCAAGTCATGAGTCGGATAGTTCTTCTCATGCGGCCTCAACTGCCTCGATGCATAAGCAACAACTCGGTCCTTCTGCATCAGCATTACTCCAAGACCTTTACCCGAAGCATCACAGTGAACTACAAATCTGTCTGAACCATCTGGAATAGTCAACACGCACTGACGTTAACCTGCTCTTCAACTCAGCAAAAGCCTCACTACAAGCCTCAGACCAACAGAACTTCTGATCCTTCCTAGTCAGCTTAGTCAATGGTCCTACTATCTTCGAAAAATCTTGGACGAATTTCCGATAATAGCTAGCTAGACCAAGAAAACTCCGCACCTCTAAAACTGACTTGGGAACTGGCCAATCCTTCACAGCCTCAACCATGGATGGATCCACAGAAATACCATTGCCCGAGATAATGTGCCCCAAGAAAGTGACCGTGTCGAGCCAAAACTCACACTTGCTGAGTTTCCATAGAGTTGATTCTCCCTCAAAGTATGCAGAACCACCCTAAGATGCTCAGCATGATCTTCCCAATTTCGAGAATATACCAGAATTTCATGAATGAAGACCACCACAAAAATCAATCCAAGAACTGGGAAAAACCCCTGTTCATAAGACTCATGCATACAGCAGGCACGTTCGTGACCCTGAACGGCATCGCAAGATACTCATAGTGCCCATATCTAGTCTTGAATACAGTCTTCTATACATCAGTCGCCTTCACTTTGACCTGATGATACCCAGGACGAAGATCCAACTTCGAGAAAACAGCAGCTCCACTCAACTGATCAAATAAGTCATCGATCCTGGGCAACAGATACCAGTTCTTCACAGTACCACTGTTCAGTTCTCGATAATCCATGCACAGTCGATGACCACCATCCTTCTTGTTGACAAAAAGGACAGGAGCACCCCAAGGCAAAACACTGGGTCGGATGAAACCCAAATCCAGCAACTCCTGAATTGGCACCTTAGGCTCTGCTAACTCAACCGGTGCCATCCTGTAGGGACTCTTTGATATCGGCGCCGTACCAGGCTAAACTTCAATACCGAACTCTACATTCCTATTAGGGAGTAAGCAAGGCAACTCCTCTGGAAAAACATCCAGGAAATCCCGCACTACCAGAGGCACAGCCTCATAGCCTGAAGGAAATTCCATCGCACAAACCTCCTGATCAACTGCAGTCTGAGTTCGGCCAAGGAACATCTCCCCAGCATGGAACTCAAATTCTGTGCGATCTGGAATCCGAAACACCACTTTCTTAGCATGGCAATCAACAATGGCATGGGACTCACCCAACCAATCCATACCAAGAATGAAATCAAATCCTGAATTCCCAATTACAAACAGGTCAGCCTTGAAATCTGCACCGCCAATAACCACAGGACACAGCCTGCACTCCCGGGAACAAATGACACCACTACCACCTGTCACAATGTTCCAAGCCTCTGGCATAATGCTGCACTCCAACCGATGGCAAGCCACGAACTGAGTGATTTGCCCCGGAATCAAAAAGAATATCAGCAGGAAAAGAGAAAACAAGGACAACACCTACGATAAAATCAAAAAGACAAGGAAAAAAAAGAATAGATGAACAGGGGTGAGGAAAACAGAATGCAAAAAGATAACATAAAAAAATAATGCAAAAGAAATGGAAGAAGCAAAAAAGAACAACAAAAACAACAAAACAATCAAAGCAAAATATACCTACAACAATACCTTCTGTTGTCTCAGCATCAGCAGCAGTCAGGTTGAAAGTCTGGGCTCTCCTGGGGGTTGCAGTTTTCTGACCTAAAATTTGGTGCTGAGGGGGAAGCGGTGGCCTGACTGGACCATGAGCTGGGGCTACCTGCTGCACTGGACCCCCAGCTAGAAGAGCCATCCACTGCTGCGGGCAGTCCCGCACCGAATGGTCAGTAGCACCACATCTGAAGCATCGGCGACTGGCGCACCAATAGTTCCTGCGATCATGCCCAGCCATCTGGCAATAGTCACAGAAACTAGTTCCCCGAGAACCAGTAGAAGAGTAGGGAGCTACCCTGACAGGATGGGCTGGAACAGGCCTCTGAATAGGCCTACCAGAAGGCCTAGCAACAACAGAGTGCAGAATAGTTCACTGGGGAGGAGCCAGTCCACCACAAGCCTGCTCCTGAGCTCGATCTGCCTCAAGAGCCTCAGCATAAGTACGCAAGCGAAGGGAGATGAGCTGCACCCGAATCTCTCTCTCAAGTCCCAATGTGAATTTACGAGCTCTGTCCTCTTCGTTTGCCACAAGAACGGCTGCGAAGTGGCTAAGTCTTATAAATTCAACTGCATACTCATCCATAGACTTGGAGCCCTGTTGTCAAGAAAATGTTACAACATTGTATGGACAATATGTAACAAAATTCCAAAATAAAATAACGACCAACCTGTTTCAGGGCCAAGAACTATTGCTTCATTTCCACTCGAGTGCTGCTAGGGAAGAACTTCTCCAAGAAGCTCCTAGTGAACGTGGCCCATGTAATCGGTCGCTCGAGCCTTTCGGACTCAGACCTCCACCAAATATGAGCCACATCCATCAACTGGATGGCCACCACATCCACTCTATCAGCATCGGCAACTCTTGCCACCAAAAGCAACTGCTCAGTCCGGATCAACCATTGTTCTGCCTCCAAAGGCATCCCAGTGCCGAAAAATCTTTCTGGATGCAGCCTCATAAAATCTGTGACTGTACCCAGACGGGGAGGGAGAGCTGCCTGCATAGGCACAGCGGGAGGCAGAACCCGAGCAGCTTCCAATGTAGCCATCACCAAGTCACTGTTGCTTTGCTATATATTGATTAACTGTTCCAACACATTGGTAACGGCCTCAAGCCCGGGCTGAACATCCTGGGGATGAGAAGTAGAACTTCTACGAGCCATGGTCTGCATAGGATAAAAAATAATTAGCATCCATATCAAAGATGATTATAATTCATTTATTTATGCATGGTCTGTGTACTAATGAGCCAATCCCAGGTCGAGCCAAGTTGTCTAATATATCAGTCAAACTAATACATTGGCCAAACCTGGGCTCTGATACCACTAAAACCCTTGTTACCCCCGCTTCCCAAAAAGAGAACACAGAATACGGATACGTGACTAAGTTCAGCAAATGATTTTCATCATCCATAAGCTGTTAGGATCTTTATAACATTTCACAGGAATAATCAGAGTAGGAAGCAGGAGAAGTCAACTACACATGCATATAAGAACCAATATACCAATAAGAATTTACTTGAAACAAAATATAATAATCTCAATTAAATCAGATCTGAACAAGTCAAAAATCCTGGATCACATTGCCCAATACAAAATAATCAAGTAGCAGATACAATTATTCAAATAAGCAACAGAAAATAATAATAATAATAATAGCAAAACTCCAGCATCTAGAATCTCATATCACCTACTCCATCGGGCTGCTGATCTCCATAATCTGCAATTTGATAAATTGCAGGAAGAGGAAAAAGAAAACAAACTCTCGTCAATGCATGTTACGAGCCGCTTGTAGTGCAGGCACAAGTACAGAGAAAAATAAACAAGTATGGAGTAACAGTGGAAAACAACATAGCATGGAATAGGCATGTCAACAAAACAGGATAGCTAACATGAATCAGGAAACAAAATCAAGTAACATGGTATACTAACAGGTACAGGTGATATGTAACAGATGTCAAGTGTCAGATAGTATGCAAACAGATATACAGATAATAGATGTCTAGTGTCAGGTGGTATGCAGGCAGATATACAGATAACAGATGTCCAGTAGCATGTAACAGTCAAACAGATAACAGATACAGGTAAACAGGTAACAGATGTCATGTTATTACAGGTCCTATGTTATTACTATCTAGGTAGCACTTCATGCATTCTAAACTTTTACCACATGGTTGCTACATTCAAACAAATTACGTTTAGATTTCGTAGGGAATTCTATAGAGTTGTGTACTCAAAATATCAGACAGACAGATATCAGATGCAGATCCAGACAGACAGATAGAACCTACAGGTTCTCTTCTGAGTACGCCTTCCTATAGGAAAGTGTGCAGTCAGGGTAATCAGAAAGACAGAGTCATGTATCATGTAGTCATGTACACATAGCAAATAATCCTGTGGGTAACATGGGCCCCCTTCTAAGTACACATTTCTATATTATCCACTACTAGATCTTTTCCTTAACCCCGGCTTAGTTATTTTATTATTGTTATCAGACATGCATGTATGTGTCACAAACAGAGCAAGAATAGCATGGCATAGACAAGTAACAGGTTCAGATTGAAAGATAAACATGTACAGGTGAAAGATATAAAAGGATAGAACAATGACAATTCTAGTTCAAGACAGCAAGACAGTACTGCACTAAATCTGGAATTCCCGTTGTGACAAAAAGGCAAATCTGGATCTGTCAGAAAATCTAGAAAAAAGACTCTCGGCCGAATCCAGCAAATATATATAATTCATATGGTATTTCACAAAAATAAGTCTCAAAACAATATATAAGTCATTTGTATCCAGAAAACGTGTTCAGCCAGAAATCAGAAGTTTGTATTCAAAATCAAGAAAATATCATAAAAACTCACTAATAAAATCCACGAAAAATCAGGGGTATTCCCTAGTATGTTTAGTAACAGAAAATAAAGTTTCATAATTTTCCAAAATACATAGACTAGTCGAGTAAAATCAGAAAGCAACAAGATATGGTAGTTTTGTAAATTTGGAATCATAAACACTGCAGTACTAAATCAGCAATATCTCTCAAAATATAAATCGAAATTCAGATCCTTCCAAAGGGTGATAAAATAGATACAGTAGGCTATAATTCATATTCACAAAATTTTTATAGAAAGCAAATAGAATCAGGTTGAAATTATGTATCTTTACTGAACAGTATGAAAATTCTGCAAGTATAATAGTTGTTTGCAAGCATAGAATAGTATATAAAAGTTATCAGTTAAATCCAAAAAAATTCGGGGTTAATCCCAATCAAGTCTAATTGTAACCATCAGAATATTGGATCAAAATATTATCT
Source organism: Hemerocallis citrina (assembly GCA_017893485.1). NCBI lineage: Eukaryota > Viridiplantae > Streptophyta > Magnoliopsida > Asparagales > Asphodelaceae > Hemerocallis > Hemerocallis citrina. The sequence continues at coordinate 284,532,480 of CM030358.1, forward strand.
TTAGAATTAGTAGAAAAATAAATAGTCACACAGAATTCATATAAAACCAGATCTGGAATTTTTAAACACATCTGTAGTAAAATAGTCATAACTCGCAACTCATAAATCGAAACTGAGATTTGTCAGAAAATCTGGAAAGTAGACAGAATTCTATATAATTCATATTCACAAATAATTTTCATATACTGACCTTAATAGGATCTAAAATATTGATAAAAAACGGGAAACCGGTAAAACAGAAAATATCATTCATGCACAAAATCAACTAGTTCATATGAAACTCATCCAAAACATAACCAAACGTGAAATAGGGTATACTAGATGTCCAAGCAACATGGTATATGGTATTTTACAAGTCTACATCAAGTATCCTACAAATAACACAACCAAGCACACGATATTATACGAACAACATGCATGTATACAACAAAAAGTAGTCATCCCTAAGTTATTTCATGTTATGTGTGTGATGAGGCAACTACGGGCGAGTCAACACAATAGAGACAATGTATAATAGGAGTTTTGCACAAAAATTGTCTCTAGAATATAACTACACTACAGGCGGTATTTAGTACTTGTATTACACAAAAAAAAGAATACATGTTACTTGCCTTATTGATGACGATAGAAATAATAAAGCAAGAGCAAGAATAACGGGAATAGATCCCTGGGCAACGAACTCAAACACAAACAAATCACGAACCACAATAACGAGCACAAGAACACCACGAAACCAAACACGCACACAAAGAGAGAGCGAGGGACGAACAGGGTGACGAAGGGACACCGGGGCTGAGGCACGGGCTGTCGCTGCACTGGTTGTGCGACAGGAGGATGATGGCGCTGCAGCAGCATGACAAGGAGGAGAGGGATGGCTTGGCGGTGCTAGGGAGGAGCCCAAGGAGATGGGGACTGCACCGAGGTCGAGGTCTGCACTGGTTGCAGAGGGAGCAAGGACGAAGCAGGGAGGAGGGTGGAGAGGAGGAGAGCGGGAGCAGGGAAAGAGCGGTTGAGGGCAAGGAGCGGGAGATATGCACAGGGGAGGCTCGGGAGTTGGGTAAACAGGAGGTAGAGGAAGGCGGCTGGTAGGGAGGAAGATGAACAAGTGCATGGGTTAATATAGGGAGTAAAAATATTAGGGTTTAGAGTATGTAGGAGGTGACGGCTGGGCAGTATAGGGGTGATCGGGTTTTGGGTAGGGTGGAATAGGGTAACGAGTTGGGTTTTTTATTTTTAAAGGGTTTAGGTTTTAAGAATACGATATTAATGGGTTTGGGGTGTGAAAAGTAATTGGATCCAAAGAGTGGGTATAGGGTTTTAGGGGACTTTTAATGGCTATTGGGTTATTAAAGTTCCAAAAATCAAAGTTGAACAAAATGAACCAAATAATAAAAATAGGATATGAATAATTTAACAATGAGGATCAAAATAAAAGCTCGATCAAACAGGGACGAACAAACAAGAGACAATGGAATCAAGAACTCAAATAAAAGACGATAAAAACAATAAAATGAATATATTGAAAAATAAGATCCAATATACGGTCCAAAAAGAGATACAAGCTGAATCAAATGCATGGGAAAAGAAAAGTTCACTCAAAATACAGAAAATAAAAAACAGGAGTTCCACACTTTTCTTTTATGTATAATCACATGACTGTCACAAATTGTGTAAGGAATATTGAAATTCAATAATCCTAAAGTAAATAAGTATGCTTAATCTTGCTTTATAAGATATTGTCTATCCTATAAAAAAAAAATCAATGCTTCAGCATAATAAACAACTCCAAAGTGTAATGGTAAACCTAATTGAAATCCTTTTTTTTTTCTTCAAATCTATATAAAATAAAAGATAAATTTGTATCCCTTTTCCAAACTTGAATATCACATTGTCCTCAATGGGAAAGGATAAAGAAAAATCAAAAAGAATGCAAAAGTTCAGAATTTCTAAACTAATTCGTGTGAAAATTCTGCACGTACGACGTTCAGTGTTTCAGCGATATCTGGAGCTGTAGGTGTCCAAATGGCCTGATTCTTTTTGTTCTGGAAAGCTAAGACAATTTCCTACAATTTCTCTTTGAATCACTTCTCCATATTCTGACTCAATCCTGCTCAAAACAGCTATCAATTTAGGTGTAGAAAACAGCTCCGACCGACAACTTCCAAATTTATGCAATCCTACAAAATAAAATCAGAAATTAAAATTAAAATAAACTAAAAGAAAAATCAAATCTAAATGCAGTAAAAGAAAACATGGGTTGCCTCCCAAGAAGCACTAAGTTTAAAGTCTTCAGCCAGACTTGATAGTGAGATGGTTATGTGATGCCAAGATCCAACAACATACGAGCCTCTTTTCCAAAAATTCTCTTCATATGTGGATTAGATTTTTTCTGTGCATCCTTCAAGCTTGATGGTAGCGGCTCGAATTTCATTCGTTTCTTTCTTGAAGATGGGGTCTTTGATATCCCCACATCCTTGACTGTCAGCTGAGAAGAAAAATTAATAGATGGTGCAACATCCAAAAATGCATAACATATTTCAAAATCTTTCTTTCTCATATTCAAGAGTTGTTGAATTTGTTGGACATATTTTTACAGGTAACTTTTCCACTTCAGCACTATGTTTCTCGCCCGCAATTAAATCAGTTTTACTTACTTGAAAACACGACTGTTCTTCATAAGAAAACTTTATGGATTTAAAAACATCAAATGTTACCTGCTCATGCTACGTTTGTTCCTCCATAATTTGCTCGATTTTACTTTGCTTTTCAACCACATTTTGTTCAGCAAATTCTTCTTGTGGCTGCTCAATTGTTCTCCTGCTTCTAAGTGTTATTGCTTTGACATGCTCCTCGGGATTAGTCACTGTGTTACTGGGTAAGGTTCCTGTTGTCTTCTTTTAAGAATATTTGAAAGTTGACCGATTTAAACATCAAGATTGCGAATTGAAGCTGAAATTGAAATTGCAACATTTTGGATTGCCAAATATGTCTTCTACATCTATTGCTCTGTCTTCTGCATGTGTTGCATGAACATTTCTTCGAGTGTCAGCTTCTTTTCATGGTGCTGAAAATTCTGAGGTGGTCTAATTGCTCCTCCTTGATCGTTGTTCTAAGAAAAGTTGGTTTGATATCTCCAACCTGGATTGTATGTGTTTGCATAAGGATTGTTTTGTAACACCCCGCAAAATTGGAAATTACAATTTTGCCCCTGGGTGTTATGCACGTATATTTTATAATGTGTTTCACTACATATTTTGGATTCATACTATTTATACATTTTCCGTATTGATTTCAGTCAACTAAAATATAATATTTCAATCCCTGGGATTTACGTGCTTTTACGTGTTTTGATGCACGTGTTTCCACCACTACGTATAATATTTTCTATAGGTTTAAATTATTTATTTTTATGTATTTAAATCTATTTTATAAAACGAAAATTTATTTTCCCCTTGTTTTTGATTAAAATGCATTTTTCAATTTTTTCTGCACGTATGGTGCACGTGCAAATTTTTATTCTCATTTTGCTACTCTCATTTTACTATTTTTAGCATGCATTAGTTTTATTTAGCCTTTCTTTTGATCCATGGACCTATAAACTAAAATGTAGCCCATTAGGAGAGGAGCCCACTAGATAATTAAATAAATTAATTAGTAATGAGCCCATGTAGCAAGCCCATTATTAAAATCACATTTTTTAGTTAAACATGTACTAATACATGACAAGTTACAATATTAGTACACACTTTTGAGTTATAGAAATGTGTTCATGTTTGTTTGTGCATGTATGCATGCACACACAAATGTATTTGGACCATTTTGTGGGCTAGGGGAGGGGATTAATGGAGTGGTTAAATTCATGGAGAGTGGGGAGATGAGAGGTTGGGAGTTTTAGGAGTTAAAAATATGAAGAGGTGAGAATTAAAAAGAGAATTAAAATGAGAAGTTATTAGGTGGGAGATTTTGCAATATAGTCCCTAGCATTGTCCTATAAATTGCAACCCATTTCTCATTCTTTTTCACACCAAAAATAAAATAAACAAGAGAAAGAAAAGAGAAAGAAAAGAGGGTAAGAAAAAGAAAGAGAGTTATTGTGCTTGGAGGATCTCTTGCTTGGAGCATTTGCTAGGAGGAGAAGAGAACTAGGAGTTGCTAGGAGCAAGAAGAAGCCATTCATTTGTAGTTTTCAACTTTCAAACAAAAGGTGGGTTCTCATGCTTTCTAATTTAGAACTATGCATGCTAGTGACAAAATATGAGCATTTTGTTTTGATATGTAGTTAAGATTTCATGTTAGTGTTACATGCTATGAATGAAAACAATATTGTTATGATTAAACAAATAATAGGAGATTTTGACTAAAGAGCTAATACCATAGATCATGTTAGAATGCTTGTAAAATGTTATGCATGTTAAAAATGTATTCTTTTGTATGGGAAATTTGTTGAAAAATGTTGTTTTATGTTCTAGGGTCATGAATAAGAAAGAAAGATTAATATTGTGTTAGTGGTTGATTTTGTAGTACAAACATGCTAATTTTGATAAATAAAGTAAAATGTGATGGGATATATATATTGTGTTTATGAATGGTAGAAATATTGTTATGACTAAGAGAACAATTTTCCATCACGATAGTTAAAAATAATAAAATGAATTACTGTCACAAACCATACTAGTACTCATGATTGTAATTGTCGAAATGTATAATTTGTAGGAAGATTGTTGAGACTTCTTAATGAGTTTAAATGCAAATTAAATTTGGGAAAAAAATTCTAATACTCTTATAAAATGAAATAGAATATAGTAAAAATAGTTGTAGAAATTTTTCAAGTATATTTGAGAAGTAAAAAAGATATTTGAAGATAGAATGAAATTTTGTTCTTAAGTTAATTATTTTTAAGAATATGAATTTTTTTTATAAAAAAAAGACTTTGATGTGAGAATTAGTTTCTCTTGTTGAGATTATGCAATTATGATGAATGTGAAATTCTGGATTTCAATGTGTACTCAAATTGTTAATGAGTTTAAATTAGATGAATGCATGAATAGAATTCTTGTTGGAAAGAATTGAGAATAAGTGAATTATGAATAGAACATTGATTAAGTTGTGAATTATTTGTATTTGATTAATTGGAGAGACTTCATGAGTTTAAAATTTGCAAATGAAATTGCTATTGTTGTTGATTCATGAATGGACTAAAAGAGAATTATGATTGATGCCAAATGAGATATAGATCAAATTGTGGATGGCTAGAGACATGGAAATATCTAAGTGAAGACATGATAATGAAAAGGGTAAAAAGAAAATAATTTCCGAAACTGATCCACCGTGAAAAATATTTACCCGACTGGTCCACTTTTGAAAATATTTACCAAAGTTAGTCCATTATTATATTTTCCGAAACTGAGTAATTTTAACATTAGTATTGACTTCAAAATTCTATTATAGACCTTTATTTTATTAAGAAGAGTAAAGTAGTAGTTTGTGAAGTGATTTTTCTTGAAGAAAATTATACTCTTATTTGTGTAAAGAATGTTTTAAAGTGAGTTGAGATATTGTGAGAGTTTGAATTTGTTGATAAAATTTCATGTGATGAAGTTGCGTACTTGAAAGAAAATATTTTGCTTATAAAGATTTTGAATGAATAAGTTGATTATGAATATGTGCCTAAGTTGTTAAAAAGAATGATAATGGATGAAAATTTTGTTCATGAAAAAGGATTATTTGTTTTTATGGGAAATTATGAATGAATGAATGAATCATGGGTAATGCAAAAATGAGACATTGATTAGATTATGGATAAGTTAGAGATATGAATATAATAAGTTTAAGATATGATTATTAAGGGGTATGTGTACCCATGTTTCATGTGCATGAAAGATTATGATTAAGAATTAGTAAGACTTCGGTTACCGGCAAAAATGAAAGAAAGGATTGATATGATTTTGAGATATTGCCGTGGGGCGATCTCATATTTGTTGATTAAGTCCGGTAGGAGGTAAAACTAATTCTATGAGTGGAAATTATTCATGTCTTGAACTTAAGAATAATTAGGCACTTAAGTGAAGATGTGATAAACTTGTGCAAACGTAAATGGGTGCTTCTATATAGTCGGCGGTGGATCTCCGTGGCTATAGACCCAGTTGGTGGACTGTGGTTGCCCCATAGGAGATGGACTGTATTTTATCCGGGACTTAGGGTAGTCGACGGATGTTTACCATACTCCAAAGAATATGTATATACTGGGGCTAGAAGGGCATTTACGGGATTATCATCACGATATAATAGCCAGGGAGGCTGGAATCTGTTAATATAAGCCAGGGAGGCTAGCCAGGGAGGCTGAGATCCGTATCTGTGAAATAACTCTAAAACTTGTTTTATTACTGGGTAGTCTCATGGCGAGGGATCGAACCCTTTAATGTGGAGTACGTAGGCGCTTGCCCTCAGACCTATGTAGTATGAGATGCATAGAATCTGAACAAGTGTGCATTAGTGTCATCCTAGTATAGAAATGTGTGCATTAGGCATTAAGGCATGACATACACTTATGTTTAGAATAATCACCTTTGACACTTTACTTGTTCATTCAATCTTTTTGTTGATTTGTTAAAGTATGAGATCGTTATACTATTCCCGGCATAGAGAGGATAGCCGTGTATAACATTTCGTCAGTTCTAAGTAACTGACGAGCCCACAGATTAACATGCAGGTAATGGACTATTCGCGAAGCTATAAAATGGATATGCTGGAGCTGTGTTATTTTAAAGATGTTGTAAATGTTTTATTGTAGATTTCATTCTTCCGTTGTGTAAAATCAAGTTGTAATTGAACTCTGATGTATTAGTGAAAAAGTTTTAAATTTTCCTTGTAAAATTGTACGAAGTGAAGTAAAGATCCTGTGAAATCCCGAGTTTATCCTTGTTTGAAATTCGGGGTGTTACATGTTTTGCCTTTGAAAGACACAAAATTTGCTTGTTCGGCATTTGTTGGAGCAAAAGGGTTCCCAACTTGGGAATCTGTACTGAATGATTTCCTGCACAAAGATCACAAATAACATTAGTATGAATAGATTGACATTCATATCAGCTAATTTTTTAGATAAAATATCAATTTGTGCAGTTAAAGTAGTAATAGGATCAAGTTCAAAAACTCCAGCCACTTTTCTTGGCATTGTACTCTCTGAAGACCACTAGTAATTATTAGATGCCATCTCTCCTAAAAGCTCATTAGCTGCTTCATGAGTTTTTCTCATAAGTGCACCTCCAGCTGCTGCGTCCACTATAGATCGATTTGTAACTCCCAAACCATTATAGAATATTTGAATTTGCAGCCGTTTTGGTAGTTCATGGTGATGACACTTTCTCAATAACTCTTTGTACCTCTCACATGCATCATATAGAGACTCGGTCTCAAATTGAATGAAGGTGGTAATATCATTCCTTAGCTTCGCTGTCTTTGCCGACGAAAAACACTTAGCCAAAACTTTTTGTGCAAGTCCCTCCCAAGTAGTAATACTACCGAGTGGTGGAAAATTTAGTCAAGTCTTCGCCTTATTTCTTAGTGAAAAGGAAAGAGTCTCAATCGAATTGCATCATCTGATACTCCGCTGTGCTTGAAAGTATCACAAATTTCTAGAAAGTTTGCAATGTGAACATAAGGATCCTCGTGCGATAGTCCCCAAAATTGAACAGTCTGTTGAATCATCTGAATAATTGCTGGTTTAATTTCAAAGTTGTTTGCTTCAATTACAGTCCTCTTTATGCTTGATGTTGCTCCATGAATTGAGGGCATAACATAATCTCTTAAGGCTTTATTTTCATCGTTCGCCATTATAATGTACTTGTATAGCCTGAAATATAAGTATTAGAAAAAATAGGAAAACTAAAAAATAAATAAAAATAAAAGTAAGTCAAAACAAAATAAAAAGGTAAAATAATAATCAAACGAAAGAATTAAAAAAAATTCCAAACTAGTAATAATCTAGCAATTTTCATTATCAATAAAAGAATAACTAGTCCCCGACAACGGTGCCAAAAACTTGAAGTGAATTTTTTGCAAGTGTACAAAATCGCAACAAGTAGTATAGTTAAGTGAAAAGAGTGTCGAATCCACAAGGACTAATTATTTTAATGAGTACCAAAATTACTAGATTAACTACTATTTGGAAAATCGAAATTCAATAAAAAAAAGCAACTAAATTAAATTAACCTAAAGAACTAACTAAATTAATTAAAATGAGCGGAATCTGAAATTTTGTTGTTTATTAATTGCAAAATTAATTCTAGGACTTTTGATTTTACCTAGTTAATCTCACACAATTTATAATTCCATGTGAATAAAAAGATCATTTTTCCAAGTTATAGACCAAAATTCTCTAAGTATTCAATGCTTTCTCTCAAACAACATCAAAAATATCCCCGACTAACAGTTTGTCATATCTCTATGCAAATTTAATTAATTGAAGACTCATTAAGTTCTATGGATTTCTTTATAGTCACATCAATCGCGGTAAATAATCTCTAATTTCGCTCAATCAATGGTGTTTAATTCTATAGTTCTAAATCACAAATTACCTCTCGGTCTCTCCATAATCCAATAAATCATACAAAAGTTGATCAAACAATTGTAAGCATTAAGAACAAAAATCAAACACACAACCATAGAAAAATAGAAAAATAATATGGAATTAAAATTGTGTTCTCAAAACTAGGCTGCATCAAAGCCATAAAAAAATAAATTTAGTTCATAATTAATTTGCAATTAACAAATACTAACTTGGATTGCATGATGAAATTAGACAAAGAGAAAATAGATACAGGAAGAACTGTTCTGTAAAAAAAATTGCAAACCGAGATGCCTCGATTTGCGTGCTGAAACAAACAGACCACTTCTCTTTCTCTCTCTCTTCTCTGTCCCTTTTCTGTTTTGAACACCGCGCACGCTGACGTCACGCCCCAGCCTATCTTTCTTTTTTTTTTCTTCCAATACCAGCAGCCAAAACCACAGCACGTACCTCCTTAAGTTCACGTTTTCGTCTTTTGTACACACCCAGCCGCCCTCCTTTAGATGAAAGTCAATCTCTAGATATATAGAGAGGATAGAAATCAGTAGGGTTTGGTTTTTAATAAAATTAGAATTAAGATTACTTACTAATTAATTATTTAAATCACATAATAATATATTTAGATTATAACTAATCATTTACTAATTATATCCACTAATTAAATTTCACCCCTGTTGATTTATTTATTTGTTAATATTTTATTCCACAATTTCAATCCACCCCTTAGTTGCCCATAATATATTTTTATTAATTCTTCAAAGATTCAATTTGTAAAAACATGTATTTGAGTGCTCAAATTTTCGAGAAATCTTGACATAAAATAAATTTGAATTTAAAAAATCTTTATCCTTGTTTCTTCTTTGATTTTTTACCAAAATTCATATATTTTTGCACTTATAAATCTCATTCCTACAAAATCAAACAAATAAATAAAAATAAGTAGAAATAAGATAAATTTCAAAGAAATCAACGAGAACTCGCAATTTTGATACATAAAAGAGTACTAAAATTTATGTATAAATTCAACTGATCAAAGGATTCGGCCGCTAAATGGGAAGGAGATTGAGAGGGATGAAATGTCTGATTGGGAATACATCAACAGAAACACTATAATCTTCAAGAATAGCATCCCGGATCACACGTACCCTTCTTCATATGCATTTGGTGAGTTCATCAAAATCCTTTTGGTTTTTATTGAAATGAATTAGTAGGTTCTTCAAGTCCTTCATGATATTAGAATGAATGGAGTGCCTATTGCGTTTGCTAATTACAGGAATAATGTTGCATTTGTTGTACATATTGGAGAATTTTAATGTGCACATTAATATAAATTTTAAGATAAATATTTCTTTTGTCTAGAATCTTCTCTGCATATGTTTTGAATTATTTCAATTCTGAAACACTCTCCTTTAGTTTTGTTTTTCATCACTACACGGTGAGGCCCAAAAGACCTCAATGTTGGGTTTATATCTTGCATACTAAATTCGATATGGAGAGAATAGGGCAAGTGAGAAAAGGTTCGAAGTAAAGATGGAGGTGATTGAGTTGTTGTTTACTATATAGTCTAGAAGTTGACGGTCGACAGCTATTATTACAATTGATTGCAACCTGGTGGATTGGGCTCTACTTCTTGTAGAGTCGACTACTCTTTTGAGCAGCTGACCAATAATGGCAGTAACGACTATTAGACCTGGTTATTTGGGGATCTGTTGGTGTCACGCCCCGCTTCCCAAAAATACGGAACACAAACGCGTGACATTAGCCCAGCGAATAACTTGCATAATCCGTAATCTGTTACTAATTCAACTCAACAATATAAACAAGAAAGCAATACAACCGCACATGCATATATGAATAATCACGTGAACAACAAAATGAATTGAAACATGAAATAACAATAAGATAACCAGATCTGGAAAAAGCAATTCTGGGTCAAATGCACACAATACAATAAAATAACAATATTTAATGTATTAGGTCTCCATAACATAAATGATAAATAAAATAAGCGGTGATGCTATCAATCCCTTCACCAGTATTGTTCTCCCAATCCATCAAGCAATTCTCCTTGATTACCTGTTAGTTGTTCATCTAAAAAGAGAGAATAATATGTCCTTAGAACAAGTCATGGACAGTAAGTAAAGGAAAGCAGTGAAACAATGGCAATAACGATATAACAATGAATTCAATAAAATAATAGGATCGATAGCAATGAATAGTGGCAAAACGATAACGATACAATATGTAATAACGATTATCAATAACAATAACAATAAACGATAACAATAACGGTAAACAATAATGATAACAATGTTCAATAGCGATGAAAATATGTAATGATGATGCGATGACATTCTTAAGTCTATTATTCAATTTAGTCATAACTAATGCATGTATTACTACGTCCCATAAGGTTGATGCATACAAACACTTTCATTTAGACCTAAGTGGTGTACTCTATAGATCATGTACTCCGCAACGATAACTATTATTGACTAATCACGATTCACTCTTTGATGTACGATACGATAATTTGGCAATGATATGATACACGATAGGTTGGGTTACCGTTGTAAGCCACAATCAATCGATAAAACACTAGCCGATAACACTATTTAGGGAAGCACCAGCCCCTCCTTCGAGTACAGTCTCTACATAGTCCACTACTTAAATCAACCTTAAACCCCGGATTGATTAAACAATTCTTTATTCAATTAATATGCAATAACGATTGGCAATATTACGATACCAATAGGGAACAATATGGACAATAATATCAATGGGAAACGATGAGACGATCAATAGGGAACACCAGAACGATAAAAATACAACACTAAGATCATGCAATGCAATTCATATAATTCAATACATCAAATACAACAATATAGATTCGATTATATTATCAAATTTGGGAACTCAATTCTGGACACCAGTAGGTTACTGTACTAAAATCGGATTTTCTGCTGCTACAGAAAAGCAAATGTGGATCGGTCGGAAGTTTCATAAAGTATCATTCCTCCCGGTTCTAACGCATATTTAAAGTCAAAGTTCTGATAACAGTAGATAGGTTAATTACAGGGTTCTTTACAGATTATTAATTCTGGCTAGTTATCGATGTTAATTAGTTACAGTTATAAAATCAGTAAATATTCACTTTAAAAATTAGTAAAAATAATTATCATGATCCTAAGCATGTTAACTATAAATCTGAAATTTATCATGACAATATTTGATCATTAGTTCATCTATTTAATCAGTTTAACATAGTACAGTCATGAATCAGGAAATTCTGGGAATAAAATGTAGCAGTAGTAAAATTATCATATCTCATGCAATATAAGTCAGAAATCAATAATTTTTAGTGTTATGAAAACTAAAAACATAGGGCAACATTTTATATTTACAAATGTTCATGATTCAGTGTCAATAGATGGGTCGAAAAGATCATACAAATTTTAGACAGACACTAAAAATTCTGGATTAACATATTTCCTGATATAAAAGTGATCTAGGGTTATAGTTATCAATTCAATTAGTCGATTATCTTAGATTAACATGGTAAACATGATGACAAGGAGATCACAGCAAAGTAACACAACTATGCATCAATCTAATGCTAAACAATACATCAAATCAATGGTTCAATCAATAGCAATGTAAGATATAACTCTACAATAGTTTTTCGATGGGATGACATGCATGAATAATTCCTAATATCAAAAGATCTACATGAAATGCATGAAGGACATGATCTTTAGAGTCAAATATCGTCACGAAGTTAAGAATAAGGAGATTAGCTTGTGTAAATCCTCTACATTCCCAACGAGGAACAAGACAATAACAATATACGATGAATACAATGGGATCTACTTGCGAGAATTTCAATAAATATTCTTGAACATACACATAATGAAAGATTCAAGAAAGAGATGGTGACTTGCCTTTAGATGGTTATCCAGTAGTTGATAGAATAATGGATTTAGGATCCTGGGGCGACACGTGCACACTACGTGTACAAGACACATCATAGCAACACAGCAAGAGGGAAAGGCAGCAACAACGGGATCGATAAACAGTGAACAGCAAGAGGGCTTCGGCTTGGCTTTGACTTCGACGGCTGCAGCAGTGGCGGGGGTCGCCGACAGTGGGCTGCGGCAACTCAGAGGAAAATAGGGGGTGCAGCTTCGGGGTTCGGTGGAGGACAGTCGACGGGATCGACGAGGGTTCACAGGGCGGCAGTGAGGTGCTGGTCACGGCAGGAAGGAAGGACAGGGATGGGCAGTACTGGGGTTCTTCGGTGATGGGGAGAAGGGAGCTGTCGAGGGGGTTGCACAGCCGTGGTCAAAGGGAACAGACGACGGGGCAATGGGTTCTGTGGAGTGAGGCAAGTGGCGAGGTCGAGCAGTCGGCAGGGGTTGAGGAGCAGGATAGGGGATGAGGTCGATGAGCGGGATGGGGATCAGGATGCAGGAAAAACTCAGAGGAGGAGGAAGAAGGGTGATGTTGAAGGTGACGGCTGGGTATTAGGTTAGATGATTAGGGTAGGGTTTAGGGTTAATTAAGAGGGTGTATATATAGAATTAAGTTGGGTTAATGGGTAGTGGGTTTAGGATCCAATAAGAAAGGTTTTAGGTCAATCCAAGTTAACAATTGGGCTTGGAATAAAATCAAATAAAAGGTTAATAATATTAATGGGCCAAAGGTGAATATGAACAAAGATAAATATACTGATGATTAGGGTAGGGATTAGGGTTAATTATGAGGGTGTATATATAGAATTAAGTTGGGTTAATGGGTAGTGGGTTTAGGATCCATTAAGAAAGGTTTTAGGTCAATCCAAGTTAACAATTGGGCTTGGAATAAAATCAAATAAAAGGTTAATAATATTAATGGGCCAAAGGTGAATATGAACAAAGATAAATATACTCATGGACTAGGGAATAATCACGAATCAAATGGATAGATAATTATCAACCCAAAATAGTAATGGGAAATAAAAGAGAAGGAAGTTTCGTGGGATTCAAATTTCAAATTGAGAAATAAGATTCGAACAACATCTTGAAATCAAACGATAGTTCATGAATAATATTAGAACTAATATTATTCGATAATAAATGAACAAAATGAAGTGTTATTGAATTACAAAGGAGATTACAATGGAGATAAATAAAAAGGGAAAAATCGATAACGAGAGTTACAGTTGGAACCCATTTTGTTCTCCAAGTTAAATTGTACAGCTCCTATCGTATGGCTTTCCCTTCAGGGTATATCAGGACAGTGTTGGATCAAGACTATAAGCTAGGGTTTCTCTAGATCTCTATATAACAATGTAATGGCCTCCATTGAGAGACAGTACTTCATCTGAGAGTTTTCTTTACTATAAACTTCAGAGTATCTTCTAGTGAGGCTTGAGAGATAGATATGTTCTTGGTGAGTGTTTTGTAACTATAGTTGTAACCCATGTTTTTCATTTTGTGTATTTTTGAGTGTATTTTTCGTTTTGGTGTATTTTTCTGTCTTGTATTCTTTCTGAACCGTATATTGGAGTTGTTTTTAATATATATTCATTTTATTTTATTTTGAGCTCTTTGTATTTGATTGGTTGTCTCTTTTGTTTCGTTCTTCATTATTTTGTTCTTTCTTTCATTTGGTTCTTGTCTTCTTTATTTTATTTTCTTGGGTCCTTGTGGTGGTGATTGGTTGTTATCCTTTTCCCAATCCTATTGTTTGATCCCTAATAAATTACCAAAGCCAATTAAAATCCACAATCCTATTTGTATCCTATTTGAAACCCATTAATTCAAATCCTATTACTACTCCTAATTACCCACAACCCAATTACCCATTAACCCAACTTGTATTATTAACCCTAATCCCTCCATATAAATACACCCTCCCCCACACAAACCCTAACCCTAATAACCCTAGCCTCTCTCACCCGGCCTCCCTCTCTCTCCCGTGCTTGCGTCGCCACTCACCAGCCTGACCAGACCCCTCCCCCAGGCCGATCCTTCACCTCTGGCCCATGCACACCCCAGACCACCGAACACCCCTTCGCGGCCTGCCTCCAATCCTGATCCCCCACCTAGCCGAGCCCATCATCCCCCTTCTTGGCCGACCACCTACACACCACCACATATAATCCCTAGTTCTCTTTCTTGGTGTGCTCGCTTGGCCACAAGTTCTCGCCATCCCTCTCTCTTGATCTCTCTTTTGGTGGAGTTTGTTCGTGTGGAGATTTTCGCTTATGTTTGCTTGGATTCATTAGTTCGTAGATTTCGTTCGTGGATTTTGCTCATTACTCCTGGTTTTCATTGTTCTTCATCTTCGTTAAGGCAAGTAACTTGTACTCCAATTTATTTGTTTGATACAAGTCAAAAATACCACCTATAGTGTAGTTGGGTCTAGAGACGACTCTTGTTTGTGTTATGTTTGATGGGTTTGATCTCTATTGTGAAAATTTGACCATAGATGACTCATGACACAATTTGGACATGAATTAACTTAGGTTTTACCCGTTCTTGATTTTGATCTTGTATGTGAGACTTTTGTCAGAATTCGTGATTTGGTTGAGACCCATATGATATATTTGGTGTGGACATGTTAGATACCCAAATTCATGATGTTTGGACACTTGGTAGACTCAATTTCATGTTTGGTTGTACTTTAAACAAGTTTTGTACGATATATGTTGAGTTGTTGTTAAACGAAAAAAATCTGTATTTTATCGCTGATCTATTTTGTTTGCTGTTTTGGACTGTCTTGAAATCAGTATCTTAATTTCGGTATAAAATATGAGTTTTAGAGAATTTCGTCTATTTTCAGACCCCTCTGACCTTGCTCGAATTCGTTTTCGTATGAGTGAGTTATTACTGTTTTACTACAGCGGTGTCGATCTTTTCCAGATTTTGTTTTTCGATGATTTTGATGATTGAATGATTTTGATACTGATGGTACATATATTATTTTGATCCAAAACTTTGGACAGTGTTTCTTTATCTAATTAGGGATTATCCAGAATTTTGGAGGATTTTATTGATGCGTTTTAGATGTCGTTTCATGCTCATTTATGAAAACTATACTTGCTGTATTTTGCTGACTGTTCTGTAAAGAACCTTAGTTTCACTATGACTCCTTTTACTGTATGAAAAATATTTGTGAAATATGAAAGTTATTATATTTTATCTATTTTCATATCCCTTTGGCAGAATTGTATTTTGTTTCACCGGTTGCGAGATATCATAGTTTTCGTACAGTAGTGTTGGAAATTTCAGATTTGCCAAGCTACCGTTTATTGATGTTTTCTTATTTTTGATGACTGATCTAATTTTATTGGAAAATTATAAAACCTTATATTTAGATACTGGACATATAGGGGAATACCCCAGATTTTTCATGGATTTATTTAATGTGTTTTCATGCTGTTTTCCTATTCTTGAATTCGTTTTCCTGATTTCTAGCTGAACCTATTTTCTGTATTCAAATTAGTTTTGAGCTATGTTTTTGTGAATTAATATATGACTTATTTAGATTCTCTAGATTTGTGTGGAAGTCTATTTTCCAGATCCTTTGACGGATCCAGAGTTGCTTATTTGTAACACTGGGAATCACTGTTTTACTACAGTATGGTCTTCCTGTTCTGAACTTGAGATTTGTCTATTTTATTCCTTTATGGGATATCTTGCACTCGTATATGTTTAGCTTGCAACTTGAACTTGCCACATGATCATGCTATGTTATTCTTGATATATTTTGCACATATACATGCTTGTTGGATATTAATAATAAATAATCAAGCCGGGGTTTAATGGACAGATCTAATAGTGGATAATTCAGAAGCGTGTACTCGGAAGGGGATCCACTGATCCTACGTGATTACTTGAGACAAGATACTTGACATGTGATTACTTGATACTTGTACGCAAGACACTATACTTGCCACTTGCACAACTTGACATGTGATTACATGATACATGATATTTGGAGCTTGGAGATCGATTACTTGACTTGTCCCCAAGTATACTGCCCTCTATGGTCCACTAAGAAATCTAAAGCGAAACTGTTTGTTGTAGTAACCATGTAAGGTGGGCTGCAAGAAGTGCTACTTAGATAGTAATCACTATAAGACTTGATACATGCTACTTGAATATGATACTTGAATATGATACTTGAACATGATACATGCTTGCTTGATACTTGACTACATGATACATGAGACTTGATACATGATTACATGATACTTGATACTTGATGCATGTTTACATGATACTTGAATACTTGACACTTGATTTATGCCATGTACACTTGTTCACTTTGCCATGCTAGTGGTTTATGTTGACATCATACTTATACCATGTTGCTAGTTAGTTTCCTTATGTACTTGTATCTTACATTATAAGTGGCTATAACTTGCAATTGACGGGTACTTGTTTTTCTCTTTCCTTCTTTCATGCATTCGTTGAATTGCAGATTTTGGAGAACAGGTTCCAGATGGTATCGGAGACATGAAGTATACTACTTTTTATTAATATATCTAGTAGCTTGCTTGAACAATATTGTATTTTGAGACTTGAATTTATTCTTGTATTTGGGCGATGTGATCCAAGATATTTGTTTTATTCAGATCATGACTATTTGAGATTTATACATTTGGTTTCAAGTATTCTTGTTGGTATTTTGGCTTATATGTGCATGTGGTTAGTTGTTTTACTTCCGACTCTGATGATTCTTGTGAATGTTGTAAAGATTTCTTGAACAGTTTATAGATGATGAAAAATCATTTGTTGGGCTTTTGTTGTGTATCCGTATTCCATATTCTCTTTGGGAAGCGGGGCATGACAGGGTTTTAGTTGTTTCAGAGCACCAGGTTTGGCTAATGTATTAGTTGCCTAATATATTAGACAAGCTTGGCTCAAACTAGGATCTGCGCAACATTTCACTAACCATGCATGCATAAATGAATCAAATATTATCAACATTGATCTGGATGCTAACTGTTTTTGGTTTTGTGGAGACTATGGCTTGCAGGGGTTCTACTTCTCAGTCGCAGGTTGACCCGATTGAAGCTGTCACTGCTATGCTTGAGTGTTTAATTAATCAGCAGCAGAATCATAGTAATTTGGTGATGGCTATTTTGGAAGCCACTCGAGTTCCTTCGCCTGTTGCACCTAGGCAGGATGTTCTTCCTCTCCGTCCGGGAACGGTCACAGACTTTATGAGGCTGCATCCTGACAAATTTTCAGGCACTGAGACGCCTTTGGAGGCTGAACAGTGGTTGATTCGAACAGAGAAACTGCTTTTGGCAGCTAGAGTTGCAGATGCAGATCGTGTGGATGTGGTTACCATACAGTTGTGAACTTGGCTCATATCTGATGGAGGTCCGAGTCTGAAAGGCTCGAAAAACCGATCACTTGGGCCACTTTCACTAGGAGCTTCTTGGAGAAGTTCTTTCCTAGCAGCACCAGAGTTGAGATGGAGTAACAATTCTTAGCCCTGAAACAGGTTGGTCGTTATTTCTAGTAATGAAATTTTGTTATATATTGTTTATGCAATGTTGTAACATAAGACTTTCTTGAAACAGGGCTCCAGGTCTGTGGACGAGTACGCAGCTGAGTTTATGAGACTTAGCAGCTTCGCAGCCATTCTTGTGGCGAACGAAGAAGATAGGGCTCGTAGGTTCATTTTGGGGCTTAAGTGAGACATCAAGGTGCAGCTTGTCTCTCGCTTGCGTACCTACGCTGAGGCTCTTGAGGCAGCTAGGGCCCATGAGCAAGCTCTTGGTGGTTTGGCTTCTTCTCAGTGGACTGTTCCGCACTCAGTTGCTAGTCTTCTGGTGGGCCTATTCGAAGACCTGTTCCAGCCCCTCCGGTCAGGACAGCTCCTTACTCTTCTGTGGGTCCTCCGAAAGTTGGCTTCTGCGACTTTTGCGGTCTTCCAGGGCATGAGCGTAAGGATTGCCGACATGCCAATCATCGCTATTTTGGATGTGGTGCTGCTGACCATTCGATGCGAGACTGGCCGCAGTTGGCTCCTCCAACCAGGGGTCCTGTTCAACCAGTTGCCGCAGCTCGTGGTCCAGTTAGACCACCGCTTCCTCCACAGCGCCAGATTATCAGTCAGAGGACCGTTGTTCCGAGGAGAGGTCAGGCTTTCAACCTGACTGCTACAGATGCTGAGTCAGCTGAGGGTGTGGTTGCAGGTATCTTTTATTTTATTGTTTTATTGTTTATTGTTTATCTTTGTTTTTCATCATTTCCCTTGCATTATTTCCTTCTGTTTGTTCTTCTGCATTTTTTTTTTCCCGCACCCTTGTTCAACCATTCTTTTCTTTGCCTCTTTTGCTTTCTGTCTTAGGTGTTGTGCTTGTGTGCTCTTTTCCTGCTCATATTCTGTTTGATTCTGGGGCAACCCATTCTTTTGTCTCCTCTCGATTTGTCGCTCTCCATCAATTGGAGTGCAGCAACATGTTAGAGGCTTGGAAGATTGTGACAGGTGGTGGAGTTGTCATTTGTTCCCGGGAGTGTAGGTAGTGTCCCGTAATTATTGGTAGTGCAGAGTTCAAAGCCAATCTGATTGTAATTGGGAATTCGGGATTCGACGTTATTCTAGGTATGAATTGGTTGGGTGAAAACCATTCCATTATTGATTGCCGTGCAAAGAAAGTTGTGTTCCGGATTCCAGATCGCACAGAGTTTGAGTTCCATGCCGGGGAGTCTTCCTTGGCCGAGCTGCAGTTGATCAGGAAGTTTGTGCGATGGAGTTGCATTCAGGCTGTGAGGCTGCGCCTCTAGTAGTTCGGAATTTCTTGGATGTTTTTCCAGATGAGTTGCCTGGCTTACCCCCTGATAGGAAAGTGGAATTCGGTATTGATGTTCAGCCTGGAACAACACCGATATCGAAGAGTCCCTACAGGATGGCACCGGTTGAGCTAGCAGAGCTTAAGGTGCGGATTCAGCAATTGCTTGATTTGGGTTTCATCAGACCTAGTGTTTCGCCTTGGAGTGCTCCGGTCCTTTTTGTCGACAAGAAGGATGTTGGTCGTCGACTGTGCATGGATTATCGGGAACTGAACAGAGTTACTGTGAAGAATCGGTATCCATTGCCCAGGATCGATGATTTGTTTGATCAGTTGAGTGGGGCTACTATTTTCTCGAAATTGGATCTTCGTTCTAGGTATCACCAAGTTAAGGTGAAGGCTGCGGATATACAGAAGACTGCTTTCAGGACTAGATACGGGCACTATGAATATCTTGTGATGCCGTTCGGAGTTACGAACGCGCCGGCTGTATTCATGAGTCTAATGAACCTGGTCTTCTCTCAGTTCTTGGATAGATTTGTGGTGGTCTTCATTGATGATATTTTGGTGTATTCTCAGAATCGGAAAGATCATGCCGAGCATCTTAGAGCAGTTCTGCAGACTTTGAGAGAGAATCAGCTCTATATGAAACTTAGCAAGTGCGAGTTTTGGCTCAAAAAGATTTCATTCTTGGGGCATATTATCTCCGGCGATGGTATTTCTGTGAATCCTGCCAAGGTTGAGGCTGTGAAGGATTGGCCTGTTCCCAAGTTAGTTTCTGAAGTCAGAAGTTTTCTCGGTTTGGCTGGCTATTATCGGAAGTTCGTCCAAGATTTTTCGAAGATAGTAGGACCGTTGACTAAATTGACTGGGAAGGATTAGAAGTTCTGTTGGTCTGATGAGTGTGATGGAGCTTTTGTTGAGTTGAAGAATAGATTGACGTCAGCGCCTGTGTTGACTATTCCTGATGGTTCAGGCGGATTTGTAATTCACTGTGATGCTTCTGGTAAGGGTCTTGGAGTAGTTTTGATGCAGAAGGGCCGAGTCGTTGCGTATGCATCGAGGCAGTTGAGGCCGCATGAGAAGAACTATCTGACTTATGACTTGGAGTTAGCGGCAGTGATTTTTGCTTTGAAGCTGTGGAGACATTATTTACTTGGGGACCAAGTGGAGATCTTTACAGACCACAAAAGTCTCAAGTACGTCTTCACCCAGAAGGAGTTAAACATGAGGCAAAGGCGTTGGTTGGAGCTTATGGCCGATTATGACATCAGTTTGCAATACCATCCTGGTAAAGTAAACTTGGTGCTAGATGCTTTGAGCAGGAGATCGGCAGTTATGTTCTTGACTCAGCAGAAGGATCTGATTGAGCAGATGATGAGGTTGGAGTTGGAAGGTTTGTTGCCGAATTCTGATCGGAGTTGTTTGGTGCTGCAACTGCAATCGTCTCTTGTTGATCAAATTAAAGAGGCTCAGGCTAGTGATGCACAATTTCAGAGATTTCGAGCTGAGGTTGAGTCTGGGTCTAGGACAGACATGGTTATTCATTCGGATGGATCACTTCATTTTGGGTTCAGGTTATATGTCCCCGAAGGTGATGTTAGTCAGAGGTTGCTTGAGGAAGCCCATCAGTCTTCGTAATCTATCCATCCTGGCGGTACTAAGATGTATTAAGATTTGAAGCTTCATTTCTGGTGGCAGGGTATGAAAAGGGTTGTGGCTCAGTTTGTTGCTCAGTGTTTGATCTGCCAGCAGGTTAAAACAGAGCATCAGAGAACCACTGGACTTCTTCAACCGCTTCCTATTCCAGAGTGGAAGTGGGAACATATCACTATAGATTTTGTGATCGCTTCATAATGCCATTTGGGTGATTGTCGAACGTTTGACGAAGAGTGCTCACTTCATTCCTTTTCTTGTCGGGCAGTCTACTGAGAGCCTAGCTAAGAAATACATGCAAGAGATTATTAGACTTCATGGGGTTCTAGTCAATATTGTATCCGACAGGGATACGAGATTCAGATTTCAGTTCTGGGAGAGTATTCAGAACAGTTTGGAAAGTAAATTAAAGTACAGTACAGCTTTTCATCCCCAAACTGATGGACAGTCAGAGCGGACTATTCAGATTCTTGAGGACATGTTGAGGTCTTGTATGCTTCAGTTTGGTGGGTCTTGGGAGGATCATTTGCATCTCGTAGAATTCTCGTACAATAACAGTTTTCATGCAAGTATTAAAGCTGCTCCGTTCAAGGCACTATATAGGCGGAAGTGCAGATCACCAGTGTGCTAGGATGACATTAGTAAGAGAAAGTTGTTGGGCCCAGAGTTGATCACCAAGACAGTTGATGCAGTGGTTCAGATCAGGAAGCACTTGCAGACAGCTCAGGACAGGCAGAAGCGATGGACCGATGTCCATCGGAGAGCTTTGGAGTTTGGTGTTGGTGACCATGTTTTTCTAAAGGTATCATCGTGGTGCGGTGTCATTCAGTTCGGTGGTGGGGGCAAGCTTAGCCCTAGGTTTATTGGACCGTTTGAGATTTTGGAGCGAGTAGGCAAGGTGGCCTATCGTCTTGCATTGCCGCCAGCTTTATTAGGAGTGCACGACGTTTTTCATGTCTCACAACTCAGGAGATATATCCGAGATGAGAGCCACGGGATTGACTATTCAGAGCTGACTATTTGGCCGGATTTGATTTGTGAGATTCCGCCAGTTGCTATTGTGGATCGGCGAGAGAAAGTGCTTAAGAACAAGGTCATCAAGTTGGTTAGTGTTGTTTGGAATCCTCACTCGCCTGGTGAGTCGACTTGGGAGCTGGATGAGGAGATTCAGCAGAAGTTTCCTCATTTGTTTGAGTTGTTTTGTTTTGTTCTTTTGGTTGTTTTAGGGTTACCCTATGTATCTTCTTTTTGAATTTCGAGGACGAAATTCTTCTTATTAGGTGGGTAGGATTGTAACCCCTGTTTTTCATTTTGTGTATTTTTTTAGTGTATTTTTCATTTTGGTGTATTTTTCTCTCTTGTATTCTTTCTGAACCGTATATTGGAGTTGTTTTCAATATATATTCGTTTCATTTCATTTTAAGCTCTTTGTGTTTGATTGGTTGTCTCTTTTGTTTCGTTCTTCATTATTTTTTTCTTTCTTTTATTTGGTTCTTGTCTTCTTTATTTTATTTTCTTGGGTCCTTGTGGTGGTGATTGGTTGTTATCCTTTTCCCAATCCTATTGTTTGATCCCTAATAAATTACGAAAGCCAATTAAAATCCACAATCCTATTTGTATCCTATTTGAAACCCATTAATTCAAATCCTATTACTACTCCTAATTACCCACAACCTAATTACCCATTAACCCAACTTGTATTATTAACCCTAATCCCTCCATATAAATACACCCTCCCTCATACAAACCCTAACCTTAATAACCCTAGCCTCTCTCACCCGGCCTCCCTCTCTCTCCCGTGCTTGCGCCGCCGCTCACCAGCCTGACCAGACCCCCCCAGGTCGGGCCTTCACCTCCGACCCGTGCACACCCCAGACCACCGAACACCCCCTTCCGGCCTGCCTCCATTCCCGATCCCCCTCATAGACGAGCCCATCATCCCCTTCTTGGCCGACCACCTACACACCACCACATATAATCCCTAGTTCTCTTTCTTGGTGTGCTCGCTTGGTTGCAAGTTGTCGCCATCCCTCTCTCTTGATCTCTCTTTTGGTGGAGTTTGTTCGTGTGGAGATTTTCGCTCACGTTTGCTTGGATTCATTAGTTTGTGGATTTTCGTTCGTGGGTTTTGCTCGTTACTCTTGGTTTTCGTTGTTCTTCATCTTCGGTTAAGGCAAGTAACTTGTACTCTAATTCATTTATTTGATACAAGTCAAAAATACCACATATAGTGTAGTTGGGTTTGAAGACGACTCTTGTTTGTGTTATGTTTGATGGGTTTGGCCTCTATTGTAAAAGTCTGACCATAGATGACTCACGACACAATTTGGACATGAATTAACTTAGGTTTTACCCGTTCTTGATTTTGATCATGTATGTGGGACTTTTGTGAGAATTCGTGATTTGGTTGAGACCCATGTGATATATTTGGAATGGACATGTTAGATACCCAAATTCATGATGTTTGGACACTTGGTAGACTCGATTTCATGTTTGGTTGTGCTTTGAACAAGTTTTGTATGATATATGTTGAGTTGTTGTTAAAGGAAAAAATCTATATTTTGTCGCTGATCTGTTTTGTTTGCTATTTTGGACTATCTTAAAGTCAGTATCTTAATTTCGGTATAAAACATGAGTTTTAGAGAATTTCATCTATTTTCAAACCCCTCTGACCTTGCTCGATTTCGTTTTCGTATGAGTGAGTTATGACTGTTTTACTACAACGGTGTCAATCTTTTCCAGATTTTGTTTTTTGATGATTTTGATGACTGAATGATTTTGATACTGATGCTACATATATTATTTTGATTCAAAACTTTGGTCAGTGTTTCTTTATCTAGTTAGGGATTACCCAGAATTTTGGAGGATTTTATTGATGCGTTTTAGATGTCGTTTCATGCTCGTTTATGAAAACTATACTTGTTGTATTTTGCTCGCTGTTCTGTAAAGAACCTTAGTTTCACTATGACTCATTTTACTGTATGAAAAATATTTGTGAAATATGAAAGTTATTATATTTTATCTATTTTCATATCCCTTTGCCAGAATTGGATTTCGTTTCTCCGGTTGCGAGATATCATAGTTTTCGTACAGCAGTGTTGGGAATTCCAGATTTGCCAAGCTACCGTTTATTGATGTTTTCTTATTTTTGATGACTGATCTAATTTTACTGGAAAATTATGAAACCTTATATTTAGATACTGGACATATAGGGGAATACCCCAGATTTTTCGTGGATTTATTTAATGTGTTTTCATGCTATTTTCCTGTTCTTGAATTCGTTTTCCTGATTTCTGGCTGAAACTATTTTTTGTATTCAAATCAGTTTTGGGCTATGTTTTTGTGAATTAATATATGACTTATTTATATTCTCTAGATTCGTGTGGAAGTCTATTTTCCAGATCCTTCAACGGATCCGGAGTTTCTTGTTTGTAACACTGGAAATTACTATTTTACTACAGTGTGGTCTTGCTGTCCTGAACTTGAGATTTGTCTATTTTATTCCTTTTTGGGATATCTTGCACCCGTACATGTTTACTTTGCAGCTTAAACTTGCCACATGATCATACTATGTTATTCTTGATATATTTTGCATATATACATGCTTGTTTGACATTAATAATAAATAATCAAGTCAGGGTTTAAGGGACCGATCTAATAGTGGATAATTCAGAAACGTGTACTCGGAAGGCGATCCACTGATCCTACGTGATTACTTGAGATATGATACTTGACACGTGATTACTTGATACTTGCACACAAGACACGATACTTGCCACTTGCACAACTTGACACGTGATTACATGATACATGATACTTTGATCTTGGAGCTCGATTACTTGACTTGTCCCCAAGTATACTGCCCTCTATAGTCCACTATGAAATCTAAAGCGAAACTGTTTGTTGTAGTAACCATGTAAGGTGGGCTGCATGAAGTGCTACCTAGATAGTAATCACTATAAGACTTGATACATGCTACTTGAACCTGATACTTGAATATGATACTTGAACATGATACATGCTTGCTTGATACTTGACTACATGATACATGAGACTTGATACATGATTACATGATACTTGATACTTGATGCATGTACATGATACTTAATTATTTGACACTTAATTTATGCCATGTACACTTGTTCACTTTGTCATGCTAGTGGTTTATGTTGACATCATACTTATACCATGTTGCTAGTTAGTTTCCCTATGTACTTGTAACCTACATTATAAGTAGCCCGTAACTTGCAGTTGATAGGTACTTGTTTTTCTCTTTTCTTCTTTCATGCATTCGTTGAATTGCAGATTTTGGAGAACAGGTTCTAGATAGTATCGGAGACATGAAGTATTAGTACTGCTTTTTATTAATATTATTTCTTGTAGCTTACTTGAACAATATTTTATTTTGAGACTTGAATTTATTCTTGTATTTGGGCGATGTGACCCAAGATATTCGTTTTATTCAGATCATGACTATTTGAGATTTATACATTTGGTTTCAAGTATTCTTATTGGTATTTTGGCTCATATGTGCATGTGGTTGATTCTTTTTCTTCCGACTCTGATGATTCTTGTGAATGTTGTAAAGATTTCTTGAACAGCTTATAGATGATGAAAAATCATTTGATGGGCTTTTGTTGCGTATCCGTATTCCGTATTCTTTTTGAGAAGCGGGGCGTGACAATAGTATCTTCTCTAGTTGAATAATATCTCAGCTATTTCTCCCCGAATTGGGTTCGCCAAATCGGAACAAAATTGTGTGCTTTTGTGTTTGGTTTGATCAGCATTGCTCAGTTGTTCATTGGATCGGTTGTCGCACAACTCAACTCCTAACAACTGGTATCAAAGCTTCAGGTTGTTCCTTACAAATTTCTTTTGTCCCACAGTTCTGGTATCAGAGCTTCAGGTTGTTCCTTACAAATTTCTTTTGCCCCACGGTTCATGGTTGTTTGAGTTCCTTGTTTGAGATGACATATCAAAGTTTCATGAAGATCAAGAAGTTCGACGGTAAGATCAAATTTAATCTCTAGAAGGTGAACATGTACGATGTATTAGTTCAATAGGGCTTGCATCCTGCCCTTGAAAGAGGTTAAGAGAAACCAGATAGCATGAAGCAGGAGAAGTGAGATGAAATTTGTTTAAAAACCTTGAGTTTAATCCAGCGGTCATTGAGGAACGATGTCAAGTGCAACTTCCTTGAAGAGAAATGCGCGGCGAGTCTGTGGGTAAGACTAAGAATTGACTACTCAAGATCGTAGTTACTGGATTGGTTGTACTATAAGAGTAAAATGTTTCGTTTCTCAATGAAAGAAGGTACCTTTCTTCATGATCATATAGCGAAATTCAACAAGGTGTTATCCAAATTGAAGGTTATAAACGCAAATGATCTAAGTAAAAATGATAAAGCTTTCAACTTGATATATTTACTGCCAGATTCATACGAATATTTGATAACCATCATGCTACAAAAAAAAACTGCCAAGGAGAAGCTCTCGATGGCCTGTGTGATCAAGGGCTTAAAGAGGGATAAACTTAGAAAGGAAACTTAGAAATCAGGGTCTACTTATATGAGTTGATGACGGTGGATGGAACTTTAATTTAAAGGGATAGTGCGCGTAAAGGTGTGATTTGTTACCATCATTGCAGAGGGATTGAACATTACGAGAGAGATTATTGGAAGCTATTGAATCATAAGGATGCCCACAAAGTTAGTACTGCTGAATTAGGTGATAACTTAAATTGTCTTCTTATTTCAAGTTCTACAGATATGGATTCGGACTAGTTTTTAAATTCGGATAGTTCTTCTCACATTTGCTCTAAGAGGGAGATATTTTCTACTTACAAGTTAAGAATAGGTTTTTGTGTAAGGACGGGGGCTGATGAGATTTATGATGTAGTGGGCGAGGGAACAATTGAGTTGGAGATGCCAAATAGAAAGGAGTTCACACTAGAGAACATCATGTATATTCCTTTGTTGAAACAGAACCTAATATCATTGGGAACTCTAGATGCACGGGGTTGCAGGTACAAAACTCAGGGTGAAGTTCTATTAGTTTGGAAAGGCCGTCGTAAGGTGATGAAGGGAATGAGAGGTGTTCAGCACAATCTCTACAAGTTTTGTGGGAACGAAAAATCTTGGCCAAGTGTTTCTAAGCCGACATTCCTAAAGCATCATCTAGTTCGCCTCCACTAGAATTACCAAAGCAAGATCACGACCTTCGAATATCATTGGGAGGTGGAGGATGTCTCGAGGTAGGTAGAGTTCGTGCAACACCTACCGAGGTATGCCCTTGAGGGGCATACGATTGGAGAAATAATAGGAGTTGGAGGTGATTTGACTAGTAGAAGAAACCATTGAATCAGGTTTTTTACCAGAGGAGAAAGGGAAGAGTCTAGAGTCTAGAGACACTTAACCACTCATGTGTGGAAGCGTGTGTATGCAATCCAAGGCGGAGATTGTTGGTTTTATGTCTTCCATACTATGTTCGATGTGAAGAGAATAGGGCGAATTGAGAAAAGATTCAAAGCGAAGATAGACGCAAAAGAGTTGTTGTATACTGTGTAATTTGAAAGTTTATAGTTGACGAATATTATTGCAGGTTGGACTTCTTGTATAGTCGACTGCTCTTTTGAGCAGCCGACCGACTACGTGCAACAGCTATTGGGTCTGGTTCTTTGGGAATCTGCTTGAGCCATGTTTGTTCTTCAAGTTAGATTGTACGATTCTTATCGTGTGGCTTTTTCTTCAGGGTATATTGCACGATGTTGGATCAACACTACAACCTAGGGTTTCTCTACATCTCTATATAACAATGTAATGACCTCCATTGAGAGGCAGTACTTCATCGAGGTTTTCTCTATTGTAAATAGCAGAGTATATTATGGTGAGACTTGAGAGATTGGTTCTTGGTGAGTGTCGTAACTCTTATCTTCTCTAATTGAATAATATCTCGGTTATTTCTCCCCCAGATTAGGATTGCTGAACTGGGACAAATTTGTGCTTGTGTGTTTGGATTGGTCTAAATTGCTTGGTTGTTTATTGGATCGGTTGTCGCATAACTCTGCGCCCAACGCTCAGTGTGTTTCGTTAACCAGAACTTAATGAAAGAAAGTGATACAAATAGTAGAATGGAGAATGATGCTGATGCCATTCCCACATATTTGATTGGGTAATTTGGCTTTTGAATTGCTCTTTATATGATAGTTTTCTAGTGGAACCTCCCTGTAAGATAGTTACATATACTACTTACATGTTCATCCGATTTTCTGCCATCTTTTATCTTATTTTTTTTGGGTTTTTATATGGACATCAGACAGTCTTTGGGTGTGACAGCACCACAAAACAAGTATATGATGAAGGAGCAAAGGAAGTTGCCCTTTCGGTTGTCAGTGGTATTAACTGTGAGTGTCTCTCTTTCCCTGTCGCACACGCACACACGCACACACGCACGACTATAGGTATAATATCTGCTAAATAATACTAATACAGGATTCTACTTGAATGCAGCAAGTATTTTTGCATATGGACAAACAGGCAGTGGGAACACAATGACTGGAATAACATGGTACAGTGTTTCAGAAATCTATGAGTACATACACAAGGTATTTAAATCTTGACTCGGCATTTATATTAAGTTTCTCATTCTTAATTTTTAAAATTCAGTTTTCATATTGCACTGTTGCTTTTGTTTTATACTTATTTTCTTCTATTAAGTAAATGCACATCTTTTCTAATACATTGCAGCTTGAGGAGAGGGAATTCGTTTTGGAATTTTCAGCAAGGAGATATACAATGAAGCTGTAAAAGATCTTCTTGGTCCAGAAAGTGGGCCCCTTAGACTTCTCGATGATCCAGAGGTGAGTGATTGTTACTATTTTTTTGAGTTAAGATTGTTACTATTAGATGCTTTGAGTAACCCGTGGCATATGTTAATGCTTCTCTGTTTACTTTAAACTTTATGTTAAAAGAAAGGGTCTTTCGTCGAGACGCTTACGGAGGAAATACTGACGGACCAAGACCATTTGAAGGAGCTTCTTTCCATTTGTCATGGTGTACTGTTAGTTGCTAGATTTATCTGCACATGCACTGTATATATTTTCGTTTACCAACTTAATCGCATTATTCACCATTATTTAAGTATGAAGGACGTTCATCATTTCCCAAAATGATTTAAGGAAAAACACGTGTATTGCATTTCCATAGTAATTGTGATCAAGCTTTTTGTCATAAATATTTCATATACTCATCTTTACCTTGTATATACCCTGCAGCTCAACGACAAATAGGTGAAACTTCCATGAATGAATTGAGCTCCAGATCTCATCAAATACTCCGTCTGGTACACTCCTAGTGCTTCTATTAATAGTTGTTGAGGATTTTTTTTGGCAATCTATTTTTGGGTGATTTATTGCAGAGTTATGAAAGTTCTCTGAAAGAGTATACTAAGAACAATTTCCGCATGTTAGGAATTGTGGCATTCAAATACACGTAGACACTAAGTAATTGAAGTTGGAGAAGAAGAGGAGACAAAGAAGTAAGAGAAGACAAACAGCAAGTAGAAGAATACAGTCTGAAAAGTTGCGGATCGGGGGGTGCGGTCGACCGACCCAGTCTGCTGAGAGTTCTTCGAGTGTACCGGTCCTACAGAGGAGGGGACGGTCGACCGTGTAGTTGACCGGATGGGTCTCGGGTCTGGACTTACACATTGCGGTCGACCAACTTCGGCGCTGATTATTTTTGGGCTTACGAGTTTAAGGCCCAATTGCTGGATTTGTGTTTACTTGGGGGCTATATATATGGCCATAAACTCGAGGGTTAGAATCAATTTGAGTAATCTAGAGGTGAGCCGTTATTATTATTCAACTTTAAGAGGGGATTGTGCCGAGTGCTTCAAAGGTGAGAGAGATTGAGAGTTGTAATCTCTTTGTAATCTTTGTATTTCTTGGGGAATAAGAAGTATTGGTCATCTCTGCATATTGATTGTATTCTTGTGAGATCTTGCATATATTGTGGGGACTTGTTCTTGGTTCATCTAAGTCTTGGGAGTTTCTATTGCTTGTGGTGTGTTTTCGCTATTAGCACTACAAGTTTTGTTAGATTCTTCATCAAGTGGTATCAGAGCAACTAGGCTCGAGATGGCCGATAATAAGATGAAGATCGAGAGATTCGATGGAAGTGACTTCGCGATGTGGAAGATTCAGATGATAGCATATTTTCGTCAGAAAGATCTTAATGGTCCGTTGTTTGATGAGAAGCCGGTAGGTGCAGACAAGGATGCGAAGATCTTGGCGGATTAGAATCGTTTGGATCAGAAGGTGCTAGGACAGATTCAGTTGGGGCTGAGTAGGAAGGCTTTATTTTATATCTCGAAGGCAAAGACCACAAAGGAGGCTATGGAGATTCTCACGGATATATGTGAGAAACCGTTGGCATCTAATCAAATTCTTCATCTGAAGAAATTGGTTAATATGAAGTTGAGGGAAGGGGGTTCAGTAGCAGAGCACGTAAACAATTACGGTATGGTTTACAACCATATGGAACCTACAGGTTTGAAGTTTTAAGAGAGGGGATAGTTATTGTTACTTCTATCTACTTTAACCGATAGTTATGCTATGGTGGAACAGACTATTACAGGTACTATGACAGATTCAACGACTTATAGGATATGATGAGTAGCATTCTGAATGAGGAGGTGAGAAGGGTGAGAAACGGGGGATATCCATCATTATCTTCTAGAGATTCCGTAATGTACATTGAGAAGAGATGTGGGAATTCTAAGAGCAGTCGAAGAAGAAAGAATCAGAGTAGTTCATCTGAGAGTGGGTCTGATGATAGCGATGGGGGACATGGGCCTGAGTACTGGTATTGTCACAAAAAGGGACACATGATGCGCAATTGCAAGGCTTATATGAAGAAGAAGCAGAAGAAACCGAAGAGAGGTACCCCAAATGAAGCTCAAATGGGGCTTGTTGAAGATCTATGCTTATCAGCTCGGGAGAAGTTAGGCACTCAAGATTGGTGTATTGATTCGGGAGCTTATTTTCATTGCATTCCGAGGAGAGAGGTGTTTGATGACTACAAGAAGGGTTCTTTTGAAGATGTGATCATGGAAAATGGTCACCGGTGTCCTGTACGTGGGGTTGGTACCGTTCGCATGAAAGCTAATGATGATCAAAGTGTTGTCTTGCGGGAGACAAGGTATATTCCAGACTTCAAGGAAAATCTTATTCGATTGGAAGGCTAGATAAAGAGGGTATGTCTACTACAGTTGGTAGTGGGGAGTGGTGTATAGCTGCAGGTTCAAGGTTGATTGTAAAAGGGAAGCGTGAGGGAACGTTGTATTTGCTTAGAGACATGAGGGGCATTTCTCCTGTAGTTGACTCTAAGCCGGAATCGAGTAGTAGGTTGTATAGGGTGCAACCGAGTTCTTTCAGTTGTGGAGGGAAGGTTACTAATTTAGTTGGAGCTGCTAGCCATGGAAGTGATCCTAGATGGCAAGACGTTGCTGCGGTAAGGATACTTTGCGAATTGGTAGTTGAAGCTTCAAGTCACACTTGTGAGGTAGAGAGCACTGATATCGATATACGGGGTGATGTCGATGAGGGTAACCGAATTGGGACTGTAGGAGTTGAACAGTCTGCGGATATTGTGGAGGTGTCGTCCCCGGAGACTTCTAATGTAGAGGGTGCATTAAGAGATTTTGAACCATGTCTGGTGTTGATGGAGATTTTGCGAGTTGGGGAGTTGCATAACACGGAATTCGACACGGGAGGTTGTTTTCCCGGTATTCGTGCTCTATGCGATTGGTGGAGCACATCCTTCATGAGGCAATGAGGGGTGGTTGGTGCACTTCACGTGGTGGAGTGGCGGAGGTGCTCTTCATGAGAGTGGAAAGTACTTGGGTCTTCCATGAAAGTTGGAGATTGGCAGAGATAATGCACGGTAAAGATTGCAATAACTTTGAAGCGTTGTGTATTTGGTCCACGTGGGAGATTGTTAGGAATTGTGGTCTCAAATACACGTAGGCACCGAGTACTTGAAGTTGGAGAAGAAGATGAGGAGACAAAGAAGTAAGAGAAGACAAACAACATGTAAAAGAATGCAGTCTGGAGAGTTTCGGTCGACCGACCCAATCTGCTGAGAGTTCTTCGAGTGTACAGGTCCAACAGAGGAGGGGACGGTCGACCGGTCAGGTCTCGGGTCTGGACTTACACATTGCGGCCGACCGACCTTGGGGGTGCAGTCGACCGACTTCGGCGCTGATTGTTTTGGGGCTTACGAGTTTAAGGCCCAATTGCTAGATTTGTATTTATCTTTTAGGATTTACTTGGGGACTATATATATGGCCGTAAACTCTAGTGTTAGAATCAATTTGTGTAATCAAGAGGTGAGCCGTTATGATTGTTCAACTTCAAAAGGGTATTGTGCCGAGTGTTTCAAATGTGTGAGAGAGAGATTGAGAGTTGTAATCTCTTTGTAATCTTTGTATTTCTTGAGGAAAAAGAAGTATTGGTTATCTCTGCATATTGATTGTATTCTTGTGAGATCCTACATATATTGTGGTGACTTGTTCTTGGTTCATCTGAGTCTTGAAAATTTCTATTGCTTGTGATGTGTTTTCGCTATTAGCACTACGAATTGTGGTAGATTCTTCAACACCACAATCTTTCAGCAACCATGGTATGTATCTCACTTTTATTTTATCTTTTATTAATGCATAGAGGAGAGGAAATTAAGTAAATATCTGGTAATCAGAACTTTGTTGATCTTACGGGGAGTGAGAGCATCTCAGGCATTAACTGCTGGTTCAAGGCTGAAGGAAGGTTGTCACATAAACCGAAGTTTGCTAACGTTGGGATCAGTTATTCGCAAGCTAAGGTTGAAATTTCAACTCTTTCTCTTCACCAAGTCGAACAACATTCACACACGGCCATTCACAAATATAAAACTACAAAATCGAATTAGAAAAAGCATATAGTAGACACACTAGCATACAACATACACTATATGCATGTCATTTAACCCTCCGCTTTCAACAGGATTTACCAATTTTATACACTACTTATAAATTAAGTGAATTAAGTTTCAAATAGTGACGTTTTCTTACCAGAAATTTTTGTTCCGATTATTGATTTCATTTTTTATTTTCATTTTTATTTTGGTTTTTTTTTCTTTAACATTTGTAGGAAAATCTGGGTTTTAACCACTGTGTTTATTGCAGGAATAAAATTTAAATACAATACAACACATTGAAACAAGGGAAACCACATCAAATGAAAACCCCGACATCTCTCGGAAATAAGCAAGCATGATAATGTTAAATTTAAACCAGTGAATATAGTTTTTATGCATTACTGGAAACATTTAGTTTTTTCTGAAATATAGGTAGACTTGCACTATTTAAAACTCTTTATTACTGGTTGATTTGTAATTGCTGCTTTTGTTATCTACTCTCCTAAATTTCTTTTACAAGATTGCTTGTTTTGCACAAATTTTTCTCTCAAATAATTGAATATTTTCTCTTCCTTTGCATTTATGGATACAGCAAGGGAAGAAATGAGCACATTCCATATAGAGATTCGAAGCTGACACGCATACTGCAGTCATCCTTAGGAGGCAACGCTAGGACTGCCATTATCTGCACAATGAGCCCTGCCCGAATCCACATTCAGCAGTCTAGGAATACTCTTCAGTTTGCAAGTGCTGCAAAAGAAGTGGTAAACAGTGCACTTGCTTTTTTTTCAAGGAAAAGGTGGAATTTGGCCACCCTGTTTCATTAATAAGAGTTTAATGAAACAAACTCAGAGTACTGGACCAAAGTACAAACTACAGACAGAAAATAAAACATACACAAAGCAATATGACGCGTACAAACAACAAATCCCTTCAACAACCCTGGAGGGTGGGCCAACAAACAAGCTCGGTCCAGTAAAATTGTATGTACGTCAGTTTAGCTTCGTACAGTGCCTCCACGGCACATGCACACCCACTTAAAACAAGTTTGGTAGGATTTTATCACCCGCCGATCCCTGCCTTCAACTTGCTGCGGGACCCCATCTTTGGGTCCAAGCCCTGCAGATTGAATTCTGACCCCACGGCACATGCACAACGATCGCACCCTCCCACCATCTCCAACACTCATCCTACAAACGCGCCAATAGCTCCCACAGCCGCTACAAAAGAGATAGCCGGAAGAGGATACCTTCACCTTTCAAACGATAGCGCTTTCTCAGGCGATTTCTCACCAAACAACTATCTCACTCACCACACCAAACACCACGCTCCAGAAGAGAGTCGTGGAGAGGATACCTTCACCTCTCTCATGCTCTAGCTCTCTCTAGCGATTTCTCACCACACAGACTTATCTCGACTCTTACTCCCAAACCGAGGGAAGAGGCGACGCTGTCACGAGCCAGTGGCCTAAGCTGGAGGAAGCTCAATGCCTGATAGTAGGCACTGTGAAGACTGTACCGCCGACATCGTAGGACACTCAAATGCGCACATCATGGAGGGACCCCATCTTCGGGCCCAAGCTCCACAATCGTCAAGACAGCATACTTCGGGAGGGGGGGCGCACCTCGCCATCGCCCAGATCCAAGACGGTTTTGACCACAGGCGTGGGAAGATGCTCTGGCGCGACGAAAACGTCGCTCCGCGACCTGAGGAGGCGCGCTAAAATCCGCAATGATGACGTGATGCCCCACAACCAAACAACCCCCCTCACTAAAATACCCCGTCTCTTCCTCCGGCGCTGCCAACCTCAAGCAAACCCCTGCTTCTTCGCACGCCCTACCAACCCTCGAAACCAAATCATAGCTGCAGATCACCGGGATTGGCCCCGAGAGTGTGGACATGGTGGTGGCCGCGAAGAGCATCCGGACCCCAAGAGTGGACAACACAGTGCCACAAACCCCACACCAACTCACCCCTGTCTCTCACAGACCAACCATACCCAAACCCCACACCCACTCACCCCCATCACCAAACCTCCCCCAACCGAACCAAGGTCGAACGCACTGCAGTGCACCGAGAAAAGGGTAGCACGACGATGGAGTGGCACCAGGGCGGCAACGGTGACACCATGGCAGCAGACGGCCTCCCTGACTGCGACGTGGTGGGTTAAGGGGGTGGTGCCTCTCTCACCGTGGCCCAGATCTGAGGGGATCAGATTTGGGTCGGTGCCCTCGTCAGACGTTGGCCTTCGGCGCTCAAGCAGGCATGAGGTCGGGCGTCCCCGACTTCGGCGCCAAGAGAGGATAGGGTAGTAGATCTAGAGGATACATCGATAGAGGAACCCTATCTTCGGGCCCAAGCTCCACAATCGTCAAGACAGTGTACTTCGGGAAGGGGGTGCACCTTGCCATCGCCCAGATCTAAGACGGT
Source organism: Hemerocallis citrina (assembly GCA_017893485.1). Lineage (NCBI taxonomy): Eukaryota > Viridiplantae > Streptophyta > Magnoliopsida > Asparagales > Asphodelaceae > Hemerocallis > Hemerocallis citrina. The sequence goes on from CM030358.1 coordinate 284,567,877, forward strand.
TTTGACCACAGGCACGGGAGGATGCTCTGACAGGACGAAAACATCGCTCCGCGACCTGAGGAGGCACGCTGAAATCCACGATGATGACGTGATGCCCCACAACCAAACAACCCCCCTCACTAAAATACCCCGTCTCTCCCTTTGGCGCTGCTAACCTCAAGCAAACCCCTGCTTCTTCGCATGCCCTACCAACCCTCGAAAACAAATCATAGCCGCAGATCACGGTGATTGGCCTCGAGAGTGTGGACATGGTGGCGGCCGCGAAGAGCATTCGGGCCCCAAGAGTGGACAACACAGTGCCACAAACTCCACACCAACTCACCCCTATCTCTCACAGACCAACCATACCCAAACCCCACACCCACTCACCCCCATCACCAAACCTCCCCCAACCGAACCAAGGCCGAACGCACTGCGGTGCACCGGGAAGAGGGTAGCACGATGATGGAGTGGCATCGGGGCAGCAGCGGTGACACCATGGCAGCAGACGGCCTCCCCGACAGCGACGTGGGGGGGTTGGGGGGGCGCCTCTCTCGCCGTGGCCTAGATCTGAGGGGATCAGATCTGGGTCGGCGCCCTCGTCAGACGTTGGCCTTCGGCAGGCACTCAGGCAGGCATGAGGCCAGGCGTCCCGAACTTCGGCACCAAGAGAGGATAGGTAGCAGATCTGGAGGATACATCGATGAAGGCATCATCGTCGCTGTGCTCTTACGGCTGGAGATGGCGGTGGGTGAAGGGCGAAAGGGGCGGTGCGTCAAACGGCGTTCGGGGAGGGGGCGGCGAGATCCCGGCCGCCACCCCCTCCGAACTGTCTCTAGATCTAGGGTTTTTGTTTTTGGGTTTTTTTGGGAGAGCTTAAATTAAAGAGGAAAAGTTCACAAAAGCAACAGTGCACTTGTTAATGTAATAATGTCTGATAAAGTGTTGGTGAAGCATTTGCGAAAGGAGCTTGCTCGAATGGAGAATGAAATGAGATCCATTGGACATGCCTCCATCACATGTCCTGATGAGATAATAAAGGAGAAAGAGTCCCAAATTCAAAAGGTAGTGTTTAGTAATCTCTTATACTAGTGTTACCCTGTGCAAATTGCACAGACTAAAGTAGTTTTGAGTGACTCATAAAATTATATAGAACTCCAAAAAGTGTTAAAGAATTGGGAGTAATTCAGAAATATCACTTGTCCAATTTTGGATGAATACATATTGAGAATGCCTTTGCAAGCCTAAAATAGGAAATGTGTCAATTCTAACATCCACAAAAGATCTCACAAACATAACCACACCAATTTAGCATTAAATTTAAATTAAGATAGATGATACAATAAAATCCCCCATATAGGCATGCAAATAAACATTAAATTAGGACAAAAAATTTAACTGATTTTTTTACAACAATACTTCATTGAATATTACAACAGACTATACTTTTTCTAGAGAATTGTTGATTGTAATGATATTTCGTAAAATATAACACTAACATTTCGCAAATTAAAGAAAATGGGTAGGCACGAATTATCAAAAAGAAAAGTAAAGAAAAAAAATAGTTGTACCCCATAATAACCCATGGACATTTTAGACAACTTGCAAACTATCTCGCTCAAACCTCGGTATTAGAACTAAGTAAAGGCCTAAAATTTATCCGGAGCATCAAACAAATCACTGGTTCAGCTCAAAATCGACTGAATAGCCCTAAATTGGTAGCAGGGTAGTCACCCAGTGAAAACTATGAAAGGTCCTAACGGTTTGTGCTTATTGCTTATTATAGGGAACCAAAAATGGTTGGCCAAACTCAAACCTTATATCAAGAGATGGTTTGTAATAACCACTACGCTTCATATTTAAAAGTTATAATACATGTACCACAACTCATAAGTGAAACCACATCTGGATAAAGGTTAAACAAATAAAAATAAAAATTTATCAAACAACAACTCAAGGTGCATGGTAAAACCAACAACATAGCACATGAAGGTTTAATCTCAAGTAAATAAAAGATATAACATATACCTCATAAACATCAAATGCTCTATCAGCTTCAATATAAACAAATCCCGTAATGTGCTCCAAACTAAACACAGAAATTATATCCATCTTCGCATCAAGACTCTGCGTACCTGCATACTTATGCATTAAGACAACCAACCTCCAATTAGCACTCCAATTCACACACCAAAGCCACTACCATAACACAAAGTAACTCACAAAAATCAATCAATCAACCACTCACCATGCACTTAACCTTCCAAATACTCGGATCCTCCTAAGAATGGTTTAGTGCCAATCACTCACCATGCACCTTGAGTATTGTTTATTTTTGGTTGTGCTTATTGCTTATTAAAGGGAACCAAGAATGGTTGGCCAAACTCAAACCTTATATCAAGAGATGGTTTGCATTAACCACTAAGCTTCATATTTAAAAGTTATAAAACATGTACCACAACTCATAAATGAAACCACATCTGGATAAAGGTTAAACAAATAAGAATTAAAATTTAACAAACAACAACTCAAGGTGCACGGTAAAACCAACAACATAGCACACGAAGGTTTAATCTCAAGTAAATAAAAGATATAACATATACCTCAAAAACATCAAATGCTCTATCAGCTTCAATATAAACAAATCCCTTAATGTGCTCCAAACTAAACACAGAAATTATATCCATCTTCGCATCAAGACTCTGCGTACCTGCATACTTATGCATTAACACAACCAACCTCCAATTAGCACTCCAATTCACACACCAAAGCCACTACCATAACACAAAGTAACTCACAAAAATCAATCAATCAACCACTCACCATGCACTTAACCTTCCAAATACTTGGATCCTCCTTCGTATGCTCAATCACTAAAACATCATCGAATTCTTTCGGATCTTCACCATACACAACACACTCCGACCCTCTCCCATATCAGTCATTAATTAGTTCATCCAATTCATCGCCACTCAACTTCTTTTCCTTCACAAACAAAGGAAGATGACGATACATCATCCCTCCTTTATATATAGCTACTTTCTGCTTTCCCTTTCTTGCTTATATCAAACCACCAAAACAAACAATACTCACTTAAGGCAATTAAATTTGAATAACATGAAGTAATTAATACATTTCAGTGTTATAAACCCAAGAAATTACTAAATGCAAACCTAGAACGAACTATTTTCGTTCAATCACGGGAAAAAGAAAATCCCGAACCCTAAAAGATGGAACTTTTATTACCGAGATCGATGTCATCATTGACGAAGAGCAGATCTAAAAATAAAATGAGGTAAGTAAACTTACATTCGAGTAAGAGAAAAGTCTAGTATTGTTATCCCCATAAAGATCTGGACTAACCTGATTTCACATTAGATGCAAAATTACAAATCAAACTCATTCTTAACCTAATTTAACTCCTAACTAACCACATTACATTTAACATGTATCTTTACCTGCCAACCAACTTAAATGCTATTGAGATCCTGTCCAAAAGACCTCCTCAAAACCCACAATTGTGACAGACTAAACTCATTTGGTTGCTGAATTTTTGGTTCCACACATTCATAGTCGCCTTTGCTCCATAGTATTTATCTCCCTCTGCATAGGCAATTGCATATACTACTCAAAAAACCACACATAAAAAAACCCCAAAAAATAAAAAAACTCGAAAACCCAAAAACAAAAATCAGTAAAATATTGAGATGGGCAATCTAAAAATCAAATCTTTAACCTCTTCCAATTGTCAAAGGTCAAATTTACCCGATGTCAAATCTAGGGTGAGAGGGTTTGGGGTTTTTATTTTTGTTTTTGTTTTTGTTTTTGTTTTAACTTTTTTAATAAGAACGTGCGGATTGCACGTGGTAATTTATATAGAAATTTCTACTTTTACTCTCCTTTTTCTATTTCAAAATAGAGAAAGGAGAGAGGGGTAGGCCTATTAGCTTAAGATATAGTATAATATGAAGGTAATTTTTTTTGTTAAAACTAGAAACTGACACATTTGACTGCATGTATAATATAACTTGCAAGTGCATAACTAAATATAAAGTTAACAAAAAAAAAAGATGGGGAGGGGGGGAGATAAAATTTACATAAATGCCTGCGCTTCTTATATATTGTTTATTAGATACTCAATTAAAATTTTATTATCCTGATAAGAGCAAAGTTGACAGAGGGAATGTAATTGGAATACTTCCAAAAGTCATACAATATATAGTAGTATAGATCATGACATTTATTGTTATCTACAGATGGAGGAAGAGATGAAGGAACTGATGCAACAACGAGATCTTGCTCAATCTCGAATTGATGATTTGCTTAGAGCTGTAGGTGATGACCAAGGTTTAAGACAACTGGTATTTCATTCATTTTTTCAATTTATGTTCTAAGTGAGACTTACATACAGAAGTGAGTTTCCCTAATCTAATTTATTTATTTATTTGGAGGAGCTCGGTCAATCCCCGTTACCTGATTCATCAAATTTATATGAATATTCAGCGTCAACATCTGAGGTATCAGGCTATAGTTACCAAATGTCAGAGGTATCAGACACAATCAGTAATTATTCCAGTAAATATTCTGAACAGCAGTTGGAAATTGTGAACTTGGAGATTTCCCAATTCGCATCTCAAGGTTTTGATGACAACTGTAAGGAAATCCAGTGTATGGTGATCCGTAACCAAAATTTGACCTATAACGATGAACCAAAAGCCAAAACAGTGAAAAAAATGATCCATGAATCTGTACCATTGTCTTCAACAAGAGATTTGAGTAGTTTTAAACGTCTGACATTGCTTAGAAATAGTAGTTGCTTGGCGACTTTAATGAGTGGTGCAAATTCTCCATTGTTTGACGAGGTGGAAGAAAACGAAAATAGACAACCTAACAGCTTAAAAAGTTTTGATGGATGCCCTCGAGGATCCAAGAGAATCTCCACGGTCAATTATGATGCTGAAACAGAGAGCCATTTGAGAGATGGATCCGAGAATTATGAACTGAGATATTTTGATGATGATGTTCTTAAACCAGAGAACTCAGTTGATGGACTGAAGGAAACCACCCAGGATCAGTGTCAGGAAGAAATTGATGATGATCAGGTGACCCTAAAGGATATATACTTGCATGAATAATTCTATTTGTATTCTTTTGTTTAATTTCTTATTAATTTACAGATAGTTTAAATTTCTGCAACTGATAAAAGAAAGTGTTTAAAGGAAAAAAAAAAATCATCAGTGAACTAAGTAATATAGTCTGCATGGTCTCAGGATTCTGGAATCAAGGAAACAGACAAAGATGTATGCCTGGATCCGGTACTAAAATCCTCAGAATCTTCTATCAAATGGCAATTAGAATTTGAGAGGAAGCAGCAAGAAATAGTTGAGTTATGGCATGCCTGCAATGTCTCCTTAATCCATAGGAGTTACTTCTTTCTACTTATCAGAGGATACCATACTGAACCACTGATTCCATCTATATGGAAGTGGAGCACAGGAGGATATCCTTTATGAAAAGTTCATCACACAATGCTACCAATGAGTTAAGGTATGACCCTCCTTATTGCAATAGTTTCCTAAATTGGAGAAATAAACAGTCCTTTTTCCCTCCTTTTTCTGATTTTTTTTTTAAAATATTTATTCTACTACTTAAAGTTAGGTGGTCGAATTGATATACATCATGGATTCATGATCTATGTAATTATGAGATTACACAAATTACCATATTATTTCTTCGAAAAATGAAAACCATATTATTCAAAGTAGTTCATCTTAGGAATAGAAAAACCAAGAGAGCAATATCAAACTAAATCCATGCAGAAAAAAACTAAATAGAATCAGCTTTGACACATCAATATCCAACCTAGAAAATCAACAGAAGTAGATAAGCACAACAAGCACAGAGGATTACCACTGAGTTGTGGCTCAGATTGTAAAAGGGTTGAGACGGGTACAGGACCTGCAAGCTACGGCGTAGCCCGTTATTTTTTTCAATAACGAACAAACACGGGGGATTTTTAAGAGAGTTTAAATTATTTATACTGGTTACTGTTAGAGATTATGAGAGATTATAACAATAGAAATTAGGGTTAATATCCTAGACTAATGTACTTGAGATATTTATCCTAGGTATCAAAATTGGAATACCTAGACTACTATCACAAGCCAGTATTTATAGGATAAATACTAGTTTGGGTATTGGGTTCTCAACCCACTCAACCCGCGTTCCGATATCCATACAATTAGTACGTGTAACATACTTGTTACCCATTAAAATAATATTACACATAATATTATTCATATAGTGAGAATATACCTATATATCCAACAATCTCCTCCTATATTCTCAATATATAAACGTACTGGATTATCTCATCAGTTCAACATGAAGCTGACTGGATGATCGCAGTCTTAAAATATAAGAAATGCATCAGTCAATGTACAGTTCATAAGGACTAAATCAATTATAAATCCGAATAGTTCAAAAAGACTAAACCAAAATAATTAAATAGTTCCCAAACCATATCACAACAGAATAATTCACAATGATTAAACCAACTGGAATAATCTGTCATAGTTTCAAAATCAAAGCAAATAAACTTCAAGAACAAAATAAGAGTTTTAAGCTTAATGAACGCAAGAGTCTTAAACTTAACAAAAGTTTTACCAAGCAAGTGACTAATTTATTCTCGAGAGAAATAAACTGAAACTCTATCCTTGCCCACTGCTTTATGTTTACTCCTCCATTTTTAGTAAATCATTATTTTGAAATCTATGTTGACAGATTCAACTCCTTTATCTTTGCTAGCTTATTGAAAACAAGAATATCAAGAGATACATCTCTAAAAATTCAAATGAATTTCACAAAGTATCTAGTTTCACAAAAGAACTTGGTACAATTCATAATTAGTTTCGCAAAAATGTAAGGCAAGCATCACAATTAAGTTTCTTTAACTAAATAAAGAACAAGAACTATTATAGTTTCTACACAAGAACTATACTATATTTCATATTGGAATGATAGAACAGTCAAATCAATTATGGTTAATTCTGAATCGTCAAAATTGGAATGAAACAAGAATCCATAAAAGAGATATATCATCAAAATTGAAATGATATAGCGACATTCTAAACATCGGACACACCAACAAGTTTTCATGTTTCGTATTGGAATAATATGATTATTCTAAGTAAATTCCTTAGATATATAATACCATCAAAATTGGAATGACATTATATATTTGTAGAATTTATGTGAAATCATTAAAATTATCTAAAACATGTCAACTGCCTAAAATTGATGCTTAAGTTTTAACTTCTCTATGGCTCCAATTGGATTCTAAATTTCAAAATAATTAGGATATTAAACCTTTGACTCAATAACTTTCAACTCCATTTCCCCCCACAGTTTTGATAATTAGACCACTTTCAAGTCTTTTAGCAAGAACATTAGCCATATTTTATTTCAATTGCACTTTATTTATGAGAATGTTCAACTAGGCTTCTTTCAGTCTTAATATACTCCTCTTACTATTATAGAGTGAGTTATGAGCTACAGTGCATTATAACTTGATAGTCACATAACAGAATTAGAGAGTTACTTAAACTTCTTAATGGATAACTAGCAACAATTTCATCAATCCACTCAGCCTTTTTCCCTGCAGAGGATAACACAGAGAGGTCTGATTTCATGGATGATAGCACAGTGCCTGTTTACCTTTTAATTTCCATAACATTTCTTTCCCTCCTAGCGTAAACACATATCTACTAGTTATCGACTTTCACTAAATTCTGAGCATCATAATGCATCAGATCAGCTATTCATTCGAAGAATGACTAGAGTAGCACAAAGCAAACTCTTGAGTAACACTCAGGTATCTCATTAGCCTCTTAAAGGCACTCAAATGTGTATGAGATTATTAGTGAATCTGCAGATCATATCTACCTCAAAGGCTATGTCTATTCTTGTAACACCCTAAATTTTATTTATGAAGAATTTGTGATTTTACGTGTTTTGCACATATAATTTCATTTGTATAATTTCTTTTGTAAACATATTTCTTATAGAGTATTTGTTTTCTTTATTTTCCAAAAAACTATTTTTTTTAAAAGCCTAATTAAATTCTAGGCCTATTTGTCTCTTTTAGCCCATTCTTATTTAATTAATTAAATTAATTGGTAGAGCCCATGATTAATTGGCCCATTAGTGACCCCATTTAACTTAATCTTCTTTTAAATGGCCTAACTTGTAGTGTAGACTCATTTCATGAACAATTATAATTTTTCACATGAACAAATTTGTAAGTGGGCGACACTAGAATGGCACGTGCATGCACTAGCATGTGCAATGTGCACACTCTATTGTAGGCCAGATTGTGCATGGGAAGGAGGGAGAGTGGATGAGATAGTGGGGGGTTACTTTCATCATGAGAAGTTATTACAACTCCCTACTTCATCTTGGCCCTTGATCCTTAATCATATGATCTCATCCTAGCCTCCCATCAACCCTAAAAATTTGTATAAATACCCCCCCTCCCCCCCCCCCTCCCTCCCCCCCTACACTAGTTATCCTTGAACCTAAAATTGAAAAAGAAAGAGAGAAAAGAAATACAAGTTAGTAAGACAAAAGATTGAGGAGTTTGTGAGTTTAAAAGATTGAGTGCTAGTGTGTTCTTCAACTAAGGAGAGGATGCCGGAATTTTCAAGGATCAAGAAGGGGAGGCTCGGGTTCTACCTAGCACTAGGAGGAGAAGCAACTTGGTGGCTCAAACTAGGAGAAGACTTTCCTTGTTCATTCTAGGAGATCCCTAGGAAATTTTGTGTGTTTTCTTTCCATTGAAGGTGGGTGTTTCTCTTAAACTTCTAAGTAGCCATCATGCTAGGGTATGTTTGATAAGATTAAAAGAAACTATAACTAATCTAGCCATGTGATGTGAAAATGAGACAAATTGATATTTGTAGGATTGTATGTTAAAGTATGTTAATTGATTGCAAAATTTGTGATTGTTAATTTAGAATTTACCATGCTACCATGCTTTATTTGTTTGTTATATGCTAAATTAAGAAGATATGCTTGTATGTTAAATAATTGAAATAAGAACCATAGGAAAATGTGATTTGACTACTTGATTGTCAAATGGCATAAAAAAGGAAATTTATTACTGAAATAAATGTATAACATTAATGAAAAATTTTATAAGGGAATTGGTAAATTTTAAGTGCATTTTATAAAGAGAATATGCTCATTTTCCAAAGTTTCGAAAATTGAAGAACAATATGCAAGTAGAGAGCAAAATTATGTTTCTGTATCAAAAATCAAATTTTATTGTACTGAAATACTGTAATAAGATAAAAAATAAAATCTGAAGTTTTTGAATAAATTTGGTGAAGAAGAGAACTAAAAAACATTCATTTTTGTAAAAATTCAAAATAACTCAAATCTCGGACTTAAACCCCTAAAAACCCCACTCTATATCAGTTTGGTCCCTTAGACCATTTGATTAATGGGTGCTTTGGGTGCTTACTATAGCTTGTGGGTGTCTGTGGTCTTGGGTTCGAAGCTGGGCTCTGCCCTTTTGTTTTCGTTTTTGAATAAAACCCCAAACCGAAACCTAAACCCTTATCCATTAAACCCCATGCCATATTGTGGTTGCGCCTTAGCCCAGTTGGCTTTCAGTGTCGGTTGGCTAGTCTGAGGTCTTGGGTTCAATTCCTGGTTTCGGCAGGTTTAAAACTTTTTGATTTTTTTGGGTTTTAAATTGATTTTTGGCTTTTAAAAATTCGGAAAAATACTATAATTATTCTAAAAATATGTAGATCTTATGAAAAATATTTGTACATGATTTGACTAAATTAAAGGTGATTCAGAAGTGAAAATTAAGTAGAATTGCATGAAGTTGACATTTGTATAAATATGAAAAACGATTATTTTTTATGAGAAGATTATACTAAGTTATAAAAGAGGATTTTGAATGGAAGAAAATTTAAGTGTGTTATTTATGGACTTTTATTGCCTAATTTAGGTATTGTATATGAATGAAAAATACGACCTTGTAGTTTGAATCAAGTAAAGAAAAGAAATAACAAGTGAAAAACATATGTGTTTATTGGAATAAATTTTGACTATGAAATGCATGAATTGAAAGTGAACTTGATATATGAGATTTGATTCACAGAAAAGAATGGAAATCATGTTAATTGTGAAAAAGAACTTATGAGTATGAAGACTCAAATTTTGTGATTATGACTAGATACATAGTGAAAAGAAATATGTTGAAATGAAATTTGAAATAAAAAGACCAAGATTTGGGTCATGTTGTATAAATGGTTAAGACCGGTATAGTGGAAGGGCTAACCCTAGAGAATTGATTTTGTTCATGATTCAAATAACTAAGGACTAGATACATAGTGAAGATGTGATGAAAATAAGAGAAAAACATGTGTATGAGGGCCTCGGAGCTACGGTGTGAGAATATTCACAGGCTGTCTACACGATGCATCGTGTCATGACGTGGATATGTCTCCAGGAGTCCATACCGCAGGCGATGCTCGTGGGGTGTTTGGTGACTGCGGGTGGTGTCATGTCCCATGACAGAGGCAGAATTGTCCATAGGTTCTTCACGATGCGTCGTGACATGACGTGGGATTCCCCTCCAGGCTGTCTGGACATGAGCTACTTATCGTAGTTACAGTAATAGTTTAAGTCATGACGAGGGATTGAACCCTACAAGATGAAGAACGGTTAAGGGCTTGCCCTCAGACCTATGTAGTATGGGATGCATACAATCTGAACAGATGTGCATTAGTGTCATGTAACATACATAACTGCATTAAGAACTAAGTGCACCGTACAACACGACATCAATAGGATAGTCCATTGTAGTTCTGTTTGTGATCAAGTTTGTGGTTTGTTTAAGTATTTGAGAATCGTTATACTGTTCGGCATAGAGAAGATAGCCTTGTATAATATTTCGTTGGTTGTAAGCAACTGACGTGCCCACAGTTTCTATGCAGGGTAAAGTGATTAACAAGACTAAAGAATGCATGCTGATTAAAGAATGATTCAAGTATTGTACATTTCAATTCATGTAAATTGTTGTAAATTGCTTCTGCTGTAAATATGTAATATAAATGTAAACTCTGAGGTAACAAATATTTTTATTTCCTTATAAAATTGTATGGAGAAAAGTGTAAAGATCCTGTGGAACTTTGAATTCAGTCTTTTTGAAATTCGGGGTGTTACAGAGTGGTATCAGAGCCACGCTTCCAAGTAGTACAAATTTATAAGGAACGACACCCTAAAAGTGGACGTTAGGGCGTGTGTTGGGTCTAGATATTTAAATATAAATCACTTACATTTGTGTTGCTCTATGATTTATGCTTCTTCCTCTCCTTTCTCTAAGATGGCGGACCACTTCAACTCAGCTAGAGATGACGACTGGCACATAGTTGAGGAGGATTACTACCCCGGGAAAGCTGATTCAGACGAAGAAAATCCTGAAGAATTTGAAGAGGAATGGCCTGAGTCCCGAGAGATCACTCCACCTCCGGATTCATCTGATGATTCCTCCGAAGAGGAAGAACCAGTTCCGAGTAGTCTCATTGTGTCTCTTCAGAGGCAGGTAGAGACTCAGAGGGAGAGAGCAGAGCTACTGCAGGCACAGTGTGCGAAGTGCAAGGAGAGTATTGCAACTCTCAGTCATCGTGTTTGGGAAGTCGAGAAGAGGAAAAGCATGTACGATGTACTGAAGGAAGAAGTGGCAGAACTACTGGAAGAGCTTCGAGAAGCCAAGAGGAACCGTAGGAAGTAGACTGTTGTATCTTCTTACTGCTTTCATTTGATGCCAGAAATGTTTTAAATTCGAATGTATAAAGTTTGGAATTCAATGAAATGAAAAGTTGATTTAAATTCATGTTTTATACTTCGAATTTAATGGATCTTTTGCATCAGAATATGGCCGGAAGAAAATCTAGAAGCGGAGAAGGTCTGGACTTGGAAACGGAACTAGCGAGGGTCTACCAGCCACTCAATGTTGATGAATCAGAACCAAGAGAGGGTGCCTGTAAATTCAGTACCCAAAGCAATCAAACTCATGGAATCATTCAAGTGGATGAAACCACCCGTATTTGAGGAGAAGTCAGACCCTGACGCGGCTGACAACTGGATCCGACAGGTAGAGACTATCTTCGACGTCATGGAGACTCCGGAGGGCGGCAAGGTGAAGCTGGCTACGCTGTCGTTCGAGAAGGATGCGGCTGTGTGGTGGCAGTCGATGAAGCGGATGATGGGAGATATTGTTCTTGGCTGGGAGGAATAGAATCTGAACAAGTGCGCATTAGTGTCATGTAACATGCATAACTGCATTAAGGACTAAGTGACATCAATAGGATATTACCTTACAACTGACACGCCCACAGTTTCTATGCAGGGTAAAGTGATTAACAAGACTAAAGAATACATGCTGATTAAAGAATGATTCAAGTGTTGTACATTTCAATTCATGTAAATTGTTGTAAATTGCTTCCGTTGTAAATATGTAATGTAAATGTAAACTCTGAGGTAACAAAAGTTTTTATTTCCTTGTAAAATTGTACGAAGAGAAGTGTAAAGATCTTGTGGAACTTCGAATTTAGTCTGTTTTGGAATTCGGTGTGTTACAATTCTAGTGCAGATCTTTGTATACATAAGACTTTCAATTCCTTTAGAATGATCTACCTGTCTCATAGTTGTACCATCATTAGGTGTCAACCTTTTATCATAATCATAAGGTGTTTCAAAACACACTTTCAATCACTATATCCCCACTTTTGAAATACATTTTGATTTGATGAATTTGACTAAGAGTTATCCCTTGCCAACCAAAACTCACCCTTATATCTATGGTGTCCACAATACCTAGGTTTTTCATGTTGAATTCTTTGGATAGCACAATTTTAACTTCATTTGTAATAGAGAGGGCACTTCCAAGAACAGGCATGTTAACAGAACAAGTAAATAATAGCCACTATACTTGACACACCACAAAGTTGAAGCCACTGATCTGAATTACTTGATTCATGTACTAGACTCTTTCAAAAATTTGTCAAATTATTTATTCGTCGGCTATACATGTTTTAAGAACATACAATGGTTTTACTAAATTGTAAATCTTATTCATTAAACATATTAGTTCAAAACTTTCAGTACAAAACTGTTCAGTACAAAAAATCAAGTACAAAGAATTTAGTACAAAACTGTTTAAATATCCTTTATGAATAACAAAATTTTCAATAGATGTAAGGGTAGGAAGAAAACTTATTATAGCAATATGACGAACATGTAAGTAGACATCAAATAAATCTACCACATTTTTTTCAGTCAATCTGTTAGCTACTAAAATGTATTAAGATTGCTACTGAACAATCAAAATTAAGTTTTTCCTACAAAAACCTTACTTACTTACTGTTGCCGCTAAATTTGGTGTGGGGGCAAACAGATAGTATTTGTGAATTCTTAGGGAAACTGAATAGTAAACCTGTATACCTGTTCTGTCGGGGTCTGATCGTCGCTCCCGCCGTACACCTGCAAAAAGTGCGAGACACCGGGGTTATTCCCGGCGACGTACCCTCTGACGCTCAAGTCAGTAATCTAGGAAGACTGCAAAAGAGTACAAAAACTGGAGAAAGATTGATTACCTCTTAATGGAGATGGATGGGGGGTATTTATAGGCATCTTAGGGAACAGATTAGGCATGTAATTCCTGTGTATAGATAAGGAATGTAATCCCTAATTCCCAGTGAAAGGATAGATATGAATCAGGGTCGTTGATTAATATTAATCAGAAACCCTAATTCTATCCTGCTGGACCGGGTTTGTTGCGGGCGGAGACCCACACCCAGTTGAGGTGGATCCGTTCGCGGGTTAATGGTTCTTTGGGGAGGAGAACCAGTACCCGCTTCAGACCCGTTTGTAGGTGAAATTACCGTTTTACCCCTGGGCTTCAGGATTCGTGCCCAATTTAGACGATCTCGATTAAACCCCCATTTTTAGCCACATCACGAGCCCCCCATTCCTTAAAGGCTGGGGGTGATCAGTCTTTGAGGAGTAGTTTGACTGTTTCAGTGGCTAGTGGAGTTGTATCGGAGTCCGAATGGGGGATTTTGAGTCTTGAAGTGGGTAGTAAGGTAACTTCTTCTTTGAAGCCATATGATGTTCTGAAACCGTATCGAGTATTTGACAGCTTTTATCTATTTTTTCGAGCTATTTATTTAATTTTGCGATGCGTTAACTAATCGTTCGGGGGGCTTAACAATACATTCTAGGCAATAATTGTTCGTTCAGGGGCTCAAAAATATCCCCCCGAATTTTTAATTATTTTCTAGAATTTTTAGTTAATTTTCCCGAATTTTTAGCAATTTTTTGCAATTTTTAAATAAATAAAAATTGGTTTTTAAATACCGATTAATGACGTGGCGCAATCTGGACACCTGATCAGTGCGGAGCGCGAATTTCTGAGTGATCAGACGATCCCTATTCCTCGGTAGTCTGTTTTGCCGTAAACGAGGGTCGGCTCCTCGGTGCCTCGGCTCAGAAGATTGGCTCCTCGGCTCGGAACCCTCCGAGGTACGTGGCATCATCTGGGCCGTTCAGCTCAGCGCGGATCCCAAAAAATGCTATCTTGTCGTTTAGTGGATGTGGCAAGATCTGAACCGTCCATCATGACGAGCGCGCTTTTCGACAAGATCCAACGGCTGATATGGATCAGAGCGTTTTTTTGCCATATAAGAGGGTCGGTTCCTCGTCCTCTCGGCTCGGCAGGCTCTTCCACGGCATAAGAGGGTCGGTTCCTCGTCCTTTCGGCTCGGCAGGCTTTTCCGCGGCACAAGAGGATCGGTTCCTCGTCCTTTCGGCTCGGCAGACTCTGCCGCGGTGCAAGAGGATCGGTTCCTCGTCCTCTCGGCTCGGCAGACTCTGCCGCGGCACAAGAGGATCGGTTCCTCGTCCTCTCGGTTCGGCAGACTCTTTCGCGGCATAAGAGGATATGTTCCTCGTCCTCTCGGCTTGGCACATGTAGCTCGGAATAAGCCGAAGTACGTGGCATGATCCTGAGCGTCCATCTCAGCGCGGATCCCCAAAAAACACTATCTTGTCGTTTAGTGGACGTGGTGAGATCTGAACTGTCCATCATGACGAGCGCGCTTTTCGACAAGATCCAACGGCTGATATGGGTCGGCGAGTTTTTTTGCCATATACGAGGGTCGGTCCCTCCCTCGTCCTCTCGACTCGGAAGCTCAGTACCGTTGGCCGAGGCACTGAGTTGGAGATCTTAAAGGATGTCATTGACGGTTTGCTATATTCCGAGCCCAGTAGCTCGGCTTCTCGGCCAAGCTGTTCGGTAGCTCGGTTAAGCGGGCCGGTGGCAGGCAGTTCGGAAGGTGCACGTGGTCGCATCTGGTTCGTTCATCATGGTACGAATCTCGAGGATGGGGTTCAGATCACGAAAAAACAGTATCTTGTCGTTTTGTGGGCGTGGCGCAATCTGAACCGTCCATCGCATTCTGACGCGAATTTTGGGGAGATCCGACGGCAAACTCGCCTCGGAAGGATTTTTCTCCATATACGAGGGTCGGTTCCTCGTCACCTCGGCTCGGGGGCTCAGTGACGTCGGCCGAGGTGTGGAGACTTTGAAGGATGTCTTCTACCGGTTCCTTTCTTCCGGGCCCAGTAGCTCGACTGCTCGGCCAAGCTGTTCGGTAGCTCGGTTGAGCAGGCCGATGGCAGGCAGTTCGGAAGGACGACGTGGCCGGATCTGGTGCGTCCATCATGGTGCGGATCACAAGGATGAGGTTCAGATCACGAGAAAATGCTATCTTGTCATTTTGTGGGCGTGGCGCAATCTGAACCGTCCATCGAATCCTGACGTGAATTTTGGAGAGATCCGACGGCAAACTCGCCTTGGAAGGATTTTTCTCCATATACGAGGGTCGGTTCCTCGTCATCTCGGCTCGGGGGCTCAGTGACGTTGGCCGAGGTATGGAGTTAAATGTTTTGGAGGGACTCAGTAGCTCAGTTGCTTTGCCAGGCTGTTTGATAGCTCGGCTTGGCAGACCGGTGGCCGAGTCGTGGACTTAAGTGATTTGAGGAGTTTTTACTTTTCGAAACGTCGCAACTCTCCGCTTGACGCTTTGGCTTCTTCGTGGGCTTTTTGTGTTCCTAAGGAGGCCCAACATCACCTTTGGGGTTATAAGTTTCCACTCTCCCATCCCCAAGCTCATTTCTCACTTTTCACTCCAAGATTTCACTTTTACTCTCTGCGCTCTCTGCTAGCGGTGACTTTTGCTCCAAGGTGGTGACGCTAGCTGTCGCGTGGACCAGGCGATTTCCGGCGAGCACATTCCGACCATGAACGTCACTTCAAAGGTCAGTCTACTACCCTTAGCTTTTTTTTTCCTAGAGATGTCAAGAGTGAACTCGGGGAGTGGGGCCTCGTCTTCGGGCGATGATGGCGCCGAGGAGAGGAGAAGGGCAGAGATCCGAAGGAAGGGAAAACAAATCGCCGAGCCGTCTGCGACCGAGGCGAGGAAGGAGAAGAAGAAGAGGAGGAGGGTGGCGGCCCAATCTGTCGTGGTCGAGGAGATCGTGGAAAATCCGAAGCAAGCACCCGAGATGGGACGATATCCTTCTGTATTGTCCGGGCATTCGGGGGTCAGGCAGTACGAAGGCGACCTCTTGGAGAAAGCGATCTACGGAAAGTCGAAAGTCCTCAAAGAACCCAACCCGGCTCTTCCTACCGAAGCCGACGAGATTACTTCGGTGCTATCCGAGAGGGATCTCCTTCGGATCAGAAAGGGATTCGCCATCCCTCCGGAGTACAAGCTGATGATCCCCGGTGCCGGGATGGGAGCGAATTCCAAGCTGGCATCGTCGGACATGTGCATGTTCGACTTCGACTCCTTGAATGCCGGGCTGTGTTTTCCGTTGCATCCCTTCATTCTCCAGATCCTCGGGTGGTTCTGCCTCGTGCCGACCCAATTTATGCCGAACACATGGCGTCACGTGAATGCTTTCCTGCTTCAGTGCCACAAAGCTGAAGTCGAGCCGGACCTAACAGTCTTCCGAGGCCTGTGTCGGATAAACCGGATGCACAAGACGGAGCATCGGTACTACTTGGGGCCGAGAAAGGGTGTTAGGATCATAGAAAACCCGGACTCAATCAAGGATTGGAAAGAAAAATTCTTCATATTAAGGGGGGAACCAATATTGCAAATTCCGACTCGATGGAAACCGGAGGTGCCCAAGTTTGCGAGAGCCGACCCCATGCTGTCTGCGGCCGAGGAGGATGTAGCGAGGAATTTCATGGACCTCCCATTGTTGAGTTGGAGGGAGTTGACGGAGGAGGTGCTGTTCGGGTCCGGCCTTAGCCCCATCGACCTGAGTATGCTCCTGACATCTCATTTATTTTCGTTTTTCTTTCAAGTTTTTAGCTCATCTTGCTGACAGTTTTTATTTTGTTTGGTGCAGAAGTGATGAAGATCGACTTCAACGCCATGATGGCCGATAGGTCCAAATTGGCCGGGGGTAGGAAGAGGAAGAGGGCGAGCGTGGCTGCCTCGTTAGCTCCGCAGCCCAAGGCTGCTTCGGCTTCCGCTCCGGCTCCTCCATCTACCGAGGCGCCTTTGGAGGTGGTTGTTGCCGAGGAACCCTCGGTGCCTGAGGCCCCGGCCCCTATTGACGGGGCCTTTGATGTTAACGCGGTGCTGTCGCTCGAGGCTTCGCCATTGATCGAAGCGACTGAGGAGTTCCTGACCGAGCAGCACAAGCAGTTGTTTGTGCCGAACTGGCGGGTGAAGAATCACGACAGATTCCTCGGAAACTCGCAGATGTCGGTGCAGGTCATCAAGCACCTGGCGACCCCGAAGGACAGAGCTGCACTGAAGGCGGGGACGGTCGGCGACGACACTTACGAAGTGGCTCGGTCGCTCGTATCGGTAAGTTTCTTATTGCGAATTTCTTCAAGTTTACTGCCCGGCTTGTATATTCGCTTATCGTTGTCTTCACAGGCAACCTGCCACTTCGGCCACCTTCTGGAGACGTTCGCCGAGCAGGAGAAGGAGCTGAAGGTCGCCAGTGACAAAGACAGCGCGGAGAAGGTCAAGGTGGTTCGGCAACTCGAGGCCGAGCAGAGGCGAGTAGAGGCCCTGGAAGTCCGGGTCGCCGATCTTGTGGCCGACCTGGAGAGAGTCAAGGGGCGACTTGATGCGGAGTCCGCCAAGGCTACGAAGGCTGCCGAGGAGCTGGCCGCGTCGGCGAAGTCTCTGGCCGACCTGAAGGCGGAGAAGGAGGCGCTGGCCGCGAAGATTAGGGCCGAGGTAGAGGCCGAGGCTGAGGCAAAGAAACACATGGCCAAGAACATGGAGATGTCCTATCAGAGGGCACTCGACCATGTCAGGAACGTGTCCCCGGCTTCGAGCGGGTCGGCTACATACTGTGGCCAGGGTCGCCTTCAGGTGGTGAGGAGGAGGGGGCCGAAGACGACGAGGGGGAAGGCGATGACGAGGAGGTGGAGGCCGACCCTCCTGTGGCGACGCAGGTGGATCCCCAGGTCGAGGGGAGGAACGAGGGGCCATCTGCCGACGCACCCGTGGTCGAAGTGGCGACGCAGGTGGACCCCTGATCCCCTCGTAAATTTTTGTAGTTTTTGTTGTTTTGTATTTTTTTCTTTTACAAACAGTGTAATGCCTTTTGCGGACTGACCACCGCTTTTGATAAATGAAAAAGGTGTTTTGATTTTGGACTTGTCTGTCTAAGTGTTTGGTTCGGCCATGTAGTTCTTCAATGTTGTCCCTCTTTCATTTCAGATTGCCGAGCAAACTCCTATCACCGCGGCGGCTCGGCGCCGTGCGGAGTTATTTCAGCAGTCCCGGGAGGATCGCCTCGAGGGCGAGGTCCATCTGACGAGGAGAATACTTCATAATGTAGAGAGGAGGAACAGTGAGCTGTTGGTCGAGCTGCACCATCTGCGGATAGTCGAGGCCGAACTATCTGCGAAGGAGGAAGAGTTGGTCTGGGTTTCGGCCGAACGAGATGACTTCGCAAGGAAGGTAGAACAGTTGCAAAGGGTGACGATCGACAAGAGCATCGAGGTGACCCACT
Source organism: Hemerocallis citrina (assembly GCA_017893485.1). NCBI lineage: Eukaryota > Viridiplantae > Streptophyta > Magnoliopsida > Asparagales > Asphodelaceae > Hemerocallis > Hemerocallis citrina. Next base: position 284,586,987 of record CM030358.1, read on the forward strand.
TGCGCCGCGTTATATCTGACAGCGCCGAGTATCCTGGTTCGGCAAAACTTCCTCGATTCAAAGTGATTGTGAAGGACGACACGTTGAAGGACCGGATCGTCGAACTGGAGGAAGAGGTCGCTCGGCTCAAACCTCAGCCGGTGAGGGCTAATGTCCAGAGCACTTCGTGCACCTGCGAAGAGATTGAGCGAGGGATTACGTTCTATCAACTCGCGAGCCGAACCCCCATCGTCGGTCGGACAGCAGCCGACGCCCAAAGTGGAGTAGCGGTGTCCTCGAGTGGTGCTTTGGTTGGAGCGACCGTCGGGGCCAGCGGTGAGGGGGCATCTCGATTTGTTGGCCTAGAGACGAGCTCGGAGGTCAAGAAGCGCCGACCCAAGGTATCGCTGAACCGGAGCGTCCCCCTTCCGCGGAGGCAGTAAACGGGTCGTGTCGTGTCTTTGGGCTTCCGAACTCTTTTGTTGTAATCATTTTGTAAATTTATCCAAGTCATATTAATAAAATTGGAGTTGGCTGGCTTCTTGTTGTGCTGTAATTGCTTTAGCTAGTTTATTTGAGATGAACCGCAAGAAGTGTCTGCTTCGTCGAGCGCCTTGGCTACGACTTTTTCGCCTAAGCCGTGGTCCTGACTGTTGCTCGGTATATACCGTGCATCTCGGTGCCGCGGCTGATGTGTAGCTGTTTCGAAGCTGCGGCCACGTGGCCTGATTTGGGGTGCGGGCGCTCGGCCGTTCGAGCGTCGTTCTGAAAAGATGGGACCAGTTCCCTAACAGCATTAATGGTGCTCCGGGATCTGTGGGGGTGTTCCACCTTCCCGAGGGCATTGAGAGTGGTGCCCTTTAATAAATACGCGGCGCTTCAGCTCCCTAGGCGTGACTGTTGGACTCCCGGGGGTCATAATGACAGTCTCTTGGGGGAAGGCTATAAGTACCACACCCTCCTTGTAGTTTTAGTCACTGCAGTCTTGAACTTTAGTGGCATCGATGGTGTCTGCCCTTGGGCGGATGCTAGCCTTGTGAAAAATTTTGACCTCGAGAGGGTCGGAGGGGTGGTCACTCTTCTGTCTTGTTCTTCTCCCGCTCCTGACAGCTACGATGTGGGTGTCAGGGTCGGGGGAGGACAGGGCAGAAGAGTTGGCGACCGTAGTCCGGACCCGAGGGAAAAGCTCTTCGGGAGGATGGGTTGTTGTTCTTCCACCATGATCTTCTCCTGACTCTGACGGCTCCGACGTGGGTGTCAGGGTCAGGGGAGATCATGGTGGATGAGGTGATGACCAAAGTCCGGAACCGAGGGGAAGGTTCCCTAAAACCTTAACCCAAACTTTCTTTCGAGGCTGGGCTGGACACTCGCTCGGCGCGGATCGACTGCGCTCATGTAGCTTGGTGGCCGGAGTGACTGTTGCCGAAGGTTGGTTCTGATTGCCTGTCACTCGGCGTTTGGTGCCGAGCGAAGTGAGGTGATCAGAGCCATTGGATGGTGGCACGAATCTCGAAGCGGGTCCAGTTCCCAAGAAAACGCTATCTTGTCGTTTTGTGGACACGTGGCACAGTCAGGCCCGTTCATCACACCCTAGCACGTATTTTGAGATGATCCAATGGTGACTTTGCCTCGGAAGGATTTTCTGCCATGTACGAGGGTTGGTCCCTCGTCCGCTCGGCTCGAGGATTTGAATGGATGTGTTCCTATCCGAACAATGTAATCCGAACCAGCACTAGCATTGCTCGACGGTTATGGGAGCAGTTCCGAACGGCGATCCACTTCTGGCTCGCCTAAGGGCGAGCTGGGGAAGTAAAGTCGAGCCGAATGTTGGACTCCGAACCATCGGTGTAGTTCAACGGTTGTAGGAGCAGTTCCGAACGGCGATCTACTTCTAGCTCGCCTATGGGCAAGCCGGGGAAGTAAAGTCGAGCCGAATGTTGGACTCCGAACCATCGGTGTAGTTCAACGGTTGTGGGAGCAGTTCCGAACGGCGGTCTACTTCTGGCTCGCCTATGGGCGAGCCGGGAAAGTAAAGTCGAGCCGAGTGTTGGACTCCGAACCATCGGTGTAGTTCAACGGTTGTGGGAGCAATTCCGACTGGCGAACTACTTCTAGCTCGCTTAGAAGCGAACTTGCGAAGCAGAATCGAGCCAAGTGTTGGACTCCGAACCATCGGTGTAGTTCAACGGTTGTGAGAGCAATTCCGAATGGCGAACTACTTCTAGCTCGCTTTAGAAGCGAACTTGCGAAGCAGAATCGAGCCAAGTGTTGGACTCCGAACCATCGTTAGGTTAGTTCAACGGTTGTGGGAGCAATTCTGAATCTTCTAGCTCGCTTAAAAGCGAACTTGCGAAGCAGAATCGAGCCAAGTGTTGGACTCCGAACCAACGTTAGGTTAGTTCAACGGTTGTGGGAGCAATTCCGAATGGCGAACTACTTCTAGCTCGCTTAAAAGCGAACTTGCGAAGTAGAATCGAACCAAGTGTTGGACTCCGAACCATCGTTAGATTGAAGAGTTAAAAGCAGAGAGATGTAAACAGTAGCAAAAATATGAAAAAACTTTATTTATTAATAACCAATGATCGGCCGCTTCTAAAGTTGCTAGCCGTTATTTGTAAGGAAAAATGAAAGAAAATCACTACAAGTAACAGGAAAGGAACGGTTCGTCATCTCTTGGTATTTTAAGAGATGGTCGGCATTCCAAGTCCTGGGAATCTCCCTGCCTTCGAGATCTTCTAGTCTGTATGTGCCGGGGCGGATTACTTTAGAGATCTTGTAAGGTCCCTTCCAATTCGGGGCCAATTTGCTTTTCTGACCTGGGAACGAGATGGCCAACTTTCGGAGGACCAGGTCCCCTTCTTTGAGGTCCGTTGGGCGGACTCTTTTGTTGTATGCTAGCTCGATCCTTCTTCGGTAGCTTTGTTGACGTATGGTAGCTCTTTCTCGGATTTCGTCTATCAGGTCTAGACTTGCTCTGAGCTCTCTAGCGTTCTGCTCTTCTTCATAAGCTATCAAACGAGGAGAGGGTATTCCGACTTCTAGGGGGATGATGGCCTCGGACCCATAGGTGAGATTGAATGGGCTCTCACCCATTGGGGTCTGCTTTGTGGTGCGGTAGTTCCAGAGCACATTGGGAAGCTGATCGACCCACAAGCCTTTGGAACACTTGTCTAACCTCTTCTTAATGCCGGAGAGGATCTGTCGGTTGGCATTTTCGGCCTGGTCATTTGACTGAGGATGAGAGACGGAGGAGAACCGGTGTTGTATGGCGAGGTCTTCACATCAAGCTCGGAAGGCAACCCCAGTGAATTGTGTTCCGTTGTTCGTAATCAGGACCTGGGGATGCCAAATCGGCAGATCACGCTCTTCCAAAAGAATTGAACGACCTTGTTTTCGGTGATCGTGGCCAGGGGCTCGGCCTCTATCCATTTCGAGAAATAGTCGATTGCCACGACTAGGAACTTAAGCTGTCCGGGAGCTGGCGAAAACGGCCCTAGTAAATCCATCCCCCACATTGCGAAGGGGATTGGACTTGATAGGGAAGTGAGTGGTGCTTGTGGAAGGCATCGGATGTTGGAGTATTTCTGACAGGAGCTGCATTGCCGAACGTTTCGTTCAGCGTCCCGTAGGAGAGTGGGCCAGAAATACCCATAGTTCAACACTTTGCGTGCCAGGGCTCTGGAACCAGAATGGGCCCCGCCGATGCCCTCGTGAAGTTCTTGCAGGGCGTAGTTGGCTTGCCCGGGGGAGAGGCACCTCAGGTAGGGCCGACCGTCCACCTGGGTGAAGGAGCGTTTATATAGGATGCCTCCGATTAGTGTGTAACGCTCGGCTCGGGTTCTTACTCTTCGTGCTTCCTTGGGATCCTGGGGGAGGAGTCCGTCCCTTAAGAATTCGACGAGGGGTTTCATCCAATTGTCTTCGAGGAGGGCAGGCAATGTTTCTACGGAGTCGGGTGTTTCGTCCTCTATGCTGGGCTTAAGGAGGACTTCTATCAAAACAGTCTGTTCGAGGCCTTGAAGGGAAGAGGAGGCTAATTTGGATAGGGCGTCGGCCTGAGCATTTTCTTCTCGGGGGATTCTTTGGATGAGGGCCTCTTCAAACAGTGCCATGAGACTCTTGACTTTGGCTAAGTATTTAACCATCCTGTCATCGCGTGCTTCATACTCGCCGAGGACCTAATTGACGACTAGCTGGGAGTCGCTAAAGATCCGGAGGCGTTGCGCCCCTACATTTCGGGCCATCCCAAGGCCGGCTATGAGCGCCTCGTATTCAGCTTCGTTGTTTGAGGCTTTGAAGTTTATACGGAGGGAGTATTGGAGGATGAAGTCATCTGGGCCTGCCAGGATGACCCCTGCCCCGCTTCCCTCATTGCAGGAGGATCCGTCAACATAAACCGACCAGACGGGTGGTCCCTTCACTGCTTGGCTGGACTCGGGGATAGTACTCTCAACTATGAATTCGGCTAGTGCCTGAGCCTTGATCGCGGTCTGAGGCTGATAAGTTATATCGTGTTGGCTTAGCTCGATAGACCATTTCATAAGGCGACCCGAAGTCTCGGGCTTGTGGAGGACCTGCTTCAGTGGCTGGTCGGCAAGAACGATCACCGAATGGGACTGAAAATACGAGCGAAGCTTTCTCGCGGCCATCACCAGGGCATAGGCCATCTTTTCTATCTTCGGGTATCGGAGCTCAGCATCCCGAAGCACCTTGCTGACATAGTAGATGGGCTTCTGAGCCCGGTCTTCTTCCCTCACTAAGACTGCACTGAGGGTCTGCTCGGAGGCTGCCAGGTAGAGGTAGAGGGGTTCACCAGGGATCGGTTTGCTGAGGAGAGGGGGATTGACGAGGTAAGCCTTGAGCTGGTCGAAGGACTCCTGTTGCTGCTGCCCCCATTCGAAACCTTTAGCCCCTCTGAGGGCCTTGAAGAAAGGGAGGCATTTCTCCCCGGACTTTGAGAGAAAGCGCCCGATGGCGGCTAAGAGGCCTGTTAATCTCTGAACTTCTTTTACACTTTTGGGAGGGGCCATGTCTAATATGGCTTTGATTTTCTCCGGGTTTGCTTCAATTCCTCGTTGGCTAACCATGAAGCCGAGGAACTTCCCTGATGAGACGTCGAACGCACACTTGTTCGGGTTCAGTCTCATATTGTGCTTTCTCAAAACGTCAAACGCTTCTTGGAGGTCGGTCACATGATCAACGCCTCGGATGCTTTTCACAAGCATGTCGTCAACATACACCTCCATATTTCGGCCGATCTGAGCCTGAAAAACCTTGTTGACGAGGCGTTGGTATGTTGCACCTGCATTCTTTAGACCGAACGGCATGACTCTGTAGCAATAGAGGCCTTGGTCGGTCACAAACGAGGTCTTCGGGATATCCGGAGGGAACATCCGGATCTGATTGTAGCTTGAAAAGGCGTCCATGAAGCTGAGGAGCTCATGTCCCGAGGTTGCATCGATCAGGGTGTCAATGCTCGGAAGAGGGAATGGGTCCTTGGGGCAAGCCTTGTTGAGGTCGGTAAAATCAATGCAAATCCTCCAAGTCCCATTGGACTTCTTCACCATCACTACATTCGACAACCACTCAGGATAGTTCACCTCCTGTATGAACCGGGCCTTCAAGAGCTTGTCCACCTCCTCTTTAATAGCGAGCTGACGCTCGGGGGCGAACTTGCGCCTCTTCTGCTGAACCGGTTTGGACCTTGGAACAACGCTCAGGTGGTGGACCAGGAGCTCTTCGGAGATCCCGGGCATATCTGCAGCTGACCAAGCGAAGAGGTCTTCGTTCCTTCGGATGCATTGTACAATATCTGAGCATAGGGCGGACGGGAGGGTCTTGCTAACAAAGAATTTGCGGGTCGGGTCCTGCTCAGAGAAGAGCACTTCCTCCAATTCGTCCACCGGCTCGGAGGTCGGCCGAGCAGTGTCTTGGGGGATTTCCAGAGTTTCTAGGGAGAGGACAGGTCCGAGGGTAGAGGTCATGTAGCACTTTCTGGCCGTTTCCTGATTGCCCCTTACTTCCCCTACTCCGGCCCGAGTGGGAAACTTCATTTTGAGATGGTAGGCAGAAGGGACGGCTTCAAGGGCGGCTAGGCTGGGCCGGCCCAGAATGACATTGTAGGCTACTGGGACATCTACGACCATGAAGTCCATCGACTCCGTTCGGGTAGTAGGAGTTTTGCCAGCAGTTACGTCGAGGGTAATCACCCCCTCAATAGTCACTGGCACTCTCGTGAACCCATGGAGCGTGTAACCGGCGGGCTTGAGTCTATCTCGGGAGAGCTTTAGGCCTTTGAAAGCGGCGAGGAAGAGGATGTTTACGGAGCTGCCATTATCCACTAGGATCCTCTCCACTTTGAAATTCGCCATGTGAAGGCTAATGACGAGTGCGTCACAATGTGGGGTGCGAACTCCTTTAAGATCTTCGTCGGAGAATGTGATAGGCACTCCGAGGCCTTTGGGAGGAGGGGTGGTTCGGACGGAGTTGACTTCTCTTATAAATGCCTTCCGAGAGGAGTTTGAGGAGCCCCCTATTGGGCCCCCATGAATGAAGTGGAGGACTCGCTTTTCCTCAAAGTCAGGCGTCTCTTCTTGTTCCGGACGCTTGTTAGCCCCTCGAGGTGGGGGAGGAAGTTTGGCTCGGTCCTTTCTTACAAACCTGGTCAGCTGCCCCCTCTGGATAAGGGCTTCTATCTCGTTCTTTAAGGCGCGACAATCATTGGTGTCATGCCCGTGGTCCCGGTGATAACGACACCATTTCTCTTTATCTCTTTTCTTGGCGGGGGTGTTCATCCTCGGAGCAGGAGGTAAGATCCCTTCCTTTTCGACTTCCATCAGAATGGTTGAGACGTTAGTGGTGAGGGGAGTGAACTTCTCGAATCTGGGGGGAGGTCGGTGCTGGCCGGCATTATCCTTCTGGAGCTTCTTGGCTCCTTCCTCTTCTGTTCCCTTTCTCTTAAACCTGGAGGAAGACCCCTCCCAGTTGGGTCGATGCTCGGCCTCTTCGGCCCGTATGTACTTTTCACTGCGAAGGAGGAGGTCAGAAAAGTTCTGTGGAGGCTTCTTGGCGAGGAAGGAGCGGAGGTTAGAATTGAGGACATTAGATTGAAATGCTGCCGCAGCGATCGACTGGTCGAGGGATGCTATGGACCTGGCTTCAGCTGTGAACCTCTTCACATAGTCTCTCAATTTCTCCCCCTTCTTCTGGTGGAGGTGCAATAGTGAGATGCTGGTCTTCTCAGCTCTACGGCTGCTTACGAAATGGGTGACGAAAAGGGTCTCGAACTGCTCGAAGGAGAATATTGAGGAGGGGGCAAGGCGAGAGTACCATTCTCGAGCTGGGCCCTTGAGAGTTGCGGGAAAGGTTTTGCAGAGGAGGGCATCGGAAGCTTGATGGAGGAGCATCAGGGTCTTAAAGCTTTCGATGTGATCAACGGGGTCGGTCTCCCCGGAGTAAGTCTCAAATTGGGGAGGTTTGAAACCGATCGGCACAGGTGCATCCATTATGGTTCGAGAGAAAGGGGGTCTGCTAGGACGTAGGGTCCTCTCCCTAAGCTCTTCTTCTCGGTCTATCTGGCCCAGGCGCCTATCTCATGAAGACGGCGGTACATAGTGTCGTCCCTCCGACGGTAATCAGCCGAGCCTCTAGACTCGTCTTCGTACGAGGGAGAGCGAGGGCTACAGCGACGGTAACTTCGGGAGCGACGAGGACTTGGGGTACGCCGGGAGTTGCTAGGAGCGGGATGAGGAGATGGGGATCATCGGCGAGGGCTTCGGACCGGAGGAGGAGATGGAATCTTGGGTGCGTTGGTGTTGGGACGGAGATTGAGAGCTTGTAGGACTGTCGGTTGGAACTGCTGGAACTCGGCTCGTGTGATGGGTGCCTTATTGTTTCTAGGCTGTTGCCGACCTGCAGGGGAGTGCGGCCTTCTTCGGTAGTGCTCGGGGGACTCTTTGCGACCCCTTTGGATAGGGGACCTTCTATATTCTCGGCGGCGAGGAGACCGCTCGTCCGGACGGTGTTGGCGGGAGGTTCCCTCTCGGGCCCGCTTCTCATCCAGATGGCGGCGAAGGTCATCATCTTTCTGGCGATTGAGGGCGGTATTGTGGAGACCAGAGGCTCGGGGATGATGGGAGGCCATAGAGTCCGAAGAGGCATTGTGGATGGAGACGTGGTCCTGGTGAAGAGGCTGTTTTGAGGGTTAGGACCCTTTGGAGGTGGCTGATTTGGAGGAGGAAGGTCCTGTTGGAGCGGGTCCTCCGCTTGAGGAGGAAGCTGTCCCTGCTGTTGGGTAGGCTGGATGGGAACTTCTTGCTGCTGATCGGGGTTGGGTCCTCTGTTAGACCCTCTTGATCTGACCTTTCCTAGGAGGCATGGCTGCAGAAGATCTGTTCACCGGGAAGATGAGAGGTTTCTATTCGTTAGTTTCCCACAGACGGCGCCAATCTGTTGCCGCTAAATTTGGTGTGGGGGCAAACAGATAGTATTTGTGGATTCTTAGGGAAACTGAATAGTAAACCTGTATACCTGTTCTGTCGGGGTCTGATCGTCGCTCCCGCCGTACACCTGCAAAAAGTGTGAGACACCGGGGTTGTTCCCGGTGACGCACCCTCCGACGCTCAAGTCAGTAATCTAGGAAGACTATGAAAGAGCGCAAAAACTGGAGAAAGATTGATTACCTCTTAATGGAGATGGATGGGGGGTATTTATAGGCGTCTTAGGGAACAGATTAGGCATGTAATTCCTGTGTATAGATAAGGAATGTGATCCCTAATTCCCAGTGAAAGGATAGATATGAATCATGGCCGTTGATTAATATTAATCAGAAACCCTAATTCTATCCTGCTGGACCGAATTTGTTGCGGGCGTAGACCCGCACCCAGTTGAGGTGGATCCGTTCGCGGGTTAATGGTTCTTTGGAGAGGAGAACCAGTACCCGCTTCAGACCCGTTTGTAGGTGAAATTACCGTTTTACCCCTGGGCTTCAGGATTCGTGCCCAATTTGGACGGTCTTGATTAAACCCCCATTTTTAGCCACATCACTTACTATAGTTTTAGCCTATTTCAGCAGATCAACTAATTTAAAGTATTATTGTATGACACAAGCTCATCTCATTGTCTACTACAGACTCTTCTTGGCTCATTTGCCATTGAAGTTTTAAGTGTTAGTAAGGCCGGTTCTTGATTCCAACTGTAAATCATTGACCGTGTCTATAGGACTAGATCATTTCATATATTTATCTTTGATGAACACATCCTCAAAGAACTCTGCAAGTCTAGATTCTTCTAACACAAATTAGATAGATCTAACATCTGTCCATAGAACTACAATCTGCACTTTCTAAAACACACACAAATATTTGTTATAGTTCGTACTTTAGGCCTTCTAGGGTCATGTACTCCAACAAATGTATCACAACACAAATTTTCACTTGAACGAAATTATTTGTGTTTTCATGCCATGATCTACAAGGTGTATTCAATTTAGAGTGTAGTAACACATTAGAGATATGATAAACAATACAACATCACTCATAATTACACAAGACAAATAACAATCAATAATATAGAATTCAACATTTTACTATGTATTTGATTCTAACTTTTATCAATATCGTTTAACTGTTGTAAGTAGAGTGCAGTAGAGATTATGCCAAATGCAAACTTCTCTTAAATTGTTAAAACATATTTACCACCTCTATCAAATCTGAAGCCTTTTTTTTGTTTTTTGTTTTTTTTATATAGTTTTTAACTATATATTTTTTTAAATTTATTAAGAATAACAAGTGCTTCATTCTTCCTATATATGACAGACTTATATTAATCATCTATAAAAGTGATTAAATACTTATGACCAACAATTATCTCACATAGTCACAAAGCTACTGAGATCACAATATCAGAATATATTGATTCAAAAAGTTATGAACTCCTAGAGACCATACAAAATGATTTTCTAGTGATCAAAATCTGAATTCAAACTTCACATTTGTCATATTTAATGAAGTGTCATTTAGTAGAATTATAAATTTTAACAAGAACCAACAATTTAATATATAGTTCTCAAATCCTAGCCAATTATACTATGTTCAGAAACCATACACAATTAGAACTATTATGATTAATTGTCACATTTGTTAAACTTAACTTATACATTCGATTGACAATATATGCACATTATAAGAGTTAGTACAAAATTACTCTTCCAAATTTCACAAAACTATTTGCTTTCTCTAGTGATACTAACAATATCCACTTGCTCAAACACACTGAGCGAAGAGTTCTTTCCTTTATTCGTTTTTCATCATCTTCATGATGCTAAATGAGATAATGACTAACATGCTATAATTCAACTTTGCACACACAGTACAATGAACGAAAAAGAACAAAATGTAACTAATGGAGTCATATCCTACATTAAGAGATGCTCTCTCCTAAGTTACAAATATTTATTATACATTGTATACAATTTTTATTTTTATTTTAATTATTAGAGAAGCAAATATGTAATCTCACAAAACTACAGACAAAGGATTTGTCAAAATATCTATACACATTGTACGACAAAACACTTAACAACCCTAAACATGCTAGTTTTCCAAAGCGAGAATAACTATGATCTAAAACTCTCAATCATATAATCAAACACACAAAACATTAACACATTTATCACATGAAAATACTAAGAAAGATTAGAGTAGATCATACCGACACTTCAAGTTAGAAGTGTTTTTCAAATTCGATGGAGAAGCCTGCGTAGTACAGATTTATCATACAGTGATGTAAATTCATCGTCTCCAATACACACAATTTGTAAGTAACTTTGAAGTCCTTACATTCATCAAATCGTTAAAGATTAGCCAATTAAACAAATTATTAGCACTATCTAATTTACAACAATTTAATTGTAGATTCAATTTTATAGTCAAAGTCTATAATTTATCAAAATAAATATTTAATTCTGAGCACGTAGCCAAAGCAATTATTCAAATTTGTATTTAATTAAACAATGCTTAATACGGTTTTGAACTTTAGCACTTAGCAACAAAATTCAAATAAATAATTAAATAACAATTTAAATTTGGTAAAGAACTTATCTTTAATTTAGATCTGAATTGGAAGTATACTTCAGTAGATCCAGTCTTCTCCCCAAACACGGAATACAAAACAATACCCAATAGATTGTCTCCACTGGTTAGATCCAGATCTGATTCTTATTGGCTGGATCTAGTTTTGATTCAACAATCCAAACACCAAACAACAATCTCCAACCAATAGAGTAGCTGTTGGACTGGATCTGCTCCAACAGTCCAAACACCAAACAACAATCTCCAACCAATAGAGTAGTTGTTGGACTGGATCTGAATCTGGATCTGCTCCAACAGTCCAAACACCAAACAGCAATCTCCAACCAATAGAGCAGTTGTTGGACTGGATCTGAATCTGGATCTGATGTGCAGATTCGAACACCAAACATCAAGCTAATAGCCAGTAAGAAACATTCATTTGAATCGATTTGGATCTTGTCCAATAGTTCAAATACCAAGCACCAATGAAATCCAATAAAAAAAATGGATCTGACTTTTCTCCTTCTTCTCCTTCAATCTCACAGATCAATGGAGAAGAAAGTGGAGGAAGAAGCAGCATCGATGGCTGGGTTCGGCGACCTCCAGCGACGGCAGACGCGACCCCGGCATCGGGGCTGCGGCAACTCCCAGCGGCGGCCGCTGCGGCTCCTCCACCACCTCGATCTTCGACGCCTTGGTGGGATCGGGTCAGAGGAGAGGAAGATGGGTCGAGGTTGACCGGATTTAATGGATCGAGGCATGCAGCAGCACTGGCGGCACCAGCAACAGCTGCGGAGGTGAGAGTCGATGGCGGCGATGGCGGCGGTTGGCGACGACAACGACGAGATCCTGACGGACGGTGATTTCGATGACCTCTCTCTCTAATCTTGAAATTAATTTTACTGAATATCTTAAGATTGTTAAAGATTATGAGAGATTATAACAATAGAAATTAGGGTTAATATCCTAGACTAATGTGCTTGAGATATTTACCCTACGTATCAAAATTGGAATACCTAGACTACTATCACAAGCCAGTATTTATAGGATAAATACTGGTTTAGGTATTAGGTTCTCAACCCACTCAACCCGCATTCCGATATCTATACAATTAGTACGTATAACACAGTGTTACCCATAGAATAATATTACACATAATGTTATTCATATAGTGAGAATATACCTATATATCCAACAATTACAAGATGTTCTCCAACCTTCTCTTAGAATCCCACAATTGAGTTCTTAAAGAAACAAACCACGTCTCTCTTTCTAGGTTTATCTTAAATACATAATGTGCAATCTCTTGGTTACATTTACATGGATACTTATTTCCCCAAGAATCCTATTCCTGTCAGGAGGTTATCAATTATAACCCCCTAACCAAATAACCATCCAAATTAAAAAAGATAATTCACTCTGTGCGGTAACATGGACAGTCGACTGTTCTTCAGGTCACTAGTTTTAGCCTGTAGCAATTCAAAACCGAAGTGGAAAAAAAAAAAACTCCAAATCACCACCAGTCAACTGGCTAGACATTGCTTAAATTTTAGCTAATCTCAACAACTCATATGATATAACAGTTATATGAAATTGTGTATCTACCTTTTTTTTGATAGTCTGAAGAAAATTCGGCATGAGAGGGAGAAGTTAGTCAGGATGATGCATAGATTGCCAACTTCAGAAAGGGAAATCCTCTACACCAAGTGGTGCATTCCTTTAGACTCAAAGCAGAGGAGGCGCCAGCTGGCACGTAAAGTGTGGATAGAGACCAACGACATTGAGCACGTGAGAGAGAGTGCGACAATTGTCGAGAAGCTGTTTGGGTATGGAAAGCAAGGGCTTATTTCAAAGGAAATGTTTGGCCTTAATTTTACCCAGTTCAACTAGAAGGATGGAAGGTGATAAGACATGTAGACATGTCCGACTCTGCCATGGCTTGATTTAACTCTTGATCTTCACTGTCTCTTTTTCTTCTTTTTTCTTCCTCTTATTTGCTTGCTTATTGTGATTCTTTTCTTCTGATTCATTCAAATGTGGATATGTTTTGTATATATCCGGGCGAGCATGTAAATTTAATTGATTGCATGATTGTATTCCCACTTGTATTAATCGATCTGCCATGGTCTCTTTATCATGTAAAAGATGACATGAATATATAGAGAGTTTTGTCTTTGTTTCTAAGGGTAAAATGGACGTGTATATTATATATTTTAGATGTCAAATCAATACTATTATCGACGTCAATAATAAGAGCCTGTTGGTGAAACTAAAAACTGAAATCTAAGAAGGTGGCGGAAAGATGATCGACATAAAGCATCTTCCAAATATTGACATAACGGAGACATACTCTCTTTTTGCAAGGTGAACTAAGAAATATTTTGAAAACTGAATTAGCTAAACGCAACACACCATTCATCATAATCTTTATGATGGGCAAAAAAACTACAAAGCAAAATCTATACCTAATGCTATAAACTAATTATATGAAGCGTAGTTAGTATATATGAGAAAAACACTTCCAAATCTTATAAAGTGATTACAATCATTCTGCAAACACTAATATGGGTAAAAATTGGAGCGCCACGATCCCAACATGCATCGCATCTCAAAGTTTCTAACGGCAGTACAGTAATTTAGGATTACTAGAAAAATATGGGTCATCTTCAGGCCCATCAGCTCAACCTGATCCATAATTATGGCTGGCTTATAGCCTAAGAATGAGGAATTTCCAGCTAATGATTCGGTCAAATCCTCCTAAATCAGGAAGTAAATAACTAATTCTATCCATTTACTTGGTGAATCTCCAATCGAATCTTGAAAGATACATTTTTAGGTCTATCTTCCATAATTGATTTCTAGCCTGTAAATCCCCCCGCCCCCCTCATTCAGGCAAGCGAAATCAACATTTCTCCACTAAAAAGTCATAATAGTTTTTTTTTTTTTGGTTGCTAATTTGAGCAGCGAAGGGTCTTATGCTAGAGCTACCTTCGGTGTGAGATCTTTTGCAAGTTCCCAAAAGTTTGCAGTCGTCCAAATCTAGACTCAGGTGATCCCAGTAGTCCAGATCCAGATTCAAGCATCTTTAGCCATTTAGATTAAGATTCAGGCGATCATCAGCTATCCAGATTCAGATCTTGATTAATGGTCCATATCATTGCTTTCCTTCTCAATAAAAGAACTAGATTGCCCCCACTCCAAAATTAGCAGCAACGAATTGGTGTCTTCTGTGGAAAAGCACAGATCCACCTTTCCGATCATATCTCACCTTCTAAAAAGCACTTTTCGGCCATGCCTCCTGGAAGAAAGCCAAAAGCGGCTACCGCCAGCTGCCAACCGCCAAGCCGATCTTCCTCCCGCACCGTGCAACCTCCCCCTAGTGGTGATGCGTCGGCGGGCTCCTGACTCAACCGTCCCATGCCCCATCCAACCGAGAACCGGGGGTCGGTCCACACATCCACTCCCTCCTTGGCACACCCTGCACTATCGGTCCTCCCCGAGGTCATCAACGCCATTCTCAAAGGGGCAGATCTCCGCCATCACTTAGATGAAAGGCACACACGAGATGGTATTTCCTGCTCGTAATGCCATAGGAGCCAGAGGAGTATTCACCCGACGATAGAGGTCTTGTGGAAAGCGACTTCCCAAGAGCAATGGAGAAGATGAGGTCCTCGTGACCTGGGTGGAGTTATGTGACTTTATTGACCAAGTCCTTAGGACCTTCCAAGGTTCCCTGAACATGAACCACGAGGCAAGCAGTCCGCTCCCTCGAACCGAACATGAAGTAGAATCCCGCGGGTCGACCTGATCCGAGGGGTGAAAAGATTTGGTGCTCCATCACCTCCAAGAGATGGAGGACCACCTCAACCAGATCGGTCGGTCATCGAGGTGGGGGACACCATCCCATTTGACTAGGTGTATCCTCAAAGCCCCTATCCCAGAGAACTCAAGCTTGCCTCATTCGGCTCATATGATGGTGAAGCTGACCCCAAAAACCACATCGAGAGTTTCAAAACTCTCGTGATGATCCACAAAGCCTCCGATGCGCTCTCTGCAAAAACCTTTCAGGCCACCCAGAAGGGATTAACACGGGAGTGGTGCTCCCGTCTTTCTCTAGGGTTCCATCCACTTCTTTGATCAGCTAGAGGATCTCTTCCCCACGCACATTGGCAGTAGTTGCAAAGCTGAGAAGATAAGTACCTCACTATTGGAATTTAAGCAAAGGGCAGGGAACCCCTTAAAGACTTCGTCAGATGCTCCACGTCCAAGTCTAGGTCCAACCCCGTCCTTGACTCGACAATAGTGGTGGCTGCGTTCTGACACAATGTTTGTGACACCTACCTCAAGGTGTCCTTGGCAAAAAACCTCATTGGAACTTCTCCAAGCTGTTGTAAAGATGTCAAAAAAAAAAAAATCTGAGTTGAGGAGGTTCTTCATCCTCAGAAGCAAATCAAGCCCTCGTCTGGAAATAAGCGAAGAAGTGCAAATGAAGAGGGGCCCAAGAAATCCCAAAAGGATGGGTCCGGTCAGCGTCACCCTCCTCCGGTCCCTCACTTCTACAAGTTCACCCTGCTGAATACGTGCATATCCACTCTCTTCATGGAGATCGAGGGAGATGGGATACTCTGCCCCCTTCCTACGATGAACCCAGCAAATAGAAGGAGCGATAAGAACCGATGGTACCGGTTCCAGAACGACCATGGCCATGGCACTGAGGAGTGTCGAGTCCTCAACGACAAAATTAGAGCTCTTATTCGTCGAGGCCAACTATCCAAATACACCTAAAAAGATAGGATTGACCCCCCACCGGCTTGAGGCACTATCAAGCGTGCAGAGAATGATCCCGAGTACCAAGACTCGAAACCTGTGGTCACTCTCCATTCCATTCATGAAGGTCCTATGTGAAGAGAGTCTAACTGCTCACGAAAAAGCGTTCGTCTGAGAGTTCAACTCAGTGCATAATGTCCCCCCCCCACTTGCCCAAGAGCTGGGGAGTTCCAGTAACTTTCTCGGACAAAGATCTGGAAGGTATTTGAACCCGTCACTGCGATGCACTAGTGATCAACCGCTCCATGGAGAGCCATGAAATGTGCCGCATCTAGGTGGACAAAGGTAGTTTGGTGAACATCCTCTTCTCAGAAGCTTTTGAAAGCCTCAAGCTCTCCCGAGACCATCTGAAACCTGCCGGGTACATCCTCCATGGGTTCTTCGGTCCAGATCGAATAAATAATCACTCTCAACGTGACTGGAGGGAAAGCACCAACTGTCCAGACTGAAACTATGGACTTTATGGTCATGTATATTAAGGCCGTCTACAATGCCTTCCTCGACCGCCCCGGCTTAGCAGCTCTCCATGCCATAGCTTCGTCCTTCCTTGTTAAGATGAAGTTCTCCACACCAGTTGAGGTAGGATAAGTTAAGGGAAGTCAATAAGTGGTTTGGATATGTTACACGCCCACAATGGGGTGTTGTAACATATCCGAACCCCATCCAACCTCCTTAGAATATGTTACTCGATGCCTTAGAACTCCCTTAGGAGAGGAACTAGGTTAAGTCCGATCCCATGGATGAACTAGAAGAAATCCTCTTCTCCTAAGAACACCAGTCCATGTATTTCTAGGTGAGCTAAGCTCTACCCCACCAGGTCAAAGAGAAACTTATTAGTTGCATTAGGGTGAACCAGGACTTGTTTGCTTCGATCGTGGCTAACATTCCTGGAATCTCAGAAGACTTGATCATACACTGCCTAAGTGTGTACCTAGACGTCAGGTCGGTTCAACAAAAGCACCGTAAGTTCGTCCCTAACAGGCAATGAGCAGTTAAAGAAGAAGACAACAAACTCCAGGCCACTTGCTTCACTTAGGAAGTCAGCTACCTCAAGTGGCTGGCCAATGTATTCATGGTAAGAAAATCTGATGGCAAGAGGAGAATTTGTATCGATTTCACCGACCCGAATAAAGCATGCCCGAAGGACCACTTTCCTCTCCCTGCCACATCTTTGCATTAGCTGCTCAGCTTCATGGATACCTTATCGGGGTACAATCATATCCAAATGTTTTCTCCTGACATTCCGAATATATCGTTCATCACCGACCAAGGTCTTTACTGCTACTGGGTCATACCCTTCGGGCTAAAGAATGCTGGAGCCACTCACGAGCAGCTGGTGAACAAAGTCTTCAAAAAACATATTGGCCGAAATATGGAAGTCTATGTACATGATATGCTTGTGAAGATTCGTAAGAAGGATGGCCATGTGTCTGACCTCCAATAGGCTTTTAGTGTCCTACTGAAGCACAACATGAGGATGAACCCCTCTAAGTGTGCCTTCGGGTTCTCCTTGGAAAAGTTCATATGATTCATGGTTAGCCAGAGGGAAATTGACATATCTGTCCCATCCAACCCAGATGAAATCCGAACCATACTTAACATGTATCCCTTGTCCAACCCGGTGAAAGTTTGAGCCATACATTACATGTCTCCCCCATCCAACATCAAAGAAATTCATAAACTAACAGAGTGTCTCGCTGCCATTGGTCATTTCCTCTCAAAGTTCGGAGAGAAGTGCCTCCCTTTCTTCAAGGTCTTCCGAGGATCAAAGAGCTTCAAGTGGGGAAAGCACATCAAGAGGCATTTTAACAGCTCAAGGTTTATCTCTCCAACCGCCTACTCGTAAGCAAGCTAGAGCCATGAGAAGTGCTCTACCTCTATCTAGCCACCTTAGATCAAACCCTCAGTATCATCTTAGTAAGGGAAGAAGACAATGTTCAAAAGCCAATCTTTTATGTGAGCAAAGTACTTCATGATGTCGAACTCTGTTGTTCCAATATGGATAAGATGAGCTATGCTCAGATAATGGCCTCCTGGTCGCTTTGCCTTTATTCCAAGCATAATCCATCTCGGTCCTCACCGACCAACGCTCAAGCAGGTACTTCACAAGCTAGAAAGCTCTGGTGATTCATGAAGTGGTCTATTGAATTGAGCCAGCACGATATTAGCTAATGACCATGATGGCTATTGATGAGTGGAATTTATACATAATATTTATTATTCTTTTATGCATTAAAATTGTGTGTTCTAGTTTATTTCTTTAAAATTTATCTTATTTCTACTCAATATTATTTAATTGTTTGATTTTGTAGGAATGAGATGGATAAGTACAAAAAGTGGGTGTTTTGCGTGAAATCATAGAAGAAAATAAGGATGAAGATTTCAAAATTTGAGCACTCGAATGCGCGATTTTACAAATTGGCCTATTGAAGATCAATAAAAAGATATATCGGTCAAGTACGGGGTGGAGTGGAATTTTGTTAAAGAAAAAAAATTAAAAAAAAAGAGTTGTTTTGAGATTGGATTAGTTAGTTAATTAATTAAAAGATTAATCTTAATCTTATATTAATTAATTAATCTAATCCTAATTAACTAATCTAAGCAAAACCCTACACCTACCCCTATATAATGAGAGCAGGAGGCGTGGTAGGTAGGTGCGGCGCAACACCAGAAAAAAAGGAAAAGAAAGTAAAAGAGAAACAGGGAAACCAAAGGAGGAGAGAGAACGTGACGTGGGGGCTCTGTGGTAGGCGAACAACAAAAAAAGAAATACAGAGGAGAAGAGAGAGCGCTGACTGTTTGCGGTGCGGAAACCGAGGCGACACGTCAGCGCGAGTTCCATGACGTCAGTTGGGTTCTTTGTTGTGGCGCGAAGTTCAAGGCGTTCGACTTGGATTTTCGGCAACAAATTGAGTTTTTTTTCCTTCCTTTTTATCCTCTAATTTTTATTATGCAATCCAAAACAGTATTTGTTAGTTGCAACTTTATTATGAACTAATTTTATTTTTCTAGGGCTTTGATGTAGCCTAATTTTGAGAACACAATTTTAATTTCATATTATTTTTCTATTTTTCCATGGTTGTGTGTTTGACTTTTGTCCCTAGCTTACAATTGGTTGACCAACTTTTGTATGATATATTAAATCATGGAGAGACCGAACTGGTAATTTGTGATTTTGAATTAATAAAATTAAACACCGTTTGTAACCCCTGTTTTCCCAAAAATGTATTTTCTGTGTATTTCCTGTATTTAAAATTTTTGTAAATTAATTTTTGCACTTTTGAACTATTTTTGTTAAAATGTATTCTTGACTTTTCAATTTAAAATCTAATTTTCGGTAAGTAATCTTATTGTAACTATTTTCTATGAATTTTACATTGTAATGCAAACCTTATTTTTTTGATATGGTTACTTTGATCTCTAGTATTATTATTATTAATATTTTTTTTATATAAAGTCCTAATTGTATATTATTATTTTATCCCTTATTGGATATTTTCCCTAGATCTTCTAAAACCCATTTGTATTATTTAAACCCATTTACCCAAATACCCTTTACCCCAACCCAGAACCGTTAACAACTCCCATACCTGTTTAAAACTCATTTACCTATAACCCATATACAACTTACCCAAACCCCATATGTTCACAACCCGAACCACTTCAGCATAAAACCCTACTCTAATACCCATATATATGCCTGTAAACCCTATGCCTCTCCATCTTCTTCAATACCTCCCAGCCGCTTTCATCCTCCCGAAACCCTAACCTTCTGTAACCCAACTCTCCATCCCTCATCCCTATATATTTCGAATCCCCGGTGATGCCTCGCGCCTCCTGCGCCGACTGCAGATAGTCAGCAACGTCTGTGCCTGCCCTGTACGCTGCTCTTCCTCTTCGTAATGTCAGCCGCAACACCCTCCGATGCACTCCCGACCTTTCCCTGTGCAGCACCCCATCGCCGTCGCGGCGATGTCGACCCAGATAGCCAGTGCAGCACGCCCCCATGGCTGTTGGTGTTGCTGTTATCGTGACTGCCATCAGCCGGAATCACTGCCAGCCCTCGCACCGTTCTTGCCAGTGCTGCCCCTATGCGCCGTCGACCTCCAGCCCCACCACCAAAGCCAGTGCCCTTTGCCTTGATGTTGCTGTTTATTTTGGGTGGTGCTCAAGTGAATCCTGGTTGTCGATCTTCATCATGATCATCAAGTCTTGATATTGGCCATCCGATCTTGTTGATCGTGATCATGGAGTGTTGATCATGTGATGAGAGCCATCCGTTTCCCCCTTGATCATCTTGATCTTGATTGAGTGCATTGTTGGTCGTCCGTTCTTGATCTCTTGATATGGTCCGTTGGATCTTGATTATCATCTTTAATATGGACTGTTGGATCGCATTATCATCATCTTGGAGTTCTTGATCACTTTGATTAGTGGCCGTCCGATTGTCGATCTGATCCGATCATCATCATCATCATCAAGATATTGATCACATCTCGATCTTGATCTTGATCTTCGATCTGAGTCGTCCGATTTGATCCGATCGCCTTGATATCTTGATCCTTTGATCTCAGTCGTCTGATCATATTCGTGGGTTATTTGTTCTTTGTTTGTGATTCGTTGCTGTAGAGTTCGTGCCCGGAAATCCGTTCCTGTTATTCTCTTTCTTTCGTTGGATTCATCGTCGTCTTCCAGGCAAGTAACTTGTACTCCAATTTTTTTGTTTGATACAAGTCAAAAATACCACCTATAATGTAGTCGGGTCTAGAGACAACTCGTTTGTGTGTTATCTTTGATGGGTTTTGTCTCTATTGTGAAAATTTGACCATAGTTGCCTCACGACACAATATTGACATAAATTAACTTAGGTTTTACCCGTTCTTGATTTGATCATATATATGAGACTTCTTGTGAGAATTTGGATATTTGTTGAGAACCATGTGATAGGCTTGATTTAGATATGTTAGTTACCCTATTTCATAATGTTTAGACACTTGGTAGACCGGTTTCATGTTTGGTTGTGTTTTGAACAAGTTTTGGATGATATATGTTGAGTTGTTGTTAAAGGGAGAAATCTGTATTTTGTCGCTGATCTATTTTGTTTGCTGTTTTGGACTGTCTTGAATTCAGTAACTTAATTTCGGTATAAAACATGAGTTTTAGAGAATTTCGTCTATTTTCAGACCCCTCTAAACTTTCTTGGTTACGTTTTCTTATGGGTGAGTTATGACTGTTTTACTACAGAGGTGTCGATCTTTTCCAGATTTTGTTTTTCGATGATTCTTGACGACTAAATCATTTTAATAACTATGCTACATATATTATTTGATCTGAAACTTTGGTCAGTCTTTCTATACATATCTAGGGATTACCTAGAATTTTGGGGGATTTTATTGGTGAGTTTTATGTGTTGTTTCATGCTCGTTTATGAAAACTATGCTTACTGTATTTTGCTCGCTGTTCTGTAATGAATCGTATTTTCACTCTGATTCCTTTTACTGTATGAAAAATATTCGTGAAATATGAAAGTTAACATATTTTGTCGATTTTTATCTCCCTTTGGCAGATTTGGATTTCGTTTCACGGCTTGCGAGATATTTCAGTTTTCGTACAACAGTGTTGGGAATTCCAGATTTGCCAAAGTATCATTTCTTGATGTTTTCTTATTTTTGATGACTAAAAAATTTTTACTGGAATATTATGAAACTTTATATTTTGATTCTAGACATATAGGGGAATACCCAAGATTTTTCCTGAATTTATTTGAGAGGTTTTGATGCATTTTTCCTGACTGAGAATTCGTTTTACTAATTTCTGACTGAACGTGTTTTCTGGATTCAAACCTGTTCTGAGTTATGATGTTGTGAATTACTATATGACTTATTTATATTCGCTGGATTCGTGTGGAAGTCTATTTTCCAGATCCTTCAACATATCCAGATTTGGATATTTTTAGTAGTGGGAATCTGTTTTTGTACAACTCTGTCGTATTGTCCTGAATTAGAAAACTAGTTGTTTTACCCTGTTATGTGTTATCTTGTACCTGGACTTGTTTATCTTGTACCCTGAACCTGATACATGTTTATACACTGTTATCCTTACTTTGTTTTGTGACACATACATGCATGCCTGATTATAATAATAAATAATCCAGCCGGGGTTAAGGGACAGATCTAATAGTGGATAATTCAGAAACGTGTACTCGGAAGGGGGCCCGTATTTTCCATTTTGATTTATCTTGATATATGAACCTGTTGATGCATGGACCTGTTGGTTCATGTACCTGTTACCTGTTGATGCATGAACCTGTTGGTTCATGTACCTGTTACTTGTTGATGCACGGACCTGTTGGTCGTGTACCTGTTGATTCATGAACCTGTTGATGCATGAATCAGATGATTCATGTACCTGTTTTGATTCATGAACCTGTTTCCTGTTTCTATTCTGATCCCTGAGTACCCTGCCCTCTATGGTCCACTATGAAATTTAAAACGAAATTGCTTTGACTGTAGCAACCATGTAGTAAAAGGATGGATGTATGAAGTGCTACCTAGATAGTAATAACTACAAGAATTGACACATGAGACCTGAACATGCTACTTGATCACATGATACATGCCCACTTGATACTTGACTACATGATACAAGAGATTTGATACTTGATACATGTTACATGATTACCTGTTTACCTTTATACCTGTTACCAGATACCTGTTACCTGATACCTGTTACATGTTTACCTGTTTACTTGATTACTTGACACTTGATTCATGACATTTACACTTGTTCACTTTTCCATGCTAGTTGTTTATTTTGACATCATGCTTATACCATGTTATTAGTTAGTTTCCCCATGTACTTGTATCCTACATTATAAGTAGCCCGTAACTTGCAATTGATGGGTACTTGTTTTCTCTTTTCCTCTTTCCTACAATTGTAGAATTGCAGATTTTGGAGAATAGGTTCCAGACAGTATTGGTGACATAAAGTATTAGTGCTGGATCTTGTTATTATTATTTCTTGTAGTTTGCTTGAACAATAATTGTATTCATGTATTTGGATTTATTCTTGTATTTGGGCAATATGATCCAGGATTATTTGTGTTATTCAGATCATGACTATTTAAGATTAATATATTTTATTTCAAGTATTCTTGTTGGTATTTGGTTCATATGTGCATGTGGTTGACTTTTTTGGCTTCCGACTCTGATTATATTGTGAATGTTGTAAAGATTCTTGAACAGCTTATGGATGATTAAAATCATTCGCTGGGCTTTTGTCGCGTATCCGTATTCCGTATCCTTTTTGGAAAGCGGGGTGTGATACCGTTACTAGAGCGAACTGCTGTTAATGTGACCGTTAAGAAATCCATAGATCTTAAAGAATTTTCAATTAGTAATTTGTGCATGAACTATGACAAATAATTAGTTGAGAATATTTTGATATTGCTTGAGAGAGAATATTGAATAATTTGGGGGTTTTGGTCTACAACTTGGAAAAATAATCTTATTATTCAAATGGAGTTATAAATTGTGTGGGATTAACTAGGTGAAATAAAAAGTCCTAGAATTAATTCTGCTATTAACAAACGACAAAATTTCAAATTCCTCTCATTTTAATTAATTTAGTTAGTTCTTTAGTTTAATTTAATTTAGTTGTTTTCTTTACTGAATTTCGATTTTCTAAATAGTAATTCATCTAGTAAATTTCGGTACTTAATAAAATAATTAGTCTTTATGGGTTCGACATTCTTTTCTCTTAACTATACTACTTGTTGCGATTATGTACAGTTGCAAATAATTCACATCAAGTTTTTGGCGCCGTTGTCGGGGACTAGTTATTCTTTTATTGATATTGAAAATTGCTAGATTATGACTAGTTTGGATTTTTTATTATTATTATTTTACCTCTTTATTTTCTTTTGACTTACTTTTATTTGATTTATTTGATTTATTTGATTTATTTTTTATTTTTCTATTTTTTAAAGCTATATTTCAGGTGTATCACAATGGCCAACAATGAGGAAAACATGGTGTTGGGAGAATATGCTATGCCCTCAATTCATGGAGCAACATCAAGCATAAAGAGGCCAGTTATTGATGATAAAAATTTTGAGATTAACCCAGCGATCATTCAAATGATTCAACAGACTGTTCAATTTGGAGAACAACCGCACGAGGATCCTAATGTTCACATTACAAACTTTCTAGAAATTTGTGACACTTTCAAGCATAATGAAGTATCAGATGATGCAATTCGATTGAGACTCTTTCCTTTTTCACTAAGAGATAAGGCTTGGCTTGGTTAAATTTTTTAACACCTGGTAGTATTACTACTTGGGAGGGACTTGCAAAAAAATTTCTGGCTAAGTATTTTCCGCCGGTAAAGACAGCGAAGCTAAGGAATGATATTACCACATTCACTCAATTTGAGACTGATTCTATGTATGATGCATGGGAGAGGTATAAAGAGTTGTTGAGAAAGTGTCCTTATCATGAACTTCCGAAATGGCTACAAATATAAATATTCTATAATGAGTTGGGAGTTACAAATCGAGTTATGGTTGACGCAGGAGCTGGAGGTGCACTTATGAGAAAAACTCATGAAGCAGCCTATTAGCTTTTAGAGGAGATGATATCTAATAATTACCAGTCGTCTTCAGAGAGAATAATACCAAAAAAAGTGGCTGGAGTTTTTGAACTTGATCCTATTACTACTTTAACTGCAAAAATTGATATTTTATCTAAACAAATAGGTAATACAAATGTTAATGCTATTCAAACTACTTTGATTTGTGATCTTTGTGCAGGAAATCATTCAAGTACAGATTGCCAAGTGGAAAATCCATTTGCTCAACCAATTTCCTATCAAGCAAATTACGTGTCCAATTTCCAACATCAAGACAATCCTTATTTGAACACGTATAATCCCGGATGGAGAAATCACCCCAATTTTTCTTGGAGCAACAATCAAGGAGCAATTAGACCGCCTCAAAATTTTTCACAAAAAGAAAAGAAGCTGATACTTGTGAAGAGATGTTCTTGCAATACATGTAGAAGACAGAGCAATACATGCAGAAGACAGATTTGGAAATCCAAAATGTTGCAACTTCAACTTCAGCTTCAATTCACAATCTTGAGGTTCAAATTGGTCAAATTTCAAATATTCGTAACGAAAGAATGGCAGGAACATTACCTAGTAGCACAGTGGTCAATCCAGAGAAGCATGTTAAAGCAATAACACTTAGAAGTGAGAGAACAATTGAATAGCCACAATAAGAAATTGCCGTACAAAATGTGGTTGAAAAACAAGATGAGTTCGAGCCAATTTTGGAGGAACAAACGCAGCAGGTGGCCAACCAACAAATTGAGAATTCCAAGAAAAGCAAAGGAGCTTCAAATACCACGGATTTCAGGGAGTTTAAATCTGATACTTATCCTAATTCACCTTATGATCCACCTATTCCTTTTCCACAAAGACTTAAAAAGAACAAGCTTGATAATCAGTTTTTAAATTTTTTTAAATATTTTGAAGAAATTTTATATTAATATTTCTCTTATTGAAGCTTTGGAATATATGCCTAAATATGCTAAATTTTTTAAGGATATTTCATCAAACAAGCAAAAATTAGAGGAACATGAGACAGTGATGCTAATCGAAGGGAGTAGTGCAATTTTACAAAAGAAGCTACCTCCTAAACTTAAAGATCCGGGGAGTTTTACAATTTCTTGCACTATTGGAAATTCTTCTTTTAATAAAGCACTATGTGATTTAGGAGTAAGTATTAATCTTATGTCCTATTCTATTTTCAGGAAATTAGGTATTAAAGAATCAAAGCCTACCACAATTTTATTGCAATTGGCAGACAGATCTATCAAGTAGCCAAAAGGGATTATTGAAGATGTTTTGGTGAAAGTAGACAAGTTCATATTTCCCGCTGATCTTATTATGCTTGATATGGAGGAAGATGAACAAATTCCGTTGATTTTGGGGCGACCTTTTCTAACTACGGGGAAAACTTTCATTGATGTCCAACAAGGAAAACTTATATTGAGGGTTGAGGATGAGCAAGTAATGTTTGATGTTTTAAATCCATGGAGGCTATTGCTGAAGCTCACTCATGTTTTCAAGTTTGTGAGATTAATCTAATTATGGGAGAGACACATAGAGCGGAAGTTAAGAAATTACCAATTAAAGTGTGTCCAACAACAGCAACTCTTGAATCTGAGAAAAAAAAGATTTTGGAATACGTTCAAGTTGCACCATCTATTAATTTTTCTTCTCAGCTGACATTCAAGGAGTGGGGATATCAAGAACGCCATCTTCAAGAAACAAACGACTGAAATTCGAGCCGCTACCATCAAGTTTGACGGATGCACAGAAAAAATATAATCCACATTTGAAGAGAATTATTGGAAAAAAGGTTCTTGTGTTGTTGGATCTTGGCGTCACATAACCATCTCGCTATCAAGTCCGGCTGAAGACTTAAAACTTAGCGCTTCTTGGGAGGCAACCCATATTTTCTTTTGCTGCATTTAGATTTGAATTTTCTTTTAGTTTTTTTTAATTTTAATTTCTGATTTTATTTTGTAGGATTGCATAAGTTTGGAAGTCGCCGGACGGAGCTGTTTTCAACACCTGAATTGATGGCTGTTTTTTAGCAGGATGGAGTCCGAATCTGGAAAAGTGTTTCAAAGAGATATTGTAGGAAATTTTCTTATCTTTCCAGAACAAAAAGAATCAGGCCATTTGGACATTTATAGCTCCAGATATCGCTGAAATAATGAACGCCGCGCATGCAGAATTTTAACACGAATCAGTGGAGAAATTCTAAACTTTTTGCATTCTTTTTGTTTTTCCTTTTCCTTTCCCATTGAGGACAATGTGATATTCAAGTTTGGGGAAGGGATACAATTTTATTTTATATTTTATATATATTTGAAAAGAAAAACAAAACAAAGTACTGTAATTGGGCTCACTATTACACTTTTGAGTTCTTTATTGTGCTAAAGCATTGATTTTTTTTAAGGATATATAATTTCTTATAAAGCAAGATTAAGCATACTTATTTACTTTAGGATTATTGAATTTCAAAATTCCTTACAAAATTGTAAGAGTCATGTGATTATACATAAAAGAAAAATGTGATGTATTTACTTGTAATTATCCCCTTTGATCTAGTCCTAAACAGAGTTTAAGTAAATAGAGTAATAATGAAAAAAAAATTATATGAATAAAGTCTATCTACTCCAATGTTTTGAGTTGCTTAGTAACTAGGGATATTCATTACTAATGTTTACTTTTACGCCAAACAGCAACTTGAAATATGAGTATGTAAAGCACATTAAGTTCGTGACTTGTTGAGTAACCGGGTGAATTTATCACAAATATTTGCATTCGCGTCAAAAGGCAAGTGACAACTTAGAGAAGAGCAGGAAAAAAACTCTAGTTTGCAACTCGGTTTGCAGTAGTGAGAAGGGGTAATCACAAATGGAGTTGTTACATACTATAATTACATTAATTGCATGAAAAATATGATTGGGTTGGGAATTATGAATGAATAATTTCACTAGAGAAAGTGAGTATGCTTGGTTTTACTTTATTTGCTATTGTATATATTTTAAGTTGAAATTTTGATACTTGCATGATGAGAACTTTTAGTGTGATGAGTTGAGCCTACGTATGATTATTATTCACTGATTTATGAGTTTACTTTTTACTCGAGGACAAGCAAAATCTTAAGTTTGGGGGTATTTGATGAGTGGAATTTATACATAATTTATATTAGTCTTTTATGCATTAAAATTGTGTGTTCTAGTTTATTTCTTTAAAATTTATCTTATTTCTACTCAATATTATTTAATTGTTTGATTTTGTAGGAATGAGATGGATAAGTGCAAAAAGTGGGTGTTGTGCGTGAAATTATGGAAGAAAATAAGGATGAAGATTTCAAAATTTGAGCACTCGAATGCGCGGTTTTACAAATTGACCCATTGAAGATCAATAAAAAAATATATTGGTCAAGTACGGGGTAGAGTGGAATTTTGTAAAAGAAAAAAAGTAAATAAAAAAAAGAAAAAAAAAGAGTTGTTTTGAAATTGGATTAGTTAGTTAATTAATTAAAAGATTAATCTTAATCTCATATTAATTAATTAATCTAATCCTAATTAACTAATCTAATCAAAACCCTACACCTACCCCTATATAAAGAGAGCATGAGGCGTGAAGAAAATAGGGAGGTGTGGTAGGTAGGTGCGGCGCAACACCAGGGAAAAAAAGGAAAAGAAAGTAAATGAGAAACAGGGAAACCAAAGGAGGAGAGAGAACGTGACGTGGGGGCTCTGTGTGGGCGAACAACAAAAAAGGAAATATAGAGGAGAAGAGAGAGCGCTGACTATTTACGGCGTAGAAACCGAGGCGATACGTTAGCGCGAGTTCCGTGACGTCAGTTGGATTCTGTGTTGCGGCGCGAAGTTCGAGGTGTTCAACTTGGATTTTCGACAACAAATTGAGTTTTTTTTCTTTCTTCTTATCCTCTAATTTTTATTATGCAATCCAAAACAGTCTTTGTTAGTTGCAACTTTATTATGAACTAATTTTATTTTTCTAGGACTTTGATGTAGCCTAATTTTGAGAACACAATTTTAATTTCATATTATTTTTCTATTTTTCCATGGTTGTGTGTTTGATTTTTGTTTTTATTGCTTACAATTGGTTGACCAACTTTTGTATGATATATTAAATCATGGAGAGACCAAACTGGTAATTTGTGATTTTGAATTAATAAAATTAAATACCGTTACTAGAGCGAACTATTGTTCATGTGACCATTGAGAAATTCATAGATCTTAATAAATTTTCAATTAGTAATTTGTGCATGAACTATGACAAATTATTAGTTGAGAATATTTTTGATATTGCTTGAGAAAGAATATTGAATAATTTGGGAATTTTGGTCTACAGCTTGGAAAAAATAATCTTATTATTCAAATGAAGTTATAAATTGTGTGGGATTAACTAGGTGAAATCAAAAGCCCTAGAATTAATTCTGTAATTAACAAACAACAGAATTTCAGATTCTGCTCCTGTTAATTAATTTAGTTAATTCTTTAGATTAATTTAATTTGGTTGCTTTCTTTACTGAATTTCGATTTTCCAAATATTAATTCATCTAGTAAATTTTGATACTCAATAAAATAATTAGTTCTTGTGGGTTCGACACTCTTTTCATTTAACTATACTACGTGTTGCGATTTTGTACACTTGCAAATAATTCACATCATCTATCAAGACCCAAGCCATAGCCAAATTCATCATCGAGAGCATTATCCCGGACTCCCTGAAGGAAGTCCTATGTCGGTGGCTCCTCTTGCATCAAAGGGAGCAAGGTCGGTGTTATCTTGCTCAGCCTAGACGAGTTCACACTTCAATACTCACTCCATCTCAATATTCAAGGCTCCAACAATGAGGCTGAAATGAGGTGCTGATTGTTGACCTCCTCCTAGCTCGGAAAGCAGGGGCCCAAAAGATCAAAGTGTTCATCGCCTCTCAATTAGTGGTGAATCTGATCCTAGAAGAGTATGATGCGAGGGGTGAAGTTATTAGCTTGCATCAAGAAACTCTTGGCCATATTTTGAAAGGCAGAGGTCACTTGCATCCCCCACGAGGAGAATGAGCAAGGAGAAACCCTCTCAAAGTTAGCTTCCTCCTCCTTCAAAGGACTCGACCACACAATGCTTATTGGGCTCCTACTCTAACCAAGCATCGAAGAGGAAGATTTGGAACTCATGGTTGTCACTCAACCCGGAGACAATCGGAGGAATCCTATGATCTATTTCTTATACAAGGAAATCCTCCTAGCGGATCCTATAGAAGCGAGAAAGATCCGGGTAAGGGCAGAAAGATAAACACTTGTTGATGGAGTCATGTACAAAGCTCTCCTACACTCTGATAGATGGCAGACCTTACTTGAGATAGCCACTTGGACGGGAGGACCCTCGCATGGAAAATTCTTAATTATGGCTACTATTGGCCCTCACTCTTCAATGATGCCCAAGAATATGTTTTCCGATACCCCCCCCCCCCTTCACCAACCAAAAGTTCTCCCTAATCAAGCAGGTGCCCCAGGGCAACCTTCATTCCATGTCAAGTCTGATCTCCATCGCGATGTAGGGAATGTATCTACTTGGGTCATTTTCCCCCGCCACTGGACAGAGAAACTTCTTGGTAGTGACTATTGAATACTTCACGAAGTGGATCAAAGCAGAAACATTGGCCTCCATCACCGAACATAAGATTTAGTAGTTCTTTTGAAAAAACATTATCGGCAGGTTTGGGAACTTCTGGATTCTTGTCACCCACAATGAAACCCAATTTGCCTCAAAGAGGTTTCACAGCTTCTGCTCCGATCTGGGGATCGAACAACATTTCTCTTCCATTTCACATCCTCATACCAACAGTCAAGCCAAGAATGCTAACAGATAGATCCTTGATGGCCTGAAGAATAGAATTGATGAAACTCCAAAGGGACTATGGGTCGAAGAGCTCCCGAGTGTACTCTGGTCCTACAGGACCGCAAAAAGGACCCCGATAGGAGAATCTCCGTTCAGCCTCACCTTTGGTTACAAAGCTCTAATCCCCTTAGAGGTTGGACTACCTTCTCGTCGCCTCATTTCCTTCAATGAAGAACAAAACTTAAATGATCTCCCGGGAAACCTTGATCTTATTGAATAGGTTCGTGACAAAAATCCAGCATACGGAGACAGATCTATCAGCAAATGGTGGAGAGGTTTTACAAAAAGAAGGTTAGGCCGATGAACTTGAAAGAAAGTGACATCGTCTTGCAAAAGCTCGAGATCTCCAAGCCTCGAAAGGAAGGAAATCTTGCTCCCAACTGGAAAGGACCCTACAAGGTGTCCAAAGTCGTCCGCCCAGGAACTTACTGACTTGAAGATCTAGGGGGCAAGGAGATATCAAAGACTCGAAAAGGCTAGCGTCTAACGAAGTTCAACGAGGGTGCTTAACGCCATCCACTTAATAGTTATAGATTTGTAGCAAGACCGATATTTATAATGATCAAAGCATGTAATGAAGGTCAGCCTCCTAGACAACCACTTAAACTTATTTTTCAATTAAAAGTTAGCATTTCTTTCGTAAATTTTTGTATTACTCTCTGAACTCCAAACAATAAGCTTGGTACTCAGCTCCTTTCCAGAGCTGCACAACTACCTCACAAACAAAAAATTCAGAGTCCAACTCGTGACTTAGGCTACACCCACTTTAGAGCTCAAGTTGTCACTCGAGTTGCTCCTGCGACTTGCTAACTCTCAAACAACAAGTTCGGAGTCTAACTAGCGACTCGAGCTACTCCCACTTTGGAGCTCAACTTGTCGCTCGAGCTACTCCCGCAACTCGCTAACTCACGACCTGAGCTACTCACACTTTGAAGCTCAGCTTGTCGCTCGAGTTGCACTTGCAACTCGCAAACTCTCAAATAGCAAGTTTGGAGTTTGATCTGTGTAGTTTTTACATAATTTTTATTACTCTTTTTGTGTATTAAATTTGTAACTTTTCGTTTATTTTTTTATATTTTATATTCTTTCAACTTATTTTTATTTATTTGTTTTTTTTTCGAAGGAATGAGATGGATATGTGCAAAAGGTGAGCGTTTTGGTAAAATAAATGAAGAAAACAAGGATAAAGATTTCAAAGTTCAAATTGATTCTATGTGAATATTTCTGAAAACTTCGAGCACTCCAATGTGCATTTGTACAAATTGGCCCTTTGAAAAACCAATAGAAAATATTATGGTCAACTAGGGGGTGGAATAAAATTTTGTGATAAAAAAATTAAAAATTGGCCGGATTGACTTGTGAGTGGATAAGGATTAGTGGTTAATTATTTGTAAATTTTAGAAGATTAATCTTAATCTTTTCAGTTTCAACTAATTAACTATTTTAAACTTATCCTAATCTTATTTAAATAACATCCTCCTCCCTATATAAAAGTAAAAATCCCGAGACTTTGAAAAAGTAGAGAACTAGCTGCACGGAACCCGAGACTTGGAAGAGGAGAAAAAACCAGAGGCTTGGATTTTGGAAGCCGAACTTGAAGTTGCCGTTGTAATTTGATATTTCGCAGGAGAAGCTCGATAATTAATTTGCAACTTCAAGGAAAAACAACAAAACAAGTTCGTTCTTCTCTTTTCTATTTTTTAGTATTATTATGCAATCCAATAAAATGTTTATTAACTGCAAATTTGTCATGAACTAATTATATTTTCTAGGGCTTTGATTTAGCCTAGTTTTGAAAAAACAATTTGAATTTCATGTTATTTTATTCTTCTACTTTCCATGGTTGTGTGTTTAATTTTTGTTCTTAGTGCGTACAATTGTCTAACCAACTATTGTTTGATTTATTGAATCACGGGGATGCCAAAAGGTAGCTTGTGATTTAGAATTATAAGAATTAAACAAAATTGATTGAGCAAAATTAGCGATAATTTACCATGATTAATGTGACTGTAGTGAAATCCATAGAACTTAATGAATTTTCAAATAATTAAATTTGCATTTAGATATGACGAATTCTTAGTTGGAGATATTTTTGGTGTTATTCGAGAGAAGACATAGAATAATTAGGGAATTTTTTTCTACAACTTGGAAGAATTGAGTTTTGAGTTACATGGAATTATGAATTGTGTGGGATTAGCTGGGTAAAATAAAAAATCCTAGAATTAGTTTTGCTATTAATAAACCCTAAAATTTTAGATTTTATTATATTTTAATTAGTTTTGTTTTTCCTTTAGTTCAGTTTAATTTAGTTATTGTTTTTATGAAATTTTTGATTATCAAAATAGTAGATAATCTGGTAAATTTCGGTACTTATAAAATAATTAGTCCTTGTGGGTTTGACATTTTTTTCTTTTAAACTATACTACTTGTTGCGATTTTGTTTGCTTGCAAATTATTCAATCAAGTTTTTGGCGTCATTGTTGGATACTAATTATTCTTTTGTTAATATTGATAATAGCCAGATTGTTACTAATTTGATGTTATTTTGTTTAGAAAGATAGTTTTTCTGTTATTTAATAGGTATATTTTAGGACATAGAAGTGTATCACCATGGCAAACGAGGGTAATGGAGAGAAAAATAAGACTTTGAGGGACTATGCTATGCCTTCGATTAATGGAACAACATCAAGTATAAAGAGGCCGGCTATTGATGCTAACAATTTTGAGATTAAACTGGTAATCATTCAAATGATTCAACAGTCTGTTCAATTTGGGGACTATCGCACGAGGATCCTAATGTTCACATTGCAAACTTTTTATAAATATGCGACACTTTCAAGCACAATGGAGTGTTCGATGATTCTATCTGTTTGAGACTTTCTTTTTTTACTTAGAGATAAGATGAAGACTTGGCTAAATTTTCTACCACCAGGTGCCATCACTACTTGGGAGGGATTAGCACAAAAAATTATGACAAAGTATTTCTTTTTGACAAAGATAGTAAAGCTAAGAAATGACATTACCACATTTACTCAATTTGAGACAAAGTGTTTGTATGAACTTATACAAGCTTTGCTTTGACAATTTGATTTTTTAAAACATTTTCTTTATTTTGGGAATGTTTGAGTGTGTGTGACAAGGCTTTTACAAGATTCTAAGACACAAATAATACAAACAATATTACAAGACATTTGTTCAAAAGTAGCTTAATCACTTGAAGCTTTTGAAAGTCTTGAACTTGAAACTTGAAAGCTTTTGAAAGTCTTGAACTTGAACTTGAGTCTTTGTGACTTGATCTGGCCTTTGTGGCTTGAGCAAATACTTTTGAAAGCTTCATCACATTGTATTGGCCTTGAATACTTTTGATACACACTGCAAAAATATGTAATAGAACAATTGTGTATTGTGTTGTAGTCATCAAAATCAAGAATCTACAGAAGGAAGAGAGTGTGTGTGCGTTGTTACATGAAATGAATAGAAATGGTGGGTTGTGAATAGGGCACGGGTTCATGCGGGGAGGCTTGCCATGCACGTGAGCATGGGGTGTGAGGTGAGTTGTGTGTGGGATTGATAATCCCACATCGGTGGTTAATAGTGTATTGTAATAGTTAAATAACAAAGCCTATGATCAAAGGTCACATATAAGTCATAACACTTTTGTGAGGCAAGCCTATGGTGGGCTGTTGTTAGGATCTTTTTTTCCCGTGTGCGCACACATATAGTCGCGTGCACGGCTGAGCCAGGCTTGGGGTGTTACATTAAGTATTGAGCTTCTCCTTCAAAATATCAAATTTCGCCAGCAACTTCAAGTTCGGCTTCCAAAATCCAAGCCTCTGGATTTTTCTCCTCTTCCAAGTTTCGTGTCTCGTGCTGCCAGTTCTCTCCTCTTTCAAAGTCTCGAGATTTTTTTCTTTTATATAGGGAGGAGTTGTTATTTAAATAAGATTAGGATAGGTTTTAAATAGTAAATTAATTGAAACTCAAAAGATTAAGATTAATCTTTACAACTAATTAACCACTAATCCTTATCCACCCACAAGTCAATCCAGCCAATCTTTATTTTTAAATTTTGTTTATTACAAATTTTCAGTCCACCCCGTAGTTGACCATAATATTTTCTATTGGTTCTTCAATGGGCCAATTTATAAAAGCATGCATTTGAGTGCTCGAATTTTTCAGAAATCTTCACATAGAATAAATTTGTATTTTTTTATCTTTATCCGTGTTTTCTTCATTGATTTTACTAAAATGCCCACCTTTTGCACTTATCCATCTCAATCCTTCAAAAAACAAACAAATAAATAAAAATAAGTTGAAAGAAGATAAAATATAAAGAAATAAATGATAACTTGCGATTTTAATATGTAAAAAGAGTAATAGATATAATGTAAAATTACACACATCAAATACCCTCAAAATTAAGATTTTGCTTGTCCTCGAGCAAAAAAAGGGAAACCGTAAATAAAATGATAGTAACCATAGTTTATCACACCGAAATGTCTTATCATGCAAGCATCAAATCTTCAACTTAATACATAAACATTGGCAAATAAAGAAAAACTAAGCATACTCACTTTCTCCAATGCAATTATTCATACATAATTCCAAATCCAATCATATTTGTCATCCAATCAATGCAACTGAATCATGTACCAACTCAATATGCAATCACCCCTTCTCACTACCACAAACCGAGTAGCAAACTAGAGTATTCTAAGTTGTGACTTGCCTTTTGACGCAAATGCAAACATTAGTGATGGATTCACCCAGTTACTCAACAAGCCACACACTTAGAGTGATTTTTCATACTTATAATCTAAGTTGCTGTTTGACGTAAAAGTAAATATTGGTGATAAATACCCCTAGTTACTGTGCAACTCAAAATATTGGAGTAAATAAAACTTTATTTATTCAATTATTTGTTATTATCACTTCATTTACATAAACTCTACTTAGGACTAGATCAAAGAGGATAATCACAAGAAAAACATCACACTTCTCCTTTATGCATAATCATACTCATAATTTTGTAAAGAATATTGAACTTCAAAATTTTTTTAAAAAACAAGTATGCTTAATTTTACTTTATAAGATATTGTCTATCCCAAATCAAAAGAATGCAATGCTTTAGCACAATAAAGAACCCAAAAGTGTAATGGTAATCCTAATTTAAGTCTTTTTTTTATATAAATTGTTTTTAACCCCTTCTCCCTAACTTAAATATCACATTGTCATTAATGAAAAGGAAGGGGGGGGGGGAGGGGGGAAGAAAAGTTCATAATTGCTCCTTTGATTTATGTTAAAATTCTAGATGAGTGACGTTCATTGATATCTGGAGTTGTACATGTCCTAATTCCCTAATTCTTTTTTGCATTTGAAAGCTAAGAAAATTTCCTTCGAACTGTATTTTACACATTTTCCCATATTCGGACACCATCCTGTCCAAAATCAGCCAGTAAGATAGATCTAGATAACAACTCCGCCCGAAAACCCCCAAACTTATGCAATCCTATAAAATAGAATAAAAATTAAAATTAAAGTAAACATAAAGATAAACAATTCTAAAGAAAGGAAAAAAGAAAACATGGGTTGCCTCCAAAGAATCACAAAGTTTTAAGTCTTCTGCCGGATATGGTAACTGAGATAGTTATGTGATGCCCATCCAATAACATACAAGCCTCTTTTCTTACAACTTCCTTCATGTGTGGATTAGGTTTCCTTTGTGTATCCCGCAAACTAGATAGCAGCTATCTAAGCTCGAGTTTAAGTGGGTTCTTTCTTGAAGATGACGTCTTTGATATCCTCACATCTTTGCATTTCAGCTGAGAAGAAAGATGAATAGATGATGCAGGTTCCAAGTACCGAACATATTACAAAACTTTTTCTTTCTCGGATTCAAGATTTGTTGAATTTTTTAGACACACTTCTACCGGTAATTTTTCAACTCCAACCCTATGTGTCTCGCCCACAACTAAATCAGTTTCACTATCTTGAAAACACGAGTGAGCTTCAGCAGGAAACTCCATGGATTTAAAAATATTAAACTTTACTTGCCCATCATCAACTCTCAAAATAAGTTTTTCTTGTTGGACATCAATCAAAGCTCACCCCG
This sequence comes from Hemerocallis citrina, assembly GCA_017893485.1. Lineage (NCBI taxonomy): Eukaryota > Viridiplantae > Streptophyta > Magnoliopsida > Asparagales > Asphodelaceae > Hemerocallis > Hemerocallis citrina. Next base: position 284,623,487 of record CM030358.1, read on the forward strand.
TTGCTAGAAAAGGTCGCACCAAAATAATGAAATTTGTTCATCTTCCTCCATGTCAAGCACTATGAAATCAGCTGGGAATATGAACTTTTCTACCTTCACCAAAACATCTCAATTATTCTTCTTGAGTACTTGACAAATCTGTCTGCCAATTGCAAAAAAAATGTAGTAGGTTTTTCTTCTCCAAGACCATGTTTCATGAAAACCGAAAAAGGCATAAAATTAATATTTTCCCCTAAATCACATAAAACATTATCAAAATAAGAATTCCAATAGTTCAAGGAATCATTAAACTCCCTGGATCATTAAGTTTTAGGAGGCAACTTCTTTGGTAAAAATGCACTACTCTCTTCGTTTAGCATCACCATCTCCTGCTCCTCCAACTTCTTCTTATTTGATAAAATATATTTCAAAAATTTAGCATAGTTATGCATATGTTCCAAAGCTTCAATAAGATGAATATTAATATGCAATTTCTTAAAAACACTTATAAATTTAGAAAATTGGGTACCAAGATTATTTTTTAATGTCTTTGTGGAAAAGGACTAAGTGGATTATAAGGTAAATTATGATAAATTTCAAAATTAAACTCCCTGGAAACCGTGGGGTTTGAATCTCTTTTAATCTCCTTAGAGTTCCCAACATGGTGGTTGGCCACTTACTGCATTTGTTCATCCAAAACTGGCTCTGAGTCGTCTTGCTTTTCAGCCACATTTTGTTCAACAGTTTGTGCTTGTGGCTACTCAACCTCTCTTCTCAGTGTAATTGCTTTGGCATGGCTCGTGGGATTGGTCACAGTGTTATTGGTTAGGGTTCCTATTGTCCTCTCTGTAAGGATATTTGAAAGCTGACGAATCTAAGCATCAAGGTTGTGAATTGAAGCCATATTATTTTGGATCGCCAAATCTACCTTTTGCATATATTGCATGAACATCTCCTCAAGTGTCGGCATCTTTTCTTGTTGTAGAAACTTTTGAGGTGGTCTAATTGCCCCTTGATTGATTGGGGTGATTTCTCCATTTTGGATTATACGTGTTTGAATAAGGATTGTTTTGTTGTTGGAATTTGGACACGTAATTTACTTGATCGGAATTTGGTTGAGCAAAAGGAATTCCCACTTGAATGATTTCTTACACAATGATCACAAACAACTTTAGTTTGAATAACATTAACAATAATATTACCTAATTATTTTGATAAAATAACTATTTATGCTGCCAATGTGGTAATATAATCAAGCTAAAAAATTCCTGCTTTGAATGATTTCTTGTCATTGCTCTCTCAAAAGATCATTAGTAATTGTTAGATGTCATCTCCACTAAAAGCTCATAGGCCGCTTCATGAATTTTTCTCATAAGAACTCCTCCAGCTGCAGCATTTATAATAGACCGATTTGTAATTCTCAAACCGTTATAGAATGTGTGGACTTACAGTCATTTCAGAAGTTCATGATGAGGACACTTTCTTAATAAATTTTTATACCTCTCCCACGCATGTATAAGTTCAACTGATTGAGTACCAGTCATCTAACTCTTGGAGGTAGTCGACTGTTAGAGTACGAAACTGACTGAACTCACTCAAGCTCTGACCAGTCGACTCTTATGGCAACCCAGTCGACTGTTCAAGTCGTTTTTGACCGTTTTCTGAATTTAAAACTTGTTTTCAAATTCAAACCTTTTTACTGCTGTTGTATGGTAGTTAAGATACGAATTCTCAATGTTCAAGAGTTTCTAACTCTATAAATAAAGTATGGTTTTCAATTGGGAAAGGTTCCCTAACTCCTTAACTTTCATTTTCAAGTCTTTTGCTTTTGAGAAGAAGAAGAACAAGCATATACTTTCTTTAAGACTTGGTTTTCTGATTTTCAGTTTAGTATAACATTGAATTCGTTCTAGACTGAAGTAAGAAGTCGACCTATAGCCAATATACAAAAAGCACTTTCACATACAAGGCTTTAGGTTGTTGTAAATCTCTTTTTGTTGTTGTTTCACTCTTGGGTTGTGAGAGTGGTCCTCTCGGTTGGAGAGTAGGACTCTTGGTTTAGAGTCGTTTCACTCTAGGGTGTAGAGTGGGTTTTGCTCTCTCTAGTGGTGAGAGGGGTCTACGGATTTGATATAGTTGTTGTCAAAGGCCGTAGAGTATTCTTGTACTTTTTTCAAGAATAGTGAAAAATCTCAAGTGGGTTGCTTGGGGACTAGATGTAGGTCGGGACGACCGAACCAGGATAGATCGTGGTGTTTTAGTAGTGTTGACTCTCTGTGGTTGTATTCTCTAAACTTGCATTTTCAATTTCTTTGAGTTTCTTGTATAAATCGAGTCTGGTCAGTTGACTGTGTTGCTCTCTAAGTCGGCTTAACAGACTTGTAACTCTTCAGTCAAATTACTCTTCTAATCTAATGGTTCAGTTGACTGCCTTTTATTTTCAGTTGACTTAACAGTGCAAAAAGTTTAATTTATTGGTTAATTTTATACAACACTATTCACCCCCCTAGTGTTATTTGCCTTGCATACAGGATCCAACACTTTCATGGCCCATTAATGCTATAGGTTCAAGCCTATAAACTCCAACTATAGGCCCACTACTAATAATCCCTATATTACTATATTATATATATAATATATATACTCTTAAGTACGGGGTATTACACATAATTTGTGGCTTCAAGAAACAACAATAAAATGAGTTCTTTCTTCTCTCTTCTATTTTTTAGTATTATTATGCAATCCAATAAAATGTTTATTAGTTGCAAATTTGTCATGAACTAACTCTATTTTTCTAGGGCTTTGATGTAGCATAGTTTTGAAAACACAATTCAAATTTTAAGTTATTTTATTCTTCTAATTTTCATGATTGTGTGTCTAATTTTTGTTCTTAATATGTACAATTGTCTGGCCAACTATTGTTTGATCTATTGAATCATGAGAGATGCCGAGAGGTGACTTGTGATTTATAATTATAAGAATTAAACAATATTGATTAAGCGAAATTAGAGATAATTTACAGCGATTAATGTGACTATAGAGAAATCCTTAGAATTTAATGACTTTTCAAATAACTAAATTTGCAGAGAGATATGATGAATTATTAGTTGAAGATATGTTTGGTGTTATTCAAGAGATGATATTAAATAATTAGGGGATTTGGTCTACAACTTGGAAGAGTATATTTTTGAGTTACATGGAATTATAAATTGTGTGGGATTAGATAGGTGAAATCAAAAGCCCTAGAGTTAGTGTTGCTATTAATAAATCCTAAAATTTCAGATTTTGTTATTTTTCAATTAGTTTAGTTTTTTCTTTAGTTTAGTTTAATTTAAATATTGTTTTATCAAATTTTTGATTCTCCAAATAGTAGATAATCTTGTAAAATTTGGTACTCAATAAAATAATTAGTCATTGTGGGTTCGACACTTTTTTCTTCTAAACTATATACTTGTTGCAATTTTATGCGCTTGCCAATAATTTCATCAGAGCCTAACTCGTGACTCAAGCATCTACCACATTGGAGCTCGACTCATCACTCCAGCTGCCCCCGCAACTCGCTAACTCTAAAACAACAATCTCAGAGTCCAACTCACGACTCGAGCTACTCCACTTTGATACTTGGCTTGCCACTCGAGGTGCTCCCACTACTCGGTATCTGTCAAACAGCAAGTCGGGAGTCCAACTCGTGACTCGAGCTACTCCCACTTTGGATCTTGGCTTGTCGCTCGAGCTATTTCTGCAACTTGCTAACTCTCAAATAGCAATTTTGTAGTTCAACTTGTGACTTGAGTTACTCCCAGTTTGGAGCTCTGCTCATCACTCAAGCTGCTCCTGCAACTCGCTAACTCTCAAACAGAATGTTTGGAGTCCAACTGGCAACTCGAGCTACTCCCACTTCGAAACTCGGCTTGTCACTCAAGCTACTCCCGCAACACGGTAACTGTCAAACAACAAGTTCTGAGCCAAACTTGTGGCTTGAGCTACTCCCACTTTAGAGCTCAACTCGAGCTGCTTCACAACTTGCTTACTCTCAAACAACGAGTTCGGAGTCTAACTCGTGACTCGAGTTACTCCAACTTCAGAGCTCGGTTCGTCACTCAAGCTGCTTTCGCAACTCAATAACTCTTAAATAGCAATTTCAGAGTCCAACTCGCAAATCGAGCTACTCCCACTTTGGAGCTCAGCTCGTAACTCGCGAGCTGCTCTCGCACCTCACTAACTCTCAAATAGCTAGTTCGAAGTCCAACTCACAACTCGAATTACTCCCACTTTGGAACTCGACTTGTCGCTCAAGCTGGTCCCACAACATGCTAATTGTCAAACTGCAAGTTATGAGTAAAATTCATGACTCAAGCTACTCCCACTTTGAAGCTCGTCTTGTCACTCGAGTTGTGGAAGAAACTCGCTAACTCATTAACAGCAAGTCAGAGTCCAACTCGTGACTCGAGCGACTCCCACTTCGGAGCTCTGCTCATCATTTGAGCTGCTCCTACCACTCGCCACTACTGAACAACATGTTCGAATTCCAACTCGTGACTTGAACTACTCCCACTTTGGAGCTCGGCTCGTCACTCAAGCTGCTCCAGCTACTTATTAACTCTAAAATAGCAATTTCAAAGTTCAACTAGAGCCTCGAGATGCTCCCACTTCGGAGCATAGCTTGTAGCTCATGCTATTTCCGGCAACACTCTAACTATCAAATAGAAAGTTCGGAGTCCGACGTGCGACTCGAGCTACTCCAACTTCGGAGATCAGCTAGTCGCTCGAGTTGCTTTCACAACTTGCTAACTCACAAACAACAAGTTCAGATTCCAACTCGTGACTCGAGCTACTCTCACTTTGGAGCTTGGCTCGTCACTCGAGCTACTACAGCAACTCACTAGCTCTCAAACAGCAAGTTCTGAGTCCGACGCGTGACTCGAGCTACTCCTACTTTGGAGCTCAGCTAGTCACTCAAGTTGCTTCCACAACTCGCTAACTCTCAACAGCAAATTCATAGTCCAACTCACGACTCGAGCTACTCCCACTTCAGTGCTTGGCTTGTCTTTTGAGCCGCAAGTTGCTAATTCTCACACAATAAAATTGGAGTTCAACTCACGACTCGAGCTACTCCCACTTTGGAGCTTGGTTCGTTGCTCGAGCTGCTCCCACAATTCGCTAACTTTCAACTAGCAAGTTCGGAGTCAAACATGTGGCTTGAGCCAGTCCCACTTAGGAGGTCGGCTTGTCACTCGAGCTGCTCCCTTAAATCCCTAACTTTGTACGACTAACCAAAACAGAAAGGGAACAAAAGATAAAACAGAAACGAGTGCACAATATTTATTTCATATCAAAGTTCAAGTACAAGTCTGAGAAGCTAACTATAGTAGATCAGTTCACAAATCTCTTCACTCAAAACACTTATGACCGCGTGGAAGAGGGATGTTTTGATTGAGTGAGAAGGTGCGCCTCCAATACCTCCTCACCACAGAGTTCCCTTAGGTCATCCGAAAGAGGTTCATATCCAACTGATTGAGTCCAAACCAAACGACAGAAGGTGGGTAACACTATCTCAATACATGCTACATTCGATGTCCTGGCCACTCTGCTCTGGGCATCCCTGGGATTCCTCAATGCTTCTCGAGCGCCCAAGGTGAGCTCCTGGGCAGTTACCTTGAAACTTGCACCACTAGGACGAGGAGTACTTTACGTTTGTAGACATCTGAGCTTTGCCTTCAAAGGATAGATCTCCTTGTCCTTCTCGACGAGCAACTCCCTAAGGAGGATTTCCTTACCCTAAACCATTCTCCCCGCCATATGAAGGCACGCCAAACTACCATGACGAGCCCCCTTCAGGTTGGTAGGCTCCAAATCCTTCTCAACTAACACCTCCTTCAGACATTCACTTTCGAGTGTAGTCTCACGCAACAAGTGGTGAAGGCGAACAATCTCGGCATGTACACAACAATCTGACAGCACCAACAATTGAGTTACAACACAGACAAGTACTAAAGCACTTGCTTCGACTTTGAGAAGTTTTTAAAATCCAACAAAACACATCGAAAATTTTCACTCAAGATTTCGACACAAAATATTTAATTAATGGAGAAAAAGGGGATGTTCGGCAAAATTACACAAACCGAGTTTTGAGCATTGAGATCAAGAGAGCACCTCGTTGCCCATGGTAGGGGCTGTCGAAGGTTCTCTTGTCTCTAACACCCTCTCACGAAGCTCCAAAGTGGTTTCCACCTGACACCCCTTGGGTGCGCCCTCCTCTGGTTCGCTCTAGCTTTCCTCAGAAAACATGACATCCTCGCCCTCGTTGAGGCCTAAGTGGTACCCTTTGCCGCTAAAACTGGTGGCCCACTCCTCCATGTCATTCAGGGCCTTCTTGTAGATCTCATATTGGACCTCGATTACCATGTCCAAGGCCTTAGTTCGGAAGCTCGCCATCTCCTCTTTCTTCTTCTACTTTAAATATACTTTCTTCTTCAATAGCCTCTCCTGCTCAGCACTGAGTGATATGGCCTCCAACTACAGTACCTTTTTCTTCTTTTCAGAAACATCTCAAGTTGAGATACTTCTTCTCGACCCGTGCAATTCTCCCCTTCAGCAGCTTTGTCTCATATTGAACTGTTGCTTCATCTTGACTTGCAATGAAAAATTTCAAGTACTTAGAAGCTTAACCAAGCGAAACTTATTAGGATAAAGGAACTAAATGCTTATGAACCACAACATTGGCTTGAGGCCATTTAAGATAGCCAGACCTAAAGGTTTTAGGAGCGAATGTTGACCGATCTAGAGGATTGACCAGGTTGTCCACCACTCAACCGCGACCCTCGACTTGGTCATTGAGTCCGCAATGATAACCTTCCAATCGAGGTGGTAGATGGCCATCATCTTGGAGGCAAGTACATCACGAGCCCGGGGAGTGAAGTCGGAGAGAGCAGCGTGAATGAGCTCGGTGACAGCGAGAGCAACGGGGATTAGTGGTTCTCAGGTAGGCTCCCCAAGAGAGTCCACCACCGCCACCACCTTCTTTGATGTTCGAGAGCTGGAGGTAGTCACTGATGGCCTCTTTCGAACCTTCGGCTTGTCTGCGACCCTCTTCTTTTGGACGTCAGCACTCAAAGCATTGAGTTCCTCTTGGCTATCATATATGAAGGAGAACAAATGAATTATAAAGAAGTTAAACGTTGGCAAAAGGGCACAAATAGAAAACATACTAGGCTCCACCGAACTCAATCCCCACTTTGCGAAGTGCTTATCCTTCAAGGATGGGAAAATCACTGCCCCCTTGGTGAATATGCAGTCGCATGCCCCCAACTCCTCCTCACTAAACTCCTTCTCCTTGGGAGCTTTCACTTTCAGTAGATCATAAACCCACTGTATGGGTATATCCCTTGGTTTTATGCCGTACAACACAAAGTACTTCAACTTTAAATCCTGAATACAATCAGGATGCACCTGAACTGCTTGCTTCCCTATACGAGGGAGAGATAATACTGACCCTCTCCGGTTCGGATGAAGCAAAGACCACAACACCGATAGAAGAACTTGAGGCTAGACGACACCCTCCTTTCTGACACAGAGTTCTGCCCCAGCTGCATCGGGCTCACCCCAAACCAATTGAGCACCCCCTTGACAAAGGGATGGATCCGAAGATGCAAGCCCAAAAGAAACACGTCAAAGAGGAAGATGCAAAACCCAAGGGTAAAGATATTGGTAAGGTGGATCCTAGGGCAAGGGAGAAGCAACTTGTATACCCTCGGAATTAAGAAGATATTTTAAATAATCAAGATATCCTCTCTCAATATGATACTCTGGGTATGGTCAACTTCTCTCAGAGTCCTACTAGGCGAAGTAGGTCGAACCCAAACGGCACCAACTCCGAAAGATCCTCAAGGTACATTCAAACCAGAATCGGATATTGATGATGGAGGCGCTCCAAACTATCTTTCTCCAAATACTCGATGGGCTCCTCCTTCACCATCGTATTCTCCTCGGAAAAAACCAACTTCCTTTTCCCTTACTCCTTAGAGCTTTTAGGGGCCATGGATAATACTAGCACTTCATCATCCCCTTCATAAGGTAGCTCCTCAACCTCCTCCCTCTCTTCTTCTGAGAGTGTAGCTCCACTCCCCTTTTCACCCGACTGCTCCAATGTCACAACCACCTCCTTATCTTCTTCTCGGTCGGACGAAGAGGTCAAGTCTCGATCAGATGTAAAGGTTGAGTCACTGGATTGTATCCTAGATATTATCTCAAACAAAAAATTACGTAGGGGAAAGAGACGACGAATTAACGACGAAAGCTGCCAAAAAATTTGCTGGAATCTGAGAACAAGAGAAAGAAAGAGGAACGTGGGGAGAGAAGCTCTGATTGAGAAATGAAGAGTAGAAGTGGGAAATGAGAAGTGGGTGAGGGTTTTATATAGGGAAGGAAGAGAAGAATCTTGTAAGATGTCTAGACAACCGCAGTGGTGACATAGCACGATCTCCGCCACTCACATGTCATCCAATCCAACAACTGAACCAAAAGCCACGGAAGACTCCTAGATAACTACGACAATGATGTGGCAAAATCTCTACCACCCATACAATACTCCATCCAGTAGTGGAGGTCAAGTGGCAAGAAGGACCAAATGCGAAAGATTTTCTTAAGTTCAGAGGTTCGTCCACTTGAACCCCTAACTGTCACCATTGTTGAAGGTGGTAGGCTTGGTGCTTGGTCTATCGCTCGAGCTCCTCGTAAGGAATGCAAAAAAATTTCTTAGCCTTGGTGCTCGGCCTGTCGCTCGAGTCCTCACAAGATATGCGCAAAAATTACTCAGACTCAGTGCTTGGCCTATCACTCGAGCCCCTTGCGTGAAGCGCAAAAATATCTTAGGTTCGACGCTCGGTATGTTGCTCGAGCCCCTTGCATGCAAGCACCTATCGCTCGAGCCCCTTGCGTGAAGCATGCAAAAAACACTTAGGTTTGGCGCACGAGCCCCCAACAAGTAACGCCCAAAAATCGCTTACGCTCAGCCTATCGTTTGAGCCCCTTGCAAGAAAGGCACAAAAGCTATTCAGGCTTAGCGCTCAGCCTATTCAAACCTAGCCCCATGTACAAATTGAACCCCCTCGAGCCTTGCTGAGCTGAACCCCCCCCCCCCCCCCCCCCCACCCCAAGTTTGATGCTTAGCCTATCTAAATTGAGCCCTCGATCCAAACTGAACCCCCTCGAGCCTTGCTTCGCCAAATCCCCCCCCCCCTCCCCCGTGGAGGTCATAAGGGTATTTATAGTTGCTTTGTGGGTCAGTTTTAAGATACTGACTTATCTCTACTTCTCGGCATTTTTGATAAAGTTGGTTATTCTCTTCTTCATGAATAGATAGAAGCGGTTGTGGAGATAGTGTTAAAACTCTTCTTTTGATAAGAGATATGATTTTTGTACCGTCTCTTATGGATAAATATGAGTTTAAATTATATTTAAATAATTATGGACTCATTCATGTTGGGTTGTTATGAAAACCAAATTTAACAAGCTTGTTTTGGATAGTTGGGCTTGAAAGAGGCTCAACTCCTATTTACGACCCCGTTTTTAATGAAACTTGCTGTTTTACCCCTGATAGATTTCAGATTCGTGCCTAATTTTAACGATCTGATTTTTTTTTCTATTTTTACCCATATCACAAGCCTCCACCCCCGACGGCTGAGTTGCACATTGAGGAGTAATTTACCCATTTTTAATGGTTTTCACAACTTATCAAAGTTGTCGAGAACATTTGAATCTTGCTCGAGGAGTAACAGTATTATTTTGAGTTTTTAAAATACCCATAATTATTTTTAGAATTTTTTAGATTTTTTGTGAGTTTTCCAGATTTTTGTGAATTTTTTTCCAAATTTTCGAATTTTTATTCATTTTCTGAATTCTAATAATTAATTTTCAAAAATTTTAATTAATAATTCTAAATTTATAATTACTTTTTCTGAATATTGAAATATTTTTCTAAATTAATAATTATTTTTTAATGTATTTTTAAATAGTTAAATAAAGAAATAAAACAGTACCTAATGATGTGGCCTGCATCAGAGCTGTTGATCACTGGCGTGCTCGTGCACTGAGAGATCGTGCAGTGGCAATCATGCTTAGCGTTACCCATTGCCAAGCTTACCCAGCGCTTGACAACGGGTACACAATTAAGGAGATCTGAGCTACAGATCAGGTGGAGCGCACGGATCGGGGAGATTGGGCGATCCTCGTGGCACCTCACGCGACCATTATCTAGTCAAAGCTGAATCCCCCCCCCCCCCCCCCACTTTTTTTTCTTTTCTTCTTGGGATTTTGGCTTTTTATCGGGGAAACCGGGCGGTCCATGTGGCACCTCACGCACGCGTTACCCGGTCAACGCTGACCCCCCCCCCCCCCAATTTTTTTTTCTTTTCTTCTTGTGCTTTTCCTCTTTTCTTTCTTTTTTTTTTCTCTCTTTTTTTGCCGCGCTTTCCCTCAGAGGGGGCTAAAATAAAAACTAAAAGAAAAGGGGCAGGGGGAACCTGACCCTTTAGCTTGGAGTTTAAAAAACCCTGACTCCCTCTCCTCCTCTTCATTTCTCTCTTTCTTTCTTCCGACCATTTTTCTCTCCCAAGAAACTCCGGCAAACTTTTCATACCATATGGGTCAATTTGAAGGTAATTTTATAATATTTTATACGATTTCTAGGATTTTATCAGACAACGACTAATCTTCAGATAAATCTAGAGAGGAAGTGTCTACTTCCCGATGCAGCACGAGAGAGAAGGGGATGGGGATAGCGTAACAGCCTTGTATGAAGGTAGAAGTGATTGTAGAGGTGGATATGAGAGCTTGTGAGTTTAGGAGGCTCCGGTGCCTTTTAACGGGTCTCACCCATGTTCGACAGTAACCCGATGACTTAGGGAATCTAATAGTGCACAGACTTCGGTATGAGGAGCCCGAGTATCGTGAAGTGACTGAAGTAGACTCAGTTCCGAGTATCTTATCAGAGGCAGATCTTGATACGATTAGAGACTATTTTGCGATCCCACCTCAGTTTGAGATTCTTCCATCCTCTCATGGGACTGTGTGTACGACACTCCCCATTGAGTAATGTTTCTTCTCTTTCGATGCTCTTCATGTCGGTCTTCGCTTTCTGATACATACCTTCGTCTGGGACATCTTGAGGTGGTCACCGATCAACCCGACATAGTTTGTGCCGAACATATGGAGGTAGGTGACCGCCTTCATTCTACAGTGTCGAGCAGTAGATGCTGAGGTAAGCCTAGCGGTGCTTCGGGTGCTCTTTAGACTTCATCAAAAGGGCAAATCAAAGTTTTGCTTCTACCTCACTCCTCGTCTTGGGGTGAAACTGATTGAGATTTTGCACTCTATGAAGAATTGGAAAGAGAAGTTCTTTGTAGTGTGTAGTCCGGAGGCATGGGGGATCCCCACTAAATGGCAGACGACAGTGCCAAAGTGAGTTAGAGTAGAGCCGGTGTTGGGGGAGGAAGAGAATAAGTTGTGCGAAGACCACCTTAGGCGGAAGCCGTTAAAGTGGAGGCAGGTCACAGAGGAGGTTTTCTTTCTTGGGGGTTTGAGTCCGATAGAACCTAGTACGACTTTAGCTCTTTATTTTCTTAAGTATTATAGTTTCTTGCTTTTTTTTGCATCGTACTTCTTATTTTGACATTTCTCATTGTTTCTTTTTGGCAGATACAGCGGATATGGAATTTCCGGCGATCATGACAAAGCACACTAGACTCAGTTCTAAGGTGCCTGATAAGCAAAAGAGGAAGCAGATGGTGATGAGGCCTGGGGGTGGGATGATGGCTAGGAGATCATCACCCTCTTCGTCCGCTGCAGACCTGGGCTCACCTTGGGCATCTTCTAGAAGTTCTGCTTTTAGAGGTGCTTCAATGACATCTTTGCTCGAGTGGAGCGCCCGCCTCAGACTGCTTTTGCTGAAGCGACTCTCTTGGATTGGTTGAAGTCAATTTACGCCCTTGACTGGACCATCAAAAAGCATGACGGTTTTCACAGGGATGGAGATAGTTGTATGGAGGCAATTCGGCATCTCCTGACTCCGAAGGACAGGGCTAGGATGCCTGCATAGGGGCTCGGTATCTCTTCCATGGAGTTGGCTCGGGCCAACATGTCAGTATGTGTTGTTGTTTTGCTTTAGTTCATTTGTTCTTGAAATTCATACATGCATCTCCCATGTTCTGAAGTTATTTTTTCTTCTTTTTGTAGATCACCTGCCATCTTAGCAACCTGTTCATACAGGTTGCGGAGGACGGGAAGCACTGGAGGTCAACAAGGCCAACTAGGAGAAGGCAAAGGCCGTGAAGGCCTGGGAGGCGGCCGAGATCCAGGGATAGGCATTTGGCGAGAGGCTAGCTTGGCTTGAGCAGAGTTGAAGAGGAATGAGGAGCAGGTGTAACGCCCCTCTTCCCAAAAAGGAATACGGAGTACGGATACGCGACACAAGTCTAGCGAATGGCTTTCACCATTCATAAGCTGTAAGGATCTTTACAACATGCACAAGAATAAATAAGAGATATACAAGGGAATTAATCAACCATGCATGAATAAACGAACTGACATAGTCAACAGGATTACATGAAAACAAGAATAATTAATCTCAAATAATCAAGTCTGGAACAAAACACAAATCTGGAACAAAAAGCCCAATACGAGATGTCACGCCCCGCTTCCCAGGATACGGGAACACGAGCACATAACGTAGGCCCAGCGAATGATGTAAACACTATCCATAAGATGTACCAAGCTAACTCAGCAATAAAACAACAAGATATAACCACACAGGAAAATATAATCACATGAAACAAGATGAATTCCAATAATAATGAAATAAACCAACAGTATAAATATCCAACATCCGGGATCAAAACAAAACTACGGGTTATAGAGCCCAAACAATACAAGTTCATAATGTTCAAGAAATAAATAACAATAAGAAAAATTATGCAGCGGAAACTGGATCAATCTCTAGAAACGTTGCTCACCAATACCTTCAGGGATAGTTTCTTCAGCACCTGTAAACATTTGGTCTAAAAAGAAATAAAAGGATGCCCTTAGAGCAAGTCTTGGGCGGCAAGTAGAGAAAACAAAGAGTAAAGGAAAACATGGATATCAAGAATAAGGACATAGGTAAAGACAAGAAACAAAACAAAGAGCAGGAAAAATATCAAAGGTGTACAGTAAATCACGCATGTAATGAGTGATATCAGTATCAAGCAGGAAATGCAGGTTATTAAGTATTTTATTAGTGTATCTAGTGCACGTACTACTGCATCCCATACTACAGATTCCACACAACACACTGAACGCTTTAGACTGATGGTGAATTCACGGTTCATGTACTCGGCCCAGAAATCAGGATATCATGTTCAATGTCAGTGTTTTTGAGTAGTGTTTATGGCCATACAGTACAGTCAGTACAGTAGGGCCCGACCGAGTACAGTCTCCGATTGTTCAGTACCAAGTCATCCCATATAACCCCGACTTGTTATCATTTTGTTTCATCCTATATGATCATGCAAGAGGGTTTCAATGTTGTTCATTACTATGTGTGACTAGTTCTAAGCATTACAGACAAGGCATGGGTCAAACACATCAAATAAACACATTTCCCAAAATCAAGACAGCATGACCTTGCTATACTAATTCAAGGATTGCGAGCACTACAATTTAGCAAAACTGAATCCGCCAGAAGATCTGAAAAATAGAATTCCATACGATTCCAGCGAGTATAATTAAGGTATATAAAAGATATGGGAACTATGGTGAAAATTCTGTTCTAATTAGATTTTAAGTCCAGGTAGCATGTATTCAACTAATTGTTTTGGGTTAAAGAATTCATTATTAAAATGTAAAAAAATTTTAGGTGAAACCTATATATGTCTAGGTCTAGCCTAAATTATTTCAGATTTTTCTTGTATTATTAGCATGGTCAAATAAAATAAACAACAACAGAAAACGCATGAAAATCTGAGTCTGAAATTACTAACACAGCGGCATTAAAGTGATGATAACTAACAAATGGTAAATTGGAATTTAAATCCAGAGTAAGGAAAAATTATCTAGACATCAAGGGCTACATTCTTCATTAGTAAGTTCCTTCAGAATATGTCTCTAGCATGGTCAAAAATCTATTTCAAAATGAAATATACAGCAGTCCAGCAAATGTCTAAACATGAATTGGCAATTTAAGTAAATCATATGTTCATATAAAGCATTCAAATTTGTAATCAAGTGAGTCCTAAGTGTCAACATGCAATTTCTAAGGTTCATGGTACATTTATCATGGGTATGGTGTCAGTTCATCAATTAAAATCAGATCAGTACATTCATGTCCATTTTATCAAGCAATTCTAAGTACAAGTCTAGTTATTTTAATTGTGCATATGCATGAAACATTGGGGACTGGATTTAGAACAAGGAGATAACACGAACTTAAGAGTATATCAGGTTAGCTCGTGTAAACCCTAGATAATCTTAACGGAATTGTCAAAACAGATTTTTGATAACAAAAAGGACGGATCTACTTGCATGAGATCAATTAATCTTGAACACAAATAAAGAAAGGGGTTCAAGAAGAGACTTGCCTATTATTGCAGATATTAATAAAAATAATAGAATAACGGGATCAGAATCACAGGCGAAATCTCCCAAAAACTACAAGAAGAATCAACTGCAATAACAAGATCCAAGAGAAATCCCACACACTGGGTCAGGACAGAACATGGGACACCAAGTTCGGATCTACAGAATGCGAAACACCAATTCCAGCCAGTCAAATCTTTAACTACACACCGGATCTAGTCCCAAAACACAGAACACCAAAACCAGATCGAGTGCGGCAGAACACGGAATAGGAATACCCGGCCAATCAGAACACGACTCCACACTGGATCTGACCCGAACAGTAGACAACAAGGAGTGGATCAGGGGCACCAAAACACGAAACAACGACTTCGACCACTCATAGTGCATCTTCTTCCTCTCGACAGCGGAAGGAGAGAGATAGAGCAGCGCGACGAATGGCGACTGCGACAGCTGCGGCACGGTGGCGCGAGCACTGCGGAGGCGACGAACGCCCTATTCTTCGTTCGAAAACAGAGACGATGCTCAGGGCGATCCTGGGGACTCGACGGCGATGCACAAAGGCCTCATTGGAGCGGTGACGAACGGCGAAGACGATGGTGGAGCACAGAGATGGAATGGGGTGACGGCGAAACTTCGGCAATGGGTCTTGAACGAGGATGGCGAGGACGGGGGAAGACGGTGATGGGGATGTAGAGGAGACGGAGACGGAGACGGTGGTGGTGACGGGGATGGATGATGATCGGAGAACGGACGGGGGTCGAGGGTTAATGATGGTGGGTTTGGGTTTGGGAAAAAAACAGAGAGAGAGATAGTAGTTACGGGGAGAGAGAGAGTGTGGCAGTGAGAGAGAGAATGAATTGGAATTAATTAGGGTTAATTAATGTGGGTAGGATCAGGAAATTAGGGTTTAGGTTAAGATTTTGTGGGTTCTGGGTTTCGGTTCCGGCTCCAAAAAGAGACAAACAAGGGCAATGAGATGAGACGAACACAATGGAGAACAAATCAAATTCAAAATAGAAAGAGCAATATTTACAAAAGAACAGAATCAAGCCAAATAGCATAGATTGATCAAGAGAGAATAAAGAAGACCAAGAAAAGAAAAATACTCCATAATAAAAGAATTTAATTACAATAATCAAAATAATACAAAATACATGAAAATTGAAAATAGGGCTTACACAAGATCCATAAACAAATACAATTTATTCCAACAAAGTCAACAAGAAAATAAATTGTAACAAGAACTCCAACCAACTAGAATGTTGGTCACCTACTCCCTTGGGTAGTTGGTCACCAAAGTCTGCAAGTTTAATAATTTTCATGAAGAGGAAAGAGAAACAAAATGTCCGTCAATGCAAGTTACGGACCGCTTGTAGTGCAGGAAACAAATACAGAAAAAACAGATAGACAAATATAGAGTAACAACGGAAGCAAGTACAGAAGTAATCATGGAAGGAATGTGACAGCAAAATAGGGCAACCAATTCTTAATCAAGAACAGAATCAAATAGCATGGCAAGATAATCGGGTGCAAGTGGCATGTAACAAATGTCAAGTAACATGCAACCAAGTACAAGTAACAAGTGTCAAGTAGCATGTTCAAGTAACAGGAATGGCAAGTGATCATGTTATTTTCAAGTCTTGTATCTAATCCTATCTTGGTAGCAATTCATGCGTCCCAAATTTTTACCACATGGTTTCTACATTCTTGCAAGTTATGTTTAGATTTCGTAGTGGATCATAGAGGGCAGTGTACTCAGGTTAGAAAGTATCAAGTAATCACATGTCAAGTATTAAGTATCAAGTGTCAAGTGTCAAGTAATTGCATGTCAAGTATCAAGTATCACGTATCAAGTAGGATCTATGGATCCCCTTCGAGTACACATTTCTGTATTTTCCACTACTAGATCTATCTCTTTAACCCCGGCTTGATTTCTTGTTATCATTATTTAAAGTAAGTATGGATGTGCACAAACAAGGCAAGAAAAATGGCAAGAAATAAGGGACAAGTTCAAGTTGGATAGAAGATACGAACAGGTGACAAAATAACTCATAATAGGCTAGGACAACGAGACTTTCAATTCTGGACAGCAAGACAGTACTGGACCAAAACCAAGATTCCTGTTTTCACAAGAATGCAAATCTGGATCCATCAGAAAATCTAGAAAATAGACTCTTAGCCGAATCTAGCACATATACACAAGTCGTATAATAACTAAAAAAACAGGGCTCAAAATATAATTATATGCAGAAATCATGTTCAACCAGAAATCAGAAGGCTATATTCATAAGCATGAAAATGGCATAAAACTTACTGATTAAATCTAAGAAAAATCTGGGTTATTCCCTAGTATTTCTAGTATTAACAAATAAAATTTCATAATATTCCAATACAGATAGCATAGTCAAGTAAATTCCGAAAATAGCGAGATACAGCATGTTAATGAATATGAACTTTTTGACACAACAATACTAAAACAACAATGGATTACAAAGTATAAATCAAAATTCAAATCCGTCAAAAGGTAAGCCAAAGTAGATACAACAGGCTACATTTTATATTCACAAAGTTTTAATCAACAACAACTGGAATCAGGTTGAAAATATGGTTCTTTACTGAATAGCATACAGTTTTGGAAATATATTGGTTTGTTCACAAGTATGGAATAGTTTATAAAAGTCATTAATTAAATCCATAAAAATTAGGTATTAATCCCAGTCAAGTCTAGTCATAACCAGAAAAATATTGAATCCAAATTTTATCTTTAACATCAGTATTAAAATGAATAACTATACAGAAATCACATAAAACAAAATCTAGAATTTCAACACATCTGTAGCAAAACAGCAATAACTCATACCTCACAAATCGAAACTGAGATCTGTCAGAAATTCTGAAAAATAGACAACGAGATCTACGATTTATATTCACCAATTAGTTTCATTTACTGACCTTAACAGGGTCAAAAATACTGAAACAAACCAGGGCAGTAACAAAAACAGAAATCTTTTCTCGTGCGTTAATTCAAATAGTTCGTACACAACAAATCCAAAGTAGAACAAAGTACAAAGCATGGTATAATAGATGTCCAAAAACATGGTATGGGTGCTTAACAAGTTCACCACAAGATACTACAACCAACACATCAAGCATGCAAGAAGTATACATCATATCATGGATCACGAGACAATATACATACATGAATCAAGAGTCTAGTTAGATCTAAACTAATTTCATGTCGTGTGTGTAAAAAATGATGACTACAGATAGATCAACAAATAGAGTCAAGATCTAACAAGGGTTCTTCATTAGAATGAATCTAGAAACAAAAGTGACACTACAAGCAGAATTTGGTACTTGTATATACAACAAAAATAATACAAGTTACTTGCCTTAGATAGTCGACGAATCTGACGAGGAGAGATAAGAATAAAGGGAATGGATTCCCGGCAATGAACACAATACAATCGAATCACGAACGAGATGATCACGAACACGACGCTTGAGGGATCAACCGCAAGCGCACGAAAACCAAGGCAGTCGGGGGTTTGCTCTTTGATGGGAGGATGACGACGGATTGCGGGTGCTGGCATCGGAAAGAAACAGGCCGAGAAGGGGGGGCATCACGGCTGTGGGTGCTGCTATCGTCGATGGCTTCGGGAGGAGAAGGGAGAGGGATGAGAGAGAATTAGAGTTAGGGTTTAAGGGATATCAATTAGAGATAGGAGTAACAAAATTTGTTGGGGGTTTAATAGAGAGATTTGGCAAGCAGGATTTTGAGGAAATCAAGAGAAGATAGGTGAGAACGTGATCTACTTGTTAGGCAGATACAGACGTGAAGAAATATCTGGGGAAGACTGGGTCAAAGAAGAGGGTATTGGGTAGCAGGTTAGGATCCAATAGGACAGGTAGAATGTTCAATTAGGGTAGACTAGGTAGAAAACCAGATCAATAAGGCAGAATCAAATAAATATGCAATTAGGCTATGAAATGCGATAGATTAGAAACAATAAATCATCCAGAGAAGAAAATAATTGGCAGTCAAATTGAATCATAAGAATCAAACAATAAATGAATATATATAGGGAAAGAATAACAATACACGGTTCAGAAAAAAGAAAGAGTACAAACAGATATGATACCCAGGACGAAAGAATACAGTACAAAAATGGCATACAGGAGTTACAGCAGGCGATCAGGGTGACGGAGGAGGCAGTTGCTCGTGTCATGATGGAGATGGAGAACCATATGTTTGCAAACATGAAGAAGTGCTACTGGAAAGCCATCGACAATGTCATCGAGCGCGTCCTTCACTTTGATGGGGGCTTGCAGCCAGCAAAGGAGCCAGTACCTGGGGATGAGGAGGAGGAGGAGGATGAGGAGATGGAGCAGGGTTCTAGTGCGGGGGCGGAGGCCACCGTAGGGGAGCAGGAGCGAAGGGGAAGGAGTTCATCGGGAACCCCCCCCGGTCTCTGTCTACCAAGGTGGATTATTGACTCCTTTGTTTTGTTGTAGTTTTTTTTTTGTTTAGTTGCTCTTTTGTATGTGTCTAATAGCGGACTGGCCACCGCTTGATGTATTTCAACTCTTTGAATTGTAATGAAAACTCTTTTGGTATTTGATACTTGTGTTCTCCATCATCGACTCTTGAGTTTTTACATCTCTAGTAGCTCTGATTACCACTGTTGTCGTGACCCCCTTACAATTTCCTATTACCAGGTCATTGTGTATGTTGGAAGTGATATCCGTGATGGCGAGACTGCCCGTCTCAATACTTGGCTACCCATGGTGGAGTTGAGGCTTGCTTGCTTATGGGAGAAGCTATTCATGGCAGAAGTGGAGCTTGGCCACTTGAGGAGAGTATTGATCTGGAGGAATATTGAAGTGTGCCATTTTAATAGTAAATCCCTTAGTCATTCTTTGCTCGCGGGGATGAGTTGAAGAACGTGGTGCTTGAGAAGAGCTTGGAAGCTTCTCATCTGAAAGAGGCCATCCCCAAATTCTCGGCAGAGACTCACCCGAACTATTAGGCTTGCATTTGTTGGAAGATTAGGGAGAATGATGCCTACCTCAAGGAGAGTTGTCGAGTAGGAGGTGGAGATCCATCGGTTGAAGTGGCTTCTAGAAAGGACTAGGACCAAGAGCACTTCTTGCTCTCGTGATGAGATAAATCAGGGGAGGTCATTCCATGATTTGGCTTTATGTACGCACGTGATCTTGAGGAATTCAGGAGATGCCCAAGCAGAGTGCCCGGTTCATCAAGTTTTGCCTCGGATGGAGGGGCAGCGCGTGTTGGTGGCTACACAGCTCGGACTCAAACTGCGGGTTTGGTCTTCTCTTCAGATGGTTTGAAAGGTCGAGGTGGTTCTTCGTTAGTCGTCGGGCGGGGAGGGAGGGGGGTAGGTTATGCGTGTCCCTTAACAGGAATATCCCATTACCATGGAATTGTATAGATGACTCTGAAGGAGACTTGTAATTTAGTTGGATGCTTCTTTTGAACTTGTATTGAGATGTTGATGTGAAATAAAAAACCATCTAAGTGTTCAAGCATTGTCTCTTTTTTAGTATCCCTTTGTGTTTATAGTAGTTGTGGTAACTTTAGTAGAGGGCTGGACCTTTTGTACTCTTGTTGAGGTAAGATGCAGGAGTATCCTTCAGGAGGGGCTTGACCCCATTTTTGTTAATCAGGGTGGCTAGCGTGTTGCGGTAGCTTGCTCCAAATGGAGAGTTAGACTCTAACTCAATTTTTGTACATTGCTAAAGCAAATTCGTGCTAGGGCTATAAACTCTGGGCTTGTTTTTAGGCATTTTAGGAGCACATCGAGTGGCGAGTTGATTCTCTGAGCTTACTTGGGTGCTTGCTACTAGACCGACTCTATGAACTACGAGTATGGACCCTACACGGGTTGAGAAGTTTTGGGAGCTGATCGAATGGCGAGGTATTCCCCATGCTCTTACTCGGTGGCAAGTAGTTAGAGCGACTCTAAGAACCTTAAGTATGGACTCGACACTTGTCCGGGGGTTATTTTAGGAGCAAGTCGAATGGTGAGACTTGCCCTACCCGTGCTCGGTGGCAAGTGTCTAGAGCGACTCTAAGAACCATGAGTGTGGACTCCGAACAGGTTGACGACGAGTTTTAGGAGCAATCAAATGGCGAGGCGTGCCCTACACACTTATTCGGTGGCAAGTGGCTAAAGCAACTTTAAGAACCATGAGTAAGAACTCTGCACTTGTCCGGAGGTTGTTTTAGAAGCTGGCCGAATGGCGAGGCGTGTTATGTCCTTGCTTGGTGGCAGGTGGCTAGAGCGACTCTAAGAACCATGAGTGTGGACTCCGAACATATTGACGACGAGTTTTGGGAGCAATCGAATGGCGAGGTATGCCCTGCACACTTATTCAGTGGCAAGTGACTATAGTGACTTTAAGAACCATGAGATTGGACTCCACACTTGTCAGGGGGTTGTTTTAGGAGAAAATTGAATGCGAGGAGTGCACTGCCCTTCCTCGATGGCAGATGGCTAGAGCAACTCTAAGAACCAGGAGTGTGGACTCTGAATAGGTTGATGATGAGTTTTAGGAGCAAAAGAATGGCGAGGCGTGCCCCGCACACTTGGCAGCAAGTGGCTAGAGTGACTCTAAGAACCATGCGTATGGATTCCACACTTTTCTGGGTAGTTTTAGGAGCAGATTGAATGGTGAGGTGTGCCCTGCCTTTTCTTGGTGGCCAGTGGCTAGAGTGACTCTAAGAACCACGAGTACGGACTCCGAACAGGTTGACGAAAAATATTGGGAGCAATCGAATAGTAAGGCATGCCCTGCACACTTACTTGATGGCAATTGGCTAAAGTGACTCTAAGGACCATGAGTATGGACTCTGTACTCATTCATTGAGGTTCTTAATGAGTAGATGGTGTTGCTCGGGGGAGAACCATGTGTCTAGCTGATTTCTTCCATCTAGTGGGATTGTACAAGAATTTTACAAAAGAAAAAACTAAAAAATTTATTTGTAAAATAAAACTAAGTGGCTATTTTGAATGCAGACCTATATTGCATGCTGTGACTGTTATAATTGTCGGCCTTTATTACATATTTGAAGCTAACTACTAGGGGAAGGCGTGCCTTCGTTGTACTTCATCAGGTGTTTGGCGTTCCAAGTCCTTGATATCTTCTTCCCCCCCAATCTTTAAGTCAGTAAGCTCCTAAGCGGACTACTTGTGAGACATTATATGGTCCTTCTCAGTTAGGAGCGAGCTTTCCCTTCTTGCATGGGTTGAATATCTCAAGCTTTCGAAGGATGATGTCCCCCTCTTTGAGGTTGGCCGAACGGACCTTCTTGTTGTAGAACTTTTC
Organism: Hemerocallis citrina; assembly: GCA_017893485.1. Lineage (NCBI taxonomy): Eukaryota > Viridiplantae > Streptophyta > Magnoliopsida > Asparagales > Asphodelaceae > Hemerocallis > Hemerocallis citrina. Next base: position 284,645,426 of record CM030358.1, read on the forward strand.
TACTCTCTGCTGGTAAATATGTCTTCGTAAGGCGGACTCCTCTTAGACTTCTTCAACGAGATCTAGATTGTCCTGGAGGTCATTTGAGTTTTTCTCTTCGTTGAAGGAGAAAAGGCAAAGGGAAAGTAGTTCTACTTCTAGAGGGATGAGTGCTTCCATGCCGAAGGTGAGGTTTAATGAGGACTCTCTTGTTGGGATTCTCTTTGTGGTTTTGTAGGCCCAGAGCACGCTCGGGAGTTCTTCGACCCATAGCCCCTTCGGTGCTTCACCAAGTCTCCTCTTGAGGTCATCTAAGATTTGCTAATTGACGTTCTCTGCTTGGCTATTGGTTGGGGATGTGAGATAGATGAGAAACGTTGTTCAACTCCTTGATCAACGTAAAACTTGCGGAATCCCTTGCCAGCAAATTGAGTTCCATTGTTGGTGACTAGTGTGCCGGGAATCCCGAACCGACAGACTATATTTTTCCATTAGAATTATTGGACCTTATGCTCTACGATTGTCGCTAGTGGTTTCGCCTCGAACTAATTTGTGAAGTAGTCGATGGCTACCACTAAGAAGATTCTTTGTCCAGTGGCCAGAGGAAATGGTCTGAGCAAATCCATCCCCCACATCACGAAGGGAATAAGTCTTGACATAGAGTCGAGGTTGGCTTGGGGTACCCGCTTAATGGAGGAGTACGTCTGGCAGGGGATGCTTGGCGGACGTATGCTTGGGTATCGTTGAGGAGAGTGGGTCAATAGTATCCATGGTTGATATTTTTTTGCGAAAGAAACCTCGTGCCTAGATGGCTACCACTTAGTCCTTCATATACCTCTTTGAGGGCGTAATTGGACTTTTCGGGAGAGAGGCGTCGCAGGTAAGGTTGGCCATCAACTTGGGTGTAGGAGCGCTTGTAAGGGACTCCTTCGACAAGTGTATATCTTTTAGCCCTTACCCGGATCTTTCTTGCTTCTTTGGGGTTCGTAAGGAGGATCCCTTGATAAGGAAGTCGATCAAGGGTTTCATCCAGCAATCTGCGGATGCTTGGGGGGTGATGGACATGAGCTCTGGTGTCTCTTCTTCGATGCTTGGATTGAGCAGGACTTCGATAAGCATAGTATAGTTGAGTCCATCGAACGATGAGGAGGCTAGCTTGGATAGGGCATCTGCTTTCCCATTTTCCTCGTGTGAGATGGGAGTGTCTTCGGCTTTTTTGAAAGTGGACATAATTTTCTTCACATACGCCAAGTACTTGATCATGCGATCATCTATGGCTTCATATTCACCCCGAATTTGGTTCACTACCAGTTAAGAGTCGCTGAACACTCTAACTCTTTGTACTCCTGCTTTTCTTGCTAGGAGGAGCTCGGTGATGAGGGATTCATACTGGACCTTATTATTACAAGCTGGGAAGTTGAAGCACAGTGAGTATTGGAGAGTGAACTCGTTGGGACAGAGCAAGATGACTTAGGCTGCACTACCTTCGAGGCAGGAGGACCCATCCACATAGACACTCCAAAGTGCGGGGTTGTCTCCTTCCTCGGGGGGACAGGAATTGTGCTTTCGATGATGAATTCGGCTAAGGCTTGAGCCTTGATTTCTGTCTTCGGTCGATAAGTGATATCATGTTGACTTAACTCAATAGACCACTTCATAAGTCTTTCGAAGCTTTCTGGCTTGTGAAGGACTTGTTTGAGTGTCTAATCGGTGAGGACCTAGATGGTGTGTGCCTGGAAGTAGGGTCGAACTTTTCGGGCGACTGTAACTAGTGCATAGGCCATCTTCTCCATCTTTGAGTATCGAAGCTCGGTATCGTGGAGTACCTTACTTACATAGTAGATTGTCTTCTGTACCTTTTCTTCTTCCCTTACCAAGAAGGCACTGAGCATCTGGTCTGAAGTGGCTAAGTAGAGGTACATGACATCTCCCAGCTTGAGCTTGCTAAGGAGCATAGGGTTAACAAGGTGTGCTTTGAAACTTTCGAAGGCTACCTGTTGTTATTCTCCCTACTCAAATCTTCGCTCCTCGGAGAGCTTTGCACTTCTCTTATTTAATTTTGAGCTTTGCTCATATCTCTTATTGACTCATTTGAGCACGACCATGAATTTTGCAGTCTCACTCAATCAAGGGGCCCGTAGATATAACTCATGTTATGTAAGAGGGACAAATCCTATCTAAGTCACTCACATCCATCCGTATGATTTGTAGTATATCCAATAGTCAACTTTATAATCACCTTATTACATGCAACGTTTGACGACATTAAAATATATAACTTCTCATATAGGGAACTGTAGTGACTTCAAGTCAAAGGTCTATGTAACATCCTGAATTTTCCTATAATTAAAATTTTCATTTATATTCACGTGTTTTGAACGTGCAAATTAATGTATGTATTTGGCTTTAAAAATTATTTTTATATCATGAACAAATGTCTTCTTTCTCTTTTAAAAGCCTCTTGTTAAATCCTAGGCCTAATAACTTAATTCTGGCCCACCCAAATTTAATTAATTAATTAGTTAAAAGCACATGGTTTTAGCCCACCTAATTAACCCACTAGTTAATGCTATTATTAATTTAAACAATTTGTATAGTAGACTTGTCTTGTAACAAATTAATTAATAAACAAATGAACAAACTAATTTGTAGTGTGCATGAAGAGGCACGTGCATTGCACATGCACGTGCAAATTGAATGAGAAGGTGAGGCCGGCCATACACTTGGAGAGATGGGGAGAGTGGAGAAGTGGAGGAGTGGTTACTTGATAATGGGTGGTTCTTCTAACTCCCAAATGTATCTAAGCCCTTCATCTAAACTCATCTCAACCGTTCATTTGGTCTTGAGTTGTGTATAAATAGCCCCTTTGGTCATTCATTTCTCTTTACACTTAGAAATTTCAAAGAGAAAAGATATAATTTGTGTAAGAGAAAAGAAAGAGTGGTGTGAGAAAAAGATTGAGTGTTTGTGTGTGTGTGCTCTTGCATCTTGGAGGCCGGCCATCAAGGAGGAGAAGGAACCCGGGGTACACTAGCAAGGAGGAGAGGCTCGGTGTGCACTAGCTTGGAGGAGAAGGCTCGCAACTAGGGGAAGACAATTGTGCTTTCAAGGAGTTTCTTTAGGAATTTCCATTTGTCTTCAAAGAGCTGGACGATTTCTCTACTTCTAATATAGTTATCATGCTAGGAAATTGATTGTTATAAATATGCTAGAGAAACTAGTAAAATTGATCATGTGAATGCTAAAAAAAGAAAGGCTAGTAGGGAAAAAGGAGAATATCTTGATTGCACTAATGACTTGGAATTTATCAAGGAAAAAGGAGAATATCTTGATTGCACTAATGACTTGGAATTTATCATGGTGTCTCATTGATATAATTCATGCTAGAATCTCTAGTTTTAACCATGTTAGTGTGATTATTTTGTTTACTTAATTTGCATAAATGTTTATTGAGATGAATGGATATGACTATGTTTAGTTGTTAAATGGACAAATTATGGTGAAAAAATGTTGATGTGGTAAAACAATAATTACTAGACTCTTGTAGAATTGAAAGAGAACAAGAACCTATACTTAGTGGATTTTATAGTAGTATTTTGAGAAGGAACTATGGTTTATTTCAAAGTCGACAAGATATCCTTTAATATAAATTATAAAGAAAACTCATTTTTTAAATTTCAAAAATTAGAGTTTTTAATTGCGGTTATATTGTATTATTTTTAAGGAAAATATTCTGGAGAAAGTTGATTCGAAGGACACAAATTTATTAAGAAATCGAATTTTGTAAAGGGGGATTTACAAACAGACAGTAGGTATAAAATTATTTCAACTCTTCTTTCTAACAGAAAATGAGTTTGGGCATACTGGCTTTTGGTGTGAGTTATAGGCGATGTGTACAGTATATAGAGTCTTGGGTTTGAGTCTTGATGGGGCTCTGTTTTAATAAATTTCGATTTTTAACCAACTCACCAAAACCACACTTAAAGTATAATACGAGCTCACCTTATATCGGTTAGTCACTCTTGGACTTCTGGTCTTCGGGTACGCTTTGGGTCTATTACTATAGCTGGGCGGAGGCTCTGGTCTTGGGTTCAAATTCGACCCCAACCTTTTATTTGTGTTTTTTTTTTTGTATAACTTCGATATGTGAGTTATTTTTTGAGTTTTAGGAGTAATAAAAATTGGAAAAAAATTCTATTATTCTACAAATATTATTTAGACTTTATGAAAAATAATTCTACAACATTTTTTGTATTTTGTGAAGATTAGATGTGGTTTTTATATGGATTAGATAACTTGATGAATTTTCTTTTAAAATATGGTTTTAATATAATTAAAGAAAGGGGGGAAATGTCAATGCAAGAAATTATGTGGAGATTAAATTAAGAGATTTAGTAAGTTAAAATATGAAATTTGATGTTTAATATGTGCAAGTGTGCATGAAAAATGAAATAGAAAGATCATGATGAAATGTGGATATTTTTCAGTATAAAAAATCATTTTTGGTGAACATGAAAAAGAAGTTAAGAACTAGAGTATAGCTAAGTCCTTATATTGGCATGAATGAACTCTTGAAAAATGAATGTTGCAGAAAAAGACCAAGATTTGGGTCGTTGTTATCAATTGATGGTTAAGTTCGGTGTAGAGGTGATGCTAACTCTAGGATATTAATTTTTACTCTTGATTTAATTATCTAAGGATTAGACACATAGGGAAGATGTGATGAAAGTAAGAGAAAAACACAAGTATGAGGGTCTCGGATCTACGGTGTGAGAGTGTTCACAGGCTATCTATATGATGCGTCATGTCATGACGTGAATACATCTCCGGAATTATCGGGATCGTGGCGACACTTGTGGGGTGCTTGGTAACTACGTAGTGCCATTGTCCTATGACGGAGGCAAATTGTCCATATGCTGTCTACATGATGCGTCATGTCATGACGTGGAATTCCCCTCCAGGCTGTCTGGACATGGGCTCGTAATTCTTAAAATATCTAGGATACTTACCATAGTTACCGTAGTAGTTTAACTCAATGAAGAACGGTTAAGGGCTTTCCCTCGGATTTATGTAGAATGGGATGCATAAGTGCAAACAAGTGTACATTAGTGTCATGAAACAATAAGTAACTGCATTTAAGACTAAGTGCACATCCACACACGACATCAATAAGATAGTCCCCTTAGCTTTGTTTGTGATTAAGTATGTGTTTTCCAACTAAGAGAAATTGATGTATTATATCCTGGCGTCAGTTAAATGCAACTGATGTGCCCACAGTTTCTGTGCAGGATATTTAAATGAAAGGACTAAAGAAGGAATGCTGCTTAAAGAATTGTTTCAAGTGTTATTTTATTCATGTAATGTGTTGTAATTTACTTCCACTATATTAATATAAATATTATTGTACAAAAGTTTTGAATTCCTTGTAAATTGTACAAAGTGAAGTGTAAAGATCCTGTGGAACTTCGAATTCAGACTTACTTGGAATTCGGGGTGTTACAGCCTATGTACACCATGGTCACTGTGAGAACCACTTATAACACTCACGTAACGATCCATGCATCGTTCTTATGGTGGGTCGGTCCAGTATATTATTACTTCTAATATGTACCTATGTGAAGACTTGATATCTCATATCCATAACCTATGAGAATGGTCATCAGTCTACGCACACACTAGTCTATATGTATTATCGTTGTCCCAATTCACAATAATACTTGACTAGGGACATTTAAGAACATTGTTCTGATTTAGCCAATAGGATCTTACAATCAAGTCATGCACTTGATATCCCATAACGTTGAACTTACTATTCTAAGGACTTCATTTTGTTCATTTAATTCACAATAAATAACATAACAAATGAAATGCATAAATATGAAATAAATGTCATGATACAATGTAAATTAGTAATGTCAATACACAACTGGACTCTAGAGCATACACCAACAATCTCCCACTTGCACTAGAGCCAATCAGACTTACATCTAATGCCTATAGATCTAGTGTGACTCTCATGCTTTCGTTGTACAAGAGGCTTTGTCAGTGAGTCAGCAATGTTATCATCTGTCGATACTTTGCATATCTTCACATCTCCTCTATCGATGATCTCTCGAATGGGATAAAAACGCCTAAGTATATGTTTTTATCGTTGGTGAGATCTAAGCTCCTTAGCTTGTGCAATGGCCCCATTGTTATGACAATAGAGGTCCACCGGGTTTACAATGCTAGGAACTATGCCATGTTCAGTGATGAAATTTCTAATCCAAACAGCCTCCTTTGCTGCATTGGAGGCAACTTTATACTTAGTGTCTGTGGTATAATCATCTATTGTCTTTTACTTCGAACTCTTCCAGCTCATAGCTCCACCATTTAGGCAAAACAAAAAATCCGATTGCGATTTGGAGTCGTTCTTACGTTAGTGTAACCCTTTACAACAAGCTCTTCCTCGGCTCTATATACCAAGAACGAATCCATAGTACTTCTTAAGTACTTAAGGATGTTCTTGATAGCAGTCCAGTGACTCTCACCCGAATCTGATTGGTACCTGCTCGTCATGCTTAAGGCATATGAGACATCTAGACGAGTACATAACATGGCATACATGATAAATCCAATTGCATATGCATATGAAATCTTAGTCATGTGGTCCCTCTCATATTGATTTGTAGGACATTGAGCCTTAGACAGACTTACACCATGAGACATAGGCAGAAATCCCTTTTTGGACTCTTGCATATTCAAACGTTTCAATACTTTGTCTATGTAAGTACTCTGACTCAGGCCAAGCAATTTTCTTGATCTATCTCTATAGATATTGATGCCTAATACATAGGTAGCTTCACTCAGTCCTTCATGGAAAAGTATTTTCCTAGCAAAGTTTTTACAGACTGTAAGGTATAGATGTCATTCCCGATGAGTAGTATGTCATCTACATACAACACCAGAAAGATAATGTGCTCCTACTAACCTTCTTGTAGATACAAAGTTCATTTTCATTCTTGATGAAACCAAACTCTTTGATTGCATCATCGAAGCCAAGATTCCAGCTTCTAGAAGCTTTCTTTAACCCATAAATCGATCGTTGAAGTTTACATACCTTTCCAGCATCCTTTGGAGTGACAAAACCCTCAGGTTGTGTCATGTACACATCCTCGAGAAGATTTTCATTTAGAAAATTAATTTTGACATCCATCTGCCAGATTTCATAATCGTAATATGATGTAATAGCAAGCAAGATCCGAATTTAAGCATGACAACTGGGGAAAAAGTCTCATCATAGTGTGCACCATGAACTTGCTTAAAACCTTCAGCCACCAACTGCCCCTTAAAGGTTTGCACGTTACCATCCATATCAGTTTTCTTTTTGAAAACTCATTTGCACCCAATAGGTACTTGGTTGGCATACTTGGATTCCATCTCAGATCTCATGGCTTAAGCCATTTCTCAGAGTCTGAGCCTTTTACAGCTTCCTCATAAGTCGTAGGCTCATATTGATCCAAGATCAATACATCACCATGTTGAATCACGAGAAATTCATGTCTCTTGGGTTGATGAGGTATCCTACTAGACTTAGGTAGGCCTTGTGCTACTTGAGCAGGTTGTTGTTCCACAACGATTTGTGGAGCATGCTCCATTTTCACCATTAGTGCACTGCTACTTTGCGAAGTTTGAATTTCTTTAAGTTCTATCGTTTTCCCACTGGTTCTCTTTGAGACGAATTCTCTTTAGGAACACAGCAGTCCGTACGACAAACACTTTACCTTCAGTGGGATTATAGAAATAGTATCCCTTGGTTTTCTTGGGATATCTTACATAAGCTTTACAACCCCAAATCTTCATAAAAGACACACTAGGATGCATCCCAGTCCATATCTCATATGGTGTCTCTTGAACTGTTTTAGATGGAACACGGTTAAGTGTAAAAGCAGCTATTAATAGAGCATGTCCCTAGAAGGACCTTGGAAGATCTGCATGACTCATCATGGATCAGACCATGTCTAACAAGGTCCGGTTCCTCCTTTCAGAGACACCATTCCATTACGGTGTTCCAGGGAGTTGAGATATTATCCCGCACTCTTTCAGATGGTTATCAAAATCTTGGCTTAAGTACTCACCACCTTGATCTGATTGAAGGGCTTTAATACTTTTACCAAGTTAGTTTTGTACCTCATTCTTTAATTCTTTAAACTTTTCAAATGACTCTGATTTGTATTTCATCAGATACACAAATCCATATCTACTGAAATCATCAGTAAATGTAATGAAGTACTGAAAACTTCCTCTAGCCAATGTGTTGAAAGGTCCACAGACATCACTATGTATGAAATCTAAAATATCACTAGCCCTTTCACCTTTTTTACTGAACGGAGCTTTTGTCATCTTGCCCAAGAAACAATGTTCGCATAACTCATATCATTGAAATCAAATGAGTCCAAGAAACCATCTTTATGGAGTTTGGATAAGTAGTTCTCATTTATGTGGCACACACGACAATGCAAGAAGTAAGTTGGGTTCATATCATTTGATTTGAATATCTTAGTATTTATATTATAGACGGGCATTTCGAGGTCGAGAATATAAAGTCCATTACTCAATTGTACACTAGCATAACAGATATCATTCAAATAAATAAAACAAATTTTTTCCTTTATTATAAATGAAAAACCCTTCTTGTCCAAATAAGAAATAGAAATAATATTCCTACTATTAGCAGACACAAAATAACAATTCTATAACTCAGTGATAAGCCTAGTGGGCAAAAATAAATGGCAAGTTCCTGCAAGTAAAGCTGTAACTTTTGCTCCATTTTCAACTTGTCACACCCCGCTTCCCAAAAAGAATACGGAATACGGATACGCGACTCAACCCAGCGAATGATTTGCATCATCCATAAGCTGTTCAGGAATCTTTACAACATCTCACAATATAATCAGAGTGGGAAGCAAAAGAGTCAATCACACATGCATAATTGAATTAATAAACCAACAGAATTTACTCGAAATAAAATACATTAAGCTCAAATAAATCAGAATCTGGACAAGTCAAATATCCCGGGTCACATCGCCCAAATACAAAGTAATCATTCAAGTATTCAAAATACATTATTCAAAGCAATAATAATAGTAATACTAATAAGCAAGAAATCCAGCACTAATATTTCATTTTGCCAATGTCGTTGGGCAGCTGACCATCCTGATCTGCAAATAATAATTGCAGGAGAAGGAAAGAGAAAACAAGTACCCGTCAATGTAAGTTACGGGCCACTTATAATGTAGGGTACAAGTACATGGAATGATCAAATCTGAAATAACAACGGAAATAAACATAGCATGGTATAATGCATCAACAGTAATAACTAGCATGAATCAGTAAAATAAGGTCAACTAGCATAGAATACTAACAGTACAAATGAATGTGTCAAGTATAGTGTCATATGGCAACTAACAGTGTCCAGTAACAGTAAGCTCAGTATATCAGTGTGACACTATAACAGTATCAGTCCAACAGTATCAGTCTAACAGTATCAGTCTTATGTTCCTACAGTCTTGTGTGTATTACTAGCTACGTAGCACTTCATGCGCCCCAAAATATAACACATGGTTGCTACAACAAGCAGTTCCGCTTTTAGGTTTCATAGTGGACCATAATGGGGCAGTGTACTCAGGTATCAGTAATAGTTGCAGCAGTAGTAGAAATAACAGTAGCAGTAGCAGTAGAAATAACAATAACAGTAGCAGTAAAAGTAACAGTAACAACAACAGTATGGAACACTAGTTCCCTTCCAGGTACACGTTTCCATATTTTCCACTACTAGATCTTCCCTTAAGAAACCCCGGCTTGATTAATTTTATTATGGTCATCAAAAGACATGATAGTGCAAGAAATAGTGTCAAACTAAAATGATACAATCAGTATTAGGTTCAGGGAAATAAATAAATATGCATAGATGATATACGGTCACATAAACGAGCAAAACAGTGTATGTTCATATTCAGGACCGCATGACAGTACAGTACTAAAATAGTGATTCCCGTTACTATAGAAATCCAAATCTGAATCCGTCAAAAAATCTAGAAAATAGAATTCCATACAAATCCAGAGATTATATATAAGTCATATAGTATTTCACAAAATCATAACTCAAAACAGATTTGAATCCAGAAAATACGTTCAGCCAGAAATCAGTAAATCGTATTCAATGATAGGAAAACAACATTAAAACTCCTCAAATAAATCCAAGAAAAATCTAGGGTAATCCCCTATATGTCTAGTATCAGCATATAAAGTTTCATAATATTCCAGTAAAACTAGTTTAGTCAACAAAAATTAAAAAATATCAAGAAAGGATAGTTTGGCAAATCTGGAATTCCTAACACTGCTGTACGAAAACATCAATATCTCGCAAACCGTGAAACGAAATCCAAATCCATCAAACGGAGATGAAAATAGTCAAAATAAGTTAACTTTCATATTTCATAAACAATTTCCATATAGTAAAAGAAAATAGGGTGAAAATACGATTCTTTATAGAACAGCGAGCAAAATACAGCAAGTATAGCTTTCATAAACAAGCATTAAACGGCGTATAAAATTTATCAATAAAATCCACCAAAATTTTTGGTAATCTCTAGATAGGTATAGAAATACTGTGAAAAGTTTAGATCAAAATAATATATTTAGGACTAGTATCAAAATAGTTTAATCATCAAAATCATCAAGAAACGAAATCTGGAAATAGAATACACCTCTGTAGTAAAATAGCCATAACTCACTCATACGAAAACGAAATCGATCAAGATTAGAGATTTTGGAAAGAAGACGGATTTCTCTATAATTTATGTCTACAAAAATTAAGAATTCTGACCTTAATAGGGTCTAAAATACAAATCAATACTGATCATCGACAATTACAGATTTTCTCTTGAAAACAAAACCAACGTAAACCACACGAAACTCATTCTAATCACAATCAAACATGGTATTGATTCTACTAAGTATCCAAACATCATGAAATAGAGTATATAACATATTCACAACTATCATATCACATGGATCTCATCAAACACATAATTCCACCTAATTATCTCACATATATGAATAGATCAAGAACGGTCAAACCTAATTGTTTTCATGTCGATTTTTATGTCGTGAGGAAACTATAGTCAAATAGCATTATAAAGACAAAATCCATAAAAAATAACATGATGTGAATATTTGTAAGTGTACAAAATCGCACAAGTAATATAGATAGGTGAGTAGAGTGTCGAACCCACAGAGACTAGATATTTTACTGAGTACCGATATCACTAGATTAATCACTATTTGGAAGGTCGAATTTTATTAATGATAAAACAACTAAATTACTCTAATCTAATTAAATCTAACTAAATTGGTGAAGAGGGAGAGGGCTGTGAAACTATGACGCTCTTGTACTTTGTTTAATGGTAAAATTAGTTCTAGGGCTCTTGGTTCACCTCGTTTATCACACACATAAATTATAATTCCTTATAAATAAAAATATTATCTTTCCCAATTGTAGACCAAAATCCTAAAGATATTAACCACTCTATCAACGTAGTCTAAAAATTATTCTCAACAAATTCTTCGCCTATCCATCAAATTATTAATTGAGAAATTGGATTTCTTAACGGTCACGTCCTCCAATATACGGTGTTAATTTTTATTAATCACAAATTACCTGTTCGGTCTCTTTATGATTTGAAAAATCATACAAATGTCTATCCACCATGTTGTACGCATAAATAATAAAAATTAAAACACAATTAGGAAAAATAGAGTAATGATAAGAAATTAAAATTTGTGTTCTACAAAACTCGGCTACATCTTAGCCTCTAGAACATTTAAATTTAGTTCATATCAAATTGCAATTAATAGAAATGTTTGGATTGCATCTAAAAGACATATAGAAAAGAAGATGAGATACAAAAAATAATGATAGAAAAAATTAATGCAAACCCCTGTCTCAAAAAGCCGAACCCAACTGCGTCGCTGTTAGCCTCGAAAATCGCGCCGTCAGCAGCTTGGGAAGCTTCACCACGCCACGTCAGCCGACAGGGTATCTGGCCGCAGTCACGTCGATGTCGCCGTGTGGGGCCCAGCTACTGTCGCCCTACTGCTGTCTTCTCCTTCGTTTCAATCTCTCATGCAAAAACGAAGAAGCAGTCGCCCAGTAAGCGCGTCAGGATGCCTTGGAGTGCGTGCGTGCCACTTCAGGAAAAGAGGAAAATCCTCACCTGCCACGTGGGCCCCTTGGTTGCTGTCGTTGCACACGTCAAGAAGAAGAGCAGCGCATGAATCTTTGGTTGAATCTCAATGAATTTTCTCTCTCTCCGCTTGGTTATGCGTGAGAGACAGATAAGAAGATGTATATATATATTTTTTTTTGAATTGTATCTGCCGTCACCTCTTACCCTCTTTGGATTGTATTTATAGATAACAGGGAGAACAATTAGGGTTTGCACTTTTACAGAAAACCCCTCTTCTTTCATTTATTTCCTTCTTTATTTGATCTGAATTTTATTTCTTTCTCTTTTCTTCTTTTCTTCCTTTTCTGCTAACCACGTGCTTCTGCATACACAAAATAATATCTGAAATTAGGATTTTTAAATAAAATAAAATTAATTAGTTTAAAATTAATTAAACTAACTATTAGCGTATAAAAATCCTTTTAAACATTATTTGTCGCACTTTTAACTCAACAAAACAATAAAAATTTATAAATCCATTATTTTACTTTGTTTGTTGATTTTTTCCACAAATCTTTACTTTTTGCATCAAAAATATTATTTCTTCAAAAATAATTAATTAAATGAAATCATATAGAAATAAGATGAATTATAGACAATATCAGCGAAAACAAGCCATTTTAATAGATAAATGAGTACAAATATTTGTATATAAATTAGACACATCATAACACACACGAGTTGTCTTTAGAACCCAACTACACTATAAGCGATATTTTTGACTTGTATCATACAAAGGAATTTGAGTATAAGTTACTTGCCTTAACCGAAGATGAAAACGAAGAACATCAAGGATAACGGGAACGGATCCTGACAACGAACAAACCCAATAACAAGAATCACAAACCAAACGACGATCCACATGTGCAAACTCACGCACATGCAACCCACAAAGCGAGAGAGAGAACAAGAGAGCGTCGAAACGTCGGGAGCAGCGGGACTGGCTTGCTTGCTGTCGCTGCTGCACGTCGGACGGTGGAGGACAGGGAGAAAGAGATGAGATGGTGGAGTGCTCAGGTGTTTGTAACTCCTATTTACCCAAAAATGTATTTTAGTGTATTTTCTGTATTTAAAAAAAATAAAAAAGTTTTTGCAAATTATTTTTTCAGTTGTCAAATTCTTTTGTCAAAATGTATTTTTTTGGATCTTCTATTTTGAAATCTGTTTTCGATCAATAATTTTAAATTGTAACAATTTTCTATGATTTTATATTGAAATACAATTCCTACTTTTGTTATTATTTCTCTTATTTTTATTACTGTTATTATTGTTATTATTATTACTATCATTATTTTACCAGTATTATTTTAGTTAGTGTTATTATTTGCATTATTATTTTTTTTTCATACCCTAATTTATCTAATAATGTTATATTATATTTTTATTTGATTTTATAAACCGTATTCCCCTTATTGGATTTTTATAAACCCTATATTTTTCCCTTATTGGATATCCTATTAACGCATTTAACCCAAATCCCATTCTAACTACCCATACCTGATTCCTATATTAAGCCAAACCCAACTAAACCCATTTAAATAACCATACCCATTATATAATTACCCAAAACCCTCCCTATTCCCGTTAGCTTCTACATCCCCTACCCAATACCCGTTAGCTAACCCTAACTCTCTATCACCCCTATATAATTGACCCATGCCCCATCCGCGTGTTCGCCTTCTACACCTTGCGCAGCTCTCCCTCTCTCTGCCACTCCCGAGACCCATCCTCCCGACCTCCTTCACCCTATCCCCTCATCCCATCACTGTTCTCTGCCCTACTCCAATGCTCCATAGCCTTCAGAGACATCACGATGCCAGCCTCCTGTAGCCGCGCTGCATCGCAGTGCACCAACTGAGCACCACCCAGTCAGTCGCCCTCCGGCCTGTGGTTCCGACGACTACAGCGCACACCCGCAACCGTCCCCCGTGCATCGCAGCCACCTGCGGCAGTCCCGCTGCCGTCTGCCACCTTGCTACCTGTTCGTCGTTGTCCTTCCATCCTTCGACTAGTAGCGCGCTATCCAGTCGCGCAGCCAGTGCGTGAACAACCTGGAGTTGTCCCCTCGGAAGCACCTCCTTCCTCTTCGTGTGCAAGAGGTGGTTGTGGGCGAGTTGCTCTCATTGGTTCGTGGGTTTTGGTTCTCTTTGGTTCGTGGTTTTCGTTGAGTTAGTTCGTTTGTGTTGGTTCGTAGTTTCGTTGGTTGTTCGTGGATCTTGCTCGTGATTCGTTCGTGGTTGTTTTCGTGGTGTCGTTCGTGTTCGTGTGTTCGTTGTAGTTCGTGGCTCGTCGTTCGCCCGGAAATCTATTCCCATTATTCTCATTCTTGGATCGTTCCATCGTCGACTTTCAGGCAAGTAACTTGTACTCCAATTTATTTGTTTGATACAAGTCAAAAGTTTACCTATAGCATAGTTGGGTCTAGAGACGACTCTTGTTTATGATATGCTTGATGAGTTTTGTCTCTATTGTGAAAACTTGACCATAGATAACTCACGACACAATATGGACATGAATTAACCTTGGATTCGCCCGTTCTTGATTTTGATCATGTATGTGAGATTTTTGTGAGAATTCGTGTTTTGGTTGAGACCCATGTGATATAAGTGGTGTGGACATGTCAAATACCCTAATTCATGATGTTTAGACATTTCGTAGACTCGATTTCATGTTTGGTTGTGTTTGGATCAATTTTCTTGAATCTATGTTGATTTTGTTTTTAAGTGAAAAATCTAGATTTTGTCGTTGTTCTATTTTGCTTGCTGTTTTGGACTGTGTTAAAGTCAGTATCTTAATTTCGGTATAAAACATGAGTTTTAGAAAATTTCGTCTATTTTCAAACCCCTCTAACCTTGCTTGATATTGATTTCGTATGACTGAGTTATGACTATTTTAGTACAGAGGTGTCGATCTTTTCCAGATTCTGTTTTTCGGTAATTGTGATGACAAACCATTTTAAAGAACTATGCTACATATATTATTTTGATCCAAAACTTTGGTCAATGTTTCTTTATCAAGTTAGGAATTACCCAGAATTTTGGTGAATTTTATTGATGAGTTTTATGTGTTGTTTCAAGCTCATTTATGAAATCTATACTTACTGTATTTTGCTCGTTGTTCTGTAAAGAACCTTATTTTCACTATGATTCCTTTTTACTGTATGAAAAATATTTGTGAAATATGAAAGTTAGTATATTTTATCTATTTTTATATCCCTTTGGCGGAATTGGATTTCGTTTCACTCGTTGCGAGATATGATAGTTTTCGTACAGTAATGTTGGGAATTCCAAATTTGCCAAACTATGTTTTCTTGATGCTTTCTTATTTTTGATAACTAATCTACTTTTACTGAAAAATTCTGAAACTTTATATTTAGATACTAGAAATATAGGGGAATATCCCAGATTTTTTGTGGATTTAATTAATGTGTTTTCATGCTGTTTTCCTATTCTTGAATTCGTTTTCCTGATTTCTGGCTGAACCTAATTTCTGTATTCAAATCATTTTTGAGCTATGATTTTGTGAATTAATATATGACTTATTTATACTCGCTGGATTCGGTTGGAAATCTATTTTTCAGATCCTTTGACGAATCCAGATTTGTATTTTTGAAACACTAGGAATCACTGTTTTACTACAGTATGGTCTTGCTGTCCTGAACTAGAGATTTGGCTATTTTATTCCTTTATGAGAAATCTTGCACTCGTACATGTTTATCTTTCAACTTGAACTTGCCACATAATCAGGCCATGTTATTCTTAATATATTTTTCACACATACATGCTTGTTTGACATTAATAATAAATAATCAAGCCGGAGTTTAAGGGAAAGACCGAATAGTGGATAATTCAGAAACGTGTACTCGGAAGGGGGCCCGTGTTTTCCATTACTTGTGCCATGTTTCATGATTACATGATTCATGCTTGATATTACTATATGATTATATGTTGCCATGATTCGTGACGATTCATGCTTGATACTACTTGTTGCCACGTGATCATGACTACATGACTCGTGCTTGATACTACTTGTTGCCACGTGATCATGACTACATGACTCGTTCTTGATACTTGCTGCCACTTATTCACGATTACTTGACTCGTGCTTGATACTTGTTACTTGACTTGTCCCTGAGTACACTGCCCTCTATGGTCCACTATGAAATCTAAAGCGAAACTGTTTGCTGTAGTAACCATGTCGTGTGAGATGCATGAAGTGCTACCAAGATAGTAATCACTACAAGACTTGAACATGATACTTGAACATGACACATGCTTGCTTGATACTTGACTCCATGATACTTGAGACTTAAAACTTGACACTTGATACATGATTACATGATACTTCACACCTGATGCATGTTTACATGATACTGGATTACTTGACACTTGATTCATGCCATTTACACTTGATCACATTGCCATTCTAGTTGTTTATTTTGATACTACACTTATACCATGTTGCTAGTTAGTTTTCCCATGTGCTTGTATCCTACATTATAAGTGACCTGTAACTTGCAATTGACGGGTACTTGTTTTTCTCTTTTTCTCTTTCCTGCATTCGTTGAATTGCAGATTTTGGAGAATAGGTTCCAGACGGTATTGGTGACATGAAGTATTAGTGCTGGATCTTGTTATTATTATTTCTTGTAGTTTGCTTGAACAATAATTGGATTCATGTATTTGGATTTATTCTTGTATTGGGCAATGTGACCCAGGATTATTTGTGTTATTCAGATCATGACTATTTGAGATTAATATATTTTATTTCAAGTATTCTTGTTGGTATTTGGTTCATATATGCATGTGGTTGACTTTTCTGGCTTCCAACTCCGATTATATTGTGATATGTTGTAAATATTCCTGAACAGCTTATGGATGATGAAAATCATTCTCGGGGCCAATGCTACGTGCTTGTATTTCGTATTTTTCGAAAGCGGGGCGTGACAATGTTGGGTGATCGTCTAGAGCATCGGCAAAGGAGGGTCGGGGGTTGGGCTGTTCGGGATGGAGGGCGTCGAGGTGATGTAGGAAAGAGAGAAAGGGAGGCCGGGATGAGAGTGTTAGGGTTAGGGTTTATGGAGAGAGAGAGTTGTATATATATAGGATTTTAGTTTAGGGTTTGGGTATGTGGGTATTAGGGTTGTTGGGTTGCGGGTAGTTTAGGAGTAGAAATAGGATTGGTATAATTTGGCTTTGGAAATCAATTAGGGATCAAAGCAATAGGATTAGAGATAGGGTAACCAACCAAAACACCACGAACACCCAAGAGCTAAATAAAGAGAACAAGAATCCAATAAAGAGAAAAGAACAACAATTGATGAAGAACGAAGGAAAAGACGAACAAATCAACACAAAGAGCTCAAAATGAAACAAAAGTGAATATATATTGAAACAACTCCAATATACGGTCCAAGAAAAATATAAGAGAGTACAAATACTCCAGAAGAAGAAAAAATACATCAAAAATACAAAAAATGAAAAACAGGGATACAATCCTACCCACCTAACAAAAAGAATTTAGTCCTCGAAATTCAAAAAGATTGTACATAGGGTAACCCCAAAAGAAAAGAAAACAAGGCAAAACAAAACAACCACTACACAAACAAATGAGAAAACTTCTACTGAATCTCCTCCTCCAGCTCCCAGGTCGACTCGCTAGGCGAGTGAGGATTCCAAGCAACACGAACCAACTTGATGACGTTGTTCTTAAGCACTTTCTCCCGCTGATCCATAATAGCAACTGACGGAATCTCACAAGTCAAATCCGGCCGCACGGTCAACTCAGAGTAGTCGATCACGTGACTCTCATCGCGGATATATCTCCTGAGTTGTGAGACATAGAAAACATCATGCACTACCGATAACGCTGGCAGCAAAGCAAGACGATAGGCAACCTTGCCTACTCGCTCCAAAATCTCAAACGGTCCAATAAAACTAAGGCTAAGCTTGCGCCCACCACCGAACCGAATGACACCGTGCCACGGCGATACCTTAAGGAAAACATGGTCACCAACAATAAACTCCAAAGCCCTCTGATGGACATCAGCCCACCACCTCTGCCTATCCTGAGCTACCTGAAGATGCTTTCTGATCTGAGTCATAGAATCAACTGTCCTGGTGATCAACTCCAGACCCAACAACTGCCTCTCACCAATGTCATCCCAGTACACTCATGATCTGCATTTACGTCCATACAGTGCCTCGAACGGTGCAGCTTCAAGACTAGCCTGAAAGCTGTTATTGTACGAGAACTCTACGAGATACAAATGATCCTCCCAAGATCCACCGAACTGCAACATACAGGATCGCAACATGTACTCAAGAATATGAATAGTTCGCTCTGACTGTCCATCGGTCTGGGGATGAAAAGTTGTATTGTACTTCAACTTACTCCCCAAACTAGCCTGAAGACTCTCTCAAAACTGAGATCTGAATCTCGTATCCCTATCGGATACAATACTAACTGGAACCCCATGAAGCCTGACAATCTCTTGCATGTACTTCTCAGCAAGGCTCTCAGTGGACTGACCGACACGAAAGGGAACGAAGTGAGCACTCTTCGTCAAATGGTCGACAATCACCCACATAGCATTATGACCCTTAGGACTCCTCGGAAAAGCAGTCACAAAATCCATAGTGATATGTTCCCACTTCCACTCTGAAATAGGAAGTGGTTGAAGAAGTCCAGCGGTTCTCTGATGCTCTGCCTTAACCTGCTGACAGATCAAACACTGAGCCACAAACTGAGCAATAGCCCCTTTCATACCATGCCACTAGAAATGAAGCTTCAAATCCCGATACATCTTAGTACTACCAGGATGGATAGAATACGAAAACTGATGAGCTTCTTCAAGCAACCTCTGACGAACTTCACCCTTAGGGACACATAATCGGGAACCAAAACAAAGAGAATCATCTGCATGAATAACCGTGTCCGTTCTGGACCCAGACTCAACCTCAGCTCGAAAACCCTGCAACTACGCATCACTAGCCTGCGCCTCTTTAATTTGCTCAACAAGAGACGACTGCAGCTGGAGTGCCAAACAACTCCCACCAGAACTCATCAACACAACATCCAAATCCAACCTCCTCATCTGCTCAATAAGATCACTCTGCTGAGTAAGAAACATAATTGCTGGTCTCCTGCTCAAAGCATCAGGCACCAAGTTTACTTTACCAGGATGGTATTGCACACTGATGTCATAATCGGCCATAAGTTCCAACCAATGCCTTTGCCTCATGTTCAACTCCTTCTGGGTGAAGACGTACTTGAGATTTTTGTGGTATGTAAAGATCTCCACGCGGTCTCCAAGTAAATAATGTCTCCACAGCTTCAAAGCATGAATCACTATTGCTAACTCCAAGTCATGAGTAGGATAGTTTTTCTCATGTGGCCTCAACTGCCTCGATGCATACGCAACAATATGGCCCTTCTGCATAAGAACTGCTCCAAGACCCTTACCAGAAGTATCACAGTGAACCACAAATCCACCTGAACCATCAGGAATAGTTAACACAGGCGCTGACGTCAATCTATTCTTCAACTCAACAAAAGCCTCATTGCACTGATCAGACCAACAAAACTTCTGATCATTTCCAGTCAATTTAGTCAACGGTCCTGCTATCTTCGAAAAATCCTGGACGAACTTCTGATAATAGCCAGCCAAACCAAGAAAACTCCTGACCTCCGAAACTGACTTGGGAATAGGCCAATCCTTTACAGCCTCAATCTTGGCCGGATCCACAGAAACACCATCACTAGAAATAATGTGTCCCAAGAAAGAAATCCTGTCGAGCCAAAACTCGCACTTGCTGAGTTTTCCATAGAGTTGATTATCTCTCAAAGTCTGCAGAACCACTCTAAGATACTCAGCATGATCTTCCCAATTCCGAGAGTACACCAAAATATCATCAATGAAGACTACCACAAATCTATCCAAGAACTGAGAGAAAACCCGGTTCATAAGACTTATGAATACAGCCGGCGCGTTCGTAACTCCGAACCGCATTACAAGATACTCATAGTGCCCGTATCTAGTCCTGAAGGCAGTCTTATGTATATCTGCAGCCCTCACCCAAACAGCATTGTGACTCTTAGGACTCCTCGGCAAAGCGATCACAAAATCCATGGTGATATGCTCCCACTTCCACTCCAGAATAGGAAGCTGTTGAAGAAGTCCAGCGGTTCTCTGATGCTCTGCCTTAACCTGCTGACAGATCAAATACTGAGCAACAAATCGAGCTACAACCCTTTTCATACCATGCCACCAGAAATGAAGCTTCAAATCTAGATACATCTTAGTACCGCCAGGATGGATAGAATACGAGGACTGATGAGCTTCCTCAAGCAACCTCTGACGAACTTCACCCTCAGGGACACACAATCAGGAACCAAAATGGAGCGAACCATCGGCATGAATAACCATGTCTGTTCTGGACCCAGACTCAACCTCAGCTCGAAAACCTTGCAACTGCGCATCGCCAGCCTGAGCCTCCTTGATCTGATCAACAAGAGAAGACTGAAGCTGGAGCGCAAGACAACTCCGACCAAAACTCGACAACAAAACCTCCAAATCCAACCTCCTCATCTGCTCAATGAGATCACTCTGCTGAGTAAGAAACATAACTGCCGGTCTACGCATCTGGCACCAAGTTTACTTTACCATGATGGTATTGCAAACTGATGTCATAATTGGCTATAAGCTCCAACCATCGCCTTTGCCTCATGTTTAATTCCTTCTGAGTGAACACGTACTTGAGACTTTTGTGGTCTGTAAAGATCTCAATGCGGTCTCCAAGTAAATAATGTCTCCACAGCTTCAAAGCATAAATCACTGCCGCTAACTCCAAGTCATGAGTAGGATAGTTCTTTTCATTCAGCCTTAACTACCTCGATGCATACGCAATGACACGGCCCTTCTATATAAGAACTGCTCCAAGACCCTTACCAGAAACATCACAGTGAATTACAAATCTGCCTGAACCATCTGGAATAGTCAACACAGGCACTGACGTCAATCTGTTCTTCAACTAAACAAAAGCCTCATTGAACTCACCAGACCAACAAAACTTCTGATCCTTTCCTATAAGTTTAGTTAATGGCCCTGCAATCTTCGAAAAATCTTGAACGAGTTTTCGATAATAGCCCGCAAGACCAAGAAAACTCCAAACTTCGGAAACTGACTTAGGAATAGGCCAATCCTTCATAGCCTCAACCTTGGCTGGATCCACAGAAAGACCATCGCCAGAAATAATGTGCCCCAAGAAAGAAACCTTGTCGGGCTAAAACTGGCACTTGCTGAGTTTTCCATAGAGCTGATTCTCTCTCAAAATCTACAGAACCACTCTAAGATGCTCGGCATGATCTTCCCGATTCCGAAAATATACTAGAATGTCATCAATGAAGACCACCACAAATCTATCCAAGAACTGAGAGAAGACCTGGTTCATAAGACTCATGAATACAGTCAGCTCATTAGTGACCCCGAATGGCATCACAAGATACTCATAGTGCCCGTATCTAGTCCTGAATGCAGTCTTCTATATATCAGCAGCCTTCACCTTGACTTGGTGATACCCAGAACGAAGATCCAACTTCAATAAAACATTAGCCCCACTCAACTGGGCGAACAAATCATTGATCCTAGGCAAAGGATACCGGTTCTTCACAGTAACACTATTTAGTTCCCGATAATCCACACACAGTCGATGATTACCATCCTTCTTGTTGAAAAAAAGGATCGGAGCACCCAAGGCGGAACACTTGGTCTGATGAAACCCAAATCAAGAAACTCTAGAATCTGCACCTTAAGCTCTGCTAGCTCAACTGGTGCCATCCTGTAAGGACTCTTCGATATCGGTGCCGTTCCAGGCTGAACATCAATACTGAACTCCATTTTCCTATCAGGGGGTAAGCCAGGCAACTCATCTGGAAAAACATCCAAGAAACCCCGAACTACTAGAAGTGCAACCTCACAGCCTGAGTGCAATTCCATCGCACAATCCACCTGTGCAACTGCAGTCTTTGCTCGGCCAAGGAAAGACTCCCTGGCATGGAACTCAAATTCTACTTGATCTGGAATTCTGAAAACAACTTTCTTGGCACGGCAATCAATAATGGCATGGGCTTCACCCAATCAATCCATACCTAGAATAACATCGAATCCCGAATTTCCAATGATAATCAGGTTGGCTTTGAAACCTGCATCTCCAATAATAACGAAACATTGCCTGCACTCACGGGAACAAATGACAACACCACCACCTGTCAAAATGTTCCAAGCCTCAGATATGTTGCTACAATCCAACTGATGGTGAGCAAAAAATCGTGAGGAGACAAAAGAATGGGTTGCCCCAGAATCAAAGAGAAAACGAGCAGAAAAAGAGCAAACAAGGACGACACCTAAGAGAGCAAAAGACAGGGACAAAGAAAAAGCAGACAATCAAGGATAAGGAAAACAACAATACAGAAAGATAACTGAAAGAAAGCCAGACAAGACCAAAAGAAAGAAACAAAGAAAAAGCAAAACAGCAACAACAAAACAAAAGGCAAAAAGATACCTGCCACAATTCCTTCAGCTGTTTCAGCATCTGCAGCAGTCAAGTTGAAAGCCTGCTCTCTCCTCGGAACAGCGATCCTCTGACCGACAATCTGATGCTGAGGAGGAAGCGGATGCCCAACTGGACCATAAGCCGAGCCTGCTTGCTGAACAGGACCCCTGGCTGGAAGAGCCACCTGCTGCTGTGGACAATCGCGTACTGAATGATCAGTGGTGCCACACCTAAAACACCGGCAGTTCACGCGCTAACAATTCTTAAGCTCATGCCCAGACATCTGACAGAAGTCGCAAAAACCACCCTTCTGGAAACCAGTAGAAGGATACGGAGCTGCCCTGACCGGATGGGTTGGGACAGGCCTCTGAACAGGACCACCAGAAGGCCTAGCAGTAGGATGCGGAACAGTTGCGGAGAAGGAACCAAACCACCACGAGCCTACTCCTGAGCTCGAGCTACCTCAAGAGCTTCAGTATAAGTATGCAAACGGAGAGCGACAAGATGCCTCTTGATATCCTGCTCAAGCCTATTTGTGAATCTACGAGCCCTATCCTCTTTGGTAGCCACAAGAATGACAGCGAAGCGGCTAAGTCTAGTAAACTCAGCTGCGTAATCATCCACTGACCTGAAACCCTGTTTCAAGAAGTCCATGTTACAATATTGTTTGAACAATTATGTAACAAAATTTCAAAATAGAATAATGACTTAACCTATTTTAGGGCCAGGAATTGCTGTTCCATCTCAACTCGAATACTACTGGGGAAGAACTTCTCCAAGAATTCCTGAGTGAAAGTAGTCCAAGCAATAGGCCTCTCAACTCGCTCGGACTCGGCCATCCACCAAATATGAGCCAAATCCACCAGCCGGATGGAAACCACGTCCACCCTATCAGCCTCGACAACATGTGCCGCCAAGAGCAAGCGCTCGGTCCAGATCAACCATTGTTCAACCTCCAAGAGCATCTCAGTGCCGGAAAAATGCTCGGGATGCAGCCTCATAAAATTCGTAACTGTTCCTGGACGAGGCGGAAGATTTTCCTGCACAGGCACAACGGGAGGCAGAACCCAGGCAGCTTCAAGAGCAGCCATCACTAGATCGCTGTGGTTTTGCTGCTGATTGATCATCCGCTCAAGCACAGCAGTGACAGCCTCAATTGGATCAGGCTGAGAAGAATTCTCTTGAGCCATAGCTGCACAAAAATCAAAACAATTAGCAACCAGAATCAAAGTTGATAATAATTCATTTACGTATGCATGGTTGGTAAAATATTGAGCCGATCCCAGTTCGAGCCAACCTTGTCTAATATATTAGGCAACTAATACATTAACCAAACCTGGACTTTGATACCACTAAAAGCCTTGTCACGCCCCGCTTCCAAAAAAGAATACGGAATATAGATGCGCGACTCAACCCTGCGAATGATTTGCATCATTCATAAGCTGTTCAGGAATCTTTACAACATCTCACAATATAATCAGAGTCGGAAGCAAAAGAGTCAACCACACATGCATAATTGAATTAATAAACTAACAGAATTTACTCGAAACAAAACACATTAAGCGCAAATAAATCAGTTTCTGGACAAGTCAAATATCCTAGGTCATATCACCCAAATACAAAGTAATCATCCAAGTACTCAAAATACATTATTCAAAGCAACAATAATAGCAATACTAATAAGCAAGAATCCAGCACTAATACCTTATTTTGCTAATGTCGTCGAGCAGCTGACCATCCTGATCTGCAATTAATAATTGCAGGAGAAGGAAAGAGAAAATAAGTACCCGTCAATGCAAGTTACGGGCCACTTATAATATAGGGTACAAGTACATGGAATGATCAAATCTAAAATAACAGCGGAAATAAATATAGCATGGTATAATGCATCAACAGTAATAACTAGCATGAATCATTAAAATAAGGTCAACTAGCATGGAATACTAACAGTACAAATGAATATGTCAAGTATAGTGTCATATGGCAACTAACAGTATCCAGTAACAGTAAGCTCAGTATATCAGTGTAACAATATAACAGTATCAGTCCAACGATATCAGTCTAACAGTATCAGTCTTATGTTTCTACAGTCTTGTGTGTATTACTAGCTAGGTAGCACTTCATGCGTCATAAAATATAACACGTGGTTGCTACAACAAATAGTCCGGCTTTTAGATTTCATAGTGGACCATAATGGGACAGTGTACTCAGGTATCAGTAACAGTAGCAGTAGCAATAGAAATAACAGTAGCAGTAGCAGTAGAAATAATAGTAACAGTAGCAGTAAAAGTAATAGTAACAGTAATAGTATGGAACACTAGTTCTCTTTCAAGTACACGTTTCCATATTTTCCAATACTATATCTTCTCTCACGAAACCCCGGCTTGATCACTTTTATTATGGTTATCAATAGACATGATAGTGCATGAAATAGTGTCAAAATAACATGATACAATCAGTATTAGGCTCAGGGAAACAAATAAACATGCATAGATGATATACGGTCAAATAAACGAGCAAAACAGTGTATGTTCATATTATGGACAGCATGACAGTACAGTACCAAAATAGTGATTTCCATTACTAAAAAATCCAAACCTGAATCCGTTAAAGAATCTGAAAAATAGACTTCCACACGAATCCATCGATTATATATAAGTCATATAGTATTTCAAAAAATCATAACTCAAAACTGATTTGAATCCATAAAATACGTTCAGCCAGAAATCAGTAAATCGTATTCAACAATAGGAAAAAAGCATTAAAACTCCTCAAATAAATCCAGAAAAAATCTAGGGTAATCCTCTATATGTCTAGTATCAGAATATCAAGTTTCATAATATTCCAGTAAAATTAGTTCGGTCAATAAAAATCAGAAAACATTAAGAAACGATAGTTTGGCAAATCTGGAATTCCCAACACTGCTGTACGAAAATATCAATATCTCGCAAACCGTAAAACGAAATCCAAATCCGTTAAAGGGAGAAGAAAATAGACAAAATAAGCTAACTTTCATATTTCATAAATATTTTCCATACAGTAAAAGGAAATAGGGTGAAAATACTATTCTTTACAGAACAGCAAGCAAAATACAGTAAGTATAGCTTTCATAAACAAGCATTAAATGGCGTATAAAACTCATCAATAAAATCCACCAAAATTCTGGATAATCCCTAGATAGGTATAGAAATACTATAAAAAAGTTCAGATCAAAATAATATATTTAGGACTTGTATCAAAATAGTTTAATCATCAAAATCATCAAGAAACAAAATCTGGAAATAGAATACACCTCTGTAGTAAAATAGCCATAACTCACTCATACGAAAACGAAATCGATCAAGGTCAGAGATTTGGGAAAGAAGACAGATTTCTATACAATTTATATGTAATACAAAAATTAAGAATTCTTACCTTAATATGGTCTAAAATACAAATCAAAACTGATCATCGACAATTACAGATTTTCTCTTGAAAACAAAACCAACATAAACCACACGAAACTCGTTCCAATCACAATCAACCATGGTATTGAGTCTACTAAGTGTCCTAAACATCATGAAATAGAGTATATAACATATTCACAACCATCATATCACATGGATCTCATCAAACACATAATTCCACCTAATTATCTCACATATATGAATAGATCAAGAATGGTCAAACCTAGTTGTTTTCATGTCGATTTTTGTGTCGTGAGGCAACTATGGTCAAATAGCACTATAGAGACAAAAACCATCAAAAAAAACAAACACACGAGTTGTCTCTAGAACCCAACTATACTATAAGCGGTATTTTTGACTTGTATCATACAAAGAAATTTGAGTACAATTTACTTGCCTTAACCGAAGACGAAAACGAAGAACACCACGAATAACGGAAACGGATCCCGACAATGAACAAACCTACAAACAAGAATCACGAACCAAACGATGATCTACACGTGCAAACTTACGCACGTGCAACCCACAAAGCAAGAGAGAGAACAAGAGAGCGTCGGAACGTCGGGAGTGGCAGCGGCTGGCTTGCTGGCTGTTGCTGCTCCTGTGTCACTACTGTACGTTGGACGGCAGAGGAGGGGGAGAGAAAGATGAGATGGTGGAGTGCTCAGGTGTTGGGTGATCAGCTAGGGCGTCGGCAAAGGAGGGTCGGGGGTTGGGCTATTCGGGATGGAGGGCGTCGGGGTGATGCAGGAAAGAGAGAAAGGGAGGCCGGGATGAGAGAGTTAGGGTTAGGGTTTATGGAGAGAGAGAGTTGTATATATATATATATAGGATTTTAGTTTAGGGTTTGGGTATGTGGGTATTTGGGTTGTTGGGTTGCGGGTAGTTTAGGAGTAGAAATAGGTTTGGTTTAATTTGGCTTTGGAAATCAATTAGGGATCAAAGCAATATGATTAGAGATAAGGTAACCAACTAAAACACCATGAACACCCAAGTGCAAAATAAAGAGAACAAGAATCCAATAAAGAAAAAAGAACAATAATTGATGAAGAACGAAGCAAAAGACGAACAAATCAGCACAAAGAGCTCAAAATGAAACAAAAGTAAATATATATTGAAACAACTCCAATATACGGTCCTAGAAAAATACAAGAGAGTACAAATACTCAAAAAGAAGAAAAAATACATCAAAAATATGAAAAACGAAAAACAGGGGTTACACAACTCGTAGGTCAACTTCGCCATTAGCCAATGGTCTACTCCTTTTGAAATCCTTACACGAATGTGAGATCCGTATCGAGTATCTAATACTCAAGATGCAGAAGTAGATAAATCGAATTCTATAATAAAAATACCTGTAGTGGAAATCTCACTTCGTTTCTTTTTCTTAAGTTCCTCCAGGTACTTATGGCAGTTCCTCTTCCAATTTCCGGTCTCACTACATTGGAAGCATGTGCTCTCCTTGGCCACCCTACCCTTAGGTTTCAAGGCAGAAGTGCTGGGCTTGAAATTGCCCTTGTCCTTTTCCTTACCGTTGGGTTTCTTGATCTGTTTTCTGCCCTTACCTTTGGCTGTTGGACAGTTATAATGGTATTTTCCTTACTAATATTCTGCTCAGCAGTTCTCAACATGCTTAGCAGTTCTGACAGAGATTTGTCAATTTCGTTCATGTTGTAGTTCATGACAAATCAACTTTAACTTTCCGGCAACAACTGCAGGACCAATTCAGTGGCCATCTCTTGACCCAAAAGGAAACCAAACCTTTCAAGGTTCTCTATGTACCCAATCATTTTGAGCACATGAGTTCTAACAGGGCTTCCTTCTGCCAGTTTGAATTAAAACAATGCCTTTGAGACTTCAAATATCTGATGCCTAGCCTGCTCTTGATAAAGCCTCTTGAGGTGTACGATGATATCGTCTGGCATCCATATTCTCATGTTGATTCTGAAGCTCAGAGTTCATGGTCTCTATCATGAGACAACCGATGTCCAAGGTGTCATATTGATACTTCTTATGATCATCCTTTTCGGTGCGAGGGGCACTTACAGCAGGTGGCTCACAAGTAGGCTGCTCTAGAATATACAACTTTTCTCATGCCTGAGGACTATCCTCAGATTTCTGTACCAGTCTAGGAAATTTATCCCAGACAGTTTGTCCTTCTCAAGGACAGATCGCAATGATAGGTTATTTGATTTGTTGGATGCCATGGTAATCTATCAACAGAAATATGCAAAGTAAATATCATTTCATTGAAATGTTTAACAGATATATGCAAAGTAAGAAATATTTAACCATCAATAGTAATATGCAGATTATGTATCATGACATTGAAATATTTAATATGGTCTTTTATTAAATATACCTCCTACTATTTTTATTCAAATCAACGACCCTCATCATTGACTCAGAGAATCTCATCGTAAGATTTTCTAATAGGCCAAGATCCATATTTCTCCTAGTTCTGTGTCAGCTTTGGCTGAGCACCCAAATTTCAGTTATTTAGGTAGGGAACACTTCTCAATTACATCGTATGCAACTCTTGGACATTTGGGAGAATAACACTTATTCTAATCTATCTTATACACTAAAGCCCAACTCTAAGCCTCTAAACTTTCAATCTTATTGAAATAGCCTAGTTAAGTCAGACTCAATAGTTGGCAATTGAATATTACTTTTAACCCATCACGTCTTACTAAGATAGATAAAGGTACCCTGCTTTGGTAGACCTGCACTTAATCGATCATAGCTTAGACGAGTGCTACACATTGGAAGGCATCTTATTGCTACTTAATATTTACTTTGAGGGATTTTGTTATTCTATTAATTGATCTCTACATTTATCATCCATTAGCATGCAACTAAAACAATGCATCTCATACAAAATTAAAAGCATAAAATATATGTGACATGGTTGTGGCCCTAACACATTGATTCTCCCAAGCCGATGAGAGTATCAAAAACTGAACGTAGGGATTATACCATCTTCTCTAAGCAGATTCTCAATCTAGTCCTTGTATGGTTGTCAATTCCTTACCTCCTCAGTGAGATTACATTTACATATAAAGAAAGAATGTACAATCAGAATGTAGAGAGAAAGAGTTACATTGAGAATGCAGAGAGAAAGTCACGACCAGCAGACCGTATTCAAAACACCAAAATATAAACAATAAATCACAGAACATAAACCATGCATCACAGAATTAAGGCCACAACCACGCACCATGCATCACATACCATAATAAATAAAGAGTATATAGTTATGATTTTATTTACTTTATTTAAAAATGATTGTATTCGGGGAATCAATATTGCCCTACACAGAGTTGGTACGGGGTCTCGCTGCCCGGTCAGCGGGCGGGATTCCAGGGGAGGCCGCCCCTTACGGGGTGCTGGCAGTGCCCCAGAGCAAAAATACGCCTCATCATCCCTTGCCACTGGCAGAGCATGAACTCTTCATGTTTTAAGAAACTCTAATGCCACTGCAAACGACGCAGGTGCATGAACTCTTCATGCTTTAAGAAACTCTAACATCATCGAAAATCACATCTTACTGCTCTAGGGTTTTTAATGGTTCCAAAATGAGGTCTACCTTTATATGTCATCTATGTTAACAACCAACACATAAATGAATCATTATATTGCAACTATTGCAAAAATTATATCACATATGAATCTTTCTTCCAAAAGTACGAACATATCATGAATAATCACAAATCATACATAACCGAATTATGGTTTCGCAAGTGGCTCTTATACCACTGTTAGGTTTCGAATGCAATTACAGATTAAATACACAGCGGAAAAATTACAAAAAATATCGAAACCTAGCCATAGATCAATGCGAAAACCAAGAATCGTGTTTAGGAGTTACACCTTAAAGATGGATCTGCTGTCTTCACAGTATGCGAATCACAATACTGCAATATTGCGGTGCCTCTACGGTATCCACACGAACGGAAAAAAAACGACTCTCCCTCAGACCGCGGTGCTAGCTGCGGGATGGGGATGTTCCTCCTCACAATCTCTCTCCCTCACTTTCTGTGACAGTTAGGGGTTTTTTTCATGTGTCTTTTCAACAGATACATATATATATATATATATGATGGGGATGTTCCTCCTCACAATCTCTCTCCCTCACTTTCTGTGACAGTTAGGGGTTTTTTTCATGTGTCTTTTCAACAGATACATATATATATATATATATATATATATATATATATATATATATATATATATATATATATATAATAAATTACAAAGAAAGCTATCAAGTGGCTCTCATTCAATCTCCCGTAAAACCAATGGTCTAGATTGATTCTCCCAAAACATATTTTCCCGCCCAAAATTTTAAACCCCAAAATTAAATTTTTCCCCCCAAAACTAAAAAACTCATTACTTTATTACTATCTCTCTCTTCTCTCTTCTCTCTTCACTTTTTCATATTTTTATTTCTCTCTCTCTCTCTCTCCCATTCTTTATTTATTTACTTAAAAATTTAGATTTTAAGATTTCAGGTTTGTAAAATTTTCAGAATTTTTATGTTTTTTTTATTGTAGATGTTGTATTGAAAATAGCAAATATCTTTTCAACAGTTAAATTTCATCATTTTCCATCCTTAAAGTTCTAAGAAGTTGGATTTTCAACATATACTAATAGAAACATGGATTTTTATTTACAACTAATTATTGTCATACTATTCAAACTTGAACTACATAATTGTTGTTTTACTGTTTACAGGACTTTTCGTGTGTTGTATCGTTTCGAAAACGTGCCGTAGGCACGTGCCCACGGGCAAATCTAGTATATATATATATATATATATATATATATATATATATATATATATATATACTAGGTTTTCCCGTTGACACGTGCCTACGGCACGTCATCGGAACGGTGCACCTGGTTTGATTATATAAAATAGTTTCGGAGGTCCAGCAAATCAATTGAAGTAGTAAACATATTATATGAGGAAGCAGTATACCTACCTTTAAGCTCAATTATCAGCTTCCTGATCATTAGCTTGAACTTACCTGAAATGCATATAGTTTGTTAGAAACACTGCACAGAGTTTTTTTTTAACTTCAGCATCAATTTTAGATGCTTGTAATAGTTATGCAAGGACATTATCATAAAGGTTTTATAGAGCATACTCTAATCTCATAACCACTATGAGCATGTCTAAATACAATGGCAACACAAATGCAGGTGTGAAGGTATTTACAATACCAATAATCTAAATGTTTATTTTTTAAATTTTATTTTTTAAATTTTAAAGTTTTATTTCTAAAATTTCAAAAAAAAAAATTTAAAAATTTAAAAATTTAAATTATAAAAAAAATTAATATTTTCGAATTTCTTTTTATAAGTTTCTGATTTAAAAAATTTTTTTGAATTATTTTTAAAGTTTTTAGAATCTAAAATTTTTTGGTTTTAAATTTTTTTAAAAAAATTACTTTTTGTATTTTTGGAATAGAATAGAAAGAGGGAGAGAGAAAGAGAGAGAGAGAGAGAAAAGAAATAGTTAAATAAATAAAGGAGTTGTTTTGGGTGGGGGATTTAAATTTGAATTTTGAGAGGGAAATATGCTTTTTTAGGTTAGATCTGGGCCTTTGATTTTTGGGGAGATTGAAGGAGAGCCACTTGATAGCTTTCTTTGTGTTTTATTATATAGATATATATATACAAAAAATCAACCCTAAGAGAGTAATGAGGCTGTTGGGCTCACAATCTGACTTGGGTCAGATTCGTGTGTGGGACTTTAGTCGGCCCGTTTAATCTAATTAAATATCCAACCAATGTTAGGAGTCAAAGTCTTACTTTGATCCCTAATTAAATTCATCTTATGAATTTAAATTCCAATTTGAATCCATTCTAAGTGTGTGACCATGTAGGTTCCCATTACGTTGACAGTAATACTAAAATCATATTCGAGTATTACAAGAGCGGTATCTAGCAATACATCACTGCTACTCAAGTAACGAGAATTTCAGTGATTTGACATAACCTATTCGTAACCATTGTTACCATGTAGTCTAGTCCCTTTATCCAGATATCTTAAATGACTATATGTAACGCCCCGATTTCCATACACTGGGAAAACCGTGACATAAGCCAAAATCTTTTCCTTCAATTAGCCACAATACATAGAAAAATAAGAAATTTTAAAACTTTTTATTCAACACAAATGTATTACAAGTCCGAATGTTATAAAACTGCAATAAATTACATCAGTGTTACAATAATGCCATACAAGCCCAAGTGTTACAAACTTTCAATAAAAATTACATCAGAGTACAAAGAATAATATATAACACTTGGTACTTTCACTTGGATGCTTCTCAACATAAATAAATTTACAATTGAAACAATGGTAACCAACATATATTACAATTGAAACAAAACCAACACTTTGCTTCTCTTGCCTTGAGTCCTCCTGAATCCTGTACCGGTAGTTTTGCAATCCAGTACCTATTGAAGTGGAGACGTCAGTACATATACTGATGGTTTAAGGCTGATGACTAGCATCGATTCTCAACTTTAAACAAACAGATTGATAAAAAGAGAAAAGTATATATATAATTGATGTGTTAGTGTATGCTATGACTTAGACTCTAATGCAAGATTAACTAATACAAGGATGTAATTATTTCTAATGCAAGCAAGACTCTGGAACGGTATGCAACCCATACTACATACGCCCCATATCAAGTCGTTTCTTCATATATAGGGATTTGAACCGGCGCCATGAATTCTACTCTTGTACTCAACTTGTTTCTGAAGATACAGCGTGACTGATGAGGTTGCCCTGAAATGGTCTAATCTTGCCATTCGCATTCATATAGTGGTGTCTCCGTTTGCCACTATTGCCCGGCGTACCAGAACTCACTCAATAATCTGACGAACCTTTGGAGTTAACTACAATACAGGTTAGCTCGAAACATCCCCTGTGGCCCCCTAGCTGATAGACCGTAGTCTATGGCTTGTTCGCCTTTCTTGATGTAGAACATGACAGAGTTCTGGGGTTCCATCCCCTAGCTCTAACAGGATACTTCCCGCCCTTATAATGGCACTTCAGAAATTAACGGACGTGATACGGATCCCATGCTCCTAACTCGTGAGAAGGCACAAACCGTATCCCTTTGACAGGAAGGGTACAACCAATAACACCACCTAGTGTTGGCCTACACAACAGATCGGATCATACGGTATCACCCTTAATACCAACTCTTTCCCTTCGGCAAAAATAATAATAAATAAGGGTTAAATAGTAATAGCCATAAGTTACTACCCTAATGATGTCACTAACCCTAAACAATCCGAGGGATGACAATAGTACTAACACAACATGCTAGGTCTTAAGTTAGACTTCGCAAGATAACTCTACTAGGTGCTCAACCTAGACTTACCAGAATCCCTAAGGATCCTGTTCATAGCCTATCGATCCAAGATCCCGGCAATACGAACGTATTCGCATGCTACTACCCAGAACTCGGAATTTGTCTACACTCTCGGCCCGCGATCAACCTATACCGATTAAGATCTGACGGTACACAAGAAGTGACTCATCCACAGTCCACGAGGAGTAAAATAAATACATGTCTTAATGGTCGATGGCTTTTAGGGCAATGATATCACCCTAGACGAGCACAATAACTATGTACTAGCTAATAAGCTACATACGAGCAAAACAACTTACATACGAGCCGACTAGCTACGTACGAGCCAAATGAATTACATACAAGCCAACTGGCTATGTATGTGACAAATGAATCATATAGAAGCAACCATAAAAGTCTTCTAACAACCTAGAAGCAAAATAACATGCTACTAGCAGAACTTGATCTTTCATACATAAAAGCAACATACAAAGCCTTCTAACAACCTAGAAGCAATTAAACATGCTACTCTTATCGGAATTCAACAAAATTAGACTTTTTGGAAAGAAGAGAACATCTAATACAACTCTCTTGACAACCTTCTCAGATTCAGTCAATAAGAGGTAGAAAAACCTCGAACAACCTAAACAGCAAGCTTCAGCCAAAAAGGCCAGCTGTTGTGACTTTGTAAAAGTCATAACTCTTACTCTGCTGATTGGAATCTAACCAAATAGGACATTTTAGAAAGGTGAGAAACTCTACTAAAACTCTCTAGTTGAATACATTCTCAAATTCAGTCATTAAGGAGTAGAAAAACCTCGAACAACCTAAACAGCGAAGCTTCGGCCAAAAGGCTAGCTGCTGTGACTTGTAAAGGTCATAACTCCTACTTTGCTTATCGAAATCTAACCAAATAGGACATTTTGGAAAGGTGAGAGACTCTGCTACAACTATCTAACTAAAAACTTTTTCAAATTCCTTATGGAACTCAAAATCCAACTCCTTAAACACATTACAAAGAACAACAAAGACAGCCAAAAGCTGAAAATTCTAAAGCTCGCAACTTTTCCTATACCTGTCAGAATCTAACAAAATTGGACTTTCTGGAAAGGGAAGAATATCTACTACAACTTTCTAGTAGACCACTTTTTCAAATTCCTTATAGAGCTCAAAATCCAGCTCTTTGAACACAACTCAAGAACAACAAAAAGCACAGCAAAAGCAGAAACTTGTAAAGCTTATAACTTTTGCTCTACTTATCAGAATCTAACAAAATTGGACTTTATGGAAAGGGGAGAATATCTACTATAACTTTCTAGTTGACCACATTTTCAGATTCCTTATAGAGCTTAAAATCCAGCTCTTTAAACCCAACTTAAGAACAACAAAAAGCACAACAAAAACTGAAACTTGTAAAGCTTATAACTTTTGCTATACTTCTTGGAATCTAACAAAATTGGAATTTCTGGAAAGGGGAGAACATCTATTACAACTTTCTAGTTGACCACATTCTCATATTCTGCTTGGAACTCAAAATCCAGTCCTTTGAACACAATTTAAAACAACAAAAGCACAGTAAAAGTTATAGCAAAAGCTGAAACTTGTAAATGTCGTAACTTTTGCTATACTTATTGGAATCTAACAAAATTGGACATTTTGGAAATTTGGGAACATATAATACAACTATCTAGTTGACCACTTTCTCAGATTCTGCATGGAACTCAAAATCCAGTCCTTTGAACACAATTTCAAAACAACAAAAGCACAGCAAAAGCTGAAACTTGTATAGGTCGTAACTTTTGCTATACTTATCGGAATCTAGCAAAATTGGCCATTTTGGAAAGGGGAGAACATATACTACAACTTTCTGGTTGACATCTTTTTCAGATTCCTTATAGAGCTCAAAATCCAACTCTTTGAACACAACTCAAGAACCACAAAAAGCACAGCAAAATCTGAACCTTGTAAATCTTATAACTTTTTATATACTTATCGGAATCTAACAAAATTGAACTTTCTGGAAAGGGGAGAACATCTACTACAACTTTCTAGTTGACCACTTTTCAGATTCCGCTTAGAACTCAAAATCCAGTCCTTTGAACACAATTCAAAACAACAAAAGCACAACAAAAGCTGAAACTTGTAAAGGTCGTAACTTTTGCTATACTTATTGGAATCTAACAAAATTGAACATTTTAGAAAGGTGGGAACATATACTACAACTATCTAGTTGACCGCATTCTCAGATTCCGCATGGAATTCAAAATCCAGTTCTTTGAACACAATTTCAAAACAACAAAAGCACAGCAAAAGTTACAGTAAATGCTGAAACTTGTAAAGGTCATAAATTTTCCTATACTTATCGGAATCTATCAAAATTGGCCATTTTGGAATGGGGAGAACATCTACTACAACTTTCTAGTTAACCACATTTTCAGATTCCTTATAGAGCTCAAAATCCAGCTCTTTGAACACGACTTAAGAACAACAAAAAGCACAACAAAAGCTGAAACTTGTAAATCTTATAACTTTTGCTATACTTATTTAAATCTAACAAAATTGGACTTTCTGGAAAGGAGAGAACATCTACTACAACTTTCTAGTTGACCACATTCTCATATTCCGATTGGAACTCAAAATTCAGTCTTTTAAACACAATTCAAAACAACAAAAGCACAGTAAAAGTTACAGCAAAAACTGAAACTTGTAAAGGTTGTAACTTTTGCTATACTTATTGAATCTAACAAAATTGGATATTTTGGAAAGGTGGGAACATATAATACAACTCTCTAGTTGACCACTTTCTCAGATTCCACATGGAACTTAAAATCCAGTCCTTTGAACACAATTTCAAAGCAACAAAAGCACAACAAATGTTACAGCAAAAGCTGAAACTTGTAAAGGTCGTAACTTTTGCTATACTTATCGAAATCTAGCAAAATTGGCCATTTTGGAAAGGGGAGAACATCTACTACAACTTTCTAGTTGACCACTTTTTCAGATTTCTTATAGAGCTCAAAATTCAGCTCTTTGAACATAACTCAAGAACAACAAAAAGTACAGCAAAAGCTAAAACTTGTAAATTTAGTAACTTTTGCTATACTTATCAGAATCTAACAAAATTGGACTTTCTGGAAAGGGGAGAACTCCTACTACAACTTTCTAGTTGAACACTCTTCAGATTCCGCTTGGAACTCAAAATTCAGTCCTTTGAACACAATTCAAAACAACAAAATCACAGCAAAAGCTGGAACTTGTAAAGATCGTAACTTTTGCTATACTTATCGAAATCTAACAAAATTGGATATTGGAAAGGTGGGAACATATACAACTATCTAGTTGACCACATTCTCAGATTCCGCATGGAATTTAAAATCCAGTCCTTTGAACACAATATCAAAACAACAAAAGCACAGCAAAAGTTACAGTAAATGCTGAAATTTGTAAAGGTCATAACTTTTTCTATACTTATCGGAATCTAGCAAAATTGGCCATTTTAAAATGGGGAGAACATCTACCACAACTTTCTAGTTGACCACTTTTTTTCGATTCCTTATAGAGCTCAAAATCCAGCTCTTTGAACACAACTCAAGAACAACAAAAAGCACAGCAAAAGCTGAAACTTGTAAAGCTTATAACCTTTGCTATAATTATCGGAATCTAAAAAATTGGGCTTTCTGGAAAGGAGAGAACATCTACTACAACTTTCTAGTTGACCACATTTTCAGATTCCTTATAGAGCTCAAAATCCAGCTCTTTGAACAGAACTTAAGAACAACAAAAAGCACAGCAAAAGCTGAAACTTGTAAAGCTTATAACTTTTGCTATACTTATCAAACTCTAACAAAATTGGACTATTTGGAAAGGGGAGTACATCTACAACAACTTTCTAGTTGACCACTTTCTCAGATTTCGCTTGAAACTCAAAATCCAGTCCTTTGAACACAATTCCAAACAACAAAAGCACAGTAAAAGTTACAGCAAAAGCTGAAACTTGTAAAGGTCGTAACTTTTGCTATACTTATCGGAATCTAGCAAAATTGGCTATTTTGGAAAGGGGAAAACATCTACTAGAACTTTCTAGTTGACCACTTTTTCAAATTCCGTAAGGAACTCAAAATCTAGTCCTTTGAAAACATGTAAAAATCCAC
Organism: Hemerocallis citrina; assembly: GCA_017893485.1. Taxonomy (NCBI): domain Eukaryota; kingdom Viridiplantae; phylum Streptophyta; class Magnoliopsida; order Asparagales; family Asphodelaceae; genus Hemerocallis; species Hemerocallis citrina. The sequence goes on from CM030358.1 coordinate 284,683,203, forward strand.
AAAACAACAATTTTGCTTTGATGCTCGCTGTTTGGCGGAAACGATCTATTTCACCCATCAAATTCACTCAAAAAAATCTACAAAAGTTTGAGCATGGTAAGGACACATATGAGAACCTTCAAATTAATTTGGAGTCAAAATTCCAACTTTAACACAAGTAATTAATCAAAACTACATACTAGTTTAGGGTTGATTCTTTAGTGTTCTAATTGAGTTCTACCACTTCAATCTTCATATGTCATTTTATTCTAGTCCATGATAATCATATGCACATGAATTGAGTCCAAGTCTTTCACATAACAAGCAAATAACAATAATAATAACAATAACAAAAAAAGTTAAGAAACCCCCACCCAAAAGTGTAGGAAGGACTTGCTTAGCCTTCTCCTCCTTGCTCCCTGTTCTTGCTCCTCATGAAAAGAGAACCCATGAAACTCTAACCTATCTTTTGATTTTGATCTCACTTTCTTTTCTTTTCTTCTCAATTTTTTCTAAAATTAAAACAAGTAAAGAAGTCGAATGAGATGAGAGTGAGATGGAAATGAAGAACAAAATAAGAAAGGGCTTTGCCCTCTTGGGTGTGGCCGGCCACTTAAGTAATGGGAGAGAGAGCTTGTGGGTGAGAAGAGAGCCACTTGTCTCTTTCTCTTTGTGGCTCAAAACAATTGGAGTTCAATTTGTAATTTTTATGTTACAATCAACACCCAACTCAATTCTAACCCTCCATTTTGATCATGATTGATCAAAATAAGAGGTATTTTCCAAAATCACATACTACATAATTTCGTACAAACGTTCGAAATCGATACAGTACATATACGTACATATATCTGTCTATACACATAATTTTTATTAGTTAAAACGAATAATCTCTACCAAAAATATTTTAAATCAGAAATAATAATAAAAATGATTTTACTACCGGTTCGAAAGATTTTAGTACCAATTTGATACAATATAGATGTATACAGACTGATATATATAATGTTTATTGGTAAAACCGGGTAATATCCACCAAAAATATTTCAATTCTGAAAATAAAAAATAATAATAATAAAATAATAATAATTTTTAATATCAGTCCGGGAATTTACAGACATTTTCTCAAAAAATGCATTTTGATTTTGTAAAAGTGCACAAAATCGATACAATACATATATATACTTACTTGTATATATATATATAGATAATGATTATTTATTAAAATTAAGTAATTTCCATAAGAAATATTTTAATTTTAAAAATAATAATAATACAAATATAATATCCGACCGGGATATTACACCACAAGACATAGAACGTGTCATCCTTGTATCGTTCAATATTTGGTTTCTTGATGTCAAAGTAGACTTACTAAAACAAATGAGATCAATATCTCTTATTGACTCATTTGAGCACAACCATGTATTTTGTAGTCTCACTCAATCAAGGGGCCCGTAGATATCAATCCTGTTATGAAAGAGGGACAGATCCTATCTAAGTCACTCACATCCCTTTGCATGATTTATAGTATATCCAATAGTGGACTTTATAATCACCTTCTTACAGGAAATATTTGAATGCATTAAAACATATAACTTCTTATGTAGGGAACCATACTGAATCAAGTCAAAGGACTACATACACCATTGTCACTGTGAGAATCGCTTATGATACTCACGTAATGTTCCATGCAGCATTCTCATGGTGGGTCTGTCCAGTACATTATTCCTCTAATATGTACCCATGTCAAGACTTGATATCTCATATCCATGACCCGTGAGAATAGGTCATCAGTGTACGCACACACTAGTCTCTATGTATTACCATTATCCTAATTTACAATAATACTTGACTAGGGACATTTAAGAACAGTGTTTTGATTTCAACTAATAGGATCTCACAATCAAGTCATGCACTTGATATCCCATGGCATTGAACTTACTATTCTAAGGACTTCATTATGTTCATTTAATTCACAATAAATAACACAATAAATGAAATGCCTAAATATGAAATAAATATCATGATACAATGTAAATTAGTAATGTCAATACACCCCTGGCCTCTAGGGCATACACCAACAGAGGAGACATGTCGTGTATGGCTCTGATATTCTCAAGGTTGGCTTTGATTCCTCTTTGACTTACCATGAACCCTAGGAACTTCCAGGAAAAGACCCCGAGGCACATTTCGAGGGATTCAGTCTCTTGCTGTGTTTCCACAGCACATCAAAGGCTTCTTAAAGGTTGGCCATGTGGTCTTCATTCCTGAGGCTCTTGATGAGCATTTCATCTACCCATACCTCCATGTTTGGTCGATTTGCTCCTTGAAGACATGGTTCACCAAGCGATGATATGTGGCTCTGGCATTCTTTAGCCCAAAGGGCATGACTCGATAGTAGTAGAGTCCTTGGTCGATAATAAAGGGTGTCTTCAGTATGACTGGTGGAAACATTCAGATCTGATTATATCCCGAGAAGGCGTGTAATATCCCGGACGAATATTATATTTATAATAATTATTATTTTTAAATAAAAATATTTTTAGTGAAATTACTTGGTTTTCTCATTTTAAAAGTTACCCGGACATATATACTAGTATGTATATATAGGTATTGTATCAGTTTTGTGCACTTGTGCAAAATCTTGAAAAACGCATTTTTTGAGAAAATGTCTGGAAAATACTGGGTAGGTATTTAAAATTATTATTTTACTTTTATTTTTAGAATTGAAATATTTTTGGTTGATATCACCCGGTTTTGTTAATAAACATTATCTGTACATATATACCAGTCTGTATACATCTGTATTGTATCAAATTGGTACTGGAATCTTCCGAGCTGATAATAAAATTTATTTTATTATTATTTTCGAAATTTATTTATTTTTATACTGATTATGCAGTTTTACAAACAGAAAGTATCGGTGTGTATATATATATATATATATATATATATATATATATATATATATATTCGTATGCGTATTGTACCGATTTCGTACATTTGTAAAAATCATGTAATATGTGTTTTGGACAAAAATATCTTATTTTTGTCATGATTAATCAAAATTGGATGGCTAGGATTTGTTTGGAGGTTTAAACCTAGGGTTAAGATTAATAAGAAATACATAAGGGTTATAAATTGTATCTTCTACTAGAAGACTCCCCTCCACCTCATCCCTCCACCTCACCCCCTCCACCTCATCACCTCTTGGCCAGCCAAAATGAACCCCGAGGGGGTTTGTCCAATTGTGGTTGTGTATTTTGCACTCTCCACCTCTCTTTTGTCCTATAAATACCCCTTTCCTTCACTCTTTGCCTCATTTACAAGAAAAAAAATAGTGAGGAAAAGAAAGAGAAGAAACCCTAAGTGTTCTTCATTTGGGGTTTTCATAAGTGTTCTTCAAACAAGTTGTAGTAAACTAAGGAGGAAGGAGAAGGTTACTAGCTAGCCCTTCCTACAAGAATCAAAAGGTGGGGATTCTCTACTTCTAATTTAGTTGCTTGTTTTCCATTTTAGTTATTTATGAGTAGAAAGAACCCATCTTTAAGGGTCTACTACTCGGAGGAATGAAAAAGAACACATCTTTAGAATTTATTAATTAAGTATGTGAAAAAAAGAACGCATTTTTATGGTTGAGTTATTGGGTATGCTAAAAGAACCCATCTTGTGGGTTTGGATTGTTGTAGAATAAAGAGAACCCATCTATTTGAAGTGTGAATGTTGTATGTCTGTGTTTCTAAATAACTTGGACTAATTGATAAGCATATAAGGGGCTGTAGGGATCAAAACGATCCCATGAAAAACATGGATAGTGAGACCTAATTAAATGGCATAAAGGTTGAATTTTAAGACCTTGTATGGTTAATTTTGTTATGAGGTTACTCTTGTTAACACAAACTAACCACTTGGACTAATTTGTTTGGGCATATAAGTAGTGTGAGTCCAAGAGGACCACATGAAGAGATTTGAATGAAGAACTTGTTAAAAACACATAAAGGTTGATTTTTTTAACCTTGTTATGACTATTGTTGTTATTATGGTTATTTTTTAACACAAATGACCACTTGGACTATAACTATGTGCATATAAAGATTAAGTGTAGTAAAAATATTTACTACCCATTTTTGGGTTGTAGGACTCATTTAACCTAATAAAAGATAAGTCCTTGTTATATGTTGCTTTCTACCTTGTTGAAAATCAAAGTTTTTACTATCCCTAATTCATAAAAGTGGACTTGTTGTATGTTGTTTTCTTACCATGTAAAAGATCAAGTCTTTTCTAATTCTAGTTCAGTAGTTGTTGTATGTTTACCTGAATACTTGGTAAAAAAAAATCAAGCTTCTATTTTTACTTTTAGTTCATGAAATATTAAGCTTTTATGTTGCTCCTAGATTATAAGAGATTAAGCTTTTATGTTGCTTCTAGGTTGTGGAGGATTAAGTTTCTATTTGTAAAAGATTAGTTCTTGTAGATTAAATAAAAGTAGGCCTTGTAATAAGTAGGACTTGTAATTCCTAAAAGAGGCAGTCCTTGTAATATGTAGTTAAGTATTGAAAGTTGTTTAGCTTTATTACTATGTTTGAGTTTATGTTGTTCCATGTCAAAAAGAATCCATGCTAAGTTGTATGTGCTAAAGAACCCATGCTTGAGTTGTTAGAGTAAGAAACCCATGCTTGAGTAAAGAGCCATGCTTAAATTATTCTAGGTTGCTAGAGAAACCCATGCCTGAGATGAATATCGTTGTACCATGTCCTAAAATATTCTAGGTTGCTAGAGAACTCATGCTTAAGTATGTGTAGTATTTTTAGTTTCAAATAGAAACCATGAACCACACTTGTGAACCCATGAACCCATTCGTGGTTATGTTTATGCGATAAAAGAAAATCATGCTAAGATTATGTTGTTCTATGTCAAAAAGGTTCATGCTTGTGGTGTATAAGTGTTCTAGTATCAAAATGAACCCATATACCATGCTTGAGTTGCTATTGTAGTAAAAGAATAAAAAAGAACCCACATACCATGCTTGAGTTGCTATTGTAGTAAAAGAATCAAAAAGAACCCATATACCATGCTTGAGTTGCTATTGTAGTAAAAGAATAAAAAAGAACCCATATACCATGCTTGAGTTACTATTGTAGTAAAAGAATAAAAAAGAACCCATGAACCATGCTTGAGTTATGGTAGAAAGAAACCCATGTTAAGTTGTATACCATACTTGAGTTGTGGTAGAAAGAAACCCATGTTGAGTTGTATACCATGCTTGAGTTGCTACTGTAGTAAAAGAATAAAAAAGAACCCATATACCATGCTTGAGTTGCTATTGTAGTAAAAGAATCAAAAAGAACCCATATACCATGCTTGAATTTTGTTGAACCCATTCATGCTTGTGATTATATGTATAGTTATTCTAGGGTCAAAGAGATTATCATGCTTGAGTTTCTAATTATTTTTAGTAAAGAACCATGCTTGAGTTGTTAATTAACTTAGTAAGAACCCATTCATGTTTGTGAACCCATGAAGAACATCATGCTTGAGTTGTTGTAGAAAGAAACCCATGTTAAGTTGTATACCATGCTTGAGTTGTGGTAGAAAGAAACCCAGGTTGAGTTGTATACCATGCTTGAGTTGTGGTAGAAAGAAACCCATGTTGAGTTGTATACCATGCTTGAGTTATTGTAGAAAGAAATCCATGTTAAGTTGTATACCATGCTTGAGTTGTGGTAGAAAGAAACCCATGTTGAGTTGTATACCATGCTTGACTTGTTGTAGAAAGAAACCCATGTTAAGTTGTATACCATACTTGAGTTGTTATAGTAAGGAAACCCATGTTGAGTTGTACACCATGCTTGAGTTGTTGAAGAAAGAAACCCATGTTAAGCTGTATACCATGCTTGAGTTGTTGTAGGTTGATGTAGTAAAGAAACCGATGTTAAGTAGTATACCATGCTTGAGTTGTTGTAGGTTGATTATAGTAAGAAACTCATGCTTGAGTTGATTATAGTAAGTATACCATGCTTGAGTTGTTGTAGGTTGATGTAGTAAAGAAACCCATGTTAAGTTGTATGTCATGCTTGAGTTGTTATAGGTTGATATAGTAAAGAACCCATACTTGAGTTATTATAGTAGTTCTAGTAAAGAACCCATGCTTGCGTTATCGTAGTTGTTCTAAGTAAAGAACGCATGCTTTGTTATTGTTAGTAGTTCTAGTAAAGAACCCATATTTGAGATGTATAATTATTTTTAGATCCAAAAGATTCGATGCATGTTTATGTTATATGATTGTAGTGGTTTTAGTTAAATTCTAAAAAGGAACCCATGAGTTTAGCTTGCATACTAATCCAATTGAATTATTGAAATGAACCCATATTCCATAGTTGTTCTAGTTCGATTTTTTAGAAGAAACCCATGAAACTAGCTCCATGATAGTTATAGCTTGAATCGGCAAGAAAACCATGCGTTTAGGTTCTAGGTGGTTCTAGCTCAACCTTGAGAAAGAACCCATGAACCTAGTCGCATGTTGTCCTAGTTCAAATTTGGGAAAAGAACCCGTGAGTCCTAGTTGTATGCAGGTTCTAATTGAAATTGAACCATATGATGTGCACGTGCTTTATCTTCAATATATGGGAAATAATGGTTGGAAAAGTCACTAGGATTGTTACCTTGGTAAAAGCTCGTCTAGAATCTTATAGTCACCCGAGGGGTCATCGACCATCAAGACGCACATCTTACCAGCTTGGAAACTATGGAAAAATCACACCTCGAGCGCCGACGGATCTTAACTGATGTGGGTTGATCGCGGGCAGAGTATTTTGACGAGATCCGAGTTAGGGGTAGTAATGAGTGAAGGAGATCCCGTCACCGGTGTCTTGGATCGATATGCCATGAGTTGGACCGGAATAGTCTTAAGAAAGTTCTTATTGAAAACCCCGTGAGATTGTTTGGGTTTAGTGACATCATTAGGAAAGTAACTTATGGCTATTGCTAGTTAACCTTTACTTGTTATCATTATTCGCCGAAGGGAAAGAGTTGGTGTTAAGGGTGATTCCTTATGATCCGACCTGTCCTATAGGCCGACACTAGGAGGTGTTATTAGATTGTACCCTTCTTGTCAAAGGGATACAGTCTGTGCCTTCTCACGAGTTGGAAGCACGGGATCCATATGTCGTCTGTTAATTTCTGAAGTGTCTTGATAAACGGAAGCGATTCATGTCGGAGCTAGGGGGGATGAACCCCTCGGAACTCTGTCTTGTCTTGTATCTAAGGGCGAGAAGCCATACACTACGGTCTGGCTAGGGGGCGGCAGGGGATGCTTCGGGCTAACCTGGTAACCAGCAATAACTCCAAAAGATTCATCGGATATTTGAGTGAGGTCCGGTACACCGGGTAGTAGTGGTAAACCTAGACACCATAAGCTGACTGCAGATGGTGGGATTAGACCGTTTCAGAGCAACCACATCAGTCATGTCGTATCTTCAGAAACAAGTCGAGTACAAGAGTAAAATTCATGGCGAGGGTTCAAATCCCTATATATGAAGAAACGACTTGATATAGGGCGTATGTAGTATGGGCTGCATACTGTCCCAGAGTCTTGCTTGCATTAGAATAAGAGCATCATTGCATTAGCTAATCGGTTATTAGAGTCTATGGCATAGCATACACTGACACATCAATTATATATATACGTTTCTCTTTTCATCAATCTATTTGCTTTAAATGGAGAATCGCTGCTAGTCATCAGCCTTAAAACGTCAGTATATGTACTGACGTCCCCATTTCAATAGGTACTGGATTGCAGAAGTATAGGTACAGGATTCAGGAGGACTCAAGCGAGAGAAGCAAGAGTCGTTTTCATTTCCGCTGTGTTATATGTTGTTTACTATTGTTCCATCATAACAACTATTGTAATGTATTTATTTGTTTGAAAGCATCCAAGTGAAGTACCAAGTGTTGTTCTTTATTCATTGTACTCTGATGTAACTTGTTGAAAGTTGTAACACTTGGGCTTGTAATGGTATTATTGTAACACTGATGTAATATATTGCAATTTTATAACATTCGAACTTGTAATACATTGTGCTGAATAAAAAGTTTTAAATTTTTCTTTTTTTTGTGTACTGTGGCTAATTTAAGGAAAGATTCTGGCTTATGTCACGGTTTCCCCAGTATATGAAAATCGAGGCGTTACAGAGTGATATCAGAGCCAACTTCAATTTACAGTCCAACGCAGTAGGAAAATTAAACTTGGATGCCTTTTAGGAGTCGGGTTTTAGCTAGTTGTAGACAATTATAATTCATATTGTTGTTTCTTTCAACTTATGTTTTTATAATTTTTCTATATCCGGACTAATCCCAGTATATGTGTGTTTTAAGGATGGTATTCGAGGATATCCTTACCGAGGATATGTTGATGGAAGAGAATGAGCCAATTTCGAGGGATGATCCGATGATCTCAAGCGATGAGCCGAAGGAGATTTCACTACAAGCTAACCTCAAGACGGACTCGCCTTCAACACCGCAAGGACTAAGTATGGATCAACGCACAGCAGTGACTGCCAGCATACGTCGGGAAATGAAGAAGCTGAGGAAGCACAGGACCAGGAAAAGTCATCAAGCTAAGCAACTGGGTAATGCTTACAGAGTTATATTAGAAAACCTAGCAGAGAAGCAGGAATGCTCTGATTCCAGATCGGCACAACTGCAACATAAATGGAAGCAAGTCCAGGCGACCACCGAGGTTGTAACATGCCATTTCTGTGAGGAAGTTGGACACAAGAGATCGGTCTGTCCACGACTACAAGGGAAAAGATCTGCACCAGCATCAGGGTTCGAGAACCAAGGTCAGAAACAGAAGACTCAGAAAACAAAGGGCAAACTTAGAGGCCCCAACCCAGGAAGTTGTTTCTTATGTGGTGAGCAAGGTCATTTCATGAGCCAGTGCCTGAGGAAGGACCCTCAGATGGATACCCGTGTTTGCTACAAATGTGGGAAGATCGGTCATGTTAGGCCGAACTGTCTCCAGTTTCACAAGAAAACGGCAGATCAGTACCGAAGATGAACAATAAGGGAAAGGACCCTGTTCACCAAGAGTAGAATTCGCACTTACTACCAGCAAGCTGAAGAAGGCAGGAGTACTAGTACCAGTATGTGCATATGGAACTACAACCAAGTTAAAAGTTGTATTTTCGGAATTTATTTTGGACTAAGAAGTAATGTATGATGAAACACTTTTTATAACCAGTTGGATTTATATATATATGGAATCCACACAACTGTTTTGATTCAATTGAGGTTCATCATAATCTTTTGTCTGAATTATTTTTCGAGAGTTGAGATGTATGCAGACGGCAACTCTAGATTTGGTTTGTTTAAATATACCATCTGGAGCGTCAGCTTTGAGCAAATCATAGGAGAGAATCCTGAAAGTCTGAAGTAGCATTCGTAGGCCATGTCATATTCTACGGAGGGAGTGGCTACCGAACCACAAAAGATCGAGATAGATAAAGAATTGGCCTCAGCCAAAGACCGTGAAAGAAGTAGGAAGCAAGATGATGAGATCAGTCAAGCTAGTATTGAAGTGATTACTCAACATTAGAGCTCAGTTTTGGCACGATTGAAGTCGCAACCGAGTCTAAGTGCGCAAGTCAGAAGGCTTAGGCAGAAAATGCAGGGATCGAAGCACCAAAGCAGCAAGTTGATGAAGGAAAATCTCAGAATTTTGGTATAGACTTCTTCACAGGATTACCCAAAAGTTCAAAAATGTATGACCCAATTTGAGATATTGAGGATCAGTTGACAGAGTCTGCACATTTCTTCCGATGAAGATGACTTAGTCACTAGATAAATTAACGGAAGTCCACATTGAAAATGCGATGAAGCAGCATAGAGTGCCAGTATCAGCGATTATGATCAAGATTCAAGAGTTACGTCTCGATCTTGGCGGAGTCGCAGGCAACTTGGGGATCGAGGTCAGGTTCTTTGGAGAACTAGTTCGTGGAGGAGCCACTTGGGAGCCGAAAAGCCGTATAAGCTTTCTTTCCCCAAGTTATTTAGAGTATGAATGTTTTCTGTTTCCCTTACTTAACGTAGTTCTGAGGACAGAACTATTCTATGAAGGGAGTATTGTAATATCCCGAACGGATATTATATTTATAATGTCACGTCCCGCTTTCCAAAAGGAATACGAAATACGGATACGCGACAAAAGCCCAGCAAATGATTTTCATCATCCATAAGCTGTTCAGGAATCTTTACAACATTCACAAAATAATCAGAATCGAAAGCCAGAAAAGTATCAACCAACATGCATATATGAACCAAATACCAACAAGAATACTTGAAATAAAATATATAAATCTCAAATAGTCATGATCTGAATAACACAAATAATCCTGGGTCACATTGCCCAAATACAAGATAAATATCCAAGTAACAGATACAATTATTCATGAATAACAGGAAAATAAATAAATGTAGCAAGAGCTCCAGCAACTAATATCTCATCTCGCCTATTCCATCTGGCAGCTGATCTCCAAAATCTGCAATTTAATAAATTGCAGAAAAGATAGAAAGAGAAAAAAACAAGTACCCGTCAATTGCAAGTTACGAGCCACTTATAATGTAGGATACAAGTACATGGAAAAACTAACTAGCAACATGGTATAAGCATAATGTCAAAATAAACTAACATGGCAAAGTAAACAGGTGTAAATGGCATGAATCAAGTGTCAAGTAATCAAGTATCTTGTAAACATGCATCAAGTGTCAAGTATCATGTAATCATGTATCAAGTGTCAAGTATCAAGTCTCATGTAAATAAGTCTCATGTATCATGTAGTCAAGTGTCAAGTAAGTATGTATCATGTTCAAGAATCATGTTCAAGGATCATGTATTAAGTCTTATAGTGATTACTATCTAGGTAGCACTTCATGTGCCTCATATTATAACACATGGTTGCTACAACAAATAGTTTCGCTTTAGATTTCATAGGGGACCACACAGGGCGATGTACTCGGGTATTCACAGGATCACAGAACTTGGTCAGTAAACTTGATCGGTAACTTGGTCGGTGAACTTGATCGGTAAAAGAATATTAACTTGATCGGTAAACTTGATCGGTAAACTTGATCAGTAACTTGATCGGTAAACTTGATCGGTAAACTTGATTGGTAACATGTCATACAGGAAACATAAGTCTCCTTCCGAGTACACGTTTCTGCACTATCCACTACTAGATCTTTCCGATTAAAACTCCGGATTGATTATTTATTATTATTCTCAAACAAGCATGTATAAGCATGAAACAGTGTCAAACTAACATAGTATAGTCAGTATCAGGTCTAGGGTAACAAATAAGCATGCATAGATGATAGACAGTCACATAAACGACCAAAACAGTGTATGTTCATATTCAGGACAGCATGACAGTACAGTACTAAAACAGTGATTCCCGCTACTACAAACATCCAAATCTGGATCCATCGAAGGATCTGGAAAATAGACTCCCACACGAATCAAGCGAATATAAATAAGTCATATAGTAATTCACAACATCATAACTCAAAACAGATTTGAATACAGAAAAACATGTTCAGTCAGAAATCAGTTAAACAAATTCTCATTCAGGAAAACCACATCAAAACCTCTCAAATAATTTCAGAAAAAATCTGGGATATTCCCCTGTATGTCTAGAATCAAAATATAAAGTTTCATAATATTTTAGTAAAATTTGTTTAGTCAATAAAAATAAGAACACATCAAGAAACGGTACTTTGGCAATCTGGAATTCCCAACACTGCTGTACAAAAACTGAAGTATCTCGCAAGCCATGAAACGAAATCTAATTCCTCCAATGGGATATGAAAATAGAAAAAATATATTAACTTTCATATTTCACGAACATTTTTCATACAGTAAAAAGAATCAGGGTGAAAACACAATTCTTTACAGAATAGCGAGTAAAATACAGCGAGTAAAATACAGCAAGTATAGTTTTCATAAACAAGCATAAAACGACACATAAAACTCATCAATAAAATTCACCAAAATTCTGGATAATTCTTAGATATGTATATAAAGACTGACCAAAGTTTCAAATCAAAATAATATGTGTAGCACCAGTATCAAATTTATTTAGTTATCAAAATCAACAGGAAACGAAATCTGGAAAAGGTCGACACCTCTACAGTAAATCAGTCATATCTCACACATACAAAAACGAAATCAAGCAAGGTCAGGGGGATTTGAAAATAGACAAAATTCTCTAAAATTCATGTTTTATACCGAAATTAACATACTGACCTCAAGATAGTCCAAAACAGCAAACAAAACAGATGAGCGACAAAATACAGATTTTTCCCTTTAACAACAACTCAACATATATCATACAAAACTTGTTCAAAGCACAACCAAACATGAATTCAAGTCTACCAAGTGTCCAAACATCATGAATTAGGGTATCTAGCATGTCCACACCAATTATATCACATGGGTCTCAACCAAATCACGAATTCTCCCAAAAGTCCCACATACATGATCAAATCAAGAACGGGTAAAACCTAAGTTAATTCATGTCCATATTGTGTCGTGAGTCATCTATGGTCAAATTTTCACAATAGAGACAAAACTCATCAAACATATCACAAACAAGAGTCGTCTCTAGACCCAAAACTACACTATAGGTGATATTTTTGACTTGTATCAAACAAAGGAATTAGAGTACAAGTTACTTGCCTGTGAGATGACAAAAATGACGATCCAACAAATAAGAATAACGGGAATAGATTTTTGAGGCACAAGCACGATCGAACAATCACGAGCCAAGAACGAACAACGGAATAACCAAAACTCCATTGCACGAGACACACGTGCACCAAGAATCAAACGAACAAGAACCCAACAATGAACACGAATGATCGAACAACGAAACCACGAACCAAATCAAGAACACATGAACCAAGAATGGTACTCACGCACCATCACGAACCAACCAACGAACAACGAACCAACACGCTGAACAAAAAGACCCAACAACCAACTCAACACGTGCAAACCACGTACATGCAAGGAAGAACGAGCGGGGAGACGACGGACGAACAGGGAGTGCCTGGGGCATCGAGGGGTTGCCGCAGGTGGCTACCGGCGAGGAGGACGATGTACAGCGACATGAGGTCGCTACAAGGGTGCGGTGGGGGCGTCGGCGCGAGCAAGGTGGACAGCCAGGGCAGGGGTTGGCGCGCTGCAGGAGGCGCACTGCAGGAGAAGGGCTGCATCGTTGTTGTCACTTCAGGCTGGCAGAGGGGACGAGGGGGCCATGGGGGTTGCTGCTGTGTCGTTGTGCGACGAGGAGAGGAGGAGGTGCACGGGGAGGAGAAGTCGGTTGCATGGGTTTTGGAGAAGTAGAGGATGGAGGAAGAGGATGAAGCGGCAGGGTGGATTGAAGAGGCGGCTAGGGTCTGCATGGGGGAGATGAAAAGGCTAATATGGGTTATATAAACACAGGGTTTAGGTTTAGAGTGGGTGCGGGTTTGGGGAGATCATAACGGGTCTGTGATAGGGTATCGGGTTTAAGTGAATGGGTAAATGGGTTAGTTATAATGGGTTTAATGGGTAATTAATGGACAAGGTAGGGGATATGGGGTAACTGGTCTAAATGAGTTTTAAAACGGGTTATCGGGTTTGGTTAAAAATCCAATAGGAAAATATAGGGTTTTAAAAATAGGGTTTATCACAAAAATATAATTTGCATTAAAATATAAGATTTATTTGAGATAAGTACAAATATAATTAATATACAGAAATAGGTTTTTAAATTAACAAGCCAAGATAATAAATCATAACATAATAATAATAAGAATAAAAATAATAATAACAATAATAATCAAGGTCATAATAATAATAATAATAAAAAGATTTGTATATAAAAAAAATAATCAATGGGAACAAGTTGTAAATAAAACTATTGTTTAAAAATAGATTTTAATATGAGATCAAAGAATACATTTTATCAAAAAAAAAGAATTTGAAATACCGAAAATACCCATAAAATACAGAATGGGAAAACAGGGGTTACATATAATAATAATTATTTTTAAATAAAAATATTTTTATTGAAATTACTTGGTTTTCTCATTTAAAAAGTTACCTGGATATATATACTAGTATGTATATATAGGTATTGTATCATTTTTGTGCACTTGTGCAAAATATTGAACAACGCATTTTTTAGAAAATATCTGAAAAATTCCGAGCAGGTATTTAAAATTATTATTTTACTTTTATTTTCAGTATTGAAATATTTTTGGTGGATATCACCGGGTTTTGTTAATAAACATTATTTGTATATATATACCAATCTGTATACATCTGTATTGTATCAAATTGGTACTGGAATCTTCCGGGCTGATAATAAAATTTTTATTATTGTTTTCGGAATTAATATATTTTTATACAGATTATGTGGTTTTACAAAGGAAAATTATCGGTATATATATATACATACGTATGCGTATTGTACCGATTTCGTACGTTTATACAAATCATGTATTATGTATTTTGGACAAAAATATCTTATTTTTGTCATGATTAATCGAAATTGGATGGCTAGGATTTGTTTGGAGGCTTAAACCAAGGGTTAAGATTAATTAGAGATACATAAGGGTTTAAATTGTATCTTCTACTAGAAAACTCTCCTCCACCTCATCCCTCCACCTCACCCCCTCCACCTCATCCCCTCTTGGCCGACCAAAATGAACCCCAAGGGGGTTTGTGCAATTGTGGTTGTGTATTTTGCACTCTCCACCTCTCTTTTGTCTTATAAATACCCATCTCCTTCACTCTTTGCCTCATTTACAAGAAAGAAAAAAAGAGAGAGGAAAAGAAAGAGAAGAAATCCTAAGTGTTCTTCATTTGGGATTTTTCATAAGTGTTCTTCATACAAGTTGTAGTAGAAAGCTAAGGAAGAAGGAGAAGGTTACTTGCTAGCCCTTCCTACAATAATCAAAAGGTGGGGATTCTCTAGTTCTAATTTAGTTGCTTGTTTTCCATTTTAGTTATTTATGAGTAGAAAGAACCCATCTTTAAGGGTCTACTACTTGCAGGAATGAAAAAGAACACATCTTTAGAATTTACTATTTAAGTATGTGAAAAAAAGAACCCATTTTTAGGGGTGAGTTATTGGGTATGCTAAAAGAACCCATCTTATGGGTTTGGATTGTTGTAGGATAAAGAGAACCCATCTTTTTGAAGGGTGAATGTTGTATGTCTGTGTTTCTAAATAACTTGGACTAATTGATAAGCATATAAGGGGTTGCAGGGATCAAAACGATTCCATGAAAAAGATGGATGGTGAGACATAATTAAATGGCATAAAGGTTGAATTTTAAGACCTTGTATGGTTATTGTTGTTATGAGGTTACTTTTGTTAACACAAACTAACCACTTAGACTAATTTGTTTGGGCATATAAGTGGTCTGAGTCCAGGTGGACCACATGAAGAGATTTGAATGAAGAACTTGTTAAAAACACATAAAGGTTGATTTTTTAAACCTTGTTATGACTATTGTTGTAATTATAGTTATTTTGTTAACACAAATGACCACTTGGACTATAACTATGTGCATATAAAGATTAAGTGTAGTAAAAATATTTACTACACTTTTTTGGGTTGTAGGATTCATTTAACCTAATAAAAGATAAGTCCTTGTTATATGTTGCTCTCTACCTTGTCGAAAATCAAAGTTTTTACTAACCCTAATTCATAAAAGTGGACTTGTTGTATGTTGTTTTCCTACCATGTAAAAGATCAAGTCTTTTCTAATTCTAGTTCATAAAAGATAAGGCTTTAGTTGTTGTTGTATGTTTACCTCAATACTTGGTTAAAAAAAAAATCAAGCTTCTATTTTTACTTCTAGTTCATGAAATATTAAGCTTTTATGTTGCTCCTAGATTTTAAGAGATTAAGCTTTTATGTTGCTTCTAGGTTGTGGAGGATTAAGTTTCTATTTGTAAAAGATTAGTTCTTGTAGATTAAATAAAAGTAGGCCTTGTAATAAGTAGGATTTGTAATTCCTAAAAAAGGTAGTCCTTGTAATATGTAGTTAAGTATTGATAGTTGTTTAGCTTTATTACTATGTTTGTGTTTATGTTGTTCCATGTCAAAAAGAACCCATGCTAAGTTTTATGTGCTAAAGAACCCATGCTTAAGTTGTATGGGCTAAAGAACCCATGCTTGAGTTGTTGGAGTAAGAAACTCATGCTTGAGTTGTTGGAGTAAGAAGAACTCATGCTTAAGTTGTATGGGCTAAAGAACCCATGCTTGAGTTGTTGGAGTAAGGAACTCATGCTTGAGTTGTTGGAGTAAGAAACCCATGCTAGGTTGCTAGAGAAACCCATGCTTGAGATGAATATCATAGCACCATGTCCTAAACTATTCTAGGTTGCTAGAGAACTCATGCTAAAGTATGTGTAGTATTTTTAGTTTAAAAAAGAAACCATGAACCACACTTGTGAACCCATGAACCCATTGGTGCTTATGTTTATGTGATAAAAGAAACCCATGCTAGGTTTATGCCGTTCTATGTCAAAAGGGTTCATGCTTGTGGTGTATAAGTGTTCTAGTATCAAAAAGAACCCATATACCATGCTTGAGTTACTATTGTAGTAAAAGAAAAAAAAAGAACTCATATACCATGCTTGAGTTGCTATTGTAGTAAAAGGAATAAAAAAATAACCCATGAACCATGCTTGATTTGTGGTAGAAAGAAACCCATGTTAAGTTGTATACCATGCTTGAGTTGTGGTAGAAAGAAACCCATGTTGAGTTGTATACCATGCTTGAGTTGCTATTGTAGTGAAAAAATAAAAAAGAACCCATATACCATGCTTGAGTTGCTATTGTAGTAAAAGAATCAAAAAGAACCCATATACCATGCTTGAATTTTGTTGAACCCATTCATGCTTGTGATTATATGTATAGTTATTCTAGGTTCAAAGAGATTATCATGCTTGACTTTCTAATTATTTTTAGTAAAGAACCATGCTTGAGTTGTTAATTAACTTAGTAAGAACTCATTCATGCTTGTGAACCCATGAAGAACATCATGCTTGAGTTGTTGTAGAAAGAAACCCATGTTAAGTTGTATACCATGCTTGAGTTGTGGTAGAAAGAAACCAATGTTGATTTCTATACCATGCTCGAGTTGTTGTAGAAAGAAACCCATGTTCAGTTGTATACCATGGTTGAGTTTTTTTAGTAAAGAAACCCATGTTGAGTTGTACACCATGCTTGAGTTGTTGAAGAAAGAAACCCATGTTAAGCTGTATACCGTGCTTGAGTTGTTGTGGGTTGATGTAGTAAAGAAACCTATGTTAAGTTGTATACCATGCTTGAGTTGTAAGTTGATTATAGTAAGAAACCCATACTTGAGTTGATTATAGTAAGTATACCATGCTTGAGTTGTGGTAGGTTGATGTAGTAAACAAACCCATGTTAAGTTGTATGCCATGCTTGAGTTGTTATAGGTTGATGTTGTAAAGAACCCATGCTTGAGTAGTTCTAGTATAGAACGCATGCTTGCGTTATTGTAGTTGTTCTAAGTAAAGAACACATGCTTGTGTTATTGTAGTAGTTCTAGTAAAGAACCCATGTTTGAGATGTATAATTATTTTTAGATTCAGAAGAATCCATTCATGTTTAAGTTATATGATTGTAGTGGTTTTAGTTAAATTCTAAAAAGAAACCCATGAGTTTAGCTTACATGCTAATCCAATTGAACTATTGAAATGAACCCATATTCCATAGTTATTATAGTTCCATTTTTAAAAAGAAACCCATGAAATTAGCTCCATGATAGTTATAGCTTGAATCGGCAAGAAAACCATGCGTTTAGGTTCTAGGTGGTTCTAGCTCAACCTTGAGAAAGAACCCATGAACCTAGCGCATGTTGTCCTAGTTCAAATTTGGGAAAAGAACCCGTGAGTCCTAGTTGTATGCGGTTCTAATTAAAATTGGGCCATATGATGTGCACATGCTTTATCATAAATATATGGGAAATAATTGTAGGAAAGTCACTAGGATTGTTACCTTGGTAAAAGCTCGTCTAGGGTCTTATAGTTACCCTAGTGGTCATCGACCATCAAGACTCACATCTTACCACCTTGGAAACTATGGATAAATCACACCTCGAGCGCCGACGGATCTTAACTGATGTCGGTTGATCGCGGGCCGAATATGTTGACGAGATCCGAGTTAGGGGTAGTGATGAGTGAAGGAGATCCCGTCACCGGTGTCTTGGATCGATAAGCCATGAGTTGGACCGGAATAATCTTAAGAAAGTTCGTATTGAAAATCTTGTGAGATTGTTTGGGTTTAGTGACATCGTTAGGATAGTAACTTATAGCTATTACTACTTAACATTTACTTGTTATCATTATTCGCCAAAGGAAAAGAGTTGGTGTTAAGTGTAATTCCTTATGATCTGACCTGTCCTATAGGCCGACACTAGGTGTTATTGGGTTGTACCTTTCTTATCAAAGGGATACGGTCTGTGTCTTCTCACGAGTTGGGAGCACGGGATCCGTATCTCATCTGTTAATTTCTGAAGTGCCTTGATAAGCGGGAGTGATTCCTGTCGGAGCTAGGGAATGAACCCCCCGGAACTCCGTCTTGTCTTGTATCTAAGGACAAGAAGCCCTAGACTACGGTCTGGCTAGGGGCGGCAGGGGATGCTTCGGGCTAACCTGGTAACCAGCAATAACTTCAAAACATTCGTCAGATATTTGAGTGAGGTCCGGTACACCGGGTAGTAGTGGTAAACATAGACACTATAAGCTGACTGCAGATGGCGGGATTAGACCGTTTCAGAGAACCTCATCAGTCATGTCGTATCTTCAGAAACAAGTCGAGTATAAGAGTAGAATTCATGGCGATGGTTCAAATCCCTATATATGAAGAAACGACTTGATATGGGACGTATGTAGTATGGGCTACATACTGTCCTAGACTCTTACTTGCATTAGAATAAGAGCATCATTGCATTAGCTAATCGAGTATTAGAGTCTAAGGCATAGCATACACTGACACGTCAATTATATATACACGTTTCTCTTTTTATCAATCTATTTGCTTTAAGTGGAGAATCGCTGCTAGTCATCAGCCTTAAAACGTTAGTATATGTACTGACGTCCCCATTTCAATATGTACTGGATTGCAGAAGTACAGGTACAAGATTTAGGAGGACTCAAGCGAGAGAAGCAAGAGTCGTTTTCATTTCCGTTGTATTATATGTTGTTTACTATTTTTCCATCATAAAAACTATTGTAATGTATTTATTTGTTAGAAAGCATCCAAGTGAAGTACCAAGTGTTGTTCTTTAGTCATTGTACTCTGATGTAACTTGTTGAAAGTTGTAACACTTGGACTTGTAATGGTATTATTATAACACTGATGTAAAGTATTGCAATCATTCGGACTTGTAATACATTGTGTTGAATAAAAAGTTTTAAATTTTCCTTTTTTTTGGTCTACTGTAGCTAATTGAAGAAGAGATTCTGTCTTATGTCACGGTTTCCCCAGTATATAGAAATCGGGGCGTTACAAGGCATCCATGAAGCTTAGTAACTCAGGGCCTGAGGCTGAGGTGGAGTCGATCAAGGTGTCTATACTTGGCAGAGGGAAGGGGTCCTTCGGGCATGCTTTGTTGAGGACGGTGAAGTTTATGAAGATTCTCCATTTGCCATTGGCTTTCTTGACCATTACCACATTTTCTAGCCACTCAGGGTGGCTAACTTCTTGAATGAAGCAGGCGAATAGCAGTTTCTCAACTTCCTTCTTGACTGCTTACTCTGCCACTCAGGAAAAAAATTACGACGCATCTGTTAGACGGGACTGACTTCAGGGTTCACACTTAACCGGTGCATGATTAGGTCTTCGGATATGCCCGACATGTCTGATGCAGTCCAGGTGAAGAGATTTTGGTTCTCTCTAATGCAAGCAATGAGTAGTCGCTCCTTGCCTTGATGGGGGAGTGTGCCTTGCTCACTGAAAATACTTAGTCGTAGGAGAATTGGATTTCTGCTACTTCGTCTACAGGTTCTGAGCTAGCTCGTCCTCTATCCTAGGGGAGCTCCAAAGCATCAAGGGGGAGGACCGTAACACGCCCGAGTAGCTTCTTGGCTTCTCCTACCCCGGCTACTGTAGGAAACTTCATCTTCATGTGGTAGGCTGAGGCAATCGCGTGAAGGGCTACTAGCCCCGAACAACCAAAGTTGGCATTGTAGGTAGACTTCATGTCGACAACATAAAATCGAGTGCTTCCGTGCGAATAGTTAGAGCTTTTTGTAACAACCCGAATTTTCAAATGAATATATGTAAGATTTGTTGAGCACTAAATTACTATATTTATTTATTTATTTATTTATTTTTCTTTTTGAAACTATTAGCATGGAATTATTTCATGAGCTTCAACTAGAATCACCATGAGCTAGACATGGACTCAAACCATATTCTTTTGACGTATGAGCCATGAACACACACTTGTAGTGTGACATGTCTTGTACAAAAAAAAAAGATGAAATGAAGCCCAAAGATTACATGAGAAAAGGAGGGGGAAAAGAGAACTAGGGTTAGGGTTTTTTTGAACTCAAATTGTATCATGATGAGTTCTTCTCCACTCCTACACTCCACCTCCCTCATGAGCCAATGCAAGAGGAGATTCTCCCCCATTTTCCCATGCCCTCTTTTGTGTTCTTTTAAACTCTTCTCATCCATTATTTCTCATTCTCATCTCCTACAACTTCCACACTCAAGAGAAAGAGAAAAGGAATGAGAGTAAGAGAGCTTGCTACTGATTTGGAGTAAGAAGAAGAGGAGAAGCCAAGGACAAGGAGCCAAGGAGCCAAGAAGGCAAGGAGCTAGGAGGAAGAAGGTAAATCTTGAAGCTAGGAGCTTGTAGGGTCTCTTTTCCATCAAACTCATCAAGGTGGGTGATTCTAATCTCTTTGGTTGCTTTTTTTTGTTAGATGGTGGTTTTAATGACTGAAAAATTACATGCATGCTCTAGAATGAACTTAGAAAACTCGTTTTGTGCTAAGAAACCCAAAATAGAAAATCATGTTAAAAAGCTAAATTTCTGCTGTCAGTCTGTAGCTCATAACTTAAACTCTACTGGTTGGATTGACTTGAAATTTTTATATGATGTTCATTCATGTGTCGTGCACCTTCAGTAATTTTTCCAGATTTTTATGATTTTTTTTCTGCTAATAAAATAAAATTGAAACTTGCATGCTGGTCAGAAGAAAAGAAACAGTTTTTGTTGTTACTGTTGTGAGGAAAGTGACTTGTATCTTGCTGCATGCTTATGGGAATGATCTAAAATTTTAGTTTGTCATTGTTGGATGTATCTATGACCTATGTTTCAAATTTCACGAGTTTTGGACCACTGTAGCTATGTTAATAAAATCATGCAAACTCAGCTAGTTATTTTAGTAAACAGAACTGTTGCTGTTATTGCTCTGTTTTTGGTATTATTCAAAGAGGCATAATGGAAAATCTATTTGGTAGAATCACTTGATTTTTGGAAGTGTTGTCACGTCATGTGTCAGGAGCTAGAATCTAAAATTTCATAATGTTCTGACACCGTTTACTATTTTAATCTGATTTTACCCCATGACTGTGTTATTATAAGGTGCTGTTCTGAGAATCTGTACACTTGTTAAAGATGGGACCATAAGAGCTTGTAAACGACCTTGTATGAAGAAACTTGAAAAGACACATAGACCTTTCTGGAATGACTGAGAAATCATGATTTGGATAAGTGTACGATTTTATATAATTTTTGCAAGCGATGACAGAAACACAGTAAATCTTAGATCTTACTGTTTTGCACCTTGTTCGGTGAGATGAGTTTAAACTTGTATCTTGTTGGCTTAGAGTTGTTGTTTGAGGTCAAGACTCATGTTATAGATGTTTACTTGGGTTATGATTTAAATTACCTTAAATTCCTTGCTAAGGGTAGCCTATAGTTGCTGGTAGACCCCAATATAGACAACGTTCTTCACTGTTTTGATGTGAAAATTGTATTGGATGTTGGGGTAGTTTGGTTGACCATTTTGGGATGAAATTCATGCCCAAAGTGTGCTATTTCTTGCTGTCTACCTTGAGTAGAAGCATGGGAGCGCCCGATTGCGATTCCTCAAAGAATCGGGATCGGGAATGACTCCATTGTGGCATAAACGCCAAATGTGTACTTGCTGTTTGGAATTGTAAATTGTCAATTTCAGGGCTCTTGGAACCCCTTTTTGTGAATTCATGGGTTAGGACTTACTCCTAGTGTAGTATACCTTGTTGGGATACATCGGGTTGAGTATTTGAGACTCTAGGACTAAGTCCTGTTGACAAAACCAGACGGGTAGAATAGGACCCGTGTCGCATCGAACGTGTTGGAGGAGATGACTCGTGCACCGACGTACTTGCCGTGCAAGGATGGTTTCCATGGATGTGTTTTGGAGCTACCACCTGTCGAGGACCGTGGAGCGTTAAGTTTAGAAGGAGCTACTTGTTGGTCGGACCGAGGTTGCAATCAAAATCCAAGCATAGATGACGGTTGCGGTGATCGACGGGGTCGATTCGTCGTTGGTTCGTGCCAAGTGTAAGTCGAAGCGGGCCAACCCTAGGGCCGGACTTGAGGGCTAGTTGAGTCCTAGTAAGGGATGGGTTAAGATCAATTAATAACAAAAGGGTAACCAATTAGAAAGAGTCTGCAAGTAGAACTTAACTAGTTGTTCATAGCAAGCCAAGTTGATTACCAAGTTAGGAATTGGATATGGTAGATAGACCGCCTAACTAAGGGAATGGGTAACATGAGATAGCTCGCCTGGAGGTCCATACTTATAATAAGAAAATGAAAGAGAATTAGAGTTGGGCCAGAGTGATGGCCTTTAGTAATCGGTTGATAAAAGAAATACTAGTAATCGTGTAGTTAACCTTATCTTTAATCTTGGACGGGGGTAGCATGGATACTTTGGTAGGACTAGATCGAGTCTTGGTTGATTTTAAGGATAGGCACTAGCGAGGGTGTTCGCCTGTCAAGGGGCACATGGCATCATCACGCCTGGCCAAATCCTAGGTTCGTTTAACGCAGACAGGGACCCCGAGATGCCCTGTAACAGAGTCGGGGAGATTTTGTGGGGGCTCCGCTGTTTCAGAAGAAATGCCTTTATGTCCGTAACAACCTTTGAGAAGGTTTGGAGTATTAACATCGTCTCGACTGCAAGTTCTGCCCTAGTGTAAGGACGAGTGTAGCGGAGTTAGGGAAACCTTATATCCGTCAGCTCCTTTGTTGATCAATGCGGGCAGGAGGTTTAGAGAAAGTCCCCATAGAGCGAGACTCTACAGGAAAGACTCTAAGTCCTCCTGCGGGGAGCCCTGGTGCCTGTATATCAGCTTTTAGTAAGGTCCGGGGAGATGTAGATACAACAACATACCATGATTACAGTCGTGCAGGGTAAGCCTGCAACTGGGATCCCGGGCATAGTAGATAAAATACGAGGATTGGACACCACTAATGACAGCAGTGACGAGTAAGCCGGACGACTGCAGTCTCACCATCACTAAAATCAGAAACAGGAGAGAGCACAAGAGTAGGATGCATAGCGGGGGATCGAGCCCCATCAAACTGAAGAACGTCGTTTGGTTGGGGGGTGTAGTATGGGATGCATATCTTTCAACCAAGCATGCATTAGCTTTAGGAGAATGTGTGCATAGTGTGCATTAGATTAGGTCATGGTATATACCGACACTTGCTTGACACCACCTTTTCTTTGCATCAAATATTATTTGTGATTGTTGAGGTTCGAATCGCTATATTATGGCGTAGAGAGGATAGCCGAATATAGCATTTCGTCAGTTGTAATCAACTGACGTAGCCACAGTTATCAGTGCAGGATTGCCGACTCGGGATCGTGGGAAAGCTCTAGCAGGGGAAAGCATCTAAGTGAAAGTTACTGTCCAAATTTATTGTACCTTCTTGTTGTAACAATTAATTTGTAATTGTTGTAAATCATGGATATTGTAATAACAATTTGATGTAATAAAAGTTTTTAATTTCCTGTGATTTTGTTGTGTTGTGACTCATTTGAAGAAAGATCCTAGAGAGTGACACGAGTTTCTAAGTTAGGAATTCGGGGCGCTACACTTTTTCCCTGGTCACATCAAGGGTGACTATTCCTTCAATCTGGAATAGGGCTCCGGAGAATCCACGAAGGGTGTACCCAGCGGGTTTAAGGCGGTCTCGTTTAAGCTTGAGGCCATCGAATACATTCAGGAATAGGATGTTTATCGAGTTGTCGTTATCTACAGGATGTGGCGCACCTTATGATTGGCCATACATATGTCGATTACAAGTGCGTCGTAGTGAGGTGTTCGAACACCTTCGAGGTCTTGGTCTGAAAATGTGATTGGATCTCCGAGCTCTTCGAAGGGGGGATGTTGTGCACTAGGTTCACTTCACGGAGAAATGCTTTCCTTGAGGAGTTAGACAATCCCCTCATAGGTCCTCCATGAATGGAGTGGAATACCTCCATGCCTCCCAAGCCTTGGGACTCGTAAGACCTCTCTGGTAGCTTGTTGGCTCCTCTTACGGGAGGAGGTTCGGTGTTGTTTCTTTGAGCGAACTCAAAAAGGTAGCCTCGTCAGAGCAGGGCTTCAAGCTCGTCTTTGAGGGCTCGACTGTCACCTTTGAGATGTTTGTAATCTTTTTGGAACACGCACCACTTGTTTCTGTCTCTTCTTCTACTTGAAGCGTTCATCTTAGGAGGAGGGTGAAGGAGTCCCTTCATATTAATTTCCATGAGAATTGCAGTGATGATGGCATTAAGCAGAGTGTACTTCTTAAAATGAGGCATTGGGGGTAAACGACGCTAGCATGTGGCATTCTTTTGGGTATTACTGGATCCGTATTCACTGTGCTCTTTTGTTTGTTCTCGGATGAGGGCACCTTATATTCTTGGGGTTGATTATCATCTTCCACTCGGATATACTTCTCGACTCTTTGGATGAGGTCGGAGATGTCCCGAGAGGGTCTTTTGACAAGAAAAGCTTTCAGGTGGTCATGATTCAAATTGTACCTGAAGGTACCACCTGAAGACAGCCGTGGCTACGACTAAATCGAGTGAGGGGATGGATCAGGATTCGGCTGTGAAGTGCCAAACATAACTCTTGAGGGATTCCCCTTTCCTTTGCTTCTATTTAAGTAAGGAGGCACATGTCTTCTCTGTCTTGTGGCTAGTGATGAAGTGTGTAAGGAAGAGTTCCTCAAACTGATCGAATAAGAAAATGGACCCTGGAGAGCGACGAGAGAACCATTTCTGTGCTGATCCCTTCAGGGTTGCTAGCAAAGTCTTGCAAAGGAGGGAGACAGATGCTTGGTGGATCATCATGAGAGTTTTGAAACTCTTAATGTGGTCTACCGGGTCAGACTCTCCATTGTATGACTCGAAGGCTGGAATTTTGAACTTGACTAGAACAATAGCCTCAATGAATTTTTTGGAGAAGGGGTGTCGAAGGGGGTTGTATGTTCATTTCTTCCCTCTTCTTGTTTCAGTGCTAGACGGCCTTCCATATTTTGGAGGCACTGGAGGACGGCGTTGTCTTGTTCATCGGATCTAATGGACCATGGGACTCCTCACGTCGTGGAGGGGTGGAGTGGTGAAAGCTAGTTTGTTGAGTCTTGCTAGGAATGATGTTGAAGGCTTGAAGGATTTCATCTTTGAAGTTCCAGAACTCTGCCCTGGTGACGGGTGCTTCTTCCTCTTTTCCTCTCCTGGGAGCAGATCGAATTATTGGAGTTAGGTTCTGTTGCTGCTGATTTTGGTATGGGAGCAAATAGATGAATTTTTGGATTCTTTTGGAAACAAATAAGGCAAACCTGTTGACTTTTAGCCGGCATTTGACTGTTTCTCGCTGTTGCCGTTAACCTGTAAAAAGTTCGATACACCGGGATGGATCCCGGTGATGAATCCTCCGATGCTCAAGTCAGTAATCAGGAAGATTATGAAAGAGCGATTTGTAGAAAAATATTGATTACCTTCCTATGGTGGAGGGAGAGGGGTATTTATAGTTGCCTTAAGAGATAGTTTAGATATAATCATTTATCTCTACATCTCGGTGTTTTTGGATAAGATGTAGAGTTTAAACTTGTTTCATGATAAGAGGGGCAGTTTAAACTACCTCTTAGAGATAATCACGAATTTGAATTACTCTTTAAATATCTGGGCTAGTTTGAAACGGGTTGCCACCCACGCCCAATAGGACAAATCCGTTTTCGGGTTACTAGGCTTTGTAGGGAGACCCAATTCCCGTTTCAGACCCGTTTGTAGGTAAAATTACTGTTTTACCCCTGGGAACTTTAAGATTCGTGCTTGATTTGAACGATCTCGATTTAATCCTATTTTTAGCCATATCACGAGCCCCCAACTCCCAGAGAGGGAGTATTTTTCTTAGTTTAATGGCATGCGAGATTTTATCGGAGTTTTTTAGGAGCTTCAGAATTGCACACGGGGCTTAACTGCATTTAATTGAGCTTGCCTTGTACTCAGATGTGTTTGTGGGATCTTCTGGATTTTCCATTGATTTTTCTAAATTTTTAATTATTTTTGAATCATTTATTCAATTTTGCGAAGTAACAATTTATTTTCAAAAAGTATCAATTAATCATTCTAATTAATAATTACTTTTCCAGGAGTTCAAAAATACTTTTCCTGAATTTATTATTATTTTTTAGAATTTTAAGTTATTTTTTTGAATTTTAAATTATTTTTCAAAATTTTTAAATAATTATTTCGATTTAATAATTAAAATAAAAGAATTAATCAATTAATTACCGACGTGGCGCAATCTGGAGCGTCAATCACATTATCGGCGCGATTTTCTGAATGATCTGACGGCTAATCTGGTGGTTGTCTACGTGGCTTAATCTGGGCTGTCCGATCATGAGCGTGCCTCGGGAGGGGAGCGTTTCCCCCTTTTTCATGCTCGGAGCCACGTTTGCTCGGAATCTGGTTCCGAGCGACATGGCACAATCTGAGCCGTTTGATGTTGATCAAGCACGAATCTTGAGGCGATGATTTTTCCCATTTTCATGCTCGGATCCACATTTGCTCGGAGTCTGGTTCCGAGCGACATGGCGCAATTTGAGCCGTCTGATCTTGATCAAGCGCGAATCTTGAAGTGATGATTTTCCCCATTTTCACGCTCAGAGCCACGGTTGTTCGGAATCTGTTTCTGAGCGATGTGGCGCAATCTGATCAGTCTGATCTTGATCAAGCCCGAATCTTAAGGCTATGATTTTCCCCATTTTCACGCTCGGAGACACGTTTGCTCCGAATCTGGTTCCAAGCGACTTGGCGTAATCTTAGCCGTCTGATCTTGATCAAGCGCAAATCTTGGGGCAATGATTTTCCCCATTTTTACGCTCGGAGCCACGTTTGCTCGGAATCTGGTTCCGAGCGATGTGGTGCAATCTGGGTCGTTTGATCTTGATCAGGTGTGAACATTGAGATGGAGTTTTCCCCCAATTTCACGTTCGGAGACACATTTGCTCGGATGTTGATTTCCGAGGGACGTGGAAAGATCTGGGCCATTAATCTGGATCAGCCGTGAATGTTGAGATGGAGTTTTCCCCAATTTCACGTTCGGGGACACATTTGCTTGGATGTTGGTTCCGAGGGACGTGTCATGTTCCGAGTCATTGATCTGGATCAAGCGTCGCGAATATTGAGATGGAGTTTTCCCCCAATTTCACATTCGGGGACACGTTTGCTTGGATGTTGGTTCTGAGGGACGTGTCAAGTTCTGGGCCGTCGATCTGGATCATGTGCGAATATTGAGATGGAGTTTTCCCCCAATTTCATGTTCGGGGACACGTTTACTCGGATGTTGGTTCCGAGGGACATGGCAAAATCTGGGCCATTGATCTGGATCAGGCATGAATATTGAGATGGAGTTTTCCCCCAATTTCACGTTCAGGGACACATTTGCTCGGATGTTGGATCCGAGGGATGTGACAAGATCTAGGCCGTTGATCTGGATCAAGCACACATCCTGAGATTCAGTTGACTATTTTGTGGCGATTGATCGGTCAATAGGCTTTAGGCGTTGCTTGAAATTCTGCCTTTACGTGTTCTGTCGCTTAGTATTCGATGTTCTCTTGGGCTTTTTACTGGTCTTGGGGGCCCAAAGGTCTCAGAAGCCCAAACGATGCCTCTCATTTACTATAAGTCTTCACCCCCCCCCCCCCCCCCCGCCATTCCATTCTCTCATTCTCTACTGTACTCTTGAAAATTTTTCTTTCACTTCTGGGTGGCTCAACTAGCAGTCGCGACAAAGTGTTTGATTGTCCGGCGATATATTCCGACCGTAGCTGTCACATCAAGGTAAATATATATTCTCTTTTATATATTTTACGAGACCTCCACCTCGGACCACGAAGGGGATCAGCAGTTGGTAATGGCTCCAACAGTGGACAAAGGAAAGGGGGTAGTAGGGTCGGTGACATCTGAGACGATAGTGGAGAAGGAGAGGCGAGCAGGGGTATTGGGCAAGCTTCCGGTCTCCTTCTCCCAAATCCTGGTATCCGAGCCTGTTCGTCGACCTCTCCCGACACGTGCATTTTTTCCTTCGATGCCTTCTATGTCGGTGTCTGTCCGCCTCTTCCACCGACCGAGGTGCTGTAGTGGTACGGTTTGAGCCCCGTCCAATATATGACGAACACGTGAAGGCACGTCAATGGCTTTGTCCTTTAGTGCCAAGCGATAGGGGTCGTGCCTCAACTCACCATTCTCTGAAGGATCTACTGTATCCATCGAAAGAGTAAGGTGGAGTACCGGTACTATTTATCGCTGTGTTAGGGTGTGAAGCTGATAGACAACCCCGATTCTATCAAGTTTTGGAAGGAGAAGTATTTCTTGATCCGAGACAGCGCACCGTGGAATATTTCCATGAGGTGGAGGGAGAAGGTGCCGAAGTGGGCAAAGGTCGAGACAGTGTTGACTCCGTAGGAAGAGGAGGTCGTATCCAAACTCCTTGCTCGTGAACCCTTGGGTTGGAAAGAATTAATCGAGGAGTTCCTCTTCGATGGGGATCTCAGTCCAATCGACCCTAGTATGCTCCGTATTTTTCTCTGTTTTTAGTTTCAGTTTACCTCCTTCACATGCCCATCTCTTCGTTTATTCTCTTTGTAGAGGCTTCAGACATGGACTTCAGACAATGTTGTTCGACCGGGTGGGAGTAGGCAACAAGGCCCCGGATGGGAAAAAGAGGAAGAGGACAATCTCGGGGCCTTCGTCTGCCAAAGCCGCGAAGGCTTCGGTGGTGACGACTCCGGTGGTCAACTTAGAGTCTGCCCTTCCTGCCCCGCCTGTCTCTCTTGCTCCGTCCATCGGAGGGTTCACCCTCGGGGATGTACTGGCGCTCGAAGCCCCACCTCTTATAGCTGCGGCAGAGGTGATTCTTACTGAGCAGCACAAGAAGCTCTTTGTCCCCAACTGGTGTGTGATGAAGCACGACGATTTCCTCGGGGACTCCGCCAACTGCATGCAAGCGGTACGATACTTGCCAACCTCGAAGGATCATGCTACGATGAAGGCAGGTACGGCCGGTGACAATGCTCTCGAGATAGCCAAAGTGACTATGTCGGTAAGTGAAGCCTTGTTCTTTATGAATAAGAAAGTTTTCTTGAGACTTTCACACTTAGAAAACTTTTTTCATTTTTTTGTTCTCATAGATCACCTACCACTTCAGCCACTTGATGGAGCAGTTCGCCGAGCAGGAGAAGGAGCTCAAAGTGGCGAGCGATAAAGATCGGTCAGAGCGAGCCAAGGCTGTGAAGATGTTCGAGGTGGAGAAGCGGTTGACTGAGTCTCAGGCGGCTCATATTACTCTCCTCGAGGCCGCCCTGGCAAAGGCGAATGAACAGGTCGCTCTGGAGAAAGAGAGGGCAGACAAAGAGATGGAAAGAGCCGATAGGGAGAGGGAGATGGCTGCAAAGGCCACTGAAGATGCAGCGAAGGAGAAGGAGACGGCGGTGAAAGCAGCTGTGGAGGCGGTTAGGGCCGAAGCGAAGTTGCACTTGCATTCGAACATGGAGTAGTCCTATGCTCGGGCGCTAAAGCACGTAGAGGTGTCATCCCCGATTTTGACAACTCGGGGTACAGCCTTTACGACCTTCTTAAAGGCGAAACTGCTCCAATATCCGAGGAGGTAGGTGAAGAAGATGAAGAAGACGAGGAGGAGGACGTCGCCGCGGACCCTCAGTCGGCCATGGTAGAAGCCACTTAGGAAGACAGCTCCAAGGTCACAGTTCCAGTAGAGATGTCTACTGAGGTGGTCCCTTGACCTCTTTCGTATCTTTGCCACTTTCTTTTTTAGTTGTTGTCTTCTTCTTTAATTTTGAATGCTCTTGTATCAATGCTTTATAGCGGACTGGCCACCGCTTCTGTATCTTTACTCTAGTAATGAAATAATTTTGTGTGGCAACACGACTAAGGGCTTTCTTGTGGCTTTTATTCAAACATAGAACTATCTTGTAGCTCTTATTCAAATTTAGCCTTATCTTGTAGCTCTTCTTGAACTTAGGACCGTCTAGTAGCTCTGTTTAGACTTAGAGTGATTTACGCTTCTTTATTTGATTAACTTCCCCAGGGTAGCAAGGCATCGCATCTTCAAGCCCAACATCGTGTTGCTAAGCTGGGATTGGCTCGGGAGAAGCTCTCCAAGACGGAGTTGGAGCTTTATCATCTAAGGTTGGTCTTGGCTCGCCGAAACATCGAAGTGAAGCGCCTTGAGGAGACTCTCCAAGAGGTGCCCCCCGAGGGAGGGGAGGTCGGCCCTTCGATGGTTGCCGGCAAGGCTTCGAGGTTAAAATTCCGTCGTCACTCCTTATTCGCGGTGACAACCGAGAGGGACAAGCTAAAGAACTCTTTGTTCGAAGTGAGGTCGGAGAGGGATGAGCTGAAGAATGTGGTAGGCGACCCATCTGCGGAGGACCATCTCAGAGTTCTCACGAGGGGCAAGCACGAGTGGGGTACCTACGTTTTAAGCTCAGAGTGACAGACGACTCCCTCAAAGAGCGGCTCGTCGAATTGGAGGTGGAGAATCTTCGCTTAAAGCGACTCTCTAAAGGAAGCAACATCAGGAGCACCTCTTGCCCGCGTTGGGAGTATGTCTAGGGGAGACCGTTCCATGAGTTGGCTCTACGCATGCCAAATGCTCCGCAGGAACCCTGGGGATGCCCAAAGCAGAGTGGACGGCTCGTCGAGCGGAGCATTTGTTGGGGAGGCAGCTAGGTCTATGGGTCCTGATGGCACGACTCGGCTTGCGGGCTTAGAGATTTCTTCGGAAGCAACGAGGGAGCGGAAAAGTGCTTGTCGTCCTCGTGTATCTCTTAATAGGAGTGTCCCACTTCCAAGGAAGAGTTAGGGCGATACTTCGTAGTTTTGTAGGAGTCTTTAGTCTTGAATAGGACTTGTATCCCCATCTTTGGCAGAATAAAATGTTTGTAGTATGGTCTTTGAATAAGAATTGTATCTGGACTTTTAATGGAATAAGAAATTTGTAGTATTCGTGCAATATTTTTGTTGATAGCATTTTTGAATCATGTAATGAGCCTCTTTCGCCTAATAACTGTAACTCCTGTTTTTCATTTTATGTATTTTTGGGTGTATTTTTTTCTCTGTGTATTTATTCTCATTGTATCTCTTTTTCGACCGTGTTTTGGATCTTCATTTTCTATATATCCATTTATTTGATTTGTTGTCTTCTTACTTGAGTTTCTTAATTCTTTTGTTTCCTATTTTTTCGTCTCTGATTGTTCAATATATTATTTGGAGCCCTATTCTATTATTGTTCATGTCCTATTTTATTTTGTTCATTTTGTTCCCACCTCATTAGTTTGGACCTAATTGTACCCAATCCTATTCAAAATCCCCATTGGATCTTGGATACCCTATAACACCCAACCCGAAAACCACCCTGTATACCTGAAACCCAATTACCCAATGCACCCTAACCCTAAACCCTAATATATCTACTCACCTATATATACCCATGCATGCTTACCATATTCATCCCTAACCTTAGTGCCGTCTCATCTTCTCCCCTACCTCTCCTGCACCTCCCGATCCCCCTAAACCCATCTCTTTTGACCTCCCGTTTTCCTGCGGTGCTCGACCCGAACACCGGTGCCAGCCCCTGGCGCTCCCCTGCCTCCCTCACGACCCAGCAGCCCCCGACGCCACCGCTTCAGCAGCAGCGCCAGCCCCCGCAGTCCCCCTGTGCTGCCCTTTCCCCGAACCCAACAACAGCGCCGCCTCCCTCACAACCCAGCAACCCAGTGACAGCACCGTCGCGCTGCCCCTGCCCCTGTCCCGCCGTTGCGCTGCCTGTCCAGCATCGCCGTCCCCGTCCAGTGCTGCCGTGCCGTCACCTAGCATCCGTGTGCAGCGTCAACTCTCTCTCTTCCTCTTGCTCTTTTGTGTTCGTGTGTTGGATCTCGTGGTGATCGTGTGTTCATTAGTGGTTCGTGGTTCTTTGTTCATTGAGTTCGTGCCTGGAAAACCGTTACCGTTATTCTTATTCTTGCTCCGTTTTCGTCATCTGCTATAAGGCATGTAATTTGTATTCTTTTCTTTGTGTAATACAAGTACTAAATACTGCCTATAGTGTAGTTGTGTTCTAGAGACAATTCTTGAGCAAAATTCCTGATATATCTTGTCTCTATGTGTTGATCTTCCCATAGTTGTCACATTACACACGACATAAAATAACTTACAGATAATCAATTCTTGTATACATGCATGTGTTTGTGATTATGAGGTGTTGTATGATCCTGTATGCATGATGTGTTCGATGTAGTATAACTTGTTTTAGACTTGCTAAATACCCTATACCATGTTGCTTGGACATCTAGTACACCATAGTTCACGTTTGTGATGATTTGGATGAGTTTCATATGATCTATGTTGATTTTATGAATAAAGAAGATTTTGTTTTTGAGTTGGACCCCGTCTTTGTTCAGTATTTTAGACCCTATTAAGGTCAGTATTTGAAAATTATTTGTAAATATGAATTATAGAAAATTCTGTCTACTTTCCAAAATTTCTGACAGAGCTCAGTTTCAATTTGTGAGAGGCAAGATATTGCTGTTTTACTACAGATATGTAGGAAAATTCTAGATTCGGTTTTATATGAATTCTGTATGGGTAATTATTTTTCTACTGATATTAAAAATAATATTTTGATCCAATATTTTTCTGAGTACAACTAGAGTTGATTAGGATTAAACACTAATTTTTTTGGATTTAATTGATAACTTTTATACACTATTCTATGCTTGCAAACAACCGCTATACTTACAGAATTTTCATGTTGTTCAATAAAGAAACATAATTTCGACCTGATTCTATTTGTTGTTTGTAAAAACTTTGTGAATATAATTTATAGCCTATTGTATCTATTTTATCACCCTTTTGACGGATCTAGATTTCGATTTATATTTTGCAATCTACTACTATTTTAGTACTGCTGTGTTTATGATTCCAGATTTACAAAATTGCTGTATCTTGCTGCTTTCTGATTTTAATTGACTATTCTATCTATATTGACAAATTATGAAACTTTATTCTCTGTTACTAAAAATAATAGGAATACCCCAGATTTTTCGTGGATTTAATTAGTAAGTTCTTATACTGTTTCTCTGTTTATGAATACAAACTTCTGATTTATGGCTGAACATATTTTCTGGATACAAATCTGTTTTGAGTCATGTTTTTGTTAATTACCATATGACTTATATATATTTGTTGGATTCGGCCGGGAGTCTATTTTCCAGATTCTCTGACGGATCTAGGTTTGCATATTTGTGGCAACGAAAATTCCAGATTTGGTGCAGTACTGTCTTGCTGTCCTGAACTAGAATTTTCGCTGTCTTACCCTGTTATGTGTTGTCTATCACCTGAACATGTTTGTTTTTCAACCTGAACCTGTTACTTGTTCATGTCATGTTATTCTTGCTCTTTTTCGTGACACGTACAAGCCCGTTTAATAATAAAAACAAATAACCAAATCGGGGTTAAGGGAAAGACCTTAGTAGTGGACAATAAAGGTATGTGTACTCAGAAGGGGGCCCGTATTTTCCTTTACTTGTTGTCATGTTTCATTATTACATGATTCATACCTGTATTACTATCAGATTATATGTTTCCATGATTCGTGATGATTCATGCATGTTATTACTTGTTGCCATATTTCATGATTATGTGATTCATAATTGTTATTACTATATGTTGCCATGTTTCATGACTACATGATTCATGTCTATTTCTGTTGCTGCGATTTCACGATTACGTGATTCGTGCCTGTAACCTGTTACTTGACGCCTGAGTACACGGCCCTATATAAACCCACCACTAGATCTAAACGAAATCTGTATGTAAGTAGCAACCATGTGGTAAAAACCTGGAACGCATGAAGTGCTACCTAAATAGTAATAATAAAAGACTTGACATAACATGATACCTGTTACATGCTTGCCTGTTACATGATACCTGTTACATGCATACCTGTTACATGATTACCTGTACATGCTACTTGACATATGTTACCTATTTTCCTACTTGCATGATACTTGGCATCTGTTATATGTTACCTGTACCCTATTAGCACATTATATTACTTGATCCTGTTCATGATTTATGCTAGTTGATCTATTTTGTTTCCATGTCTATTCCATGCTATGTTTGCTTCCACTGTTACTCTATGTTTGTTATTCTTTCCTGTACTTGTGTCTGCACTACAAGCAGCCCGTAACTTGCATTGACGGGAGTTTTGTTTCTCTTTCCTTTTTCCTGCAATTTGTTAAATTGCAGATTATGGTGACCAGTTAGTTGCCTGATGGAGTATGTGATCTGAGATTCTAGCCTTGGAGTTCTTGCTACTATTATTATTATTCATGTAGCTTATTTTGAATAAATATATCTAGCACTTGGATTATTTTTGTATTGGCCAATGTGACCCAGAATTATTGACTTGTTCAGATCTAGTTTATTTGAGATTTATTAAATTTGTTTCAAATAAATTCATGTTAGTATATTGATTCATATATGCATGCGTGGTTGACTTCTCTTGCTTCCTATTCTGATTATTCCTGTGAAATGTTGTAAAGATCCTGATAGCTTATGGATGATTAAAATCATTCCCTGGACTTAATCACGTATCCATATTTCGTATCTCCTTTTTGGGAAGCAGGGCATGACAATAATACTTGTAACTATTCCTTTTTGTGGAACAAGTAGCATTTTTTGGCTTAAGAGTTTGTCGTTTCTCTAAGTGTTTGCTAACACTGGTGTTCAAGAGAGTTTTCATCAGTTGTGGGAGCAATTTCAAATAGTGAGCTACTTCGCACTTGCTTGTTCGCAAGCAGCTAAAGTGGCATCAAACCAAGTGTTGGGCTCCGAACTTGTCGTTTAAGAGAGTTTCAACAGTTATGGGAGCAATTTCGAATAGTGAGCTACTTCGCACTTGCTTATTTGCAAGCAGCTAAAGTTGCATCGAACCAAGTGTTGGACTCCGAACTTGTCGTTTAAGAGAGTTTCAACAGTTGTGGGAGCAATTTTGAATGGTGAGCTACTTCGCAGTTGCTTGTTCGCAAGCAGCCAAAGTGGCATCAAACCAAGTGTTGGACTTCGAACTTATCGTTTAAGAGAGTTTTCGTACTCAGAGTGTACGCTTTGGGGTAAGATAACCATAACATTTTGACAATAGGTTTTCTGAGAAATAAATTGCTTTTATTAAAGAGAACTAAGTGACTGCTTCTGAGTTGCGAGCTTTAATTACATTTAAAAAATCAACTAAATAAGACGAAAAACAAACTTAGAAATGCTTTAGGATTAGAAGTTGCTTGGAGCGGTGTGTAAACACCCTCTTGGTACTTCAACAAGTGTTCCGCATTCCATGTTCTTGGTACTCTCTTGCCCCCGGGTCTTCAAGTTGATAAGCACTAGTGCGAACAACTTTGGAGATCTTATACGGCCCTTCTCAATTAGAAGACAGTTTCCCTTCCTTACTCGGGAAAAAATTGATAGTTTTCTCAAAACCATATCTCATTCTTTGAGATTTGTGTTGCGAACTCTCTTGTTGTAGGACTGCTCGATCCTACGTCGATAGATCTCTTGACGGATGGAGGATCTTTTTCGATTCTCATCGATGAGGTCCAAGTTGCACCGAAGTTGGTTCAAATTTGGTTCTTCATTGAAGGCAATCAAGCGAGGAGAAGGTAGGCCAGCTTCTAGTGGGATGACAGTTTCGGAGCCGTAAGTAAGGTTGAAGGGAGATTTTCCTATAGGGGTTCTCTTAGTAGTGCAGTAGCTCCAGAGCACATTTAGGAGTTGTTCAATCCATAATCCCTTGGTGGACTTGTCTAGTCTCTTCTTTAGACCAGAGAGAATTTGCCGATTAGCGTTCTCTGCTTGACCGTTGGATTGCGGGTGGGATATTGAGAAGAATCGTTGCTGGATACCGACGTCCGCACAGAAATTGCAAAAGGCTGCCCCCATAAATTGGATCCCATTGTCCGTTACTAAGATTCGAGGTACACTGAATCTACAGACGATGTTCTTCCAAAAGAACCATTGGACTCTGTTCTCAGTGATTGTTGCTAAAGGCTCGGCTTCAATCCATTTGGAGAAGTTTTCGATTACAACGACAAGGAACTTCAGCTGGCCAGGCACTGGAGGGAATGGCCTGAGCAAGTCCATCCCCCACATTGCGAAAGGGGTCGGACTGGAAAAGGAGGACAATTGGGCTTGTGGAAAGCGCCAAATTGTTGAGAACTTTTGGCAAGGGGTGCATTGACGAATGTGTCGTTCGATGTCGCTAAGGAGTGTGGGCCAGAAATAACCATAATTTAGGATTTTGCAGGCGAAGGACCTTACTCCCAAATGAGCTCAACACATCCCTAATGGGCCTCCATTATAGTGTATTGGGCCTCCTCGGAGGAGAGGCATCTCAAGTAGGGTCTGCCATCCACTTGAGTATCAGAGCGCTTGTACATGACCCGTTCGATGAGCGTGTATCGCTCGGCTCTGAATCTGACTTTTTTATCCTCTTTAGGGTCTGGAGGGAGGATTTCGTCTTTGAAAAACTTGAGCAGGGGCTTCATCCAATTCTCCCCGAGTACAAGGGGCAGTATCTCCATTAGTTCAGGGCCTTCTTCCTCGATGCTGGGTTTCAAGAGGACTTCTATCAATACGGTATGTTCAAGCCCCTGAGGGAAGAGGAAGCCAGCTTGGAGAGGGCATCTGCCTACCCATTCTCTTCTTGAATGATTCGTTGGAGTTGTGCCTCTTTGAAAGTAGCTAGCAGCTCTTTGACCTTGGCCAAATATTTGACCATGTGATCATCTCTTGCCTCATACTCTCCCGATACCTGGTTCACCACCAGTTGTGAGTCACTGAATACTTTGACGCGATGGGCACCAGCCATGCGCGCCAGGCAAAGACCGGCGATGAGAGCCTCATATTCCGCCTCGTTGTTTAATGCCCGAAAATTAATGCGGAGCGAAAACTGAAGAACAAAGTCATCGGGGCCAGTCAGGATGACCCCTGCTCCGCTCCTGTCAGCACATGAGGACCCATCAACATACACGATCCAAAATGGGAGTTCCTCTCTTACCTCGCTGGGGTCAGGGATAGTGCTCTCTACTATAAATTCTGCTAGGACTGGTGCCATAATAGCGGTTTTGGACAGATAAGTGATATCATGTTGGCTCAGCTCTATAGACCACATCATAAGGTGCCCCGAAGTTTCGGGCTTGTGGAACACTTGCTTGAGGGCTGGTCGGTAAGAACGACCACTGAATGGGATTGGAAGTAAGGGCGGAGCTTTCAAGCAGTCATGACTAACGCATAAGCCATCTTTTCTATCTTTGGGTAACGGAGTTCTGCGTCTCTGAAGACCTTACTCACATAGTAGATTGGTCTTTGCATCTTATCTTCTTCTCTTACTAAGATGACGCTGAGGGTCTGTTCTGAGGTGGCAAGGTAGATGTAGAGGATTTCCCCAGGCTTTGGCTCAAGAGTGGTGGGTTGACAAGATAGGCTTTGAGTTGGTCGAAGGACTCCTGCTGTTGTCCACACTCGAAGCCTTTCATTCCTCTAAGGGCCTTGAAGAACGGGAGACAGTTTTCTCCTGACTTGGAGAGAAAGCGTCCTATGGCTGTGAGGCATCCTGTGAGTCTTTGAACATCTTTGACACTGGAAGGGGGAGTCATGTTCAATATGACCTGAATCTTCTTCGGGTTGGTTTCTATGCCTCTTTGGCTAACCATGAACCCTGTGAATTTGACGGATGAGATGCCGAAGGCACATTTAGTCGAGTTAAGTCTTATGTTGTGACCCCGCAACATATTGAAGGCCTCCTGAAGGTCAGTCACATGGTTCAATTTGCTGATGCTTTTTACCAACATGTCATCCACATAGACCTCCATGTTCCGGCCGATCTGTTCTCTAAAGACCTTGTCGACAGGGCGCTGATAAGTTGCACCGGCGTTCTTTAGACCGAAGGGCATGACCCAGTAGTAGTATAGGCCTTGGTCTGTTACGAACGAAGTCTTCGGAATATTAGGGGGAACATCCTGATCTAGTTATACTCGAAGGATGTTTCCATGAAACTCAAGAGTTCATGGCCGGAGGTTGCATCAATCAGATCATCAATGCTTGGGAGCAGGAATGGATCTTTCAGACAAGCTTTGTTCAGATCCGTGAAATCAATACAAATTCTCCAGCTCCCGTTGTCATTTTTGACCATCACAACGTTCGACAGCCACCCGG
Organism: Hemerocallis citrina; assembly: GCA_017893485.1. Classification (NCBI taxonomy): domain Eukaryota; kingdom Viridiplantae; phylum Streptophyta; class Magnoliopsida; order Asparagales; family Asphodelaceae; genus Hemerocallis; species Hemerocallis citrina. The sequence continues at coordinate 284,722,063 of CM030358.1, forward strand.
GATAGTTAACCTCCTGTATGAACCGAGCATTTAAGAGTTTCTTTACTTCTTCTTTGATTGTCTACTGGCGTTCTGGCGCAAACTTGCGACGTTTTTGCTGGACAGGTTTAGACTCAGAAGCAACACTGAGGTGATGCATGAGAAGTTCTGCCGAGATTCCAGGCATGTCTGTCGCGGTCCAAGCCAATAGGTCTCGATTTCCCCTTATGCATCGGATAATGTCGGCTTTGACGGAAGGGGAAAAGACCTTACTAATTTGGAATGTCTTGGTTGGGTCTTCTTCTGAGAAGACTATTTCTTCCACTCATTGACCGGCTTTGAGATAGCTTGGCTACTCCCTTGAGGGAGCTCGAGGGCTTCAAGAGAGAGGACCGGCCCTCCTACCGAAGTCATGTAACATTTGTGAGCGGTCTCCTGGCTCCCTCTGACTTCTCGCACTCGAGCTGTGGTGGGGAATTTCATCTTCATATGGTAGGATGAGGTTACGGATTGAAGAGCAGCTAGGCCGGGTCGGCCCAGGATGACATTGTAAACGGTCTTTACGTCTACCACCATGAAATCCATCGATTCGTTACGAGTGGTCGAGGTTTTGCCAGTGGTTACGTCAAGAGTTATAACTCCATCAACCGTCACTGGCATCCCAGAGAATTCGTGGAGAGTGTAGCCAGCGGGCTTGAGGCGATCCCTAGACAACTTGAGGCCCTTGAAGGCTTCTAGGAAAAGGATATTCACCGAACGGCCGTTGTTGACCAGGACTCGGCATACTTCGAAGTTGGCCATATGGAGGCTTATCACAAGAGCATCACAATGAGGCATCCGGACGCCTTACATTCCTTGTCTGAAAGGTGACAGAAATCCCAAGGCCCTTGGGGGGAGGATGATTCTGCACTGAGTTCACCTCTCAGATGAAGGCTTTTCGGGAGGAGTTTGAATCTCCCCCCATTGGGCCTCCGTGAATGAGGTGTAAGACAACTTCAGCTTCGGAGTCTGGGGTCTCAACAGGTTGCTCAGTTCGCTTATTAGTCCCTTGGGGAGGCGGAGGATCTGCTTTTTCCTTGCTTACGAACCTAGCAAGTTTCCCCCTATGAATGAGGGCCTCGATCTCATCTTTGAGGGCCCGACAATCATCTGTGTCGTGGCAATGGTCCCTATGAAATCGGCACCATTTGTCCCTATTTTGTTTCTTACCCGGTGTCTTCATCTTCGGAGGTGGTTGGAGCAGTCCTTTCCCGACCTCCATTAGGATGGCCGAGACATTGGTATTAAGCGGGGTAAACTTCTCAAAACGGGGAGGAGGGCGGTGCTTGCCACCATTATCCTTCTAAAGCTTCTTAGCCCCTTCTTGTTTTGTACCCTTCCATTTGTTCCCGGACAGGGGCTCTTTCTGATCAAGTGGGAGGAGGGCCTCCTCCACCATAATATATTTCTCCCTCATCAGCAGGAGTTCCGAGAAGTCCCGGGGCGGCTTTTTAGCGAGAGATGCCTTCAAGTCGGCGTGGTTAATGTTGTGTCGGAACGCAGCAGAGGACACCGACTGTTCAAGGGAGGCGATAGACCGAGTCTCGATGGTAAAGCGCTTGACATAGTTCCTTAACCGTTCGCCCTTCCTTTGACTGAGTGCCAACAAAGATGTGCTTATCTTCTCGGCCCGGCGGCTACTTACAAAATGGATAAGGAAGAGCTCCTCGAACTGATCGAAGGAGAAGATGGAGGCAGGGGTGAGTCGGGAGTACCATTCTCTCGTGGGTCCCTTAAGCGTGGCTAGGAAGGTTTTGCAAAGGAGCGCTTCTGAAACCTGATGAATCATCATGAGAGTTTTGAAGCTCTCGATGTGGTCAACAAAATCTGACTCCCCATTGTATGACTCAAAGTAAGGTGGTTTGAAGTTTTCTGTGACCGGGGCTTCCATGATGGTTCAGGGGAATGGAGGCCTGCTCGGGCAAAAATTCCTCGCCCGCTGCTCTTCTTCTTTGTCCAATCTGCCAAGGCGTCTCTCCATCTCGTAGAGACGGCGATGGACCGAGTCTTCCACCTGGTGGAATTTAGCCGACCCTCAGGATTCTCCATCATAAGGAGTGACGCGACAAGGGCTAGGTGTGTGTTGGTGATGACTTGGAGCATGGTGAGGGCTAGGTGAGCGGCGATCATGACTATTGGCGATATTGAAGGCCCGAAGAATGTTCTCTTTGAAATTCCGGAGCTCTGCTCGAGTGACAGGCGCCCCTTCGTCTCAGTGGTCCTGGCTGTTGGCCAACTTATCGGGGTATGACTCCTCCGGTAACGGCGGGAAAGGGACTCTCTTCGCCTCCTGGGGGAGTGCGATCTTCTAGGCCCTACCCTTCGGGGGGACCGTCCTCTAGAAGCCCTTTGGTGCTCAGGGTGAAGGATTTCCTCTGCGTCTCGCCTCTCATTCAAGCGAGTTCGAAGATCTATCCCCTGCTGACGGTCGATGATGACTTGACGAAGATCTCACAGCCCTTGGGAATGTGGGAGGCCATGGAGTCGGAGGAATCATTGTGAATCGAGACATGGTTATGATGAGTTGCTTTGGATGACTTCGACGAGAGCCCCCCGAGGCAGCCCCCCGAGAACTTGGAGTGGCCTGCTGAGGAGGAAGCTGCTGAAAAAGGGGTTGTTCAGGCTGCGGTTGCTGAACTTGTTGGTCGAGTTGAAGAGGAACATCATGGAGTGGAGGAGGAGGGGAAAGAGAAGTGGCTCTGCGGTTGGAGGCCGCTGCTTTTCCTTTCCCCTTCAAAGGCATGACTTGGAAACTAACTTCACCGATGAAGGTTTGATTGCCTTTTCTGTTTCCCACAGAAAGCGTCAATCTGTTGCTGCTGATTTTGGTGTGGGAGCAAACAAATAAATTTGTGGATTCTTTGGAAACAAATAAGGCAAACCTGTTGCTTTTGGCTGGTGTTTAATTGTTTCTCGCTGTTGCCGTTAACCTGCAAAAAGTTCAATACACCGGGATGGATCCCGGCGACGAACCCTCCGACGCTCAAGTCAGTAATCAGGAAGATTGTGAAAGAACGATTTGTAGAAAAATATTGATTACCTTGCTATGGTGGGGGAAGAGGGGTATTTATAGTTGCCTTATGAGACAGTTTAGAGATAATCATTTATCTCTATGTCCCTGTGTTTTTGGATAAGATATAGAGTTTAAACTCGTTTATCACGAATTTGAATTACTCTTTAAATATATGGGTTGGTTTGAAACGTGTTGCCTCCCACGCCCAATAGGACTGATTCGTTTTCGGGTTACTGGGCTTTGTAGGGAGACCCAATTCCCGCTTCAGCCGTTTGTAGGTAAAATTATCATTTTACCCCTGAGAGCTTTAAGATTCGTGCTCGGTTTTGAACGGTCTCGATTTAATCGTATTTTTAGCCATATCAGGTTCCTGCTCCCTCGAGGAGGAGTCCTTCTTTGTCCCCTTAGAGAATGATGGCTTCTTCGCCCTCTGGGAGAGAGGGTTCTTCTGCGTCCCTGACTTCGAGGAGAGGGGCCCCTTGTGCCTTCCTGGCGTGCTGGATGAGGGAGCTCTTCCCTGGCTCGTCCACTCAAGCGGCCTCAGCGGTCAGACCCCAGCTGTCTGGAAATTTTGATTTAGCGGAGGTCCTGCTGCGTTTGAGGGGCCGCAGGGTGCACTGTAAAAGGCATTGAGGTGTACACCGACCCTCTATTCTCACCAATACGCGGCACATGGTGTTAACTTCTTCGGAAGCCCCTTGGTGGAGCATCTCTAGAGGGAGGCTGGCTAGGTTGCTAGGGTTGTTCCGGCTGAAGAGGTTGTTCCAATTGAGCGGGTTGCTCTTGCTGAGAGGTAGGAAGGACGTCCTCATGAGGAGGAGGTAGAGGAAGATGGTTGGCTCGTTGGCTTGAGGCTGACGCCTTCTCTTTCTCCTTTGGAGGCATGACTGAAAACAGCTTTTTACCAGCGAATTTTGGTCTGATCGATTTTTCTGTTCCCACAGACAGCTGCAATCTATTGATGCTTTTTTCTGTGTGGGAGAAAACAGATGATGTGAATTCTTTTTGGAACAATAAAAATAGCTGACCTTTTAGTTCTCGCCAATATTGACTATTTCCAACTGATCTTGAGTCCTGAGTTGGACTTGTTTGAAATGTTGGATCTAGTCTGGATTGTGACAATTGCTCTGATTGACCTGCAAAAAGTCTGAAACACAGGGTTGACCCCGTCGACAGACCCTCCGACGCTCAAGTCAGAACTCTGAAATATATTAGAGATTTTTAATGGCAAAATACTGATTACCTGGTTCTTGTGGAGGTTATGGGGATGTTTATAGTTGCTTTGGGGGGATTAGCTTCAAGATAATGATTTATCTCCACTTTCCGGTGTTTTTGATCGAGCTTGCTATTCTCTTCTTCATGAAGATATAAATGCATTTGTGGAGATAAAGTTAAAACTCTTTTCTTGATAAGAGATATGGTTTTTGAACCGTCTCCTATGAATAATTATGAGTTTAAATCATACTTAAATAATCATGGACTCATTCATGTTTGGATGTTATGACAACCCAGCTTGACAAGCTTGTTTTGGATTGTTGGGCTTGAAAGAGGCCCAACTCCCGTTTACGAGCCAATTTTTAAGGAAACTTACCATTTTGTCCCCCGAGAGCTTTAAGATTCGTGCCTGATTTGAACAGTCCCGATCTTATTGTATTTTTACCCATATTAGGAAATTTTAATTAAAAATTCTAAATTCATTGAAAGTCCTACAAGATAGTTACTGCCCGAAGAAGCTCCAAACACGAATCCAAGCATCCCTGAATGTCATATATGTTCTCCTCGAAGGCTGGGAAAAAAACCTTTAGGGGTGGGGGTCTTATGAAATGGATAAAAATCGGAGCCACAGGATCCCAGCACACATCTCAAAACTTCTACGGGTAGTACAATAATTTCACATTATCAGTAGGCCTACTAGAAGAATATTGGTCATCTTTAAGCTCATCAGCTCAACCAGATCTAGCTTGCTTACAGCCTACGGAGGAATTTCCAGCGAATGACAGCTGTGAGTCAAATCCCCCCAAATCAGGAATTAAATAACTAATTCTATCACTTTAGTAGAGGAATCACCAATCGAATCTTGAAAGATACATTTTCAGGTTTATCTTCTATAACTGATTCTTAATCTATAAATACTTTTCCCCCTCATTTAGCTAAGGGTAATCAATATTTCTCCATTAAAAAACCCTAACCTTTATTTTTGTTTGCTGACTTGAGCGTCGGAGGGTCTTACGCCGAATCCACTTCGGTATAAGACTTTTTTCAGGTTCTCTGACGTTTTCAGCCGTCCAGATCAAGACTCATGAGATCTCAGCCGTCCAGATCCAGATCCAAGTGACTCCAGCCGTCCAGATCAAGATTCAGGCAATCATCAACGATCCAGATGCAAATCATGATCGACGGTCAAGATCGCTGCTTTCCTCAATAAAAGAACTCATTATTTGATTGCTCCCACACTGAAATTAGCAACAACAACTTGTGGTCGATCAACACCACTGGTCATAACGTTTACATTCTAAAATTAGAAAAAATCTTTATGTTCTAAGATGAATGGTAGACTGAATACCTCTTAATCATGCACCAGTTTGTGCAACTAGTTTTTTTTTAAATAAAAGGTGGAATATGGCTACCCTGTTTCATTAATAAGAGATCAACAAAACAACCTCAGCATACTGGGACAAGTTACAACCTACAGACGGAAAAAGAACATGAAGCGACATGACCAGTACATATAATCAGCTCTCACTCAAAACTACGAGGACCAACTAATTGTATGTCCGTCAAGCAAGCTTCGTGCACCCACCTCCACGGCACGCGCACACCCACCTGAAGTGAATCATATGGGATTTGGAAATTCGCCACTCCCATCATTCTTTCTCACCAAAGCAACTTCACACATGGCACAATCGGAGTCACACCCAAAAGGAGCGCCGTGGAGAGGGTACTCACCTGTCACACTTTACCTCTCACCAGCGATTACTCACCAAACAACACTCGTTCACCCTAACCACAGACACAGTCAAAGAGAGAGCCGTGAAGAGGATACCTTCACCTCTCACATGCTTATACTCTCTCTAGTGATTTCTCACAAACACTAATAGACACATGCACAGGATAGAGAGAAGCAACATCTTCACTCTCTCACTCTCTCACCCTCTCTCTCATGCAAAACGCTAAACAATCACAACTAAATGAAGCATCACCTTCCCCTCTCGCCCCTACGGGCAATGGACGTTGTCGATTGCAGGTTCACTGATGAGAGCGTAGTGGCGGCGCTGTTGCAAATCCTGTGACAGTTGGTTAATGAATGTCGAATCCAGGGTGCAACTACCCCACTACCAACCAAACACCGATACATCTCCACCTCAACAATTTCTTCAGCACACCTCATTGGGGGGGGGGGCGTCTGCGGGCCCAAACCCCACCTTGTGCTGTAACGATGCGCACCTCATAGGGGGACCCCGTCTTCGGGCCCTAGCCCCACAACCGTGCTGCAAATCAAACCGCTGTCATCTCTAATCAAACCGCTGCCATCTCTAATTCCGGCACTAACATCACACGTACTCAGTTTGTGCAACCAGTTATTTTAGTAAAAGACTGATTGAACAATATCTCCAAACATTACTTTTTGTCAACATACACACATTGGCCATGCAGAATATGGTGGGATACCAGGTCGTTCTAATCACCCGACTGGGGTGGGATACCAATTAGTTATAATCATCCTATACAATTACGAGTGAACTTCCTCATGTGAGTATGGGGTCCCTTGTATATGTATACACCTGTGTGCCAGCAGATGTGCTGCGAAGAGCACGAATATAACCTACAAAAGCTCAAGCATTTTCCATTTCTACTCTTTAAATAATTTGAGAATAAAAATTTGAGGCGCATGGCAATGAAATGAACTGTACATGACTCACATGCAAAATTTCACCTACTACTTTATTCTCGATTCGATTTGATTCTCATATATCTTTATGAATACCTGCAATTTTGCAAACTGCTAAGTAAATAAAGAACTAATCTGCTTAAAATGTAGAAAATACAAATATAAATTCAACTGTCTTGTCGGAAGAGAAATGGATTCACTTGCCTCATGAAACACAAAAAACAAAAAAATTAATGTGACCACAGTCTCATATAACAGTGTGATCTGAACCGTTCATTTTTGCTTTGAAACCCATGCCCCCTAAAAAAATCTCGGGATCCGGCGCAATCTTACAGGGATTCTACAACATGAGCCAAAATTAATCTCCAAAAATGAGTATGAAATTGTTTTCTCATAATAATCAATAAATTCAAATAGGGAAGTTACACGACAGTAATACAAGTTGGAACTATAAAAATTATAATCTTAAGTGATACAGGAACATGAGCAAAGAGCATGATCCACAAAATTGACCGCAGTCAATATCCCAAATCTTTCGGAATATGCTACAGAAATCCTTGTTCACAGAGCTTAGAGATTATCGTTCATTACATCAACAGATATAATTTCATTTTTATTGCCTCGATTTCAAGTTTGAGGCATGAACGACAGTTCTCAGTCATGATAAAAATCAGTGTTAAAACTCTTCTAACAATCTGAACATTGATGTCAACTTGCTTGTCTAACTAAATGGTACACACATATCTTAATGAATGCAGGTTCATTTTTTTAGGAAATTGTCAATTCTCAAATATATTCAAAGTGCTAAATAGCATTTCCTCTTTAACACACACATAAATCTCATCAACTACATGGAAATTTATTGATAACTGGACGAACCGCCAAGGGGATCCTCACAAAATGAACACCATCTTCCCAGGACAAACTGCCAAAAGAATACCTACCCTGAACTCTAAACTGCGAAGAAAACATCACCTTGAATGACAGAGTATCAACAGTAGAATTGAATGATAAAAATGATGGCCTGACCTTCACAGTCACCCCAGGAGGTGGTTCAACATGAGCAGTGTAAACTGACATAACCACACCAACATTTTTTACTGTTCTCAAAACAGTTAACCTCTTTCTTAGTTCAGGAATGGAAATGGATGGGAGATTGAGGTCCTTCTGAAATTTACGTTCATTTTGGCAGACAATAGGATGTTCAATCATTGAGCTTACAGCAGAGTTGTTGTACCCCATGGAACAAAGGAAATCAGTGTAATCTGATAAGCCCATGTCGTAGATGAGACCTGGGTCTATTGCTCGGTTTGGGTTGACATGTCCACCTCCGTAGTCGAAAGGGTCGGCTTGCATGTGGGGCGCTCCCTCAGCTACTAAATTCAGATTGTATTTGTCTCTTGCTGAGGCTGAATATAATGAAGTTTTCAAATCAGAATCTAGTTCTATTGTACGGATATTTTGATTTCTTATAGGTAAGTAAACTGATGTTACTAAGCCAAGACTTCAACTCATATTTTGTAACCCCCGTTCCCGCAAATACATATTCCTGAGTATTTTCTGTATTTTGATTATTTATAAATTAATTTTGTTTTAAATTCATTTTGGATCTTCGATCAAAATCTTTTCTAATCGACAATTATATTTATTTCGAATGATGATATATTTTAACTTTACTTTCTATTCTTAATTGATGGACTATTTATATTTTAGCTCAAAACAAATTTATAATTACTATTTGGATTTTAATAAATTTGTTAAACACAAATTCCATTTTGATAAATATATATATTATTATTATCAATATTAAATTATTATTATTATTATTATTATTATTTCTTGATTATTTATTAAAATTCAAATGTTGCTATTTATTAGTTTGTGAAAGCCTATAGATCTTAATCTATATTTTATTATTATTGGAGTATGAATTTTATGTATACTATCTGATTTAATTAATTAATATGTACTACTATATTGCTATTTATAATATTTTTACCTAATCTTATTATTATTATTCTTTCTATAATTGTTTATTAATTTGTGAAGGTCCATAGATCTTCATCATCTATTATTATTTATTATTTTAAAGTCTAAACAAAGTATATTATTAATATATGATTATTTTAATTATTTGTGAAAAGTTAAATCTTAATCCAATTGTATTCTTCCAATTAATTTTATTTTTGTTGAACAATGAAATTCTTGTACAACCTATTTAAATTTTGTATGTTGAATACTCTAATTTATCTAATATATTTCTACTTTTTTTCCTATCGATTCTAAAACCCAAACCCGTTAACCTTATAGCCCCTTTCTTATCGGATCCTAAACTCATACCCAATAACCTATCTCCTTATTGGACCCATACCCGCTACCCATTAACCCACCCTAACCCTATTTATACTATTCAACCCCCCTAACCCTAGCCCTGTACAACCCCTACCCCTGCAGCCGCTAACACTGATCCCTGTTCATCTTCAACCTCCCGAGCACTCTCCATCCACTTCTCCTTCTGTCTTCTTCTTGCTGTGTGGCGTCGGAACCCAACACTCACCCCCTACCCCGCATCTTCTTCTTCCTCCTTCCTCTGTGTTTCTTTCCGAAACCCATCCTCTCGCTCACCTTCATCATCCGCCATCACCTCCAGCCTCGTCACCACCCTCACCATAGTCGGCCACCGCATCCCGCATCCTCCTCGTCTTCAACCCATCGACCTTTGCACGCGTCTCAACCCAATCGAACTCTGCCTGCACCATCCATCCTCGACCTCCGCCCTCGCCTCCACCCTCATCTCGCTGCAGTCCCTCGTCGCCACAACTGCTCAAACCATCCTCGAGCTCGCCCCACAAGAGCACCACCGTAGTCTCGCCGAGCACCCCACATCGCCATTGCTGTCATTTTTTCCATTGCCGCTCCTCGTCGCTGATCACCCAGTCAACCCCCGCTGTTCCGCAGTGCCATTCTGCAGTCACCCCCTCCGATCGCAACCACCGACCGCTGCCAGTGTCGTTGTTGCTGTTCGTGCGTGGTTGCTGTTAGGAAGCTTGCTGTTTGTTGTTGGGAAGCTTGCCGTTTGCTGTTCTGCCATTCCGCTGTTTGCTGTTCCATGCCTCGCCCGTGCTCCGCCCATTGTTTGCAAGTGTATTGTCGCCATCGGGATCCTAATCCCGTTATTCTGATATTCGAATTAATCATATAAAGACAAGTCCTCTTGAATCAATTTATTATTTGTGTTCAAGAATTCTTTTGATCTCCCGCAAGTAGTTCACATTCAACTTATCTTATATATTTGCTTAATATTTGTTCAAGAGATTATCACGGATTAATCGGCGAAACCAAGTGATAATTCTTTTTTTCGTGCAGATATCTTTGACTCAAACCCATGCTTTATTGTATATTGCATATGCACGTGATGTGAATATTTGCAAGTGTATAAAATCGCAACAAATAATTTAGTTAAGTGAATAGAATGTCGAACCCACGGGGACTAGATATTTTATTGAGTACCGATATTACTAGATTAATCACTATTTGGAAGATCGAAATTTATAAATGATAAAACCGCTAAGTTAAATTAATCGAATTAAAGCTAATTAAATTAGTGAAGAGGGAGAGGGCTGTGAAACTGTGAAGCTCTTGTTCTTTGTTAATGGAAAAATTAGTTCTAGGGCTCTTGACTTCACCTAGTTTATCACACATACAAATTATAACCCCTTGTGAATAAAAATATTATTTTTCCAGTTGTAGACCAAAATCCTAAAAATATTCACTACTTTATCCACACAGTATCAAAATTATTCTCAACTAATTATTTGCCTATTCATCAAATTAATAATTGAAAATTTATGGATTTCTTAACGATCACGTCCTCCAATAACGGTGTTCAATTTTTATTAATCACAAATCACCAGTTCGATCTCTTCATGATTTAAAAGATCATACAAATGTCTATCCACCAATTGTACGCATAAATAATAAAAAACAACACACAACTATGAAAAAATAGAATAATAATAAGGAATTAAAATTGTGTTCTACGAAACTAGGCTACATCTTAGCCTTTAGAAAAATAAATTTAGTTCATATTCAATTGGCAACTAACAAAAATTGTTTGGGATTGCATCATAAAAAAGTAGAGTTGAAGAGATACAAAAATTTATAAAAATAATGCAAACTGAACTCCTAGAACCGAGTCCAAGCCTTTATCTCTCTTCTGTCTCTCTGTCTCAAAAATCGAACCAGCTGCTGCCTCGAAGCGCGCGTCAGCGAGTCAGAGCCACGTCGGATCTCTCTCTCCTCTGTCTCTGCGTCTCAATCCCGCAGGTGACAGAAAGCTGTCGCCGTCAGCTCCTTGGGACACGCGCCGAGCTGCTACTGCTGTCTCGTCTTGAGTTCCGTGTGCCAGGTGGAGCTGTCCTTCAGTGCTGCTTCTCTTTCTCCCTTTGCGTTTTGATCCCACAAAAGGTTGAAAGAGGCTCGCCACGTCACCTTGGGACACAGCCCCGAGTCCCTTCTCTGTTACTTTTTTTCCTTTTTTTTTTAATAAGTAGTCGTCACCTCTTGTTTTGAGTTGTGTGCCCTTGATATGTATTTATAGGAACGAGAAGAGGAATAAGGGTTTGCGCTTTCGCAGAAAAATGCCCTCTTTTCATTTATTTCCTTCTTTAACCAGATATTTATTCCTTTCTCTTTTCTTCTTCTCTTTCCTTTTCTTGCAAACACGTGCTGCATACACAAAAGATAATACCAGAAATTAGGGTTTTTAAATAAAATAAAATTAATTAGTTTAAAATTAATTAAACTAACTAAAAATTATGTTAGTTCATTAAAACCCTTTTAAATTCATTTATCGCCCTTTTAGCTTAATTAGCAAATTGAGATTCAACAAAAACAATAAAAATTTATAAATCAATAATTTTGCTTTGTTTGTTGATCTTTTTTCAAAAATCTTCACTTTTTGCATCAAAAATCTCATTTCTTCACAAATAATTAATTAATTGAAATCTTATAGAAATAAGAGGAATTATAAACAATATAAATAAAAACAAGCAATTTTAATGGATAAATGAGTACAAATATTTGTATATAAATTAGACACATCAGCACGTAATACATGAAAACAATTAGATCTATGCTACAGAATTGATTGATGATTGAGATATTCCCGATTGAATATTATTTTTGTGAATTAATTGCCATGATTATGAAATGCCTCGTTAATGTTGAAATTGCATGCTGATAATTAAATAGAGCTTTTATTATTTAATTGCCATGAAATTGCATGTTACATGTTTAAATTATCGATGATTCCTATCTATCTATTTGCTGGCCTGCTGTTTGGTCTGTGTTGATTTGAGTTTTCGACCTAGTTCTTGTCGTAATTTGAAAAAACTTTGTAATCATCTGTAGCTTTTTGAATCTATTTTTCAGAACTTTTTACAGAACTTAGATTCCGATTTACAAACTAAAAGATATCATATTTTTAGTACTGCTGTGTTTTCAATTTCCAGATTTCTGTCCAAAGATACATCAACTTGATTTCCTATTGAAATAAAATTTTTAACACAGTTAGAACTTGAATACTAGACATGATTGGAAATCACCCTATTATTTTTGTAAGATTATTTGATAATTTTCTAGACCATTTATAAATGTGAAAACTTGACTCTAGATTGCTGTTAGAACACTAGTTTAGTAAAGAACCTGGTTTTTAACCTAGTTGTAGATAAAATCAATTAGAAATCATTAAATAAGAATTATAGCCCTGATCATCTGACGGTTTTGCAATCCAACCAATAGATTGCAAGATATCTATATTTTCATACAGCGACGTCTGAATTCCAGAATGCAGTTTAAAAATGCATTACCCTGTCTAATTAATTAAAACAGAAGGTTTATTTTAAGAAATAAAATCTGAGATTAATTGTGTTGTTATTAAACATTGTTAGGAATCAAAATATGATTTTTATGAGATTTTCAAATAATTTTACAATCTATTTTTATATTCAAGAATTTTGACTCTTACATGCTGCATGTACATGTAATCAGTAAAAAATGAACTTATAGACCTTGTTTCTATATTTATTATATGTAATGTAAATATTTGCTAAAACCGGCAGAGAATCTAATTTCTAGAACTTCCGACGGATCTAGTTTTGCTTTCCTGTACCAACGAGAATCTTGGTTTTTGTACAGCAACGTCTTGCCGTCCAGAATGTGTGCTTCTATTGATTTAGTGTAAACACTTTTTGCCTTGCATGTAATAAGTAGAATTAGTCACACCATGCATTAAACAACCTAGAAATCTTGCATGCTCACATTAGGATGAAATAAAATATTAACAAACCCGGGTATTAAGGGTTGACTTGGTAGTGAACAATCAGAGACTGTACTCGGTAGATGTCCCTTACTGTTTATTAATTGTTAAAACCTGTTAATTCATGTTTATTGATTGTTAATTCATGTTTATTGATTGTTAATTTATGTTTATTGTGTCGAGTAATGATCTGTAGAGTTCACCATCACAGTCTAAAACGATCACTGTTTGCATGCACCGAACCTGTGGTATGGAACACAATATTACGTGCATTAGATAGGTTAATAAAATGAATAATACCCCTAGATTGACATTGCATGCTTGATCCTGTATATTGTCATCAATACTGATCATGTATTGAAATTATTGATTATTGCATAATTAAATATAGACCTTTGACATTATCGTCAACCGTTGTTTTTGTTCCTTGATTTTGATTCAGTCCTTTATTCTTGATATACCATGCTTTTATTGTTCTCTGTTTCCCACTATTTAATGTCTGTAACTTGCTCTAACGGACATTATTATTCTATTTTTAGATCATGAGTTTGCAGGTACACAAGGAATAATATCCGAAGGACTTGTTGAGCAACGATTCTAAACAATGAAGCTCAAATGAATAGACTACTTGATTTATCTATTTAAGCTATTTTTCTTTGGTCATTGTTATTATCATTGTACTTTGTTTATGGGCTTTTATGATCCGAAGTTGTTTTCCCAGATGTTGGATATTATGTTTTGGATTATTTCATTGATTACAGAAGTTATTCTTCGTTTATGTGATTATTTGCTTCTGCGTGGTTGTGATTACTATTCATATTGTTGAGTTAGACTGGTACAGCTTATGAATGGTGTTTACGTCATTCGCTGGGCCTTTGTTACGAACTCATTTCCGTATTTTGGGAAGCAGAATGTAACATGGTTTTTAGTGGTATTAGAGTTGAGGTTTTGGTCGATGTGTTAATCAGGATTGGCAAACATGTTAGCTAGGTTTAGGCTCTAGCCGGATTATCTCAATAATAGGCGCACCATGTTGATCACATAGATATGTAATAACCAACATATAATCAGGGTACTAATCTTATTCGATTCACTTTCTGATCCCTTCATATTCAGTTAATTCATTTCTTATTTTCTTTCGTTTCTTCCATTCATTTACATTCATTGATTTCTTATAGGGTATAAATTCATTCTTTTCGTACCCATATTCATTTGATTCTGGAGTCATCCATTCTTTTAATTCTGTTTGATTCGTCGATCGACATCACTTGATCTGCTACATGTCAGTGGCTTGGAACATCACCAGGAGATGAAGTATCGTCATTTGCTCTAAGATGTGAAGGGAGAGTCCCAGGATCTCAGAAAGTGTTCAGAATCTTAATCCGCATGAGTTCTAACTTCATGCTAGAGAGATGTCATTTAGACTTGTCAAGGATATTGTAAGCCACCAAGCATACTGCTAGAGTTAATGGATGCTGACGACAGTCTCCCTTATCAGAGAGGCGTAGCGAAAGCGTGGTGGGCCCAAAACCCACAGGTCCCAGAATTCTCATGTTGTTTCTCCTTCTTTGCATTATTTACTTGTTCATACATTTGCATTCGTCATCATTCATCGAATCTTTATTTAACATCATTCTAAACTCACTCCATTCTTATCCATGTTCTTCGTATTCTGGTGTTGCCACCATTTTGTTTCTTTCCTCTTAAATCTTTTATCTCACAAATTTGCTTTTGCCTTGTCCTACGTTCCACCTGAATGAATTTCGAGGACGAAATTCTTTTTGTAAGGTGGGTACGATTGTAACCCCCGTTCCCGCAAATACATATTCCTGGGTATTTTCTATATTTTAATTATTTATAAATTTATTTTGTTTTAAATTCATTTTCGATCTTCTATCAAAGTCTTTCTAATCTACAATTGTATTTGTTTCAAATGATGATATATTTTAACTTTATTTTCTATTCTAAATTGATCCACTATTTATATTTTAGCCCAAATCAAATATATTATTAATATTTGGATTTTTAATAAATTTGTTAAACTCAAATTCTATTTTGATATATATATATTTATGGGGAAAAGGGGTATGAGCAACTTGCTCATTTAGTAAATAAGCAACTGATGATGTGGCATACATGTGATTGGACAATCTTTAAAATGGTTAGTTGTCCAATGTATCACATGCATGCCACATAATCAATTGCTCATTTACTAAATGAGCAAGTTGCTCATATCCCTTTTACCATATAACTGTTGCTATTTATTAATTTGTGAAACACTATAGATCTTAATCTATATTTTATTATTATTGGAGTATGAATTTTATGTATACTATCTGATTTAATTAATTAATATGTACGACTATATTGCTATTTATTATATTTTTACCAAATCTTATTATTATTATTCTTTCTTTAATTGTTTACTAATTTGTGAAGGTCCATAGATCTTAATCCATCTATTATTATTATTTATTATTTTAAAGTCCAAACAAAGTATATTATTAATATATAATTATTCTAATTATTTGTGAAAAGTTAAATCTTAATCCAATTGTATCCTTTCAATTAATTTTATTTTTGTTGAACCATGAAATTCTTGTACAACCTATTTAATTTTTGTATGTTGACTACTCTAATTTATCTAGTATATATGTCTACTTATTTTCCTTGTGATTCTAAAACCCAAACACGTTAACCATATAGCCCTTTTCTTATTGGATCCTAAACCCATATCCAATAACCTATCTCCTTATTAGACCCGTACCCGCTACTCATTAACCCACCCTAACCCTATTTATACTATTCAACCCCCTTTAACCTTATCCCTGTACATCCCCTACCCCTGCAGCCGCGAACCCTGATCCCTGTTCATCTTCAACCTCCCGAGCGCACCCCTTCCTCTTCTCCTTCCGTCTTCTTCTTGCTGTGTGGCGTCGGAACGCTCACCCCCTACCCCGCATCTTCTTCTTCCTCCTTCCTCTGTGTTTCTTTCTAAAACCCATCCTCTAGCTCACCTTCATCATCTGCCATCACCTCCAGCCTCGTCACCACCCTCACCACAGTCAGCCACCGCATCCCGCATCCTCGTCGTCTTCAACCCATCGACCTTTGCACGCGTCTCCATCCAATCGAACTTCGACTGCACCATCCCTCCTCGACGTCCGCCCTCGCCTCCACCCTCATCCCGCTGCAGTCCCTCGTTGCCACAACCGCTCGAACCACCTTCGAGCTCGCCCCACCGGAGCACCACCGCAGTCTCGCTGAGCACCCCGCAACGCCATTGTCGTCGTTCTTGCCATTGCAGCCCCTCGTCGCTGATCACCCAGTCGACCCTCACTGTTCAGCAGTGCCATCCCTGTAGTCACCCCCACCGATCGCAACCGCCGACAGCCGCCAGTGTCGCCGTTGTTGTTCTTGCGCAGTTGTCGTTAGGAAGCTTGTTGTTTGCTGTTCTGCCATTCTTGCTGTATGCTGTTGGGAAGCTTGTCGTTCGCTGTTCTGCCATTCCGCTGTTTGTTGTTTGTTGTTCCGTGCCTCACACATGCTCCGCCCGCACATGAATTGTCATTGTTGGGATCCTAATCCTGTTATTCTTATATTCGGATTAATTATAAAGGCAGGTCCTCTTGAACCAATTTATTATTCTGTTCAAGAATTCATTTGATCTCCCGCAAAGTAGTTTACATTCCACTTATCTTATATATTGTTCACATTCCGCTTATCTTATATATTTGCTTAATATTTGTTCAAGAGATTATCACGGATTCATCGACGAAACCAAGTGATAATTATCTTTTCGTGGTAATATCTTTGACTCAAATGCATGCTTTATTGTACATTGCATATGCATGTAATACATGAAAACAATTAGATCTACGCTATAGAATTGATTGATGATCAAGATGTTCCCGATTGAAATTTTTTTTTCGTGAATTAATTGCCATAATTATGAAATGCCTCGTTAATGTTGAAATTTCATGCTGATAATTAAATACATCTTTTGTTATTTAATTGCCATGAAATTGCATGTTACATGTTTAAATTATTGATGACTCATATCTATCTATTTGCTGGCCTGCTGTTTGCTCTGTGTTAATTTGAGTTTTCAACCTAGTTCCTATCGTAATTTGATAAAACTTTGTAAACATCATTTGTAGCTTTTTGAATCTATTTTTCATAACTTTTTACAGAACTAGATTCCGATTTACGAACTGAAAGATATCATATTTTTAGTACTGCTGTGTTTTCAATTTCCATATTTCTGTCCAGAGATATATCAACTTGATTTGCTATTGAAATAAAATTTCTAACAACATAATTAGAACTTGAAATATTATATTTTGATAGTAGACATGACTGGGAATCACCCTATTATTTTCGTAAGATTATTTGATAATTTTCCAGACCCTATATAAATGTGAAAACTTGACTCTAGGTTGCTGTTAGAACACTAGTTCAGTAAAGAACCTGATTTTTGACCTAGTTGTAGATAATATCAATTAGAACTCATTAAGTAAGAATTATAGCCCTGTGTTTGAAATACAGATCATCTGACGGTTTTGCAATCCGACCAATAGATTGCAAGATATCTATATTTTCGTACAGTGACGTCTAAATATCAGAATGCAGTTTAAAAATGCATTACCCTGTCTAATTAATAAAAACAGAAGGTTTATTTTAAGAAATAAAATCTAAGATTAATTGTGTTGTTATTAAACATTGTTAGGAATTGAATTATGATTTTTATGAGATTTTCAAATAACTTTACAATATATTTTTATATTCAAGAATTTTGACTCTTAAATGTTGCCCGTACATGTAATCAGTAAAAAAAGAACTTATAGACCTAGTTTCTGTATTTATTATATGTAGTATAAATTTCTACTGGAACCGGCAGAGAGTCTAGTTCCTAGAATTTCTGACGGACCCAGTTTTGTTTTTCTGTAGCAACAGGAATCTCTATTTTTGTATAGCAACGTTTTGCCGTCCAGAATGTGTACTTGTATTGATTTAGTGTAAACACTTTTGCCTTGCATGTAATGAGTAGAATTAGTCACACCTTGCATTACACAACCTTGACATCTTGTATGCTCACATTAGGATGAAATAAAATATTAATAAACTGGGGTATTAAGGGTTGACTCGGTAGTAAACAATCGGAGACTGTACACGGTAGGGATCTCTTACTGTTTATTAATTGTTAGTTCCTGTTAATTCATATTTATTGATTGTTAATTCCTGTTTATTATGCCGAGTACATGATCTGTAGAGTTCACCATCACAGTCTAAAACGATCACTGTTTGCATGCACCGAACCAGTGGTATGGAACACAGTATTACGTGCATTAGATAGGTTAATAAAATAAATAATACCCCTAGATTGACATTGCATGCTTGATCCCGTATATTGTCATCAATATTGATCATGAATTGAAATTATTGATTATTGCATAATTAAATATAGACCTTTGACATTATCATCAACCGTTGTTTTTGTTCCTTGACTTTGATCTAATCCTTTATTCTTGATATACCATGCTTTTATTATTCCCTGTTTTCCACTACTTGTTGTCTGTGACTTACTCTAACGGACATTATTTTTATATTTTTAGATCATGAGTTTGCAGGTACACAAGGAATAGTACCCGAAGGACTTGGTGAGCAACGATTCTAAAGAATAGAGCTCAAATGAATATACTGCTTGATTTATCTATTTATGCTATTTTTCTTTGAACATTATTATTATCATTGTTTTTGGGCTTTTATGACCCGAAAGTTGTTTTCCAATATGTTGGATATTATTTTTTGGATTATTTCATTGGTTATTGAAGTTATTCTTCATTTATGTGATTATTTGCTCTTGCGTGGTTGTAATTATTATTCATATTGTTGAGTTAGACTGATACAACTTATGGATGGTGTTTACATCATTCGCTGGACCTTTGTTACTCGCTCGTATTTCCGTATTTCGGGAAGCGGGCATGACATATTTTTAAAACTAAATTAAGAAAGTAAGAACTTTTCTCGATAACACAGTTAAAAATAAATATAAGAAATCAATAATCATAAAATCAATATTTTAAAGGCAAGAAAATGAAGATCCTAACATCAAACTTTTAGACCAAACATATTACATTTATATTTATAGTTATCTGAATTAAGATGAGAAATTCATATATTTCATGTGTCGATATCAAAAAAAATAAATGTGTAGCATTGAGTATTTGATGAGAACATCCGTTCAATTTTGTTTTATTTTGAGATTTAGCCATATGCAGTAGTTTTGCAATTTGCACCTTTTGTTTTCTGTATTAGAATATTTTAGAGATTTGCATTAAGATTTTGTTTTGAGCCTATATATAGGCTTTGAGAATAATGAGAAGGTATGCTATTACTGATTAAAATATATATTGTGTCTTTGAGTTATTGCTCTGCATTTTTTTCTTGTGTGTGTGATACCATAAACAATTATTATGGTTTGTGAGAAATCTTAAGAAAATATTAGGGTTTGTAAGAAGCTGTAACTACACCAAAATCTCCAAATTCATTATACAAAATTCCTAACCCTAACTCCTTCACAGTCGCCATCTTTATCATACACCTGTCGACTCCATCACCGTCGTCAAAACCCCCCCACACCACCTTAGACCATCGCCGTCAACAACCCCCACCCCTCTCGCCGTCGTCGAATACCCCCCTCCGACCTCCTTGTAACGCCCCCGACTACCACCTTCCTCCCACCACCGCGACCACCTCCAAACCACCCTCATCGCAGCCTCTCCCTCATCACCCGACAATCCTATTGGATTTATGTCTTGCATACGATATAGGAAAATAAGACAATATGACGATGGAGAGACAAAGGCGATTGAAACGGAGTGGAGACAAGAAACAGTCAGCAGCAGTTATAGCAGAAGTTGCGGTCGACCGTCCCTAATTAGCGGTCAGCCGTCCCATGCAAGAAGTTTTCCAAAGGGGAGGACAATCGACTGCCTTGTTGGTGCAGTCGACCGACAGCGGCGCTGATGGATTTCGGGCTTGAGTCTGGGTGATTCGTGAAAAGCCCAACTTGCTCTTCAAGTTGGATCGTGTGGCTGCTATCGTAGGGTTATCCCTTATGTACTATCCAATGACAATTGTAACAAGATATTAACTTAGGGTTTGTCTCTAGATCTATATATAAACAATTGTAACGGCTCATAGATCCAAGATGATTCTATCGAGTGCCGAATAGAAGAAGAGAGTACTTCATCTGAGAGGGTGGGAGAGTTTCTCCATTGTAAGTAGCATCAAGTTCCATTAGGCTTGAGAGAGGATCGTGGTGAGATTTATAATATTCTTGTATCTTCTCTAGTTGAATAATATCTCGGTTCTTCCTCCCCGGATTAAGGCGAAAGCCCCAACCGGGACAATTCTTGTGTGCTTTGCGTGTTTGGTGTGATCTAGTGTTGCTTGGTGGTTTGTGTTGATTGTGTCAAAGACTCAACAAGATCCTCATAATTTCCTAACAAGTGATATCAGAGCAATCAGGTTCGTGGGTTTGTTCGAATTCCTTGGAGATGGCAGATCAAAAGACGAAGATCGAGCGGTTTGACGATAAGATCAACTTCAATCTATGGAAGGTGGACATGTATGATGTTTTGGTTCAAAAGAACTTGCACCTTGCTCTAGAAGAGAAGAAGCCAACCGACATGCAGTAGGAGAAGTGGGATGAGATTTGTTTGAAGACCTTGAGTTTAATTCGGTTGCAATTGGCGGACGAAGTCAAGTGTAATATTCTTGAGGAGAAAAATGCGGCGAATCTATGGGCGAGATTCAAAACTGACTACTCGGAATCGTCGTTGCTAGATCGGATGTATTGGAAAAGGAAGCTGTTTAGGTTCTCAATGAAGGAAGGTACCCATCTTCAAGATCATATTGTGGAGTTCAATAAAGTCATATCTGAACTGAAGGCGATTAAGGCGGATGATCTCAGCGAAGAGGATAAAGCTTTCAACTTGATTTATTCACTGCCAACTTCTTATGATCACTTGATAACTACCATGTTACATGGAAAATCGGCCAAGGAGACACTTACTGTAGCCGGGGTAATTAAGAGTCTGAAGGAAGATGAACTAAGAAAGGAGACTCATAAAGGAGGGTCTATTTCTTTAGGGTGTTTTGCGGTGGATGGTGATACTTCAATTGGAAGGGATGCGGCACACAAAGGTAAGATTCGTTGCCATTACTGTAAAGGAGTTGGGCATTACAAGAGAGACTGTCACAAGTGGTTGAGTCAGAATAGTGCTACTAAAGAAGGAGAACAAGCCCATATAGTCAGCGCAACTGAGTCAAGTAATAATGTTGATTGTTGTCTTCTTGTTTCAAGTTCTTCAGATGTGGATTCAAGATGATATCTTGATTCGGGAAGTTCTTCTCATATTTGCTCCGAGAGGGAGATGTTTTCTATTTACAAGTCATCAACAAGCCGTAGTGTAAGAACGGAAACTGGTGAGATTTGTAAAGTGGTGGGTGAGGGAACAGTTGAATTAGAGACGCCAGATGGTAAAGAGTTCACACTAGAAGAGGTCATGCATATTCCTTCGATACAGAAGAATCTTATATCTTTTGGTACTCTTAATGCTCGTGGCTGCAGGTACACAGCTCGATGTGGAGTTTTGATAGTTTGGGATAGACGTCGTAAGGGAATGAAGGGTAAGAGGGAGATTGGGCAGGGTCAGCACAACCTCTACCAGCTTTGTGGGAGTAGAAAAACTCGGCCGAGTGTATAAAAGCCCATTATTCCTAAAGCATTATCTAGTAAGCCGTCACTAGAATTACCGACGCGAGATTGCAACGTTTGAATACCGTTGGAAGGTAGAGAAAGCCTTGGTGTAGGTGGAGTTCGTGTGGAGGGCAGCACCTCCATGATTACATCTACAGGGATGTGCCCTTGAAGAGGGCATACAACTGGAGAAAAACAGGTGGAGGTTTATTCAACTAGCAGGAGAAGCCATAGAAACATGTTGTTTACAAAGTGGAGAAGAAAGGTCTAGAAGAGTTTTAAATCACACAGGTATGGATTCATGTGTATGCAATCCAAGGTGGATATTGTTGGTTTTATGTCTTGCATACGATATTGGAAAAGAAGACGATAAGACAATGGAGAGACAAAGGAGATTGGAAACGGAGTGGAGACAAGAAACAGTCAGCAACAGGTACAGTAGAAGTTGCGGTCGACCGTCCCTAATGAGCAGTCAACCGTCCCAGGCAAGAAGTCTTCAGAGGGGAGGACAGTCGACCGCCTTATTGGTGCGGTCGACCGACAGCGGCGCTGATGGGTTTCGGGCTTGAGTCTGGGTGATTCGTGAAAAGCCCAACTTGTTCTTCAAGTTGGATCGTGTAGCAGCTATCGTAGAGTTATCTCTTATGTACTATCCAATGGCTATTGTAACAAGATATTAACTTAGAATTTGTCTCTAGATCTATATATAAACAATTGTAATGGCTCATAGATCCAAGATGATTCTATTGAGTGCCGAATAGAAGAAGAGAGTACTTCATCTGAGAGGGTGAGAGAGTTTCTCCATTGTAAGCAGCATCAAGTTCCAATAGGCTTGAGAGAGGGTCGTGGTGAAAATTGTAATATTCTTATATCTTCTCTAGTTGAATAAAATCTCAGTTCTTTCTCCCCCGGATTAAGTTCCAATAGGCTTGAGAGAGGGTCGTGGTGACAATTCTTGTGAGCTTTGTGTGTGGTGCGATCTAGTCTTGCTTGGTGATTTGTGCTGATTGTGTCAAAAACTCAACAAGATCCTCATAATTTCCTAACAAATCCCATCAGCCCTCCTCCTTCATCGAAACCTTCTCCTCTCCAAATCCTTCAACTTCAAAACCCTAATCCCCCCAAATCCCCATCAGATCTGACCTAACAAGATATTTCCCTTGACTGAGATCTTGGTGTGGGGTATCGCAGTTGAGATTTGATCATTGTTGTGATCGGGATCAACTCAGATTGATTTTTTTATTGCGATTTTTGATTGGGTGTTAGTTGCTGTTGGTGTTAAGTAAGATTCAGATCCAGCCGCTTCTTCCTCTCTATCTGTGGCAGCAACACATTCATCGAACTCTGGGTAACTTCTTTCCACTTCTCCATTATTTGTGTTACTACCTATCGTTTCTATAATATTATTTGAATTATCTGTCGTTCACAAATATTGAGAGCGTGCTTCTACTTGCCAATTAGCATACGAATCATTATTACATATCTTACATGCTAAGAACAATTAGGTATAATTATTGATTATTAGGCGTAAATTTTTAATTGAGCTTGTTAATCTATTTCAATTCATGAAAATCTATCAAACCAATTAGTAGTTTTAATTTCTAACTTAACGGCATTATATGTTGGTAAACTTAATTCTTTAATATTCTTGAAAATTCTCTACTTAGAGTTAAGTTTACATCAGTATGCCTACTAAATAATAAATAATCACTATTTTTATGGTTTTTACGAGGGATGCTAGGTTACCGGTTGTGACGAGTGCAGATTTTATTGCAGTATGACTCCAACTGGGGTGAACGGATTTAAGGAGAGCTACGATGCCTGAAACATGAGGACAGGACATGGAGGTTCCTGATTCAATTTTGAACTAGATTGGAGGCATATCCGTTGAGAGAGAGGAATCTGGGGACCACGCAGCTAAGATGGTCACTCCTGGGGCAGCAATGTCAGGCTGCAACGACACTTATATACTATTATGAATTATTATAAATTATTCAATCGTAAAAAATAGTAGATCTTCTGTAATGCATGGGATTACAATTTATTCTTTATAATAAAAATAGAAAAGGAAAATTTTTAAATAGACAAATTAAAACTACTACCCAAAGTTTCAAACCAGTGAACTGGTTCTTTTGAAGTATTTTGGAAAGGTAATAGTGTTATGGAGTGTGATGATTCATAATAATTGCAGGGTTACAGGAGTATAGCATATATACACATCTTATTTATCCTATAGTTTCAGCATTCTTCTATGCTCAATGTTAAGCATGTAAATAATCATATTACAAGCATTTAACATGAGAATTGAAGATCCTAAACAAGAGAAAACAAAATACTAAAAAATTTTCAATTAGGAACACGGGAAACATTTTTTCAGTGAGAAATAATCTGAGCATGGGAAGTACCTTCAAAACATAAGGAGACAAAGAACTTGGTCCTCTTGACGAAAAGTATGCTACTTCAGGAGAAAGCACATTTCCAACAACTGTACTTGTTCGACTAAATTTAACAACTGGGTTTCTGTAAAATGACTAATTCCATTAATAAGTAGATAAAATTTCTATTACGTTAACATGAAAATCATTCAAGAGGTTGTACCTCGCACTTTGTATGTAATGTAGAATAGATGTTCCAGTTTCAAAATCGAGCTGGATGAATGGGAAATCAAATACGGGGGCAATATCCTTTGTCAAGAACTGAGCAAAGATGACACCTGCACCAAGAGCTCTACTTACAGTTCTTGCAGCTACAAAAGGTGATCTCTGACCTCGGGTTTGAAAACAGAGCATCACATTTCCTCTTGCTAAAGTAAAGTTTAGAGAACCCACATCACAACTTCTGTGAAGAGCCAACTTTCAGCCTTTTTTAATGGAATATGAAACTGTTTTGAGTTAAAAGAGTAGGGAAGTCTAGTTGTACCTAGTCTCATCATCCTCTGCATTGTTAGAAGCAATATCTTCAGCAAACACTATTTTTTGGAATTTGCCTACATTTTTCCCGACATAAAGTGATTGGCCCTGAAAGTAAACTGATTATCTGTATATACGCAGCTGAATTGTATATGTAATGTGAGAATGTACAACAACTTGGCACTTTCCTCCATCAACTGATGTCTGTGCTAAGTAATGAACTTTTCACTTAGTTTTAAGTATGGAGTATGAGCATATACGCTACACAAGTTAAACTAGCTGAATCTAGTACATAGATACAGTTGATATCAAGACTGTAACCAATCATCTAATACATAATATACTTAAGCCAGTAAAAACTTCTGTATTTCAATATACCCCTGGAAAAATTAATATTTCAATATAACTCCCAATCAACATTAAGTTATATCAAATAAACTCCAAAAGTGTGCCTGTCTTTTTCATGGTTTATCTAAAATAAATTGAAATTTTATGAGGGTTATTAGGCAGAAATTTTATGAGGTGAAACAAAAAAACCATGTATAGTGCACAAAGATACTAAAAAAAGCAAGGATAATAAATAAAGAAGAATTCATGTCTACAAAAATAGAATGAGATGAGAAAATACCAAGAAGGTCCAATTGTTTCCAAGAGTAACTCCTGATGTGAAAGTCTGATCAATACTACTGGCAGCAACTGATACAATCCAAGGAGCAGCATTTATTACTGTTTGCGAGTAGGGCCCAGAATTCCCAGCGGAACAAACGACAGTAACTCCTCTAGCTACTGCATGAAAAGAGCCAATAGCTAATGCATCGTCGACATAGGTATCAAGGGGAGGCGGCGATCCTAAACAAACCAAAAGCACATCCACCCCATCGTTTATTGCATCATCAAAAGCAGCAAGAATATCAGCAGAGCTACAACCACCAGTAGCCCAACAGACTTTGTAAGCAGCCAGCCAAGCACTAGAAGCGCCACCTCTTGCTACTCCACGTGCAAGACCAATGAAACTAGCATTGCCCACGAAAGCACCAGCAGCAGTGGAGGATGTGTGTGTGCCATGGCCGACAGGGTCCCGAGCAGATAAAAACTCGGTCATGACACTTGTGTTCAACTTTCCAAATTCGGATTCATATCCTTTCATGTACCAGCGAGCACCAATTATTTTTCTGCAGAATTAAAACCCCAATAAAATAAGATAGAATTTAAGTTTCACTATTATGGTATGTCAATGTATTTACCTAGCCAAATATTCATTTTAGCTCATATCCATTGCATAATTTTTTATTTGGTTCAGGTGCTAAGCATTTTATAATATGATTGAATCAGATTATAGAATTTTCAATCACAGCATCAGCAGAATAGGAACCTGGAAGCATTCAGGAAAAGTCCTTTTACTTTGATATCTTTTTGTCAAAGAAATGCATCCTTTATGGGTCACTTCGATGGGATGGAAGTTTATGTGAAATTCTTTTAGATCCAGGGTAGGAATGTAGAGGCGGCGATCCTTTATCAGATCATGTTATCACAATTTCATCCAACCCTCCCACCCATACACCCAGTCAGACGCAGCCACGCATGCACACACATACACATGGACACACATGCAATGCATGCGTTTATACAAAAATCATGTTAGTCATTGGAAACCTCATTTATTGTCTCAAGCCATAATACTTATTATCAATTTTCTTATTGTTTCAATGCATTCTAATTAACATCAACTTCTGATGTTGCTTAAAAATGCACATGCATTACATGGTAAGTAACATGTAAGAGTAGTATGGAGTTTAGATTGACATACGAATCATTTGCAAAGAAGGCATAGTAAAAATATAAAAAAAAAAGACCAAAATGTAAACTAGGCAGATAAATTGACTAATAAATTGACTAACCTATTACATTTGGAACTATGAAACTCCTCTCCTTCTTGGCAAATCCCTTTCCATCTTGTGGGAACTTCACCCATGCCACGATCACTGAAACTTTCCGACTCAGGCCATATTCCTAACACAAAACAACCGTGACAAATTCTTGATCACTCTTAGATTCACAAATAATCAACTTGAGCTCATAAAGAAGTAAGAAACATCTAAACAAACACACATACCAGTATCTACAACGCCAACAATTGACCCATCACCCCACTTACTCCTCGAAAGTAACCCATCCGAGGGCCGAGGATTAAGCTGCAGGAAATCCCAACTCCTAGTTGTATGCAGGCTAAGAATCCTGTTAGGAATCACTCTAACTATTCCAGGCAAATCTGAACTCCATTATTTCAAAAACAATTAATTTTCCGCGTAAATAACACCAAATTACTAGTCACTCAAAAAAAAAAAAAAAAAAAAAAAAAAAGAAAAAAAAAAAATTTGAGAACATTAAAACCAACACATACCAGCAATATGATTAGCCTGAGACTCAGTCAGCAAAGCTGCAAACCCCGAAAACCCATGATTGTAGCTGTACAAAATGGATGAGGAGGCAGCTTCTTTGCTACAACCACAGCCAAATTTGGTTAATCTGACCAAATCTAAAACCCTTTCTAAAAATTGGAATATATGGGTTGTTTCTAAAAGAGATAGCTAGAAATCAGACCTCCCGAGTGTGGCGGAAAGGATTCCATGATGGAGCTCCTGAGCAGACTGCATTTCCACCTGGGTCTTCTTCCCCATGTACATAATGTAGGCCTGCAAAATTGGCAATAAATTAATACTCCAGAGAAGAAGAGAAAATTAAAGAAATGGAGAGAGAGAGAGAGAGAGAGAGAGAGAGAGAGAGAGAGAGAGACTTTGTATGGAGAAGAAGAGAGGGCAGAGAGTGAGAAGTGCAGTAAAATGAGAGGGAGGAGGAGAAGAGCAGCCATGGATTTTGAAGCTGGAACTAGGGATAGGGGAAGAAGATGAGGAGGAGGAGGTGGGACTCGGGAGGAAGGGAGGCAGAAAGAAACAGAGATACAGGAGTGTAAAGTGGGACCCACTTTTTCGAGCTGCTTTTCTGATGAATATTGGGGGGTGTCGAGATAAGATGAGGTGGAGACTGGAATCAGGCTTGAATGAGTTCCATATAAGTACAAACAGTTCACAGTCAACAGTGAGTGGTGTTCACAGTGAATATTTTCCCAAATTGTCCCACTTTTTGAAAGTTTTTTTCAAACCGTCCCAATTTTTTTTTAAATTTCCAAACAATCTCATTCAGTCTTTCAAAGACCGAATTTAGTTAAAACTAACTCGGTCTTTCAATAACCGGTCTTTCAAAGACCGAGTGTTACTCTTGAATTTTTCGAAGTCTGGTCTTTCAAAGACCGAGTGTTACTCTTGGATTTTTCGAAGTCTAACACTTGGTCTTTGAAAGACCGAGTTAGTTTTAACTAAACTCGATCTCTTCAAAGACCAAGTGTGATTGGGGGGTTATTTCAGATCTGTTTCTTTCTTCTTCTTCTCTACTTTATTCTACGCAATATACTCTACCTCTCTGCCTCAACGAAACCCATCGTCGCCCTAGTTTTTATTTTGGACGATTTCCCTTCAAATTGATCAATTCACTCTCCAAAACCGAGTCATCTCTCATCGTCTTTTGATTTCTCTCATCTTTTTTTCCCAAATTTGAATCTTTCTTTAAACCCTAAAATCCTAAATCCCAATATCTTAGATTTCGTTTAATTTCGTTTTCGGTGGGGGAAGATCTTGGTTGAAGGATCTAGAAGTACTCTACATTGTCACTATCAAGCTTTGGAATCTCCAACTCGAACGGTATATTTATCAAGCTTTTGCTAAGCAAATTTTGTGTTAATTTTGAGTTATTGTGAAGGTGTTTGTTGATTTTGTGTTATTGTTGACAATGTAGAGTAGCAAATGTTGTTCATTTTAGTTTTAATTAGAAAATGAAAAAAAAAATAGAGTAGCAAATGGCAATTTTGTTGACGATGTTGGTCATATATATGACAATGTTGGTGATTTTCTTGACAATATAGATTAACCATTGTTGTTAATTTTAGTTTTAATTAGAGAATGAAAAAAACAAGTAGAGTAGAAAATGGCATTGTTATCTAGCAATTGTTGTTAATGTTGGTTTTGATATGTAGGTTATGTGTAGTTAATAACAATTTTGTTGAAGTTGTAGTAATTTCTATTTTATCGTAAATGGCACCCACAATGGGGAATATGGAGGAAGGAGAAAGTAGTAGACCTCCACATGGCGATGGAGCACGTACTCGCGGTGGACGTGGTCGTGCTCGTGCTCGTGCTCGTACCGAGGGTACTAATGTAAGTAATTAATTGTTGATTCTAATACAATTATATGAATTTTTGGTCTATTGATGTAAATGTTATTGTTATGTAGGTTCAAATCAATCCAAATGAGGCGGGCACTTCTTCTTCAGTTCCTTCATCATCGTATATCCCTTTTGGAGGCCCAGAACCCCTCGACCCTTCACTCCGCACTCTTCAACCGTTGCATCGATCGCAGAATGTGTGGAACGGTGAGTCTACGGAGTGCCGTTTTAGGGCTGGTCATCCACTACCTATGCACCCACGGATACACGAGATACTAAGAGACTGTGGGTTATATGGTATTGCTAGGATGAGCTCCATCAAGTGCGATCGACCTCTTCTGGAAGCACTTCTTGAAAGATGGAGGCCTAAGACACACTCCTTTCACCTGCCAGTTGGGGAGATGACAGTGACTTTGCAGGATGTCTCCATAATCACCGAGCTTCAAATCGATGGAGAGGCAGTCATAGGTACAATGGACTTCGACCCAGTTTATATAGTCGATGAGTACTTAAGTGTCGAAGTTGAAACCGGTGGGATTAGTGGTAAATTTATTCGGTTGAAGTGGTTGAAGGACACCTTTAGGAATAAATTGAATGTAGGTTCAACTGCGGCGGGGGAGGAGTGCTATTGCAAGGCCTACATCCTCACGCTATTTGGCACTGTATTGTTTCCAAATTCGTCAGGTAATGTCGTCTCGTTGATGTTCTTGCCACTAATTGCCGATCTAGATAACGTTAGCCGTTACATTTGGGATAGTGTCGTACTGTCATCACTGTACCAGAGTTTGTGTTTAGCCAGTATAGGTTCGGTGCAGATGAATGGGCCTATGATTTTACTTCAAATCTGGAGTTAGGTTCGCATTCACGCCGGTCGGCCCGTAGTACGGATCCAACCTCCGCACTGGATACATCTTCTCGATGACATGCACATGCTACCTCCTATCGGTGTTTATTGGACTGGCAAACTTACATGGACAGCCAACCCCAACAGGTGCTTAACGTACTACCGCGATGAGTTGGATAGGTTGGCAGTTGATTGTGTCATGTGACTTCCTTACACGGAGGAGCATGTACTTCGACTGCCGCCTAATTGCACGTACAGGTATGATTTGTGGCTGGTGAAAGCACCTTTAATTGACTTTGGGGTTGTTGAGTTCTACTACCCCGTTAGAGTGCTATGCCAGTTTGGTCTTCACCAAAGGATTCCGGTTGCCGAGCCATTTAATGCGGAGATGCACAATATTACTGGAATGGGTCGACAGCCCGGACACAATTGGGTCGTATGCTTTGGTACGTATGTTCAGCGATGGAATGTACACCGGTTCAACGAAATCATCGGTGACATTCCTCCGTTTGACCTCACGGTACATGCGGCGTACATGGCTGGTACGAGAGAGTGACTAGGCGATATATCTTTCCGACGTTGCAGACTCCTGCTGGAGTGATAGTCTCGATCCATCAACCAAGGACCGAACCAGTAGATCAACATTCCATAAAGTTGCCAATGTACCAACCTAAGAGATCCACTGTTCGCAAATTTGTAAGTTTTAAAATTTCGTTTTATTTTTTAAAGTTTTGTCAAAAATTTGTTTTTATATATGCATGTGTATATATAAGTACCATAATCTTTCAACTTTTCATGATTGTCAGTTGAGCCAGACTTGGGCCATAGCAAAGAAATGTGCTACTTTGTTGAATAGCAACATCACGGATCAGACGAAGGAAACCATACGGGAGATGATTACATGTTGTCGTGCACAAGTTGATCTTGTGTGCGAGGGAGCAACATTAGATGCAATACTAAGGACTCCCACACATCGAACCAGCGGCCGTTCTGGTCTCCGACGAAAGAAAGTTGTTCGAAGGCCCCCACCTCAACCTCAAAGCGAATCAGAAGACGAAGAACAAGCAGGGGGTGAGATTCAAGGGGAGGGAATACAACAACAAGTTGGGGGTGAGATTCAAGAAGAGGAGAATATCCCGATGTCCGGTGTCACACAGGCTACTCCACAACGTGGTAGAAGATAACGGAGACCCACTAACTTCTTCACACACAACCCTTGATTTTTGCGACCATGTGTGAATTCAGGTGCATTTAAGCATTAGTTTATTTTTGTTGATTTTTGTCACCGTAATTTATGAGTTAGTTGATTCATGTCTATAATGTAGGTTCGGTAAATGTTTAATGAACGGAACAAGCAGAGGGAAGTGCTTGAAGGAACCACATTTTTTGAGTTATCCCTTGAGTTAGCTTTTGAGTTATCTTGTCTATAATGCATGTTATCTTTTGAGTTAATTTGAGTTATATGTTAGCTTGATGTTAGTTTGATGTTGTAATATTTTAAGTTAGCTTGATGTTGTAATATTTTGAGTTAGCTTGATGTTGTAATATTTTTAGAGAGATGTTTGAGATTGTTGTTTGATGTTGTAATATAATGCATGTTTGATGTTTATGAGATGTTTGAGATGTTTATGAGATGTTTGAGCTTGTAGAGAAGTTGTTTGAACCGAATGTGGAGTGCATTGAACTTAAATGTGGAAATGAATGTGGAAGTGGATTGAAAATTTGTTTAAACTGTATGTGAGCTTGTTTGAAGCGAATATAAAGGGGAAATTTATGTTTTAAACTGAAATGGTGCAATTTAAGCCTAGACTCGGTTTTTGAAAAACCGAGTTTAGTATTAACATACTCGGTTTTTCAAAGACCGAGTCTTGTGCCTGTAAGTTTTTTTTCAATTAAACTCTGTCTAGTTATAGTTAGCTCGTTCTTTCGAAAACCGAGCTTTGAGTACACTCCTTTCCAGAAAGCAAGATGTTCTCTGGAAATGAGTGAACTCCACAGTCGGTTTTCGAAAGAACGATCTAATTATAACTAGACTCGGTCTTTGAGACCGAGTCTTCAATCTGATTGAAAAAAAACTTATAGGAGCAAGAGTCTAGTTATAATTGGATCGATCTTTGAAAACCGACTTTGGAGTTCACTCTTTTCCAGAGAACATCTTGCTTTCTGAAAAGGAGTGTACTCAAAGCTCGGTTTTTGAAAGAACGAGCTCACTATAACTAGACTCGGTCTTTCAAAGATTGAGTCTTGCTCCTATGAGTTTTTTTTCCATCAAATTGAAAGACCGAGTCTAGTTATAATCATCTCGTTCTTTCGAATACCGAGCTTTGAGTACACTCCTTTCCAAGAAAAAAGATGTTCTCTGGAAAATAGTGAACTCCACAGTCGGTTTTCGAAAGAACGTTCTCATTATAACTAGACTCGATCTTTCAAAGACTGAGTCTTGCGTCTGTAAGTTCTTTTTATCAATCAACTTCAAGACTCAGTCTTTCAGCTTCAAGACTCGATCTACTTATAATGAGAACGTTCTTTGAAAGACCGAGTCTTATGCCTGTACATTTTTTTCCCAATTAGCTTCAAGGCTGATTGATTCCAATTGCTCTAAATTTGAACCTTATTGATTCCAAAATACTTAAAGGCTGATATTTGAATAAAAAAACAATTAAAACTCATACAATCATTCATTTTCCACAATTACACATCCAAACTAAGTACATAGTTCAAATTAAATATTACAAACACATTGTAAAGCACATAATCAAATTAAATGTTTTGAGCTCCTCTATTAGTACATCGACGCTTGTTGTGTCCTTCCAAAACCACAACTTGGACATTTCATCCCCAAACCCCTGCTAGACCTATCTCTCACATCCATGTTGTTGCGTATTCTCGTGGATTTAGGCCGACCATTCCTTGAACGTCGCAAACTAGCATCAGGTACGAGTCGTGGTCCGTCAATAGTAGGCCAATATGCTTGATCTAGAATAGGATTAAATACGGGAGCCCATGTTTGTGCTAATGACGTGATAAGGTAAAATTTATCAACAAAAGACTTGTGATCGATTGCACGATATGCACAAGCTGCCAACATATGAGAACATGGAATATGATATAGATGAAATTTCATACATGTGCATGTATTCGTACCCAAGTTCACAGTGTGCAAGTTCCCAACCTTCCTTTCTCCATTTACCATGTGTATACCCGTTCTCACGGAAAAAACTCCAGGTTGATGATGAAACATTGTAACCTCATGTCGGTTTGCTCTCTCACGGTGACTATCGATCAATTCATGTACACTTCTAGCAAAAATTGCCCCTTCAGATAAAAGTTTACTAGCTTCCTGTCGACGAGTAGTAAAATAAGAGTTGAGACGATAGAAGATCGTCTCAACAATCGCAGTTACTGGTAAACTACGGACACCTTTCAAGACTGAATTGAAGACTTCTATCAGGTTCGTAGTTATTATGCCGTATCTTCGACCTTCATCTGCATAAAGTGCCCATTTCTCAACCAGCTTCTCTTTCAACCAATTAGCCGCCTCGACATTGACGGTTTCAAGTTCAGCGAGTTTGGCCATGAACTTTTTGGGTTGTGATACGCTATAATTTTGACCTTTTTCCGCAATGCCTTGTTACCAAATTTACTAAAGAAATTTGTAGCAAAATGACACATACAATAACGATGGTATGCATTAGGTTCGTTCCAAGCTCCATTTTGCAAATCCATAGCAGACAATATACCAGCATGACGATCCGAGATAACACACAACTCAGTGCGATCGGTGACATAATACCGAATGCAACTCATGAACTATGTCCACATATTTATACTCTCTCCATCAACCAATGCAAATGCAAATGAAAATAAGCAATCATTCGCATCTGGGAAAACAGCAATTAGCAAACAACCCTTATACTTACCGTACAAGTGAGTTCTGTCGACACTAATAACAGGTCTGCAAGACTTGAAACCTTCAATCGAAGAACCAAATGCCCAAAATACTCCCTTGAATGTTTCCTTGCTTGAATGTTTTCCGTCGACACTAATAACAGGTCTGCAAGACTTGAAACCTTCAGTCGAAGAACCAAATGCCCAAAATACTCCCAAAATAATCCCAAATTTGGAAGGGAACACTGCTCAAGAAAGAAATCCGCTAAGGGAGGACCAACGCAAAGCCCAAAATGGCAGTCAACGTTGGGAGTTGGTGGGGAAGCGGCCAAAGAGGAGCAGACAGAGCAAAAGGGCAAAAGTGCCTCAAAAAAAGACATACAAGGCAGCCTAGACCTACGCAACCACCCCCAAAAGAGGCGAGAGTGGGTACCGTTGGGTCGGGAATCGAAAAAAGAAGCTTCCCCTTTAGGGAAGGAGGCGAGCAGCAGATGTACCCTCGACAGAGCCCCTGCCCAAAAGGAGAGAGACTCGGTAGGTGAGGCAGCAGATCTGAAAAAAGGGAGAGAGCAGAGGGGAAAGAGAGTAGATGTTGGCAACGAAGAAGAGGAGAACTCAAAGAGAGCAGGTGAACTTCAAAGAGAGCAGGTGAACTTAAAGAGAGAAAATGTACAGCTGGTGCCGCCCTCGGAAGTGTCGCGCCCCTCTCATGAGGGGACACGTGGAGAAGGCGACAAGAACGAAGAGACGTTCTCCAAACGTGTCCCTCATTTAACAGCGGTGGCTTCTTATCTCGAGAAGAAGCATATGCTCACTCGCGAAGGAGAACATCTGCTATCCGTCTCCAACGGTGAGTATAGGAAGGAGGGCGCATCGATCGGTGAGAAGGGAGGTGTGCTGCTCTGCAGAACAACACAGGAGATAAGGGGTGCCAACGGTGCTGTTGGGGAATTAGAGGGGGGTATTTATAAGGATGTTTGTGGGCCCAAAAAGGGGTCCAAATACAATATGTTACAGCTATCGACGTGCAGTGGGCCCATCGAGGGGTCCACTACGGGCAGCCACGATACTCTGGTTAGACAATCTCTGATCTGTGGACTCAATAAGGAGTCCAAGAAGAGAGCACCTATGGAACTGGATATTTAGTAGGTAGATAGTGATGAGGAGTTAGAAGGGCGCTTAAATCTGGACGAAGAATTCTCATTTACAGATGAGGAGTCAGAAGTTCTAGAATTTATTGCTGACACACGGAGAGAGATCTCTCCAGAGATGGTCTTATCCACCCTTCCACTATCAGCACCAGGTTTTAGCACTGGCGCATCTAGCAGGGCAGCTGGGTTCAGGGTTCAGTGATCACCTAAGAGGGCTCATGTGGAGTCCCTGGATGACTATCTGGAGGTAGCTGCGGCAGCCAAAGCTACAAAATTTGATGACGAAGGTACGAAAAGTTTTTTAGTGTCTATTTTAAATTTCATGTCAAATTCAGATGTTTTTATTCTAGCTCAAACTTGTGGCTTAGAAGTTTGTGACAGAGAGCGCAATGCTCTTCTGCTCAACAAAATTAAGGGGTTGGGAAACGGAACGGGCTATGACGAACCCTCAGAAAGACACGCGATCTTGCTCTGGGTTGACGGTGGTCGGGGAGGAAGTCCCCCAACCCACACCCATGATCACCCTTAACTCACTCCACCAATGAATACACTTTTCTGGAATGTTCGGGGAATTAGGGGGTAGGGGAAAGAGAGATATGGTTAGGGACGTTGTTATGACCTCCAAAGCGGAAGTGGTAGGGCTACAGGAGACAAAACTCGCAAACGGGCTTGAACTTAAAAGAGTAGGGGGCACCAGAATCAAGGAATGGGTACTACGACTGTCCGCAGGAGCTTCGGGGGGGATTGCTATCAGATTCAGTCTGGATACCTTTGACTACTTCGAGGAGTACAACGAGTGTTTTCCCTGTCTATCTGATTAAAGAGACGATCTGATAACTGGGTGCAAACGATCACTGTAGTCTATGGGCCAAATGTAGCGGCAGATCGCGCCGCCTTTTGGCAAGAGCTTTTCGATATTCGCCAAAGGTGGTCGGGAGCTTGGATTGTCGGGGGAGACTTCAACATCACCAGACTTGCTTTTGAGCACAAAGGAAGAGGCTCCAGCGACAGACACAGGAAAGAGTTCAATAGGGTAATCACGGAACTAGAGCTAAT
The DNA here is from genome assembly GCA_017893485.1 of Hemerocallis citrina. Classification (NCBI taxonomy): domain Eukaryota; kingdom Viridiplantae; phylum Streptophyta; class Magnoliopsida; order Asparagales; family Asphodelaceae; genus Hemerocallis; species Hemerocallis citrina. The sequence goes on from CM030358.1 coordinate 284,758,193, forward strand.
CGATATCCCTATCAATGACAGATTATTCACATGGTCAAACATGCAAGCAACCCCGATTATGGCTAAATTGGACAGGATTCTGGTATCAATAGATCGGGAGGCCAAATTCCTGTTAGCAAGCGCTAAATCTATCCCTAGACCCACGTCAGACCATACCCCGGTCCTACTTGATGCCGGGATGCAGGGAAATCAAAGACAAAGGAAGTTCAGATTTAAGAAGGCCTAGCTGGAAATCCAAGGATTTCACCACATGGTAATGGAAAACTGGGTGCTCCCAACCACTGGGACGGATGCAGCATCCTGATGGTGTGAAAAAGTCCGTAGATTGAGAAAGCGGCTGCGTAGATGGAACAGATCTAGATTTTCGACTATCTGGTTTGCAAAAAACTCCTTCTTGGAAGGTATTGATGAGTTAGAGAGATTAGAAGAGACGAGAGTCCTGTCACAAGAGGAAAGAAATAGGCTGCTAGAGATATTAGAAGAGACGAGAGTCCTGTCACAAAACATTGCTAACCTTTATAAGTTGAAGGAGATCAAATGGCATCAAAGGTCGAGGATTTCGTGGCTCAAAGAGGGAGACGCGAATACGGCCTGCTTCCACCGAGTGGCAAGCGCAAGACGTAGGTCCAATCTTGTCTTGTCTCTACAAACAGACTCGGGAACATCGCAAGACAAAAATGTGATTGCCATGACCTTTCAAGACTACTACAAAGGAATCTTTGGGAAGAAGAACGGCTTCAGGATCCCGATTAGGGAAGACTCCTGGCAGGCTGGGCGGAACGAATCAGCGCAAACTTTCTCCAACTTGGAAGCACCTTTCTCGGAAACGGAAGTGGAAAAGGCCATCAAGCAAATGGGAGCAGATAAATCACCTGGGCTGAACGGATTCCCAATGTTGTTCTTCAAGGTATTCTGGGAGGAAATAAAAGGGGACTTTATGGCGTTGCTGGATGATTTCTTCCACCACAATCTCAGATTGGGCATGTTCAACTTTGCGGAGGTAGTTCTGATACCTAAAAGGGCGGAATCGTTGAGGGTAGGGGATTTTAGACCAATTAGCCTCATAAACTGCTCGGCTAAGATCATCACCAAGGTCATGGCCATCCGGTTGGGTAGTATTATGGATTGTTTAATTAGCAAAGCACAGTTTGGCTTCATAAAGGGCAGTATATCCTGGATTGTGTGGCGACCGCTGAACAAGTCATCCACCACTGCTACATGGGCCAATCTAAGAACTTCCTCCTCAAACTGGACTTTGAGAAAGCATATGACTCAGTAGACTGGGAGTGTTTGCTGAAAGCTCTCAAAAGGAGGGGCTTCGGGGATAAATGGATCAGGTGGATTAAATAGTGTTTATACACCAGTAAAACAGCTATCTCGGTTAATGGTCGGCCGGGGCTATGACAGGGGGATCCGCTGTCACCTATGCTATTCACCATTGTAGCAGATGTACTGAGGAGCATGCTAGACAACTGTCAGAGAAAAGGCTAAATTACACCAGTGGCTAGCAGTCATGCTAATCAAGGGTGCACGATTCTTCAGTATGCTGATGACACCCTACTCTTTGGTAATGGGAATCGGTCAGAGACAGTCTTCTTTAAAGGGGTCCTCTACTGTTTTGAAGTATGGTCAGGTCTCAGGATTAACTTCCACAAGAGTGCGCTGATCCCAATTGCACTTTCCGATATAGAGGCACAGGACCACGCGACCATACTTAACTATATGATAGACGAGTTCCCAATCAAATATTTAGGGCTCCCACTTAGGCCAGGAAAACTAAATAAGACGGATTGGCTACCTATCATAGACAGGGTGGAGGATACATTGTCTGGGTGGAAAGGAAAATCGTTGTCCCTTGGTGGCAGAGTGATACTCATCAACTCAGTGTTGTCTAATATGCCCATTTACTATATGTCATTTTTTGAGCTTCCTAAATGGGTAATCCAAAGGATTGACTGAATCCGAAAACGATTCCTCTGGAAGGGAGCAGACTCGAATAGGGGAGGATACCACCTGATCAAATGGAGTATCGCATGCATGAAGAAGAAACACGAGGGGCTCGGCATCATCGACCTGAGAGATATGAATATTGCACTGCTGGGGAAATGGTGATGGAAGGTCTTTCACGACATCGGGGAAGGTTGGCAGGCCTTCATTCAGCCATATCTTCGGGGTAAAGGTACGAGAAGTTTAGGCTTCCGAGTAGGACCAAAAGTTTCTCGATTCTGGAAAGGAATTACCAAAGCAAGCAGGCCTTTCAACTCAGTAGTTACATCGACTATTGGTAATGGACGTTCCACCAGATTCTGGTGGGATAAATGGTGTGGTGCACATACCCTTAAGGAGACTTTTCCAGAGCTTTATGAGAAAACAAATCGCCCCAACATATCTGTGGCCGAGACTTGGAAAAGGGGCACTTGGAGACCGTCTTTCCGAGGAACTCTTACCCCAGAGTTACATCAGCAACTGCTTGAACTTCGAACGCACGTAACACGGTCCGGTGTGATGTGTGCTCAAGGCCCAGACCAGGTGCGCTGGGACCTTGAGACCAAGGGAGCTTTTACTGTGAGATCTCTGTATAACTGGATTCACTTTCGAGGATGCAGGCCTAGCTGGGCAAGGGTGTTATGGAAGGCGAAGACCCCCCTTAAAGTTAGAGTCTTTCTCTGGCTAGTGCTCAATAACGCAATCCTCACCAGAGAGAACCTGGCCAAAAGACAACCCTAGATAGCGACCAACTGTGGATTCTATAACACACACATGGAGACTCTGAACCACCTTTTCATTCACTGTCAAAGAAGTAAGGCAACTATGGTAGTGGTTTTAAAGGCCTTAGGGACAAGTGACTACCCCAGCGAATACGAGGATTTGTGGATTGACCCCAAATTTGCCTCAGTACGCTACGAAATGAAGGATGCTTGGTACATTGCTATTGCGGCAACTACTTGGGTGTTATGGCTAGACAGGAATAGTTTTTTATTTTCGTACTTCATGTAATAATATTTCTGGTAATCTTACTCATATCATACATCTGATTTCTTTTTGGGCCCCAGCTGCTGCCACAAGGGCAAGAGGGAGGATTGACAGAGTCTTCCAGGTGGAAGAATTTGATGATGAGGAGGTCGAGTTTGGACCGACTCTGGATTGAGGGTTAGGCGACCCTATTGCTCACATGATACATCGGGTTCCAGCTGGCAGCAACTAACACTTTGTTGCTTTTTGGTTCGAGCTACTGTACTTTTAGTTGTATTTTGTTTGGATGGTTAGATCCACTCCCCAGGGTTTTGTTGGGATGTTATGTTTTATTTTCTGCACTGTACTTTTGTATTTCCCCTGCTTTACTGGAGTTGTTTTATTAACTGCTTATTAATGAAACAGGGTGGCTTTATCCCACCTTTTACCTAAAAAAAAAAGACCATGAAGTTGACCACTCATCATCAGGTTCTCTCTTTTTTGAATTCGAACACAACCCTGCTACTGCATTCAATAGATATAGCTATAATAGGGTCTTCATTTATCCTTTTTTTCTCTCTATAATTTAATTCGAGTCCTTCAAAAAAAAAATTAATTTGAGAAAAATTCAGGAAATGTTATAGTGTTTGTATTTCTAATTAGAAATCTCCCTACTGTTATCTTGACACATAAAGCTGCACCTACAGTCCTACTCTAATAGCTTTATTTTTTAAATTCAGAAAATTTCATGATATTTACACTTTTAATCAAGAAAATTTGTCTTTAACGAAACAAAGATATATGTGCCAAGAAACACCAGTAGCAAATTTCTTAATTGAAAAATGCAAACATTAGAGTTTAACAGTAGAAAATTTCTACCACCAAACAATTTTTTGGATAATATATATAGGTGGAGGTCAAAATTATAGCTAGGTTGAGAACTTCGGTTAGAGTCTCGACTTCTACAAATTCAAAAAAAAAGTAGGGATTCTTTAATTAAAAATTATAAGGGAATTTCTTGATTATTCCCCTTTTAATTTAATAAAGCTAATAAATATGGGACTGTAGTTTTACATGAAGATGGTGGGTAAAACACGGAGGGATTCAATTGGCTTGCAGTTTCAACAGAAGTGGGTGAAATGGTTTATGTTATGGAAGTGGGCTTCCCTAAAGGCTAACAATAGGCTTCTTCTTCGAAGACCTCCGTCAACCCAGAGCTGGATCCCAGGTCTTTCTGATAACTAGCCTTAACCTGTTCAGTTTCCTAACCCCTAATTTTATTGAGCAGTAGAGCATTACGTTCTATATCACACACATCTAAGCCGCAGGTTTGAGCTAGGATAAAAACATCAGAATCTGACATAAAATTTAATACAGAAGCTAAAAAACTTCTCGTACCTCCGTCATCGAATTTTGTAGCTTTGGCCGCCGCAACCACCTCCAGATAGTCATCCAGGGGCTCCACATGAGCCCTCTTAGGCGACCGCTGTACCCTGAACCCAACTGCCCTGCTAGACGTTCCAGTACTATAGCCAGGCGCTGATTCTGGAAGGGTGGATGCGACCATCTCTGGTGAAATCTCTCTCTGTGTATTAGTAACAAACTCAAGATCCTCTAACTCCTCATCCGTAAATGAGAACTCTTTATCCAAATTTAAGCGCCCTTCCATGTCCTCATCACTATCTGCGTACTAGTAATTGCAACCTGAGCGCCTCCCCTCAAAGGTACCTACTGCTGTTGTTCATTGGACCCCTCTGTTGGCCCACTCCCCATGGAAGAAACAAGATCCACAAAAGCTGTATTGGACCCCTCTATAGGCCCAATCTTTCTCTGAGTTACAACACATATATTGGGCTCTACCCAAATCTTGGGCCCATTCTCATCGCAGAGGCCCATTCTCATCGCAGAGGCCCATATAAGAGTTGCCACCCTTATTAAAACCCCCACCCATCCGAATACTCTCTAATCTGTTTGTGTTCATGGGCTTGGGCCCATTTTGAAAATCATGCTCCTTGATTTCGCACTGCGCCTGTGGAGTAGCATAAGCTAACTCCTACTGACGGTGCAGTACCTCGACATCTCTGACCCCCACGACAGCTAGCACCATCTGATTGGCTTGCACAGTGGTCGTTGTCACGATAACAGAGATCGATGCGTTGATATCTGGTTTCGATGCCAAAGTCGCTTCACCTACCGTTGCTTCTTTGTCTTTTACGCCAATCTCATCTCTGAATTCGTCTTTCCTTTTCCCCTGTGAAGCAAGCCCTCTGCTTGTTTCTTTCTCTATTGGGACCTCTTCCCTTCCTACGAGCGGCTGTTTGCTTGTCTTCTTCCCCAAAATAGTCCCGGCCCTTTCATGCTCTTGTCCCAAAGAGCTGACTTTATCCTCTTTTGGTGCCCTATCATGCTTTGGGTCCAGGTCCCTTGTCAAAAGCGCTTCTTCGCTCATCGTTTTCCCCTTATAGATACTACCCTCTACCAACCCTTGCTCCAAAGCAAGCACCTTTTTTTCCTTTTGGAGGGGAACTTTGCATGCCAATACAAGGGGGTTTTTTGCCTTTTTAGAGCCTATATGCTCTGGAATCCCTCTTTGCTCCACCCTTCGCAGCTTCTCACCAACTATCAGAGGTTGATAGCCAGTTTGGGAAACCTGTTGTGACCCTTTGAGATTAACCCAATCTGGTAATAGATCTCATTCCACTCTCTTACTGTCATCCCGGCCGTTGGTTCCCTTGGTCAAGCTTCGTTCTCGACCAACGGAGTCCGGCCCTGAAACTTGGCAATCTGATCCCTCCACCAGGCTCCCGGTGACTCTCCATCCCTCTAGCCGCCTTGATCAGTTCTCGGTGAGCATGCTCCACTTCGTGGGTTCCATCTATGGTCAGTTCCCACTCCAGTGAGGCAACCTGTTTGTAGGAGCGACCATCTCGAAGAGAGGGGGGAGGTGTGGGGGATGTGATGGGTAGGAGCTCCGACTCCATCTTTGCGTGCTTGTTGAGCACGAACCGGATGAGGTAGGCCTCCTCAAATGAGAAAACTTTGGCAAAACGTGGCATTAGGGAGATATCCCCGCTCCTGATCAGTATCCTCGCCGATACGATCTCCGAGTGGCGAATTGTCTTTTCATCAATTTCCTCCACCGAACCAAAGTTGGAGACTATCTCTTGCAGGGCTTCCTTCTTCCAGAAATGTAAAGGTACATTATGTATCCATATCCAAAATTTGTCACCCTGTGACCGTTCTGCTCCAAAACTCGGCGACCAAGCTTTGAACTCCATCTTGAAGTGCCCAAAATCCACATTTGTCATTCCGGTGACCTCAACCATCTTTTCTGAAGAAGGGAACGATACCAAAAATTGGAGGTGACACATTTTCTTAACTACCCAATCTATGTGGGCCTTCATAGGCCACTTAGCGTTAAGTACTTGGAGGAAATGGGTTTCCGAAGGGCATCCCCACTTTACTCGTGCCACTGCACACCACTGGCGTAGCCATTTTACCTCGTTTTTGATAGTGGCGAGGCTGTTAGCAAGTCTGATCGTAGCTGAGTTGTCAGGTGATCTGCCCCTACACACCTGCCTCTCATCGTCGTTATTGGAGTTGATAACGTTCATGTAGGTGTAAGACATATGGCCCCACTTCATACATCTCAGGAACCGAACCTCTTTAGTGCAATCTTGCCGGACATGTCCCAAGTCTCCACAATTGAAGCACGGGACCGGTTTGCGCTTTCCTTTTCTTTGTTTTTTCTAGTTATCTTGAAAGGTTGGTGTTGGAGAGTTGGGTTTTCTTTTTTCTTTCCTGCTTACTTCTTGCTACCTTTCCGACGAATCCCTAATCGGAGTTTGTTCCTCACCCTCTCTAGACTCATCGTTTAGACCCCCGTGTTGGGCCCATACAACGATAGATTTGATAGGGTCGAGGACCACCTTCATTGGTGGTGATTGTTGGGGGTTGAGTGAAGAAAAAGCAGATGGAGGATTGAGGAGTTAATTATTGGGTTTCAATTTGGGTGAAGGACTGTGGAGGTGCGTGGGAGATATCGATTGTGGAGGGGTGTTTGGGAGATGTTGCTAGTGATGGTTTTGGCATCTATTCTGTTGATGGTGCTCTCTGTGATGGTTTGGATGATGGGTTTCACTCCGAAAAGGCCTTTCATTGGTAAAGTTTTTGAATGGGCGAAGCTCACGGCCATAGTGGTTGGGTCTGTGATTATACCTGTGTTGTATCGCTGGCCGGTATCGATGTTCATACATTGATCTGTGGGCGTGACGCTGGATCGTGGTGCACACCCACACCCACGATCAACCTAGACACGGTCCCCTAATGAATACACTATTCTGGAATGTTAGGGGGTTGGGGGATAGGGGGAAGAGAGATATGGTTAGGGACGTCATTATGAACTCCAAGGCGAAGGTGGTAGGGTTACAGGAGACCAAGCTCACGCACGAGTTTAAACACAAAACAGTAGGGGGCAAAAGAATCAAGGAATGGGTGCTACGCCTATCCTCAGGAGCTTCGGAAGGGATTGCTATTGGGTTCAACACGGATATTTTCACCTGTTTCGAGGAATACAGTGGAACGTTCTCCCTGACTATCTAACTGAGGTGACGGTCTGACAATTGGGTGCAGACGATCACTATCTTTTATGGGCCGAATGTGGCTACAGATCGAGACGCTTTTTGGCAAGAGCTTGTCGATATTCGACAACGATAGTCGGGAGCTTGGATTGTTGAGGGGGTTTCAATATTACTAGATTTGCGTTCGAGCACAGGGGAAGAGGATCCAGCGACAGACATAGAGAAGAGTTCAATAGGGTGATCACGGAACTAGAGCTGATCGATATCTCAATCAATGACAGACTATTTACATGGTCAAACATGTAAGCATCTCCGATTATGGCTAAATTGGATAGGATACTAGTATCGATGGATTGGGAGGTTAAATTCCCATTGGCAACTGCTAAATCTATTCCTATACCTACGTCGGATCATACCCCGATCCTACTTGATGCTGGTGTACAGGGATCCCAAAAGGCCAAGGAAGTTCAGATTTGAGAAGGTATGGCTAGAAATCCAGGGATTTCACCACATGGTGATGGAAAACTGGGCGCTCCCAACTAATGGCACGGACGCTGCAACTCGATGGTGTGAAAAAATCCAGGGATTCTTGACCATCTGGCGGGCAAAAGATTCCTTTTTGGAAGGAATTGATGAGGTAGAAAGATTAAAAGAAACGAGAGTACTGTCACAAGATGAAAGAAACAGGCTACTAGAGCTCCGAGGAAATATTGCTAATCTTTATATGCTGGAGGAGATCAAATGGCAACAAAGGTCGAGGATTTCGTGGCTCAAAGAGGGAGACGCGAATGCGGCCTACTTCCACCGAGTGGCAAGCGCAAGTCGTAGATCCAATCTAGTCCTGTCAATACAAACGGAAACGGGAACTTCGCAAGACGAAAATGTGATTTCCAAAACCTTTCACGATTACTGCAAGGGCCTCTTTGGGAAGAAGAATTACTTCAGGATCCCACTTAGGGATGATTTCTGGCAGGGCTACCAGAATGAGTCAGCGCATTTGCTGTCCACTTTGGAAGCACCTTTTTCGGAAACGGAAGTGGAAAAGGCCATCACTCAAATGGGAGCAGACAAGTCGCCTGGGCCGGACGGCTTCCCAATGATATTCTTCCAAGTTTTTTGGGAAGAAATAAAAGGGGGCATTATGGCATTGATGGATGAATTCTTCCACAACAACCTCAGATTGGGCATGTTCAACTTTGCGGAAGTAGTCCTCATACCTAAACGTGTGGAGTCTACGCGGGTGGGGGATTTTAGACCGATTAGCCTCATAAACTGCTCAGTTAAGATCATCACAAAGGTCCTGGACATCCACCTGGGAAGCATATTGGACAGTTTAATTAGCAACACCCAGAATGGTTTCATCAAGGGCAGATGTATCCTCAACTGTGTGGCCACCGCAGAACAAGTTATCCACCACTGCCACACGGGCCAGTCTAAGAATTTCCTCCTCAAGCTGGACTTTGAGAAAGCATATGACTCCGTCGACTGGGATTGCTTGTTGGAGGCTCTCAGAGGAAGAGGATTCGGGATTAAATGGATCAGGTATCAAACAATGTTTATACACTAGTAAAACGGCAATCTCGGTTAATGGGCGGCCAGGTCTACCGTTCTCGTGCAAGAAGGGACTTCGGCAGGGGGATCCGCTGTCACCTCTTCTATTCACTATCATAGCAGATGTTTTGAGGGACATGCTAGATAACTGTCGGAGAAAAGGTTGGATAAAGCCCGTGGCTAGCAGCACCTCTAACCAAGGGTGCACGATTCTTCAGTATGCTGATGACACCCTACTCTTTGGTAACGGGAACAAGTCAGAAACTGTCTGCTTTAAAGGGGCCTTCTACTGATTTGAAGTCTGGTCAGGTCTCAAGATTAATTTTCACAAGAGTGCTTTGATTCCAATTGCACTCTTCGATGTAGAAGCACAGGACCATGCTACAATATTAAACTGTTTGAAAGATGAGTTTCCTATCAAATATTTAGGGCTCCCGCTCAGACCAGGAAAGCTTACCAAGACGGACTGGCTACCTATTATAGACAGGGTAGAGGGCCAATTGTCTGGATGGAAAGGAAAGTCGCTCTCCATAGGGGGTAGAGTGGTACTTATCAATGCGGTGTTATCTAATCTGCCCATTTACTACATGTCGATTTTTAAGCTGCCTAAATGGGTAATCCAAAGGATTGACCGAATCCAAAAGCAATTTCTGTGGAAAGGGGCGGACTCGAATAAGGGGGGATACCACCTGATCAAGTGGGGTATTGCATGCATGAAGAAGAAACACGAAGGGCTAGACATCATCGACTTAAGAGATATGAACTTTGCCCTATTAGGAAAATGGTGGTGGAAGGTCTTCCACCACAGCGGGGAAGGATGGTAGGATTTCATTCAACCATACCTTAAGGGAAGAGGTACGAGAAGTTTAGGCTTCCGGGTAGGGTATAGAGTTTCTCGCTTCTGGAAAGGGATTACCAAAGCAAGCGGGCCTTTCAACTTAGCAGTTACATCGACTATTGGTAATGGACGGTCCACCAGATTCTGGTGGGACAAATGGTGTGGTGCCCATACCCTTAAGGAGACTTTTCCAGATTTGTATGAGAAGATGACTCACCCGAACGTATCAGTGGCCAAGACATGGAAGAGGGGCAATTGGAAGCTGTCTTTTCGAGGACCTTTTAACCCAGGGTTACAGCAGCGACTGAATGAACTACAAACACACATTACACGAAACGAGGTGAGGTGCGCTCAAGGCCCAGATCAAATGCGCTGGGAACTAGAGACCAAAGGAGCTTTAACTATTAGGTCGCTGTATCATCGCATTCACTATCGAGGATGTAGACCCAGTTGGGCACAGGTGTTATGGAAAGCCAAAATACCCCTTAAGGTCAGGGTCTTCCTCTGGCTGGTGCTCAATAATGCAATCCTCACCAGAGAGAACCTTGCTAAAGGACTACTCCAGATAGCCACCAACTATGGATTCTGTAACATACACATGGAGAATCTGAATCACCTTTTCATTCACTGCCAAAGGAGTAAGGCAACTATGATAAAGGTATTACGGACCCTAGGGACAAGTGACTATCCCAGTGAATACGAGGATTTGTGGGTTGGCCCCAAATTTGCTTCGGTGCACCATGACATGAAGGATTCTTGGTACATAGCAATTGCGGCAACGACTTAGGTGTTATGGCTAAACAGAAATAATTTCTACTTTCGTGCTTCATGTAATAGTATTTCTGGTAACCTTACTCATATCATGCATCTTATTTTCTTTTGAGCCACAACTGCTGCTACAGGAGCAAGAGAAGGATCGCCAAAGTCTTCCAGGTAGAGGAATTCGATGATGAGGAGGTCGAGTTTGGACCGACATTGGACTGAGGAGTAGGCACCCCTCAGAATCACAAATACAAGTGGAAATCAACAGCCTGCAGCTAGCTCTTTCTGTATTTTGTTTCGATCTATTGTACTTTTGGTTAGACTTTTGTTCATGTGGTTAGACCCACCCTCCAGGGTAGTGTTAGGGGGTTATGTTCTATTTTCTGCACTTTACTCTTGTATTCCCCCCGGTAAGCTGGGGTTGTTTTATTAATTTCTTATTAAAGAAACCGGGTGGCGTTATTCCACCTTTAACCTAAAAAAAACAATAGGCTAATGGTATTAACTCGGAAAAAAAAAGAATAGGCTAATAGTAGCTACCTTTGTGTCCATATCTAATAGGATGATGATTCACTTGTTGTTGACTTCAAGTATGGCAAAAATGTATGCCATGGAGATAAGAGTCTTTGTTAGAATATAAATAATTAAAAATTCGGTAACTAAATCATGATGAAATAAATAAATAAATGAGACAGAAATGAGATCAAGGGTTTAAGAAGTCGTCATGTCGGAGATGAGGCGTGTATTCACTGCTCTAAGAAATTATTGTCGTCCAAATTGAGAGATTTTAGTAGTGTTAAGGTTAATAGAGAGATTGGAAAAATGTTATTGGATTGATTATAATTGAGTACAGTGTCTCCTATATAGGAGGGAACCAAATACTAAATTAATATATAATCTAATATGGGACTAAATATATAACATAATATCTAACACCCCACCTCAAACTCACGGTGAGTTGAACAATGTGAGTTTGCCTACCAAGTATCTAAATCTCTCAACAATGTGGGATTTTGTAAAGCAGTCTGATATCTGTTGTGAAGATGTAACAGAATGAAGTGAAATGGTTCATGCTTCAAAATGCTCACGAACATAGTGGCAATCAATCTCTATGTGTTTCGTTCGCTCATGAAAGACTGGGTTACTTCTCCGGTTATCGCAATGAAGAGGAGTAGCTCATGTAAGAGTGACACCCATATCTAATAGCACTCCCTTTTAATAACCAAAACACTTCTGAAACCACTCATCATTTTCAACTTAGTCATTCTGACATATGAGGACCCTCTCATGTACCTTCTAACAAAGGCTATCTTTATTACGTTACCTTTATCGATAACTTCACTCGATATAAATGGGTTTTTACTTATATGCAAACGATATGAGATTCCTCATATTTACTGTGGGATGTTGGATTTGGTTTCGCTGGGATTTTGAGGATGTTGGTGTTGGTGTTGGTGTTTTGTTCGAGTTGAGTTTGCCGGGATTTGAGGAGTTCGGGAGTTGTTGTTGTGGGGAAGGGAATCACCAGAGTTGTTGTTGACTTGTTGTCAGAGTTGTTGTTTGATTCTTGTTGTTGTTAAAGGAGCAAGAGAAGAAGAAAATAAAGGGAATTTGTGTAATTAGGGTTAAAGATTAGTGAGGGAGAAATAAATTAGGGATTTAGTGCTGCTCTGATATCATGTTAGAATTAAAAATTAAAAAGAATATTTTATTGGATTCTTAATGATTGGAATTATTGATTGATTATAACTGAGTACAATATCTTCTATATATAGGAGACAAGGAAAGACTAAACTTATAGATCATTCGATATAGGACTAAAAACATATATCTCTCATCTAACACCCTCTCTCAAACTTAAGTTGGTTCAAGCAACATGAGTTTGGAATATTGACGATGTTCATGTTCAAGTTGGTTCAAGGGATGGAGCTTGGTGGTTGGTGGTGGACGGTGCACGGTAGATGGCGCAAGGGATGACACACGGTAGATGGCGCAAGGGACGATCTAGCCCTTGGATCTGGTAAGTGTAGAAGGGGACGGCGCACGGTAGATGGCGCAGGGACGTTGCTCGGTAGATGGCGCGGGGACGATCAGACTTTTGGATATTGGAAGTGTGGGAGTAGTGTTCTTTGGCAGAGGGGACGATGCATGGTAGATGGCACAGGGACGACGCTCGGTAGATGGCGCAAGAATGATCTGACTCTTGGATCTTGGAAGTGTGTTAAGGTTAACAGAGAGATTGAGAAATTGTACTGGATTGATTATGATTGAGTACAATGTCGCCTATATATAGGAGGAAACCAAATACTAAACTAATACATAATCTGATATAAGACTAAATATATAACATAATATCTAACAAGTAGCAAGACACTCTCTAGTGGTACAACCCCTCAATCTAACTGTATTCTCCTCTTAGCATGAACAAATGGAAGACAAAGAAGACCCAATCTGACTTCTTTAAATACTCAACTTTGTATGTAAAATAGAGAAATAACAGAGGAGAAGAAATGTGAGAGTTTACTGATTTTTCATTCTTTTTCTTGTATGGTATGAGGTGAAGATGAACTGGTCAATTTATAGAGAAGATGGGAGAATTCTGGACATCAAGTAGTTGTTGGAGGGATGCTTCAAAAACCGTGCACAACTGTACAGTTGAAGATGTATTGCCTGAAAGAAATCTCATCATCAGATTCTCTTGTTGGTGGCTTCACATAACCCAAAGACGGCGGGTTGTTGATGACTTTCTCCAAACAAAGCAATGAAGACCCCTCAATAAATGACTATACTTACTCTCTAACCTAGATGTGGGAACAATGCAATAAAGGATGGTTAGGAAGAGTCAATGCAACTTGAGAACTCCACTAAACCAATAATTATAACAATGAAATTTTTTTGTTCAGATTATGCTTAATTTCATTTGAATACCACTTTTGCAATTGGAATATATATCCAACCACCTCCTCCCCTCACCCAAAAAAAAAAGGAAATTCAAATGTAGAAAGTTAGTTAAATAGATAAATCACATAAATATGTTAAAGAAAGTTATAGTTTTGCATCTAATACTATATATTCAATGTAAATAGCTTCCTGTAAGACCCCGCAAAATAGTATATAATTATTTTGTACATTAGTCCGTGTACAATTCAGAGTCGCACATATTAATAGATTTTTCTCAAGTTTAATTGAGTAAATATTGAGACATATTATTTAATATGTTTTGAACCCGACAATGGTACAATTGTTGAACCATAGTTGGAATAATTTCTCAATTAAATTATGCGTTTGTTTCAACGGAACATATAATGCATAGAAACATGAATGTATTGTGTATGCCTGGTTTTGAGATATGTATGTGTCATGCCCGGCTTCCCAAAATAAAATACGGAATACGGATACGTGACTAAGCCCAGCAAATGATTTTCATCATCCATAAGCTGTCAGGATCTTTACAACATTTCAAAGGAATAATCAGAGTTTGAAGCAAAAGAAGTCAACCACGTATGTATAACTGAATCAATATACCAACAAGAATTTACTTGAAACCAAAATATAATAATCTCAAATAAACCAGATCTGAATAAGTTAATAATCATGGGCCACATTGCCCAATACAAAATTATCCAAGTAACCAAGTACAATTATTCAAAATAAGCAAACAGGAAATAATAATAACAAAAACTTCAGCATCTAGAATTTCAGATCACCTACTCCATCGAGCTGCTGATCTCCATAATCTGCAATTTAATAAATTGCAAGAAGAGAAAAAGAAAGCAAAACGTCCGTTAATGCAAGTTACGGACTGCTTGTAGTGCAGGCACAAGTACAGAAAAGGGTAAACAACATAGCATGGAATAGGTATGATAACAAAATGAACAAGTGGCATGTATCAAGTGTCAAGTGAACAAGTATCATGTAAACAAGTAACCAGTATCAAGTATCAAGTATAAGTAACAAGTAGCAAGTATCAAGTATCAAGTACAAGTAACAAGTAGTAAGTATCAAGTATCATGTTGTTCCAAGTGTTATATTATATCTATCTAGGTAGCACTTCATGTGTCCCAAACTTTTACCACATGGTTGCTACTTACATGCAAATTTCGTTTAGGCCAAGTGGTGGATTTCTATAGGGCCGTGTACTCAGGCGTCAAGTTAAGTAACAAATAACAAGTACGAAATACGTAATCATGAACTCGTGGATGCAAGTAGTAGTATCAAGCATGAATCATGTAGTCATGAAACATGGTGGCATATAGTAATAACAAGCATGAATCATGTAGTCATGAAACATGGCGGCATATAGTAATAACAAGCATGAATCATGTAGTCATGTGACATGGCGGCATTGTAATGGGAAACACGGGCCCCATTCTGAGTATACATACATATATTGTCCACTACTAAGGTCTTTCCTTTAACCCCGGATTGGTTATTTATTATTATTATCAAACAGGCATGTACGTGCACAAAACATGGCAAGAAATACATGGTATGATCAAGTAACAGGTTCAGCTTGGAAGATAAACATGTACAGGTGATAGATAACACATAAAAGGATAGAACAACGAAAATTCTAGTTCAGGACAGCAAGACAGTACTGCACTAAATCTGGAATTTCCGTTGCTACAAATATGCAAATCTAGATCTGTCAGAAAATCTGGAAAATAGACTCTCGGCCGAATCTAGCAAATATATATAAGTTATATGGTAATTCACAAAAATAGGACTCAAAATAGGTTTGTATCCAGAAAACGTGTACAGCCAGAAATCAGAAGTTTGTATTCATGAACAGGAAAACAGCATCAAAACTTACTAATTAAATCCACGAAAAATTTGGGGTATTTTTTAGTATGTTTAGTATTATTAAATAAAGTTTCATAATTTTCCAACATAGATAGAATACTCAATGAAAATCAGAAAGCAGCAAGATAGAGTAGTTTTGTAAATCTGGAATCATAAATACTGTAGTACTAAAACATCAATATCTCACAAAATATAAATCAGAATCCAGATCCGTCAAAAGGGTGATAAAATAGATATAATAGGCTACAATTCATATTGATAAAGTTTTTATAAAAAGTAAATTGAATCAGGTCGGAATTAGGTTTCTTTACTGAACAGCAAGAAAATTCTGTAAGTATAGTAGTTGTTTGCAAGTATAGAATAGTTTATAAAAGTCATCAATTAAATATACAAAAATTAGAGGTTAAACCCAATCAGGTCTAGTTGTAACCAAAAAAATATTGGATCAAAATATTATCTTTAACATCAGTAGAAAAATAAATAGTACAGAATTCGTATAAAACTGGATCTGGAATTCTAAACACATCTGTAGTAAAATAGTCATAACTCGCAACTCATAAATCGAAACTGAGATCTGTCAGAAAATCTGGAAAGTAGACATAATTCTCTATAATTCATATTCATAAATAATTTTCATATACTGACCTTAATAGGGTCTAAAATACTGATAAAAAACGGGGGAACAACAAGACAGAATTGTTCTTCATGCACAAAATCAACATAGATCATATGAAACTCATCCAAATCATAACAAACGTGAAATATGGTATACTAGATGTCCAAGAAACATGGTATAGAGTATTTAGCAAGTCCACAATGAGTATACTACAACTAACACAACCCAAGCATACGACATCATATGAGCAACATGCATGTATACAACAAGAAGTGGTAATCCCTAAGTTATTTCATGTCATGTGTGTAATAAGGCAACTACGGGCAGGTCAATAAAATAGAGACAAGATACAACAGAGGTTTCACACAAGAATTGTCTCTAGAACACAACTACACTACATGCGGTATTTAGTACTTATATTACACAAAGAAAAGAATACAAGTTACTTGCCTTATAATCGACGACGGGAACGAAGCAAAAAGCGAGAATAATGGGAACGGATTCTCGGATACGAACTCAACGAACGAACGAATCACAAACCAATCATGAACACAATCCAATGAACAGATCACGATGACGATCAAGATCGAGATGATCAAACAATGATCGGGCGGATTGGCATGGATGAGATTGAAGATCAGGATCAAGATGATGAAGATCAAGAGATCTAACGGCTAGATCCAAGAGATCAAGATCAAGATGATCGGATCAGATCGGACAGCCAGATCAAGGCTGATAAAGATCATGATGATCAAGAGGAGATCGACGGCCCACATTTAAATCCATCACAGAACAGAGCAAGGAGGGAGGGAGTGCTCTGCGAGAGGGAGAGCGACAGCCAGGGGTGTCGACATGGCGCACTGGACGGCAGGAGGCGGCGCACAGGGGCAGCACCGGCGAGGGCGGCGCGAGGTAGGCGGCGGCGACAGGATAGGCAGATGGGGGTGCGACTGGATGAGCAGCGCAGGGAGAGGGAAAATACCATAGGGAAGCAGGCTGACAGCTGGTCGGGGTTGAGCAGCGCGATTGGTGCGTCGCGAGGGAGGCAGGGGAAGCACAGGCGGATGACTGGCAATGCAGGAGTGCAGTTCGATGGGGGAGCCGGGTACGGTGGTGCTGTCAGTTGGAGACAGGGCAGGGGGTGTCGTGATGCTGCTGTTTCGGGAAGGAGACAGGGCGACAGGGGGCACAGGGTGACGGGGCTGTCGACTGCGTCGGAAGATGGCAGGCTGGCGAGTAGGTGGCGGTCGTCTGGCGACTATGGGAGGCGCTCAGGACTGCAGTGCGGTGTCGAGGCTCTACTGGACGGGGTAGCGACCAAAGGGGTGGTCGGCAGGCAGAGGGCTGAAGGCCGGTGGATGGGTTTGGAGGATCGGGACGAGCAAAGGTAGGGGAGAGGTAGGCGGTTAGGGTAAATAGCAGAAGATAGGGTGGAAACTCAAGGGCGATGAACAGGGGGCTGCATGGGTTATAAATATAGGTAGGATGTATTAGGGTTAGGTTTTAGGGGTGGCGGCTGATGGGGTTTCGGGTATGGGTTTGGGGTGTAAATAGGTATGGGTGTTTAGGGTAGGAGTATAGTAGGAATTTAAATGGGTTAATATGATATAAGGGGTCCAATAGGAATTAGAATAGGGTTTAAATAAAAAGATCCAATAAGAAATTAAAATGGGTAATAGGGTTTAAAGGGTTTAAAAGGTGAAATGGGTATATGGGTATAGAAAGATCCAATAAGAAGAATAAATAGGATTTTTAATATAAAATCAAAAGGTAATACAATAAAAATAATAATACTAATAGTAGTATAAATAACAATAATAATAATAGCAGAAACAATAATAATAATAATCATAACAAGAATAATATGGTTTGTATTTCAATATAAAAATCATTGTTACAAATAAAAATTATTGATTAGAAATAAACTTTTAATAGGAAATCCGACAATACATTTTAAGAAAAAGAATTTGAAAGCGGAGAAAATAATTTTACAAAAATTTGAAATACCAAAAATACACAAAAAATACGTATTTGGGAAAACAGGGGTTATAGTATGTATTGTATGTATGTATGTATGTATACGTATAATTATCCATACAAATAAAACCTTAAACATCAAATCATAAACCACTACTAAGAAACTTTGGACATGTTTTGGGTGTGCCCCCCCCCCCCCCCCCCCCCCCCCAATCTTGGGAATTTTTCCCAAACTATCCCACTTTTTGAAAGTTTTTCCCAAACTGTCGTACTTTTATTCTAAAATTTCCAAAACTCCCTACTCGCTTTCTGAAAAAGCGAGTTTGGCTAAATCCTCCTCGCTTTTTCAGAAAGCGAGTCTTAGGTTTGGGTTTTGCACCTACCTAGACTCGCTTTCTCAAAAAGCGATGAGATTTATCCCAAACTCGCTTTTTGAAAAAGTGAGTGTCGATTGGTTTTGGTTTTTTGCCAGCCTACACTCGCTTTCTCAAAAAGCGAAGGGATTTATCCCAAACTCGCTTTTTGAAAAAGCGAGTTTGTCGATTGGATCTTTAACCCCCAAACTTGAAATCAGATCTCACTTTTCTTAAATTCTCTATCTTCCTCCTCCTCTTGTAACCCCGAAACCCTAACCCATCTCTCATCTCATTTTCGTCAAATAACCACAAAAATTCGTCGATTAACCCATAAAATTGCTCTCAAAACCCTAAACTCATCTTCCGAAAGATCCAAATTTTAGAATTTTGATATACTTGAAGAGGATAGCAACTTCAACTCTTCTACCCAAATATCTACGGCTATATCCTTTCGAATAAGCTTGTGAAGGTATGATGCATATTGGCCTATTATTTTGTTCATTTTCATAGCTTTTGTTTTTGGGTAGAAAATAACTCGTATATTCATATAAATATACGTAGGTATGGATTACGAAATTCCTATTTGGTCATACTTTGGTGGTGAAATAATTCAAGATCCAAAGATTGGTCAACTCATCACGGAAGTAGGTCAGGCACCTGTTGGGGTTGGCAGTCCATGTAAGATTGTCGGACCAGTACACACCGATTGGAGGTAACATCTGCTGGTCCTCAGGGAGATGGACCCAGTGGGGTGATTGCCTCCGCACTACAGGCCGACCCACGTGAATACGCTCCCAAATCCAAACTTGTAGCAATATCATTGGTCCATTCATCTGCACCGAACCAAGACTGCATAAACACAAACTCCTGTAAAGGGACGATAATGCGGCACTACCCCAACTGTACTGTCCGACTCGTCCCATATCTGCAATCAATGGGAGGTACATCAAGGGGATAGAATGTTCTGTCGAATTTGGGAACATCACGCCTCCAAACAGTGTAAGAACGTTGGCCCTGCAGTAGCACTGAACCTCCTCATCAGTGGAATCATCATTCAAACGGTCCTTGAATGTGTCCTTCAACCACTTCAACTGAATAAATTTTTCATTAACTGCTCCGGCTTCCACTTCGACACCGAGGTACTTTTCCACTAAATATATCAGGTCGAAGTCCATTGTGCCGGTCACTACCTGCCCATCAACTGAAAGGCCGCTAAGTACAGAGACGTCCTGCAGTGTCACTGTCATTTCCCCAACTGGAAGGTGAAAGGTGTGTTTTCAGGCCGCCATCTCTCAAGTAGTGCTGTAAGAAGAGACCTATCACACTTGATGGAGCTCATCAGTGCAATACCATATAATCCACAATTTCTTAGGATCTCATAAATCCGGGGATGCATAGGTAGTGGATGACCCCTCCTCCCCCCCTAAAATGTACATTCCCTCGATTCACCTTCCTACACATCCTTCGAATAGTGCTGTGACTGGAGAGTAAGGAGTGTAGGGTCGAGGGGACCTAGACATCCGAGAGGAATATAAGATGATGAAGGGGCTGAAGAAGAAGTACCCGCCACATTTGGATTAGTTGGGATCTATACAACAACATTTACATCAAAAGACCGATATAACATTTTATTGTATGATAACCAAAATAATTGAATATAAATAATTATAAGCTTACATTAGTACGCTCAGTACCACCACTACGACCACCACGTCCACCGCGAGGAGGTGGGCCGAAAGAAGTACGTAGTTCATCGCCACGAGGAGATCTACTACTAGATCCTTCCTCCACATTCCCCATCGTCTGTGCCATTTATAATAAAATAGAGTATACTACAACTAAAAACAATCGTTATTAATTTTACCAAAATATATAACCTACATATATATAACCTACATATATACAATCGTTATTAACTATATCCAATTTTTACTCCCAATTTCGACATATATCCACATTTTATCAAGTAATTTTTAACTACATATATCTACATATATATACAACATTAAAAAAGATAGAGTTTGATAAATATACCATAAGCTTTAGCCCTAATTCGAAGCACTCCACCTCCACTGCAAGCCTCACCCCCAAATTCGAAGAACTCCACTGCAATTACCCCCAAAATCGAAGCACCCCCAAATTCAAAGTGGCTAATCGAACGAAGATGAGATATTGAAGAATTTCGTGAGTGATTCGACGGAATTTGGTGGGTTAATGGCTGAAATTAGATCAAAAAGTTCTTGGGTTAGGGTTTCGTGATGAAGAGAAGAAGATAGAGAAGAATGAGATCTGTTTTCGAGTTTGGGGGTTTAAGACCCAAACGATACTCGCTTTTTCAAAAAGCGAGTTTGGGATAAATTCCATCGCTTTTTGAGAAAGCGAGTCTAGGTAGGTGCAAAACCCAAACCTAAGACTAGCTTGCTGAAAAAGCGAGGAGGATTTAGCCAAACTCGCTTTTTCAGAAAGCGAGTAGGGCATTTTTGGGAATTTTTTAAAAAGTAGGGCAGTTTGGGAAAAACTTTCAAAAAGTGGGACAGTTTGGGAAAAAATTCCAATCTTGGCTGGCCATTCACCATCCCCGCTCCTTATTTCAACCCCCAATGCCATCTTCCATCTCATTCATTTTTGTAACCCTAAAACATTCTTCTTTCAAAAACTTCATTTTTCTCATTTCCTACAACTTCATTTCTTCTTCAAACTTAGCTTGGAAGTTGGAGAGAAAGCATACAAGAAAGGAGCAAGGAGCTAGGAGGAGGAGGAGCCAAACAATGAGAAAGAGAAGAAGAGATCATCAACAAACTTCATAGTGTATGTCTTTCTAAATTCTATGCTTGTGGATTTTATTTTTTGTGTGTGATGAAAAGTTGCTGATTTGAGACTAGCTAGATCACATGAATGAAATTTTGTATGTTCAAAATTAAGTTCTTGAGCTAAGAATGTTAATTGATAGAAAAATATATGATCTTGAGAAGAATTGACATGATTTGATTAGAAAAACCACAACTTTGTGCCATGATGAGATTTAGACTTGAAATTTTTACAGTAACATCTTGACTGTATTTCTATGAATTTCACCAAATTTCATAATTTTTTAATATAGTATGATATTTTAATAAATTCGAATATGTTGCTGGTGTGAGATAATTTTTCTGCTATGTTTGAATCTAGCTTGATTGACTTACAAAAATCATATCTCTTTGTCTATTATGAATTTAAAGTTAAAATGTTTACTATAGGTGCTCTTACATGTCTATATCAATTCTCCAAATTTTTAGATAATGTTTGATATTTTTAGAAAATAATACATCTATACTGGGTAATGAAAACATTGAACTGTCTTTCGATTCTATTTCAAGAATTTTGTGTTAAGTTTGGAAATTCATTCATTCCAAAATATAAGGATTTTTAAGCTGAAATTTTTATGCAAGTTTCTTATATGTGTCTAAAGCAATCCCACCAATTTTGGTAAATTTTGGAAATAATTTTATATTTATCAATAATTATGTTTCTATACTGAGATAAAATTGTTCCATCTATATTTTCATTATGAATACTTGTTACCCTGAAAGACATAACCCAATGATAAAGAGAATTTGAACTTGAATTTTTTACAATAGTATCCTTAGTAAGTTTGGAACATTTACACCAAGTTTCATAATTCTTGAATAAGAATTGCTATATCTTTAAAATACAACTTGTTGTTGTTGTTAAGAAACAGTGTGATTGCTGTTTGGAAATTTTTATTTTATTCAAATTGTCATAACTTTCTGTATACTTGGAGCTTTAAGCTAATTTTTGGGTATGTACTGCCTATATGCATCTGGATCATGCATACCAAACTTTTATGAGATTTTGAGATCATGGCTATTTTTAACTGAGTTTTGAGCATACACTGGTTGATAGTTTCTGCATATCATTAGAATTTGTATATATATCAATGTGAGGTCTGTTTCATCATCAAAATGACTTATTTTGATAGAGTTTCCAACTGAGAAAGTAAACTATATTCAACGACCTTACTGTAGAATCTGAAAGTGTGGAATTTCATTAAGTAGGTGATTAATTGTGAATTTTACAACTAGCACCTGTTGTAGGATTTGATGAATAGCTTACTGTTTTATGTATATGTAAGTTATTGTCATATTAAGGCTATATAATGGAGCTAGATAGTTATTAATTAGTTTGTGAATCATGAATTGAACATGTTTTGGATCGGACTTATGAATGTCTACTGTTCGATATGTGAATGGCTATATAATTAGCTTGTTGATTGTCTTGGGTAAGGGTTATCACCCTAGGACTATCAACCATTTTGATCCTTGTTAATTAGTAACCTTATCACCTCGAGATGTTGTGGGTGAGGCTTTTCTCTTGTGCACTGTCGGATTTAAACCAAGGAGGGGTTGATCACAAGACAGAGACAGGGTCGAGTTTCCAAGCAAGAGGGTGATTGGCGATCGACGGGGTCGAATCGCCAATGTCGCTGGGTTAGTTGTGTAACGCCCCACCCCAATACCAAGAAAATTTATTTAATTAATTTATTATTTATAGTAAAACTGCCCACCACAGGCTGCCTCTCAAAAAGGTAGTTAACCAATTATGTGACTCTTGATCATAGGCAATTATATTTATTATTTATTAATCTTGTTAAACTCCCGATATGGGATTAATTAATGCCACATCCCGCCATCTCTCTTACGTGCACGTACAAGGCAGAGCCCCCCTCGGGCGGGCCCCCCACTGCCACGTCGACACCACAACAGAGTATTGCACCTGTTGTCTCCCTTTCCTGCACCTGGGGGCCCCCACGCTGCCACGTCGCCAGAGCATAGCAGAAGCTCTCTGCTGCTCCTTCCTGGGCCCCACGACAGTCAATTCCAACAACCCCCTATAGGAAATTCTATGGGGTGACCTCCAATTATATATATATATATATATATATATATATATATATATATATATATATATATATATATATATATATCTTGAAATTACGGGGTGTTACATACACTTCCCTTTAGAAATCAGTATCCTCGCTGAGTACGAGGCATGCAATCTAGTGCAGGATCTCCTTTTTAACTGATGTGGAGGGGAAGTATATCTCGTCGACTGCAACTATAGTCCCGGAATACATCTGCCCGAATGTATAGAGCCATCCCACTTTTCTCACACTCGGTGTCGAAAGTCCGCTCTGATACCATTTGTAACGCCCCGCTCCAATACTCAGATAATTTATTTATTATTTATAGTACAAATGCCCACCGTAGGCTGCCTCTCAAAAGGTGGTTAACCAATTAGGTGACTCTTGACCATAGGCAATTATATTTATTATTTATTTATCTTGTTAAACTCCCAATATGGGATCTATTAATCCCACGTCTCGCAATCTCTCTTGCGTGCACATATAAGGCAGAGCCCCCCTCGGGCGGGCCCCCCACTACCACGTCGACACCACAACAGAGTACACCACCTGCTGTCTCTCTCTCTCCTGTACCTGGGGGGCCCATGCTGCCACGTCGCCAGAGCATAGCAACAACTCACTAATGCTCCTTCCTGGGCCCCACGATAGTCAATTCCAACAACCCCCTATAGGAAATCCTATGGGACGACCTCCAATTCTATATATATATATATATATATATATATATATATATATATATATATATATATATATATATATATATATCTTGAAATTTCGGGGTGTTACAAGTTGGGCCAAGATTGGGCGTACTATCGAACCTGGATTGGAAGTCAGTTGTATTTTTACTTAGGTAGGTTAAGTTCTAAGTTAGTACTGATGAACTAGTAGTAGTAGTATCCTTCAGACCAACATATCATTTTATTGATAGGATAGGCACTAGTTGGGTGGCTGTACTCACCTGTCAAGGGGACACATGCGGCACCGTCTCGCCTGTAAGGTTGGGGGGGGTGGTGGTGACGTAGTCTCATCTGTTAATTTCTGGGATCTAGTGGGTAGAACGGGAGGCGTACAATGTACCACAATCTCCTGTCTAAACCTGAGGGATAGACCCCTAAGTAACCATCTATGTTCTAAGTATCTGTACAAATGGAAATTTTCTATGCAATATAAATGGGGAGCAGGAGTTTAACTATGAGTTTCCTGGCAGAGTAGGGAAAAGGCCCGGTCCACCACAAAATTCGGATAACTTTTGGTAGGAATGGGAGTGGAGAAGACACCGGTTCTGACTGAGCTGCGACAGAGCTGGTTGATCACCAGTCTATCTGGAAGTGCCTTGGACCACCGGTCCCGGGGTGGAGTGGTTTTAGACCAGCGGTCCCATCAGAATGGAGTGACCACCAGTCCCATCAGATTGGAGACTGCATGTGCGGGGGTAGATTGCATGCACTGTAACTCTACCAAGTCCTAGATGAATGTCAGCAATGGGAAAGAGTACAAGCGTAGGATGCATAGCGAGGGATCGAACCTTGTGATCTGGAGACCACAAACTCTTTGGGAAGTATGTAGTATGGGATGCATGCGTTTTCATTAAAGTTGCATTTGGGGAAGTATGTAGTATGAGATGCATACGTTTTTAAATGAATTACATTAGAGTTAGTGCATTGTGTGCATTTGGAATTGTGCATTACACTCTAGGGCATGACATACACTAACACTTGTGATTTGACTGCACATTTTCTTTTACATCAAATATCAATTGTTGAGTTTGGAGTCGCTGGTTTTATAAGCATTGTGTCAGTTGCATTCAACTGACGTGCCCACAGTCTGTATAGTTGCATGACTACTGGACCGTGGAAGCAGGAGACTCGTGCTGCGTGGAGCGTCAAAGTTGTCATGCCCTCCTTCCCAAAAAGGAGATACGGAATACGGATACACGACTAAGTCCAGCGAATGATTTTCATCATCCATAAGCTATCAGGATCTTTACAATATTTCACAGGAATACACTAAAAATAAACAAGGAGAAATCAACCATGCATGCATGAATCAATTAATATAACCAACAGAATTTACTTGAAAACAAAATTTAATAAATCTTAAATAAACCAGATTTGGAACAAGTCATAAATTCTGGGTCAAACTCCCCAATACAAATAATCCAAGTAGCAATACCTTTATTCAAAATAAGCAACATGAAATAATAATAGCGAGAACTCCAGCAACTAGAATCTTTGATCACCTACTCCATCGGGCAGCTGGTCACCATAATCTGCAATTTAACAATAGGAAGAGGAAAAAGAAAACAGAACGCCCGTCAATGCAAGTTACGGGCCGCTTGTAGTGCAGGCACAAGTACAAGAAAATATAACAAATATAGAGTAACAGCGGAAGCAAACATAGCATGGAAAAGATATGATAACAAAATAGATTGACTAACATAAATCAGGATTCAGAATCAAGTAACATAATGTGCTAACAGGGTACAGCTAACATGTAACAGATGTCAAGTATCATACAAGCAGGTAAACAGGTGAACAGGTAAACAGGTAACATGTACGGGTAACCATGTAACAGATGTCATGTTATGTCAAGCCTTGTATTTATTTCTATCTAGGTAGCACTTCATGCGTCCCATCTATTTACCATATGGTTGCTACATTCAAACAAGTTACGTTTAGATTTCGTAGTAGATTCTATAGAACCGTGTACTTAGGTATCAGGTAAATAGGTACAGGTACAGGTATCATGTAACAGGTAATCATGCATCAGGTAGGACCTACGGTCCCCTCCAAGTACACCCTCTCATAAGGAAGTATGTAGTTGGGTAACAGGTTGGGAAACACGAGCCCCCTTCTGAATACACCCTCTCATAAGGAAGTATATAGTCAGGAATCATGTTAACAGATAATTAGAATCACATGTCAGGTAATCATGTCATAGGTAACTAGATAACAGATGATCAGGTGGGAAACACGGGCCCCCTTCCAAGTACACATTTCTATATTTTCCACTACTAGATCTTTCCCTTAACCCCGACATGAAAATTCTTTACTGTACAACATGAAAATTCTGCAAGTATAGTAATTGTTTGCAAGTATATAATAGTTTGCAAAAGTCATTAATTAAATCCACAAAATTTAGGGGTTAATCCCAATCACGTCTAGTTATACTCAGCAAAATATTGGATCAAAATGTTATCTTTAACATCAGTATAAAAATAAATTACTCTCCAGAATTCACATAAAACCAAATCTATAATTTTCTATACCTCCGTAGTAAAATAGCCATAACTCGCAATTCACAAATCGAAACTGAGATCTGTCAGAAATTCTAGAAAATAGACAGAATTCTCTATAACTCATATTCACAATCAATTTTCATATACTGACCTTAATAGGGTCTAAAATACTGAACAAAAATAGGGTAACAGCAAGGACAGAATTATTCTTCATGCATAAAATCAACTAGATCATATGAAACACATCGAAATCACAACAAAATGAAAAATATGGTAAACTAGATGTCCAAGCAACATGGTATGGGGTATTTTACAAGTTTACTACGAGTTATACTACGACTAACATACGAAACCTCATAAATCACGAACAACATGCATGTATACATCAAGAGCTTATTAGATCTATCGTGTGTGTAACTAAAGACGACTACGGATTGGTCAACAAATATAGACAAGATCTAACAGGGTTTTCATGAGAATAGATCTTGAAACAACTGCACTACATGCGGTATTTAGTACTTGTATATGCAACAGAAATTATACAAGTTACATGCCTTATAGTCGACGACAGAAACGAAGCAAGAACGAGAATAACGGGAACGAATTTCTGGGCACGAACTCAACGAACAAACGAACGAATCACGAACCACTACCATACGAACCCACGAGAACAACACACACCCACAAGATCCAAGTAACGATAGTGGGTGCATGCACCAAGAGAGAGACGACGGACAACGGCGGAGTCACTGCAGCTCGCTGCATTGGGAGGGAGACACGCACAGCAGAGGAGCATTAGGGTATTGGGTTGCCGCTAGGAGGTCGCGATAGGGAGTACGGAACCAGGGTGGCATTGTAACTTGTGCTGTCGCTGCTTTGGCGTTGCTGCAGCTTCGAGAACGCAAGGAAGGGGAGACGGGGTGGAGAAAGCGTTGCGGGGGTGTTGGACGGCGTTGTGGTGAAGCAATGGAAGGTCGGGAGTGCATAGGGATGCAGGGGGGGCTAGGAAAGATCAAGGGTGATCAGGAGATGGGTTTTGGAAAGAGGTCGGGATGAGTAGGAGAAGCGGCTAGGGTTAGATGATATACAGGGTCGATGAACAACATGGGTATTTATGTAAGTGGGGGGTATTAGGGTTATAGGATGATGACGGTTGTGGGGTATTATAGGGTTGGAGATTTTGTGGGTAATGAGTTTATAGGGTTAATGGATCCAAATAGAATTGGGTAGGGTTTAATTGGGTATTGGAATAATAGGAACAAAATGAATACGCGAAATAGGACATGAACAAATTATAATGAGGATAAAAAATAATAGCTCGATTAATCAGAGACGAAACAATAGACTGACAATTGAATCAAGGAGATCACATAAAAAGACGACAAATCAAATAGATGAATATATTGTAAAAGAAGATCCAATATACGGTTCAAAAAGAGTCAAAGAAATACAAGATGAATAAATACAAAAAAAAATACACCCCAAAATACATAAAATGGAAAACAGGGGTTACAAATCCTACCTACCTAACAAGAAGAATTTCGTCCTCGAAATTCAAACAAGAGGTACATAGGGTAGCCCCGAAAGGAAAAGAAAAAAACAAAACAAAAAGTTACTCAAACAGATGAAGAAACTTCTGCTGAATCTCCTCCTCCAACTCCCAAGTTGACTCACCCGGCAAGTGAGGGTTCCAAGAAACACGAACCAGTTGATGACCTTGTTCTTCAGCACTTTCTCCTGCCGATCAAAAATAGCAACTAGCGGAGTCTCACAAGTCAAATCCGGCCGCACGGTCAACTCAGAGTAGTCAATCACGTGGCTCTCATCGCAGATATATCTCCTGAGTTATGAGACATGAAAAACATCGTGCACTCCTGATAAAGTCGGTGGCAATGAAAGATGATAGGCCACCTTGCCTACTCATTCCACAATGTCGAACGGTCCAATAAACCTAGGGCTGAGCTAGCCCCCACCACCAAACCGAATGACACATCTCCAAGGCGATACCTTTAGGAAAACATGGTCACCAATCTCAAACTCCAAAGCTCTCTGATGGACATCAGCCCATCGCCTCTGCTTATCCTGAGCTGCCTGCAAGTGCTTCATGATCTGAGTTGCCGCATCAACTGTCCTGGTGACTAACTCTGGGCCCAACAACTTCCTCTCACCAATGTCATCCCAGCACACTGATGATCTGCACTTCCTCCCATAAAGTGCCTCGAACAGTGCAGCTTTAAGACTAGCTTGAAAGCTGTTATTGTACGAGAACTCTACGAGATTCAAATGGTCCTCCCATGATCCACCAAACTGCAACATACAGGACCTCAACATGTCCTCTACAGTCTGGATGGTCCTCTCTGACTGTCCATCAGTCTGGGGATGTGTCACGCCCCACTTTCCAAAAAGAGAATACGAAATACAGATACGTGACTAGGTCCAGCAAATAATTTTCATCATCCATAAGCTGTCAGGATCTTTACAACATTTCACAGGAATATCTGAGTAAGAAATAAGAAAAAGTCAACCACGCATGCATAAATGAATCAATATACCAACAGAAATTTACTTGTATCAAGTATCAAGTAAGCATGTATCATGTTCAAGTCTTATAGTTATTACTATCTAGGCAGCACTTCATGTGCCATTTTTTATTACATGGTTGCTATAATCAATGCAATTTCGTTTAGACCTAGTGGTGGATTTTATAGGACGGTGAACTCAGGTCATGTAGGAAATACGAGCATGTGATCAAATCATGGGTACTAGAGGTGGCCCTCATTAACCCTTGACGTGGCACTTAGTTCTACGTGACACTTAGTTCCATCTTATTACAAATACATATCATGTAATCATATAATGGGCACTAGAGGTAACCCCCGCAAGCACTAGAGGTAGCCCCCGTCACCCATGATGTGGCACTTAGTTCCATTTAACGTAAAATCATGGAAAACACGGGTCCCCTTCTGAGTACACTTACCTATATTGTCCACTACTATGGTCTTTCCCTTAAACTCGGCTTGTTATTTATTATTATCATTAAGCAAGCATGAAAGTGTGCGAAGCAAGTCAAGTTAACATAATTAAGAACATGGAACAAGTCTGGGCTAGGCAGGATACACGTTCGAGGGTCAAAACAAATCAAATTATCAAGACACAATGAGAATTCAAAATCTGGACAGCATGATGTTGCTGCACCAAAACTGTGATTCCCGTTGCTATAAGATAGCAAATATGGATCCGTTAGAAGGCCTAGAAACTAGACTCCTGACCGGTTCCAATGCATATAATTAAGGTACATAAAAATTATGGTAACATGTGTCAAAACAGCAAACTATACAGCATTTGTGTTCAGCCAAAATTTATAAACTGAGTTTATATATATGAAATAGGGTTGAAACATCATTAATTAATTCTAAGAAAATTAGAAAATGTTCTCTAGGGTGTCCAGTATCAGTATGCAAAATTTCAAGTCATTTACTTACTGGTAGCATAGTTAAAATAATTGTAAACTAAAGAGGTGCACCAGTTTTTGTGAATCTGCGACTACCGACACAACAGCAGTAAAACTGCGATATCTCCTAAACAGTAACTAGGAATTCAAAAATTATGGATGTTATTGACAACTAGAAACTTAGTGTTGATTCTTGATTTTGATGATCACAACACAGTGCAACATGTGTCTATGTTATACAGCTAACATTGCAGTGTACATACCAAAGATAATTCTAGCTGAACAAATGAACAAGCTCAAAAGGATACAGATGAAGACTTCAAGACAAGGATCAAGACTCAATTCAAGACTCAATTCAAGACTCAAGACTCAAGACTTCAAGCTCAAATGTATTAAATTATTGTGTCTTGTAAACATTGTATTTTTACTTTTGTTGAGTCTTAGTCTGATTGTAAAGCCTTGTCACACACACACACTCAAAATTTCTTAATGTGTATCTCTTTAAAACCCCCAAAAAGAGTCAAAACAGTTTGAAGAATTTTAACTCTTGAGTACCAGTCGACTTAAGCTTCTGCCAGTCGACTGATAGTACAAAACTGTTTAAAATTATTCAAACTCTGATCAGTCGACTCATATGGCAACCCAGTCGACTGTTCGAGAACTTTTGACCGTTTTCTGTTTTTCAAAATCGAATTTTTTCAAACTCAAAAGCTTAGATCCGTTGGTTGACAGTTGAGTAACTGTCTCCCAACGTTCAGGAGATCAAACTCTTTAAGTAGAGTTCAGATCTCACTGAAAAGATCTACAGAATTTTACTTTGAAATCCGAGCACTCTTGAAAAGCATTCTAAGTGATATTTTTGTGAGAAACAAAGCTTTCAAGTTCATACACTTTGGTTCTATACATTCAGTCCAGTATAGCATTGAATTCGCTCTGGACTGAGTATAGAAGTCGACCTATTTTGTTAGCCACGTGCATCAACACATACAACAACAAGGCTATAGGTTGACTGTAAAGTATTCTTGTTCTCTTGCTCTCGGTTGGAGAGTGTTTTTGACTCTAGGTTGTAGAGTCGGTGTTGTTTCACTCTTGGTAGTAGAGTGGGTCTGCTTTATCTGGTTGAGAGAAAGGACTACGGGTTAGACAAGATTGTTGTCGTAACGCCGTAGGGTATTCTTGTAATTTTTCAAGAATAGTGGAAATCTCAAGTGGGTTGCTTGGGGACTGGATGTAGGTCGGGAGGACCGAACCAGGATATATCTTGTGTACTCTGTGATTGATTATCTTGTGTTTGCATTCATTCTTGTTTATTTAAGTTCTGCAAAAAGCTTCTGGACAGTCGACTCCTTGCACTATCAGTCGACTGGTCAGTGCCGTTTGTAGTTGTAGTTTCATTGTATTTTCAGTCGTCTGTTTCATTCATCAGTCGACTGCACAGAGTTGTTATTTTCAATTATTTTGGACATATCAGTCGACTGGTCCATAACTCATTCGACTGCACCGAGAAAAATTTCCGCAGTTTTTATTAAACAATATTCACCCCCCCTCTAGTGTTTGTTGTCTTGCCTACAGGATCCAACAATTGGTATCAGAGCAAGGTTACAGGCTATGGCAACTACTTCAAATACAAATCAGTACCATGAAGGCCAATCTACACAACGGCCACCACTATTTGATGGAACGAACTACAATTATTGGAAGTGCCGAATGCGAATCTATCTCCAATCAATCAACTACGAGATATGGCAAATGACAGAGACGGAATACACTGCCCCTACCGTTCCATATGCACAATGGAATGATGATCAAAAGAATCAGACTATGAACAATGCCAAAGCAATGAATGCCTTATTTTGTGCACTTACAAAGGAAGAATTAAACCGTGTATCCAATGCTACAACCGCACATCAAATTTGGAATACACTCGAGGTAACACATGAAGGAACGAATAAAGTAAAAGAGTCTAAAATTTCTGTTCTTGTCCACAGGTTTGAGATGTTCAGAATGAAGGACAATGAGACTGTGTCCGAGATGATTACCAGATTCACAGACATCACAAACTCTCTTGTGGCACTTGGAAAGACTTACACTCAAGCAGAGATGGTTAGAAAAGTCCTACGTGCACTCACTCCAGAATGGGAGAAGAAAACCACAGCAATAGAGGAAGCGAATGACTTGTCAACACTTTCTCTCGAGAATCTTGTTGGCAATCTCATGGCATATGAGGTCCAACTTGAAGATCGAAAGAAAGATACAGAATCACACCAAGCAAAGAAGAAATTATTGGCTTTTAAAGCCATGACAGACTCAGAAGATGAGGAAGAAGATGAAGAAGAAATAGCAATGTTCACTCGGAGATTCAAGAAGTTCTTAAAGAAGGGTAAGTTTCATTCTAAAGTTAAAGATTCTAATGACCCTCCTACATGTTTCAGGTGCAATAAAATAGGTCACATGAAGAAGGATTGTCCCTTAGAAAATGCAAAGAACAAGGGAAAAATCATCCAACTTCAAGAAGGACAAATATCCAAAGAACAAATTTGCCAAGAACAAGAAGGCTTATCAAGCTACATGGGATGATAGTGATTCATCTTCCGAAGAAGAAACGGATGAAAATAACGAAGTGGCAAATGTTTGTTTCATGGCTGCACAACAAGAGCATGTAAGTAATGATTATGATTCCGAAGATCTTCTTGATGCTTTTAATGAAATATTTCATGAGTTAAAGAAAGAAAAAATTAGAGTTAAGAATCTTGAGAAAGTGAATCAAACACTTAATCAAGAAAATCTTAACCTTGATAAGGAAGTAAAATCCTTAAATTCTCGCATTGCAAGTTTAGATACTGATCTTGAAATTCTCAAAAAGAATTATGAAGAGATTTCAAAGAACGTATCTAAGTTTAACAAAGGCAAAGAGAATTTAAATGATATGCTTCATCATCAAGTTACATCTAGTCAAAAATATGGACTTGGTTTTAAAAAATCCTCTGTAAAAGAATCTCCTGTTGTAAACACTAGTAAGACTAAATCAGCATCTATTTCTAGTGTTACACACAAGTTGTATGATTTCTTTGCAAAGCCTAAGGTTGTTAATTTTAGTGATAAAAGCAAAACTAACGTTCGGTTAAGTCGACTGAACCATACAACCAGTCGTCTGTCCAGAGAAATTGGATCTTATTCAACGAGATCAAAACCTCTTATAAGTCGACCTAGTGTATCAACCAGTCGACTGATGTACACCAACAGCCGACTGAACGACACTGGTAAGTCGACTGGACAGAACAAGTTAGTATGGGTTCCAGTCAGTCTAAATCAGAATGATAGAATTGCTTATATTAACTCATATATGTTAAATGTGTGTAATTCTACTTATTATATTCCTGCTTATGGAGGAAGGTCAAACTCTTCATGGGTTTGGTTTCCCCCAAACTAATGTGTTTTGGACCCAATAAAAAGGGTACCATATTTACCTTAAACTTTTTATAGGTACCCAAGAAAGAACGCTGGATATTAGACAGCAGATGTTCAAAACATATGACAGGACATGCCAACCTACTGTCCACCATTCAAAGCATAGATGGAGGAACCGTCACCTTTGGAGATAACAACAAAGGCAAAGTCATAGGCATTGGCATGGTCGGTAAAACTTCTAACCCAACTATAGAAAATGTGTTATTGGTTAGTGGTTTAAAGCATAATCTTTTAAGCATTAGTCAATTGTGTGGTAAAGGATATAAAATAGTTTTTAAAAAAGATGCATGTTTGATTTATGACTCTACTATGCAAAATGTTATTTTTCAAGGTTTTCGTAAAAATAATATTTATGAATTGTGTTTGAATGCAATTGATCTTTCAAGTGACTTTTGTTTAATAGCCTCTAACAATGAATCTTGGTTATGGCATAGAAGATTTGGACATGTGAATATGAAAAATCTCTCAAAATTATTTAAATATAACCTAGTTAAAGGACTGCCAAAACTATCCTTTAAAAAGGATAAGTTATGTGATGCATGTCAACTAGGAAAACAAATCAAATCCACTTTTAAAACAAAAGAAGTAATCTCTACTAGTAGGCCACTTGAATTAATTCATATGGATTTATTTGGCCCTACTAGAGTTGCTTCTTTAAATAAAAGTAGATATGTATTTGTTTTAGTAGATGATTTTTCAAGATTCACTTGGACATTCTTTTTAAAACATAAAAATGATGCTTTTGAGGAATTTGCACATTTCTGTAAACGTATCCAAAATCAAAGATCTCTAACCATAGTCACTATTAGAAGTGATCATGGTGAAGAATTTGAAAATGAAACATTTACATAATATTGCAACAAGAATGGTATAACACATTCATTTGCATTTCCTAGAGCTTCACCACAAAATGGAGTGGTTGAAAGGAAAAATAGGATTTTGCAAGAATGCGCACGTACTATGCTTGTTGAAAGCAATCTACCAAAGCATTTTTGGGCTGAAGCTGTTGCTACAGCTTGTTATGTTTTAAATAGAATTCTTCTAAGACCTAAACTAAAGAAGACTTGTTACGAGTTATTTTTTAATAAAATTCCTAAAGTCTCTTACTTTAAAACATTTGGTTGTAAGTGTTTTATTCTAAACACAAAAGATAATTTAGACAAATTTGATCCTAGATCTAATGAGGGTATTTTTTTAGGATACTCAAATAGGAGTAAAGCATATAGAATTTTCAATAAGTCTACAATGACTATTGAAGAATCAATGCATGTTACATTCGATGAATCCTTACCTTCATCAACCTTAAATAAAGATGATGAAACTGATTTATCACCTTTAGAGAATGTGATTAAATCCTTAGAGCAAACTAATCTGTCTGATAAGTCGACTGATAAGGTCTCCCAGTCAACTGACGTAAAGCAGTCGACTGAAGAATAAGTCAAGTTGACTGATCCGATTGTGATATCTTCAACTTTACCAAAGTTATTTGTTGAAGTTAAAGATCATCCTCATGACTTAATAATTGGTGACATCTCCCATGGTATTCAGACACGTTCACATGTTAATATGATCTCTCATACAGCATTCTTGTCGGATTTTGAACCGAAAAATATACAAGAAGCTTGTGAGAATGAATATTGGATGAATGCCATGCAAGATGAACTAAACCAATTTATAAGGAATGGTGTATGGGATTTAGTTCCTAGACCTCCTGATCAGACTATTATTGGTACCAAATGGGTATTCAAGAATAAGTTAGATGAATCAGGACAAGTTGTAAGGAACAAGGCTAGATTAGTCGCTCAAGGATATAATCAAGAAGAAGGTATAGATTTTGATGAAACATATGCTCCTGTTGCTAGACTAGAATCTATTCGTATTTTATTATCTTTTGCTTGTTTTATGAATTTTATACTTTATCAAATGGATGTGAAAAGTGCTTTTCTTAATGGGTTTATTAAGGAAAATGTTTATGTTAAACAACCACCAGGTTTTGAACATGAACAATTTCCAGATCATGTTTATAAATTGAAAAAGGCTTTATACGGTCTTAAACAAGCACCTCGTGCTTGATATGATCGTCTGAAAACTTTTCTTTTAGAAACAGGATTTGAAATAGGTAAAGTAGACACTACTTTGTTTATCAAAAGAGTTAAGAATGATATCTTAATCATACAAATATATGTTGATGATATAATTTTTGGTTCTACTAATAATAATCTATGTCAAGAATTTGCTAATACCATGAAAAATGAATTTGAGATGAGTCACATGGGTGAACTCAATTATTTCCTTGGACTTCAAATTAAACAGTCCTTAAATGGCATATTTATCAATCAAGGCAAATATGCAAAGGAATTACTCAAACGTTTTCATATGGATAGTACTAGTAGTAAATCCACACCTATGGCTACTACTACTACTCTTGACAAAGACTTATTAGGTAAGAGTGTTGATCAAAAACTCTATCGAGGTATGATTGGTTCACTCTTATATATTACTGCAAGTAGACCAGACATTATGTTCAGCGTATGTTTATGTGCTAGATATCAATCTAGTCCTAAAGAGTCTCATTTAAAAGCAGTGAAACGAATTTTAAGATATATTAAAGGCACATCTGAATATGGTTTATTTTATCCACGCACCGATAATTTTCAACTTTTGTCATATAGCGATGCCGATTTTGCTGGAAGCAAAACTGATCGCAAGAGTACTAGTGGTACATGTCACTTTTTGGGACATTCCCTAGTATCTTGGTGCAGTAAAAAGCAAAACTCCGTATCCCTATCAACTACAGAAGCTGAGTATATCGCTGCAAGTTTGGCATGTGCACAAATTTTATGGATGAAACAAACCTTATTAGATTATGGTATTTCATTTGAGAAACCCTCAATTATGTGTGATAATACCAGTGCAATTAATTTATCTAAAAATCCGATTCAACATTCACGTACGAAACATATTGATATTCGACATCATTTTCTACGTGATCATGTCTTAAAAGGAGATATATCTTTAGACTTTATCTCTACTGATAAACAAGTAGCAGATATATTTACCAAGCCCCTTAAAGAAGATACTTTCATTAATTTAAGAAGAGAACTTGGAATTTGTGATTTTGTTGATATTTGCTGAAAATTATTACTGTTAAGTCGACTGTACTCTCAAATAAGTCGACTGTACTGGCTTTTTAAAACATACCAATTTTATATCTGACCAGTCGCCTGGTTCCTATACCAGTCGACTGATTAGTAGACATAAAACTTTTATTTTCTTCTCGACTCAGTCGACTGAACTCCCTACCAGTCGACTGTCGCGAGCTAAATCGTCTTCAGCGACTATTCATCGCGTCTTTTGAGATGGAATTCACCTATCTTTTCACCCGTGATCTCAAATCTCCACCGTCGATTTCACCTCTCTTTGATCTCAACCGTTCACTCGCAGTCAAAACCCCCTTTACCAGCCGTTTTTACCCCTTACCGTTCTCAAGTTTTTACCCCTAATTTCAAAACCCTAGCTTTTGGAGAAGAAGGTGATCTACTCTCTCAGTGCTGCTTGTGCTTGCCCCTGATCGAATCTCTCTTTGTCTTAGGTAAAATCCTTTTCACTTTCTTTTCATGGCACCCAAACGATCTAAACGATCTCATGAGGGTAGTTCTTCTTCCCAAGACTACACTCAATATCTCTTGAGTCCAGATCTTATTGATCGATGGTATGTCTTCTGTACCATTACAATCTTTCCTGGAAGATTTGTAAACTTTAATGATCTAGATCGTTTCAATCTCATCCCTTTATTCCAAAACTGCAGTCTTTATGATTTTTTATCTTTATCAAACCAACCTAATTACTATCCTCAACTCATCTATTTGTTTTATACAAATATGAGAGTAGTCCAAAAACCAGATGGGGATGTCTTAATCCGTTCGTCTGTGAAGAATGTTAAAATGACACTCACACCGACTAGGATTAATGAGATGTTGGGTATTGATGATGTGGAATTATTTCTTGATGACATTCTTTTAGATGATGCTTCTATTTTATCTAGAATTTTCCTACCTAATCATGGCCCTCCAATGACAAGCAAAAATATCAAACCAATTGCTAAGCTTGTAGGTAGAATATTAGCCTATAACATCCTTCCTAAAAAGGGTAGTTATGACCAATATTCTATTGAATTACAAAAAGCTATATATGCAATTTTTGGTAGAATTGCTGTTAATTGGGGTCAAGTTATCTTTTCTAAACTTAATCAAGACCACACTCACTTTCTACCTTTTGGAGGTCTTCTTACTAGAGTCTTTATAGCTTTTGGTGTTGATCTTGATTCGGAGACAAATGTTGTGTCTCGTTATGAGTGTTTCGATCGTGCTAGTTTGGCACGTATGAAACTCCTTGATGCTCCTACCCGATCACCCCCTAGGTCTCCTCCTCTTTCTCAAGCTCCATTAGGATCGAGTTCTAGACCTTCTACCTCTTCTGATCCACTTCTTCAAGCAAATTTTGATGACCCTCGTACTCTCTACGACTGTGTTTCCTACCTAATGAAACATTCAGCCACTGTCGATACTCAACTCCATAACCTAGATTCCAAGCTAGACCGCATTGACTCTAGGCTTGACAACATCACTCATCTCTTCAACTCTCAATTTCATCCTCCTTCTCAAGATGACGATGAAGACTCCGATGAAGAAGATTGAAGATTTCTTATTTTCTTATCTATTATGTAATTTTCTTTTTAATGCATTTGTTTTATGTATCAGACTTTATATTAGTTTCCTTCTTAAATGCAAAAGATTGTTCTTTTCTGCTTTTTGATGATTCCAAAGGGGGAGAGAAATATCGGAGAGAAATATCTGAGTTATATTTTATCTATCTGTGTTATGTGTTGCTTATGTTTTGATTTGTTATATTTTATCTATCTGTGTTATGTGTTGCTTATGTTTTGATTTGTTAACATTGTTACACTGTTCTGGGTATTGAAATATCTCTGGTCAGTCGACTTCCCCAAGGGATACAGTCGACTGCTGCTAACTGTTGCATCTGTGATACTTATGTTAACTGCATTTGTTATATTTTCATATTCTGTTCAGTCGCCTGATCTATTGTTCAGTAGACTGATACATTCTTTATAATAACATCTATTTTATGTATGCATATTGTGTTTTTATAAGGGGGAGCATGTCTTCACTATGCTTGTATATTATCTTTTATAATCAGCTATTGTGTTGTCATCATCAAAAAGGGGGAGAATGTTGATTCTTGATTTTGATGATCACAACACAGTGCAACATGTGTCTATGTTATACAGCTAACATTGCAGTGTACATACCAAAGACAATTCTAGCTGAACAAATGAATAAGCTCAAAAGGATACAGATGAAGACTTCAAGACAAGGATCAAGACTCAATTCAAGACTCAAGACTCAAGACTTCAAGCTCAAATGTGTTAAATTATTGTGTCTTGTAAACATTGTATTTTACTTTTGTTGAGTCTTAGTCTGATTGTAAAGCCTTGTCACACACACACACTCAAAATTTCATAATGTGTATCTCTTTAAAACCCCCAAAAAGAGTCAAACAGTTTGAAGAATTTTAACTCTTGAGTACCAGTCGACTTAAGCTTCTGCCAGTCAATTGATAGTACAAAACTGTTTAAAATTATTCAAACTCTGATCAGTCGACTCATATGGCAACCCAGTCGACTGTTCGATAGCTTTTGACCGTTTTCTGTTTTTCAAAATCGAATTTTTTCAAACTCAAAAGCTTAGATCCGTTGGTTGACAGTTGAGTAACTGTCTCCCAACGTTCAGGAGATCAAACTCTTTAAGTAGAGTTCAGATCTCACTGAAAAGATCTACAGAATTTTACTTTGAAATCCGAGCACTCTTGAAAAACATTCTAAGTGATATTTTTGTGAGAAACAAAGCTTTCAAGTTCATACACTTTGGTTCTCTACATTCAGTCCAGTATAGCATTGAATTCGCTCTGGACTGAGTATAGAAGTCGACCTATTTTTTTAGCCACGTGCATCAACACATACAACAACAAGGCTATAGGTTGACTGTAAAGTATTCTTGTTCTCTTGCTCTCGGTTGGAGAGTGTTTTTGACTCTAGGTTGTAGAGTCGGTGTTGTTTCACTCTTGGTAGTAGAGTGGGTCTGCTTTCTCTGGTTGAGAAAAAGGACTACGGGTTAGACAAGGTTGTTGTCGTAATGCCGTAGGGTATTCTTGTAATTTTTCAAGAATAGTGGAAATCTCAAGTGGGTTGCTTGGGGACTGGATGTGGGTCGGGAGGACCGAACCAGGATATATCTTGTGTACTCTGTGATTAATTATCTTGTGTTTACATTCATTCTTGTTTATTTAAGTTCTGCAAAAAGCTTCTGGACAGTCGACTCCTTGTACTATCAGTCGACTGGTCAGTGCCGTTTGTAGTTGTAGTTTCATTGTGTTTTCAGTCGTTTGTTTCATTCATCAGTCGACTGCAAAGAGTTGTTATTTTCAATTATTTTGGACATATCAGTCGACTGGTCCATAACTCAGTCGACTGCACCGAGAAAAATTTCCGCAGTTTTTATTAAACACTATTCACCCCCCCTCTAGTGTTTGTTGTCTTGCCTACAAGATCCAACACTTAGTTTTCGATACTTGAACATAATACTTAACACTCGCTACTTGATACTTGTACTTGACAACTTGACACTTGAGACTTGTTACTTGTTACTCGACACTTGTATGTGATACTTGTTACTTGATGCTTGATACCATTACATGTTCACTTGCCACTTGTTCTACTACTAGTATTTGTTAACCAATCTTGTTACTGGAGTTGTCTTTCTTGCTAGCTAGTTCTTGATCCCACTACTTGTTGCATCCCTATTATATTATGTCATACATTCTTGATTTCAAATCTTGTTTCATATTTCTTGCACTAGTTTTCATACCCTTGCTTGTACAATTTGCGACCCTAACTTGCACTGAGGGCATTTATCTTGTTTTTCCTATATTTTTTTTTCCTTTTTATATTTATATATACAGACTTTGGAGAAGAGTTGCCTGCTGGAATTGATGAGCAAACGTTCTAGGCTTCGCTTAGGAAAACCGCTTTAATTATTTTCTTGTATTTGAGTTATTTATAATTGTTGCTACTTGAAACTTGCAACGGGCTTATAGTCTTGAGTTTTTATCTTTTGATCCAGATTTGAAAACTATTTGGGATATTATTATTTTGTTTCAATTATTTTCTGTTGATTAATAAATTATTCATACTTGCGTGGTTGTGTACATTTGTT
The DNA here is from genome assembly GCA_017893485.1 of Hemerocallis citrina. NCBI lineage: Eukaryota > Viridiplantae > Streptophyta > Magnoliopsida > Asparagales > Asphodelaceae > Hemerocallis > Hemerocallis citrina. The sequence continues at coordinate 284,798,998 of CM030358.1, forward strand.
ATATTCTTGTTATGATGCTGAGTCGATCCTACAGCTCATGAATGATGAAAATCATTCGCTGGGCTTTATCACTCGTATTCCATGTTTTTGGGAAGCGATGCGTGACATTTATGTTACCATTAAGTAACACAATTTCAACATCCATTTGGTGAATTTACAATTTTTGAATAGAAGTTAATGCAATGAGAGTTCTTATAATAGTAATTCTAACAATAGGTAAGTGTCAAAATAATCAATACATTTCTTTTGTGTATAACCCTTAGTTACTGACCTAGCTTTTTTTATATTTATCAATTGATCCATCTTGTTTCAATTTCTTCTTAATATCCATACAACCTACGACTTTACAACCCTGGGGTAAATCAGTTAGATACTACCATCTATGATGGATCTAAGATCACTGTCTACAGCTTACTTCCAAAAGGGAGCATCAGCTGCAGACATAGCATCATTATAGGTAGATAGCTCACTTTATATAAAGTACACAAAATCATCTTCACCAAAATCTTTCTCAACTATACCTCTCGTACTTCTCCTAAGTTCAGGTCCAAACTCAGGCTCAAAAGATAAGGAAGTACTAGGTTTGGATGTGCTAGGAATGTGAAATGAAGAGCTAAAAGATAGATATGTTGATTGACTAAGAATCCTCATTTCATAAGGAAAGATATTCTCAAAATATTAGCATCTCTAAATTCTATAATAGAGTTACTAAAGATCTCACCAATATCAGAATGGATAACTAGAAATCTATTGGTATTACTATCTATAGCTGTAACACCCCGCAAATTTGAGTTATGACAATTTTGCCCACGGTTGTTGCACACATGTATTTTGTACTGTTACGAGTAGTATCCGTAACGTATTTTAAATAAAAATTTTCTACGTAGTTTTGTGTTTTGATTCTTATATATATACTAGATTTGCCCGTGGGCACGTGCCTATGGTACGTCTTCGGAACGATACAAAACACGAAAGTCCATGTAAACAGTAAAACAATAATTATGTAGCTCAAGTTTGAATAGTATGACAATAATTAGTTATAAATAAAAGTCTATGTTTCCATTAGTATATGTTGAAAAATAATTATAAATAGGGGTATAAAATATAACTTCTTAGAACTTTAAGTGTGGAAAACAATGAAATTTAATTGTTGAAGAGATATTTGCTATTAAAAATTCTGAAAATTTACAAAACCGAAATCTTAAAATCTAAATTTCTAAGTAAATAAAGAAAGAATGGGATAGAGAGATAGAGAGAGAGAGAGAGAGGAAGAGAGAAATATGAAAAAGTAAAGAGAGAAGAGATAGATAGTAATAAAGTAATGAGTTTTTTAGGGGGAAAATTTTGGTTTTTGGGTTTGAAATTTTGGAGGGAAAATGTGTTTTGTGAGGTTTGATATGAGCCTTTGATTTTGGGGGGATTGATTGTGAGCCATTTGATAGCTTTCTTTTTAATTTATTTATATATATATATATATATATATATATATATATATATATATATATATATATATATATATATATATATATATATATATATATTGTGCACCACCTATGGTGCACACGGCGTGTGCACTCGGCCTTCCCGCCTTCATATCGACGATCCGAACCGTTCATATTGATTTACACATCTAAATTAGTCTAAATATGTAAAACCAAATCATTTGAAATTCATTTGCCCATCCATTGAAGTGTTACAAAATTGTATGGCTGAAAATTATTATTTTTTATAGTCACATGGTGGAAGGGCAAATGAATTTCAAATGATGTGATTTTACATATTTATAATAATTTAGATGTGTAGACCAATTTGAACGGTTCGGATCGTCGATACGAAGGCGGGATGACAGTGCACACAAGTGCACATGGAGGGGTGGTGCACAATGGAAGATTTTCCTATATATATATTTATATATATATATATATTTTCTCGAATTCAATTATGTATTTGAATTTAAATTTTTAACTCAATATTTAATATTCTGTTTTTACGTGCATTGCACGTGCTTTCAATACACGTGTCGACTACGTATATTCTTACGTGTAATATTATAAAATTACTACGTATTTCAATTATTTATTTTTTTAATTTGTTCGAATTCATTTTTCTCCTATTTTGACTCAAATATAAATTTTATACGTGTGATGCACGTGTTTTCCATGTGCGTGTTGATTACATTGTTGTATGTATAAAATTAATAAAATGTATTTTCGAATGTTGTATTTCAATTATTTATAAATATTTCCCTGTTAATAAAATCTATTCCGTATTTGAATATTTATTTTTACGTGCGACGCACGTGTTTGCAGTGTACGTGTTGGTTGTATTCTCTTTCAAAATAAAATTTATGAAGTGTGCATGTGTTATATTTATTGGTACATGAAAGCTCTAATTATAATTTAATTAAACTAGTTTTATTAAATACATATTACATATTATAATATATGCATTTAATTTAAATAAAAAAACTGTTAATAAATAGTGTGCACACAGATTTGATGCACGTGCATGTGTTTTCTCACCCTTCGGATTTGCTGGCCGGGAGATGAGTGAGAGAGGGTGAGTGGGTTTAGAAGTAAGTTAGTGGATAGTTAATTGTGTTAGTGGATAATTAATCAAATCCCATTAATTAAATCTCTTTTTAAACCCCCCCTCCTATTTCTAAATGGCAAGAAACAAAAAAAAAATGTGTGTTCCTGTTGCCTTTGCTGTCGAAAGGTTCACTAGTGGTTCTTCTCTTGGGCGCTGTTTTCGAGGAGTCTTGGGGGCTTTTTTAGGGGTTCATATTTGCTAGGATTTCTCCTTTTTAAGGTGGGTGTCTCTTTAATTTATAATTTAGTTATTTTGATGTATGAAATTGTTAGAAGCATGATAACTTATATAGATTGAGTATTTATGTTTAGATTACTTGTTGTTAATTGAAGGTGTGAAACTATGATATGATGGATTTGAGGACATTTTCATAAGGCTCTATTTTAAAGTTTTAGTTGCACTTCAAAAATTATAACTATTAAACTAGATGGAATCTAGAGTTAAAATTTTTATAGGAGCATCTTGTATATGTCAAGAACATTTCCTTAATTTTTCATAATATTTGGATGTTGTTTACTATTTTAATATAATCCAAACTTAGGACTGGTTGGCAGTTGGCTAGTTGCTGGAAATTTGTACACATTTCGGATTTTGATAATTTCGGTATCTTAGATGCAGTATTTTGAGAAAGGTCAAAACTAAAAACTTGAAGTAGACTCATTAACCTTTCTTTAGAGTTTAAGAAATTAATTTTCCATGAAGAACTGAATTAATAATGAATTTTACAAGATTAAACAGTGGCTGTCTGTATGACATTTCGACCCTACTGTAGATTTCGAGGAATTCAGGGTTATAGACAGAATATTTTGGAGAGTTTATAACTATAAAGTTATAGTAGACTTGAATACCTTTAATTTGATCTAAATAACACAAAGTTTCATGAAGTACAAAATTTTCTATGATTTTTACAAGTAGCATGAGCTGCAGTTTTTGGATTTTGAACCTACGGTTTTGCAAATGAATTTAGACGATGTAATTGAGGATAATTTTAGATGATCTTAACTACAAAGTTGTAGTAGACTCATTTATGATTCCTATGAAACTAATAAATCTATTTTTGGAGTAGTATTGGAATTTATATGATTTTTTCAATACCATTGGGTTGATGTCTTTCATCTAGGTCTTAAAACTTTTACAACATATAAAATTGGATTTAAAATTGGAATGTCAGTAAGATGTACCTTATGAGGAATTAAGAGGCATTTGATTATCTTGCCAAAGGTTGTATTATGAGGTTTAACATGTGAATTATGGAGAAAATTGGGGGATTGAGTTGAATATAAAATTTGAGTTTGAAACTAAATAAATACAAAGTTACATTTTGATTAAGAAGAAAATTTTGATTCTTTTGACTAGAGGTATTCTAAAATTATATCATTTGGATTAAACTCGATCTAGAGTAAATTTGAGGTTGTTAAAAAATAAAATTGGAAGTTGAATATTATATTGTTCAGAAAAATAATCTATTGAATGTAATTACAACTTCATTGAGGATTCTATTAGAAAGAGGGAATAAACTATCTATTTCTACATAAAGAATGTTGATTTGAAATGTTGGATAAGACCATGAAACTAGTTATACAAATAACTGAGTTGTGTGAACAAAGGAATAATTGGATATGGAATGAATGAAATTTCAAAATGTGAATAAAGATGGTATGAATAACACATGAAGTTGTGAACATGAATTATGTTGATTCTAGAGACTAAGTGAGACCCAAAATACCGACAAAGTCATGAAAATGATTATTGAAATTTGAGAAGTGGCCAATATGGGCTATCGTTCTTAGTATATTGTTTATGACCGGTAGGAGGGTAAGCTAGCTCTAGGTGGTATTATTATTCATGTTTAAACTTAAGGGTTGGCACTAGAAAAAGATGTGATGAAACCTGGGCAGACGTAAGCGGGGCGTTTCTATATAGTCGGGCGGTGTACTCCGGGACTATAATTCAATCGGGTAATGTACTCTGGGACTGTAATTTCCCTGCATCTAGTTGGGCAGTGTACTCTGGGACTGTGATGCGAAACGAGACGAGCCTCAATTAAATCCGAGATTATGAATGATCGGGCGGTGTACTCCGGGATCATGAATAATCGGACGGATGGGAGGTGAATCTCTGATATTCCGGGGCTAGAGGGACACTTGCGAGATGTCCGCATGAGGTGGGTTCTGTATAGTCCGGCGGTGTACTCCGAGGTTGGAATCCATACTTGTGGGATGTCTGAACATTGTTTTGTTACCGAGTAAGATTTCATAGCGAGGGATTGAACCCTATAATGTTGAGTACGTAAGGGACTGCCCTCGGACCTATCTAGTATGGGATGCATAGAATCTGAACAAGTATGCATTAGTGTCATCGTAGTGTAATATCTGCATTAGGCATTAAGTCATATCATACACTGACACGACTAGGATAGTCATTTTTCCTATTTGCATTCAACTTTGTGTTTGCTAAAGTATAAGAATCATTGTATTATAGCATTGTGTCAGTTGTATGTAACTGACGTGCCCACAATTTTCCAGTTGCAGGACTGGACTTGGCATGGGCTTGAAGTCACTATGATGAGTTGATTATAAGATTGAAGAATTTTCATTATTGTATATTGCATTGTATTCATTTAATTCCGTTGTGTTGTTTTAAAGAATATGTTGTAAATAAAAAGTTTTAAATTTCTTGTAAATTTGTACGAATTTGAAGTAAAAGATCCTGTATTTGCTACGAATTACTTGTGTTTGGAATTCGGGGTGTTACAATAGTATATCAAATAAATATGGCATATATAGTTTTAGATCATAATTTCATCTTCTTAGTTCTAGGATTACGTATATTGGCTAAACAACCCCGAACTCTAAGTTAGTTAATTCTAGGAGGCTTAATTTTCCAATATTCATAAAGAGTTATTGGTTGTCTTATAGGGAATCATCTTCAAAATATAATACCCCACAAAGAACCAAGAGCATCAAAACTAACAAGTATAGAATTCACCATATCCATCAATGTTCTATTCTTTCTATCAGCAATGTCATTTGACTGAGGAGTGTAGGAAGCAGTCACCTCGTGAATGATCTCATGTTCTTGACAGAACTAACTTACTTCATTTGAAGTATGACCTCCTCCTAGGTCGGATCTAAGAATGTTTATCTTATTTTCAAGTTGATTTTCAATTTCTGCTTTATAAATCATAAAGTGTTCAAGCACTTCATCTTCAGTCTTAAGCATATAAATATAAAAATATCTAGAAGTCATCAATGAATGTAATAAAATATTTTCTACCACCAATATGTTAGGATTTTGTTGCTGAGTTTAGCGATAATAGATCCAATGACGAACAATCAAACAAGTAGATCAAACCAAGCACACAAAGCACACAATGATTTGTCCCGATTTGGGCGAACCCTAACACATGGGAGAAATGAGGAAGATATTATTCAACTAGAGAAGATACAAAGTATTACACTCACACCAAGAATCTATCTTTATCTCAGGCCTAACTAGAAGATATTCAGGTATTTTCATTGGAGAACTCTCAATCTAAACTATCATATGAAGTACTCTTTTTTTTTCTCTCAAAGAAGACAATATAATAATATATAGAGATCTCAAGAAACCCTAGGTTGTAGTCTTGATACATTATCCATATAATATATCCTGAATAAAAGACACACGATAGGAGCTGTACGATCTAACTTGATGATAAGTTGGGCCCGAAACATTCACAATTAATCAGCCCAAATATTGCATGCCCTCCGTCGGAAGTCGACTGCCTAAAGTGGGCGGTCGGCTGCAATTCTCTAGCTTTAAACTAGAGAGCTTTGAAAGTCGATTGTCGACTGTCAATTAAAGATTGTTGTTGTTGCTTCATCTCTTCATCGACACTTCGACCTTCCTTCGCTTCTTCTTCTTCTTCTTCTTCTTCTTCTTCTTCTTCTTCTTCTTCTTCTTCTTCTTCTTCTTCTTCTCATCAGACTTAGTAGTATGCAAGACATAAAACCCAAAAATCTCCACCTTGGGTTGCATACTCATGCAATCAACACTGTGTGACCAAACTCATCTAGACTCTTTCATTCCCCACCTTCAAACGTCGATTCAATGCTTCTTCAGCTAGTTGAATCTACTTACTACCTTTTTCTCCAATCTGTATGCCCCCTCAAGGGCACAACCCTAGTAGGCGTTAACACGGAGGCTCCACCCTCCGCACAAACTCCACCTACCCCGAGGCACTCCACCTCTCGATGATATTCGAATATGGTCCTGCTGCGATGATTCTAAAGACGACATACTAGATGACGCTTCATGGACAGGACATATAAACACTTGGCTAAAATTTCTCAATCCCACAAATCTTGTAGAAGTTATGTGCGACACTCCTATTTTCCAACATCACCTTATGATGACCTTTCCAAACTGATAGAACTTCACATTGAGTTGTGTACATGCAGCTTCGTGCTCCAGAGTTCCTAAGGATATAAAATTCTGTTTCAATAAAGGAATATGCATGAATTTCTCTACTGTGTAACTGTTTCCATTCGGTGCTTCCAACTCGATTGTTCCCTCACCTACTACTCCACAAAATTCACCAACCACTGTTCTTGCATAATGATCTCCTGTGATAGTAGAAAACATCTCACTCTTAGAGCATATATGAGATGAACTCCCCGAATCAAAAAACCATTCTGAATACACATCTATAGAATTTGAAACAAGAGTATAATCTAAAGTATCACCTGACTCATTGACACTAGTATCACTAGCAATGTTGGCGCTCTTGCGATTCAACAACATTCGACAATCCCTCTTGTAATGCCTATTCCTTTTGCAATGGTGGCAACATATCATTCCCTAACTTGCACTTTCTCTTCTACTTGAAATATCATTTACCTAGATGAAACTTGAAGAAGTAGACGCCATTCTCTGAGTCCCCCTCCTAAGTCCATCCTCCTCCAAGCTCTCGATCATCGCTGCTGTGGAAAACTTCTCCTTGGTAGACTTTCCATATAACATGGTGGTTATCAGATGCTTGTATGGATCTAGTAGTGAATTTATCATGATGAAAGCATTAAGATCACATGCGTTCGACGCTCTCAATTTAGTTGACTTTGAATTGGATTCCCCTATATGATCTTGAAGAGAAGTACTTTCCTTCATTGAGTAACTGTACAATTTTCTCTTCAAGTACATCAGTCTTTCTAATGGCAATTCTGCGGCATCAGTTATGAGTCTTGCCCAAAGACTCGCCGTGCTTCAACACTTGACTCCATTCACCAAAAGCATCCGAATTAAACCAAAGGCTTCTTCATAATTCTTCAGCTGAATCTTCTGCTTTATGTGAGACAGCCTCCCCTACATGATCTTTGTAGAACTCTGACCTGTTATCTTCTCCAAGGAAACTCGAGTAACTCTTGAACTGCGAAAGATTTCTAACCTGAAGCTCTGATACCAATTATTAGGAATTTGTTGTCGAGTTTAGTGACAATAGATCCAATGACGAACAATCAAACAAGTAGATCGAACCAAGCACACAAAACACACAATGATTTGTCCAGTTTAGGCTAACCTTAATTCGAGGAAGAAATAAGGGAGATTCTATTCAACTAAAGAAGATACAAAGTATTACACCTTCACCAAGAACCTATCTATCTGTAAAACCTATCTGAAAGATAATCAGCTATTTATAATGGAGAACTCTTAATCTAAACTCTCATATGAAGTACTCTGTCTTTTTTTTGTAACACCTCGAATTCCAAATACATGTAATTCGTATCACAAACAGGACTTTTTACTTCAACTTCATACAAAAATATAGGAATTTAAAACTTTTTCATTTACAACATCATTCTTCACATTAGCACAGCGGAAATAAATAAGTACAATACATATATGATAATGAAAGTACTTCAATCTTGTGAAATTTCTCACATGTCTTCAAATCCAAACCAAGACCAATCTTGCAACTAGGAAACTGTGGGTACGTCAAGCAATGCTATAATACAATAATTCTTCTACTTTAGCAAATACAAACTTGAATGCGAAAGAAAATGTGAGAAGTGACTATCCTAAACATGTCGGCGTATGATATGAACCTGATGCCTAATGCAGACATTTACACTTACAATGCACTAATGCACACTTATTCGGATTCTATGCATCCCATACTACATAGGTCTGAAGGCAAGCACTTATCATACTCCTCATTATAGGGTTCAATCTCTCGTCATGTAAAACCTACTACGGTAACAAAAACAAGGTTTAGACATTTCACGAGTACGGATTCCCGTTCCGGAATCCACCGCCCGAATATACAGAATTCTCGTCGTGCAAACATTCCGTAAGTGCCGCTCTAGCCCTAGAATATGTTGGAGATCTGCCTCTTATCCTCCGGACTATTCATGATCCCGGAATCTACCTCCTGATCAATCATAGTCCCGAATTTAATTAAGGCTCGTCTCGCTCTGCAAGCAACCACAGTTCCGAAATCCACTGTCCGACTATATAGGAATGCCCCACTTACGTTTGGCCAGATTTTATTACATCTTCCTTTTTAGTGTCTGTCCTTAATTAAATTTTTAGTTATCATGGCCTATAACTAGCTTACCATGTCGGACTTAAACTTACTCAACAACATTTCAGATCCATATTGACCCTTTCACAAATTTATATTTATCAAAATTACCGGACATTGCGGGCCTCGCCCAGCTCCTAGAAACCATCAATCTCAACATAGAGATCTTCTAGGTTAATTTTAACCTATTCATAACAATTTCTCATTCATTACAATCATTTAATTCTTTCCTTCATTCTCTTTAAATTACCCAACACATCTCAAGATCAATTTGATTTGATAAAACCCTTACAAATATCGTACGTTTATTTTCCAAAATACAGTCTTTGTTTATTTCTTAATTTGTCATATAAATCATTTTTCACAAATTATAGGATGAAATTCATTTTTCATATAGTACACACATTCTAGCATAAATTTTCACATTTTAATCTTTCTTCACAAAATAAAACAGTATTAAGTTTACTCCTTTTTACTTTCGTAGAACTTGCAATACCATCTCTGGCAATTTAAATCACATTATGCATCTAATTTCATTTTGGGCTAATGTGGCAACAGCAGGGCCCAGGGGCAGGATCGCCACAGTATTCCAGGTACAGGAGTTCGACGACGAGGAGATCGAGATTGGCCCGAGGATTGACTGAGACATGAGCAGTGTGAGACATTGATACCCACCACCCCAAGGCTTGTTGGGGGGAAAGATGTATTAGTTTTGGCTTTCTTATGCTCTGTCTGTATTTTGTCTCACCCCCCATGTTTGGGGTGGAGTATGTTTTTCTGTTTTCTTTTTAGGAGTTTGTTGTATGCTCAGTACCCTGAGTTTGTTTATTAATCTCTGATTAATGAAACCGGGTGGCCTGATTCCACCTTTTCCTTCAAAAAAAAAAAGTTTACTCCTTAAATATAATACTATAATTTCCTCCTGAGTGAGTTCCCCGAATTTATATTTATTATCTCAATTATTCCAAAGTTTGCTTATTCAAAAATAAATAAGTATTCTTAAAGAATTCAAAATAACCATTTAGATAAACTATTCAATAAGGAATGTGAATTTTACTCCCAATTTAAATTCTAAATTTGTACAAAATTATTTCAAAATATTCCATTAATATTCTAGTATGATTTAAATTCATTCTAAATCAATATACATGTAAATTAGCTTATAGAAATTTATTTTTAAATAAACTGCCACCACCCGGAGTGGAACCCAAGCACAACAGCAACCCAACCGCAACTCCTAACCAGCGAGCCAACTCACTGTTGGTGCAGAAATCCACACAGAAATTCCCATATATTTCTATCTACTATTCTAACATTTCATTAAAGTTTTCAAAATAAAAAAGCTCCCTAGGTTTCGAACCTGCAACCTAACAGCACTGTACACAGCGACCCAAGGCCAACGCCAAAGACTAGGCACTCAAACCTCATCATCTGACTATAACTTGTATAAAAATTTATTTAACTACGAACTCTCTATTTCATAACTTTAATAAAATTTTAAACCATAGTTTTGATTCTACAATAATTTCTACAACTCTTATACATTGTTCCACAGATTTCATTAAATCTCCAGAAACAAAAATTTATTTAATTTGACATATCGACATGAATTTTAATCCACTTAGAATTTTTATAGAAATTTAACACCTAGTTTGCATTCGTAAATTGGTTTAATCAACTTAATTTCGTAGTAGCAAAGAATACGTAAATGTCTCATACAAAAGAAACACAAATTCATCATAGAAATTTGCACAATATACTCTAATTTGACATATGGCATGATTATTTCTACACATGACATAGAAGAAAATTATCTCCTTCAATAATTTAAACACAAATTTTTAGAGTATTTCCCACACACACATTTCATGTAGTATTATTGTCTAAGCATGCAACCGACAAAACTTTTAGAAAACAATAGCAACACCCACTCAATATCTACTCATCTTTCAATATATTTATACCTTATCGTGAATTCTAAAATTCATTAGAAAGAAAAAGAAGCAACCACACATTATCATTCAAATGCATTCACACATAATCATGGATTCTACAAAAACATTTAGAAAATAAAAGAAACACCCTTCTCTTTGAAGTATTTTCCAATAGAACTCATAGAAAAATAAGCTCCAATCTCCTCCTCCAATACTAGAACTCCAAAATGAAATAGTGCATAGGATTTGTGAAAGAATGAAATGATAGCTTCTTGCCTTCAAGGATGGCCGGTTGATCAATATAAAGGAGAAAGGGTAACGGGGAAGTTTTAAACTACCCACTAAATCAATTAACCACCCACTAAATCACTTCTCCCACTTAATTATATTTTAAACTTCATTTAAATAAATGGTCGGTCAATCCATAGTGTAGCCAGTTTTGGAATGAAGGTGTGCAATGCACGTGTGCACGTGCTTGCACCTTTTTTTTAATTTATATTTTAAATTCTTATTTTTAATAAATACTTATATTAATTTTCTTAACATCAATTTTATTATAATTAGATTAAATTAAGCCTAGTGAAATTTTTAGTGCACAATTTTTGTAATAAAATAACATAGTTAGCACGTGTACAGAAGAAAAGCACGTGTAAAGTACATGTAGCAAAATATTTTAAAATGAATATTTCACGTAAAACTAGTTTAAAATAAAAATAAACATAAAAGTTCACACTTCATAAATTTTTATTTTGAAAAACGAAATAACCAACACGTGCACTGCAAATACGTGCGTTGCACGTATCAGTACAAAATAAATTCGAGAGAACGAAAAACATTCATAAATATTCAAAAATTAAAAAAAAATAGAAATTTATATTAATAATGTTACGGATATTACACGTAACGGTAAAATATACGTAATCGACACGTGTACTGAAAATACGTGCAATGCACGTAAAAAGACAAAGATCAAAATTAATATTTGAGTTGGCTCAAAATAAGATAAAAATGAAATTTGAAAGGATGGAAAGATATATAAATAGTCGAAATACAAGATACGTTGGATATTTATATTAAAATATGTTACAAATATCATTCGTAATGGAACAAAATAAAAGTGCTTAATACACGTGGGCAAAATTGTCATAATTCAATTTTGCGTGGTGTTACATTTTTCTCTTAAAGGAGACTATAAAATAATATATAGAGATCTTAGGAAACCCTAGGTTGTAGTCTTGATACATTAGCCATCCGACATATCCTGAATAAAGAGGCACATGATAAGAGCCATACGATCTAACTTTGAGGTGAAGTTGGGCCTGAAACATTCACAAATAATTAGCCCAAATACTACATGCCCATTGTCAGTGGTTGACTGCCCAAAGTGGGCGGTCTACCGCAATTCTCTGGCTCCAAACCAGAGTGCTTCGATAGTTGACTTCCATTGGGGCAGTCGACAGTCAATTCAATTGTGCTACATCTATTGATGCTTCATCTCTCCATCAACGCTTAAACCTTCCTTCGCTTCATCATCTTCTTGTTCTCATCGGACTTAGTAGTATGCAAGACATAAAATCCAACACTCTAGTGGGATTTCTATTCAAATCACACATATCACTATGCACAAGCTTAAGTGGATCTGAATCTGTAACAATATTCAGAAATGATTTTCTTGCGTGTTTACATTGGGCACACGTTTCACACTTACTGTTTTGGTTCAAGTCAAACTTAGCCAAGAAATTTATATGCATCATTCGCGTAATGGAACCTAAGTGTACATGACCAAGCCTACCAAGCCATAAACAAGAATCATTTTCAACATTCAAAATTGTAGGAAGATAATTTTCATTAACAATATTAGAAGTTACATTAAGCTTAAACAATCAATCACTCAGGAAACCTTTTCTAAATAAAAAAAAAATCATTATTAGAAACTAGAAACTTGTTGGATTCGAAACTGTAACCCTCGTTTCCACATATACATATTTTTGTGTGTTATATGGGTTTAGATTCTTTATAAATTTTTTTATTTTCTTAAATTAATTTCTTTTTAAATTTATTTTGGATCTCATATTAAAGTCCATTTCTATTCATTAATTGTATTTGTAGTTATTTCCAAATAATTTCTATATTGAAATACAAATCATATTTTGTTATATGATATAATAATAATAATAATAATAATAATAATAATAATAATAATAATAATAATAATAATAATAATAATAATAATAATAAATTCTTGATTGTTTATTAAAATTTATCTGTTGTTATTTATTAATTTGTGAAAGCCTATAGATCTTAATCTATATTTTATTGTTATTGGAGTATGAATTTTATGTATACTATCTGATTTAATTAATTAATATGTACTACTGTATCGCTATTTATTATATTTTTGCCTAATCTTATTATTATTATTCTTTCTTTAAATGTTAATTAATTTGTGAAGGACCATAGATCTTAATCCATCAATTATTATTATTTATTATTTTAAAGTCCAAACAAAGTATATTATTAATATATGACTATTCTAATTATTTGAGAAAAGTTAAATCTTAATCCAATTGAATTCTTCCAATTAATTTAATTTCTGTTGAACCACGAAATTTTTGTACAACCTATTTAAATTTTGTATGTTGATTACCCTAATTTATCTAATATATTTCTACTTATTTTCCTATTGATTCTAAAACCCAAACCCGTTAACCCTATAACCCATTCTTATTAGATCCTACCCTATAACCCGCTAACCCGCAATCCAAACCCAACATCCTATAATACCCTATACATATATATTAACCCAAATCTTAATCCCCATCTTAATCATCTACCTAATCACCCTACCTCGATCCTTCTTCTTCCTCCTTCCTCTGTGTTACTTTCCGAAACCCATCCTCCCGCTCACCTTCATTATCGGTCATCTCCTCCACCGTTGAGCCCTGCAACCCAATCGATACCAGCCTTCGACCCCGCATTTACCGTCGACTGCACCCTCCATCCTTATCTCCACCCTTCGAACCACTGCACCTCTTCGTCTCCACCTCCTCACCGCAATCCCGAGCGCCCCTGTCCACCTCGCCCTCACCTCGTCGACCCATCATCCCCTGCACCCGTCGCAACCCACCGCTACCAGCACCGCCCTGTCGTTGCCACCCCCCAGTACTCCGGCCGCTCTAGTCATCTGCCAGTGCCGCTAACAGCCACCGCCGAAGACAAGATAATTAGAACTTGAAATTTTAATAAAATGCTACCAATATAATTAGAACTTGAAATTTTATAATTTGTTACTAGACATGACTGGGAATCACCTCATTATTTTTGTGATATTATTTGATTATTTTTCAGACCTATTATATGTATTAAAACTTGACCCTAGGTTGCTTTTAGAACACTATTTCAGTCAAGAACCCATTTTTTGACCTAGTTGTAGATAACATCAATTAGAAATTATTAAATAATAGTTTTAGCCCTGTGTATCTAGAATCCAGATAATCTCACGGTTTTGCAATCCGACCTACAGATTGCATGATATTCATATTTTTGTATAGTGACACCTGAATTCTAGAATGTAGTTTGAATATGCATCAGCCTGCTTAACTAACAAAACAGTAGACTAATTTAAAAAAATAAAATATGAGATTAATTGTGTTATTACTAAACATTGTTAGGAGTTAAAAATTGTGTTATTACTAAACATTGTTTGGAGTTAAAATATGATTTTTATGAGATTTTCAAATGATTTTACAGTCTATTTTTATATACAAGTATTTTGACTCTTACGCACTGCCTATACATGTAATCAGTAAAGAGTGAACTTATAGGCCTAGTTTCTATATTTATTATATGTCGTATGAATATTCGCTGGAACCGGCAAAGAGTTTATTTTCCAGAATCTCTGATGGAACCTGATTTGCTTTCCTATAGCAACGGAAAATTTGATTTTTGTACAACAACGTCTTGCTGTCTAGAATGTATGCTTTGTATTGATTTAGTGTGAACACTTTTTGCCTTGCATATAATGACTAGAATTAGTCACACCTTGCTTTACACAACCTTGACATCTTCTTGCATGCTCACATTAGGATGTAATAAAATAATAACAAGCCAGGGTAAATAATGGTCGACTTGGTAGTGAACAATCAGAGACTGTACTCGGTAGGGCCCCTTGTTCTTGTTTAATTATTGTTGTGGAATGTGGAGTATCGATTGTGAAATATTTCTCGTTAATTCTCATTTATCGTGCGGAGTACATGATCTGCTGGGTTCACAATCATAGTCTAAACGATCATTGTTTGAATGCACCGAACATGTGGTATGGGGTGCAGTATTACGTGCTTAGATAGGATAATAAAATATTTATTAACCTAGATTGGCACTTGTATGCTTGATCATGATTACTGTTATTGATCTTGCATCATTGATTACAGTCACATTTTATTGCATCATGCATTCTAGACTTTGATTATATTATTAACTTTTGTTATTGTTGTCACGCCCCGCTTCTAAAAAAGAACGCGGAATACGGATACGTAACAAAAGCCCAGCGAATGATTTTCATCATCCATAAGCTGTTCAAGAATTTTCACAATATCTCACACAAATAATCAGAGTCGAAAGCAAAAGAGTCAACTAACATGCATAATTGAAACAAGATACCAACAGAAATTTACTTGAAACAAAATACAATATTCTCAAATAAATCGGAGTCTGGACAAATCAAATATCCTGGGTCACATCGTCCAAATACAAAATAAATATCCAATAAATCAAATACACTTTTATTCAAGTTCAAGCAACAACAACAATAATAATAAAGCAGAATCTCCAGCACTAATACATCATCTCGCTAATACCATCTGACAGTCGTCTATCCTGATATGCAATTAGTAAATTTGCAGGAGAAGGAGAAAGAAGAAAACAAGTACCCGTCAATTACAAGTCGCGGGTCACAAATAATGTAGGATACAAGTACATGGGGAAACTAAAAAAATCTTATTAATAGTAGAAACAGACCTAGCATGGTATACTAACATGTGTCAAGTGTCAGATAGTAGGCAAACAGATATACAGATAGTGTCAAGTAATGGTGTCACATGGTAGTGTCAGTCAGATAACAGGTAATCAGATAATCAGAGATAGATAACAGATAACAGATATAGATATCAGATTCAGATACAGATACAGATGTCATGTTCTTATAAGTCTTGTGTGATTACTATCTAGGTAGCACTTTATACGCCCCAAAAACATAACACATGGTTGCTATAACAAATAATTTTGCTTTAGATTTCATAGGGGATCATATAGGACCGTGTACTCAGGGTTCAGACAGATATCAGATAATCAGATCAGACAGATAGAACCTAGTGGTTCTCTTCTTCTCTACACATTCCATAGGAAGTAATGTAGATAGGGTCAGATAATAGATCCAGACAGACAGATAGAACCTAGTGGTTCTCTCTCCTCTACACCTTCATATAAGAAGTAATGTAGACAGGGTCAGAAAACAGATAATCATATGGAAAACACGGGCCCCCTTCTAATTACACATTTCTATGCTTTCCCATTACTTGATCTTTCCCAAAAACCCCGGCTTGATTACTTTTATTATGGTCATCAAACAGACTTGAATGTGTACGGAATAATATCAAATTAACATGGTATAATGAGTATTAGGTTTAAGAAAACAAATAAACATGTATAGATAATATACAGTCACATAAACGAGCAAAACAGTATATGTTCATAATCAGGACAGCAAGACAGTTCAGTACTAAAACAGTGAATCCCGTCGTTACAGAAATGTAAATATGGATCCGTCAAAGGATCTGGAAACTAGATATCCACACAAATCCAGCGAATATAAATAAGTCATATCGTGTTTCAGAAAATCATAACTCAAAACTGATTTGAAAACAGAAAACACGTTCAGTCAGAAATCAGGAAAACGAATTCTCAGTTAGATAAACAGCATCAAAACCTCTCAATTAAATTCAGAAAAAATCTGAGGTATTCTCCTATAAGTTTAGAATCAAAATATAAAGTTTCATAATATTCCAGTAAGAATAGATCAGTCATCAAAAATACGAAATTATTAAGAAAACATAGTTTAGCAAATCTGGAAATCCCAACACTGTTGTACGAAAACTAAGATATCTCGCAACCAGTGAAACGAAATCCAATTCCGCCATATGAAAATACATAAAATATACTAAATTTCCCATTTCACAAATATTTTTCATACAGTATAAGGAATCGTAGTGAAAATAGGGTTCTTTACAGAACAGCGAGCAAAATACAGCACATATAGATTTTAGAAACGAGCATGAAACATCACATAAAACCTATTAATAAAATCCACCAAAATTCTAGGCAATCCCTAACTTAATAAAGAAATACTGACCAAAGTTTTAGATGAAAATAATACAGGTAGCATAGTTTTTAAATGATTTGTTATAAAAATTACCGAAAAACAGAATTTGGAAAAGGTCGACACCTCTGTACTAAAACAGACATAACTCAGTCATATGAAATCAAAATCAAGCAAGGTCAGAGGGATTTGAAAATAGACGGAATTATCTAAAACTCATAATTTATACTGAAATCAAGATATTGACTGTAACATAGTCGAAAACAGCAAACAAAACAGAACAGTGCCAAAATACAGATTTTTCGCTTAAAAACAAAATCAACATAGATTCAAGAAAATTGATCCAAACACATCCAAACTTGAAATAAAGTATACCATGTGTCTAAACATCATGAATTAGGGTTATTAACATGTCTACACCAAATATATCATATGGGTCTCAATCAAAACACAAATTTGCACACAAGTCTCACATACATGTTCCAAAAATCAAGAATTTGGGCGAATCCCAGGTTAATCATGTCCATTTGGTGTCGTGAGTAATCTATGGTCAAATTATCACAATAGAGACAAAACTCATCACGAAAAACACAATCAAGAGTTGTCTCTAGACCCAACTACACTATAGGTGAACTTTAGGACTTGTATCAAACAAATGAATTAGACTACAAGTTACTTGCCTTAAATCAGGATAAAGATTGATGAACTCAAAAGTAGGAGCAAATCCCACGAATGAAAATCTACGAACTCACGAACGATCTACACGCGCACTCGAGCACGCATAAGAAACCCCGAGAGCAAGAGAGCACGAGACGGCGGAGGGAGAGACACGAGAGAGAGAGAGAGAGAGAGAGAGAGAGAGCACGGAATAGGGTGCAAGGGTTTTGGGAAGAACAAATATGTGCAGCATGCGGATGTAAAATTTTAATTATCTATATATATATCTACATATATATACTAGGGTATTAATAAAGGGAGATGCACATGCTTTGGGTGGCGGCTACAGGTAATAGAAGGGGAACAGAATGGGTCGGGTGCACTTGGTGAATCTAGGTGTGTAGGGGGATGCAGCTCACGGTTTTGCTAAGGTAAGTATTGGTAGGCTTTTATTTGGAAAGTATACATATAAGGTAATAGGTATTAGTAGGTATAGTAATTAGGTAAGGGATTAATCTGATGGTGAGGAACTAATCTGATAGTATAATGGTATAGGATTATATATATGTAGGTGGATGTAAAATAGGGTTAACAAATTGGTAGTGGGTTTGGGTATATGAATATTTATAATAGAATGGGATAATGGGTTTGTAGATGGGTATTGGGTATAAATGTGAGTTGGGTATGAAGATCCAAAATGTGATAGGGCACAAATGAATGCATTAAAATAACAAAATGGAGATAATAATAAATTTAACAGTAAGAGTCAAAAATAATGGCACGAGCAAAAAGAGACGAATCAAAAGACGGACAACAAAACAAGAACTCAAATAAAAGAAGACAAATAATAAAATGAAAATATATTGAAACAAAAATCCAACATACGGTCCAAAAGAAATACAAGAGGAATACTAGAGAGAAATTATACCAAAATGAAAAATACACTCAAAAATACATAAAACGAAAAACAGGGGTTATAATCCTACCCACCTAACAGAAAAATTTCGTCATCGAAATTCAAAAAGAAGTTACATAAGGTAACCTCAAACAACCAAAAAGGACAAAACAAAATCTACCCAAATAAATGAGGAAACTTCTGCTGAATCTCCTCCTCCAGCTCCCAAGTCCACTCACTAGGCGAGTAAGGATTCCAAGCAATACGAACCAACTTGATGACCTTGTTCGTAAGCACTTTCTCCCGTTGATCCACAATAGCAACTAGCAGAATCTTACAAGTCAAATCCGGCCGAACGGTCAACTCAGAGTAGTCGATCACGTGGCTCTCATCTCGGATATATCTCCTGAGTTGTGAGACAAGAAAACATCGTGCACTCCTGATAAAGCTGGTGGCAATACAAGATGATAGGCCACCTTGCCTACTCACTCCAAAATCTAAAACGGTCCAATAAACCTCGGGCTAAGCTTGCCCCCGCCACCGAACCGAATGACACCTGCACCAAGGCGATACCTTAAGAAAAATATGGTCACCAACAACAAACTCCAAAGCCCTACGATGGACATCAGCCCACCGCCTCTGCCTATCCTGAGCTGCCTGCAAGTGCTTTCGGATCTGGACCACAACATCCACTGTCTTGGTGATCAATTCTGGACCCAACAACCTTCTCTCACCAATGTCATTCCCAGCACACTGGCGATCTGCACTTCCGCCCATAGAGTGCCTCGAACGGAGCAGCTTTAATACTGGCTTGAAAGCTGTTATTGTACGAGAACTCTACAAGATGCAAATGATCCTCCCAAGACCCACCAAACTGAAGCATAAAGGACCTCAACATGTCCTCAAGAATCTGAATAGTCCGCTCTGACTTTCCATCAGTCTGGGGATGAAAAGGTGTATTGTACTTTAATTTGCTCTCCAAACTGTTCTGAAGACTCTCCCAGAACTGAGATCTGAATCTAGTATCCCTATCGGATACAATACTGACTGGAATCCCATGAAGTTTGACAATCTCTTACATATACCTCTCAGCTAGGCTCTCAGTAGACTGATCGACACGAAAAGGAATAAAGTGAGCACTCTTCGTCAAACGGTCGACAATCACCCACATAGCATTATGACCCTTAGGACTCCTCGGCAAAGCAGTCACAAAATCCATAGTGATATGTTCCCACTTCCACTCTGAAATAGGAAGTGGTTGAAGAAGTCCAGCGGTTCTCTGATGCTCTGCCTTAACCTGCTGACAGATCAAACACTGAGCCACAAACTGAGCAATAGCCCCTTTCATACCATGCCACTAGAAATGAAGCTTCAAATCCCGATACATCTTAGTACTACCAGGATGGATAGAATACGAAAACTAATGAGCTTCTTCAAGCAACCTCTGACGAACTTCACCCTTAGGGACACATAATCGGGAACCAAAACAAAGAGAATCATCTGCATGAATAACCGTGTCCGTTCTGGACCCAGACTCAACCTCAGCTCGAAAACCCTGCAACTACGCATCACTAGCCTGCGCCTCTTTAATTTGCTCAACAAGAGACAACTGCAGCTGGAGTGCCAAACAACTCCCACCAGAACTCAGCAACACAACATCCAAATCCAACCTCCTCATCTGCTCAATAAGATCACTCTGCTGAGTAAGAAACATAATTGCTGGTCTCCTGCTCAAAGCATCAGGCACCAAGTTTACTTTACCAGGATGGTATTGCACACTGATGTCATAATCGGCCATAAGTTCCAACCAATGCCTTGGCCTCATGTTCAACTCCTTCTGGGTGAAGACGTACTTGAGATTTTTGTGGTATGTAAAGATCTCCACGCGGTCTCCAAGTAAATAATGTCTCCACAGCTTCAAAGCATGAATCACTATTGCTAACTCCAAGTCATGAGTAGGATAGTTTTTCTCATGTGGCCTCAACTGCCTCGATGCATACGCAACAATATGGCCCTTCTGCATAAGAACTGCTCCAAGACCCTTACCAGAAGTATCACAGTGAACCACAAATCCACCTGAACCACAAATCCACCTGAACCATCAGGAATAGTTAACACAGGCGCTGACGTCAATCTATTCTTCAACTCAACAAAAGCCTCATTGCACTGATCAGACCAACAAAACTTCTGATCATTTCCAGTCAATTTAGTCAATGGTCCTGCTATCTTCGAAAAATCCTGGACGAACTTCTGATAATAGCCAGCCAAACCAAGAAAACTCCTGACCTTCGAAACTGACTTGGGAATAGGCCAATCCTTTACAGCCTCAATCTTGGCCGGATCCACAGAAACACCATCACTAGAAATAATGTGTCCCAAGAAAGAAATCCTGTCGAGCCAAAACTCGCACTTGCTGAGTTTTCCATAGAGTTGATTATCTCTCAAAGTCTGCAGAACCACTCTAAGATACTCAGCATGATCTTCCCAATTCCGAGAGTACACCAAAATATCATCAATGAAGACCACCACAAATCTATCCAAGAACTGAGAGAAAATCCGGTTCATAAGACTTATGAATACAGCCGGCGCGTTCGTAACTCCGAACCGCATTACAAGATACTCATAGTGCCCGTATCTAGTCCTGAAGGCAGTCTTATGTATATCTGCAGCCCTCACCTTGACTTGGTGATACCCAGAACGAAGATCCAACTTTGAGAAAATAGTAGCCCCACTCAACTGATCAAACAAATCATCGATCCTGGGCAACGGATACCGATTCTTCACAGTAACTCTGTTCAGTTCTCGATAATCCATGCACAGTCGATGAATACCATCATTCTTGTCAACAAAAAGGACCGGAGCACCCCACGGTGAAACACTAGGTCTGATGAAACCCAAATCAAGCAACTGCTGATCTGCGCCTTAAGCTCTGCCAGCTCAACCGGTGCCATCCTGTAGGGACTCTTCGATATCGACTCTGTTCCAGGCTGAACATAATACCGAATTCCACTTCCCTATCAGGGAGTAAGCCAGGCAACTCATCTAGAAAAATATTCAAGAAATCCTGAACTACTAGAGGTGCAGCCTGAGTGCAATTCCATCGCACAATCTACCTGTTCAACTGCAGTCTTTGCTCGGCCAAGAGAAGACTCCCCGGCATGGAACTCAAATTCTGTTGGACCTGGAATTCTGAAGACAACTTTCTTTGCACGGCAATCAATAATGGCATGGGCTTCACCCAACCAATCCATACCCATAATAACATCTAATCCCGAATTTCCAATTATAATCAAGTTGGCTTTGAAATCTGCATCCCCAATAACGACAGGACATTGTCTGCACTCACGGGAACAACTGACAACTCCACAACTTGTCACGATATTCCAAGCCTCTGACATGTTGCTGCATTCCAACTAATGGCGAGCGAAAAATTGATAGGACACAAAAGAATTGGTTGTCCCAGAATAAAAAAGAACATGGGTAGGAAAAGAGCAAACAAGGATGATACCTAAAAGGAATCAAAGACAAGAAGAAAGCATAGACAATTAAGGGTGAGGGAAAAAAATAATGCAGGAAAATAACAAAAGGAAGCAAAGCAAGACTAAAGGAAATAATCAAAAGGAACAAAACAACAAAACGACAAAACAAGATATACCTACCACAACTCCTTCAGCGGTCTCAGTATCTACAGCAGTCAAGTTGGAAGCCTGATCTCTCCTCAGAACAGCGGTCCTCTGACCGACAATCTGGCACTGAGGAGGAAGCGATGGCCTAACTGGACCACGAGCTGGAGCTGCATGCTTAACAGAACCCTTGGCTGGAAAAGCCAACTGCTGTAGCGGCTGTGGACAATCTCGCACTATATTATCAGTAGAGCCACACCTAAAACATCGGCAAGAGGCACGGAAACAGTTCTTGCGCTGATGCCCAGACACCTGGCAGAAGTCGCAAAAACCACCCCTCGGGAATCCAGCAGAAGGATACGGAGCTGCCCTGATAGGACGGGCAGGAACAGGCCTCCGAGCAGGACCACCAGAAGGCCTAACAACAGCAGGAGGAACAGTTCGCTGAGAATAAGACGAACCACCATGAGCCTGCTCCTGAGCTCAGGCTGCCTCAAGAGCCTCAGCATAAGTACGCAGACGAAGAGAGACGAGATGCCTCTTGATATCCTGCTTAAGCCCATTTGTGAATCTACGAGTCCTATCCTCTTCAGTTGCCACAAGAATGGCAGCGAAGCGACTAAGCCTAGTAAACTCGGCTGCGTACTCATCCACTGACCTGGAACCCTGTTGCAAGAAAGTCCATGTTACAATATTGCATGAACAATTATGTAACAAATCTTAAAATAGAATGATGACTTAACCTATTTTAGGGCTAGGAATTGCTGTTCTATCTCAACTCGAGTACTCTTGGGGAAGAACTTCTCCAAGAATCACCGAGTAAAAGTAGCCTAAGCAATAGGCCTCTCAAGACGCTCAGACTCGGCCATCCACCAGATATGAGCCAAATCTACCAATTGGATGGAAACAACATCCACCCGATCAGCCTCGGCAACACGAGCCACTAACAATAAGCGCTCAGTCCGGATCAACCACTGTTCAGCCTCCAAAGGCATCTCAGTGCCGGAAAAATGGTCGGGATATAGCCTCATAAAATCTGTAACTGTTCCTGGACGAGGCGGAAGATTTTCCTACACAGGCATAACAAGAGGCAGAACCCGGACAGCTTTAAGAGCAGCCATCACAAGATCACTATGGTTTTGCAGCAGATTAATCAGCCGCTTAAGCACAACAGTGACAGCCTCAATCGGATCAACCTGCGACTGAGAAGTAGAACCTCTACGAGCCATAGTCTGCACAAAACCAAAAACAATTAGCATCCAGAATAAGAGTTGGTATAAATTTCATTTATGTATGCATGGTTGGTGAAATGTTGTGCAGATCCCAGTTCGAGCCAAGCTTGTCTAATATATTAGACAACTAATACATTAGCCAAACATGGCTCTGATACCACTAAAAACCCTGTCACGTCCCGCTTCTCAAAAAGAATACGGAATACGGATACGTAACAAAAGTCTAGCGAATGATTTTTATCATCCATAAGCTGTTCAAGAATCTTCACAATATCTCACACAAATAATCAGAGTCGGAAGCAAAAGAGTCAACCAACATGCATAATTGAAACAAGATACCAACAGAAATTTACTTGAAACAAAATTCAATATTCTCAAATAAATCAGAGTCTAGACAAATCAAATATCCTGGGTCACATCGCACAAATACAAAATAAATATCTAATAAATCAAATACACTTTTATTCAAGTTCAAGCAACAACAATAATAATAATAAAGCAGAATCTCCAGCACTAATACATCATCTCGCCAATACCATCTGCCAGTCGTCCATTCTGATATGCAATTAGTAAATTTGCAGGAGAAGGAGAAAAGAAGAAAACAAGTACCCGTCAATTATAAGTCGCGGGTCACAAATAATGTAGGATACAAGTACATGGGGAAACTAAAAAAATCTTATTAATAGTAGAAACAGACCTAGCATGGTATACTAACATGTGTCAAGTGTCAGATAGTAGGCAAACAGATATACAGATAGTGTCAAGTAATGGTGTCACATGGTAGTGTCAGTCAGATAACAGGTAATCAGATAATCAGATACAGATAACAGATAACAGATACAGATATCAGATTCAGATACAGATACAGATGTCATGTTCTTGTAAGTCTTGAGTGATTACTATCTAGGTAGCACTTCATGCGTCCCAAAAACATAACACATGGTTGCTACAAAAAAAAATTTCGCTTTAGATTTCGTAGGGAATCATATAGGACCGTGTACTCAGGGTTCAGACAGATATCAGATAATCAGATCAGACAGATAGAACCTAGTGGTTCGTTCTCTTCTTCTCTACACCTTCTATAGGAAGTAATGTAGACAGGGTCAGGTAACAGATCCAGACAGACAGATAAAACCTAGTGGTTCTCTTCTCCTCTACACCTTCATATAAGAAGTAATGTAGACAGGGTCAGATAACAAATAATCATATGGAAAACACGGGGCCCCTTCTAAGTACATATTTCTATGCTTTCCCACTACTTGATCTTTCCCACTACTTGATCTAACAGACATGAATGTGTACGGAATAATGTCAAATTAATATGGTATAATCAGTATTAGGTTCAGGGAAACAAATAAACATGCATAGATGATATACAGTTACATAAATGAGCAAAACAGTATATGTTCATAATCATGACAGCAAGACAGTTCAGTACTAAAACAGTGAATCCCGTCGTTACAGAAATATAAATATGGATCCGTCAAAGGATCTGAAAACTAGACATCCACATGAATCCAGCGAATATAAATAAGTCATATCGTGTTTCAGAAAATTATAACTCAAAACTGATTTGAAAACAGAAAACACGTTCAGTCAGGAATCAGGAAAACGAATTCTCAGTCAGAGAAACAGCATCAAAACATCTCAATTAAATTCAGGAAAAATATGGAGAATTCCTCTATAAGTCTAGAATCAAAATATAAAGTTTCATAATATTCTAGTAAGAATAGACCAGTCATCAAAAATACGAAAGCATTAAGAAAACATAGTTTAGCAAATCTGGAAATCTCGACACTGCTGTACGAAAACTAAGATATCTCGCAACCAGTGAAATGAAATCCAATTCGCCATATGAAAATAGATAAAGTATACTAACTTTCACATTTCAAAAATATTTTTCATACAGTATAAGGAATCATAGTGAAAATAGGGTTCTTTACAGAACAGCGAGCAAAATACAGCACATATAGATTTTAGAAACGAGCATGAAACATCACATAAAACCTATCAATAAAATCCACCAAAATTCTGGGTAATCCCTAACTTAATAAAGAAATACTGACCAAAGTTTTAGATCAAAATAATATAGGTAGCATAGTTTTTGAAAATGATTTGTCATCAAAATTACCGAAAAACAGAATCTGGAAAAGTCGACACCTCTGTACTAAAACAGACATAACTCAGTCATACGAAATCAAAATCAAGCAAGGTCAGAGACGTTTGAAAATAGACAAAATTATTTAAAACTCATATTTTATGCCGAAATTAAGATACTGACTGTAACATAGTCGAAAACTGCAAACAAAACAGAACAGTGCCAAAGTACAGATTTTTTCCTTAAAAACAAAATCAACATAGATTCAAGAAAATTGATTCAAACACATCCAAACTTGAAATAAAGTCTACCAAGTGTCTAAACATCATGATTTAGGGTTATTAACATGTCCACACCAAATATATCATATGGGTCTCAATCAAAACACAATTTGCACACAAGTCTCACATACATGTTCCCAAAATCAAGAATTTGGGTGAATCCTAGGTTAATCATGTCCATATGGTGTCGTGAGTCATATATGGCCAAATTATTACAATAGAGACAAAATCCATCAAGGAAAACACAATCAAGAGTTGTCTCTAGACCCAACTACACTATAGGTGAACTTTGGCACTTGTATCAAACAAATGAATTGGAGTACAAGTTACTTGCGTTAAATCGGGATAAAGAACGATGAACTCAAAAGTAGGAGCAAATCCCACGAACGAAAATCCACGAACTCACGAACGATCTACACACGTACTCAAACACGAGGAAGAAACCCCGAGAGCAAGAGAGCGCGAGACGGCAGAGGGAGAGACATGAGAGAGAGAGAGCACGGAATAGGGTGCAAGGGTTTTGGGAAGAACAAATATGTGCAGCATGCGGATGTAAAATTTTAATTATCTATATATATATCTACATATATATACTAGGGTAGTAATAAAGGGAGATGCACATCCTTTGGGTGGCGGCTACAGGGAATAGAAGGGGAACAGAATGGGTCGGGTGCACTTGGTGAATCCGGGTGTGTAGGGGGATGCAGCTCACGGTTTTGCTAAGGTAAGTATTGGTAGGCTCTTATTTGGAAAGTATACATATAAGGTAATAGGTATCTGTTGGTATAGTAATTAGGTAAGGGATTAATCTGATGGTGAGGAACTAATCTGATAGTATAATGGTATAGGATTATATATATGTAGGTGGATGTAAAATAGGGTTCAGAAATTGGTAGTGGGTTTGGGTATATGAATATTTATAATAGAATGGGATAAAGGGTTTGTAGATGGGTATTAGGTATAAGTGTGAGTTGGTTATGTAGAATGGGATAAAGGGTTTGTAGATGGGTATTAGGTATAAGTGTGAGTGGGTTATGAAGATCCAAAATGTGATAGGGCACAAATGAATGCATTAAAATAACAAAATGGAGATAATAATAAATTTAACAGTGAGAGTCAAAAATAATGGCACGAGCAAAAAAGAGACGAATCAAAAGACGGACAACGAAACAAGAACTCAAATAAAAGAAGACAAATAATAAAATGAAAAATATATTGAAACAAAAATCCAATATACGGTCTAAAAGAAATACAAGAGGAATACAAGAGAGAAATTACACCAAAAT
Source organism: Hemerocallis citrina (assembly GCA_017893485.1). Classification (NCBI taxonomy): domain Eukaryota; kingdom Viridiplantae; phylum Streptophyta; class Magnoliopsida; order Asparagales; family Asphodelaceae; genus Hemerocallis; species Hemerocallis citrina. Next base: position 284,826,531 of record CM030358.1, read on the forward strand.
GAAAAATACACTCAAAAATACATAAAACGAAAAACAGGGGTTACAATTGTCTTTGATGTTTGACTTCGTTCTATTCTACTATTTTTTGACGTACCATATTTTTCTTCCTTCTTTGCTTTTGCTATTTGCTGTCTGTAACTTGCTTTAACGAACATTATTTTTTCTATTTTAGACCGTGAGTTTGCAGGTATAGAAGGAAATATGACTCAAGGACTTCGTGAGCAAACTTTTTGATGATCGAAGCTGGACTATTAGACTATTATAGTTATATCATGTTATTTGTTTATTTTATTGATTTTATTATGCTTTGTATTCCGGGCTTGTGTATCCCGAAGTTTACTTTTTCACAGATGTTGGATATTAGATTGGTGAATTTCATTCATGATTATTTTGGAGTTTATTCATTATTTATGTGGTTATTCTTTATTGCGTGGTTGTATTCTCTTGTATATTGTTAAGTTAATCTGTTACAGCTATGGATGATATTCTTACAATTCGCTGGGCCTTTGTTACGTGCTCGTGTTCCCGTATTTTGGGAAGCTGGGCGTGATAAAAACAGTTTTATATCCAACACTAAGACAAATGGATCCACTAACTAATTAGATTCCTCATAACGATGGGAACATTCAACAAATTAAGAAAGTTCAACATCTTTCCAGATGCCATCACAAGATCAGTTCGTTCTTTCCCTACTATAAGTACTGCTGAGTTGTCTCTTAGAATCACATCTCCTCCACTTGATTCCTGATAATTAGAAAACTTTTAGAAATAAACATGTACATTTTCTCCAATATCTAACCACAACTCATTACAGTGAAGAGTGAGGTTAATTTGAGAAATATAATTTACAAACCTAAAGGTAGAATATGAGTTCCTTGTCTCAATTATGTTTACTTAATGTTTGGAAGCACCCCGGTCCTTGAGAGGTCCTCTAATTTGCTCGGTCTTCTTGAAGTAGAACTCCTTGGAAAAATGATTGGTCCTCCCACACACAGCAAAATTTCCTTTGAAATTTGGGACCATTTAAGAGTTTTGGATTTCTACCATGGTTATGGAAATGGTTGTTCCTAATGTTCTTGTTGAAATTCTTCTTGAACTTGGGTTTGAATGGTTTCTTCGTTTGGCCGTTTGGATTCTCGGTTAGGTTGATTCTTTGCTTGATATCTATTTTTTTCTTATCTTTATGCCTATGTTTCTCTTCAACATGTATTCTAATTATGACTTCTTGAAAGGTATGGTCAACTTGTTCATGTTAGGTTTTGAGGGCAATCTCAGATTAAATACACAACGAAAAAATTAAAAAAAAATTATCGAAACCTAGCCATGCACCCATGCAAAAACCATAAATCGTGTTTAGTAGTTATACCTTAAAAATGGATCTGCTGTCTCTACAGTATGTTGATCACAATATTGCAATATTGTGGTGCCTCTATGGTATCCATACGAACGGATCAAATCAAGATTTCCTTCACGCCACGGTGCTAGCTGCGGGAAGGGGATGTTCCTCACGATCTATCTCTCTCATAATTTTTGTGACGGCTAGGATTTTTTTAACTATATCTTTTCCACAGATACATATCATATATATAGATGCAGAAAATCAACCCTAAGAAAGTAATGAGGCTATTAGGCTCACAATCTGACATGGGTAAGATTCGTATGTGGGCCTTCGAACTTTAGTTGGCCCATTTAATCTAATTAATTATCCAACCATGTCAGGAGTCTGAGTCTTACTAGGATTCTCAATTAAATTCAACTCATGAATTTAAATCCAATTTCGATCCATTCTAAGTGTGTCACCCTGTTGGTTCCCATTACGTTGACAGTAATACTAAAATTATATTCTGGTGTTACAAACAGTGAGCGGTATCTAGCAATACATCACTGCTACTCAAGTAACGGAAATGCCAGTAATTTGACATAACCTATCCGTGACCAATGTTACCATGTAGTCTAGTCATTTTGTCTAGATATCTATTTGACCACAAGTCATAGAGCGTGTCACCCTTCTATAGTTCAATCTTTGGTTTCTTGATGTCTGAGTAGACTTACTAAAATAAATGAGCTCAATATCTCATATTGACTCATTTGAGCATGACCATGAATTTTGCAGTCTCACTCAAACAAGGGATCCATAGATATCACTCCTGTTATATAAGAGGGACAAATCCTATCTAAGTTACTCACATCCCTTCACATAATTTGTAGTATAATAGTCGACTTTATAATCACCTTATTACAGGAAACGTTTGACAACATTAAAACATATAACTTCTCATGTAGGGAACCGTAGTGACTTCAAGTCAAAGGACTATGTACACCATGGTCATTGTAAGAACTGCTTATGACACTCACGTACATCAATGCAACGTTCTCATGGTGGGTCAGTTCAATACATTCTTACTCTAATATGTACCAATGTGAAGACTTGATATCTCATATCCATTACCTGTGAGATATGGTAATCAGTCTACGAACATACTAGTCTCTATGTATTATTGTTGTCATAATTCACAATAATACTTGACTAGAAAAATTTAAGAATAGTGGTCTGGTTATAACCAATAGGATCTCACAATCAAGTCATGCACTTGATATCGCATGGTATGAACCTATTATTCTAAGAACTTTATTATGTTCATTTAATCACAATAAACAACACAATAAATAAAATATCTCATATATGAAATAAATATCATGATACAATGTAAACTAGTAATGTTAATACACAACTGGCCTCTAGGGTATACACCAACAGTTCACGTCTAAGTTTTCTAGCAAATGAATGCCAACTAGAAAGGATTTTGTCAGTAAGGCAGATTTGAAAAAATAGAACCTTTGGATTTTAAGTATCTAATTTGGTTTTGGAACTCATGCGATTGGTCATTAATAGGTTTATCATCCACTAATTTAAAGTCATTAAATGAGTATGCACTATACCTATGGGCGAAAACATCATCTAACCCATACTCGACTTCAAGAGCATCCCAAATCTCTTTGGCCGAGGTGAAATCACTATAGATGTCATAAAAGTTATCAGATAAGGCACTAAGGATTCGGTGCAAGCAATGAAACTCTATGTCTTTAGGGACTTTAGATTTGGAAGTCCAGGTGGTAATGGTTGAGCCCTTACTTTGAGACTCGGGGGTCTCATTCACATGGTTGGGAGTAGCAGGAGCATCGAAGGTGAATATGAGTCCTAGAGTGGTTAACCAAAAACTCGTTTACTTTTGCCAACTCTTAAAGTAATGTCCAAAAAATTTCTCAGAGTTTAACGAAGCAAGAATCATCCTTGAAGTCGGCTGTGGGAATCACACAAAGCACGGCTGTGGGAATCACACAAAGCAAAGTCTGGAGTATAAATAAATTCCATAATGAATGTAAAGCTAACAGACTTGTGTTATTTTACTATAGCATGTAACAACAAGTTCACCTTTAATGAATCAAAGAAGCAAGTTTCTACCTAGAGCATCCACAGTCGTTTGCTTGTTTGCCATTTTTTTCATTTTTTTTACTGTAGCGCACACAGTCGTGAGCTATTTTGCTATTTTTTGGCAATTGGGCTACAGTAGGAAGGGGAAAGTAGCATTCGAAATAGCAAAATGCATATTATAGCCGACGAAACATCTTGTTTCATCTAGATTATTTAATTATATTTTTAATTGATCGGACGAAACATCATGTTTTGTGATGTTTTGTCCGAAGTAAAAAAAAATAAAAAACCAAATAAAATAACCGGTTAAATGAATTAAAGGGTGGGAATGAACATGATGTTTCGTCCCAATCCAATTTATTTTTTTTAAAAATAATTTTAAAAAATAATTTTGTAAATTTTAAAATTGTTTTTGCAATTTTTTAAATTGATTTTGCAAATTTTAAAATTGTTTTTACAAATGTTTTTTTACAAACTATTTTTTAAAATTGTTTTTGCAAAAAAACCCGGACATGTTTCGTCAGGTATTTTTGAAAATTTTTTCTTCTCTTTGGGACGAAACATGTTTCGTCCCGTATTTTTTATTAATATTTTCTAAGTTTCGACCTGTGTAAATTATATTTTAATGACTGACGAAACATTGTTTCTTTTTAACGAACTTATACATTTTTTTGCCATTCGACGACTGCAGTGTTTCGTCGAAATGAATTGTCAAAATATGTATTTTGTCATTTTTTACATTGAACGAATTGTGGATGCTCTAATATGTATATATATGTATAGAGACAGTTTGAAACAAATAAAGAGACTATATCATGCGGGAATTTAAGAGTACAAATTCTAAATTAAAATATTAAGAGATGGTAATCAATGAACAAGTTGAATTGAGTTACTATTCTATCAAATATAAGACTAATCAAAACATGAGAAGTCAATTTTACAACAGGCTACTATCTAATTGAAGATTTAATAAGGATGACTATAGCATCCAACTAGTATAGTGTGCAACCAAGGTGATATCCAAGCACTGATTTTGGCGTGCCCGTCTTCACATGCAGATTAAAAGTACACAGTATGTGAACTTAGGGGTGGCATTTGGGTCGACTGGAATGCATCGGGTCAGACCCGTGCAGGTTGCAGGCAAGTAAGAGTGGCTTCGGATTGGATCGCACGCTTAACCAGGTTGGGCCGGGCCAGGTTCGAAAGTGCAAAGTTCGAGCAGGTCGACCCGCGAACCCATTAGGGCCGAACCAGTTTCGGGTCGGGACGGGTCGCGGGTTGGCCCGAGTTGGATTTTGTTTTTTATTTATTTTAATAAGTTAGTTAATATTTTAAATTTTATATGAGATGGATGTGAGCAACAAAATTAAATACTCACTACCCACTACTCAATTAGCCCACCCCACTCTAGCTATTTATAGCCAACTTCACATCCTCCCTAAATATATTTGGATTTTAAATTTTGAAAACTTTTAGTCCCACATTGGTGAGATGAGAGAAGTGAGGAGGTGGAGTTGTCTAAAAGTAGCTAGGGTGGGAGTTGTTTTATTGAGTGGTGGGTAATAATCGATTAATTTTGATGTTCACACTCATTCTTATAAAATTTTGAAATATTTTAGAGTAAATCTATATGCATATATACATATATATACATATATTTGCAGTATATATATACATATATACATATATTTTGTAGCAAATTTTTTTTTTGAAAAAATAAACATCAAAAAAATCAAAAAAATCCAAACGGGTCAAACTCACGGATCAAACCCAAAATTCAACAGATCGAACCCGCAGGTCGACCTGCAGGTTGGCAGGCAGGTTTGACTTGGTCAACAGGTTCGCGGGTTGGGTTTACAAATTTGGTGACACGGGTCGACCAGTGGGTTCGACCCGGACCCGAACTGCTTAATTGTGGGCCGAGTTAGAGTGGGCGGGTCACGGGTCAACCTGGCCGGTTGCCATCACTATGTGAACTTACAAAGATGTCAAACGTGCTATTTCTATATATATGACAGTTTGTAATTCATGTGTAGCATCCAACAGCCTATAAATTTGAGGGCCGATATTAGAGTAGTTAAAGATAGAAAATCTAACAAGTGAATAAATCCTTAGATTGTTAGAACTAGTATATTAATAATTAAAAGTTCACCATCTAAATCATGTTAAAACAAGAAAATAAATGAAATACAAATGAGATAAGGGTTTAAGAATTTGGCCTGCCGGAGGTGAGACGTGTATTCACCACCCTAAGAAATTATTGCTGCCCAATGTTCAAGGCTTTAGTGACAAAACACTTCTTAGCTGTACAACCCACCAATCAAACAATAGTCTCCTTTTAGCAAGAACAAGTGGAAGACAAAGATAACCCAATCTAACTCCTTCAAATTCTCAGCTTTGTATGTAAAATAGAGAAAATTAATAGAGGGAGAAGAAAAGTGAGACTTTACTGGTTTTTTCCTTTTTTTTCTTGGATGGTTTGAGGTGAAGATGAACTAGTCCATTTACAGAGTAGAGGGGACAATTCTGGATAGCAAGTAGCTGTTAGAGGGATGCTTCAAAGACCATGCACAACTGTACAATTGAAGATGTGTTGGCTGAAAGAAATCTCATCATCAGATCTTCTTGTTGGTGGCTTCAGATAACCCAAATACGACTAGTTGTTGATGACTTAGTCTCCCAATAAAGCAAGGAAGTCACCTCAATAAATGGCTAGTCTTTAGTCTCTAGCATATATGAGGAAACAATGCAATAAATGTTATGTTAGGGAGAGTCAATGCAACATTAAGAACTCCAACAAATCAACAATTATCACAATTGTTGTTTCTTTTATCGGTGTAGGAGCAATAAGATGATGTGAATTCTTTTAAGGAATAATCAAGAACTGACATTTTGACTTTCAACGGTGTTAACTGCCTTTGACTGCGATTGCCTTCTCGATCTGACTCGTTTGTGCCGTAGGATTTAATTCGTGTGGTGACGAACGCTTCCGCTGACTTGCAAAAAGTCTGAAATTCCAGGGTTGATTCCGGCGACAGACCATCTGACGCTGAAGTCAGAAATCAAGAAGACTATAAGAGAGCTTTTGTGGAGAAAATACTGATTACCTGTTTCTGGTGGAGGTAGAGGGGTATTTATAGTCACCTTAGAGATCAGTTTCATGATAGTGATTTATATCTACTTCCCGGTATTTTTGGATTGAGTTGGTTATCTCTTCATCATGAAGAGATAAGAGTGGTTGGAGAGATTAAGCTAAAACTCTTCTCATGATAAGAGATGATTTTTGAACTCTCTTGTGGATAATTATGAGTTTAAATCATATTTAAATAATATGGACTCATTTATGTTGGGCTGTTATGACACCCCAGTAAGACATATCTGTTTTGGGTTATTGGGCTTGAGAGACGCCCAATTTTCGTTCATGGACTCGTTTTTAGTGAAATTTACCGTTTTACCCCTGAGAGGTTTAAGATTCGTGCCCAATTTGAATGGTCTCAAGTTGTTTCTATTTTTATCCATATCACAAGCCCTCCACTCCTGAAGACTAAGTTTATTAGCCTTTGAGGAGTAGTTTGTCTGTTCTTAAGGATTTACAGAACTTATCGGAGTTCTCGGGAAGTTTGGATCTAGTTCGTGGTGTAACAATGTTATTATGGGTTTGAAGATGCCCAAAATTAATTTTAGATTCTGTGATTATTCTAGATTTTTCTGAATATTTTTCAAATTTTAATCATTTTTCAAAATTTTTATTCAATATCCGAAGGTTAAGAATGAATTTTCAAAATTTTTTCATTAATTATTCTAAATTTAATATTCAAATTTCGTAATTTTAAAAATATTTTTCAAATTAATAATTATTTTTAGATTTTTAAATTAATTTTTTACGATTTTTAATTATTTTTTTGAAATTTTTAAATAATTAATTCGATTTAATAATTAAATAAAGGAACTAATAATTACCTGATGACGTGGAGAGATCTGAAGCGTTGATCGGAACTAGCTTGAAAATTGGGGAGATCGAGTGGTGGAAAGGCGTTGACCGATCAATGCAGAGCGCCCTTTTTAGCTCAGGGGCACGTTTGCTCAGAACGCTGTGCTGAACGATGGAGAGGGTTCAGCTACACGACACGTGTCTGCTTACCGTTGACCATTGACCATTTATCGTTGACCAATCAATAGCGTTTTCCACGTATTTCGATCGGGGGCACGTTTGTTCGGCGTGTGCCACCGATCAATTTTGAAGCTTTGACTACTTGACACGTGGCATTGACCGTTGAGCATTGACTAGTCAACAATTTTCGTTGATTTTTAGATTGGAGACACATTTGTTCGGCGCAAGCCACTGAACGTTGGAGAAGGTTCGGCTGCGTGACACGTGTCCCGTTGACCGTTGACTGTCAACCGTTAACTAGCCAACTGTTTTCCTTGATTTTTAAGATCAGGGACACATTTGTTTCGGTGCACGCCATCGAACGTTAGAAGTGGTTCGACTGCGCGAAACATGTCCCATTGACCATTGACTGTTGATTAGTCAACAGTTTTCCAAGATTTTTCGATCGGGGACATGTTTTTTCAGTGCAAGGCACCAGACGTTTGATGTGGTTCGACTGCGCGACAGAGTCCCATTGACCGTTGACCAGTCAACAATTTTGCTTGATTTTCCGATCGGGGACATGTTTATTCGGCGTAAGGCACCGAACATTAGAAGTGATTCGGTTGTGCAACACGTGTCCCATTGACCGTTGATCGTTGACTAGTCAAGGGTATTCCTTGATTTTTTGATCGGGAACACGTTTGTTCAGCACAAGGCACTGAATGATAGAAGCGGTTCGGCTATATGACACGTGTCTCATTGACCGTTGACCGTTGACCATTGACCAGTAACGGTTTCCCTTGATTTTTCGATAGGGGACACCTTTGTTTGGCGCAAGGCACCAAACGATAGAAGCGGTTTGGCAGCGTGACACATGTCCCATTGACCATTGACCAGTCAATGGGTTTCCTTCATTTCTAGATCGGGGACACGTTTGTTCGGCACAAGCCACTGAATGTTGAAATGGTTGGGCTGCGTGACACATGTCCCGTTGATCGTGGACCATTCAACGGGGTGCGTCGTTTGATCTTCCTAACCGTTAGACTACTTTATCGTTTCGGCTTCTTGTTCGTTGGACTCCCCTCGCTCTTGGGCTTTCCCAACAGTTTGGGGACCATGAGCTTCAGAAGGCCAAACGTTGCCTCTTTCTCTCTATAAAATCCCCACCCCCTCCTCGCTTCCCTCATTCTCTCATTTCTCATCCTCAAAAATTTCTTTTCTTCGGCGAACTTGTCGTACGTTCCGGTGGGTATTTCTTTTTTCTGTCGAGCTTTCCGATCATAGCTGTCACATCGAAGGTAAAATATATATTTTTATACATATAATATTATTTTATCAAAGATGTCTAGGGTTCCTTCGGGAGACGGGACTTCCCCCTTTAGCCACGGTGGGGATATGGCACTTGCTCCGCCTTCTATAGCATATAAGGGGAAGATAGTGGTGAAGTCAGTTGCATTCGAGACAATCATAGAGAGAACAAGAGAAGTGGGGGAGATGGGTAGGCTTCCTAGCCCCTTATCGCACCTCGGTGGCATCAGAGATTACTCTGCCGATTTGTTGTCGAGAGTTGAGCATGGGATGATGCCGCTGTATGAGGAGAACGAGCCGTGTGAGCACTCGGAGGTAGACGATATATCTTCAATGCTTATGGGAGGAGGACTTAGGAAGTATACAGGAGTGTTTCATGATCCCGAGGGAGTTCGATCTTTTGTTACCGGGCCCCAGTGTTAGAGCGTGTTCCTCGACCTCCCCCGATACATGCTTCTTCCCATTCGATGCTTTTCTAGCGGGACTTCATTTTCCCCAACCCTCGTTTGTGAGCGAGGTTTTACGCTGGTACTCTTTGAGTTCTATCCAGTATATGTCAAACATGTGGAGACATATAAACGGTTTGGTGTTGCACTGTCAGGCGGCAGGGATTTAGCCACAACTGAGCATTTTGAGGAGGCTCTACATGCTCCATCAAAAGAGCAAGCCGGAGTTTAGGTACTAACTCACTCCTCGTCGGGGGGGGGTTGTTCGACAACCCCGACTCAATCAAACATTGGAGGAACAAGTACTTCCTTGTTCGGAGTCGTAAGCCGTGGGTGATTTCCACGAGGAGGAAAGAGGAGGTGCCGAAGAGAGTGAAGGCCGACCCAGTCTTGAGTCCAAAGGAGGATGAAATGGTTAGAACACTTTTAGAATGTCCTACTCTGAGATGGAGAGAGGTGACAGAGGTTTTTCTCTTCTGGGGGATCTCAGTCCGATCAACCCTAGTATGCATCTTTGATTTTCCTTTGCACTTTACTTTTGCATTCGTAGTTACTTCTTCTTTTCCTTTATTTTCTAATCACTTTGTGATTTGTTTGGCATGAGCAGCTGGCATGGATTTCGATGCCATTAGCTCCAAGCACGCGGGGTTGAGTGGCAAAGCCCCTGAGGAGAAGAAAAGGAAGAGAACATCCACCAAACCTTCGGTGGTGTAACTACCATTTCTTCTATTTTCATTTTTCCCTTTATGTAATATTTTATTTGTAATTGAATAAAATGCTATATTTTTCTTCCTTGATAATTTTAATTTTAATTGTTCATGAAATTTTTCGTCCTTTTTGATTGAGCTATTCTTGTTGATCATATTTTCTTTTATTTAATTTTGGGTATTTTTATTGAACTCTATTATTTTAGATGTATCTCTTATTGAACCCTAAAAACCCAATTCCTATTGTTCTTGACCTAAATAACTATTATTAGATCCTAAACTATTAACCTAACACCCTAATTGTACCCTATAAATACAATTTTATTGCAAACCCTAAAAATTTCACACAATTGAAACCATAAGAGCCGCACATTCTCTCTCCACGTCCTCTCCCCGATCAATTCTTGCCCAAACTCAGAGAACCCACTACTGTTCTTCTTCCCCGGCCAACTCCGGCCACCCCTCCTGTCGTCGCTCTTGTTGACACCTCCCATCGATGCCCAGTACACCAAAACCATACCCCGACCTTGCCCTACCTTCCTTTCACCTCTTCTCTTTTCCCCTACTCCGGTCGGCGAGCTATAGCGCCCCCCCCCCCCCCCCCCCCCCCCCGATGCCTCTTTTATGTTACACAGCCACCTACGACGCCGACCACCACCATCGACGTCGGCCAGACCCGAGCCCCTTTTGGCTGTTGCTGCTGTCTCTTTTACTATTGTTGCTTTTTGGCTTGGGTCTTTTTTGTACACGTATATCGCAAGTGTTATTTTGTGTTCGTGGGTTCGGTGCTTTGGGATCCTTATCCCGTTATTCTTGGTATTCGATTTCGTCGTTTATAAGGCAAGTCACTTTCTTCTTGAATTGTTATTGAATCAAATTTAAGTTTTTGTTGAAACTCTTGCAAGTAGATCACATTATTTATCGTATTGTACATTGTTCATCTCTTTCGTTGGGTATATTGAGGGTTTGCACAAGCTAACCCCAATTTACTTGACTTCGTGCCTCTATTGATTCTAAGATTGAATCTTTCATGTGTTCATATAGAATTGAGAACAGGGTTGTTCATATAATTGTCACACAATTAACCTATTGTAGAAACAATTGCTAGGTTGTATGTTGTTTGATCGTTTGATGTTTGGTTGATGTTAAATTAGTGTATGTGTGTGTTCTTAATTTTATTATCATGTTTATATACCCATCATGCTGATTATGAATTTATCGACTAATAGAATTGATATCCATCCTGTCTAATTAATTTGTTTCATGAAAAATACCCGACACCCTGTATGTTGCCTGCTGGCTGTATGTTGACTGCTATTTTTGACCCAGTAAATCATCTCAAAATGAATTACTTTATGAATAAGAATTGTAGCCTTATCTTTCTAGTTTTCAGAACATCTTGAATTTCTGAATTCTGAGTTGTTTAGCAAAAGTTATGCCCGTTTTACTACCGCTGTGTTTTTATTTCCAGATTATCAGATGCCTATATGTTCCATGCTTAATTAGTTAAAAGGCTGTTCAAATGTGAAAATTTTGCTTTGATAATTTCCAGATTTTTATTTAACATGCTTAAGAGTCTAATAAATATTTCTAATGAGCTTAATAATGAGTTTTTACTGTTTCTAAAATTATAATAAAGAACATGAAACTAAAATTACTGCTTTGATGTTGAATTTCTGTCTGAACATGAAATTTATAAAGAACGATGTGTTTAACCAGCTACTGTTGTCGGATTGTGAACTTTAAATATGCGTTGGAACCGTGTGGAAGTCTAGTTTTCAGAATTTCTAACGGTTTCAATTTTTGTTTTCTGTAGCAGTAGAAAATTTAATTTTTGTACAGACTACTCTTGCTGTCTAGAATTTCACTTTTCAGTTTTCTTAATTTAATTATTCCTATATCGTAGTATTGCATGAATCAAAGTGTATATATTGTATTTCATGATCCTAATGAGTTATTGTCATTGTTTACCATCCTATTGTTTCCTTATTGTTATTATCGTTCCTTTCATGTCTCGTAATTTTATAGCGTGTTGTTGCATTGATAAAATAATTAATAAGTCGGGGTTTAAGGGATTGAGTGGAGTAGTTGATGACATAGTGACTGTACACGGAAGTGTGGGCCATATTTCCCAAAATATTGTGTGTTGGCTATTGTTAGTGTTATCAGTTTATTGTTGGGTTACTGACATAGTATCCCAATCGATCGTGTATTGTTTTATTGTTATTAAGCCAATCAGTGTGCACCAATGCTGCAAATAATGTTATCGTGCCGTGTACATGATCTATAGAATCTTCCACTTAAGTCTAAATGAAATTGATTGTATGCATCGAACCTGTAGAATGGAATGTAGTAGTACGTGCATTAGTTAGGATTAAAATGAATGATAGAATTAAGAATTGACACAACATCAACATTACATATTGTTCATCATTGTTTCTATTGATTTCAATTATTGGCCAAGTGTTATTGATATTGACCATCGAATATTGTTATCGAATATTGAATCATTATTTATAGCCATTGCATCGATTATCATGATATTGATTATTGCTATTGTCCGATATTATTGATTCCTATTGATCCATTGAATTTATTGTTATATCGTTATTCTATTGTTCTTTGCTTTCTTTACTTTTTGTCCATGACTTGCTCTAAAGATAATTTTTCTCCTCTTTTTAGATGAAATGTTCAGAGGTAATGAAGGAGAATTGTTTGCTGGGATTGGAGAACAAAGATTCTGAAGTTTTAATGCTTTTAATTGCTTATTGTTTTATCAAACTTAATGTATTTAGACTTATTACTATTTGAGATTGGATTTATTATTGTATTGGCTTATGTCCTAGATTTTATTATTTGTTTTCAGACGTTGGATTATTGTATTTGGATATTTTATATTGTTTTATTCCAAGTATTATTGTTCATGAGATTATTATTATTGCCTGTGCATTTGTTTTGTATTGATTATATTGTTGAGTTGATCGGATAAACAGCTTATGGGTGACGTTAGTCATTCGCTAGGCCAATTTCATGTACTTGTATTCCGTATTTTTGGGATGCGGGGCGTAACAGGTGGCGAAAGTTGCAAGGGGCCCCGAGATTGCCTCCACGATGGTGAACATAGAGTCTCCACTGCCTGCTTCATCTTCCCCATCTGTCGGGGAATTTTTATTGGGTGTTGCTATTGCATTCGAGGCTCCTCCCCTCAAAGCGGGAGCTGAGGCGATTCTCACGGAGGAGCATAAGAAGCTCTTCATCCCGGACTGGCGAGTTATGAAACATGATCAGTTCCTTGGGGACTCAACAACTTGCATGCAGGCAATCCATCACCTTGCGACCCTAAAGGACAGAGCAGCGATGGCTGCGGGGTCTGTGGGCAACTCCGCCTTGGAGATAGCTAGGGCTAACATGGCTGTAAGTTTTATTATTTCCTTTCTATACTTGGGTCTTGAATATAGAGAAGGCGCATTCCAGGGCTCTTCTGCATGTCAGAGAGCGATTCACTGGCTTTGACCATTCGGGGTACTCCTTGTATGATGTCGTTCCCGAAAACGAGGAGGAAGATAAGGAGGAGCAGGATATCGTAGCGGATCCCTTCACCGCAATGGTAGTGAACCCGGGGGCGGTTGAGGAACTAGTCGCAAGTCTACTCTTCCTGTGGATTAGTCGACTGAGGTGGATCATTTACTCCTCTCTTAGTTAGTTGGTTTTACTTTATTTTTCATTTTGTCCTTGTATGGATGCCTAATAGCGGACTGGCCACCGCTTGATGTATCTTTACATTGCAATGAAATCCATTTTATACTTTCCCATCTTGTGTTGGATTTGAGCTCTTGAGCTTTTTGTGTATCCTGTGAACTTGGTTGCCTCCATTAGAGTGATCCATTGTTCTTTCTCATTAGCAGGTTGTTGTGTATGATGCAGGTGACTTTCGTGACCGCGAGATTGTCCATCTTCGTACCAAGCTTCAGGTGACAGAGCTGGGACTTGCTTGTTCGTGGGGAAGGCTTTCTAAGGCAGAAGCAGAACTTGGCCCCTTGAGAAGAGTGTTGTCCCGAAGATATACAGAAGAAAAACGTAACGACGAGATCCTGCGAGAGGTACTTCCTGTTGGTGTGGAAGATCACTCTTCGTGAGAAGCAATTACTGAAAAATCTTCGTGGCTCAAAGTCCTTCTTCGCTCTTTACTTGCTGCTGCTACTGAAAGAGACGAGTCGAAGAACATGGTGTTTGAAAGGAGCTTAGAAGTGGCTCATCTAAGAAGAACTATTCCTGAGTTTTTGGTGGGGACTCGACCGAGTGGTTCGGCATATGCTGGTGTGCCACGTTTGATATTTAAAGTCAAGGATGACTCTCTAAAAGAGAGGCTCGTTGAACAAGAGGTGGAGATCCATCGGTTGAAGTGACTTCGTGAGGGAGGCATTTTTAGGAGCACTTCCTGCTTTCGTGAAGAGCCTACACAAGGGAGATCATTCATGAACTGGCTTTATGTTTGCCTGGGGTCCCACAGAACCCGGGTACGCTCAAAGTGGGGTGGCCGGTTCATCTAGCGGGGCGACGATCGGAAGTGCTGCACGAGTGGTAAGACCAGAGGGTACGACTCGATCCACAAGTTTGGACATCCCCTTAGATGGTTCGAGGGAATGGAATAGTGCTCGGGTGTCTACTGGAAGTCGTAGACCACGTGTGTCCCTCAAGAGGAGCATCCCTTCACCAAGAAAAATGAGATTTTATAATCTTGTAATCTTGTAGAGACTTGTTTCTCAATAAAACTTGTAATCAGGTTCTTCTTGTTGAATAAGATTCCCTAAGTGTTTGAGCATTGTCTCTGTGAATTGTGTCTTTTTGAACTTGTGGTTGTTTCAGGAGCACTCGAATGGTGAGTCGAACTTCGCATACTTGCTATAGGCCAAGTGTCTAACGCGACTCTATGAACTGTGAGTGGAATATGAACAATAATGACGACGAGTTTTGGGAGCACTCGAATGGCGAGCCGAACTCTGCCCGCTTGATCGGAAGCATGTGGCAAGAGCTGTTCTATGAAGCATGAATGGACTTATCACTTGTCTGGGGTTGTTTTAGGAGTACTCGAACGGCGAATCGAACTCCGCACACTTGCTCGGGAGAAAGTAGCTAAAGCAACCCTATGAACCGTGAGTGGACTCCGAACAAAGTGACATAATCTGGCCTCGAACCTGAGACCTCCCTTTCCTCATTACATACTCTTTGCAAATTACCCTAGTGGCATCAACTTTAATTTTATATGAGCGGCACTTTTGTAAATAATTATATCATTAATAAATTTGAACTTTGAGGGTAGTCTGGTAGCTAACAACAGTTGAGTAATTGAATGGTTAATATAACTCTTACTTAAAAATAAATGGTTGAGATTAATTGGTTGAATGTCTACAAATTACAGGTTGTCTATAAATGACAACCCCAACTCTTCCATTATAATATTAGAGATGAGGTGCTTGGCCGTTACAAGTCCTGGATATCTTCTCCTCCCCCTCCCCCGTAAGTCTTCAATTCGGTAGGCTCCTGTGCGGACCACTTGTGAGACTTTGTACGGTCTTTTCCAGTTAGGGGCGAGCTTCCCCTTCTTTCTGGGGTTTGATATCTCGAGCTTTTGGAGGAAGAGGTCCCCTTCTTGAATGTTGGCGGGGCGAACTCTCTTGTTGTAAAATCTATCTACCCTCTAATGGTAAATGTTTCTTCGGAGGGTACACTTCTCTCGGACTTCTTCGAGGAGGTCAAGATTGGCTCAAATGTCATTTAAGTTTTGCTCTTCATTGAATGAAATGAGGCGAGGAGAGGATATTCCCACTTCTAGAGGAATGAGGGATTTTGTGCTGAAAGTTAGGTTGAGCAGGGATTCTCACGTGGGGATTCTTTTCGTGGTTCTATAGGACCAGAGCACACTTGGGAGTTCTTCCACCTATTGTCCCTTTGGGGATTCACCTAGCCTCTTCTTGAGGCCATCCAAAATTTTCCAATTAGCATTCTGGTCTTGACCATTGGTCTAGGGATGCGATATTGAAGAGAAATGCTGCTCAATACTTAGATCGGTGCAAAATTTGCAGAACCCCTTACCAACGAATTGTGTTCTATTATCAGTGACTAGAGTGTGGGAGACCTCGAACCGACAAACCATGTTCTTCCAGAAGAACTATTGGAATTTATGCTCAGTGATTGTTGCAAGTGGTTATGCCTCTATCCACTTTGTAAAGTAATCAATAGTGACCACTAAGAAGGACTGTTGTCCGGTAGCGGGCAGAAAGAGCCCGAGCAGATCCATTCCCCACATTGCAAAGGGGATGGGGCTTGATATGGAGCTAAGGTTGGCTTGGGGGATCCACCTGATGGGAGAGTGTTTCTGACAGGGAATGCACTGGCAGACATAAGCTTGAGCACCACTGAGGAGAGTGGGCCAGTATTAACCATGATTAAGTACTTTCCATACAAGGGATCTTGCGCCAAGATGACTACTGCCTATTCCTTCATGAACTTCTTTTAAGGCATAGTTGGCTTCTTTAGGAGAAAGGCACCGAAGGTATGGTCGACCAACGACCTGAGTGTTAGAGCACTTATAGAGGAATCCTTCCACAAGTACGTACATTTCAGTCCTTACCCGAATCTTTCTTGATTCTTTGGTATCCGCAGGGAGGATCCCATTGTCGAGGAAATCGACAAGTGGTTTCTTGTAATAATCATCAAGTGCCTGAGGGGCTATAGACATGACTTCCAATGTCTCTTCTTTAATACTTGGTTTGAGTATGACCTCAATCAGCACAGTGTGATCGAGCCCGTCAAATGTTGAGGAGGCGGGCTTGGAGAGGGCATCTACTTGCTCGTTTTCTTCTTGCGAAATGCTAGTGACTTCGGCTTCATTAAAGGTAGACATGATATTCTTTACATACACCAAGTACTTGACCGTACGGTCATCCATCACCACGTATTCTCATCGAATCTGGTTCACCACTAATTGGGAGTCACTGAATACTCCAACTCTTTGTGACCCTGCTTTCTTTGCTAGAAGAAAGCCAGTGATCAGGGCTTCATACCCAGCCTCATTGTTAGAAGCTGGGAAACTGAGGTGCAGCGAGTATTGGAGGATGAACTTATCAGGACCGATCAAGATTACCCCGACTTCGCTCCCTTCAAGGCAAGATGACCCGTCTACATAGACATTCCAAAGTGGGGGGTTGTCTCCTTTATCGGGAGGATAAGGGATTGTGCTCTCGACGATGAATTCGCCCAAAGCTTGGGCCTTAATCGCAGTTCTTGGGCGATAGGTGATATCATGCTGGCTTAACTCAATAGACCACTTCATGAGTCTTCTGGAGCTTTCAGGCTTATAGAGGACTTGTTTGAGTGGTTGATCGGTAATGTGCTTAAAAGTAGGGTCTGAGCTTCCGGGAGGTTGTCACTATAGCATATGCCATCTTCTTAATCTTCGAGTACCAGAGCTCGGCATCATGAAGAACCTTGATTACATAGTACATCTGCTTCTGCGCCTGATCCTCTTCACTTACCAACACAGCACCGAGGGTTTGCTCCGAAGTGGCAGCATAGGTAGAGGATTTCTCCTAGTGTAGGCTTTCTTAGGAGGGGGGATTAGTGAGGTGTTCTTTAAGGCTTTCAAAAGCTACTAAATGCTCTTCCCTCACTCAAAATTCTTTGCTCCCCGTAGAGTTTTAAAAAATGGGAGGCATTTCTCCCCTGACTTGGAGAGGAAACGCCCGATGGCGGCAAGACTGCCTATAAGCTTCTGGACTTCTTTGAGTGTAATTGTGGGAGACATGTCGACAATGACTTTGATTTTCTCAGGGATGGCTTCAATTCCCCTTTGACTCACCATAAACCCCAAGAACTTCCCCGAGGAGACCCCGAAGGCACACTTTGAAGGGTTCAACCTCATGTTGTTGATCCGAAATACATTGAACGCTTCTTGGAGGTTGGCTACACGGTCATCTTTTCTGAGGCTCTTTACAAGCATATCATCCACATACACTTCCATGTTTCGTCCGATCTGTTCTTTAAAGACTTGTTTCAACATGCATTGATATGTAGCTCCGACATTCTTCAGCCCGAATGGCATAACTCAGAAGCAATAGAGCCCTTGATTGGTAATAAAGGACGTCTTCGGGATGTTTGGCAGGAACATTTGGATCTGGTTGTATCCCAAAAAAGTGTCCATAAAGCTAAATAACTCATGGCCTGAGGTGACATCTATCAAGATTTCTATGCTCGGCAGGGGGAAGGGATATTTCAGACATGCTTTGTTGAGTTCAGTGAAATCTATGCAGATTGTCCCCTTGCCATTGGCCTTCTTGACCATTATAATGTTCACTAGCCACTCGGGGTAACTAACTTCCTGGATGAAATGGGCTGCTAAGAGCTACTCAACCTCTTTCTTGATGGCTTGTTGCCTTTCGGGTGCAAATTTTTTGCGCTTCTGCTGGACAGGCTTGGCTTCCGGGTTCACACTTAAGTGATGCATAATTAAGTCTTCAGAAATGCCTGGCATATCTTCAGCTGTCCAAGCAAAAAGGTCATGGTTCTCCCTGATGCAAGCGATGATTTGCTCCTTTACTTGGTGGGGGAGTGCCTTGCTCACCCAAAACACATAGCTTTATCCTCTTCGGATAAAGGGATTTCTGCTAGTTCATCCGCGGGTTCGGATCTTGCTTGTCCCCTATCGAGGGGGAGTTCTAGGGCATCGAGGGGAAGGACCGAGTTCCCAATTGTAGCGGTGTAGCACACCCGAGCAACTTCTTGGCTTCCCCCACTTTGCAACCAAGGGGAACTTTATCTTCATGTGGTATTCTAAGGCGACCGTTTAGTGGGCACTAACCCGGACGACCGAATATGGCATGTAGGTGAACTTCATATCGACCACCATGAAGTATAACACTTCAGTGCGAGTAGCTAGAGCCTTCCCTAAGGTTACGCCAAGGGTAACAAATACTTCGGTCATCACAGGGGCTATAGAGAATCCATGGAGGGCGTACCTAGTAGGCATGAGGCGATCCCGCTTGAGCTTGAGGCCTTCGAACACATTTAATCCCCCAAATTCCAAATACATGTAATTCATAGTACAAACAAGATCATTTACTTCAAATTCGTACAAAAATTTGGGGAATTTAGAACTTTTTCATTTACAACATCATTCTTTACATTAGCACAATGGAAATAAATAAGTACAATACATATATGATAATGAAAGCTCTTCAATCTTGTGACAATTTCTCACAGTGACTTCAAATCCATGCCAAAACCAATCCTGCAACTAGGAAACTGTAGGCACGTCAGTTGCATAAAACTTACGCAATGCTATAATACTGCGATTCTTCTACTTTAGCAAACACGAACTTGAATGCGAAATAAAATGTGAGAAGTGACTATCCTAAACATGTCAGTGTATGATAAGAACCTGATACCTAATGCAGATACTTACACTTACAATGTACTAATGCACACTTGTTTGGATTCTATGTATCCCATACGTCATAGGTCCGAGGGAAAGCCCTTAACATACTTCTCATTATAGGGTTGAATCCCTCGATATGAATTCCTACAATGGCAACAAAAACAAGGTTCAGACATCCCACGAGTATGAATTCTAGCCCCGGAGTAAACCGCCCGACTATACAGAATTCACCTCGTGCGAACATCCCGCAAGTGCCTCTTTAGCCCAATATATAGTGGAGATCCGCCTCCTATCCGCCCGACTAATCATGACCCCAGAGTACATCGCCCGATCGTTCATAATCCCAGATTTAATTAAGGTTCGTCTCTCACCGTGGCAATCTCAGTCCCGGAGTACAATGCCCGAATGGATCTATAGTCTAGGAGTACACCGCCCGACTATATAGAAATACCCCACTTATGTTTACCTAGGTCTTATCACATCTTCCTTTCTAGTGTTTGTCCTTAATTCAATTTTTAGTTATCATGGTCTAGAACTAGCCTACACTGCCGGACTAAAACTTACTCAACACATTTCAGGTCCATATTGATCATTTTACAAAATTTCATTTAACAAAATTGCCAGACATTACAGGCCTCGCTTAGCTCCTAGAACCCATCCATCTCAACATAGAGATCCTATAGGTTAACCTTAACCTCTTCATAAAAATTTCTCATTCATTATAAATCATTTGATTCTTTCATCAATTCTCTTTAAATTGCCCATTTCAAGATAACACATCTCAAAAATCAATTCGACTTGATAAAACCCTTACAAATATCACATGTTTATTTTCCCAAAATACATTCTTTGTTCATTTCTTGATTTTTCATATAAATCAATTTTCACAAATCATAGAATGAAATTCATTTTTTATATAGTACGCACTTTCTAGAATAAATTTTCACATTTTAATCTTTCATCACAAAATAAAATATTACGAAGTTTACTCCTTAAATAGAATAATGTACACTATAATTTCCACCGAAGTTAGTTCCCCAAATTTATATTTGATTATCTCAATTATTCCAAAGTTAGCTCATTCAAAAATAAATAAGTATTCTGAAAGAATTCAAAATAATCATCTTGATATAATATTCAATATGTAATGTGATTTTACACTCAAATTAAATTCTAAATTTGTATAAAATTATCTCAAAATATTCCATTATTATTCTAGTATGATTTAAAATTTATTCTTAGTCAAATTTATGCAAATTTATCTTACAGGAGTAATAAATAAATAAAAAATTGAAAATTTAAATTCCCCTGCCCGGCATCGAGCCTAAACCCAGCTCCAAACCATCCGCAACCCACAACCAGCGAGCCAACTCACTATTGGTGAATCAATCCATCAATTTGTTTCGTATTCGAACTCGCTGTTAGGGATAATTTCTAAGGGTTCCAAAAATAAGAAAAACAGAGTCTAGGGACTCGAACCTGAGAACCCCACTGTTGTACAGAATGCCCCAATCTCAGCGCCAAAGACCAATCCCACATCTCGCTTTCTAACTATTACTTATATTAAATTTGTTTAACTACTAACTCTGTGATTCACAACTTTAATAAAATTTTTAAATTATAGATTTTGATTCTACAGCAATTTCTACCACTCATAAAATTTTCTTACGAATTTCATTAAATCTCCAGAGAAAAGTTTTATTTTATTTGACATATTGAAATGGATTGTTCATTTAATCCACGTAGAATTTCCATGCAAATTAACATCTAGTTTACATTCATAAACTTGTTTTAATCCACTTAATTTCGTAGTAGTACGGATTACGGGGATTGCTCATGCAAATGAAATGAAAAGCATTAATTCATCATAGAAATTTGCACAATTTACTCTAATTTGACATATAGCGTGGTTATTTCTACATATGGCATAGACGAAAATGATCTCCTACAATAATTTAAACACAAATTTAAGAGAATTTCACACACACATTCCATGAAGGATTATTACCTGAGCATGCAACCTACAAAACTTTTAGAAAACAATAGAAACACCGACACATTATCTAATTATCATTCAATGCACCACGAATTCTACAAATCATTAGAAAGCAAAAGAAGCACCCAGTTTTTTCTTAATGCAATTAGCATGTAGCAACTCCTAAAAATCACCTCCAAGCCTCCCCAAAATTCCAAGCTCCAACTTCCCGTAAATGCACCCAACAACAAAGCACAATTTTGTTTCTCTTTTGTTTTTTGTTTTCGTGTATAGTTAAGTGTGGGGGGTTATTTATAGGATAAATAATGAGTTATTAAAGAAACTACCCACACTCCTAAATAAACTCTCCACTAATCCACTCACACACCCACTCATCCACTCTCTCAATTTCAAACAAGAAATGTCCGGCCACTCTTCTTTAGTGTGCATTGCACGTGTGCACGTGTTTTGTACACTTTCCGCTTTACTCGTATATTATCATTTTATTCCATTTTAAACTCTCTTGTTTAATAAATAATTATATTATTTTTATTAACAAAAATTTAGTATAATTTGCTTATATTAATCTTAATGAAATTTTAGTGCACAACTTTTGTAGTAAAAATAACGAAACTTGCACCTGTACAGTAGAATAAGCACTTATAGAAAAAACTATTTTAAAAAGAAATATTTAAGGTAAAACTTGTTTAAACTACAAAAAATAAAAATAAATATACACATTTCATAAATTTTTATTTTCAACAAGGATACAACCAACATGTGCACTGCAAACACATGCGTTGTACGTATCAATACAAAATAAATTAGAGAGATTGAAAAAAATTCATAAATAGTAAAAATATAAAATACGTAGAAAATTCATATTAATAATGTTACGGATATTACACATAATGGTAAAATATACGTAACCAACACGTGCATTGAAAGTGCAATACACGTAAAAACACAAAGATTAGGATTTATATTTGTGTTGGCTCAAAATATGATAAGATGAATTTGAGAGAATGGAAAATGTATAAATAATTGAAATGCTGAAATACATAGGACATTTATATTAAAATACGTTACGGATATTACTTATAGCAGTACAAAATACATGTGCGTAATACCCTTGGGCAAAATTGTCATAACTCAATTTTGTGTGGTGTTACACTCTCTCCCTCTTAGAATAGTTCTGTCCTCAGAACTTACTAAGGTAAAAGTTGTGTAACGCCCTTGCCCCTAGCTTACACAATTTATACAATTTATCAAACAAATTATTTATAGTATAGTACAACTGCTCACCACGGGCTGTCTCTCAAAAGGTCGTTAACAGGATTGGTGACTCTTGATCATAGGCATTATTATTTTTAGTTATTTAATCTTGTGTGATTTCCGATGTGGGACAAATTTCAATACACACTTTCCCATTGTCTTTCACGTGTACAAGGAGCCCGTGGGCCCCATGCCACGTCATCAAGAGAGAGACACAGCAAAGCTTCTTTCGTTTCAATCCCGGGTGGCCCCAGGATGACATCAACATGACGTCATCTCAGCAATAATCAACACATTGCTGCTGTGCTTTCAACTGTGGGCCCCCCTCCTATATCACATAATTACTCAATTGCCATCAACTCCTTTATACTACTATATACAACTATATATATATACTACTATATAGCTATTTTTTAAATTACAGGGTGTTACAAGTTGTATTTTGAACAAATTTGTCATTGTATATTGAAAAGCTGTCAATACTAAGAAAATTAAAGTAGTATAAAAATATGTAATGTGGAAAAAAAAAACAAACTTATATATGGAAAGTATGAGTATCAAAGTGAATAAGAACGAAAAGCGAAGGTATTAAACAAACTAGAAAAATTTAGAGGAAAAAGAAATGTGAAAATAAAAGATAATATAGATTGAAAAAAAAATTCATACCAAATAATATTAGATGAAGTATTAGATACTATAGTAAAGGAAAATATGAATTAAGTCATCAATTATGAAAAAAACATGGAAAACAAAGTAGTTGGAAACAAATAAGAAAATCATAGAAATATGTAGATGCTTTAAAAAAAAGTATAGTAAAAAAAATTAGTAATAAGTAGTATAAAAAAAGAGTAAAACAAAAATAGAAGTATGGAAATAAATAAGAAGGAAAAGAAATGTAAGTGCAAAGAGTAAAAGCATTGAAATAGTATATAACAATTTACAATGCAGTAGAAGAATTTTAAAATTGGCTAAGAGCGTAAATAAATATTAAGTAGCTCAAAAGTTTACTGTAATAAAAAGGATATAATTATGATAAAGAAATAAATAGCAAAAACAAAATAAAGAAAAAGTATCAAAATATAAAGCAAACCGATAAATAATTTGGAGGAGCATAATAATTGAAAAGTAGTTAGCACTAGCTAATAAGAATTAGAAAATTTTAAGGAAAGATAAATTAACTAAAAGAGAACGGGAAGAAATAAATGATTAAAATCCTAAACTAAGAATATATATTAATAGATAAAAAGAAGGTAGCAATTTAAGAAAATACTGTTTTATGAAAAGCCTGAAAAATATATGAGTGTTAAATTTTAGCTAAAAGTATAAACAATATACGATAGATATAATTATGCATATCAAATTAATATCACGACAAAAATAATTCGTAAGGTAAATATAATAACTATATATACAATTTAAAATTAAATACATAGAATAGTGATTAGTATTTATTAAAATATCTATAAGTTGTCAAGTATAGCAAGAATACCAACATACAAAATTATATACGTACATAGGCGTAAAATATAGGATGAAACAAATAATACTATGATATGAAAATTATAAATGGTTTGTAGGAGTAAAATAAGGCATCATAGTAGTAAAAGTTATAATATATTATTGAAATAATATACAAACTAATTATATAGAAATAAAATGTAAATCATCAACAAAAGTATAAGTAAAAAAATTTATGTTAGGTGAGTAGCCACCAAATCTAAGATAAGTTAGCAGTAAAATAAAATACGTTGAAGTGATATAAAAATACCTGAATGCTAACATATGTATAGATGAAGTATATATACAAAATAATACTAAGAAGGTATCAAAATAGTTAATAGTAACCAGAAATATAGATAGAGAAAATAATAATAATAATAATAATAATAACGCATATATGATTGATGTAGAGGTATATATAAATAATAAGGTAATGAATTAAATGTGTATATATGTGTAACTGTATTATAAATAATAAAGTTGAAGTAGTATAGCCTAAGTTGTAAAACATTATAAAATGGTATAAACTAGTGCAAAGAAAGAGGCGAATTGTGGTAAGTAATATATACAAATAAAAGTGGGGGTTAATATAACTAGGAAATCTCTTGCGTTACGGGTTCGCCTCATCGAGGTCCAAATGTAGGCTTGCCTCCTTGACATCAGGTTGCAGATTTACCTCCACGACATCCGGTTGCAGTTTGCCTTCTGGACATTCAGTTGCAGCTTTTACCTTCCCGACATCCAGTTGCAGTTTGCCTTCATTGATGTCTAGTTGCATATTTGCCATATTGACATCAGGTTGCACAAAAATAGTGAATGGAATGATGTAATTTTTCATATGTACTTGGATTTTGGATATTTAATTAAGTATGATGTCAGGTTTTGAAATTTTTGATATAAAAATAGAAGTAAAAGTGTGGGATAGGAGAAGAAGGAAATAAAGTAGAAAATTACAATGATAGAATATTAAAATAGAAATATAGATTATAAATATCGAATATATAAAATTAGTAGTAGTGAAAGGGATTTATAACATTAAAAAAGAAAAATATACGCATGAGCTTAAATGCAAATGCGAATGAGAACAATAATTATGTAGTGTAGTAAATTAGGGTAACAAATGTAAATAATTATATAAGTGTAAAATGATATGTATAGTAAGTATGTTGAAACATATGATATATATTAATTAGTAGAAAGTATATGTAGTAATCAAGAATTTAAAGATAATAAAAATTGAAATAAAGTAACAATATAAGTAGTAAGCGTATATAGTATGTTAGAGAAGTATAAAGCAACAAAATTAATAAGTAGCAATTAATTGTGAAAAATAAATATAAAAAAAACAAACTAGCAAATAATATGTAATAACAATAATATCGAATAAAAGCTATAACACAAAATAGTAGGAAAAGTAATTTTATAATGTGTAGAAGTATGTCACATTTATATACGTAAAATACTACAATCTTGTTAAAAATATATTGAAATGAATAAGACAATATAAAATAATTGAAAAATATAGTATCGTAAAATCATAGCATATATAAAATGAATGTAAATATGCAAAATTAAATTTTTTTAAATATAATAGAATTAATATTGAAAGATAATAATAGTCAAAATAATAATTTAATAAGTAGTAATTTAAAAATTATAAAATATGTAAAAATAATAGCAAAATAAATGAGTATACATAAAGGCAAATAAAATATGGACAAAAGTTTAGGAATGAAAAATATGCAAGATAAAATTAAAAGATTAAACCCAAGGAATGTAGAAAAAATAATAAATATCGAAATGAATTAATAGTAAAAGAAAATAATTATTGAAAAAGTATTAAATGTTTAAGAAGGAAAGTAGTATAAAGAAAATACACTAAGAAGAGAAAATAAAAGGGAATTTTGTCTACGTACAAGTAATCATGAATGTAGGTTCTAACCAACCATAGTACTCATGACACAAAAGAAAACATGCTCGCATACAATATCACATCAATGTATAAGAGGTGAGTTTCACTAATGCAAGTTCAATAACTATAACATTCATGACTCTAAACTGACACTCACACATCTAATGTCCACCCTAATTGTGTTTCCCTTATAATTTTTGTACCACTCATTGAAGTCGACTATGATACCACTCTGTAATGGTCCGAATTCCAAATACATGTAATTCGTAGCACAAAAAGAATCTTTATTTCAGATTCGTACAAAAATATAGGGAATTTATAACTTTTTCATTTACAACATCATTCTTTACATTAGCACATCTGAAATAAATAAGTACAGTACATATATGATAATGAAAGCTCTTCAATCTTGTGACATCTCTCACAGTGACTTCAAATCATGCCAAAACCAATCCTGCAACTAGGAAACTGTGGGCACGTCAGTTGTATACAACTGACAAAATGCTATAATACAGTGATTCTTCTACATTAGCAAAGACAAACTTGAATGTGAAATAAAATGTGAGAAATAACTATCATAAACATATCAGTGTATGATATGAACCTGATGCCTAATGCAAACACTTACACTTACGATGCACTAATGCACACTTGTTCGGATTCTATGCATCTCATACTACATAGGTTCAAGCCCTTAACATACTCCTCATTATAGGGTTCAATTCCTCGATATGAAGTCCTACAATGGTAACAAAAATAAGGTTCAGACATCCCACGAGTATGAATTTCAGCCCCGGAGTACACCGTCCGACTATACAGAATTCACCTCATGCGAACATCCCGCAAGTGCTGCTCTAGCCCAGTATATATTGGAGATCCGCCTCTTATCCACCAGACTAATCATGACCCCGGAGTATACCGCTTGATCATTCAAAATCCCGAATTTAATTAAGTCTCGTCTCTCACCGTGTCAATCTCAGTCCCGCAGTACACCGCCCGACCATATATTGAAATGCCCCACTTACGTTTGCCTAGGTCTAATCACATCTTCCTTTCTAGTGCCTGTCCTTAATTCAATTTTTAGTTATCATGGCCTAGAACTAACTTACCCTGCAGGACATAAACTTACTCAACACATTTCAGGTCCATATTGACCATTTTACAAAATTTTATTATCAAAATTGCCGGACATTACGGGCCTCGCTTAGCTTCTAGAACCCCTCCCACTCAACATAAAGATCATCTAGGTTAATCTTAACCGCATCATAAAAATTTCTCATTCATTACGAATCATTTGATTCTTTCATTCATTCTCTTTAAATTGCTAATTTCAAAATAACACATCTCAAAAATCAATTCGGCTTGATAAAACCCTTACAAATATTGCACGTTTATTTTCCCAAAATACATTCTTTTTTCATTTCTTGATTTTTCATATAAATCGTTTTTCACAAATTATAGGATGAAATTTACTTTTCATATAGTACACACTTTCTAGAATAAATTTTCACATTTTAATCTTTCATCAAAAAAAATATTACTAAGTTTATACCTTAAATAAATAGAATAATGTACACTATAATTTCCACCCAAGTGAGTTCCCCAAATTTATATTTGATTATCTCAATTATTCAAAAGTTAGCTCATTCAAAAATAAGTATGTATTCTTAAAGAATTCAAAATAATCATCTTGATATACTATTCAATATGTAATGTGATTTTACCCACAAATTAAATTCTAAATTTGTAGTAAATTATCTCAAAATATTCCATTAATATTCCAGTATGGTTTAAAATTTATTCTTAATCAAAATTATGCAAATTTAGCTTATAGGAGTAATAAATAAAAAAGATTTTAAAATTTAAATGCCCATGCCCGGCGTCGAACCTAGACCCAGCTCCAAACTAACCGCATCCCACAACCAGTGAGCGAACTCACTGTTGGAGAACCAATCCAACATCAATTTGTTTTGTATTCGAACTCGCTGTTAGGGAAAAATTCTCAGGGTTCCAAAAATTTTTTAAAAAAAAAACAGAGTCACAGGGACTCGAATCTGAGACCCCCGCAACTGTATAGAACACCCCAAACCCAGCGCCAAAGACCAACTCCCACATCTCGCTTTCTGACTACCACTCATATAAAATTTGTTTAACTATGAACACTGTGATTCACAACTTCAATAAAATTTTTAAATCATAGATTTTGATTCTACAACAATTTCTATCACTCATAAAATTTTCCTACGAATTTCATTAAATCTCCAGAGAAATTTTTTACTTTATTTGACATATTGACATGGATTGTTCATTTAATCCACTTAGAATTTCCATGCAAATTAACATCTAGTTTGCATTCATAAACTTGTTTTAATCCACTTAACTTCATAGTAGTACGGATTACGGGGATTGCTCATGAAAGCATTAATTCATCTTAGAAATTTGCACAATTTACTCTAATTTGACATATTGCTTGGTTATTTCTACATATTTCATAGACGAAAATGATCTCCTACAATAATTTAAACACAAATTTAAGAGTATTTCACACACACACATTTCACGTAGGATTACTATCTGAGCATGCAACCTACAAAACTTTTAGAAAACAATAGAAACACTCACACATTATCTAATTATCATTCAATGCATCATGAATTCTACAAGTCATTAGAAAGCAAAAGAAGCACCCACCTTTTTCTTGATGCAATTAGCAAGGAGCAACTCCTAAAAATCACCTCCAAGCCTCCCCAAAATTCCAAGCACCAACTTTCCGAAAATGCATCCATTAGCAAAGCACAATTTTGTTTCTCTTTTGTTTTTTGTGTTCATGTATAGTTAAGTGTGTGTGGGTGGGGGGGGGGGGGGTATTTATGGGATAAATAATGAGTGGTTAAAGACAATACCCACACTCCTAAATAAACTCTTCACTAATCCACTCACACCCACTTATTCACCGTCTCAATTCCAAACTCCAACCTCCGCATCTGCTCAACCAAATCACTCTGCTGAGTCAGGAATATAGCTGCCGGTCTCCTGCTAAAAGCATCTGGCACCAAGTTCACTCTACCAGGATGGTATTGCAAACTGATGTCATAATTGGCCATAAGTTCCAACTAACACCTTTGCCTAATGTTCAACTCCTTCTGGGTGAAGATGTACTTGAGACTTTTGTGGTCTGTAAAGATCTCTACTCAGTCCCCAAGTAAACAATGTCTCCACAGCTTCAAAGCAAAGATCACTACTGCTAACTCGAAGTCATGAGTTAGATAGTTCTTCTCATGCGGCCTCGACTGCCTCGATGCATAAGCAACGACTCGACCCTTCTGCATTAGAAATACTCCAAGACCCTTACCCGAAGCATCATAGTGAACTACAATCTGCCCGAACCATCTGGAATAGTCAACATTAGCGCTGACGTCAACCTGTTCTTCAACTCAGCAAAAGCCTCACTGCAAGCCTCAGACCAACAGAACTTCTCATCCTTCCCAGTCAGCTTAGTCAATGGTCTTGCTATTTTTGAAAAATCTTGGACGAACTTTCGATAATAGCCAGCTAGACCAAGAAAACTCTTCACTTCAGAAACTGACTTGGGAATTGGCCAATCCTTCACAGCTTCAACCTTGGCCGGATCCACAGAAATGCCATCGCCCAAGATAATGTGCCCCAAGAAAGTGACCTTGTTGAGCGAAAACTCACACTTGCTGAGTTTCCCATAGAGCTGATTCTCCTTCAAAGTCTACAGAACCAACCTAAGATACTCAGCATGATCTTCCCGATTCCGAGAATACACCAAAATGTCATCAATGAAGACCACCAAAAATCTATCTAGGAACTGGGAGAAGGCCCTGTTCATAAGACTCATAAATACAGCAGGCGCGTTCGTGACCCCGAACGACATCACAAGATACTCATAGTGCCCATATCTGGTCCTGAATGCAGTCTTCTGTACATCAGTCACCTTCACCTTGACTTGATGATACCCGAAACGAAGATCTAACTTCGAGAAGACAACAGCTCCACTCAACTGATCAAACAGGTCATCGATTCTTGGCAATGGATACCGGTTCTTTACAGTAACACTGTTTAGTTCCCAATAATCCACGCACAGTCGAAGACTACCATCCTTCTTGTTGACAAAAAGGACTGGAGCACCCCAAGGCGAAACACTGGGTCTGATGAATCCCAAATCCAATAACTCCTAAATCTGCACCTTAAGCTCTGCTAACTCAACCGGTGCTTTCCTGTAGGGACTTTTCGATATCGGCGTCGTACCAGGCTAAACTTCAATACCGAACTTTACATCTCTATCAGGGGGTAAGCCAGGCAACTCCTCTGGAAAAACATCCAGGAAATCCCTCACTACTAGAGGCACATCCTCACAGTCTGAATGTAATTCCATCGCATAAACCTCCTGATCAACTGATGTCCCAGCCTGGGTAAGGAACATCTCCTCGGCATGGAACTCAAACACTACGTGATCTGGAATCCGGAATACAAATTTCTTGGCACGGCAGTCAATAATAGCGTGCGACTCACCCAACCAATCCATACCGAGAATGATATCGAATCCTGAATTTCCAATTACAATCAGGTTGGCCTTGGAATCTGCGCTACCAATAATCACCGGACACTGCCTGCACTCCCAGGAATAAATGACAACACCACCACCTGTCACAATGTTCCAAGCCTCTAACATGATACCGCACTCCAACTAATGGCGAGCCACGAACTGAGAAGAGACGAAGGAATGGGTTGCCCCGGAATAAAAAAGAACATGAGCAGGAAAAGAGCAAACAAGGACAACACCTAAGATAGAATCAAAAAGAGATAGAGAAAAAAGAAAGGATGAACATGTTGGATCCTGTAGGCAAGGAAAATAACACTAGAGGGGAGGGGGGGGGTGAACAGTGTTGTTTAAAATTTAATTAAAAACTTGAAATTTTCGTACTATTAAGTCGACTGAAAAAAGATATACAGTCGACTGTTGCATTAGATAAGAAGAGTATTGTACTAAAGAGTTACAAGTCTGATCAGTCGACTTATAGCGGAAAACCAGTCGACTAACCAGACAAGTTTTTGAAATAAAACTTAGAGAAATTAAAATTACAAGTTGAGAGAATACAACCACTGAGAGTCAATCATAGCTAAACACAACGATGTATCTTGGTTCGGTCCTCCCGACCTACATCCAGTCCCCAAGCAACCCACTTGAGATTTTCCACTATTCCTGAAAAAGTACAAGAATACTCTATGGCCTTTGACAACAACAATGTCAAATCCATAGACCTCTATCACCACTAGAGAGAGCAAACCCACTCTACACCCTAGAGTGAAACCGACTCTAAAACCAAGAGTGCTACTCTCCAAGACCACTCTCACAACCTGAGAGTGAAAACAACAAAAATTGAGTTTACAACAACCTATAGCCTTGTATGTGATAGTTCTTTTGTATAGTGGCTATTAGGTCAACTTCTGAATTCAGTCTAAAACAAAACCAATGTTATATTAGACTGAAATTCAGAGAACCAAGTCTTAGAGAGTTTGCATGCTTTTGAAATACATGTTCTTATTGAAAACAAAAGACTTGAAAGTTAAAGAATGCTTGGAACCTTTTCCAAATGATTCCTATACTCTATTTATAGAGTAAGAATCAAGGAACGTTGTAAAACAGTTCCATAAACTGTAATAAAACGGATATAAAAGATTTTGAATTTGAAAAACAAGTTTTAAATTTAGAAAACTGTCGAAATGGCTTGAATAGTCGACTGGGTTGCCATAATGAGTCGACTGGCCATAGCCTGTATGAGTTCAGGCAGTTTTGT
Source organism: Hemerocallis citrina (assembly GCA_017893485.1). Classification (NCBI taxonomy): domain Eukaryota; kingdom Viridiplantae; phylum Streptophyta; class Magnoliopsida; order Asparagales; family Asphodelaceae; genus Hemerocallis; species Hemerocallis citrina. The sequence goes on from CM030358.1 coordinate 284,858,435, forward strand.
ACTTTGAAAGTCGACTGGTCCAAGGAGCGGTCGACTGATACTCATACAACTGAGTTTATTCAAGCTTCTTTTGACATTATGATATTGTAAAACAGTCAGATTATTTAAAGTAATTGTGAGGTGTGTGTGACAAGGCTATTACAAGTTTCTAAGACTCGAAGAAAAAAATACAATATTATAAAACACTTTGTTTAAATATTTGAAGCACTTTGAATCTTGTCTTGAACTTAAGTCTTTGTCTTGAGCTTGAGCCTTTGTCTTGATGTCTTGAAGCTTGATCAATTACTCTAGAAAGCTTCATCAGATTGTGTTGCCTTTGTGTATTTCACCATGGTATTGACTTTGATACACTCTGCAAGAGGTATTTGGTAGAACAACTTTGTATTGTGTAGTAGTCATCAAAACCAAGAATCAATAGAACAGGGGTGAGGAAAACACAATGCACAAAGATAGCAAGAAAGAATAAATGCAAGAGAAATAAAAGAAGCAAAAGAGAAACAACAAAAACAACAAAAATAATAAAAGCAAAATATACCTGCAACAACACCCTCTGCTGACTCAGCATCAGCAGCAGTCAGGTTGAAAGCCTGACCTCTCCTATGGGTAGCGGTCCTCTGACCAACAATCTAGCATTGAGGAGGAAGCAATGGTCTGACTGGACCACGAGCTGGGGCAACCTACTGACCTGGATGCCTGGCTGGAAGAGTCATACGCTGCTGCTGCAGACAATCCCGCACTGAATGATTAGTATCACCACATCCAAAACAACGGCAATTGGCACGCTTGCAGTCCCTACGCACATGTCCTGACATCTGGCAGAAATCACAGAATCCTTCTCTCCAAGGAGCGACAGAAGGGTAAGGAGCTGCCCTGACAAGATGGGCCGGGAGAGGCCTCCGAATGGGCTCACCAGAAGGCCTAACAACAACAGAGTGCGGAATAGTCTGCTGGGAAGGAGCCAAACCACCACGAGCCTGCTCCTGAGCTCGAGCTGCCTCAAGAGATTTAGCATAAGTGCACAAGAGAAGGGAGACCAGCTGCACCATGATGTCTCGCTTAAGTCCCAATGTGAATCTACGAGCCCTGTCCTCTTCGTTCGCCACAAGAACGGCTGCGAAGCGGCTAAGTCTTGTAAATTCTGCTGCATACTCATCCACAGACCTGGAGCCCTGTTTCAAGAAAGTCTCATGTTACAACATTGTATGGACAATATGTAACAAAATTCCAAAATAGAAATAACGACCAACCTGTTTCAGGGCCAAGAACTGTTGCTCCATTTCAACTCGGGTGCTGCTAGGGAAGAACTTCTCCAAGAAGCTCCTAGTGAACGTGGCCCAAGTAATAGGTCGTTCGAGCCTTTCGGACTCGGACCTCCACCAAATATGAGCCAGATCCACCAGCTGGATGGCCACCACATCCATTCTATCAGCATTGACAACTCTGACTGCCAAAAGCAACTGCTCAGTCCGGATCAACCACTGTTTTACCTCCAAAGGCATCTCAGTGCCGGAGAATCTGTTAGGATGCAGAGCTTCATGAAATCTATGACTGTACCCGGACGGGGAGAGAGAGCTGCCTGCATAGGTACAACGGGAAGCAGAACCTGAGCAGCTTCCAAAGCAGCCATCACAAGGTCACTGTGGTTTTGTTGCATATTGATCAACCGTTCCAACACATTTGTAACGGCCTCAAGCCCGAGCTGATCTTCTTGGGGACAAGAAGTAGGACCTCTACGAGCCATGGTCTGCACAAGGTCAAAATTAATTAGCATTCAGATCAGAGTTGATTATAATTCATTTATGTATGCATGTTCTGTGTATTGTTGAGCCAATCCCAGGTCGAGCCAAGCTTGTCTAATATATCAGTCAACTAATACATTATCAAAACCTAGGCTCTGAAACCACTAAAAATCTTATCACGCCCCACTTTCCAAAAAGAGAATACAGAATACGGATACGTGACAAAAGTCCAGCGAATGATTTTCATCATTCATAAGCTGTCAGGATATTTACAACATTCACAGGAATAATCAGAGTAGGAAGCAAGAGAAGTCAACCACGCATGCATAACTGAATCAATATACCAATAGGAATTTACTTGAAACAAGTTTAATAATCTCAAATAAATCAGATCTAAACAAGTCAATAATCCTAGGTCACATTGCCCAATACAAAAATAATCCAAGTAACCAAGTACAATTGTTTAAGATAAGCAACAAGAAAATAAATAGATATAGCAAAAATCTCCAGCAACTAGAATCTCATATCACCTACACCATCTAGCAGCTGATCTCCAAAATCTGTACTTTAATAAATTGCAGGAAGAGGAAAAGAAAACAAAACTCCCGTCAATACAAGTTAAGGGCCGCTTGTGTGCAGGCACAAGTACAGGAAAGGGTAAACAACATAGCATAGAATACATATGATAACAAAATAGAACAACTAGCATGGCAAGATGAATAAGTGCAAGTGGCATGTATCAAGTATCAAGTGAACAAGTATCATGTAAACAAGTAACAACTATCAAGTGTCAAGTATCAAGTATCATGTAAACAAGTAACAAGTGTCAAGTGTCAAGTATCAAGTTGTTTCAAGTCTTGTATTATATCTATCTAGGTAGCACTTCATGCGTCCCAAACTTTTACCACATGGTTGCCGCTTACATGCAAACTTCGCTTAGGCCTAGTGGTGGGTTTCTACAGGGCTATGTACTCAGGTGTCAGGTCAAGTAACAAGTAACAAGTACGAATCACATAATCATGAACACGTGGCATCAAGTAGTATCAAACATGAATCATGTAATCATGAAGCATGGCAACAAGTAGTAACAAGCATGAATCATGTAGTCACGAAACATGGCGGCATATAGTAATAACAAGTATGAATCATGTAGTTTTGAGACATGGCGGCATATAGTAATAACAAGCATGAATCATGTAATCATGAAACATGGCGGCATATAGTAATGGCAAACACGGGCCCCCTTCTGAGTACACATACCTATATTGTCAACTACTAAGATCTTACCCTTAACCCCGACTTGATTATTTATTATTATTATCAAACAGGCATGTGCATGCACAAAACAGAGCAAGAATAATATGGCAAGAAAAAGTAACAGGTTCAGGTTGAAAGATAAACATGTACAGGTGATATATAACATGTAAAAGGATAGGGCAACGAAAATTCTAGTTTAGGACAGCAAGACAGTACCGCACTAAATCTGGGATTTCCAGTGCTACAAATATGCAAACCAGTATCCGTCAAAGAATCTGGAAAATAGACTCCCGGCCGAATCCAGCAAATATATGTAAGTCATATGGTATTTCACAAAAACAAGTCTTAAAACAGAATTTTATCCCGAAAACATGTTCAGCAAAAAATTAGAAACTTGTATTCATAAACAGAAAAACGGAATAAAAACTCGCTGATTAAATCCAAGAAAAATCTAGGGTAATCCCTAGTATGTTTAGTATCAAAATATAAAGTATCATAATTTTCCAACATAGATAGAATAGTCAAGTAAAATCAGAAAGCAGCAAGATAGTAGTTTTGTAAATCTGGAATCATAAACACATCAGTGATTAAACAGAAATATCTCAAAAAATATAAATCAAAATCCAGATCTGTCAAAAGGGTGATAAAATAGATACAGTAGGCTATAATTCATATTCACAAAGTTTTTATAGAAAGCAAATAGAGCCAGGTCGAAATTATGTATCTTTACTGAACAGCATGAAAATTCTACAAGTATAGTAGTTGTTTGCAAGCATGGAATAGTTTATAAAAGTTATCAATTAAGTCCACAAAAATTAGGATTTAATCCCATTCAATTCTAGTTGTACTCAGTAAAATATTGGAACAAAATATTATATTTAACATCAATAGAAAAATAAATTATCATACAGAATTCATATAAAACTGGATCTGAAATTTTAAACACATCTGTAGTAAAATAATCATAACTCGCAACTCATAAATCGAAACTGAGATTTGTCAGAAATTCTAGAAAATAGACAGAATTCTCTATAATTCATATTCACAAATAATTTTCGTATACTGACCTTAATAGGGTCTAAAATACTGATAAAAAATGGGGAATCGACAAAACAGAAAATATCCTTCATGCACAAAATCAACTAGTTCATATGAAACTCATCCAAATCATAACCAAACATGAAATAGGGTATACTAGATGTCCAAGCAACATGATATAGGGTATTTTACAAGTCTACAACGTGTTATACTATGAATAACACTATCGAGCACACGATATCATAAGAACAACATGCATGTATACAACAAGAAGTGGTCATCCCTTGGTTATTTCATGTCATGTGTGTCATGTGGCAACTACGGATGGGACAACACAATAGAGACAAGATATAACATGGATTTTGCACAAGGATTTTCTCTAGAACACAACTACACTACAGGCGATATTTAGTACTTGTATTACACAAAGAAAAGAATACAAGTTACTTACCTGAGAGACGACGACGAAACGAAGCAAAAGCGAGAATAACGGGAACGAATTCCCGGAGCACGAACTCAACGAACAACCGAACCACGAACCAAAACGAACATAAGAACAATGACGAAATACTTGAACCACAAGTACCCAAGATCCAACACACACACACCAAACACACTCGCACACAAGGGGGAAGCGAGAGAGAGGATGTGGCTATCGACTGCTGTGGGGCTGCTATCGGAGGGAGAGTAGAACAGGGCAGACGGCACAGGGAAGGGGTCTGTCCTATCGACGGAGGAGGGGACAACCCAGTGGAGCGCAGCTCTACAGTTGGACAGAGAGCAGGGCACGGGGTGCTGGGTCGCTACAGAGCGAAGGCGGGATGGGTCGCGACTGGGCTGAGTTGCTTTAGGTCGCGACACGGAAGAGGGGGTAGGAGGATGAGGAACACAGGGTGGCTGTGCCGTGGGCTTTCAGGTTCGGGATGGGATGAGAGGTGAACCTAGGGTTCTTGAGATGGGTAGGGGAAAAATACAGCAGAATATATGGTTTATATATGTGGGTAAAATATTAGAGTTTAGTGTACTAGGTGTTGCGGCTTATAGGTAGTAAGGGTAAACGGGTATTAAGGTGTTAACGTGTCCAAGGGGAAGTTAACGGGTATGGTTAAAGTGTAATAGGGTATTGGGTTTCAGATAGGGTATTTATACTGTTTGGATGGTTGGTGCATTATTAGGTTGTGGAGTTAAATGGCATTAGGTTAAAAAAAAGATCCAATAGAATAGATATAGGAAAAAACAAACAAATAAAATGCAACATGAATAATCAAAATAAAGAGGATCAAAATAAAATCTCGATCAAATAGAGATGAAACAACTGGCTGCCAAAAGAATCAAGAAGATCAAATAAAAGAGACGACAAATCAAATGATGAATATATCGAAAAAGAAGATCCAATATATGGTCCAAAAAGAGATACAATAAGAATCAAATACACGGAAAAAGAAAAACACACTCAAAATACAGAAAACGAAAAACAGGGATTACATTTAGTGAGGTGTACTTCTCAAAGCGAGGTAGGGGAGGTGGGCGGCACTGGCCCGTAGCGTCCTTCTAGAATTTTTGGGGTTCTTCCCTATTGGTGCCCTTCCGTTTGTTCCCAGACGAAGGCATCTTCTGCTCTTGGGGCAGATCGCCTCTTCGACTCGGATGTACTTCTCAACCCTTTGAAGGAGGTATTTTGACGAGGGAAGCCATGAAGTCATCATGTTTCACATTATATCCGAATGCGGTAGTTGTTAGGTTTTGATGGTAATCTCAAATTAAATACACAGCAGAAAAATTACAAAGAAATATCGAAACCTAGCCATGGATCCATGCGAAAACCATAAATCGTGTTTAGGAGTTATACCTTGAAGATGGATCTGCTGACTCCACAGTATGCCGATCACAACACTACAATATTGCGGTGTCTCTACGTTATCCACACAAATGGATCAAATCAAGCTTTTCCTCACACTGCGATGCTAGCAGCAGGAAGGGGTGTTCCTCGCGATCTCTCTCTCTCACAAATTCTGTGACGGCTAAGTTTTTCTCATGTAACCTTTTTTCCACATATATGTATCATATATAGCTACAGAAAAACAACCCTAAGAGAGTAATGAGGCTGTTGGACTCACAATCTGATCTGGTTCAGATTCGTGTGTGGGCTTTTGAATTTTAGTCAGCCCATTTAATCTAATTAAATATCCAACCAATATCAGGAGTCCAAGCCTTACTTGGATCCCCAATTAGTCTTATGAATTTAAATCCCAATTTCAATCCATTCTAAGTGTGCGACCCTAAAGGTTCTTGTTACGTTGACAGTAATACTAAAATCACATTCTAGTATTACAAATAGTAAGTGATTTGTAATACATCACTGCTACTCAAGTAACGGGAATGTTAGTGATTAGACATAACCTATTCGTGAACAATGTTACCATGTAGTCTAGTTCCATTGTCCAGATATCTTAATTGACCACAAAGCATACAGTGTGTCACCCTTATTTAGTTCAATCTTTGGTTTCTTGATGTCCGAGTAGACTTACTAAAATAAATGAGCTTAATATCTCATATTGACTCATTTGAGCATGACCATGTATTTTGCAGTCTCACTCAATCAAGGGGCCCATAGATATCACTCATGTTATGTAAGAGGGACAAATCTTATCTAAGTCACTCACATCGCTCCGCATGATTTGTAGTATATCCAATAGTCGACTTTATAATCACCTTATTACATGCAATGTTTGACGACATTAAAACATATAACTTCTCATGTAGGGAACCGCAATGACTTCAAGTCAAAGAACTACAAACACCATGGTCACTGTAAGAACCGCTTGTGACACTCACGTAATGATCCATGCAGCATTCTCATGGTGGGTCATTCCAGTACATTATTACTCTAATATGTATCCATGTGAAGACTTGATATCTCATATCCATGTCCCATGAGATATGGTCTACCGTCTACGCACATACTGGTCTCTATGTATTATTGTTGTCCTAATTCACAATAATACTTGACTAGGGACATTTAAGAATAGTGTTCTGATTACAACCAATAAGATCTCACAATTAAGTCATGCACTTGATATCCCATGGTATTGAACCTACTATTCTAAGGACTTCATTATGCTCATTTAATCACAAACAAAATAAAGGAAAATGTCTCATTTATGAAATGATACAATGTAAACTAGTAATGTCAATACACAACTCGCCTTGAGGGCATACACCAACAATCTCCCACTTGCATTAGAGCCAATCAGACATACATCTAATGCCTATAGATCTTGAGTGACCCTCATGCTTTCGCTGTGCAAGAGGCTTTGTCAGTGGGTCAGCGATGTTATCATCTGTCGGTACTCTGCATATCTTCACATCTCCTCAATCGATGATCTCTCGAATGAGATGGAAGTGCCTAAGAATATGTTTGGATCGATGTTGAGATCTAGACTCCCTAGCTTGTGCAATGGCCCCATTGTTATCAGAATAGAGGCCTAGCGGATCCACAATGCTAGGAACCATGCCAAGTTCAATGATGAACTTTCTGATCCAAACAGCATCCTTTGTTGCATTGGAGGCAGCAATATACTCATCCTTTGTGGTGGAATCAGCTACTGTTTCTTGCTTCGAACTCTTCCAGCTCGCAGCTCCACCATTTAGAAAAAACACAAAGCCTGATTGCAATTTGGAGTCATCCTTATCGGACTGGAAGCAAGCGTCAGTGTAACCCTTTACAACAAGCTCTTCCTCGGCTCCATAGACCAAGAACGAATCCTTAGTCCTTCTTAAGTACTTAAGGATGTTCTTGACAGCAGTCCAGTGACTCTCACCGGGATCTGACTAGTACCAGCTCGTCATGCTCAAAGCATATGAGACATCTGGACGAGTACATAAGATGTCATACATGATAGATCCAATTGCAGATGCATATGGAATCTTAATCATGCTGTCTCTCTCATCTTGAGTGGAAGGACATTGAGCCTTAGACATGCTTACACCATGCTACATAGAGAGAAATCATTTCTTGGACTCTTGCATATTGAAGCGTTTCAATACTTTGTCTATGTATGTACTCTGACTCAGGCCAAGCAGTCTCCTTGATCTATCTCTATAGATCTTGATGCCTAATACATAGGTAGCTTCACCCAAGTCCTTCTTGGAAAAATATTTTCCTAGCCAAGTCTTTACAGACTGTAAGGTAGGGATGTCATTCCTGATGAATAGTATGTCATCTACATACAACACTAGAAATACTACTGTGCTCCCACTAACCTTCTTGTAGACACAAGGTTCATCTTCATTCTTGATGAAACCAAACTCTTTGATTGCATCATCGAAACGAATATTCCAGCTTATAGAAGCTTTTTTTAATTCATAAATGGAACGTTGCAGTTTACACACCTTTCCAGCATCCTTTGGAGTGACAAAACCCTCAGGCTGTGTCCTGTACACATCCTCGAGAAGGTTTCCATTTAGAAAAGCAGTTTTGATATCCATTTGTAATGCCCTGATTTTTCAATTAATGAAAAATTATTTATTTTGCACATAGTGTGCACGTGCAATATTTTGGTTTGAATTAAATCTTATAATTATTTTCATTGTGATGGATATAGATATTTTAATTTGTGCTTTCAAATTATTTTATACAAAAAGCCTTCTTTTAAATGGATAAAAAGCCTTTTCTTTTAAAAAGCCCAAAATTTAATTTATTTATTTCAAATTAATTATTTTGGCCCATAAACTAAAGCCCATGAGTCAATCTATTTTTAAATGCAACTTGTAATGTAGAATACAAACTAGAATTTATTTTTATATAAAATAAGATGTACAATTTTGGGCCTAGTTGCATGCACGTGCACTACACGTACACGTGCAATATGCACTTTCTCCTAGCATGGCCGGTTGCATTCTTTGGAGGGAAACTCAAATTTTGAGTATAGTCATGGAGTGATGGTTATTGGATCATGGGTAGTTTGTGTAACTCATTAAATCTCCACCATTTGTTCCTAAATCCTACTTCAATCCTAGCCATCTATTTCCCTTGATTTTTAGTATAAATATACCCCCCCATGGCTAGTTATTTTGTGCTTAATATTCTCTTCCAAACCTATAGTCTAATAGTATTATCTAGTAGTATTTTGTGAGTTAAAAGATTGAGTTGTGAGTGGGTATTGTGCTTGCTTTCAATCAAGAAGGAGAGGCCGGCTATACAAGGAGGAGAGCTCGGGTTGGAGGCTTGTGCGTGCATCAAAGAGGGGAGCATTTCGTTGCAAGGACATTTTTCTAGGAGTTTGCTAATTGTTCTTTTCTTCAATAAGGTGGGTAGATTCTCCATATTTCTAACTTAGAAATGCATGCTAGTTTAATTAGAAAAAAAATTGAAGCATGAAAATGATTAAGAAAAGCACACTTGAATTGGGAAAAATGACTTCTTGAATGATTGAAATGTGGACATACACATTGATATGTGGTTCTATTATTTGAGTTGTATGTGGATTGATTAGAATCATGGATTGATTGATAGAAAACACATTTTTACCATCAAGAATTACACACAAAAGTTAGTAGCTTGATTATACCCTTTTCATGTGTTAAATAGATTCTTTGTGTTGATATGGGCATGAATAAATTAAAATATGTGTTTTATGTTAGGTAAATGATTAAAGTCAGAGAATTAAGGTGAAAATTCATTGATAAAAAAGATTAGAATACTACAATGCGAAGAAATGTCGAAAAGAGAAGAAATGTAGTATTATAATGTATAATTTGAATTAGTGTATGAAAATACGTTTTAATTGTCACAAAAATTATTTTGCTCATACTGGTATGTAAATTATGTGAAGTAGTATTAATCTGGAGTTGTACAGTAATTTTTATGAAGACCAAATGAAATTGGGACTAGTTGAACATCGAAATGTTCTAAATAACATAGAGCACGGGCTAAATGAATATGAAATTATATTAGTGACAACCTGAGCATGTAGCTCAAGTGGTCATAGGGTGCGGTTGGGTTCCCTGTGGTGATCGGTTCGAATCCTCTGGCCAACACATTTTATTCCATGATTTTTTTAAATAAAAGAAGAGCAGCAGCCGAGAGCTCTTATGGCTCTCAGCGCCTCTTTATGACGCCAGTAGCATCCGGCCTAGTGGTTGTGGCTTTCGGTTGGGTTCTCTGGGGTGCTGGGTTCGAATCTTGCCCTCGGCAAGATTGAAAAAATATTTTTTGGGGGGTTTTTAATTGTCCAAAAATTATGAAAAAAATATGGTTATTCTTCTAAAATTATATGGGACTTTATAAAAATAATTTGGGAATTATTTCATGAAATAAAATGTGATTTGAGAATAAAATGAGTAATTAGAACTATGGGTTTATAAGTGTATTTTTGGGAAAATTACACCTTGCAAAAAAGAACTTGAAATGAAGGATGAGAAGATTAATATAGTAAAGATTGAAGTGATATTATGTGATGGATGTGATTTATTCCTAATTGAGAATAGTATGAATAACATGAATTGTGAATATTCGTTAGTGGCGTGAATTTCAAAGTGAAAGTGATAATTGATAAAGCATATGAAATTCATGTATAGTCATGGACTATTTGAACAATTTAGAAATCATGATTGGAAAAGAGAAATGCTATGTGAGTATGATAACTCAACATATGAATTTATGAGTTGGAAATGCTCAAATTAGAAATTGTTAATTGTGAATTGAAACAAAAAGAGTAGCTAAGTCTCCCCCGACATTTGGAAATGAAAATTGAAAAGAAAGACCAAGGCTGGTCATGTTGAAATGAATGAATAAGTCCGGTTTAGTGGAGAGGCTAACTCTAGAGCTTTGATTGTTGTTCATGATTTTAATAAAAACTAAGGATTAGTACATAGTGGAGACATGATGAAAGTAGGAGAAAAACACGAGTTAAGGACCATCGGATTTGCGGCGGAGAGTATTTCACAGGTTCTTCACGATGAGTCGTGACATGACTTGGATACTGCTCCAGGGTACCGTCTCGGTGGTGACGCTTGTGGGATGTTTGGTGACTGCATAAGGATCATGTGCCATGAAGGAGGCTGAATTGCCACAGGTTCTTCACGATGAGTCGTGACATGACGTAGGATTCCCCTCCAGATTTTCTGTACACGTGCTTGCACTCATAGATCATTTAAGATACCTACCGTAATTACAGTAGTAGATTAAGTCATGGCGAGGGATTGAACCCTACAAAGATGAAGAACAAATAAGAGGCTTGCCCTCGGACCTATGTAGTATGGGATGCATAGAATCCGAACAAGTGTGCATTAGTGTCATCAAATATAAATAATTGCATTAAGGACTAAGGGCACAATCACAACACGACATCAATAGGGTAGTCCCTTTAGTTTGATATGTGACAAATTTGTGTTTGTTAAATATGGAAAATAAGTTATACTATTTCCGGCATAGAGAGGATGGCCGTGTATAATGATCGTCGGTTGAATAAACTGACGTACCCACAGTCTTATATGCAGGTAAATGGCTTGATACAGATTAAAGAGGAACAAATGCTTAAAGATTATTCAATGTTGTTGTATATTTGTTTCATTATTGTAAATTTTACTTCCGCTGTGCAATGTAAATGTGATATTGATGTAAACTCTGATGTAAAGTGAAAAGTTTAAATTTCCTTGTAAAATTGTACTAAAGGAAACGGAAAGATCCTGTAGAACATCTCGAATTCAGTGTATTTGGGATACGGAGCGTTACACCATTTGCCAGATTTCATAATCAAGATATGCTGCAATAGCAAGCAAGATCCGAATGGATTTAAGCATGGCAACTGGGGAAAAAGTCTCATCATTGTCTACACCATGAACTTGCTTGAAACCTTTAGCCACCAACCGCCCCTTAAAGGTATGCACATTATCATCCATGTTAGTTTTCAAGACTCAAGCCATTTCTCAGAAACTGGGCCTTTCATAGCTTCCACATATGTCGTAGGCTCATCCTGATCCACGAGTAATATATCACCATATTGAGTCACGAGAAATCCATATCTCTCGGGTTGATGAGGTATCCTATTAGACATACGTAGACCTTGTGCTACTTGAGCAGGTGATTGTTCCATAACAATTTGTGGAGTCTGCTCCATTTCCACCATTGGTTCGCTGCTATTTTGTGAAGTTTGAATTTCTTCAAGTTCTATTGTTCTCCCACTGGTTCTTTTGGAGATAAATTCTCTCTTTAGGAACACAGCAGTCCGTGTGACAAACACTTTGCCTTTGGTTAGATTATAGAAATAGTATCTCTTGGTTTTCATAGGATATCCTACAAAGAAGCACTTATCAGAATTGGGACTAAGTTTATCAGGGACTTGGCGCCTTACGTAGGCTTCACAACCCCAAATCTTCATAAAAGACACACTAGGATGCCTCCCAGTCCATATCTCATATGGTGTCTCTTGAACCATTTTAGATGGAACACGGTTAAGTGTGAAAGCAGCCGTTAATAGAGCATATCCCCAGAAGGAGCTTGGAAGATCTGCATGACTCATCATTGATCGGACCATGCCTAACAAGGTCCGGTTCCTCCTCTCAGAGACACCATTCCATTGCGCTGTTCCAGGGGGAGTGAGTTGAGATATTATCCCGCACTCTTTTAGATGGTCATCAAAATTTTGGCTTAAGTACTTACCACCTCGATCTGGTCGAAGGGCTTTAATACTTTTACCAAGTTGATTTTGTACCCCATTCTTGAATTCTTTGAAATTTTCAAATGACTCTGATTTCAGTTTCATCAGATACACAAATCCATATCTACTGAAACTATCAGTAAAAGTAATGAAGTATTGAAAACCTCCTCTAGTCAATGTATTGAAAGGTCTGCAAACATTACTATGTATGAGACCTAAAAGATCACTAACCCTTTCACGATTTTTAGTGAATGGAGCTTTTGCATCTTGCCCAACAAACAACGTTCACATACCTCATATGATTCAAAATCAAATGAGTCCAAGAATCCATCTTTATGGAGTTTGGATATGCAGTTTTTATTTATGTGGCCCAAACAACAATACCATAGGTAAGTTGGGTTCGTATCATTTGATTTGAACCATTTAGTATTTATATTATAACCGGGCAATTTCAAGGTCGAGAATATAAAGTCCATTACTCAATTGTGCACTAGCATAACAGATATCATTCAAATAAATAAAACAACTTTCTTTCTTTATTATAAATGAAAAACCCTTCTTGTCCAAACAAGAAATAGAAATAATATTTCTACTAATAGCAGGCACAAAACAACAATTCTCTAACTCAATGATAAGCCCAGTGGGCAATGATAAATGTCAGGTTCCTACAACTAAAGCAGCAACTTTTGCTCCATTTCCAACTCGTAGGTCAACTTCGCCCTTAGCCAACGGTCTACTCCTTATGAGATCCTGCACATTTACACAAATGTTAGATCCACATCCATTATTTAATACCCAAGATGCAGAAGTAGATAAATTGACTTCTATAACAAAAATACCTGTAGTGGAAGTCTCACTTCCTTTCTTCTTCTTAAGCTCCTCCAAGTACTTATGGCAGTTCCTCTTCCAATGTCCGGTTTCACCACAATGGAAGCATGTGCCCTCCTTGGCCACCCCACCCTTAGTTTTCAAGGCAGAAGTGTTGGGCATGATATTGCCCTTGCCTTTTCCTTTGCCTTTGGGTTTCTTAATCTGCTTTTTGCCCTTGCCCTTACCTTTGGCCTGTTGGACCATCATAATGGTCTTTCCCTTACAAATATTCTGTTCAGCAGTTCTCAACATGCTTAGTAGTTCTGGCAGAGGTTTGTCAATTTCATTCATGTTGTAGTTCATGACGAAATGACTACAACTTTCCTGCTACGATTGCAGGACCAAGTCAGTGGCCAACTCTTGACCCAACCAAAAACCAAGCCTTTCAAGATTGTCTATGTACCCAATCATCATGAGCACATGAGTTCCAACAGGGCTTCCTTCTTTCATTTTGCACTGAAACAATGCCTTTGAGACTTCAAACATCTCATGCCTAGCCTGCTCTTGATAGAGCCTCTTGAGATGTACGATCATATCATAGGCAACCATGTTCTCATGTTGCTTCTGAATCTCAGAGTTCAAGGTGTCTAGCATGAGACAACCAACGTCCAAGGCGTCATCTTGATGCTTCTTATGAGCATCCTTTCGGTGCGAGGGGCACTTGTAGTAGGTGGATCAGGAATAGACTGCTTTAGAACATGCAAATTTTTCTCATGCTTGAGGATTATCCTCAGATTCCTGTACCAGTCTAGAAAATTTGTCCCAGAAAGTTTTTCATTCTCAAGGACAGATCGTAATGATATGTTATTTGATGTGTTGGATGCCATGGTATTCTATCAACATAAATATGCAAAGTAAATATCATTTCACAAAGATATGCAAAGAAAAATATTTAAATATCAACAGGAATATGCAGAGTATGTATAATGATTGATATGGCTAAAAATAGAACCAAATCGGGATCGTTCAAATTGGGCACGAATCTTAAAGCTTTCAGGGAGTAAAACGGTAATTTCACCTACAAACGGGTTCGAATTGGGAACTGGGTCTTTCTTCAAAACCTGTAACTCGAAAATAGATTTGTTATATTAGGTATGGGTAGTAATCGGTTACAAACCAGCCCAAATACTTAAAGAGTAATTCAAATTTGTGATTATCTCTAAGAGACGGTTCAAACCAAATCTCTTATCAAGAAACGATTTAAACTCTACATCTTATCCATAAACAACAGGACATAGGGGTAAATTATTATCTCTAAACTATCCCTGAAGGCCACTAAAAAAAAACCCCTACCCCCACCATAAACAGGTAATCAATATTTTTCCTCATAAACACTCTTTCATAATCATTCTGATTACTAACTTGAGCGTCGGAGGGTTTGTCGCTGGGATCCATCCCGGTGTATCGAACTTTTTGTAGGTCAATGGCAGTGGCAAGAAACCAGTCAAACACCGGTGAAAGTCAACAGGTTTGCCTTTATTGTTTCCAAAAGAATCCACAAATTCATCTGTTTGCTCCCACACCAAAATCAGCAGCAACGGATTGGCACTGTCTGTGGGTAACGAAAAAGCAATCCAACCTTACTTCATCAGCAAAAGTAATTTCAAACCATGCCTCCGAAAGAGAAGGGAAAAGCAGCAGCCTCCAGTTGAAGAGTCACTCCTCTTCCTCCTCTTCCTCCTCCTCCTCCGCTCTAAGACGTTCTTCCTTAACTTAATCAGCAAGTTCAGCAACCACCGCCTGAACAGCCTCTTCCCAACAACCTCCTTCTCAACGGGCCCCTCCAGGGTCTTTGTGGGACTTCCCCGGGGGCTATCGTCAAAGTCGTCCAAAGCAACACCCTCATCATGACCATGTTTCGGTCCACAATCCCTCAACTGACTCTATGGCTTCTCAAAGTCCTTCAGGGCCGGATCTCCGTCAAGTAATTCTTAACCGCCAGTTGGGGGTCGACCTCCGAACTCGCTTAAATGAATGGCGAGCCCTTGAGGGAGTCCTTCAACCGGAGCGCCCAGGGGCCCCGAGAGTCTGGACCCCCCGTAAACCGAGGACCAGAAGATCCCTTCCCCGAGGAGGTGAAGAGGTCCCCTCCACTTCATCGGCGGAGAAGTCATACTCAATTAAGCCGAGCCACACATAGGGATAGCCGAGATGGAGGGGCACCAGTCACTCAGGCCGAGCTCCAGAACATCAAAGAAGTTATCTTGTGAGCTCTTAATATGACCACGAGTCAGGATCAGTATGCGCCTAGCCCTCGCCATGCCGCCACTCATGAAGGAGAGTCCCAAGGGTCGACTAGATCCGATCGGAAGGATGATTTGGTCTACCGCCATCTCCATGAGATGGAGATGCGCCTCAACAAGATCAATCCCGAAGAAGAACAACGGACCAATAGGTTCAGTACAAGTAAACCCCCCTTCTCTAGGGCCATCATGGAAACTCCAATCCCCGAGGCCTTTGGGTCGCCCCGCTTTTAATCCTACAATGGGGAGTCAAACCCGGCCGATCATATCGATAGTTTTAAAACTCTCATGATGATTCATCAAGCCTCGGATGCGCTCCTCTGCAAGGCCTTCCCAGCAACGTTGAGGAGACGAGTGTGAGAGTGGTACTCCCATCTATCCCCAGCCTCCATCTTCTCATTCAAACAGTTTGAGGAGCTCTTCCTCACCCACTTCATGGGCAGTCACCGAGCTGAGAAAACGAGTGCGTCATTGCTAGTCCTCAGCCAAAGAAAGGGTGACTGCCTAAGTCCGACGCTTTACTACCGAAGCCTGGTCTATTGCATCCCTCAACCAATCAGTAGCCTCTGCAGCATTCAGGCACAACGTTACTAACACCGACCTTAGGGCGTCCCTTGACAAGAAGCCTCCTCGGGACTTCTCGGAACTCTTGCTTTGGAGCGAGAAGTACATCCGAGCGGAAGAGGCTCTCAACCCCCTAGTCTTGAGGAACTGTCACACGGGAACAAACAGAAAGGATACAAGTGAAGAAGGACCCCAGAAATTCTAGAAAGATGACAATGGCCAGTGCCGCCCAGCTCCTCGTTTTGAGAAGTTCACCCCCCTCAATGCTAGTATATCAGCAGTTCTTATGAAGGTGGATAATAAAAGGCTACTTCGCGGTCCCCCAAAATGAATACCCTGGCAAGAAAAGGAACATGGATAAGTGGTGCCTCTTTCATAAGGACCATGGCCATGACATGGATGATTGTCGGGGCCCCCAAGGGAGAGATCGAAGAACTCATACAGCGGGGACACCTGGCAAAGTTCGTCAGAAAGGATGGGGCCGATCCTCCATCTCAAGGAGCCAACAATCGAACCAAGAGGTCCAACGAGTTCCAAGACTCCGAACCTGGGGCCATCGTTCACCTTGTCCTTGGAGGTCCAATGGGGGGAGACCCAAAATCCTCCTAAGAGGCCTTCACCCTATCGTAGAAGTCTGTTTTCAGTTTTAATAAGGCTGATGCTTGTAACACTGCCAAAAGCATGTAATAATGGCTCGCCCCATTGAAGCGGCCACTTAGTTTGTTTCAATAAAACTTAGCTTTTTTCTATTGAAAATTATTGCATTTGCCTTATTTCTATCTCTTTGGGTCACACCCATGACTCGTTAAACGGTAAGTTTGGAGTCTAACTTGTCCTACATAGCTGCTCCCATGACTTACTAAGCTCAAAAGACGGGTTCAGAGTCCAACACTTGATTCAACGCCACTTTAGCTGCTTACAAACAAGAAAGTGCGGGGCAACTCACCATTCGGAATTGCTCCTACAACTTGTTGAACTCCCTCAAACAATAAGTTCGGAGTCTAACACTTGGTTCGACGCCGCTTTAGTCGCTTGTGAACTAGCAAGTGCAAAGTAGCTCACCATTTGGAATTGCTCGTACAACTCGTTGAAATTCTTAAAACAACAAGTTTGGAGTCCAACACTTGGTTCGATGCCGCTTTAGCCGCTTGCGAACAAGAAAGTGCAAAACAGCTCACCATTCGGAATTGCTCCAACAAGTCATTGATAACCCCGTAACAACTAGTTCGAAGTTCACAATCATGATTCAAAATTGCCCTCACAGCTTGCAAGTATGTAGTTTCTGTGCTCAAAACGAATATTCATATTAGTCTCACTACTGGTTAAATTTTGCAAAGAGCAAGTTCGGAGCTCAACTCTCCCCTAGAGTTTCTCTTCAAATTTGTCTCCTAAACGGCTCTCTCCCAGAGCCTGGTGATGCTCTTCTCTCCGCTCGCCTCCTGAGCAGCCTTGTTCTCAACAGGCATGTTCGGAGCACAACTCCCCCTAGAGTTTCTCTACAAACTTATCTCCCAAACGGCTCTCTCCGAGAGCCTGGTGATGCTCTTTGCTCTGCTCGCCTCTCGAGCAGCCTTCTTCTCAACGAGTTCGGAGCTCAACTCTTTCCTAGAGTTGCTCCTCAAACTTGTCTCCCAAATGGCTCTCTCCTAGAGCCTGGTGATGCTCTTCGCTCCGTTCGCCTTCCGAGCGGCCGTCTAACAAACGAGTTCGGAGCTCAACTCTTCCCTAGAGTTCTCCTCAAACTCGTCTCCCAAACGGCTCTCTCCTGGAGCCTGACGATGCTCCTTCTCCCGCTCACCCCCTGAGCGGCCTTCTTCCAATAGAGTTCGGAGCCTAACTTGTCTAGAGATGCTCTCTAAACTCACCTCCAAGAATGGATCTCCCCGAGGGTCATACAAAGCTCTTTTCAACTCCATGAAAGCGAAGATGTTGCACCACTATTTTGGATATGAAGAAGAATGATTTTTCAACTAACTTCTGAAGAGAAATTGTAAATCTTTAAATTAGCTTCGTAACAAGGGGTCACATGCCCCAATCCGACCTCCATAGCATCAGGAACGTCGGTTACAATACAACTGCGCCGAAGCCTCCCTGGCCCTCGGTAGCTCTCGCCGAGCGTGCTTGCCATTGATGTCGAAACGAGAGAAAACAACGTTGACTGGTCAGCGGTCAACGGTCAAATTTGCCACGTGTTGCTCCCTCGAAGTGTCTCTCGACTTCAGCAAGTGGCTCCGAGAATTTTTGTCACCGATGTGAAGATGAGGAAAAAACTCTGCCTCCCTATGTGCGCTCGATCGTGATCAAAGGTTGTGATTAAAATAAAAAAGAGAAAGTCCAGTCAACATTGACCGAGTCAGTGGTCAACCGTTGACCGCCACATGTCAACACGCCGACCAATCACTGGGGTTCGAAAACGCGATCCGAGCATTCTTTTCACTGACGTCAAAATGAGGAAAAGACTCTGCCTCCCGATGCACGCTCGATCTTGATCAATGGTTGTGATTAAAACAAAAAAGAGAAAGTCAACAGTCAATGTTGACCGAGTCAATGGTCAACCATTGACCGCAACGTGTCAACATGCTGACCCATCGCTGGGGTTCAGAAACGCGATCCGAGCATTCTTTTCACAGGAGCTAAAATGGAGAAAAACTTCATCTCAAAATTCGTGCTCGATCACGATCAACGGATCAAATTCGCCAAACAAACAAAAAAAAACAATTAGGGGGTTAACGGGTCGGGTTTGGACCCGTTAGAGACCCAAACCCCCTTCCCCCCATTCTCATCTCCTTCTTCTTCGAAATTTGGTGCCAAAGAAAAAACCAACACCTCCATCACCTTGCTGCAAAGCTCCCTCCATCGCCAGCTCGACCCCATCGTTGCCGCAACCGACCCGTCCAAATCGCCTTCTTCAACGTCAGGTCCTCCATCGAAGAGCTCCGTCAAGCTCGAGCTTCTCTCCCATGGCTCCGTCAAGCTCCCACCTTCGCCAACCCATCGCCGAGCTTTATCACCATGGCTCCTCCGAACTCCACGACCGTCGAGCTCGACCTCACGTTGCCAAGCTTCTCCTTCGCGAACTTCTCTCCTCCGTTGTCGAGCTCCCTTCGCAGAAGCGCTGAACTCCAAGCTGGAGCTCCTCTCCTCTCTGAACTCCGCAACTCCGTCGTTGAACTCCCCATCACACGATCCGACGTCGAGCTCGAGCTCCTCTCCTCGCCGCCATACACTGACTCGTCGAGCTCCCCTTCACTGTCACCGTGCTCCGTCGAGCTCCCCTCTACTGAGTTGAGATCCTTCATCAACAAGCTCACCTTCGTCATCGACCTCCGAACTCCATTGTCTCCAAGCTCCACCTTCGTCGTGCTCAGCCCAGCTTCCTCGTCGAGTTCCTCCAACGTATTGCTCCCTCCCCGACCTCCAAGCTCAAGCTCAACCGTCACCTTCCTCGAGCTCAAGCAACTGAGCTCCATGTCGACCTTCTTCAAAACCCACTCCGACCTCACCTTCAAACTCCTTCACGAGCTCCATCAACGCCGAGCTCCCTTCACCGAGCTCCTCTCCTCGGGCTCCAGTGACGCCCTCGGAGATGGAGATGGAGGCGGAGGCATGGTTGAAGGCACAGTCGAAGTAAGAGTCAAAGGGAAGAAGAAGAGAAAGGAAGAAGGAAAAGAACAAAAATATTAATGCTAACGCCACGTGTCAACGATCTGGTGTGCCACGGGGGTCGGCAGCGCGATCCGAGCGTTGCTTCCGCCGATGCCTAAATGAGAGAAAATTCTCTGCTTTGAGATTCATGCTTGATTGTGATCAATGCCCAGGATTGCGCCATGTGTAAATACTAATTTATTTATTTAATTATTAATTTAAATTAATTATTTAAAAAAATTCGAAAAAATTAATTAAAAATCCTAAAAATAATTATTAATTCGAAAAATAATTTTAGAATTCTGAAAATATAATTATTAAATTAGAATAATTAATTAACATTTTTGAAAATTAATTATTTAAAATTGGAAATTGAATAAAAAATTCAAAAAATAATTGAAAAATTGGAAAAGATTCAAAAAAATCTTGAAAAATCAAAAAGAAATCTGAGAATAATTTTGGGTATTTTACAAACTCAAAATAACACCGTTACACCTTGAGCAAGATCCAAACTCCCCCAAGAACTTCGATAAATTCTATAAGCCATTAAAAACGGGCGAACTACTCCTCAAAAGCTGTGAAACTCAGTCTTTAGGAGTGAGGGGCTTTTGATATGGCTAAAAATAAAACCAATCGGGACTGTTCAAATCGGGCACAAATCTTAAAGCTCTTAGGGGTAAAACGGTAATTTCACCTATAAACGGGTCCGAATTGGGAACTGTTTCTTTCTTCAAAACCTGTAACCAAAAAAATGGATCTGTCTTATTGGGTATGGGTAGCCATCCATTACAAACCAGCCCAGATACTTAAAGATTAATTCAAATTCGTGATTATCTTTAAGAGACGGTTCAAACCAAATCTCTTATCATAAAACGATTTAAACTCTACATCTTATCGAAAAACACCGGGAGATAGGGATAAATAATTATCTCTAAACTGTCCCTAAATGCGACTATAAAAATCCCCCATACCCTCACCATAAACAGGTAATCAATATTTTTTCACATAAATGCTCTTTCATAATCTTCCTGATTACTGACTTGAGCGTGGAGGGTTCGTCGCCGGGATCCATTCTGATGTATTGAACTTTTTGCAGGTCAACGGCAACGGCAAGAAACTAGTCAAATGCTGGTGAAAGTCAACATGTTTGCCTTTATTGTTTCCAAACGAATCCACAAATTCATTTGTTTGCTCCACACCAAAATCACCAGCAACAATGATATTGAAAAATTCAATGAAGTATTTTATTAAATGTGCTCATACTATTTTTATTCAAATCAACGACCCTCATCATTGACTTGGAAAATCCAATCGTAAGATTTTCTAGTAGGCTAAGATCCATATTTCATATAGTTTTGAGTCAGCATTGGCTGATCACCCAAAATTCAGTTATTTAGGTAGGAAACATTTTCAATTATATCATAGACTAAAGCCCATGGATAGTTGGGTGAGTAACACTTACTCTAATCCATCTCATAGACTAAAGCCCAACTCTATGAACCTTCAATCCTATTGAAATTGTCTAGTTAAATCAGACCCAATTGTTGGCAATTGAATATTACTTTTATCCCATCGCGTCTCACTAGGATAGATAAAGGTACCCTTCTTTGGCAGACCTACACTTAATCAATCCTAGCCTAGACGAGTGCCATGCATTGGAAAGTATCTTATTGCAACTTAATATTTACTTTGAGGTATTTTTGTTATTTAATTAATTGATCTCATCATTCATCATCCATTAGCATACAACAATGCATCTCATAAAAAATTAAAAGAATAAAATTTATGTGACATGATTGTGGCCCCAATACACTGATTCTCTCAAGCCAATGAGAGTATCAAAAACTGAACAAAGGGATTATACCGTCTTCTCCAAGCAGTTTTCCAATCTTGTCCTTGTATGGTTGTCGATTCCTTGCCTCCTCAGTGAAATTACATTTATATATAAAGAAAGAATGTACAATTGGAGTTTAGAGAGAAAGGATTACATTGAGAATGCAGTGAGAAAGGCACGATACACAGGCCATTCAAAATATCAAAGCATAAACAATACATCACATAACATAAACCATGTATCACAGAACTAAACCATGCTTCACAGAACTAAGGCCACAACCATGCACCATACATCACAGAACATAATAATCAAAGAATACGTTGTTATGATTTTATTTAGTTTATTTAAAAAGGATTGGTTTTTGGGGAATCATTAGTGCCCTACGCAGAGCCGTCAAAGGGGTCCCGTTAGAAATTTTTTCCCTCATCCTCCCTTACCACCGCCAGAACATGAACTTGTCATGTTTTAAGAAACCTTAACACCACTGCAGACAACGCAGGCGCATGAACTATTCATACTTTAAGAAACCATAACGTCACTGCAAATTACATCTTTCCAGGGTTTTCAATGGTTCCAAACCGTTGGCTACCCTAGTGTGACAGCTGTGTTAACAACCAACACATAAACAAATCCTTATATTGCAACTGTTGCAAGAATTATATCACATATGAATCTTTCTTCCAAAAGTGCAACCATAACATGAATAAATATACATAACTGAATTATGGTTTCGCAAGTGGCTGTGATACCATTGTTAGGTTTCGATGGTAATATCAGATTAAATACACAGCAGAAAAATTACAAAGCAATATCGAAACCTAGCCATGGATCCATGCAAAAACCATAAATCGTGTTTACGAGTTATACCTGGAAGATGGATCTGCTGTCACCATATTATGCTGATCACATCACTACAATGTTGTGGTGCCTCTACGGTATCCACACGAATGGATCAAATCAAGCTTTCCCTCACGCCACGGTGCTAGCAACTTGAAGGGATGTTCCTCATGATCTCTCTCTCACAGGTTCTGTGATGGCTAGGGTTTTCTCATGTAACCTTTTTTCCACAGATACATATCATATATATAGCTGCAGAAAATCAACCCTAAGAGAGTAATGAGGCTGTTGGACTCATAATCTGACCTGGTTCAGATTCGTGTATGGGCCTTTGAAAATTAGTCAGCCCATTTAATCTAATTAAATATCCAACCAATATCAGGAGTCCAAGTCTTACTTGGATCCCCAATTATATTTGTCTTATGAATTTAAATTCAAATTTCGATCCATTCTAAGTGTGTGACCCTGTAGGTTCTCGTTACATTGACAGTAATACTAAAATCATATTCTAGTATTACAAATAGTGAGCAGTATCTAGTAATACATCACTGCTACTCACTTAACGGGAATGTCAGTAGTTAGAAATAACCTATTCATGACCAATGTTATCATGTAGTCTAGTCCATTTGTCCAGATATCTTAAATGACCACAAGGCATAGAGCGTGTCACCCTTGTTTAGTTCAATCTTTGGTTTCTTGATGTCCGAGTAGACTTACTAAAACAAATCAGCTCAATATCTCATATTGACTGTTTTGAGCATGGCCATACATTTTGCAGTCTCACTCAATCAAGGGGCCCATAGATATCGCTCCTATTATGTAAGAGGGACAAATCATACCTAAGTCACTCACATTCCTCCGCATGATTTGTAGTATATCCAATAGTCGACTTTATAATCACCATATTACATGAAATGTTTGACGACATTAAAATATATAACTTCTCATGTAGGGAACCACAGTGACTTCTAGTTAGAAGACTACATACACCATGGTCACTGTGAGAACTGCTTATGAAATTCACATAACAATCCATGCAGCATTCTCATGGCGGGTCAGTCCAGTACATTATTACTCTGATATGTACCCATGTGAAGACTTGATATCTCATATCCATGACCCGTGATATATAGTCATCGGTCTACGCACATACTAGTCTCTATGTATTATTGTTATCCTAATTCAAAATAATACTTGACTATGGACATTTAAGAATAGTGTTATGATTACAACCAGTAGGATCTCACAATCAAGTCATGCACTTGATATCCCATGGTGTTGAACCTACTATTTTAAGGACTTTATTATACTCATTTAATCAAAAACAAAATAAATGAAATGCCCCATATATGAAATAAATATCATGATACAATGTAAAGTAGTAATATCAACACCCAACTGGCCTCTAGGGCACACACCAACAGTAGTAGCCACCGCAGAGTCAAGTTAGGGGATGTTATGGAGTCAAATGTGAAGCGTTGGACATAGCTATTGAGGGACTTCCCATCCCTTTGCTTCAGACATAACAAGGAAGTGCTAGTCTTCTTTTTCTTGCAGCTGGTGATGAAGTGTTTGAGGAAGCGCTCCTCAAGCTGGTCAAAGGAATGGATCCTGGGAGAGACGAGAGAACCTCTCTCGTGCAGAGCTCTTCAAAGTTGCCAGAAAAGTTTTGCATAGGAGGGAGTCAGATACTTGGTGGATCATCATGAGAGTTTTAAAACTCTCGATATGGTCTACTGGGTCGGTCTCCCCGTTGTACGGTTAAAATGTCGGGATCTTGAAGTTAACAGGGATAGGAGCCTCAATGACCTTCTTGGAGAAGGGATGGTTTGATGGGACATTATCTTCTTTCCCTGTTTCCCTTCTTCCTGCTTTAGCAATGCTAGGTGATCTTCCATCTTTCAGCGATGTTGAAGGATGGCATCCTCTTGCTGATCAGATCTGGTGCTCATGGGACTCTTCACGTCGTGGAGGAGTAGATCAGTAAAGACTGGGTTATCGGGTCTTGGGAGGAATTATATTGAGGTCCTGAAGAATTTCATCTTTGAACTCTCGGAGCTCTCCTCTAGTGATGGGTACTTCCTCATCTCTTCCTATTCTAGGGGCTGCTCTGCTAGTTGGAGTTGGATGTCTCCTTTCTCAGAGAGGAGTTCTTCTGTGGTCTCTGGGGTATTGATGACTTCTTCGCCCCCTAGGAGAGGGGGATCTTCTTCGCCTTCTGGGAGAGGGAGTTCATCCCCACCCCCTGGGAGAGGGAGTTCTTCTGGATCATGGCCTTCAAGGGGAAAGGCTTCTCCTACCTCCCCGCTGTTCTGGATGGGGGCTTCTTCACGAGCTATCCTCTCGTTGAGGCGGGTTCGAAGGTTAGACCCCTACTGGTCATTGACGATGACCTGACGGAGATCGGGTTGTGGTTGAGGAAGCATGTAAGGGGTAGAGGTGTAAATTGATCCTCTGTTTTCAACAAAGGGCCTTATAGATAGTTCAGGACGACTCCAACGGGAGCCCCCCGGTACAGCTCCTCCGGATGGAGGCTGAACCTGTTGAAGGAAAGGCTCTTCTTGTTGACGTTGCTATTGTTGCCCTTGTTAGAAAGCAGGAGGAAGGTCCTTAAGAGGAAGAGGTGGAGGAAGAGGGTTGGCTTGTCGGCATGTGGCCGCCACCTTCCCTTTCCCCTTAGGCGGCATGGTTGAAAGTAATTTTCTACCGGCAAAATCTGGTCGGAATTTCTTTGTTGTTCTCACAAACAGGGCCAATCTGTTGCGGCTTTTTTCGGTGTGGGAGCAGTCAGATGTTGAATCTTTTGAGGAACAATCAAGAGCTGACCTTTTGACTTTCTACGGTATTAACTGCCTTTGACTGCGATTGACTTCTCGATCTGACTCGTTTGCTCCATAGGATTTGATTCATGTGGTGACGATCGCCTCCGTTGACCTGCAAAAAGTATGAAACACTGGGGTTAGTTCGGCGACAGACCCTCCGACACTCAAGTCAGAAATCAAGAATACTATGAGAGAGATTTTATGGAGAAAATACTGATTACCTGTTTCTGGTGGAGGTAGAGGGTATTTATAGTCGCCTTGGGGATCAGTTTCAAGATAATAATTTACATCTACTTCGCGGTATTTTTTGGATTGAATTGATTATCTCATAAGAGTAGTTGGAGAGATTGAGTTAAAACTCTTCTCATGATAAGATATATAGTTTTTGAATGGTCTCTTGTGGATAATTATGAGTTTAAATCATATTTAAATAATATGGACTCATTTATATTTGGCTGTTATGACAACCCAGTAAGGCAGAACTGTTTTGGGTTATTGGGCTTGAGAGAAGCCCAATTTCCGTTTATGGATCTGTTTCTAGTGAAATTTACCATTTTATCCCTGAGAGCTTTAAGATTCATGCCCGATTTGAACGGTCCCAATTTGTTTCTAATTTAACCTATATCAACAATGAACAACTTACACTGTGATTATGCTTAATTACATTTGAATTTAGCTTTTGCAATTGTAATATATATCCAACGGTATTCACATTCAATTCATCAATGGCATGGATCTTCTTTTCTAAAGAGTTTATAATTTGGCCCATCTCACTTTGTCTTTCAACAATCACTTGCACTAGTCACAAATCCAAGAATTTCATTTTCTTGATTTTTTATGAATGAAAGATGGTATAAAGCAGTATCCATACAGAAGGAGACTAAAGAGACTACACAATAAGACTAAAGAGACTACACAATAAGGCAGTAGCAATGAAGCATCAACCAAAACCCAACAAAAGGAGAGAACAACAATATACCATGATGTTTCTAGACCAAAAGACTTCATGATAGATTTAGTCCTTAACTTAGAATCACAATGCATACACCCTAAAGAGCTCGTCTTCTTAATTCATCGATCTTGTACCTATGAATGAAAATGTTTTACTTAACAATTGCACTATTACTTTAAGAACAGGAAAAATGCCCAAAATCAGTAGACAAATTTAATGTGATAAACCTTTTCGATTCAGGAGCTTTAACGGTTTCCAACCTTTGTGCGTATGCACAGTTTTAAAAAATTCAAAACATGGAATAAAAAGAATGGGCAACAATGAGTATATTGGGTCAACTGATTTACACACAGTTTTAAAAATTCAAAACATGGAATAAAAAGAATGGGCAGCAATGAGTATATTGGGTCAACTGATTTGGTCTGGATTCCAAAAAAATACCCGTTCAATAACAAGTACCTTTGCTGCCTACCCATTGAAACCGCAAACAGTAGGCAATAATGAGAAAATTTTTGCTTTGATGAAATGTGGAATATGACTACACTAAAGAAGAAGAAACCCTCTTCCTTGGGACCTTGACGGGCCACTAAGAGGGTCACAGAATCAAATATATTGAGCAAACAAACAAGATGTGCTATATAAAATGAGACGCATAATGTTGAAATTCAATGAAAAACTAGTTTTTGGTAAAAGATTATTCGGTTTGGGAGAAATTCCTATCACACAATATAACTTTCAACAATAAACTTGGTTTCCAGAAGAAGTCGAAATAAAACTAGGGAGCTTAAAAAATGAGAGAGGAGAGGGGAGAGATGAGCGAGGTGCGTGCATGGCTGCCGTTGAACAAGAGCAAATCTTTTGCTCAAGTTCTTATGGCTCCACGTCCTCCCTCTCATCATTACCCACCCAAACCTACCCCTCGATCCCCATGCCCTCCTCAAAACTACCAAAACCCCTTCTTCACTCCATCGTCTCATCTTCCTCCTCACCGAAAAAATCCCACCTTTCCCCCCAAATTCCCCCCCCCCCCAATCCCTATCTCCGAAACCCTAGACCTCCACACAACAAGAACCGTCTCAGAAAGATGGAGAAACGTTGCATGCGTTGCGGAGCGACCGACCACCAGATGGCGGACTGCCGCAAGAGTGGGATCCATTGCTTCATCTACTGCAAATTCGGTCACCGAGTCCGAGACTGTCCACTTCACAACCGGAGGGAATCTTTGGCCATTGAGGTCACCCACAACTCCGAGATTGCCTCAGCTCTTTCGGGGATACATGCAAGCACTTTCCTCCATCTGATTAACCTGCGGGCCCGCCTGATACGGCGGCTGTTGAAAGTGCCCTGAACTTCGCTTGGAAAATGCAAGGAGGATAGTGGGTTGTGAAGAGGGTCAGCGATGGGGTGTTCCACGTTCAGTTCCCTACCGAAGACGAGGCAAAGAAGGTGATTGCTGACGGCGTCTTCCAGTTCTCTGGTTTCAAGGCCACCTTCTCGCCATAGTACATGGACTACGGTGCTAAGCTTCAACCCAAACCAAGTTTTATTTGGATAAATGTCCCACTCCTCCCCTTCCACATATGGAACCAGACCTCCATTGAGCAACTGGTACAACCCTTCAGCAAATTCGTCACCATGAGCGGAGATATGAAAAACGTGATTTCCAGGGATCAAGCCCTCATCCTTATTGAAGTCGAAGATGTCAGCCACATTCCTAAGAACGTCCAAATCCACTTCAGAGTGCCTTGGACTCAGGAACTCCAGATCCATGACGTCCCCATTCTTATCCTCGGCAACCCCATTCCTTTTGACGATGTTGCGAGAGGCAAAGTCCAACTCTTCACATTGGAGACTGGCTCGTCCACCTCCTTTTGGCACCGAAGGGAAACTCCGGCAGAGAAGCAAGACAGAATCAACCAGCCGCAAAATCAGGAACCATTGGAGATGCCAAAGGAAAGGCGCCAATCTCGAAAGCAAATCACCCCGTTAGAGGATCTACGGCACAATCCCCGCAACCACCAAATCTTACCACCTTTGCCGATAAATTTCTAAATATCTCTATGGCTGACTCTAGTGCAGAAGGTTTCAAATTGGTCCCCACTCCAGATGATGAATGTTGCAAATCTTGTGGGGACCAAATCTGGCAAAAAAATTGTTTTCAATGCCCCTCCCGTAATTGAAATCTCCTCAGATTCCCCCAAGGGTAGTTTGGCGATTGCTTCTAGTGAATCAAACAACAACCCTGACAGCTCCGCTAATTCGCACGACAGCTCCCTGGAGGAAGAGATTAGGCAAATGATCTGGAAGGGGAAGATTGTGAATATTCCCCTGTCTCTCTTCATAGAAATTCAGCCTGTGGTTGAGTCCACTCTGGAGTCCTCAGTAGCCAAGCATGTTGCAAAAATTGAAGCCCCCGTGAATATGCAATTCAGCTCCGGAACCAAGCGAGTACGCGCCTCAAGCTTCAAAACTAAGTCTCTCATATCTCGGTACCACAAGTCCATCTCTTCTTCTAGCTCAGGCTTAGCTCCTCCAGGCTTCAAAGAAGGCAGTAGCAAGTGGCGTAAGCGATGCAGATCAGCATCCAAAGTATCTTCCACCAGACCCTTCATGCAGCATCTGCGAAGCTCCCTCAAGTTAGCCTCCCACCGCAAGATCGAAGGTACCTCCTCTTCTATATTTTCAGTTACCAATGCTTGCATCAATCCTTTTGCTTTACTTTCTAATGAGGATATATATGAGATAGCTGAATCTATAGGAGTGGAGGCTATTGGGCCACACTCGGTTGATAAACTCAAGCAAATTGCAGCTGTTACAGTTGATCCCCCGATCAATAGTAGCAGCTCAATTGAGTGCCTGCGTTTATTGGCCCCTTTCTTGTCATTGTTTTTGCTGCTTGTTCTTTTTGTTTCAATGAAGATTGAAAGTTGGAATGTCCGTGGGTTGGGCAACCCCTATAAATGTGCCCTAATCAAGGATGGTCTTAGAAATCCTCATATTACTGTGGCCTGCCTATAAGAATCCAAACTCACAAAGCTCTCCAACTGTAAGCTTTCATCCATTAGAGGAATTTCTCTCACAAATTGGAAATCTCTTGATGCCATTGATAGTTGCGGCGGTATTCTTGTTGGTTGGAATGATAACATCTTAGATTGCTTCTACTGTGCAGTCGACATACTCTCTATATCCCTCTCCTTTCGTGACAGAACATCTGAAGCCGAGTGGTCACTCACCTCTGTCTATGCCCCCTTTGAATTGGATGACAGAGACCTTTCCTTCAGTGAAATCAATCTTTGAAGAAGACTCTTATGTGATGCTTGGGTCATTTATGGATATTTTAATGCAACCACTTCAAACTCTGAAAGAAATGGTGGCCTAAGCTCGAGCAGAGATATGAAGGAATTCAGGAACTAGATTCAGCAGCTACAACTTATCGATCTCCCCCACGCATGAAGGAATTTCACTTGGTCTAATCTCAGAGCTAAGCCTGCGCTTGTCAGATTGGACAGATTTCTAATCTCAAGTCAATTTGACCAACTCTACCCTAATTACATCCAGCACTCCCTACCGCGTATCGCCTCCGATCACAGCCCTTTAATACTTGACTCGCAAGCTATTTAGACCAGAGTTCACTACTTCAAATTTGAGAAGGTATGGGCCTCTTACAAAGACTTCATTCCTGCTATTACTACTTGGTGGAAGAGCTTCTCTTGTACAGGCTCTTCGGTGGATGTCTTTGCTAAGAAGCTGATACTTCTGAAAAGATGGATCAGACGTTGGAGAAATGAGGATCTCGGGCATATTCCTCTTCACAAGAAATCCCTCCTTGAGAAAATTCACAACCTTGATATCTTGGCAGATACCCAACCCCTTAACACCTTTCAATCTAATAAGCTCTCTGCAGCCCACAGAGATTACTAGAGCTTGATGCAGGCGGTGGTAACCTACTGGAGGCAAAGAGCTATAATAACTTGGATCCAAGAGGGTGATGCCAATACAAAATTCTTCCACTCTATTGCTAAAGGGAGGCGACGAAAGAACTTCATATATTCCCAACTCCACAATGGAGACCTCATCACAGATCAATCCTCAATCCGAATATGCTTTGAGCAACACTTTAGAGACATTTATGGAAATAGCTCATCCCCTGACTTCAGAGTCAACTGGGTTGTTCTGTATCCCCATCCTGCTATCGATCTCTCTGCGCTTGAAGCTCCTTCCAGTAAGGAAGAGATCCATAAGGAAGTTTTTAGTATGAATGGAGACAAGGCCGTTGGCGCCCCGATGGCTTCTCGATACATTTCTATCAACAACACTAGGAATCAGTACAAGAAGATCTCTATTGCATGCTGCTGGACATTCAGAATGGAGAGGCAGACATTAGCAGACTTAACTACTCCACCATTGTACTCATACCCAAGTGTGAAGGTGCAAACACCATCTCTGACTACCGCCCCATTAGTCTCCTCAATTGCTCTATGAAGATCTTCACCAAAATCTTAGCAAACAGATTAAACCCCTTCTGCATTCTCTAGTTTCCTCTTCTCAAAGTGCTTTTCTCAAAGGCAAGTCGATGGTGGACTGTTTTCTAGTGGCCCACGAAGCAATCAATCTATGCTGCTCCAAAAAGTCAGACACACTTATGCTTAAGATTGACTTTCGTAAGGCCTTTGATACCCTTAGCTGGAATTTTATTGAGCAGATGCTAGCTGCCAGGGGTTTTGGCCCACGCTGGTGCAGTTAGATTAAAGCAATTCTTCACTCAACCAAATCCTCTATTTTAGTTAATGGAGTTGGGGGCAAGACCATAATATCAAGGAGAGGGTTAAAGCAAGGTGACCCCTTATCTCCGAAATTATTCATCTTGGCTGTAGACGTGTTTGCCCAAACACTGGTAGAGATAATGACACTTTCTCTCAGCTGCATCTCAGGGGTTTCTTAGCTGCGCTTTCCATTCTGCAATTCGCTGATGACACACTCATCTTCTACAAAGGTGATGAACAAGATGTGCTTCATTTAAAATTGCTTCTACACATATTTACGAATGTCTCAGGCCCCCACATTAATCTCTCCAAATCATCCATTCTATACTTTGGGTATTATAAGGCCAAGCTTCACGCTTTCGCTCACATCCTGGGTTACAAACAAGATTCGCTTCCCACCAAATACTTGGGCATGCCACTATCCAAGGGAAAATTAAAGAAGAGGGACTGACAACCTCTAATTCTCAAAATTGAGAAAAGATTAGCCACCTGGAAGGGTCGTCTGCTCTCTAGGGAGGGAGGCTGATACTCATAAACTCAGGTACTTAGTGCATTGCCAACCTATTTTTCTTCCTTCTTCAAACTGCCTCAGTGGGTAATTGCAAGAATTGATCAGATACAGCGCAGATTCTTTTGGGTAGGCGGAGACACTAAGGCTACCGGAACCTCTTGCACAAACTGGAAGCGTATTTGTCAGCCCAAAAGGCAAGGAGGCCTAGGGATTTTAAACGTCATACAATTTAACAATGCCCTGCTTATGAAATGGTGGTGGAAAATTTTGTCCGAGGAATCCCTTAGCACACAAATTCTTAAATCCTTATACTTCAACAGAGCGACCAATTCCTTCATCTGCAAGTCTCAAGCTTCTGACTTTTGGAAGAATGTCTACAAGCTCAAAGAGCAATTTGAGCAAGGAATATCTTGGCAACTCGAAGATGGGCAAATGCTTAAGTTCTAGAACTCCAAATGGATTGGAGGTAGCAACATTACCACGTTATTCCCAGCTTTATTTGAGGCAGCTTGGAACAAAGATGTCCCACCGTGCTCTCAAGGTATCATGGATCAGGGCAGATGGATTTGGAGACCAAGCCTTCACACTTCGACTTCCACCACCATTCTCCTCGAAAAGAACCAACTTCTGCTACTCCTCTCCAATTTCCAACCATCTACTACTACTGACATCGCATATTGGAGGCATTCTAGCTCAGGAAGCTTCACTGTGAA
Source organism: Hemerocallis citrina (assembly GCA_017893485.1). Lineage (NCBI taxonomy): Eukaryota > Viridiplantae > Streptophyta > Magnoliopsida > Asparagales > Asphodelaceae > Hemerocallis > Hemerocallis citrina. The sequence continues at coordinate 284,890,886 of CM030358.1, forward strand.
ATCTTCTTATGATTTCTATAGCATTTCAGGCCTACTCTCCCCCTTCTACCATGCCTGCTGGAAGAATTTTGCACCACTCAAATGCAAAATTTTTATTTGGATGCTGAGTTGGGAGATACTCAACTCCAAGGAGAGACTACACTCCAAGGGGTGGGATGGTGATCTGACATGCACAACCTGTGCATGCCCTATAGAAACCACCTTCCACATCTTCTTCCAATGTCACGTGGCTGTTCAAACTTGGCAACACTTTACACACCGCTTCAATATCACCAATATACCCTCATCCATTGCTGACTATTTCACACGCTGGTGTTTTGACTTCCACAAGCACAAGTTCACACACTCTTGGCATTTGGTTACACTTGCTGCCTATTAGAGCATCTGGCATGCTAGAAATGATAGAATTTTTAACAACAAGCTTATTACTGTGGATAAACTTATCACTAATACCAAATTTTGGTTCTCTCATTGGTTAGATAGCAGCGGTGAGTCCAAAAAAAAAGGCCAAGATACTCCAAGAGCTTATGGGTACTGGAGATAGCGATCTCATTAGGCCGGGAGGCAACTGCCCAACCCACAACGCAGGAAACACCCAAGGATGATCAAGGGCTCTGCGTCTCTGCTAGCTGATTATTTTGTTCTCTTTTTGGGACACTGACATTCCTCGTTACTGTACTTTTTAAGCTTGCCTTTGTTCTGTCACTCTGAGGAGGATTTAGGTTTTTTGTATTTAGGGCTATTTGTGTTGTGTGTACGGGGGATGAGATCATACCCTTGAGGCTAGTTGAGGAGTATGACAGAAGTCCAATGCCCTCTCTACGACTCAACGTTATGCCATCTTATGCCCAGACACACACATAGCTCGCTAGTCTCCAATCTCCTTCTTATGTTTTTGTAACTGTTTTTCAAACTCTACTTATTAATATATATATTCTGTGAGGTAGGATAACCCTGCCTTTTACCAGTCAAAAAAAAATTTTGGTTTCCAAGAAAAGAAACTGGAGCCTTGAGTTGTTTCTTAGGATGCCAATTGATCTATTAACTAATAATCAATGGTCATACTGTACATAAGAATGTGATGAGCATAAGGTACCAAGTCAATGGAACCACCAACATAACAGGCCTCTTTGAGAACCGTTATTAGTTTCCAGGGACCCGAGGCGAAAAGCCCAAATATATATATATATTTGGGGACACCTAATAATAATATTTTTTACGTGCAAAATACGTGCCTATATTTACAAGGAGAATACAAGTTTGGGGCCCCTAAAGTTGCAAAAATTCGTGGTCCTAAGGTGGCCGCCTCACCTGCCTCAAGGTGGGGCCCGACCCTATTGCTAGGCGCAGATGGGAGTTGATCTTGTTGTTCTCTTATCTCTGAAGGAGAAAAAGGTTTCCATTTTAGAACGACAATAGTCACACTACTACGTAATGGCAGGGAATACATACAAAAATGTGAGACTAACTAAAGCAACACTAACCTTAACTTAGTCTCTAACTTATTGTTGCTGCTATTTTCTGTGTGGGAGAAAACTGATATTGTGAGTTCTTTTAGAAACAATAAAAGAACTGACCTTTTAATTTTTGCCGATATTGACCACTGCAAATTGATTTTGACTCCGAAATCTAACTCGTTTAAAGGCTTGGATCTGGTATAAACGGTGGTAATCGCTCTGATTGACCTATAAAGTCTGAAACACCGGGGTTGACCCTGGCGATAGATCCTCCGATGCTCAAGTCAGAATACTCAAAAATTATGAAGAGTTTTAAGAGCGGAATTTGCCATTACGTTGTTTGTAAAAAGGTCATGGGGTAAAAGGTTGATTTCAATATATTGATTTATCTCTATTTTCCAGTATTTTGATGAATTTGGTTATTCTCTTCTTCATTAAGAGATAGGGTCGGTTACCATTCTCTTCATAAAAAGATAGAGTTAGTTGACTATCTTCATCATAAAGAGATAGAAGTAGTTGTGGAGATAGGGATAGGACTCTTCTTTTGACAAAGAGATATGGTTTTTAAACCATTACTTATGGATGGAGAGATATAAGTTGTTACTCTCTTAGAGATAAAGAGTTTAAAACAACACTTCATATAATTATGAATTTCTTCATGTTAGGCCGCTATGGTAACCCAGTATGACAAATCTATTTTGGGATGTTGGGCTTAAAAGAGGCCCAACTCCATTTTACGGGCCAGTTTCTGGTGAAATTTACCATTTTACCTCTGAGAGATTTAAGTTGTGATCGATTTGAACATTCCCAATTTGGTATTTATCCATATCACAAGCCCCCCACTCCCAAATACTGAGTTTCACAGTTTTCGAGGAGTAGTTTGCTCATTTGGAATGGTTTACATAACATACCGGAGTTTTCGGAGACGTATGAATCTTGCTTGGGGTATAACGTAGTTAATTTGAATTTGTAAAGCATTCTGAATTATTTTAAAATTTTGTGGATGTTTTTTTTTCCATATTTTTCTGAATTTTAATTATTCTTTTGGATTTTAAAATCAATTTCCCAATTTATATAATTAACTATTTTAATTTCATCATTACTTTTCATAATATAATAATATTTTTTCTGAATTTTTAATTAATTAATCCAAAATTTTAATTATTTTTCAAAATTTTTAAATAATTAATTCAAATTAATAATAAATAAAGAAATTTATATAATTAAAGAAAGCATGATGAGATTTGCACTATCGATCGCTGATGCGCAGAGATCTGGGAAATCCAACGGCTCACACACATTTTCCTTCATTCTGGTCAGGGGCAAGGCTGCTCGGTGGCTGCCCTCCAATCTCATGTGGCGTCAACGTGGTGCCACATAGCATAATTTTCCCCCTTTTTGGCTAGGGGCTTGGCTGCTCGGTGGCTGCCCCCTGATTCCACGTGGTACCAACATGGCGTGACGTCATGTCCAACGTGGAGTGGCATGGTGCGCATTGACCAGATCAATGACTTTTTCCTCTTTCTGCTTGGGGTCTTAGCTACCCCCTGATTCCATGTGGTGCCAACGTGGCGTGACGGCGTGTCTAACATCGAGTGGCATGGTGCACGTTGACCCAGTCAACATTGACGTGGCACTATTGTGGCGACTGACGTGGTGCTGATGCGGCACTTGTTGACCTGGTCAACATTGACTGAGGGCACATATGGAATGAGGGCTTTCCCCTTTCTTCTTCTTCTTCTTCTTTTTTGGCACGCGTCGAAGGCCTTTGGGATTTTCCCGACCATAGGGGACAAAAGGTCGCCCTGACTAGTTTAGAAACCCCTAATTCAATTGTTTCCTCATTCTCACCTTCTCTCTCTCTCTCTCCCCCCTCTCTCTTACGCTTCTCGACTGTTTCTCTCTCAAAGAAAACTCCGGTGTAATTCTTCGTTCTTTGACGATCATTCCAACCGTATGGGTCTCTTCAGGTAATTTTATATTAATTGATAAGATTTTAGGTTTTTTTTTTTGTGGTGAGAATTCCCCTTCGGGCTGTGGTGAGGAGCGATCATTTTTTCCCCATCCTACTAGACAAAAGTGGAAGGGGCTAGCTGGGTTGTCTTCAGTAGTTTTGAAGACAATAGTGGAGGAGGATAGGAGGTCGGATGAGTTCGAGATGTACTACTCCACAATTTAAGATCACCCGGAGGTTCGTCAGTATTCTCCCGATACGAAGGACTTGGTAGAACATGGTTTTCGGTAAGAGGAGCCGAGGATTGGGAGTCTACCGATGTGGACAGTATCTCTTTGATCCTTACTGAGGAGGATTTGAGTCGTATCCAGATGTGTTGCAAGATCTCATAGGATTTTGATATGATGTTGCCCTATCCTTGAGTGAGAGCCTATTCCCTAATCTCTCCCAAGTTGTGTTATTTCGTGTTTGACACCATTCATGTAGGACTTCATCTACCTCATCAACCATTTGTTAGAGAGGTTTTGGGGTGGTACACTTTAACCCTCGTTCAGTTCACGCCGAACATGTAGAGGCATGTGAACAACTCAATTTTGCAGTACCAGGAGGCTAGGTTCGAGCCTTGGATGAGTGTGTTGAGGGAACTCTTAAGCTTCATCAAAAGAACAAGATGGAGTTTAGGTATTATCTTACTCCTCGGACAGGCATGAAGTAAATCAATAATCCTGATCCGACCATGTTTTGGAATGAGAAGTATTTCATCATCCGCAATCGCAATCCGTAGGGGATTCCTACTACTTGGCGGGAGAGTCTCCTGAAAAGAGTGAGGACGGATCCGGGGTTGAGTCCCGAGGAGGAGAGTATGCGGAACGCTCTTTTGAAGTGCACGGCTCTGAAGTGGAGAGAGACAACAGAGGAAGTCCTATTTAAGGGGGTCTCAGCCCGATTGACCGTAGTTCGCTCTCCCTTTATTGCCCATTATATTCGACTGTTGGTTTATCATTTTTTGTTGTTCTAACACTTTGTGCTTTCCGTTGTAGAGGCATCCGATATGGAATTCGATGCAATTGTTGCAAGTCGATCGGGATTGAGCGGTAAGTTTCCCAATGAGAAGAAAAGGAAGAGGATTGATACTAGGGCCGCACTTGCCAAAGCTGCGAAGAGTTCTGTGGGAACCACTCCGGGAGCGGCCTTGAGACTTCCTCCCGCTTCTTTTACCACTCCCACGACTAGCGATTTTCTTTGGGACTTCGGCATTTTGCACTTGAGCCTCCTCCGCTTACTACAAAGGCTAAGCTGTTCTTACTGATGAGCACAGGAAGATCTTCCTTCCGTAATGGCAGTTTTGGAGGCTTGATGGCTTCCTAGAGGATTCGACGAGTGGTTTGCAGGCGATTCAGCATCTCGCGACCCCGAAGGATAGGAATGCTATGGTTGCGGGAAGTGTTGGAGATTCCACCTTGGAGATCTCTTGAGCTTCTATGTCGGTATGTTTCATATTGTTTGTAGTTCCCTTTTATTTTTTGCTCCTGTGGTATTTTCTTTTCATAAGTGTTGAAGTATTCTCTCCTTCTCGTAGATCATTTGCCACTTTGGCCACTTATTTAAACATGTGGTAGATGAGGAAAGATAGTGGAGGGCAAAAATCGACAAGGCAAAGGTGGAGAGGATGAAGGCCATTAGTTAGTTGGATGTGACGGAGCTTCAGGAGGAAGTCCAAGAAACTTAGATTGCTTAGTTGGAGAGGGCTTTGTCGAAGGAGAAGGAGCAGGTAGCGAAGGAGATAGAGAATGCAATGAAGGAGAGAGAGCATGAGGTGGCAGGGCGCGAAGTCTGAAGCAGAGGGGTACCTCTTCGCCAACATGGATAAAGCTTATGCTAGAGCCCTCTAGGACGCCAGTGAGCGAGTCCCCATCTTTGATAGTCAGGGGTATCAGTTTTTCGGAGATGCTGATGCCCAGGAGGAGGGAGACGAGGTATTAGCGGATCCTACCATGGTCATTGTGGAGAGTTTGGGAGTTGCAGGGGGAGCTAGAGAAGGGACTCCTTCTTTCGTGACTCTATCGACCGAGGTGGACTCTTGACTCCTCCTTCTCATCCTCTAGTATTTGTTTCGTTTTTGTATCAATGCCTAATAGTTGACTGGCCACCGCTCGATGTATCTTCCCTTTGCTTTGAATGAAAGAAAAACTTTTTGATATTTGCTATTGTGATCTATTGTAAGATGATGACTGCTTTAGATGCTCCGTATTAGTGCATTTTCTCGCCTTTGTTTTCTCGCCTTTTGTAGCTTTGATTATCATAGTTATAATGACCACCTGCCTTCTCTCATTAACAGGTGGTTATGTATGGCAGGGGTGATCTCCGCGATGGCGAGATTACCCATCTCCATACTAAGCTACGCATGGCGGAGTTGGGGCTTAGTTGCTTATGAGAGAAGCTATTCAAGGAGGAAGTGGAGTTTTGCAATTTGAGAAAGGTGTCTACCAGGAGAAATATTGAAGCTAGTTGCTTTCGTGATTGTCCGTGGGAGACGCCTCCTATTGAGGGGAGGGACGTTTGTATGATGGTGAGGCTTCTCTTGCTAAGATGACCGTTGGGATGGACTTGGAGATTAAATCCCTTCGTCACTCTTTGCGGACAGCTACCACCGAAAGGGATGAGTTGAAGAATGTAGTGCTTGAGAAGAGCTTATAGGTTTCTCATCTGAGGGATGTCATCCTTGAATATTCGAGAGATGCTCAACCAGATTGTTCGGTACACACTCATATCGTCCGTTGGAAGATTAGAGTGAAGGACGACCATTTGACAGAGAGGCTTATAAAGTAGGAAGTGGAGATCCATCGGCTGAAGTGACTTTTTGAAAGGGATTAAACAAGGAGAACTTATTGCTCTCATGATGAGATGAATCAGGGGAGGTCGTTTTATGAGCTGGCTTTACGTCCGTAGGGGATATCGAGAAATATGGGAGATGCCAAAATCGGGGTGGCCGGTTCATCAAGTGTTGCTTCGATTGAGGGGGCAGCAAATATTGGTGTTTATGCAGCTCAGAATCAATCAAAAAAGTTTGGTATTTCCCTTGGATCGTTTGAGAGACCGAGGTGATTCTGTCTGGGGAGAGAGGGGGGGGGGGGGGGGTAAGCTGCGCGTATCCCTTAATAGGAATATTCAATTACAGCGAGGCAGTAGAGATGACTCTGAGGGAGACTTGTAATCTTTTTTTTTCTTCTTTTTGAACTTGTATTAAGATGTTAATGTGAAATGAAAATCTTCTAAGTATTCAGGCATCGTCTTTTGTCCTCTTCGAGTAGTAGCTCTTTCTGTTAGAGTAACTGAGGCAACTCTAGTAGAGGGTTGGGCCTCTTGTGCCCTATTGTGGCAAGATGAGGGAGTATACTTTGGGAGGGGCTTGACCCCTATTTTTGTTTTTCGAGATAGCTAGCATATTGTGATAGCTTGTTTCGAATGGCGGGTTGAGCTCTCTAACTCAGTTGTTTGTACGTTGCTATGGCAACTTTATGCCAGGAGTGTGAACTACGGGCTTGTTCTTTATGCGTTTCAGGAGCAAATAGAGTGGCGAGCTGATTCTCTGAGCTTGTTCGGGTGCATGCTACTAGACCAACTCTATGAACCACGAGTATGGACTCCGAACGGGTTGACGATGGTTTTAGAAGCATATCAAATGGCGAGTCGAGCCCTACACTTGCACGATGGCAAGTTGCTAGAGCAACTCTTGAACCATGAGTATGGACTACGAACATATCTATTAGGTGTTTCAGGAGTAGATCGAGTGGCAAGTTGAGTCTCTGAGCTTGCTGGTGCAAGCTACTAGACCAACTCTATGAACCACGAGTATGGACTCCGAACGGGTGACAATGAGTTTTGGGAGCAGATCAAATGGCGAGTCGAACTCCGCACTTGCTGGATGGCAAGTTGCTCAAGGGACTCTTGAACCATGAGTGAACTCGGTTGCTGTGGTGCTTAATGAGTAGTTGGTGTTGCTCGGGGATGGACCATATGGTTGACACATTGTTTGCATTCGGTGGAATTGTACAAGGTTTTTGCAAAAGAAAAGGCAATGGCTGTTTTGCCTGCTAGTCTTTATTACATATTTTGACCGTTATAGGTGTCTGTCTTTATTACATATTTGAAGCTAACTACGCTAACTACTAGAGGAGGGCATTAAGCGCCCTCATTTTACTTCATTAGGTGCTCGGCGTTCCAAGTCCTTGATTTCTCTTCCCCCCCAGGTCTTCAAGTCGGTAAGCTCCTGGGCGGACCACTTGTGACAGCTTGTGTGGTCCCTCTCAGTTAGTAGCGAAGCTATCCCTTCTTGCATGGATTGAATATCTTGAGCTTTCAAAGGACGAGGTCCCCCATTTTTGAGGTTTGCCGGACAGACCTTCTTGTTATAGAACTTCTCTATCCTCTGGTGGTAGATATGTCTTCGCAGTGCGGACTTCTCTCGCATTTCTTCAACAAGATCTAGAATTGCACGAATATCATTTGGGTTTTTCTCTTTGTTGAAGGATAAAAGGCTAGGAGATGGTTATTTTACATCCAGAGGGATGAGTGCTTCCATGCCGAAGGTGAGGTTGATTGGGGAATCTCCCGTTGGGATTCTCTTTGTGGTTATGTACAACCAGAGCATGCTTGGGAATTCTTCGACCCATAGCCCCTTTGTACCTTCACCAAATCTCTTGTTGAGATCATATTTACGTTCTCAGCTTGCCCATTGATTTGGGGGTGCGAGATAGAAGAGAACCATTGCTCAACCCCTAAATCGGTGAAAAATTTGCAAAAAAACAATGAATTGAGTTCCATTATCGATGACTAGTGTACAGGGGTTCCCAAACCGACAGACTATGTTCTTCTAGAGAAAATGCTTATCCATATATAATGTGAAGGATGTTAGCGATTTTGCCTCAACCCACTTTGTGAAGTAGTTGATGACTATTGGTGTATGCCTTAGAGGCCAGTTGTGTATCAACATTACTAGTTTACATTGCATCATGACATTTAATTCATATATGAGACATTTTATTTATTGCATTTGTTTTATTGTGATTAAATAAACATAATAATAGTCCTTAGAATAGTAGGTTCAATACCATGGAATATCAAGTACATGACTTGATTGTGAGATTCTATTAGTTGTAATTAGAACACTATTCTTGAATGTTCCTAGTCAAGTATTATTATGAATTAGGATAACAATAATAATACATAAAGATTAGTATGTGCGTAGACTGCTGACCATATCTCATGGGTCATGGATATGAGATATCAAGTCTTTACATGAGTACATATTAGAGTAATAATGTACTGGACTGACCCACCATGAGAATGCTGCATGGATCGTTACGTGAGTTTCATAAGCGGTTCTCACAGTGACCATGGTGTACATAGTCATTTAACTTGAAGTCACTACATTTCCCTACATGAGAAGTTGTATATTTTAGTGTCATCAAACGTTGCCTGTAAAAGTCAACTATTGGATAAACTAAAAATCATGCGAAGGGATGTGAGTGACTTAGATAGGATTTGTACCTCTTACATGACATAAGCAATATCTGTGGGCCCCTTGATTGAGTGAGAGTTTAAAATGCATGGCCGTGCTCAAATGAGTCAATATGAGATATTGAGCTCATTTGTTTTAGTAAGTTTACTCGGACATCAAGAAACTAAAGATTGAACAATACAAGGGTGACACGCTCTATGTCTTGTGGTTAATTAAGATATCTGGATACAGGAACAAGACTACCTAATAACATTGGTCATGAATAGGTTATGTCAAATCACTAACATTCTCGTTACTTGAGTAGCAGTGATGTATTGCTAGATACCGCTCACTGTTTGTAATAGTAGAATATGATTTCAGTATTACTGTCAACGTAAAGGGAACCTATAGGGTCACACACTTAGAATTGATCGAAGTTGAGATTTAAATTCATAAGATGAATTTAATTGGGGATCCAAGTAAGACTTGGACTCCTGACATTGGTTGAACATTTAATTTGATTAAATGGGTTACTATAGTTCAAAGGCCCACACATGAATTTGACTCAGGTCAGATTGTGAGCCAAATAGCCTCATTACCCTTTTAGGGTTGATTTTCTGCACCTATATATATGATACATATATGTGGAAAAGACACACATGAGAAAATCCTAGCCGTCAGAGAAATTGTGTGAGAGAGAGAGAGGTCGTGAAGAACATCCCATTCCTGCAGCTAGCACCGCGGCGTGAGGAAAAACTTGATTTGATCCATTCATGTGTATACCATAGAGGCACCGCAATACTGTAGTGCTATGATCGGGCACACTGTGGAGACAGCAGATCTATCTTCAATGTATATCTCCTAAACACAATTTATGGTTTTCGCATGGATCCATGGCTATGTTTCGTTATTTATTTTTAATATTTCCGTTGTGTACTTAATTTGTGGTTGCCTTTGAAACCTAACAGTGGTATCAGGGCTACTTGCTAAACCATAATTCGGTAATGTATAATATGTTATTATTCATGATTTGTTCACATTTTTGAAAGAAAGATTCATATGTGATATAATTTTTGCAACTGTTGCAATATAAGGATTCGTTTATGTGTTGGTTGTTAACACAGATGCCACATCAGGGTAGACCTCGATTTGGAACCATTGAAAACCCAAGAGCAACAAGATGTGATTTGTTGTGACGTTAGGGTTGCTTAAAGCATGAAAATTTCATGCACCTACGTCGTTTGCAGTGACGTTAGGGTTACATGAGGAGTTCATGCTCTAGCAGTGGCAAGAGATAATGAGGCAACTTTCTGGTCTGGGGCACTACCCCGCGACCGCTTAAGGAGCGGCCTCCCTTCGACCCCCTCTCGTTGATTGAGCAGCGGGACCCCCATGCCAACTCTGCGTAGGACAATATTAATTTGCCAAAAACCAATCATTTTTAAATAAACTAAATAAAATCATAACGACATATTCTTTTTTTATTATGTTATATGATGCATGGTGCGTAGTGGTGGCGTTAGTTCTGTGATGCATGACTTAGTTTTGTATGCATGGTTTATGTTCTGTGATGTATTGTTTATATTTTGGTATTTTGAATATGGCTTGCGTGTCGTGCATTTCTCACTACATTCTCAATGTAGTCCTTTCTCTCTACACTCTAATTGTACATTCTTTCTTTATATGTAAATGTTATCTCGCTGAAGATGCATGGAATTGACAATCATACAAGAACTTGACTGGGAAGCTGCTTGGAGAAGACGCTATAATCCATATGTTTGATTATTGATACTTTCATTGGCTTGGGAGTATAAATGTGTTAGGGGTCACAACCATGTCACATATATTTTATGCATTTATGTTGTATGAGTTGCATTGTTTTTTTTTGTTGCATGCTACTAGATAATAGCTTGTGAGATAAATTAATAAAATTACAAAAATTTCTCAAAGTAAATATTAAGTCATAATAATGTCTTCCAATGCGTGGCACTTGTCTAGGCTAGAATAGATTAAGTGTAGGCCTGCCAAAGCAGGGTGCCTTTATCTATCCAGGTGAGAAGCGAAGGGATGAAAGTAATATTCAACTGCCAACCATTGGGTCTAACTTAACAAGGTTATTTTAATAGGATTGAAAGTTTAGAGGAATAGAGTTCGGCTTTAATCTATGAGATAGATTAGAATAAGTGTTATTCACTCAACTATCCAAGAGTTGCATACGATGTAATTGGGAAGTGCTCCCTACCTAAATAACAAAATTTTTGGTGATCTGCTAAAGCTAACTCAAAACAAGGTGAAATATGCATCTTGGCCTACTAGAAAATCTTACGACGATATTTTCCGAGTCAATGCTGAGGGTCGTTGATTTGAATAAAAAACAGCAGGGGGTATATTTAATAAAAGACCTTATTAAATATTTCAATGTCATGATACATACTATGCATAATTCTGTTGATGGTTAAATATTTCTTACTTTGCATATTTTGATTAAATATTTCAATGAAATTATATTTACTTCGCGTATTTCTGTTGATAGATTATCATGGCACCCAACACCTCAAATAACCTACCATTGTGATCTGTCCTTGAGAAGGAAAAATTGTCAAGGATAAATTTCCTAGACTGGTATGGAAATCTGAGGATAGTCCTCAGGCATGAGAGAAAGCTGTATATTCTAGAGCAGCCTATTCCTAAGCCACCTGCTGCAAGTGCCCCTTGCACCGAAAAGGATGCTCATAAGAAGCATTAAGATGATGCCTTGGATGTTGGTTGTCTCATGCTGGAAACCATGAACTCTGAGCAACATGAGAACATGGATGCCTACGATATGATCGTACACCTCAAGAGGCTTTATCAAAAGCATGCTAGGCATGAGAGGTTTGAAGTCTTAAAGGCATTGTTTCAGTGCAAACTGATAAAAGAAAGCTCCGTTGGAACTCATGTGCTCAAGATGATTGGGTACATAAGGAACCTTGAAATGCTTGGTTTTCCTTTAGGTTGGCCACTGACTTGGTCCTGCAATCATTTCCAGAAAGTTAGTCAATTCGTCATGAACTACAACATGAATGAAATTGCAAACCTCTGTCAGAACTGCTAAGCATGTTGAGAACTGCTGAATATAATACTGATAAGGAAAAGACCATTATGATAGTCCAACAGGACAAACGTAAGGACAAGGGCAAAAAGCAGATTAAGAAACCAAGGGCAAGGGGAAGGGCTTGGGAAATTTCAATTTCAAGCCTAAAACTTCTTCCTTGAAATCTAAGGGTGGGGTGGCCAAGGAGGGCACATGCTTCCATTGTGGTGAGACCTGGACATTGGAAGAGGAACTGCCATAAGTACTTGGTGCAACGCCCCGATTTCCATACACTGGGAAAACCGTGACATAAGCCAGAATCCTTTTTTTCAATTAGCCACAATACATAGAAAAGCGGAAAAATTTAAAACTTTTTATTCAACACAAATGTATTATAAGCCCAAATGTTATAAAGCTGCAATACATTACATCAGTGTTACAATAGTGCCTTACAAGCCCAAGTATTACAACTTCCAATAAATTTACATCAGAGTATAATGAATAACAAATAAAACTTGGTACTTTGCTTGGATGCTTCTCAACATAAAATAAATTACAACAGATGTTACAAATAAGAATTCAACACTTTGCTTTTCTTGCCTTGATTCCTCCTGAATCCTGTACCTGTAGTTTTGCAATCCAGTACCTATTGAAGTGGGGACGTCAGTACATATACTGATGATTTAAGGGCTGATAACTAGCAGCGGATCTCAACTTTAAACAACCAGATTGATGCAAAGAGAAATATGTATATATAATTGATGTGTCAGTGTATGCTATGACTTAGACTCTAATGCACGATGAACTAATGCAATGATGCACTTATTCTAATGCAAGTGGGACTCTGGAACAGTATGTAGCCCATACTATATACGTCCATATCAAGACGTTTCTCCATATTTGGGGATTTGAACCCGCATCATGAATTCTACTTTTATACCCATTATGTTCCTGACATAATACTACATTACTGATAAGGTTGTGATACGGTCTTATTTTGCTACTGTGGTACAATAGTGGTGTCTATGTTTGCCACTATGTACCCAGCAAACCGGACCTCACTCAGAAGCCAATACGAACCACAAGAAACTAGCCAACCTTAAGCCGTGCCCTCAACTCTTCATGAGAATGCATAGAACTTGACAGAATCGTAGGGTCTATTTCCGTAGGAAAACCTCCCGTTCTTATCATGACACTTCAGAAATTAACAGCCGAGATACGGATCCCGTGCTCCAACTAATCATGAAAATGTACCGTCCGTATCCTTTTGATAGGGGGATACATTCCATTAACACCACCTAGTGTCGGCCTATAGGATAAGTCGAATTATAAGGTATCACCCCTAACATCAACTCTCACCCTTCGGCAATTCATAGATAAAAATTGTTAACAGTTACTACCCTGACAATGTCACTAACCCTAACCAATCTAATGGGGTTGTACGAGCTACAAGGTACTTTCAACCTAGAGTCGTACTCTCAACTTGCCATGAGACGACACCAAGAGATTCAAACAAGCGAGATATGCCACTGTGCTTCCAACTTATCATGAAAAAGCACCGAACGTTTCCCTCTTCAAGAGAGTGTAACAATTGTTGACACAATCTACCAAGTCTCAATCTAGACTTCACGAGATCTCCTCGGATCCACTCATCGCCTATCTATTCAAGATAATTACCACATACGAGCCCAATGAGCTATGCATGAACAAACAACTACATACGAGCTAGGTGAGCTACGTATGAGATGGACCAATACTTATTAATCATAATCAAGTGCATGATTCAAACTACTAACAATTCACGACAACTCTAGTTAACATGAAATAGAATTTCTTGTATAAGCTTACTAACAAAACTTGATCTTTTATACACAAAAGCAATATAAAAAGCCTTCTAACAACCTACAAGCAATTAAACATGCTACGCTTATCGGAATTAAACAAAATTAGACTTTTTAGAAAGGTGAGAATATCTACTACAACTCTCTAGTTGACAACCTTCTCAAATTCAGTCAATAAGAGGTAGAAAAACTTCGAACAACCTAAACAGCAAGCTTCAGCCGAAAGGCCAGCTACAGTGACTTTGTAAGAGTCATAACTCCTACTCCGCTTATCGGAATCTAACAAAATAGGACATTTTAGAAAGGTGAGAACCTCTAATAAAACTCTCTAGTTGATAACCTTCTCAAATTCAGTCAATAAGAGATAGAAAAACTTCGAACAATCTAACCAGCGAGCTTCAGCCAATAAAGGCCAGTTGTTGTGACTTGTAAAAGTCATAGCCAATGCTATACTTATCGAAATATAACAAAATAGGATATTTTGGAAAGATGAGATCCTCTAATACAACTCTCTAGTTGACAACCTTCTCAGATTCAGTCAATAAGAGGTATAAAAATTTCGAACAATCTAAATAGTGAAGCTTCAGCAAATAGGTCAGCTGCTGTGACTTGTAAAAGTCATAACTCATACTTCGCTTATCGAAATCTAACAAAATAGGAAATTTGGAAAGGTGAGAACCTCTACTAAAACTCTCTAGTTGAAAACCTTCTCAAATTTAGTCAATAAGAGGTAGAAAACTTCAAACAATCCAAACAACAAAGCTTCAGCTAAAAGGCTAGCTGCTGTGACTTATAAAGGTCATAACTCCTACTCCGCCTATCAGAATCTAACAAAATAGGACATTTTGGAAAGGGAAGAATATCTACTACAACTCTCTAGTTGACCACTTTTTCAGATTCTTTATGGAACTCAAACTCCAGCTCCTTGAACACAATTAAAGAACAACAAAAGACAGCACAAGCTGAAACTTGTAAAGCTCGTAACTTTTGCTATACTTGTCAGAATCTAACAAAATAGAACATTTTGTAAAGGGGAGAACATCTACTACAACTTTCTAGTTGACCACTTTTTCAGATTCCTTATAGAACTCAAAATTCAGCTCTTTGAACACAATTCAAGAACAACAAAAAGAACAGCAAAAGCTGAAACTTGTAAAGTTCATAACTTTTGCTATACTTATCGGGATCTAACAAAATTAGACATTTTTGAAAGGGGAGAACATCTACTAAAACTTTTTAGTTGACCACTTTTTCAGATTTCTTATAGAGCTCAAAATCCAGCTCTTTGAATACAATTCAAGAACAACAAAAAGGACAGCAAAAGTTGAAACTTGTAAAGCTCATAACTTTTGCTATATTTATCGGAACTAACAAAATTGGACATTATGGAAAGGGAAGAACATCTAATACAGCTTTCTAGTTGACACTTTTTCAGATTCCTTATAGAGCTCAAAATCCAGCTCTTTGAACACAATTCAAGAACAACAAAAGGGACAGCAAAAGCTGAAACTTGTAAAGCTCATAACTTTTTTTATACTTATCGGAATCTATCAAAATTAGACATTTTGGAAAGGAGATAACATCTTCTACAACTTTCTAGTTGACTACTTTTTCAGATTCCTTATAGAGCTCAAAATCCAGCTCTTTGAACACAATTCAAGAACAACAAAAAGGACAGCAAAAGTTGAAACTTGTAAAGCTTATAACTTTTGCTATACTTATCGGAATCTAACAAAATTGGATATTTTGGAAAGGGGAGAATATCTACTAAAACTTTCTAGTTGACTACGTCTTCAGATTTCTTATAGAGCTCAAAATCCAGCTCTTAACCAAAACAGTGATTTGCTTAAAAGCTCGCTGTTTTGGGGAAAACGTTTGTTTGATCTATCAAATTAACCCCAAAAAATTTACAAAAATTATAGCATGGTAGTATCACATACAAGAATCCCTCAAATTAATATGGAGTCAAAATTCTAACTTTAGCACAAGTAATTAATTCATAAGCATAAAAACAACATACAACTTTAAATATTGGGTTTTTAGGGTTCTTCTTGTGTTCTACCACTTCAATCTTATATGCTTTTTATTCTAGTCCATAAACATGATTATGCACATTAAACTAGTCCAAGTTGTTCAAATAACAGGCAAATAAAACAACAAAGCAATAACAAACGAGTTGAGAACCCCCACCCAAATTCTGTAGGAAGGACTTGCTTTGCTCTTCCTTCTCCTTCCTTGTTATTGCTCCTCTTCAAGAACAATCCATGATGTGAACCCACTCTTTCTCTTTTGGTTTTTGATCTCTCTTTCTTTTCTTTCCTTTTCAATTTTTTTTCTAAAATTAAAACAAGTAAAGAAGTAGAAGAAAAGGAAGAGATGGAGTGAGATGGAAATGAAGAAACAAAATTAGAAAGGGCTTTGCCCTAAGGTTGGGGGCCGACCAAGGGTTTAAATAGGAGGAGAGGGGGTGGGCTTGTGGTTGAGAAGAGAGACAAGTGCTTCTCTAATTAGTGGCTCAACAATTTTGAGATCTATTTGCTAATAAATATTGCAGTCACACCCTAATCCAATCCCTACCCTCCATTTGATCATGATTGATAAAAAATAAGATTTATTTTCCCAAAATCACATACTACATGATTTCTTACAAACGTACGAAATTGATACAGTACATATACGTACATATACCTGTCTATACAGATAATTTATATTAGTTAAAACAAATAATCTTTACCAAAAATAATTTAATTCAGAAATAATAATAAAAATAATTTTATTACCAGCTCGGAAGATTTTATTACCAATTTGATACAATACAGATGTATACAGACTGGTATATATATAAAGATAATGTTTATTAGTAAAACCGGGTAATATCCATAAAAAATATTTCCATTCTGAAAATAAAAATTAATAATAATAAAATAATAATTTTTAATGTCAGACCCAGATTTTTCAGACATTTTCTCAAAAATGCATTTTACAGAATTTTGTACAAGCGCACAAAACCGATACAATGCATATATATACTTACTTGTATATATATATATATACAGATAAGTTTTTATTACTAAAACCGAGTAATTTCTATAAAAAATATTTAAATTTTAAAAATAATAATAATGCAAATATAATATCCGACCGGGATATTATACTTGGAGGCACTTAAGAACAAGAAAGGAAGTGGGACTTCCACTACAAGTATTTTTGTTACAGAAGTCAATTTATCTACTTCTGCATCTTGGGTATTAGATACTGGATGTGGATCTCACATTTGTGTAAATGTTCAGGATCTCAAAAGGAGTATACCATTGGCTAAGGGCAAAGTTGACATACGAGTTGGAAATGGAGCAAAAGTTGCTGCTTTAGCTATAGAAACTTGTCATTTATCATTGCCCACTGGGCTTAACATTGAGTTAGAGAACTGTTATTTTGTGCATGCTATTAGTAGGAATATTATTTCTATTTCTTGTTTGGACAAGAAGGATTTTTCATTTATAATAAAGGATAAAAGTTGTTTTATTTATTTGAATAATATATGTTATGCTAGGGCACAATTTAGTAATGGACTTTATATTCTATAATATAAATACTAAGAGGTTCAAATCAAATGATACGAACCCAACTTACCTCTGGGATTGTCGTTTGGGCCACATAAATGAGAACCGCATATCCAAACTCCATAAAGATGGATTCCTGGACTCATTTGATTTTGAATCATATGAGGTATGTGAACCTTGTTTGTTGGGCAAGATAACAAAAGTTCCATTCAATGAAAAAGGTGAAAGGGCTAGTGATATGTTAGGTTTCAAACATATTGTTGTCTTCGGACCTTTCAACCCATTAGCTAGAAGAAGTTTTCAGTACTTCATTACATTTACTGATGATTTCAGTAAATATGAGTTTGTGTATATGATGAAACACAAATCATAGTCATTTGAAAAGTTCAAAGATTCAAGAATGAGGTACAAAACCAACTTGGTAAAAGTATTAAATCCTTCAATCAGATCGAGGTGGCCAAGATTTTGATGATAATCTGAAAGAGTGTGGGATAATATCTCAACTCACTCCCCCTGGAATACCGCAATGGAATGATGTCTCTGAGAGGAGGAACCGAACCTTGTTAGACATGGTCCGATCCATGATGAGTCATGCAGATCTTCCAAGATCCTTCTAGGATTTGCTCTATTAACAGCTGCTTTCACACATAACCGTGTTCCATCTAAAATGGATCAAGAGACACCATATGAGATATGGACTGGGAGGCATCCTAGTGTGTCTTTTATGAAGATTTGGTGTTTTGAAGCCTATGTAAGGCGCCAAGTATCTAATAAACTTGGTTCCAAATCTGATAAGTGCTTCTTTGTAGGATATCCCATGGAAACCAAGGGATACTATTTCTATAATCGCATGGACTGCTACATTCCTAGAGAGAGAATTTGTCTGCAAGAGAACTAGTGGAAGAATGGTAGAACTTGAACAAATTCAAACTTCACAAATTAGCAGCAAACCAATGGCGGAAATGGAATAAGCTCCACAAATCGTTGTGGAACATCAACCTGCTCAAGTAGCACAAGGACTACGTAAGTCTAGTAGGATACCTCATCAACCCGAGAGATATGGTTTTCTCGTTACTCAACATGGTGATGTATTGCTCATGGATCAAGATGAACCTACGACTTATGCGGAAGCTATAAAATGCCAAGATTTTAAGAAATGGCTTGAAGCTATGAGTTATGAGATGGAATCCATGTATGCCAACCAAGTATGCCTTGGTAGACTCACCTGAAGGGGTAAAACCTATTAGGTTTAAATGAGTTCTCAAAAAAAAAAAAAAAAAAAAAAAAAAAAAAAAAAAAAAAAAAAAAACAAAACAAAACAAAACAAAACAAAACAAAAAAAACTGGCATGGATGGTAATGTGCAAACCTTTAAGGGGTGATTGGTGGCTAAAGGTTTCAAGAAAGTTCATGGTGTAGACTATATATGATGTGACTTTTTCTACAGTTGTCATGCTTAAATCCATTCTGATCTTACTTGCTATTGCAGCATATCACGATTATGAAATCTGGTAGATAGATGTCAAAATTGCTTTCCCAAATGGAAATCTTATCGAGGATGTGTATATGACACAGCCTGAGGGTTTTGTCACTCTAAAGGGTGCTAAAAAGGTATGTAAGCTGCAATGATCCATTTATGGGTTAAAGCAAGCTTTTAGAAGCTGGAATCTTCGCTTCGATGATGTAATACAATAGTTTGGTTTCATCAAGAATAATGATGAACCTTGTGTCTACAAGAAAGTTAGTGGGAGCACAATTGTCTTTCTGGTGTTGTATGTTGATGACATACTACTCATCGGAGTGACATCCCTATCTTACAGTCTGTAAAGACTTGGCAAGGGAAATGCTTTTCCATGAAGGACGTGGGTGAAGCTAAGTCACGCCCCACTTCCCAAGAAGGAATACGGAATATGGATGCGCGACACAAGTCCAGCGAATGGCTTTCACCATTCATAAGCTGTCAGGATATTTACAACATATACAAGAATAAACAAGAGATATACAAGAAGAATGGTCAACCACGTATGAATAACTAACATAGTCAACAAGATTACTTCAAAGGAAACAAGAATATTAAATTTCAAATAATCAAGTATGGAACAAAATATAAGTCTGGGACAAAATGCCCAATACAATATCCATGTAACAAGTTACAGTTATTCAAAATAAACAACAAGAATAAAGGGAAGCAAGATCTCCAGCCAACTAGAATCTTTGGTCACTCACTCCATCGGGCAACTGCTCACCAAAGTCTGCAAGTGAAAAATTTGCAAGAAAAGGAAAGAGAAAACAAACGCCCGTCAATGCAAGTTACGGGCTGCTTGTAGTGCAGGCAACAAGTACAGGAAAGATAGACAAGTATAGAATAACAGCGGAAGCAAGTACAAAAGTAAGCATGGAAGGAATGTGAAAGCAAAATAGAGTAACTCTAGATCAAGAACAGAAACAAATAGTATGGCAAGATAATCGGGTGCAAGTGGCATGTAACAAAGTGTCAAGTGGCATGCAAACGAGTAACGAATAACAAGTGTCAAGTAATCATGTACAAGTAGCAAGTAACAAGTGTCAAGTGATCATATTATTCTCAAGTCTTGTATTTATTCCTAACTAGGTAGCACTTTATGAATCCCATATTTTTACCACATGGTTGCTACATTCAAGCAAGTCGCGTTTTAGATTTTATAGCTGATCATCGAGGACAGTGTACTCAGGGACAAATATCAAGTATCGAGTATCAAGTATCACGTGTCAAGTGTCAAGTGAGCAAGTGTCAAGTAATCACGTGTCAAGCATCAAGTATCAAGTATCACGTAGGATCTATGGATTCCCTTCCGAGTACACGTTTCTGCATTTTTCACTATTAGATCTTTCCCTTTAACCCTGGCTTGGTTTCTTATTATTATTATTTAAGTCAAGCATGGACGTGCACAAACAAGGCAAGAAACATTGTAAGATAAAAAGGGACAAGTACAAGTTGGATAAAGCACACGAACGGGTGACAAATGACTCATCAAAGGCTAGGATAATGAAACTTTCAATTCTGGATAGCAAGACAGTACTGCACCAAATCTGAGTTTTCCGTTGCCACAAACATGCAAATCTGGATCCGTCAGAAAATCTAGAAAATATCTCTCGGCTGAATCCAGCACATATATACAAGTCATATAATAATCATAGAAATAGGGCTCTAAACAGAATTATATACAGAAATCATGTTCAGCCAGAAATCACTAGGTTGTATTCACAAGCATGAAAATGGCACAAAGCTTGCTAATTTAAATGTAAGAAAAATTTTGGGTATTCCCTAGTATGTCTTGTTTCAGCAAATAATATTTCATAATATTCCAACATAGATAGTATATTCAAATAAATTCGGAAAACAGCAAGATACAGCAAATTTGTGAATCTGAAATTCTTGACACAACAGTACTAAAACGGCGATAGATTATAAAGTATAACTCGAAATCCAAATCCGTAAAAAGGGTTGTAAAATAGATACAGTAGGCTACATTTTATATTTACAAAGTTTTTACCAACAGCAATTGGAATCAGGCTGAAATTATGGTTCTTTACTGAACAGCATGTAATTCTAGAATATAGTAGTTCGTTCACAAGCCTTGAATAGTTTATAAATTTCATCAAATAAATCTACAAAAATTAGTGGTTAATCCCAGTAAAGTCTAGTCATACCCAGAAATATATTTTATCCAAATCTTACCTTTCACCTCAGTTTAAAAACAAATAATTACACAGAAATCACATAAAACAGAATCTAGAATTTTCAACACTCCTGTAGCAAAACAACAATTATTCATACCTCACAAATCGAAATTGAGATCTGTTAAAAATTTTGGAAAATAGACAACGAGCTCTACGATTTACGTTAACAAATTAATTTGATTTACTGTCCTCAACAGGGTCTAAAATATTGAAAAAAAACAGGGCAGCAGCAAAAAAATAGAAATCACTTCTTATGCATTAAATCAAATAGTTCATATGCAACAAATCCAAATCATAACAAAATACAAAATATGGTATAATAGATGTCCAAAACAACATGATATGGGTTTTTAACAAATCTTTCACAAGATACTCCGACTAACACATCAAGCATGCAAGATTCATACAACATATCATAGATCACGGACAACATACATACATGTATCAAAAATCTAGTTAGATCTAAATTATTTCATGTCATGTGTGTAACAAGGGACGACTACGGATGGATCAACAAATAGAGATAAGATCGAACAAGGGTTTTTCATGAGAATGAATCTAGGAACAAAAATTGGCACTACATGCGATATTTAGTACTTGTATATACAACAAAAGAATACAAGTTACTTACCTTGTAATTGTCGACATATCTGACGAGAAAATGAGAATAATGGGAATAGATTCTCGGGCACGAACACAATACAACGAGCAGATCACGAATGAGATGCACAAGATGATCACGATCACCACGAACACATGGTCATGGATCCAACACTCTAGATCAACACGTGCAAAAAAAGATAGAGAGGGACAACCGGGTGTGCATGGGATGAGAGGACGACGGCGGGACGGTGACACTTGCGGCATGAGCGACGGCGGAAGGTCGCGAGGGGGTGCGATGCTGGTTTGCGCTGCTGCTGCTGTCGACTTCAGATGAGGAGAAGGGTCAACGCTGTGGTGGCATCGCTCGGGAGGAGGTAGGGCGGCACGACACAGAGGCGGTGCGAAGGGGGGTGTCGGCAGTCGGAGGCACCGGCGATCGGGAGGAAGGCAGGTCGGGGTGATAGGCCGGGAGAGAGAGAGATGAAGATGAGAGAATTATGGTTAGGATTTTGAAGATAGGGATTGTAGATAGAAAAAACAAAATTTGTTGGAGATTATAATAAGAGATTTTTGGCAAGTTGTGATTTGGAGAATCAAGAGAATATGGGAAAAAAATATGATCTGTCTGTTAGGGAACGTGAAGAAAATCTAGGGAAGACTGGTTCAAAGAAGAGGGTATTGGGTTACGGGTTAGGATCCAGTAGGACGGGTAGATGGGTTCAAATAGGGTAGAAAACCAGATCCAACAAGACAAAATTCAATAAATAGGTAATTAGGCCATGAAATGCAACAAATGAGAAACAATAAATCATCAAGAGACAGAATAATAGGTAGACAAATGAATCTCAAAAGAATTAAACAAATAGATGAATATATATAAATGTTAGAAAGAAGGACAAAATACACGGTTCAGGAAAAGAAAGGAGTACAAATAGATAGAATACATTGGGAGAAAGTATACAGTACAAAAATACAGAAAATGAGATACAGAAATTACAAGCTACCTATGTATTAGGCATCAAGATCTATAGAAATAGATCAATAACATTGCTTGGCCTAAGTCAGAGTACATACATAGACAAATTATTCAAATGTTTTAATATGATAGAGTCCAAAAAGAGATTTCTGCCTATGTTGCATGGTGTAAGTCCGTCCAAGGCTCAATGTCCTATAACTCAAGATGAGAGAGACCACATGACTAAGATTTCATATGCATCTACAATTGGATCTATCATGTATGCCATGTTATATACTCATCCAAATGTCTCATATGCCTTGAGCATGATGAGACGGTTCATATCAGATCCCGGTGAGAGTCACTGGACTGCTGTCAAGAGTATCCTTAAGTACTTAAGAAGGACTAAGGATTCCTTTTTTTGTATATGGAGCCGAGGAAGAGCTTGTTGTAAAGGGTTATACTAACGCTAGCTTCTAGTCCGATAAGGACGACTCCAAATTGCAATCAGGTTTTCTGTTTTGCCTAAATGGTAGAGCTATGAGCTGAAAGAGTTTGAAGCAAGAGATAGTAGCCGATTTCACCACAGAGGCTGAGTATATTGTTGTCTCCAATGCAGCAAAGGAGGCCATTTGGATCAGAAGGTTCATCACTGAACTTGGCATAGTTCTTAGCATTGTGGACCTGGTGGATCTATATTGTGATAACAATGGGGCCATTGCACAAGTTAAGGAGTCTAGATCTCACCAGCGATCCAAACATATACTTAGGCGCTTCCATCTCATTCGAGATACAATCGATAGAGGACATGTGAAGATATGCAGAGTACCGACAGAAGATAACATCTGACCCAATGACAAAGCCTCGTGCACAGCAAAAGCATGAGGGTCACATTAGGTCTATAGGCCTTAGATGTATGTCTGATTGTCTCTAGTGCAAGTAGGAGATTGTTGGTGTATGCCCAAGAGGCCAGTTGTGTATTGACATTACTAGTTTACATTGCATCATGACATTTATTTCATATATGAGGCATTTTTCTTATTGTGTTTTTTTATTGTGATTAAATGAACATAATAAAGTCCTTAAAATATTAGGTTCAATACCATGGGATATTAAGTGCATGACTTGATTGTGAGATCCTATTGGTTGTAATCAGAACGCCATTCTTAAATATCCCTAGTCAAGTATTATTGTGAATTAGAACAATAATAATACATAGAGACTAGTATGTGCGTAGACTGATGACCATATCTCACGGGTCATAGGTATGAGATATCAAGTTTTCACATGGGTACGTATTAGAGTAATAATATACTGAACTGACCCACCATAAGAACGCTGCATGGATCACTACGTGAGTGTCATGAGCAGTTCTCACAGTGATCATGGTGTACGTAGTCCTTTGACTTGAAGTCACTACGATTTTCTATATGAAAATTTGTATGTTTTAATGTCGTCAAATGTTGCCTGTAATAAGTTGATTATAAAGTCGACTATTGGATATACTACAAATAATGCAGATGGATGTTAGTGACTTAAAGGATTTGTCCCTCTTACATAACAGAAGCGATATTTATGAGCCCCTTGATTGAGTGAGACTGCAAAATGCATAGTCGTGCTCAAATGAGTCAATATGAGATATTGAGTTCATTTGCTTTAGTAAGTCTACTCAGACATCAAGAAGCCGAAGATTGAACTATACAAGGATGACACGCTCTATACCATGTGGTCAATTAAGATATCTGGACAAAGGAACTAGACTAAATTGTAACTTTGGTCAAGGATAAGTTATGTCAAATCACTGACATTTCCGTTACTTGAGTAGCAGTGATGTATTGCTAAATACTGCTCACTGTTTTTTAATACTAGAATATGATTTTAGTATTACTGTCAACATAATGGAAACCAACACGGTCACACACTTAAATTGGATCAAAATTTAAATTTAAATTCATTAGATAAATTTAATTGGGAATCCAAGTAAGACTTGAATTCCTGACATTTGTTGGACATTTAATTAGATTGAATGTGTTGACTAAATTTCAAAGGCTCCTACACAAATCTGACCAAAGTCAGATTGTGAGCCAACAGGCCTCATTACTCTCTTAAGGTTGATTTTCTGTACCTATATATATGATACATATTTGTGGAAAAGACACACATGAGAAAACCCTAGCCAGCACAGAAATTATGAGAGAGAGATCGTGGGGAACATCCACAGCAGGATGAGGGAAAGCTTGATTTGATCTGTTCGTGTGGATACCGTAGAGGCACCGCAATATTGTAGTGTTGTGATTGGCATACAGTGGAGACAGCATATCCATCTTCAAGGTATAACTACTAAACACGATTTATGGTTTTCGCATGGATCCATAACTAGGTTTCAATATTTTTTTGTAATTTTCCGCTATATATTTAATCTGTATTGCCTTCAAAACCTAACAATGGCTACCACTAGGAAGCTCTGTTGTCGAGTAGGAGGAGAAAATGGTCTGAGCAAGTCCATTCCCCACATGGTAAAGGGAATAAGGCTTGACATAGAGGTGAGGTTGTCTTGGGGTACCCTCTTGATGGAGGAGCACTTCTTGCACGGGATGCATTGTTGGAAGCTTGGGCATCGTTGAGGAGAATGGGCCAATAGTATCCGTGATTGAGGACTTTCGTGCGAGAGACCTCGCGCCCGCCCAGGTGGCTGCCTCCTATTCCTTCATTTACTTCTTTGAGAGCATAAGATATCTTTGGGGGTGAGTCATCATAAATAAGGTCGGCCTTCAACCTGGGTGTAGGACCACTTGTAAAGGGCTCCCTCAATGGGTGTTATATTTTAGTCCTCACCCAGGTCGTTCTTTCTTCTATGGGGTCTAATGGGAGGACTCCTTTGTCGAGGAAGTCGATCGAGGGTTTCATCTAACAATCTCTGGGTGATTGGGGGGTGATGAACCTGAGCTCCAATGTCTCCTCCTTGATGGTCGGTTTGAGTAGGACCTCAGTAAGCACAATATGATCGATTCTGTTGAATGATAAGGAGGCTAGCTTGGTGAAGGCATCGGCTTGCCTGTTTTCCGTGTGTGGGGTGAGAATGACTTTTGCTTCTTTGAACATTGACATAAACTTCTTCACATGTGCCAAATATTTGATCATGCGGTCATCTCCAGCCTCATATTCGCCCCGGATTTGATTCACTACCAGCTGGGAGTCGCTGAATATTCGAACTCTTTATGCCGCTGCTTTTCAAGCTAAGAGGAGTCTGGCAATGTAGGCTTCATACTCGGCCTAGTTTTTGGAGGCAGGGAAGTTGAGGTGCAGTGAGTATTGGAGAGTGAACTCGTCAGGATCGAGCAAGATGACTCCGGCTCCACTTTGATGGCAGGAGGACCCATCAACATGACATTCCAAAGTGAGGGGTTGTCTCCTTACTCTTTGGGGGGGGGGGGCAGGAATAGTGCTTCTGACGATGAATTTTTCTAAAGCTTGGTCATTGATTGCTGTTCTCGGTCGATAAGTGATATCATGTTGACTTAACTCAATAGACCACTTCATAAGTCTCCCGGAGCTTTCAAGCTGGTGGAGTACTTGCTTAAGTGGCTGATCGGTGAGGACCCAACTGGAGTGCACTCGGAAGTAGAGGCGGAGCTTTCGGGCCGCTGTGACTAGTACATAGGTCATCTTCTCAATATTTGAGTATCAAAGCTCAGCATTGTGTAGTACTTTGCTTACGTTGTTGATTGACTTCGATACCTTGTCTTCTTCCTTTACCAAGACGACAATAAGGGTTTAATCTGAGGTAGTCAAGTAGAAGTAGATAACCTCTCCCGGCTTAGGCTTGCTAAGGAGTGGAGGATTGACGAGGTGTGTAAGATCCCACAAAATAGTATATAACTATTTTGTACATTAGTCCATGCACAATTGAGAGTTGCACATATTAATGAGATTTTCTCAATTTTAATTGAGTATAGGTTGAGACGTAGTATTTAATATGTTTTGAACTTGACAATGGTACATTTGTGAACCGGAGTTGGTATATTTTCTCAATTAAATTTTGTATTGTCCCAATTATTCTGTAGAACAATCTTTTTGTGCTAGAAATTATTTTGAATATCACTATTTGTGCATACAAACATTGTCTTAATACTGTATATATATACATTTGTCTTGTATGAATGAATACACGTATATAAATATATATATGCGTGTAGGTTTATGTTTGACTGTATGCAAATTTCTTCATGATTTACATCCCTAATTAAAAATCCTAAACAATTCCCTAATTAACCCTAAAACTACTTAATTACCTCAAACCCTAATTAACAAACCATGTGTAATATCCTAAAATTTCTTTTTTTTTTATTACTTTTCACGTGTTGTTCACGTGCAAACTTCATGTGTATATTATTTATTTTATTTTATATAAGATCTCATTTTAGTATGAACAATTATTTTCCTTTATTTTTCTAAAAGCCTATTTCTAAAGCCTAAAACACTATTTATTTGTTTTAGCCCACTTTAATTGATTATTATTTTGGTTGTCTTGGCCCACGAGCCTAAGCCCACTAATTGTGAAGCCCACCAATTTAATAAATCAATTAAATGGTCACACTTGTCATGTAGAGATAAATAGTGAACATTTTGATTAATAAAATTGTACAAACTTCTAGATAGGGGTACTAGGTGGCACGTGCGAAGCATGTAGTGTGCAATGCACACTATTTTGGTGGTTAGATGGTGTATGGAGACATGAGAGAGTGGGTTGTGTGCATGGGTAGTTTATTTGTGTGTGGGTGGTTGCTATAACTTCTACTCCTATCCTAGCTCTCCATTCTACAACTATCCAACCAATCCTAGCCCTCCAATCTACTCTAAAAATAGTATAAATACCCCCCCTTCCTACTTGTATTCTACACTAAAGCAAATACTAAAGGAGACATTATATAGGAGATATATACATATTAGTGTGTGAGTTGTGTGTTGTGTTCCCCCTTGGAGGCCGGCTATTCACCCCACTCTAGGAGCTCTCGGTTTTGGCAGGAAGCAAGGAGGAGGAGTCGTGCATTGCAATCTAGGAAGAGAAGGCACTCGCTCACAATCTAGGAGACTCTAGGGGATTTTTCTTAATTGGGTTTTCTTCAAAAGGTGGGTGTTTCTCATGACTTCTAGACTAGAAAGCATGCTAGAAAATGAAATTTAATTATTATTATAAGCTACTAGTTGAAATGAAATACATGCTTGTTTAATTAGAAGAAAAATGTTAATTAGAAAATGTGTTGATTGATTACTAGAGTTTGTAATACCCCGTAATTTGTGAATAGTATAATAAATAAATAAATAAATATATAGTTGGTTGTATATGATATTGGATTTATTAAATGGTTTGGTTTGAATTGATTGGATTTGAATCCGGTTATGAAATAAATATGCCCACGGGTTGTATGCTGTTGGTTGCTTGAGAATGAGATTTTTTTGGTATTGAGATGATGATGTCATCTCAATGGTGGGCCACACGGATTGTTTGGATTTCGGAAAGGGATTGAATTGTATGGTATGTTAATATTGAAAGTGGATTTGAAATGATGACGTGACATACTATATGTATGTGCACGAGATTGAATTAGGAGAGATTGTTAAAAGATAGTCCCATATTGGGAATGCACAAAAATAATTTGAGTATAAATAGAATTGCCTATGATCAAGAGTCACCTAATTGGTTAACCACCTTTTGAGAGGCATCCTGTGGTGGGCAGTTGTACTACATAGTATCTAATTTGTCTTCTAAAAAAATTAAAAATTGTCTGAGTATTGGGGCGGGGCGTTACAAATGGTATCAGAGCCGACTTTCGACACCGGGTGTGGAAGAGGGCCTCAGTATGATCCGCGGTGTTGAGAGTCATTGATCTCCGAGGTCGGGTATATTCTGCGGTATTGAGAGTCATTGAACTCCGGGGTCGGGTATATTCTGCAGTATTGAGAGTCACTGATCTCCGGGATCGGGTATGATCTGCGGTGTTGAGAGTGATTGATAGCCGGGTATCCGATATGCGGTGTTGAGAGTGATTGATAGCCGGGTATCCGATCTGCGGTGTTGAGAGTGATTGATCTCCGGGATCGAGGACGATGCCACATTGGCTAGAAAGGCGAATCCTACACTAGATGTGTGTCCTGTACTCAGCGAGGACGCTGATTTCTAAGGTGGGGTGTATGTAATACCACGTAATTTGTGAATAGTATAATAATAATATATATATATATATATATATATATATATATATATATATATAGTTGGTTGTATATGATATTGGATTTGTTAAATGGTTTGGTTTGAATTGATTGGATTTGAATCCGGTTATGAAAGAAATATGCCCACGGGTTGTTTGCTGTTGGTTGGTTGAGAATGAGATTTGTTTGGTATTGAGATGATGATGTCATCTCAATGGTGGGCCACCCGGATTGTTTGGATTTCGGAAAGGGATTGAATTGTATGGTATGTTAATATTGAATGTGGATTTGAAATGATGACGTGGCATACTATATGTATGTGCACGGGATTGAATTAGGAGAGATTGTTAAAAGATAGTCCCATATTGGGAATGCACAAAAATAATTTGAGTATAAATATAATTGCCTATGATCAAGAGTCGCCTAATTGGTTAACCACCTTTTGAGAGGCATCCTGTGGTGGGCAGCTGTACTACATAGTATCTAATTTGTCTTCTAAAAATATTAAAAATTGTCTGAGTATTGGGGCAGGGCGTTATAGAGTTATTGCCTATGAGTAAAAGTTTATATTTCTCATTGTTATGACCATTAGAATGCATGTTGATTATATTAAATTACAATTATGTGAAATTCGCTAGTAAGAAATTGAACCATGCTTATTGATTGAACATGCCAAAGTAGAATAGTGTGTTAAAATTAATTGATCGAAATGTTTGTTAATAGATGTGGTGAATTTCCCTATTGTGATATTTATCATGTGGAAGATTTTAATAAATGAAAAAGAATGTCTTTTTGCATACACATAATTAAATATATCATGTGTAGATAAATTAGTAAAATGGAAGTTTTACTCTCTTATAATGTTGGTTTTGTGCTCTAAAATACCATAGTGTCAAAATATCATAGTAGTGAATTTTGGTGGGAGAAACTATTTTCATTTATGAACAAACGTGTAATAGTTTTCAAATGTCGAACTAGTGTTCATAATATGCAATCTAAGGCTAAATACAAGTTTTAAAAGAGGAAAAAATAGCTTTAAATATACTGGATATGGTTAAAATAAATGTGGGTTTATTCTGGGTATTTTTGTTTTCAAAAGAGGAGAAGAAGAGATAATTTCGTTTTGAAAATTTTGAAATTTAGTTTCGAACAGAGAGTGAAAACAAAACCTATTTTTATTATTATCATATCGATATGTTCACTTAGACCAACTGGTCAGAATGAGTTTGGGTCGCTACAGTAGCGGAGGTCTTGGGTTCGATACCACCGCTCAGTTTTTTTTTTTTTTTTGGGTTAAAAACCAAATTCGCCGGAGAACAGAATATAGGGTTTTTAATCCCTACCTATATCGCCTAGTGGCTGTGGCACTTTGGTCTTGTGCGATGTCTGCCTTACCGTTGGTTGCTGGTTTGAATCTTGGGTGGTTTGGGAGTTTAGAAAAAATATTTTTTTTTTGATTTTTTTTAATGAAAATAGACTTTTAAATTAAAATAAAAATCAGAAAATTATGGGATAAATTCTGAAAAACTAATGGAACTTATTAGGAAGTATTTATACAACTTTTGGTGAAGTGTGAATAAGAAATTGGAGTTTTGCAAGAAATGACTCATTTTTTAGATTAAATTATTTTTTTAAACAAAGGAAAATAAATGAAAATTTTTGGGTTATAAAAGATGAATTTTGAAAAGTTGTAATTCGTATGATTAAATGGAATTATAAAAATGAGTTGTAGCAAGACTTGATTTGTGAATAATGGATGTGTGGAACACACAAATTATTAGTGATTATTAATTGAAATTGACCCTTGCATATGGATTGCACATGAAATTGAATTATTGTGATGAATTATGAAAGATGTGAATACATGAATACTATGCTTTTGAAACATGAATTATGATTAATTATGAAAAGATCTTATGAGCATGACATTGTAATTATGAGTTGAAATTGAGAATTAGGGTATAGCCAAACCTTATACCGGCAAAGAAAGAATTGTGAAATGATGTTTTGAAATGACAAGACCAAGGTTGGGTCATGTGAAATTCAATGAATAAGACCGATATAGTGGAGGTGCTACATTCTAAGAGATTGATTTTATTCATGATTCAATTAAATTAAGGATTAGATACATAGTGAAGATGTGATGAAAGTAAGAGAAAAACATTGAGTATGAGGGCCATTGGATTGGCGGCGTGAGAGTATTCACAGGATGTCCCATGATGAGTCATGATAGGATATGGATACTGCTCCAAAGTACCGTCCCGGTGGTGACGCTCATGGGGTGTGACGACTGCGGGTTGTGTCATGTCTATGGTAGGAGCTGAATTACCACAGGATACCTGCATGATGAGTCATGTGTCAGTGCCTTAGGATTCCCTCCAGGCACCTAGACATGAGTTCGTAGGTCAGAAAACATCTAGCATACTTACCGTAGTTACAGTAGTAGATTAAGTCATGGCGAGGGATTGAACCCTACAAGATGAAGAACAATTAAGGGCTTGCCCTCAGACCTATGTAGTATGGGCTGCATAGACTCTGAACAAGTGCGCATTAGTGTCATATAATATAAATAATTGCATTAAGGATTAAGTGCACATTCACAACACGACATCAATAGGATAGTCCCTTTAGCTTTGTTTTGTGACAAGTTTGTGGTTGTTAAGAAATGAGAATCGTTATACTTTTTCCGGCATAGAGAGGATGACCATGTATAATATTTCGTCAGTTGAATGAACTGACACGCCCACAGTTTTATATGCAGGGTAAAGATGCTTGACAATTGAAGTATACATGCTGCGCAAGATTGATTTAAATGTTGTTTCATGTAATTTATTATAATATTGCTTCCGCTGTGATAATGTACAAGTGTAAATGTAACTTTGATGAAAGAAAAGTTTTTATTTCCATGTAAAATTGTACGAAAGAAGTGTAAAGATCCTGTGGAACTCGAATTCAGTTGTATTCTGGAATTCGGGATGTTACAGAGTGGTATCAGAGCACGTTTCTAAGTAGTACAAATTTATAAGGAACGACCCCTAGAAGTGGACATTAGAGTGTGTGTTGAGTCTAGAGATTTAAATGTAAGTCACTTACATTTGTGTTGCTCTATAATTTATGCCTCTATCTCTCTACCTTTAAGATAGCGGACCACTTCGACCCAGCTGGAGATGAACATTGGCATATTATTGAGGAAGATTACTACCCCTGGCAAGCTGATTCGGATGAGGAAGATCCTGAAGAAGTGAAAGAGGAATAGCCTAAGTCCCGAGAGATCACCCCACCTCCAGATTCATCTGATGATTCTTCTGACGAAGAGGAACCAGTTCCGGCTTATCTCATTGTGTCCCTTCAGAGACAGGTAGAGACTCTACGGGAGAGAATCGGGCTATTGGAGGCTCAATTGGCGAAGCACAAGGATGACTTTGTAGTTCTCAGTCATCGTGTATGGGAACTCGAGAAGAGGAAAAACATGACCGATTTACTGAAGGAGGAAGTTGAAGAACTACGGGGAGAGCTTCGTGAAGCCAAGAGGAACCGTAGGAGTTAGACCGTTGTATCATTTACTGCTTTAATTTTGATGTCAGAAATGTTTTAAATTCGAATGTATAAAGTTTGAAATTCAATGAAAGGAAAAGTTGATTTAAAATTCATGTTTTATACTTCGAATTTAATGGATCTTTTGCATCAGAATATGGCTGGAAGACGAGCTCGAAATGGTGAATGTCTGGACTTAGAAACGGAGCTAGCGAGGGTCTATCAGACACTCAATGCTGTTGCCATGAATCAGAATCAAGGATGGGTGCCTGCAAATCCAGTACCCGTAGCAATCAAACTCGTGGAATCATTTAAAAGAATGAAACCACCGGTGTTTGAGGGGAAGTCAGACCCTGACACGGCTGACAATTGGATCCGGCAGGTAGAGACTATCTTCGAAGTCCTGGAGACCCCGAAAGGCAGCAAGGTGAAGTTGGCGACTCCGCAATTCGAGAAGGATGCGGCTATGTGGTGGCAGTCGATGAAGCGGACGATGGGAGGCTTGATTCTTGGAGGAGGAATTCTTGGAGGAATTCTGCAGTCATTATTTTCCCTCAGATGTCCAGGAGAATAAGGCCAAGGAGTTTCTGTCGCTGCAGCAGGGCGGCATGTCGGTTAGGGGGTATGAGACCAGATTCACTCAGCTCTCAAGGTATGCCCCCGAATTAGTGATGGATGGGGCGAAGAAGGCTCGTAAGTTCGAACATGGGTTGAGGCCAAGTCTGAGATCTAGGATGATACCCCTCGGTATCAGGAGGTTTGACAAGCTGGTCAAACGAGCGGCAGCCACGGAGGCGGACATGGAGCAGTTCCATGCTGTTCAGAATCGGAGGATCAAATAGAATGTGGGCAAGAGGCCTGCAGTTGCTGGCAATGTTAGGGGACAGCCACCGGCTCAAAGGTTCAAGCCTACGGGTGCGAACGCTGTTCAAGTGGCAGGAAGACCCGGGAATACTTGGGTGAGACCTCCAGTGACTTGTTTCAACTATGGAGAGACAAGCCACTACAAGTCTTATTGCCCCAAACTGCAGGATGTCGTCCGTAATGGACCAACACAGCAGACCGGGAAGAAGTCGTACCAGTAGGGGCGAGTATTTGCCTTGACTGAAGCTGACGCTGATGAGGTGGATCACGTCATCACTGGTACGAGGAAGGATGTTTAGGAGTGTTTTCTGTTGATTCTCTTTTCCCGTTAATTAGTAAACTGTTATGTAACGAGTATATGTTGTGTAACAGGAGAACTTATTTTGAATGGAAAGAAAGCTGTTGTTTTGTTCGATACTGGGTCCTCTCATACTTTTGTATCACCTAAATTTGCTAAAGTTCTGGGAGTCGAACTGAAGATATTTCCAAGCAAGTTTTTTGTAAGGTGGAACTGAAGATATTTCCAGGCAAGGTTTTTGAGATTAAATTATTTTTTTAAACAAAGGAAAATAAATGAAAATTTTTGGGTTATAAAAGATGAATTTTGAAAATTTGTAATTCGTATGATTAAATTGAATTATAAAAATGAGTTGTAGCAAGACTTGATTTGCGAATAATGGATGTGTGGAACACACAAATTATTAGTGATTATTAATTGAAATTGACCCTTGCATATGGATTGCACGTGAAATTGAATTATTGTTTATGATGAATTATGAAAGATGTGAATACATGATTACTATGCTTTTGAAACATGAATTATGATTAATCATGAAAAGATCTTATGAGCATGACATTGTAATTATGAGTTGAAATTGAGAATTAGGGTATAGCCAAACCTTATACCGGCAAAGAAAGAATTGTGAAATGATGTTTTGAAATGAGAATACCAAGGTTGGGTCATGTGAAATTAAATGAATAAGACCGGTATAGTGGAGGTGCTACATTCTAAGAGATTAATTTTATTCATGATTCAATTAAATTAAGGATTAGATACATAGTAAAGATGTGATGAAAGTAAAAGAAAAATATTGAGTATGAGGGCCATTGGATTGGCAGCGTGAGAGTATTCACAGGATGTCCCATGATGAGTCATGATAGGGCATGGATACTGTTCCAAAGTACCGTCGTGGTGGCGACGCTCGTGGGGTATTTGACGACTGCAGGTGGTGTCATGTCTATGGTAGGAGCTAAATTACCACAGGATGCCTGCATGATGAGTCATATGTCAGTGCCTTGGGATTCCCCCTAGGGCGCCTAGACATG
Source organism: Hemerocallis citrina (assembly GCA_017893485.1). Classification (NCBI taxonomy): domain Eukaryota; kingdom Viridiplantae; phylum Streptophyta; class Magnoliopsida; order Asparagales; family Asphodelaceae; genus Hemerocallis; species Hemerocallis citrina. The sequence goes on from CM030358.1 coordinate 284,925,482, forward strand.
AGTTCGTAGGTCAGAAAACATCTAGGATACTTACCGTAGTTATAGTAGTAGATTAAGTCATGGCGAGCGATTGAACCCTACAAGATGAAGAACGATTAAGGACTTGCCCTCGGACCTATGTAGTATGGGCTGCATAGACTCTGAACAAGTGTGCATTAGTGTTATATAATATAAATAATTGCATTAAGGAGTAAGTGCACATTCACAACACGACATCAATAGGATAGTCCCTTTAGCTTTGTTTGTGACAAGTTTGTGGTTGTTAAGAAACTAGTCCCTTTAGGATAATCCCTTTAGCTATTGATCCCTAGGAATTTATAATTTTATATTAAGATATTTTATAATTTTATATTGATCCCTAGGAATTTATAATTTTATATTGATCCCTTTAGCTATTTTATATTAAGATAATTTATAATTTTATATTAACAATTGGGTTGTTAAGTGCACATTCACTACACGACATCAATAGGATAGTCCCTTTAGCTTTGTTTGTGACAAGTTTGTGGTTGTTTGTAGACTCTAGGGTTTGTGTGGATCTAATCCATCAATTTGTGTAATCAAGAGGTGAGCCGTTATCATTGTTCAACTTCAAGAGCAGATTGTGCCGAGTGTTTCAAAGGTGAGAGAGAGAGATTGAGAGTTGTAATCTCTTTTGTAATCTTTATATTTCTTGGGGAATAAGAAGTATTGGTTATCTCTCCATATTGATTGTATTCTTGTGAGATCTTGCATATATTGTGGTGGCTTGTTCTTGATTCATCTAAGTCTTGGGAGTTTCTATTGCTTGTGGTGTGTTTCTGCTATTAGCACTACGAGTTGTAGGGTAGATTCTTCAACAAAAAGTATGGATGTGAAATGACTTGTTTGCCCGCGGTTTGATGGCACAGCCATGTATGATACCTATAACCTATCTAATTGTACAGATTATTTTATGATAAATTTACTCAAATTGTATAAGATTAATACCTATCAGAACAAACCTTCATGCATTGCGAAACCTCTACATTAGACTTGTGTTTTCTTCACTCATTGGGCATGCAAAGTCTGGATTGGAAATTGGTTTTACCTTTTAATACCTACATGCTTGGCATATTGAAAAAGTATCTAAATTATTACCGATCAGAACCCAGCGATTGTTTATGAATTGAAGTTGATTTTTTTTAAGAATAAAAAAAAGATACAATGTCCCCTCATATTTGATATGCAATTGAGAATACTCAACAAATAGTAAGTTAATTATCTTGAGCATACAAGGGCAAATAATATCAGCAGATGCTATCGGAATTAGTACGCGATATGTAGTAAGTTACAAGGGCAAATAATATGAACAGATGCTATCGGAATTTGAACATGATATGATTTAGAACATCATACCAGAATCTCCCGAGGCATGTGGCACAGGCAGAGTCGGCAGGGACATTTCTGTAAAACTAAGGAAAGAAAAAATAATACACAATAAAACATCATTAACCATTTGGAGATAACAAGCTGCATTAGCTTAAACAGGATACTGACTGTTTTTAAGTCAGTTGAAAAGCATAATCACCTGGAGCACAAAGGGACAAAGAAGAAAGCGAAGATGATGATGATGATGATGATGGCCATGGAGCAGCAATATTGTCACTCAAGTCACATGTAAAACTAAATCCAGTAGCATTATCCAATGTAATATCAGATGAAGAAGGCAGCCTGAATAAATGAAGATAAAACTGGGGTCATCAAAAGAATTTCCCATTAAGCAAAATAAAGTTAAATTGACTAGCTTCAAGCACATGTGCTCAAGTCACATGTAAAACTAAAGTCAGTAGCATTATTCAATGTAATATCAGATGGCAAGCTTCTAAGAAGGCAGCCTGAATAAATGAAGATAAAACTGGGGTCATCAAAAGAATTTCCCATTAAGCAAAATAAAGGTAAATTGACTAGCTTCAAGCACATGTGCTGCATACAAAGATACAATTGGGTTTGGACGAATTTTATTGACATGATCAGGCTAGTAAGATGGAAAATCCCCAGTAAATTTAGCGACAATTACTTAAAACGATTATATGGCATGTTCAGAGCATGGGCAAATTTATTTATTTATTTTTTGTTCAACCATCCATGCAATTCAATGGACACAAAGCCATCCCTACCGTCCAGTGATAATAGAAAGAATAGTAAGTGGAAAAGGTATTACACACCCTTGTTGTCCATAGGCTGCACCAGTTGCAAATTATGCATAACAACAAAGCAGAAATAATTGATCCATAAAATAATTGATGCATGCTTTCGTAATATCAATTGTACATTTCAGAAATTGATCCATAAAATCTTAGCTCTTATTCATGATTGGACAGGTACCGCAGGGTCGAGGAAGAAGCCTCGTACGGAGGGACAAGAGTAGCACGGGCAGGTGGGAGGGTTGGTGTAGGGTTTTGTTTTGGTGTGCCAGTCTTTTGTTTCATACTGGTAGAAGCTTTTGGATGTACTTTTCAGCTTGTATTTTTTGTTGGATGGTAGAATGTACTAATTGTGGGTTGTAATATGTCGAACTTTGTTTCGTTAATTATTCATTAATGAAACAGGTGACTTCGGTCACTTTTATTTTTTAAAAAAAAAAACAAAGCAGAAATAATTTGTCAGACTTAAGCAAGCAAATCAGAAAGAAAGAACTTTAGAAGAGCTAAGGTTAAATGATGCCAAAAATACCTTGTAGACTAAAGTCTTTTAAGTCAACATCACAAAGCTCATATATATTGGTCATAACACCACCTTTTTGCAACATGGATCCAAACAATGTTGCACAATTGATTGCTTGCCTATTTGTAATCAACATTTGCTTTTGTATCCATGTGATGTAAGTATTCAAGGAGGTACAGCAGGATGGGTATGGTCACCCCCACCCTCTTCTCACCTTCCATGGTCGGCCATCCACCCCCCTCCCCATATAAGACCCTAGTGTCATCAAAACCAATTTTTCTTCATTTTTCGTAAACCTAAAAATTTTTTATACTTCAAAAATTCCATTTTTTTCATTCCAAAGCATTCCTAGACCTCTTCATCAAGCCTAGGAGGAGAAGGCAAGGAAGTGAGAAAGGGAGCTAGGAGGAGGAGTTCAAACAAGGAGGGAGGGAAGCATGAAGAAATCAACAAATTACATTGCGGGTGACATATTTAAACTCTATGCATGTTAAATTAGAGAAAAAATTGTTTCTTGGTATTGTTATAGAATATAGACTTGAATTTTTTTCAGTAGCATTTTGATCATATCTAGAATAACTCCACAAAATTTCTTAATTTTGGATAAGGTTTGTTATTTTTAATAAATCCATCTTGTTATTGATGTTGAAATTATCGAACTCATCTTGGTAGAATTCTCATGTTTGACTTATAAAATTTTTAACTCATGACTACTAAGAATTTAGAGTTAAAAATTTTACTGTAGGTTCTCATGCATGTCTATATCAATTCTCCATTTTTATGACTTTTTAATGATGTTTGATATTTTTAGAAATTGTTACACCTATACTGGGTGATGGAGATATGAACTGTTTTAGGTTCTATCTTGAAAATTTTTTGTGTTCGGTAGAAAAATTATTTCATTCTAAAATACAAGGGTTTTTAAGCTGAAAATTTTATAAGTGATTCTTATATGTGTCTACAGAAATCCCACCAATTTTGGTAAATTTTGGAGATGACCTGATAATTTACAAAATTCATGTTTTTATAACTGGGATAAATTGTTCATATCTATTTTTATTATATGTAGTTGATCTCTTAAAAATATAACTCTATGTTAAGAGAGAATTTGAATGTAAATTTTTTACAATAGTACCCTAACTCAGTGTGGAACAATCCCACCAAGTTTTATAATTTCTGAATAAGAATTGATATCTCTTAAAAATGCAACTTGCTGTGTTGTTAAAGAACAATGCAGTTACTGTCTAAAATTTTACATCTAATTCAAAATATCATATCTTCTTGATACTTGAAAATATTGTCTAAATTTTGGATATATGATGATTCTAGGTGTCTGTGACATTCCTACCAAATTTTATAGACTTTTGAGATCATTTGCTAATTTTAAAGGATTTTGTGATGCAACTGATTGATATTTCTATTTGATCTGAAGGTTTTGCATGCCTCGGAGTTTTGGCCATTTTCTTTCCCTAAATGAACTATTTTGAGGAGATGCCCAACTTAGAAGTTAAATTAGACTTAAAGATCATTCCGAAAAGCCTAAGAATTTGAAAATTCATTGAGTTTGTGATTTATGGTGATTTTTCCAAAACAGCATAACTGCAAATTGATTAGTAGCATACTGTTTTGATTTGAATATATACGTGCATCATACCGAGGCTTTAGAATTGACTTAATTAATATTTATTATATCCTTTGAGTCATGTTTTGATCATGTTAGAGTTGTACTTGTTGCACCTAATGTGTTTCTAAGATTTGAGCAACTCTTGGATCATGACTGATCATGCTTGAGTTGACATGTATATGTCTATTATGTGTTGAGGCTATACCTGGAGTTATATAGTTGTTAGTTAAATTTTGAATCATGGATTGAACATGTTTGATTTGGACTTGTAAATGTCCACTGTATTGAGATGTGAATGGCTGTGTGTATTAGCTTGTTCTTTGTCTAAGGTAATTGTTATCAGCCTAGGGCAATTGATCCATTTGACCCTCGATAATTAACAACCTTATCACCTCGAGATGTTATGGATGAAGACAGTCTTTGTGCGCCGACGGATCGCTAACCAAGGAGGATTGATCGTGGGACAGAGATAGGGTCGAGATCCGAGCGAGGGGCGGACGGCGAACAACTAGATCGAATCACTGTTGTCACTGGGTCAAGTGTGGGCCAAGTTGGATCAACTCTTGGGCCTAGTCTGGAGGCCGGGTTGGATTCCACTTGAGGTAGTTTGTCTGCGAATTTAAGACTATGTAGTAATATCCTATAAATTAGAAATAGTCTTATGTATTGGTAAGACAGGCACTAGTCGGGTGGTTGTACTTGCCTGCTGAGAGGACACGTGCAGTGCCGTTTCGCCTGTTAAGGGAGACGGGTGGCATAGTCTCGTCTGTTGATTCCTGAGGTTTAATGATAAGAACAGGATGTGCTTCTGTCGGAATGGAGAAGGACCATGACCGGCCTGACCGGGATTGGAAAAGGACCATTGTCTGATTACAGGGGAATAAAGGAGGACCATTGTCCTAACAGAGTAGAGAAGGACCATGACCGGCCTGACCGGGAATGGAGAAGGACCATTGTTCGATTGCAAGAGAATGAAGGAGGACCGTTGTCATGTCAAAGTGGAGAAGGACCATGACCGGCCTGACCGGGAATGGAGAAGGACCACTATCCGATTACAATTGCGAGGATAGACCGCGCCAATTGCAGAATCTACCAGTCACTGAATGAATGTCAGGAACAGGAATAAGTATAAGAGTAGGATGCACAGCGAGGGATCGAACCATGTGATCTGGAGACTACAAACTCCTTGGAAAGTATGTAGTATGGGATGCATGCTTTTCCATTGAAGTTGCATTTGGGGAAGCATGTAGTATGGGATGCATACATTTCTATTGAAGTTGCATTTGGGAAAGTATGTAGTATGGGATGCATACGTTTTCAAATGAACTGCATTTTGAGTAAGTGCATTGCATGCATTTGGATTTGTGCATTAGACTCTAAGGCATGGCATACACTACCACTTGTTATTTGACTACACATTTTTCTTTGCATCAAATATTGGTTGTTGAGTTTTAGAGAGTCACTTGTTTTATCAGCATTGCGTCGGTTGCATTCAACTGACATGCCCACAGTCTGTTTAGTTGTAGGACTACTGGATCGTGAGAGTAAGGGACTCGAGCTGCATGGAGTGTCCAAGTGGAGATTGCAAGATTTTTATAACAATTTTATTGATGTAATTTATGATGTAAAATGTATTTTTTCATTCCAATTCAATTTTGTATGTAAGATTGTATTGTACAGTGTAACATTCCGGGATACAATAAAAGTTTTTTTGATGAACTACAATAAAAGTTTTTAATTTCCTGTATTTTCTACGTTGTGACACTATTTGAAGCAAAAATTCTGGCTTATGTCTCGAGTTCTGGTATTCGAAAATTCAGAGAGTTATGAAGTGGTATCAGAGTCGACTTTAAATTATAGTCTAACATAGCAGGAAATTAGACATGGCTGCCCAGTTAGAGTCAGGTTTAGTCTAGATAGTGGGACGATTGTAAATCTATTGTTGCACTTTTGACTTATGTTTATGATTTCCTTACATCCAGAAATAACCATGTGTATGTTTTCTTTCTTTTGTAGGGTGTCAGGGAGAACCCAAAGCGTCCGCAGTAGAATGACTGAAGGCGAGCGCAGCAGGGCCAATGGTACTGGCTTCAATGTTGAAGCAGAGTTTCCTCGCGTCTATCAAATGATGGTAGAATTTTTGGAGGCGGGTAGAAACTTCATGCCACAGAAAGGTGCACAGCGTAGGAACGCCATAAGGGACCTAGTCAAGATGGTGGAGTCTTTCAAGAGGATGAAACCAGTAGTATTTGAAGGCCAAGCAGATCCCACCGACGCCGCCGATTGTATACGACAGGTTGAGATCATCTTCGAAGTATTGGAGACTCCTCATGAAAGCAAGGTTAAACTTGCGACCATCCTTTTAGAAAAGGATGCATGTGTTTGGTGGCAATCCATCAAACGCAACATGAGAGATGGTCCTATATCATGGGAGGACATTCACGAGGAGTTTAGGCAGCATTATTTCCCTTTCGATGTTCAGGAAGAGAAGGCTATGGAATTCCTCAACTTAAGGCAAGGAAGTATGTCAATTCGAGAGCATGAGACAAAATTTACACATTTGTCATGTTATGCTCCAGAGGTGGTACAGAACGAAGTGAAGAAGGCAAAAAAGTTTGAGCAAGGACTGAGGCTGACACTGAGGTCGAGAATGGTGCCACTAGGTATTCGAAGATTTGCAAATTAGTTCGTTGGGCAGCTATTACGGAGATGGACATGAACAAGAATCGACAACCACAAGGAAAGACCAAGGAATGGAACAAAGAGAAATGACATGCTCCAGCCACATGCATCAAGAAACAAGGCCCGACCAGAAGTTTCAGAAGCCTAATTCCAGTGCAAGAGCCAGCATGCGAGTGAAATGTTTCCTCTGTGGAGGGTGATGGCACATTAAGTCTCAATGCACAAGGGATAAGATTTAGGATAGTGAGCATACATGTTTCAATTGTGGGAAGATTGGGCACGTCAAGCCAAAATGCCCACTGTTGCAGAAGAACAACAATTAAGGAAAAAAGCCATTTTTGCTAGGAGTGTGCCTTGCACTAACTGAACAAGCTACCGCTAGTATGGACATTTCTGACTAGTTTTTGGCTTTCAAGGGTATAGAACAGATAAGGAATGTTTCTGTAACGCCGCGGATCCCCGTTACCGGACATCCGTGACGCAACCAGAATCTTTTCCTTCAAATGCATCTCAACACAGTAATAAGACAGAAATTTAAAAACTTTTTATTACCAAATAAGGTGATTACATCATTGATTACAACCAATATCTTGTTCTTGAACAAGAATACAAATTACATTAACTCATTACATCTTATTATAAAATATTTACCAACTCCTCTTGTAAAGTTATCAGCTATCTCCCGTAATGGTAATCGACTGATCGCTGCCGAAGCTCCGCAGAGTGGTCAATCTACTTCCCCGGGGCTTGCTCCTGGGCTTGGGTCTTCAGCTGCGCGACTATGATATTTCTAACTCCTATTTCCCGTATTTGTATTTTTATACTATATTTTGCCTCATTGTACTCTTTTATCTATTTGAGATCCTGTATTTTGGTTCCGATTGAATAAAATCATTATCTTGCTTCAATTCAATTTTCTGGGTGCATTTGTCTAATCCAATTGTATTATTCGTTCTACTCTTTTGGGTCGTTCTTCATGAAGAAATGGACCATTCAATCTATCTATCTCTTTTACTCCATTTTTATTGATTTTTGACCAAGTCCTTAGTTGGATCCCTCTCAAACCGGATACCCTAATACCCAAAAACCCAAAACCTATACTATATAAACCCTAACCCCTACCCTTACTGTGCTAACCCAATTCATGCCGCCGCTATCCATCTTCTTCCTCCCGTTCACCATCGCCTCTCATCCCCTTCTTCCTCCGCTCCACACCCAAACCCATATCTCCATCGCAATTGCTTCGCCTCCCTCTGGTCTTCACCACCACGACATCCACCGTTTTCTTCGTCATCCCCACAACCACCACAGAACCACCCATACGCCATCATCAACCGCCGAACCCACTCCATCTTCTTCCTCCCGCTCCATCGCCATTACCCAATTCCGTCACCCAATCTACTCCACCCTCTCCATCACCTCCGTCCACAACACCACCACAGCACCAGCCACCATCCACCATCGTCTCCACCATCATTGCACTTTCGAACCCAATTCAACACTCTGCCATTTCCCGAGCTCTCGACAATCGCCCATCGCCGATACCACCCCTTCATCACCTCGACCTCCTCTCCACCTCCGTCGCATCGCCAACACCTACACCAGCTGCCATTACCTCCCCCATTCTCCTCCTCCCCTGTTCTTGAACCCAGAACAGAGCCACGCCATTTTCGTCGCTAGCTTCGCCGCTTGCCGCCAGTTGCCGCCGTCGACTTCCCGGTCGTCGTGTCGTCAGTCGACGCTTCCGCAGCCGCCTCGCCGGTCGCCGCTGCCGGTCGCCATCTCTCTCTCTCTCCCTCGCTCTCTGTCGATCAAGAACGAAGAAGAAGCAGTAGATCAGCGGGAGTGAATCTCAGCCCTTAGATCCATCAAGATCCGTGCTACTCTGGATCTGATCTGATCGTATTTGCTGTTTTGGCCCCAGAGCAGATCCAGGGGATCCGATCCCGTGTGCTGTTTTGCACGTGTACCGCACGTGTTTGCGTGTGTTTGTGTCCGTGTTCGTGCCTCGTCTCTCGGGATCCTCATCCCGTATTGGTTCGTGTTCAGATTCTCCGTTATCAAGGCAAGTATTCCTCTTGTACACATTTTTGTTCAGTACAAGCATTCCTTGAAAATACTACAAATAGTTAAAAAGTGTGACTCCTCCTTGACTGTCGTTGTTGATCAAATATTAAACCTGCTCAATTTTATAATCTTAAGAGTCACAATAATTTCATTGTATTATATTATAACTACTTGGACTCATTTTACCCCCTGAACACATAGACACATGAATTAAGGAGCCCTAGATGTGTAGACATATGTTATATCTTGTACTTGATGATCTTGCAACCATTTTGGCTTGAAAAATAATTATTACTTGCTGTTTTGATAACCATTTCCCTGTATTTATATCACACATTAACTTAGATACCCAATAACCAATTTTCATGTAACCTATACTCGTAAGATGTTCCCACAAGTTGCTGTCCTGAATCTTGTTATACTGTTTTGACCCCTTTAACATCAGAATCCGAGCCCTGAACAGTAAACGTAACCCCAGATGTTTTGAACCCTGTTTTGAACCCGAGCCCTGAACAGTAAACGTAACCCTAGATGTCTAGATGTCGATAGCCTCTGGAATTTTCGAATTTCGATTTTCAGTCTAAGAGTTATCGCAGTTTTACTGCAGCTGTGTCGGTAGACGCAGATTCACAAAACTGCTACAAACCTTTACTTTGCGAATTAATTTAACTATGTTAATAGCAAGCGTTTGACTTGAAATTTTATATGCGATTGCTGGACACCCTATAGGACATCTCCAATTTTTCTTAGAATTAATTAGCATTATTTCAACACTATTTCACATGTATAAACACAATACACAAATTCTGCCTGAATACTTTAGCTGTGTAATTCGCTGGACACATGTTCCCACCACTTTCTCGTACCTGGTTTCACACACCTGCATGCTTGCTTGATAAGAATTAATAAAAGTAACAAGCCGGAGTTTAAGGAAAAGACCATAGTGGTAGACAATATAGGTAAGTGTACTCGGAAGGGGGCCCATGTTTTCCAGTACTCGGTTCATGAACCTGTTGCACTTGATGTATTCATAGAGTCAGTTACTTGGCTCATGAACCTGTTGTATTCATGGACCCACCGTGTGCTCCTTGAACCTGTTAGTATTCACGGACTTGTTTCGTGAACCTGTTATTTATTTTCATATTCATGAACCATGCCTGCTTGATACTTGATACCTGAGTACATCGCCCTATAGACTCCATTACTAGGTCTAAACGAAATTGCTTTGACTGTAGCAACCATGTAGTAAAAGTATGGATGCATGAAGTGCTACCTAGATAGTAATAACTACAAGACTTGAACATGAAACTTGAACTCGATACATGTTACTTGATACTTGACAACTTGTTACTTGAGACTTGTCACTTGATTATAAAACCTGAAACTTGAACTTGGCAACTTGTTACTTGAACTTGACAACTTGTTACATGATACTAGACTTGAGACTTGTCACTTGATATTAGATACCCTACAGGTTCACCTGATATGTGTTTTACCATTAGCAGTTGTTATCCAACCTGGTTACTAAGATGTCCCTCCTGCTAGCTAGTTCTTGATTTTTCCACTACTTGTTATATCTCTGTTACATTCTTGATTCAAATTCTTGTTCCCCATACTTGTACTCGCTTTCACTATTTGTCGGCCCTAGCTTGCACTAAGGGCATTTTCTCTTGTTTTTCCCTATTTTTCCTTTTTATATTTATTAAGCAGACTTTGGAGACGAGTTGCCTACTGGGATTGGCGAGCAGATATTTTAGGCTTCGCTTGGAGTAAGGACTTGTTTAAATAATTGTTTTCCTTAAGGTATTTATTTCTTCTGCTGTATCAGACTTGTAACGGGCTTACGTTTCTGAGTTTACTTTTGATCCAGACTTGAAAACTAGTTTTCAATTGTTTTCTGTTGCTTAATGAATTACTCATGCATGCTTGGTTATATATATATCTTTCTTGTATATTCTTGTTGTGATGCTGAATTGATCCTACAGCTTATGAATGATGTAAAGATCATTCACTGGGCTTCGTTACGCACTCGTATTCCGTATTTTGGGAAGCGGGGCGTGACAATATTTCTACACCGGCTCGAAAGGGTAGGACCAGTACCTAAAAGGTGGGGAACGACAATACTTCGAATGACACAATGCTGATAAGAAACGACGATCTCCAAACTGGCAACCACAAACCATCTTAAATGGGAAAAGAAACGTGCATCCTAATTCCCTAGTGTTCGTGTATGCCATTATCTAACAACTAAATGCATCAATCACTTGCCTTATTCTAATGCAAGCAAGACTTTGGAACTCTGGATCTGCATGCATCCCATACTACATACGTTCCAGAATCAAGCATGGCCTAATCTAATGCACAAACAAAGAATGCACACGATCCACCAACTCTAATGCAATTCATTTGGGAATGTATGCATCCCATACTACATACTTCCCCAAAAATCAACTTCAATAGAAACGTATGCATCCCATAATACATACTTTCCCAAGAGTTCGCCTCTCCTGATTGTAGGGTTCAATCCCTTGCCATGCATCCTACCCTTGTACTCATCCTGTACTCGATAGATTTTCGTGTCTGAGGAGGTTGCAGTCATTCGATTTAGTTCCACACTGCAGTCTCTAAAAGTGGTGGTCGTGATTTCAACTTAGTACCCGTGTACGGACCTCACTCAAAAAGCTGTGTTAAACCTTCCGGTACGAAACCATGTACCCAATAAACTTCCGGTACAGGCCATGCACCTAATGACGTCAATGATTCATATAAGAACAAACCCACGCGCATAGGGACATGATGGCTTCGAGGGTCAAATCCCCCTATCCGACAGGAGCACCTCCCATTCCTTACTCTGGCTCTTTGGGAATTAACAAATCGAGATACAAGACTGTGAACTCAAACCTGAGAACCAAATTCGTGTCCCTACGACAGAAAAAGTACAACACCTGACTATGGTCTGCTAGTACTAAGCAATGTACAATACCCCTAACACATCCCTCTAATCCAAGACTCACTCTAACCATTCTGGTAAAAGATGATTGCCTCCAACTCTGTCCATCGACTACTAGCCCCGACGATACAAGTCCCGCTCGCTACTTCCCGTAGCTTGGAATCATCCCTCATCATGGTTCGCGTTCATCCTTAACTGGCATGAATATAACTTGACGGCACCGACTTGGAAGTCCAACGCCTCGACGGAAGTTCAAATCTAAGGTCGATAGACATAGACTATTACCTACCCTAGTGACTAACTTGAGTCACAACAAACTCCACGGAGTCACACCAACAAGACCAGCAACGAAACTATTCATCCCCAAACAATGAGTTATCAACTCTTAAGTACACAAAGGAAATGGTTATTCCAACACTTAGCCAAAACCATGGCTAAACCAAACTAATGGTGTTCTGCCTGAATCTTCAAGGATCATAAATCCCACAATACAACTCAGATTTGGGTGTTCAAGCCCAATCTGGAAAGGTAAAGACCTAGGCTACAACTCTCTAGTTGATCATTACCTTAGATTCAGTCATCTAAATCCTCAAATTGGCCTCACAAGCCTCAGCCTATGTACTTCCTGTACACTGGCTGCACCTTACCGGTAGCATAAGATCCTACCTGCTCATCAGATTGCTACCAATCCAGGTTCTGTGGAAAGGTGTGAATGTCCCTCTACAACTTCGTAGTTGATCACCAATCCAAATTATATCATTTGGTCACCCTAAAATAGACATTACTCTCACGTATACAGAACCACATACTAAGCCATACTCAAACAGAGCCTTCAGCTCAAAACCTGGTTTCTTCCAATCTTGCAAAAACCATATTTAATAATCTTCTCACAGGAAATCCTTCAAATAAGTCTTGTTATAAAGCTTTATATGTCTACTGCAAATTCCTAGTAGAACACTCCCTCAAATTCTGCTCTTACAGAGCCTCAACAGTACCATCATCTCAGAGTGTCAAAACTAACTATGTTATGCACAGTACATGCTAAAATATCCATCATAATTCACATACTAGATCAGATGGTCTCCAAAATTGAATTATAGAAACTAGACATCATTATGAACAAGCTGCAAAAAAATTCATATCCAAATTCCAAGTATTCACTGAGTTCTATCTGTTTTCAACATGCATAAAAATCCTGCTGTTCTTCAGTTGCAGTCTCGACTACTGTTGATTGATTAAATTTGAACATGCATGAAACTTTATCCAAATAATTTCATGATTTTTTCATAGAGTCTAGATGCATGCAAGAAACCATGGTAAAAGTTTAAAGCATATATCATTTGCCAATTAATTATAAGAATTCCCACAAGCTCAGCCATCACAATAAACAGATCTTGTTCCTGCAATACGGCTCAGTCCACAAAATATATTTGTTTTAAATATAAAAAATCATCAAAAAATTCCGAAATAATTCACGCATCTACTAGACATGTATGAGATCAAGCTGTGAAAGTTTCATCATCAAATTCTCAGTAGTTTGTTCTCTGGAAATTCGAAACTTAGGCATACAGATCAAGTTTCATATTCTAGTTTCAGATTTCTAACAATCTACTCTTAAACAACCATTTCTCAACTACTACTACTCATGTATGCAAGAAATTTAAACAAGAATGAACAAGACAAGATTAGAGAACTCCCCACCCTAAGTTGGCTTGAGAGGTTGTGGTTGTCTTGAGCTTGCTCCAAAGATCCTACTCAAAGCTTAAGAACCCCTCTTCAATTTTGCTCCTTTCTTTCTCTCTTTCTCTTTTCTCTTCTTACTTTCTTTCTTTCTAAAATTTCCAGAGCTTGGGAGTGGGAAGAAGGGGCTTTTAATGAGAAGGGGATTGAGGAAAGAGGAGGGAAAGACGGGGGAAAGAGGAGGCCGGCCTATAGGAGTAGGTGGGTAGGGGGTAGGCTAGGTGGTTTTGCAAAAACCATGGTCTAGCTCTTGGTTTTGAGTTGGAGCTTGAGCTGAAATTGTTTGGTCGTGATCAAGCTCTAAATGAGATATGAGAGGTTAGATTTGAGTGCATGCAAGGTATACCCATTGTAGTATCATACAATTACACATTTGCATACGTACCGCACTCAAAATGTACTAGTATCGGTCCGTATCTTTCTCGTGTATTGTCAAGAATGCAACCACCCACACGAACCGCCCTGCTAACATAAACGCGCTCTATCATCATACATATATAATCAAATAAACACTGCAATATATATATATATATATATATATATATATATATATATATATATATATATATATACACACACACACACACACACACACACACACACACACACACACACACACACAACACAAACATACAGACAATATATATATACAAAAGCATTATATTATCTGGGGTATTACAGTTTCGAAATTATGTAATCTCTTTTTGTACCTGGATTTTGAATGCTTAATTAACAATGATGTTATATTTTTTGAAGTCGGTGTGCTATTTTTTTCTGGTTGATGATTTCACGTTGGAGTATATAAAGAATCTTGGTGCAACCAGATATCGAGGGAGCAAATCTGCAACCAGACGTCAATAGAGGCAAACCTACAATTGGATGTCGGGGAGGAAAAATCCGCAACCTGATGTCCAGAAGGCAAACATGCAACCGGATGTTGTGAAGGCAAATTTGCAACCTGATGTCTAGGTAGCAAGCTTGCAGCTGGACTTCATTAAGGCAAACCTGCAACACACGAGTCGAGGAAGTTCGTGACGAGCATCTAACAAGGCATTAGAGAAGCTGTAAGAAAACTGAAGCGAAATTCCTTGACTTTGCTCCTTTTTCTAAGGAGGGAGTGCTCACCCACTCCCAGACAATGTACTGAGGTACGAAGCAGCAGTACTGGCAGGCGTAATCGAGCAGGACATTACTGACCTTGTAATTGAGTATCGCTGGTACCAGAAGATTAAGACTAAAAGCCGGAGTACCATTATATCCATTATCTACTCCACAATCGAAACAAAAGATTATCACCAAGGATCGTACCGAAGAGCTAGCGTCGTGCACTTTGGAAGGACCAGTTCGTCAAGGAAGCCACTCGAAAACGTGAGGACTTTCGAGGAATGCGTTCCTGAATCGTGGTAAATGGTGTATTACTTTTCCCTCCACTAAGCGTCGTTCTGAGGACAAAACGATGCTAAGGAGGGAGTAATGTAAGACCCCACCAAAATGTATATAACTATTTTGTACATTAGTCCGTGCACAATTGAGATTTGCATGTATTAATGAGATTTTCTCTATTTTAATTGAGTAAGTGTTGAGACATATTGTTTAATATGTTTTGAACCCGACAATGGTACAGTTGTGAACTGGAGTTGGGATATTTTCTCGATCAAATTTTGTATTGTCCCGATTACTCTATATAACAATCTTTTTGTGCTAGCAATTATTTTGAATATCACTATTTGTGCATACAAACATTTTTTTAAGATTGTATATGTATACATTTGTCTTGTATTAATGAATACACATATATGGATATATATGTATGAAGGTATATGTATGTGTGTATGTAAATTTCTTCATGATTTAAAACCCTAATTAAAAATCCTAAATAAATCCCTAATTAACCCGAAAACTACTTAATTACCCCAAACCCTAATTAACAAACCATCGCCAAGATGAAAATCATGGGCTTGTTCTTATGGGTATTGTCACCCCCACCCAATCTCACCCACCATTGCTGGCCATCCACCCCCTCCCCATATACGACCCGGGTGTCATCAAAATCCATTTTTTCTTCTTTTTTTCCCAAAACTAAAAACTTTCTATACTTCAAAAAAAATTCATTTTCATTCCTAAGCATTTCTACAGTTCAAGACCTCTTCATCAAGCCTAGAAGGAGAAGTCAAGGAGGTGAGAAAGGGAGCTAGGAGTCCAAAAAAGGAGAAAGGGAAGCAAGAAGAAATCAACAAATTACATTGTGGGTGACATATCTAAATTCTATGCATGTTAAATTAGAGAAAAAAAATGTATTTTGGTATTGTGATAGAATTTAGACACTAATTTTTTACATTAGTATTTTGATCATGTCTAGAATAACTCCACCAAATTTCATAAATTTTGGATAAGGGTTGATATTTTAATAAATCCATCTTGTTGGTGATGTTGAAATTATCTTGTTGTTCTAGGTAGAATTAACATGTTTAACTTATAAAATTCATAACTCCATGACTACTATGAATTTAGAGTTAAAAATTTTACAGTAACTTCTCATGCATGTCTATATCAATTCCCCATTTTTTTATAATTTTTTAATGATGGTTGATATTTTTAGAAATTGTTTCACCTATACTGGGTAAGGGAGATATGGCTGTTTTAGGTTCTGTCTTGACAAATTTTTGTGTTCGGCTGGTAAATTCTTTCACTCTAAAATTTAAGGAGTTTTAAGCTGAAACTTTTATGAATGATTCTTATATGTGTCTACAGTCATCCCACCAATTTTGGTAAATTTTGGAGAAGATCTGATATTTTACAAAATTCATGTTTTTATAATTGGGGTAAATTGTTCATCTCTATTTTCATTATAAGTACTTGTTACTCTGAAAAATATAACTCTATGTTAGGAGAGAATTTGAACCTTAAAATTTTACAATAGTACCCTAACTCAGTGTGGAACAATCCCACCAAGTTTCATAATTTTTGAATAAGAATTGATATCTCCTAAAAATGCATCTTGCTGCTATTGTTAAGAAACATTGTTGTTGCTGTCTGAAATTACATCCAATTCAAAATATCATATCTTCTTGTATACTTAGAATTATTGTCTAAATTTTGGATATGTGACGATTCTAGGCGACTGGGACAATCTTATCAAATTTTAAAGACTTTTGAGACCATTTGCTATTTTTAATGAATTTTGTGGTGCTGGTTGATATTTTTATTTAATCTGAAGGTTTTGCATACCTCGCAGTTTTGGCCATTTTCTTTCCCTAAATCAACTCTTGGGCCTAGTCTGGAGGCTGGGTTGATTTCCACTTGAGGCAGTTTGTGTGCGAATTTAAGACTAATAATAATATCATGTAAATTAGAAATAGTTTTATGTATTTTTTGGGCAGGCATTAGTCGGGTGGTTGTACTTGCCTGCCGAGAGGACACGTGCAGCACCGTCTCGCCTGTTATAGGTGACGGGTGGCGTAGTCTCGTCTGTTAATTCCTGAGGTCTAGTGATAACAGTGCACATAAATACATTCAAAGATAAATTCTATGGCATGGTAATCATCTAGATTCGTGATTACAGGCTTGTGTATGCAATATGATAATCGTGGAAGAGAAAAATTGTAAAGAATTTTACTATGAATATCAATTTAGACAAGGAATCAACACCGGTACAAGATTTGAGTGAATTAACAAAGTGCGAAAATGGAAAAAAAATTGTAGAATTTGATGATACAATGATTTGACAACAATAAAAAAACTACTTGCTATGAGTTTAATGAGAAAGAAATAGGACGAGTCAAGAAAAAAAAATAGGACGCTTGCCCTGTTATGACAAAACCTTTCATGTGCGTAGAGACTCTGTGGCTCATCCCTTGTGCGTGCTCATTCTCGTGCTCCGCTTTCGACAAGAAGGGGAAACAACAACGATGGCAAGAATGTCAGGTTCAGGCTGAGTGCAGGACGGGTTTGGATGGGAGCATGGAGTTGGCTGTTCGGGACTCAATGGAGAGGAGTTCGAGACAGAGAGGGGTTCAAATATGGAGGTTGCTATTCGGAGCAGAGGATGGAGGTTGTTGTTCGGTTTGAGAGGATGGAAGGAGTTCGGGTTTGAGTGGTGGAGTTTGGGTTGAAGATGGTGGTATGGAGGATGAAGGCGACAATGGTGTGAGCTATTGGGTATTGAATGAGAGAGGTCAGGATGGAGTTTCGGGCTGAGGTGGCAATGAGTTTGGGATTGAGAGTGAAGGAGTTTGGAGGACGGGAATGGAGGTGTTTGAGATGTTCGGGAATAGAGAGGTTGAATTCGGTTTTCAGGTTGATGGAGTTGGAATGATGGTCAGTTAGGGCATTGGTGGTGGAGTGCGGGATGGAGATGGAGTTTGGTGTCGGGTGAGGAGAGGATGGAGGTGAGTTTCGGGATGAAGATGATTGGTTGTTAATGGGTTGAAGATGAGTGGAGTTTTGGGATGAAAATGAGGGTGATTAGGCAATGGAGACAATGGGTTTAATGAAGTGGAGTTTGGGTTTGAAGGTGATGGAGTGTTGATGGGTTGAAGATGAGAGAGGTCCGGAAGTTGGTGAGATGAAATGTGGTTGAAGGTGAGTGATTAGGAGAATTAATAGGATAGTAAGATTGGTTAATGGGTAGTTAGATTAGTGGAGTGGTTCAGTGAAGGGCTAGGATCATATTGGGTTAGGTTTTAGGAATTGAAGGGTTGGGATTGAATCACAATTTTACTTAATAATTTAGAGTGGATTGGGCTAAAGTATCTGGGCTTTCACGCAATTTAAGAATAACTAAATAATAATTTAAAATGTGCTAAAGAATATGGGCCATTACATGAGGTAATAATTGACTAGATAATATAGTGCATACAAATGAGTCCAAAAAGAAAGAAAAGGAATAGTAGATAACTGAAATTAAGAAATATGTAGAAAAATACATACTGATGAATCAGAGGGTTACAATCTTACCTACCTTACAAGAAAATTTTCATCCTCGAAATTTTCTCAGGTGGAACGTAGGATGGTGTCAATGCATATCTATGACATAACGAAGTAGAAAGTCAGAGGAAGAGAGACGAGAGGGTGGTAGCTCCGGAATCGAAGAGAACATTGGTAGGAAATGAGTGAACTAGTATGATATCTAACGATGAATAAATGAACGAGGGTGAATGCAAAGTACAGAAGGAAATAAGTAATGCAAGAACTGAATATGAAGAGATCGCAAAGTACCTGCAACCACGCCTTTTATAGTCTCTGCCTCCTCTGCAGTCAGGTTGTAAGCCTGAACACATCCTCCAGTCTATCCTCCCTTGGGAGCTGACCCTCCTCCTGGCGTACTGCACCTCCTCTTTGGGAATTCCCAGGCTATGTGATTACTCGCTCCACACATAAAGCACAGTGGTTTGTTGTCCTGCATCCCTTGCTTATGTGGCCAACCTTGGGGCAATAATCGTAGATGATCCTTCTTCGGAGCAACTGGTGGGTAGGGTTGTGCTCTAGTCATCAGGGCCTGAGCTGGCCTCCGTAGTGGTCCTCCTGATGGCCTCACGGTAGTGGCGGGCTGCACTGCCCACTAGGCTGCTTTCCTCCTCTGTTGGGTCTATTCCTAGATCCTAGCTGCATCGAACATGCCAGCATAGGTGCAATGCCGATGGGCGACTAAGCGATCCTGGATGTCATATACTAATTCCATCAGGAACCCCTGGGCCCTAACACACTCGTTCGCCCCCATAACCGATGTTAAACGACTCAACTAGGTGGTCCCTGCAGCATATTCATCAACTGACCGGTTCCCCTGTGTTAGTGTGGTGAATTGGCGCTCTATCTCCACCTTGGCAACGCCCAAGAGGAATTTTGTTAGGAAGTTGTAAGTGAAAATGGCCCAAGCAAAAGGCTTCTTCAACCGGTCAATCTTTGACTTCCACCAAATATGAGCGATATCCGAGATCCGTGCAGCCTGCAACAGCTGCTCTATCCTGATCAGCCACTGCTCCGCCTGTAATGGCGTCTTCGTACCCCACAAATTCTCCGGGTGCAACCTCATGAAATCAGATATTGTACCAGGTCATAGCGATAGTGATCCTAGTGCTGATCCAGCGGTAACCCGGTTGGCAGCTTCTTGGGCTCTCTCTAGGCTAATCCTCATAACTGGTTGAATTCCTGTTGCAACTCCATCATCCACTGCATCGCCTGGAGACCTGCAGTGTTCTCCCATGGTCCGTCTATGGTTCGGGAATTCGATGTACCTCTGTGAATCATAATATGCAAAATCAAGTAAGGTCAGTATCTAGATCACAAGATGGTTATCAAATGTTTGTGTGATTAATTTGGTGTGCATACTTGTTGAGCTTAACCAAGTATTCCTATATCGATTAGAGCCAAACCTGACTCTGATACCACTAAAAACCTGTCACGCCACACTTCCCAATATATGGAATCACGGGCACGTAACTGAGGCCCAGCGAATGATATAAGCATTCCAAATTACATCATCCATAAGTTGTACAGTTATAAACTCAGCAATAAAGCATATCCACACAGGTAATAATAATGATCACATGAACATGAATAGAACTAACCCTACATTGACAACCATTATACATGAACTTTGGGTCAAAATGCCTAAGAACATAATAAACTGAAAGAAATGCAATGCAATAAACAATTCACTACGACTAGCTAGATAAAATAGCTACTGGGAAATTAGACAATACAAGAATCTCCATCATGGCCATCCGCTCATCAAGTCTCTCCAATATCTCATCATCGGTACCAGTATAAACGTCATCTGGTGTCATGCCCCGCTTCCCAAAAGAGAATACGGAGTACAGATACGTGACTAAGCCCAACCAATGATTTTCATCATCCATAAGCTATTCAAGAATCTTTACAACATTTCACAAGAATAATCAGAGTCGGAAGCAAAAGAATCAACCAATCATGCACATATGAACCAAAATACCAACAAGAATACTTGAAACCAAAATATATTAATCTCAAATAATCATGATCTGAATAAGTCAAATATCTTGGGTCACATTGCCTAAATACAAAATAAATCTAAGTATCAAAATACAATATTGTTCAAGCAAGCTACAAGAAATAACAATAACAAGATCTAGCACTAATACTTCATATCACCAATACCATGTGGAACATGTTCTCCAAAATATGCAATTTAATAATTGCAAGAAAGAGGAAAAGAGAAAACAAGGTACCCATCAACGCAAGTTACGGACCGCTTATAATGCAGGATACAAGTACATGGGGAAAACTAACTAACAACATGGAATATGCATGATAACAAAATAAAACAACTAGTATGGTAAGTTGAACAAGTACAAGTAGCATGCAACAAGTGTCAAGTAAACAAGTATCATATAAACAAGCAAGAAGTGTCAAGTATCATGTAATCATATAGCAAGTCTCAAGGATCAAGTCTCATGTATCATGTAGTCAAGTATCAAGTAAGCATGTATTATGTTCAAGTATCATGTATCAAGTATTATGTATTAAGTCTTGTAGTTATTACTATCTAGGAAGCACTTCATGCATCCCGATTTTTACTACATTGTTGCTACAACAAACAATTTTGCTTTAGATTTCATAGTGGACCATAGAGGGCAATGTACTCAGGGACAAGTATCAAGTATCGAGCTCCAAGCTCTAAGTATCATGTATCATGTATCATGTAATCACGTGTCAAGTTGCGCAAGTGGCAAGTAACGTGTCTTGCGTGCAAGTGTCAAGTAATCACGTGTCAAGCATCATGTATCACGTAATCACGTAGGATCAGTGGATCCCCTTCCGAGTATATGTTTCTGAATTATCCACTTTTAGATCTTTTCCTTAAACCCCGTCTTGATTATTTATTATTAATGTCAAACAAGCATGTATGTGTGCAAAACATATCAAGAATAACATGGCATGATCACGTAACAAGTTCAAGTTGCAAGATAACATGTACGGGTGCAAGAAAAAACATGAAAGGATAAAATAACCAAATTTCTAGTTCAGGACAGCAAGACCATACTGTAGTGAAATAGTGATTCCCGTTGTTACAAAGATGCAAATCTGAATCCGTCGAAAGTTCTAGAAAATAGACTCCCAACTGAATCCAACGAATGTAATTAATCCATATAGTAATTCAAAAAAACATAACTCAAAACTGATTTGAATCTAGAAAATACGTTCAGCCAGAAATCAGTAAATCGAATTCAAAGTCAGGAAAACAGCATCAATACACCTCAAATAAATCCAGAAAAAATCTGGGGTATTCCGCCCTATATGTCTAGTATCAAAATATAAAGTTTCATAATTTTCCAGTAAGATTAGTTCAGTCAACAAAAATCAGAAAACATCAAGAAAGGATAGTTTGGCAAATCTGAAATTCCCAACACTGCTGTACGAAAATTGTAATATCTTGCAAACTGTGAAACGAAATCCAAATCCATCTAAGGGAGATGAAAATAGACAAAATAAGCTAACTTTCATATTTTATAAATATTTTTCATACAAGAAAAGGGATTAGGGTGAAAATATACTTCTTTACAGAACAGCGAGCAAAATCCAGCAAGTATAGTCTTTATAAACGAGCATGAGCAGCATATAAAACTCATCAATAAAATCTTCCAAAATTCTGGGTAATCCCTAAATAGATACAGAAATACTGACCAAAATTTTAGATCAAAATAATGTGTTTAACACTACTATTAAAACATTTTAGTCATCAAAATCATCAAGAAACGAAATCTGGAAATGAAATACACCTCTGTAGTAAAACAATCATATTACACGCATACGAAAATAAAATTGATCAAGGTCAGAGAGTTTGAAAAGAAGAAGGATTCCTATAAAAATCATGTTTAATACTGAAGTTTAGATTCTGACCTTAATATGGTCTAAAATAGCAATCAAAACTGATCATCAACAAAGTACAGATTTTCTTTTTAACAACAAATCAACATACAACATACAAAACTCATCCCAAACACAACAAAACATGATATAGTGTCTACTAAGTGTCCAAACAACATGAAATAGGGTATATGGCATGTCCACAACAAGTATATCACATAGATCCAAACAAACACACGATTTCTAATAATTGTCCCACAAATATAATCACATCAAGAATGGTCAAAACCTAAGTTGTTTCATGTCAAATTTGTGTCGTGAGGCAACTATGGTTAATAGCACTATAGAGACAATACTCATCAAACATACATCACACATGGGTTTTCTCTAGAATCCTACTACACTACAAGCGGTATTTATGACTTGTATTATACAAAGGAATTGAGTACAAGTTACTTACCTTAACCGATGACGAAAACGACTCAAAGTAAGAATAACGGGAACGGGGGACAACGAACTCAACGATCACACGAACGAAAACCACGAACAAAAAAAACGAACGGAAATCCACGAACCAACGAGCGAAGCACGAACTCAAAGCACAAGTGAGCACGCAAAACCTCGACGAACACAAGAGTGCACACGAGAGAGCACGAGAGAGCACGAGAGAACAACATGGCCGAGAGAGGCTGTCGCTGCCTGCTGCCTGCTTCGACAGAGACAGGGACAGAACGAAAGGGGTTACGGCGGCTAGTGATGTCGACTTGCTGTCGCACTACTGGCTATCGCACTGCTGTCATTGACGGCACGCCGAACCGAGCAGGTAGAGAGATGGGGAGAGATGGATGAAGACGAGGAGGGGGACACAGGTGCAAAGGTGCAAGGGTGCAAGGGAATCAGGAGAGTGGGTTTCGAGAGGTAGGTTGAGCTCGGGAAAAATGAAGAGGCGGCTGGAATATAGGGAAATATGAATGGTGCATGAAGGTAATATATATATGTAGGAGGGGGGGGGGGATTAGGGTTTAAGTTAATAGATGGGTAATGGGTGGTTAAAAGTAGTTAACGAGTTGGATCCAAGGATAATGAGTACGGGTGTAATGGGTTTTATTGGGTTGTTAGGTGAATTTGGTTAATTGGGTTTAATAAAATAGAAGTTGTATAATAGGTTAAGAATAGGATTTAATTAAAAAATCTACATAAATAAAATAGGGTGATCTAACAATGAGACGGCCACAGAAAAGAAATGAGCAAATAAAATAGGCGCGAACCAATAAAACAAAGAGAACCAAAAATACTAGATCGATCAAATAGAGACAAAGCGAATGAAACAATTGAAACAAGGAGGTCAAATAAGAGACAAAAATTAAGTAAATGAATATATTGAAACTAAATATCCAATATACGGCCAAAGAGATACAACAGAATCAAATATAAGGAAAAAGAAAAAAATACACTCAAAAATACACAAAGTGAAAAACAAGGGTTACATCTGGTGTAGGGGTGTCCGTTAGAGCAAGCTCCGGGCAACAGGTAGTATCAAGAAGTACAAGAAAAAAAAGTAAAATAAAACATGAGAAAAAACATGGGATAGCAATGTAGGTACTGGAACAATGCAATGTCCACATGGTGACAGTAAGAAAAAAAAATCTGATTGTAATCAATCAGTAATCGATAATGCAGTGATTGGTAATCAATAGTCGGCATCAGAATTGTTACTGCTAATTTCTGTGTGGGAGCAAACAAATATGTGAATTCTTTTAATGAAAACAATAAAGATCAAACAATTGCTGTTCGCCGGTATTGACCGCCAAGAATTGCACTTGACTTTGAGATCTGATCATCAGGAAAGGCTGATATTGCTCCCGTGGACCTGCAAAATAAGTCTGAAACACCAGGGTTGGCCCCGGCGATAGACCCTTCGATGCTGTCACGCCCCGCTTTCCAAAAGAGAATACGGAATACGGATACCCGACAAAAGCCAAGCGAATGATTTTCATCATCCATAAGTTGTTCAAGAATCTTTACAACATTCACAAGAATCATCAGAGTCAGAAACAAAAGTATCAACCAACATGCACATATGAACCAAAATACCAACAAGAATACTTGAAACAAAAATACATTAATCTCAAATAATCATGATCTGAATAAGTCAAAATCCTGGGTCACATTGCCCAAATATAAGAATGAATCCAAGTCTCAAAATATAATATTGTTCAAGCAAGCTACAAGAAATAATAATAATAAAATCTAGCACTAATATTTCATATCACCAATACCATCTGGAACCTGTTCTCCAAAATCTGCAATTTAACAATTGCAGGGAAGAGAAAAAGAGAAAACAAGTACCCATCAGTTGCAAGTTACGGGTCGCTTGTAATGCAAGATACAAGTACATGGGAAAACTAACTAATAACATAGAATATGTATGATAACAAAACGTAACAACTAGCATGGTAATGTGAACAAGTACAAGTAGCATGTATCAAGTGTCAAGTAAATAAGTATCAGGTAAAAGAGCAACAAGTGTCGAGCAAGCAGGTAAACAGGTAACAGGTGTCAAGTATCAAGTACAAGTCTCATGTGTCATGTAGTCAAGTATCAGTAAGCATGTATCAGGTTCAAGTATCAGGTGTCATGTATCATGTAATCAAGTCTTGTAGTTATTACTATCTAGGTAGCACTTCATGCGCCCCGGTTTTAATCACATGGTTGCTACATACAATCAAGTTACGTTTAGGCCTAGTGGTGGGTTTTTATAGGGCCGTGTACTCAGGCATCAAGTCAAGTAACAAGTAACAGGTTCAAGTTGCAAGATAAACATGTATGGGTAATAGGCAACACCCAAAAGAAAGAAATAACCAAATCTCAAGTTCAGGACAACAAGACCATACTGTAGTAAAACTGAACTTCCCAGTGTTACAAACATGCAAATATGAATCCGTCAAAACTTCTAGAAAATAGACTCCCAATCGAATCCAGCAAGTATAAATAAGTCATATAGTATTTCACAAAATCATAACTCAAAACTGATTTAAATCCAGAAAATAGGTTCAGCCAGAAATCAGAAAAACAAATTCTCAGTCAGTAAAACAGCATCAAAACTCATTAAATAAATCCACGGAAAATCTGGGGTATTCCCCTATATGTCTAGTATCAGAATATAAAGTTTCCAAATTTTCCAGTACAATTAGTTTATCCATCAAAAATCAGAAAATATCAAGAAACGATAGTTTGGCAAAGCTGGAATTCCCAACACTGCAGTACGAAAACTACGATATCTCATAAACCGTGAAACGAAATCCAAATCCAACAAAGGAAGATGAAAATAGACAAAATATGAAAACTTTCATATTTCAAAAACATTTTTCATACAGTAGAAGGAATCAGGATGAAAATACGATTCTTTACAGAACAGCGAGCAAAATACAGCAAATACAGTCTTTATAAACAAGCATGAAACGGCATATAAAACTCATCAATAAAATCTACCAAAATCCTGGGTAATCCCTAAATAGGCATAGAAAAAAATGACCAAAACTCCATATCAAAATAACATGTTTAGAACTAGTATCGAAATAATTTAGTCATCAAAATCACCAAAAAACGAAATCTAGAAATGAAATACACCTCTGTAGTAAAAGAGTCATATCTCACACATACGATAACGAAATTGAGCAAGGTCAGAGGGGTTGGAAAGAAGATGAATTTCTCTACAAATCATATTTTATACTGAAATTAAGATACTGACCTTAATATAGTCTAAATTACTGATCAAGACAGATCATCGACAAAATACAGAATTCTCTCAAAACCCAAAATCAACATAGATCCAACGAAACTCGATCCAAACACAACCAAACACGTAATCGAGTCTATCAAGTGTCCAAACATTATTAAATAAGGTAATTAACATATCAAAAGCAAGTCTATCACATGATCTCAACAAATACCCAAATTCTCACAAAAATCCCACGTACATGATCAAATCAAGAACGGACAAAACATAAGTTAATTCATGTCATATATGTCATGAGGCAACTATGGTCAAAACATTATAGAGACAATATCAACAAGGGATTTCACACACAATTTGTTTCTAAAACCCAACTACACTACAAGCGGTATTTATGACTTGTATCATACAAAGGAATTGAGTACAAGTTACTTGCCTTAACCGAAGACGAAACGTACACCAAGAATAATGGGAATGGTTTCCCGAGCACGAACATGATTCCAACGGATCACGAACACAAGGAACAATAGATCACGAACACGATTGGACGACTGAGATCAAAAGATCTAGAGATCAAGGCGATCGGACCAGATCGGACGACTCTGATCAAAGATCAAGATCAAGATGTGATCAGTATCTTGATGATGATGATGATGATCGGATCAGATCGACGATCGGACGGCCACCAATCAAAGTGATCAAAGAACTCCATGATGACGATGATCATGATGATCGATGGCCCACATTCAAAACCATCAATACCCAACAGCAAAACAGAGCATGGGGGAAAAGCTCTGCGACTAAGGGGATGACGGCAGTCGGCGGACCGGGCGACGGCTGACGGCGAACAGGGATGGCAGCATGACTGCTGAACGGAGAAGGAGATGCACATCTGCTCTGTTTTTGTGCATCGACGGACGGAGTGACACATCGTGGGGAGCGCACTGCGGTCGATGCAGGGGGTGGCAGGGCATCGGGCTGTGGGTGGCTGTTACTATCGTAGGGTGGTTGTCAACTGGAGCTTCGCTAGCGAGGGGTGTTGCGAGGCAGGGAGAGCAACACAGTGCTGAGGGCCACCAGCGTTGCGATAGGGGAGAGGGTCGCGACTGGGGGTGCTGGAGGCGACGTGATGCTGGGTGTGCCGCTGCGGTTGCTGGCAGCGTTGGAGGGAGAGGGCAGCGCAAGCAAGCAGATGAGCGAGGGTTCGGGAGGTGCAGGAGGGTGCTAACGGAGGTGGATCAAAGGTCAGGGAGAGAGATAGAGATCGGGAGGATAAGGAAGTCGAAGCGACTGCATGGGATGAGAACAGGGGAATGAGAGAGAGAGGTATATATATGGGTTCAAAAGCTAGGGTTCTTAGGTTTATAAATGAATGGGTATTGGGTTTAAATAATGGTAAATGGGTGTATGGTTTTTAATGGGTTTTGGGTGGAGAATTGGGTATGGGTTTGGGGAAAATAAATAAATAAATAAATAAATAAATAAACAAATAAAAATATAAAATTTGGATTTTATAGAAATAATAATAATAATAATAATAATAATAATAATAATAATAATAAAAACAATAACAATAACAATAATAATAATAACAGTAATAGTAACAATAAAAGAAATCAAGGTAATAATATCAATAATAAGATTTGAATAAAAAAATCATAAGAAATAGTTACAAATAAATTACTGATAAAAAAAAGATAGGCTTTTTTAAAAGAAGATCTAAGAAAAATTAATTTGAAAGCGAAAATTAATTTACAAAAATTTTAAATGCAGAAAATACACAAAAATATGTTTTTGGGAAAACAGGGGTTACAGACACCCAAGTCAGAAACTCAGAGGTATAGTGGGTTTTGTGAGCAGGATTTGCAATTACTTGATTTTTAAGGAAGTATCGAGCCCAAAGTTTTGATAGAGTCGGTTATCCCCTCCACGTGAAGAGATCGAGCCATGACTCTTTTCTTGATGAAGAGATAAGCATTTTCAAACTCTTTCTTGTGCATGGGGGGATAGAATCGGTTACCCCCTAAACTTATGGGTTTTAAACTAGGTTTTTTCTGATGAATCTGGACTCCTTTGCGGTAGGGTTGTTTTGGCAGTCCCTATTATAGACTGGATTGGGTCGATGGGCCTGAAAACAGCCCAGCCCCTCTATTTGGACATGTTTCCATTGAAAATTACCGTATTACCCATGGAAGCTTTATGATTCGCACCAAACATGAATGATCTTGATTTAGTTCTATTTTTACCTGAAGAGATCTAGCTTGAATTTTAAGGAAATCCAACGAAGGAGAGCGCACAGCGCAACACCCCTCCCCGATTGACAGATGGCACCGGAGAGGGGATGGGACCCGCGTGTCAATGATTGTGTGCTGACACATGGGCGGGCCCTGCTGCCACATCAGCTCTTTTTTTCTTTTTTAATTCTTTTATTTTTGCACTTGCTTTGCACGTGTTATCATGAAGCGTGGAGATTGGAGCGATCCTGGTCATCCATCACGTTTGGCAAGGATTTTGAAGCGATCTGACAGCGAAGAGCAGCTGAAGCAACCTCTACCTGGTTTTAGAAATTGCACTGGGGAGAGAGTGGGGCCCATGTGCCAATGATAGGGAGCCTGACAGTGGGCCCCCCTCGCCACGCCCCTCTTCTTTTCACTCTCCTCCTTTTTCTCAGTTGCAGGTAGGGCCTACGTTTCCACGTGGCACCGCGTGGTACTCTGCATAGCATGGGGCCCATGTGGTCTGTCGCGTGGCACATGGCGCCACCTGCTGCTTTGTGGGGCATGTACCGCCATGTGGCACCGTGTGGTGCCCTGCACAGTGTGGGGCCCTAGCAGTCTGCCCCGTAATGCGTGGTGCTTTGTGCTACGTTGTGGAGCCTGCGCGCGCTACATGGCGCGTTCCCATTGGCGCATAGCGGTGGGACCCAGAAACCGCTTGGGTTTCTTTTGCAGTCGCGTGTTTTGTGCTTGATCTTTCACGTGTGTAGCGCATGCTTTCTTATTTCTCCACTATAGCATGTAGTTTTACAAGGTAACATGTATTTGTAAGTGTTTGGCATATTTAACGCTTTTTGCACACGTTTTTGGACTGTTTTGCCTCCCACAAATTGACCACTCCTCCATTCTATCCTCCTCACTTCAGTACTTATTTTTTCTCACTTTCGAGTGACCATTTTCTTCTTTTAGAGCTTGATTTGTGCATTATTTTTTTCTGTTTCTCACTTCAACGATCAGGTAACATTTGAAGTTATAAATTTATTCTTGAGCCATGGCTAGGGTATCGTTGGGTAGCTCCTCTTCCTTTAGCAGTGATTTCGGTCTCTCAAACTCGCAAGGGGAAGGAGGCGGTCAGCTTCTTTATTGTTGTAGTGGATATCGACCAGACAAGAGATGACAAGTGGTGTTCCTTTTCCCGGTTTTACCATCCTCTTGTTCCACTTCTAGTGTGTCAGTAACCAGAGGGCGTAAAAGACTTGATCCGCTATGGGGTTGTAGGTGAGGAACCCAACAATTACCTAATCTTCAAAGATGATCATGTGAGATCTGTCCTTATGGGGGAGGATATCCTGACCATCAGGCATTGTTTTGGGATTGCTCTTGAAGATGAGTTGCTCATTCCCGGTCCTGAGGTGAGGTCTTTCTCCCAAATGTTGAGCGAGTATTGTGTGTTCTCTTTCGATGCCTTCCATAGTGGGTTGTGCTTGCCGATGCACTCGTTCATGACGACGGTGCTTAATTTGTATGACCTTAGTCCGATTCAGTTTGAACCTAACATCTAGGGAAACTCATGAGCTTCATTCTGAGGTGCCAAGAGGTCGGCACCAAGCCGAATCTACGGTTGTGGCAAAGGCATTTGTCACGCCCCGCTTCCCAAAAAGAAAGACAGAATACGGATACGTGACTAAGTCCAGCGAGTGATTTTTATTATCCATAAGCTGTCAGGATCTTTACAACAAGTACAAGTATAAACAAGAAATAACAAGGATAAATCAACCACGCATGCATAAATGAATCAATGCACCAATAGAATTTACTTGAAACAAAATGTAATAATATCAAATAAATCAGATCTGGAACAAGTCACAACTCTGGGACACAAAGCCCAATACAAAATAATCCAAGTAACCAAGTACAATTATTTAAGATAACCAACAAGAAATAAATATATATAGCACGAACTCCAGTCAACTAGAATTTTAGATCACCTACTCCATCGAGCAGCTGATCACCATAATCTGCAATTTAACAAATTGCAGTAAAAGGAAAGAGAAACAAAACGCCTGTCAATGCAAGTTACGGGTTGCTTGTAGTGCAGGAAACAAGTACAGGAAAGGATAAACAAGTATAGAGTAACAGCAGAAGTAAACATAGTATGGAATAGACATGACAACAAAATAGTACGACTAACATAAATCAGGAAACAAAATCAAGTAACATAATTTGCTAACAGGGTACAGGTAATATGTAACAGATGTCAAGTATCATGCATGCAGGTAAACATGTAACAGGTGTCAGGTAGCATGTACAGGTAAGCGTGTAAGAGGTGTCATTTTCTGTCAAGTCTTATATTTATTACTATCCAGGTAGCACTTCATGCGTCTCATCCATTTACCACATGGTTTCTACATTCAAACAAGTTACGTTTTAGATTTCGTAGGGGATTCTATAAGTCATGTATTCGGGTTTTCACAGGATTACAAAACTTGGTCGGTAAACTTGATCGGTAACTTAGTCGGTAAACTTGATCGGTAACAGAAAATTAACTTGATCGGTAAACTTGATCAGTAACAGAAAATTAACTTGGTCGGTAACTTGATCGGTAACTTGGTCGGTAAACTTGATCGATAGCATGTAATTAACTTGGTCGGTAAACTTGATCGGTAACTTGGTTGGTAAACTTGATCGGTAACTTGGTCGGTAAACAGGTCACACGGGAAACACAAGTCCCCTTCTGAGTACAGGCTCTTATATTGTCCACTACTAGATCTTTCCCTTAACCCCGGCTTGATTATTTTTTATTATCAAACGGGTATATACGTGCACAAAACAGGGCAAGAATAACATGCTATAAACAAGTAACAGGTTCAGGTTGGAAGACAAACATGCACAGGTGAAGAACAACTCATAAAAGGATAGGACAACGAAAATTCTAGTTCAGGACAGCAAGATAAAACTGCACTGAATCTGGAATTTCCGTTGCCACAAACATACAAATCTAGATCCGTTAGAAAATTTGGAAAATAGACTCTCGGCCGAATCTAGCAAGTATAAATAGTTCATATGGTATTTCACTAAAATAGGACTCAAAACAGAATTGTATCCAGAAAATATGTTCAGCCATAAATCAGAAGTTTGTATTCATAGACAAGGAAAACGGCATAAAAACTTACTGATTAAATCCACAAAAAATAAGGGTTATTCCCTAGTATGTTTAGTATTAAAAAATAAAGTTTCATAATTTTTCAATAAAGAGAGAATAGTCAAGTAAAATCAGAAAGCAGCAACATACGGTAGTTTTGTAAATCTGAAATCATAAACACAGAAGTACCAAAACAGGAGTAAATTGCAAAATATAAATCAAAATCCTTATATGTTAAAAGGGTGATGAAATAGATACAGTAGGCTACAATTCATATTCACAAAGTTTTTATAAAAAGCAAATTGAATTAGGTCGAAACTATGTTTCTTTGCTGAACAATATGAAAATTCTCCATGTGTAGTGGTTGTTTGCAAGTATAGAATAGTTTACAAAAATTATCAATTAAATCCACAAAAATTAGGGTTATTCCAAATCAATTCTAGTTGTAGCCAGAAAAATATTGGATCAAAATATTATCTTTAACCTCAGTATAAAAATAAATTACCATAAAGAATTCGTATAAAACTGGATCTAGAATTTTCTACTTCTGTAGTAAAACAGCAATAACTTGCAACTCACAAACTAAAACAGAGATCTGTCTGAAAATCTGGAAAGTAGATAGAATTCTCTATAACTCATATTCACAAATAATTTTCATATACTGACCTTAATAGGGTCTAAAATACTGAACAAAAATGAGGTAACACCAAAAAAATGAAATCTTCTTCAAGCATGAAATCAACTAGTTTATATGAAACACATCCAAATCATAATAAAACACGAAATATGGTATACTAGATATCCAATCAACATAGTATAGTGTATTTTACAAGTCTGCAATAAGTTATACTACGACTAACACATCATGCACACAAGATCATACAACACATCATAAAACACGAACAACATGCATGTATACATCAAGAATTTATTAGATCTAAGTTATTTAATGTCGTGTGTGTACGAGACAACTACGGATGGATCAACAACTAAAGACAAGATCAACAAGGGATTCTTGGGGGATAGATCTTGAAGCAACTACACTACAAGCGGTATTTAGTACTTGGATTATACAACAAAAAGAATACAAGTTACTTGCCTTATAGTCGACGACGGGAACGGAGCAAGAACAAGAATAACGGGAACAGATTCCCGGGCATGAACACGATACCAACGATCACGAACGAGATGATCACGAACAATATGAATAACCGATCGCGAACAAGATGAAGACGATCGAGACGATCAAGGGTCGAGATCAAAAGCTGATGAAGACCATGATCAGATCGCAAGGGAAGATCAGATGGCCCAGATCAAGAGATCAAGTTCAGATCAAATGGGTGGCCAGGATCTGATCGGATTATCAAGATGATCAAGATCGGATGGATGGAGATCAAAGGAGGCTTTGATGCTGATGGTGCAAAACAGAGGAGGACTTGGGGATCGGTGGTCGATGGCAGCCAGGGGCAACGGCGGGAGGTCGAGGGGCTTGCTGGCAAGCGTCGGGAGTGGGGTAGCGATGAGGGCGTACTGGGCTACTGGTTGACAGAGGAGAGTGTAGGGCGAGCATTGCTGTGGCCGACAGGGCTGAGGTTGCTGCTTTCTGGCATCACGTCGGGAGGAGGCAGGGCGACACAGGGATGCAGTCGGGGGCACAGGGGTGCATCGAGGCACTACAGGGCGATAAGGGCGAGGTCGCCGAGGGGGTCAATAGGGGCACAGGGCGGCGCTGGTCTGCAGAGCGGTACCGAGGTGGGGCAGCACTGTAGGAGTGTGGAGAGGAGCACAGGGTGAAGGGATGGGTTGAAGTCGGGAGATGCAGGGAGAGGGAGAACGGGAGGAAAGGGATGAAGGGAAACGGCTGTAGGGTTTAGGGGGGATATGGTATATGCAGGAGAGGGTTATATAGGTGAAGTTAGGGTTTGGGTTTTAGGGGGCTGATAGGGTTTCGGGTATAGAAATGGGTATCGGGTGTGGATGTTGTTATTGGGTTTCGGGTTTTAAGACAAAATCCAATAGGGAGATATATAGGATTATAGGGTTTTGGGTTTTAAAATCCTATAAGAAAATGGGTTTGGAGTTTTAGGAAAATATTATTCATAATAAAATGTAATTTGCATTACAATATATAATTTATTTTGAGATGACTACAAATACTATTAGTACATAAAAATGGATTTTTAATAACCAGTCAAAATTAATAATAATAATAGCAATAATAATAATAACAGTATTAGTAATAATAATTGAAATCAAGGTAATAAAAACAATAATTAGATTTGTATCACAACAAAAAAAAAATCATAAAAAATAGTTACAAATAAAATTATTGATCAAAAATAGATTTTAATAGAAGATCCAACAATACATTTTAACAAAAGAATTTGAAAGCGAAAAATAATTTACAAAAATTTTAAATACAGAAAATATGTATTTGCAAAAACAGGGGTTAGTCATTTCAAGCTCCATAAGCAACGGGCATGCGACAACTGGTACCACATCTTCCCTCGTCCGAAAAGAGGGGTAATTACATCTCGGACTCCATCAAGCATTGGAAGGACAAGTATTTTGTTATCCGAAGTCCCAAACCATGGGGGTTCCCAACTAGATGGGAGAGTTCCATGCCGAAGAGGTTGACCGTCGAACCAGAGTTAACGAAAGACGAGGAAAGGGTAAGTGACTCTCTTCTTACAGGTGAGGAGATGAAGTGGCAGGATGTGTCGGAGAAGGTCCTCCTTTCCGGAGGATTGATCCCAATGGACCATCGTATGTCTTTTTATTTCCCGCAATTTAGTAGTCGCACTTTCGCTACCTGCACTTTCTTGCATTCCATATTTTTTATATTTCCTGCCTTTACATCTTCATTGTTTCTTTTATCTTTTGTGTGCATGGAACATGGATTTCAACGGTCTTCTTATGAATCGGGTCACTTTGCACAACAGAGGCTCGAAGGATAGGAAAAGGAAGGGGGTAGTGAGTCGCCCTAGGACTCCGAAGTCTGCTAGGGTTCTTCTGCTTCCTCCCCACGGGATTGGAGTAGTCATTGAAAAATGCATCTGCGAGCCCCACTGAGGGGGTTCGTGTTTAGACGTCCTCTTTGTCCTCTAGCAGTCCCTACTTATCGCCACAGCCGATGCCATCTTTACTTCCAAGGAAAAGAAGGCGTATGCCCCGGATTGGGGGTTGAAACGATGCGACACGGTCTTGGTGGACTCGGTGAACTGCCTTGATGTAGAACAGAATCTTCCCCTTCCTCGGGATCGAAAGATTCTAGAGAGGGAGATGATCGATGGCTCCATCATGGAGCTTACTCGATGTGCTGTTTCGGTGAGTTGTTTGACTTTTAGTTTTTAAATTCTATTTTAAATTTCTCCAATGAATTTCAAGCTATTCTAACTCATTTGCCTTTTTTTGTAGGTTGCTTGTCAGACCAGGAATCTTATTAAGATGATACGCACCGAAGAGAATAAGTGGAAGAACGAGGCCACTAAGGCCGAAAAGGACAGAACGAAAGCCGTTAAGGAGATAGAAATGAGGGGCAAGGAGATGGTTCTCCTAGCCAACTTTGAAACAGAGCGAAGGAAGTGGAAGGAAGAGGCCACAAGGGATCTGGCGGGTGCAGTGGAGACTACGTTGTTCGAGGGTTAGGCGAAGGTGCTGGTTTATCTTAACGATGTGAGGGATCAGTCCTACGCCAAGGCGATTGCGGATGAGATGGAGTGAGTTCCCAACTTTGATGGGAGGGGGTATCGCCCGGAGCTTCTTCCTGAGATGGAACCAGTGGTAGAGGAGATCAAAGAAAATGGGACTCAGGATGGCTCACCAGGCGGAGAGGGGAGAAACGGAGTGAGTGGGGTTCCTACTCCTTTGGATTTGTCTAATTATAAGGAGCCTTGATCTTGCAGTTTTAGATCTTTTTCCATTTGCATTTACTTTTGACACATTTTTTAGTATCCTAATAGTGGACTGGTCACCGCTTATTGTATCTTCGTATTTGAATACATGACTTATGAAAATTTGGAAACTTTTGTGTCAAAGTGTTATACCTTTTTTTTTCTCTTGTGTTGGATATTGAACATTGTATGTCATCCTTCATGTTGTTTTTGACTACTTGAAGTGAGCTATAGAGACAGTCTCGGAGAAGGGTTGGCTTCTAGGCTTGCTTGTCAACGATTCCACCCGTTTTAGAGAGGATTTGAATGGTTTCTTCGAACTTCAAACCCACATGTTTGAGTACTTTTGTGGTTGCTACAGTGTAACACATATTTTCGGTGCTGCAGAGCTCCGATCGAGGTGTATGACCTATCGTTTCGACAAAAACTCGAAGGTCTACAAGTTCTATTTAGAAATAGATTAGGATTCATCCATCTTGGGGGATCGAAACTGACCTACATTGTCTCTGTCTCTCAGGAGCTTAAGAATATGAGCTATGCCATTGGGGAGTTATTGGGCAGTTTAACAAGTTTTGGGAGTAGTTCGAACAGTTGTTTTGAGCCCCGAACTCACGTGTTTGTGAACTATGGGGCAATTCCGAGCCATGATTATGAACTCCAAACCTGTTTTTCGAGAGTTTCAATGAGTTACAGGAGCAATTCCGAATGTGAGCTACTCCACGCTTGCTTGTTTTTCAGTGACTAAATCGGCTTGGGGAGAAGTTGAATTCGAACTTGTTGTTTGGATGCTAGCCAGTTGTAGGAGAAGCCCTTGGGGAGAAGCTGGACTCTGAACATGCTGTTTTATCGAGTCGTAAGCGTAACCCAGGTGGATAGATATGAGGCAGTGCAATGATCTATAAGAAAAATAGGCTAAGTTTTATTCAAATAAAAACTAAGTGGCTGAGTCTATAGTGCTAGCCTTTATTACATGATTTGGCGGTAACACAAGTGTCGGACTTATTAGAAATAGGGAAACTAGTTCTACTAGAAGGTGTTCAGCACCATAGTGGTACTTTATTAGGTGTTTGGCGTTCCAGGTCCTTGATATCCCCTGCAGGTCTTCTACGGCCCTGGGTGGACTACTTTAGGAGATCCTATATGGCCCGTCCTAGTTGGGAGCGAGCTTGCCCTTCTTGCATGGGTTAGAAACTTCTAGTTTTTTGAAGGACTAGGTCTCCTTCTTTGAGGTTGACCGGGCGGACCTTCTTATTGTAGAACATTTCTACCATTTTCTGATAAATATGTCTTCTCAAGGCAGATTTCATGCAGACTTCCTCTATAAGGTCGAGGTTGTCCCTGAGTTATGTGGATTTTGTTCTTCATTGAAGGGCAGCAGGCGTGGAGAGGGTAGTCCCACTTCGAGGGGGATTAAGGCTTCAGAGGCGTAAACAAGGTTCAAAGGGGATTCTCCTGTCGGGGTCCTCTTTGTGGTCCTACATGACCATTGTTAGGTTTCAAATGCAATCACAGATTAAATACACACCGAAAAAATTACAAAATATGGAAACCTAGCCATGGATCCATGCAAAAACCATAAATCATGTTTAGAAGTTATACCTTAAGAATGGATCTTTTGTTTCCAAAGTATGCTGATTACAGCACTGCAATATTGTGGTGCCTCTACGATATCCACACAAACGGAATGAAAAACGGCTCTCCCTCAGACCGTGGTGCTAGCTGCGGGAAAGGGATGTTCCTCCTCACGATCTCTCTCTCTCACTTTATGTGACGGATAGGGTTTCACATGTGTCCTTTCCAAAGATACCTATCATATATATAGGTGCAAAAAATTAACCCTAAGAGAGTAATGAGGCTGTTGGGCTCACAATCTGACCTTGGTCATATTCGTGTGCGGGCCTTTGAACTTTAGTCGGACCATTTAATCTAATTAAATGTCCAACCAATGTCAGGAGTCCAAGTCTTACTTGGATCCCCAATTAAATTCATTTTATGAATTTAAATCCCAATTTCAATTCATTCTAAGTGTGTGACCCTGTAGATTCTCATTATATTGACAGTAATACTAAAATCATATTATAGTATTACAAACAGTTAGTAGTATCTACTAATACATCACTGCTACTTAAGTAACCGAAATATCAGTGATTTGACAGAACATATCCGTAACCAATGTTACCATGTAGTATAGACCTTTTGTCCAGATATCTTAATTGACCACAAGGTATAGAGCGTGTCACCCTTGTATAGTTCAATCTTTGGTTTCTTGATGTCTGAATAGACTTACTAAAATAAATGAGATCAATATCTCATATAGACTCATTTGAGCACGGCCAGGCATTTTTCAGCCTCACTCAATCAAGAGGCCCGTAGATATCGCTCCTGTTATGTAAGAAGGACAAATCCCATCTAAGTCACTCGCATCCCTCCTGTTATCTCATCTAACCCTACTCCCGATCCCTCTCTCTCCTCCTTCCCTCTCGTCGCCCTACACCCAATGCCGGCAGACCCCACCGCAGACCCCCCTCCTGTTCCCCTCTCTATTGCACACCCCCGTTGTCCCTGTCCCCGTTAGATGTTGTGCAATCTAGCTACCTAAATAAATAGATAAGACTAGACACAAATTAAAAACCTCGCAAGTGCACGAATCGTTTATAAAAGCGTAGCAATAGCAAGGGTCGATCCCACAGAGATTGTAGACTTTAACTTACCAACCAATAAAAAGAATAAGAATCATAAAGAGTTGTTCTAAAGGTCTAAAAGAAATGAAAAGATCAAAACTAAATTAAGAAATGCTGAATCACAAATATTTATGAAGTAGTTGGGTTTAGATCTCCACCAATAGTCAGTAATGCTAAGTCACCTTCTGAACTTCTTCTTATTACTCATGTTTGTTCCCTTCAAGGGCATGGTATCTACTCCTTAAAGTACTGTTTCCCTAAGCCAAGAATTAGGCATGGTATCTACTCTAATTCGTTTCTTTCATTAAGTGTTTAGCATGGTATCTACTAAGTTGTACTTAAAGAAAACATAAGATCAGTGGAAACAAACAAACACTCAAGGTTCTAGAAATTGGTATCAGATCTAGATCCCTTAAGTTGATTGAACCAAGAACCCCTAAAGATTCCCTTGTTACAAGTTACGGGCACGAGATTCGGGTCGTCTCAATATGCACATATAACGTATTCAGACAGATGGTAATGCAAACTTGATATTCTCAAGTTCTGTATGTCAGTCGACTGGCTCTCACCTCAGTCGACTGCTCTCAGAGCTTCGAGAACAAGTTTGATTATCATAAATCTATATCAATTCAATCAGATTCAATCAATAAGTAAAATAGAAGAACTCAGAAGAATATAGCACTACATAACTACGGCTTCAATCTACCCAACTATAAAATTAGTTCCACATAATAATACTTTTATTAATCAACAAGTTTGAATACATGGTTAACATAAAAGAATTAGAAAGAGAAGGAATAAACTGATGTAGTTCGGTCAGATAGGTCGGCTGGCTGTCACACAGTCGACCGGCCGTTCTTTTCTTAATGCTTGATCTCCTTTCTTCTTCTTTGATGCTGATAAAGTGCTTCTTGTTGATGACTCTGGAACTCCGCTATTCGGTGATTCAGGAACGTGGAAATCCGCCCCCTCGAATAATGCTTCTTGGTTGGTATTTATAGAACACGGCTAGAGAATTAGGGTTTGCACTTTCCTTTTTATAGAAAATTCCTTTTCTTTTATTTATTTCCTCCCTCGTTGCTCTGTGTATTATTTCTTTCTCTTTTCTTCTATTCTTCCTTTTCTGTTCTGATTTGGATTAGATTTGGACGAATCTTCAAATATCTTATCTTTTGACTCTGCCGCCTACCAGTCGACTGTGTCGAGACTTCTGAAGATTTTATAATTGATCATCCAAGTCGGCTGTTGATAATAAACTTCTCTGGGCAGTCTCCTGCTGTAATGGACCAGTCGACTGATGATCTGCAATTTCCTGTGTATCGTCCTTAATCTGCTTCGTTTCTCTGTTTTAGGCTGTTTCCTATGGAAAAGAGAAAATAAGAGTTAAATATCACATATAGAGCTTTTAAATGTCTAATTTCATTAAGATTATTACTCCTAAATGTGAATAATATTGTGTTCATCATTAGAGCCGCAGCGACCCAATCCCTCACCGCACCGCCCAGTCTTCTTCGCTGTCAATGTCTTCCACTGTGGTCGATAGTCGCCGCTCGGTCCTAGCCACTATCGTCGCCGTCTCTTGCCGAGGCCGACGTTGTGCTGCCGCCGCTCTTCGGTTGCTGTTACTGTTGCCGTTTTTTTTTTGTGTGCGTGTGAGCACATACATAGCACGTGTTTTGGTTGGTGTTGGATCTCGCTCCTTGTTCGTCCATTTTGTTGTTCGTTGTGTTCATTGTTCGGGATCCGTTCTCGTTATTCTTTCGTCTTCGTCTTCATCATTTTCAGGCAAGTAGCTTGTATGTATTTTTTTTGTCATACAAGTTAAATACCGTATGTAGTCTCACATGAAATTCTTAGTACCCTCATGATGACCATATTTTGTTAGTTGAACCGTTCCTTCATCTCTTGATCATGAGTAATTCACAGTAGTTGACATCCATTGAAATCAGTTAGATTAGATGGACATCTTGATTGTATGGTTGTTGTGAC
The DNA here is from genome assembly GCA_017893485.1 of Hemerocallis citrina. Taxonomy (NCBI): domain Eukaryota; kingdom Viridiplantae; phylum Streptophyta; class Magnoliopsida; order Asparagales; family Asphodelaceae; genus Hemerocallis; species Hemerocallis citrina. The sequence goes on from CM030358.1 coordinate 284,965,731, forward strand.
ACATATCGTATGTTGTAGATGATTTCTACATGAATGCTTGTTTATTGTGCCATCTCATTTTACACCATTAATACACATGCCAAACTGATTTGAGTGACCCATATGCCATGCTTTGTATGCCATCTTAGATTGGACCGTTTGTAACTAAACTATTTGATAAAATGCATAAAAGAACTTTTGTTTCACTGCTGTCCTACTTTTGTACAGCAATTTTGACACTGTTAACATCAGTAAAATAAATAAATTTGTGAACATAATTTGTAGCCTTCATTTTTTTAGTTTTTAGAACTTTCGGCGGATCTAAATTCCAATTTCGATGCATAAATTATTGCTGTTTTACTGCAGTCATGTCGTATATTCCATATTCTGAACTATATGACTTCTGTATGAAATATTATTTTAAAACTGATATTAAAATAGAATTTGAACTCTATATTTTGCTGAGTATGTTTAGACATGACTGGGATCAATCTCAATTTTTTGTGGAATTAATTAATGACATTTGTATCTCATTTCATGCTTATGAAACCAATCGTTATATTTCCAAACTGCATGTTGTTCAATAAAGAACTATGTTCTCAACCAGATTCTATTCATTTTTTATGAAAACTTTGTGAATATAAACTGTAGCATGATTTATCTATTTTATCACCCTTTTGACGGATCTGGATTTAGAATTATACTTCGTGAATTATCTCTGTTTTGGTACTGCTTTGTCTGAACATTCAGAATTGAGATTTTGTTGCATTACTCTATTTTTCCAATTTTACTGACTATTCTATCTGTAATATAAATTCATGATATTTTATATTTTGAGGCTAGATATGTTAGGGGATCTTTCAAATTTTTCTCATATTTAATTATGATGATTTTAAACTCTTTTCAGGCCTATAAACAAGATTTTGCATTTTCTGGCTGAACATAACTTCTGTATTAAATGTTGTTTTCAACCGTGTATTTGTGGCTGATGTATGACTTATATATATGCGCTGGATTCGGCGGAGAGTCTAGTTTTCATATTTTCTAACAGATCCAGATTTGTAGTTCTGTAGCAATGAGAATCTCATATTTTGTACAATAGTGTCTTGCTGTCCATAACTGAAAGTTTTGCTGTTTTGACTATTAGAAGTTATTTTGTCACCCGTTTGTGTTCCTATTCATCTTAGACTTATCCTTTGATCTTGCCATGTCTTTAGCCCTATTTTTATTTGTTCACACATGTTTAATAATAATGAAAAATAATCAAGCCGGGGTTTTAAGGGAAAAGATCTAGTAGTGGACAATATAGCAATGCGTATTCAGAGGGGAACTCGTTTTCCCCACTGTTACTTTGGTACCCATTGTTTATCTCTGAATGCATGATGGCATGATCCATGACACCGTTACTATTTTTTATTACTGTCACCGTTACTTTTTATCTGAATATACTGCCCTGTGGGTTCCACTACGAAATCTTAAAATAAAACTGTTTGATGTAGCAACCAAGTGGTATAATTTGGGATGCATAAAGTGCTACTATCACTGTAATACCCCACAAAATAAAATGATTTATTTTGCGTTATTAACTAATATTAAATTTTTAAAGTTGACTATTTTGACTATTTTATTGAAATTATAATTTTGCACGTGCAAAACACGTACAAATATTTTTGGTGTAAATATCCAATTTTATATTTTTAATAAATTCTCCTACTTATAATGGAGTATATTCTAAATTTTGGGATTTTTCTAAGTAAAGAAAACTATTTTTATAAATACTTCGATAGAGAGGGGCTTTTATGTAAAAAGCCATTTGGATCTCAAACAAATAATGAAAATTTGTTTTTACTGATTTTTGGGCTTGCCATGGTCATCATTGAAAATAAAATATTTTTAAACTTTATTTAAAGTTGATTTGGTAAAGATTTAAACAAATATGGTGTTTTTGCAAATATGAAATTTATGTTGGATCTTGTGCAAATGTCTTTCTGGAAAGTAAAAGTCAGATATTTTTATTGGAAAATATAATATTTATTATTATATATTATTTATGAATTTTCTGGATTTTTACGAATATTTTATGATGTATTTGCAAATATTACAAAAAGAAGGACTTTTGTGCAAAATTACCACTTTTAGTACAAATCCGAAATTTTAATTTTTCTGGGCTGTGCTTGATAACTAAAAAACTCATTAGTAAAAGGATTTGGTTTTATTTTAATTTATTTAACTTATTTTAACTACTTTATAAAGAAAGGTTTATATATGTAAAGTAATAATTTGTTAAGGGATGTTTCTATAAACTTGTAAAACCCTAAAAATTCTAGATTTTAGCCTATATTATAGTCACTACAGCCGTCCCTCTCCTCTGAAAAAATAAAATATATTTTTACCATTAATTTCTTGGAGTTTCAAAAGGAGTGGTCTTGGATTTTGCAAACGAAGGGCTTTTTCTTATTCTTCATTAATTCGATTGGATTTCTTCATTGAGGTGAGTGACTTGTTTTGTTTCATTTTATTTTGTGTATGTTGTATGAGAGTAATATAAATTGTTTGTTGTTCTTTGACTGTTATATGTGGTGTTTCATATCCTAGAAAGCATGCTAAGATTTGGGTATGAATGTGTATGTTGGATTGATGATAAAAATTGGATCTTATGAAACCCTAGTTGTTTATGAATAAAATTGTATGTGGATAATTTGAGATTGAAGAGTGACCTATTGGAGATCATGGGTAGGCTATTTCTTTTGGATAAATGTTGGAATGATTGAATACGGTGGATTCATGCATAAATCTAATAAATATGAGACTTTTATCACTTTTGAGTATTGGTTGAACGAAACTTGATATGGTGATGTTATAAATTGATTATGTTTATGAGTTATAATGGTGAATTAGTTTAATAATTTTGGAGAAAGAATTTATGAAACAAGAGATCAGGTCTTGAGAATCGAAATTTAGAATCGAGTTGAATTTGAGGAAATATATCCAAATTGGGGATCTTTTGACATTTTGGTATTGATACGGTTTGGATCTGAATACAAAGCTATTTCAATGAACAATTAATTTTTAAGAAACTCTATTTTGATTAAATGCACAATTCATGTTTGATTGAAAGAAATTAACAAATCGCTATTTTTATAAATTCAAGTAGTTTTGATTTAGTTTTTATGGACTATTATATATCCTACAAGTTGTATTTGATCAAATAAGAAATATGTTTTTTTGTAGAAATCGTTTTCATAAAGTAAAACTACGTATCGATTGAAATATGCACAACTAAAAACTGCAGTCTGTAGGTCGACAGTCGACCAGTTAATTTATACAGTCGAGCGTCGCTACCTGGCTACTGTATTTTTCTTGAAGTTTTAATTATCACGCGGAACAGTCGACTAACTCATCTTTATAGTCGACTGAGTCTGCTCTGTTTTGATGTCTCCCTAAGATTTGGATTTTTCTCTGGACAGTCGACCTATGACCTTTTATAGTCGACTGCTATACTTAGAATTATTTCTTAAAGATTATTGGATTTTTCGTTCTGGACAGTCGACCTATGACCCTTTTACAGTCGACTGCTATACTTAGAATTATTTTCTTAGAGCTATTGAATTTTCTTTATGGACAGTCGACTTACGCTTGTCTATAGTCGACTGATACTGATGTATCTTTATATCATTGAATGTTCTTTTAAATGATTTATTCTCTAAATGTTTTTAATCTATAACTTACTATTCTATACTTTATCTTCTACTGAATATATGTTTTCAAGTGGTTTAACTGAGCAATTTATGTTGGAAGATTAGTTTGGATATTGGGTGTGAGTCTCTGGAGGGTGTGTGTGACCCTAGTATACCGGCAGTTGAAATATTTATGTTTGGGCCTGTTGAGGCATTTTAGTTGATCAGTTGTTGAGTTAAGTCCGGTGGGGTACACCAACTCTAGGAGATTCATAAAGTAATTAAATAACCTAAATGATAAGGACAGGCACTAGTGGTGATATGATGAACGAGAACATGGGTTATGGACCTCAGTATGGCTTGCGGTGTGAGATAATCCCCGGAATTATCCAGGTGTGAGTGAAATAGTCTCCGAAATTACCTGTGGTGTGGGATTGATCTCCAGAATTATCGGGGTCGAGGCGACGCACATGTGGTATTCGTGTGATGAGGTCCCAATGCTTGCGGTGTGGGGTATTCTCGAAGATTCCCAGGTGTGAGTGAAATAGTCTTCGGAATTATCTGTGGATAGAGATTGACCTCCGGAATTATCGGGGCATGGGCAAATACTCACAGTTTATCTTTATCTCGTAATAGTCATCGTGTTAGGATTAGTTGCATAGCGGGGGATTAAACCCTACAATGTGGAGACGTTAAGGCCTTGCACCGGACCTATGTAGAGTGGGATGCATAGACTCCGACAAGTACGCATTAGAGAGTCGGTATATAGAATTTTGTTTTCTTGACTTGGTTTCATGCATGTGGTTTCCTGTTTTCTACACTTGACACTTAGTCTAGTTTCACTTGATGTTTTCATGTTTCTTTGCTATGTCATATTTTATGTATTCTTGTTTATTATATGTCGTTATGATTCCATGTTCTATTTATGTTGTTTGTTTTTATGTCACTCACATCGTTATGGCTGACCCCTTTAGTTTTGAGGGTTAGGGTTATCTCTAGCCTCATATTTTACAGGTGATTTCTTATAGCTTGGGATTTGGATACTTGAGTTAAAGTGATGTAATGACTTATGTAATTTGTAAAAGAAAGTGTTGTAAAGAAAGAAATTTGTAATTCAAGGTGTTTTGTATTCCACTGTGCTTTGTAAACAATTGATGTAATAAAAAGTTTTAATTTCTCCTGTATTTGGTTGCTATGTTTATGATTACATTGAAGTAGATTCTGGAATTGTGCCACGTATTTCTAAGATATTATATTGAAAATTCGGGGCACTACAGCCACGCCCCGCTTCCCAAAAATATACGGAATACAGATACGCGACTCAACCCAGCGAATGATTTGCATCATCCATAAGCTGTTCAGGAATCTTTACAACATCTCACAAAATAATCAGAGTCGGAAGCGAAAGAGTCAACCACACATGCATAATTAAATTAATAAACTAACAGAATTTACTTGAACCAAAACACATTAAGCTCAAATAAATCAGAATCTGGACAAGACAAAATCCTGGGTCACATCGCCCAAAATTCAAAGTAATCATCCAAGTACCCAAAATACATTATTCAAAGCAACAATAATCGTAATACTAATAAGCAAGAATCCATCACTAATATCTCATTTCACCAATGCCGTCGGGCAGCTGACCATCATGATCTGCAATTAATAATTGCAGGAGAAAGAAAGAGAAAACAAGTACCCGTCAATGCAAGTTACGTGCCACTTATAATGTAGGATACAAGTACATGGAAAAGGTAAACAAATTGCATGGAATAATGCATCAACTGTAATAACTAGCATGAATCAGTAAAACAAAGTCAACTAGCATGGTGTACTAACAGTACAAATGAATGTGTCAAGTATAGTGTCATATGGCAACTAACAGTGTCCAGTAAGAGTAAGCTCAATATGTCAGTGTAACAGTATAACAGTATCAGTCTAACAGTATCGGTCTTATGTTCTTACAGTCTTGTGTGTATTACTAGCTAGGTAGCACTTCATGCGCCCAAAAATATAACACATGGTTGCTACAACAAACAGTTTCGCATATAGATTTCATAGTGGACCATAATGGGGCAGTCTACTCACGTATCAATAACTATAGAATTAGCAGTAAAAATAACAGTAATAGTAGCAGTAAAAGTAACAGTAACAGTAACAGTATGGAACACTAGTTCCCTTCGAAGTACATGTTTCCATAATTTCCACTACTAAATCTTCCCTTAAGAAACCCCGGCTTGATCACTTTTATTATGGTTATCAAAAGACATGATAGTGCATGAAATAGTGTCAAACTAACATGATAAAATCAGTATTAGGTTCAGAGAAACAAATAAATATGCATAGATGATATACGGTCACATAAACGAGCAAAACAGTGTATGCTCATATTCAGGACAGCATGACAGTACAGTACTAAAATAGTGATTCCCGTTACTGAAGAAATCCAAATCTAAATCCGTCAAAGAATCTGGAAAATAGAATTCCACAAGAATCCAGCGATTATATATAATTCATATAGTATTTCACAAAATCATAACTCAAAACTGATTTGAATCCAGAAAATACGTTCAGCCAGAAATCAGTAAATCGTATTCATTGATAGAAAAACAGCATTAAAACTCCTCAAATAAATCCAAGAAAAATCTGGGGTAATACCCTATATGTCTAGTATCAGAATATAAAGTTTCATAATATTCCAGTAAAATTAGTTCAGTCAACAAAAATCAGAAAACATCAAGAAACGATAATTTGGCAAATGTGGAATTCCCAATACTGCTGTACAAAAAATGTAATATCTCGCAAACCGTGTAACGAAATCCAAATCCGTAAAAGGGAGATGAAAATAGACAAAATAAGATAACTTTCATATTTCATAAATATTTTCCATACAGTAAAAGGAAATAGGGTGAAAATACGATTCTTTATAGAACAGCAAGCAAAATACAGAAAGTATAGCTTTCATAAACAACCATGAAACGGTGTATAAAACTCATCAATAAAAACCACCAAAATTCTGGGTAATACCTAAATAGATATAGAAATACTGTGCAAAGGTTTAGATCAAAATAATATAATTAGGACTAGTATCAAAATAATTTAATCATCAAAATCATCAAGAAACAAAATCTGGAAATAGAATACACCTCTGTAGTAAATTAGCCATAACTTACTCATAAGAAAACAAAATCGATCAAGGGCAGAGAGTTTAGAAAGAAGACAGATTTCTCTACAATTCATGTCTAATACAAAAATTAAGAATTCTGACCTTAATAGGGTCTAAATACAAATCAAAACTGATCATCGACAAATACAGATTTTCTCTTGAAAACAAAACCAACATAAACCACACGAAATTCGTTCCAATCACAATCAAACATGGTATAGAGTCTACTAAGTGTCCAAACATCGTGAAATAGAGTATATAACATATTCACAACCATCATATCACATGGATCTCATCAAACACATAATTTTACCTGATTATCTCACATATATGAATAGACCAAGAACGGTCAAACCTAGTTATTTTCATGTCGATTTTTGTGTCATGAGGCAACTATAGTCAAATAACACTATAGAGAAAAAACCCATCAAAAATAACACACACACGAGTTTTCTCTAGAATCCAACTACACTATAAGAGGTATTTTTTGACTTGTATCATACAAAGAAATTTGAGTACAAGTTACTTGCCTTAACTGAAGAAGAAAACGAAGAACACCAAGAATAACGGGAACGGATTTCCGGACAACGAACACAACGAGCAAAACCCACGAACGCAAATCACGAACCAAAGCAAATACACGTGCAAACTACGAGCACGTGCAAACCAACCAAGAGAGAGAGACACCACAGTGAAACGGACGGTGGTGGTGACTGCCGCTGTCGCAGCTGCAGTTGGCGAGGGGACGAACGGAGGGGAACAACGGTGGTGGCGGCACTGGCACTGGCTAGCATCGCTGCTTTTGTTGCTGTCGATCGGTGCCGAAACAGAGGCCGAGAGGGAGAGCAAACGACGGAGAGATGAGACGAAAAGATGAATGACGAGGGGCTTGGGTGATCAGCGATGGGTGGGTGCTTCAATGGGGAGCAATGGGTGCAGTGGTAATGGGTTCAAGGTGATGGATCGGGAGGTTGAGGGTGAAGTGGGGGTTAGCGGTAGGGGTTGCACAGGGTATGGGGGTTCGGCAGAAATGGGGTTAGGGTTTTGGGGTGTAACAGTGGCTAGGTTTCGGTAGGGAAAAGAGAGATAATGATTGGTTTATATAGGGGGTGATTAGGGTTTGTAGTAGGATAGTTGGGTAATTGGGTTTATGGGTTTATTAGTAGTAGTAGTAGGAGATTGGGTATTAGGATTTGGGTAATCAACTGGGTTTTGGGATAATCATGAAGGTCTAGTTTTAAATTGCAATTAGGATCATCAATAATAGGCTTAGGCAAAAGAAATCGCGATCACCCAAAATACGAGCCAAAGAATAGAATAGAATCCAATAAAGAGGAAAACAACAATCGATGAAGAACGAAGCAAAAGACAAACAAATCAAATACAAAGAGTTCAAAATGAAATAAAATGAATATATATTGAAAACAACTCTAATATACAGTCCAAAAAAAATACAAGAGATTACAAATACTCAAGAAGAAGAAAAAAATACATCAAAAATACGAAAAACGAAAAACAGGGATTACAGCTACCTAGATAGTAATGAACATTAGACATAAGAACAACTGTTTTCACTATCACATCCTACTACTATTACCGTTGACTTCACTGTTACCATTGATTTCACTGTTACTGTTGATTTCACCGTTACTATTGACTTCACTGTTACTATTATTACTACACTCTTTACTGTTATCCTGCTATCTCTGTTATTCGTAGACTGTCACCTTTGTTGCTTATCCCCATGTCAGTACTTTCTGTTTTATTTTAGTTTTTCCCTTTCCTTTTCTTTCTTGTACTACTTACAGCCCTGAACTTGCATCTAACGGGCATTATGTTTTCCTGTCTTCCTATTTTCCTTCTGATTACTATATGAGCAGGTTTTGGTGATCGCTTGCCTACTGGAGTTGGTGAGCAAAAGTTTTGAGCTGTGCATTGGAAAATTTTGCTTAAATGTTTTGTGTTGAACTATTTTATTCATGGATTGTATTGAGACTTGTATTTGAGCTTGTAGTCCCAAGATATTATTTTGTTTCAGATCTCGTATTTGTTTGGTATATGCATTGTTGTTGTGAATAAATACTGTAGAATTATAATTGTTTATGCATGCCTGGTTGAGTATATTATTATATTTACTGTTTTGATGAGTCAAGTAGATCCGTACAACTTATGGATGGTAAAAACTATCCGCTGGACTTAGTCACGTACCATATTTTATATTTCTTTTGGGAAGCAGGGCGTGACACGTAACGATCCCTGCAGCGTTCTCTTGGTGAGTCAGTCCAATACATTATTACTCTAATATGTTCCCATATGAAGACTTGATATCTCATATCCATGACCCATGAGAATGGTCATCAGTCTACGCACACACTAGTCTCTATGGATTATTGTTGTCCTAATTCATACTTAACTAGGGACATTTGAGAACAGTGTTCTAATTTTAGCCAATAGGATCTCACAATCAAGTCATGCACTTGATATGCTATGGCATTGAACTTACTATTCTAAGGACTTCATTATCTTCATTTAATTCACAATAAATAACACAATAAACAAAATGCCTAAATATGAAATAAATGTCATGATACAATGTAAACTAATAATGTCAATACACAACTAACTTCTAGGGCATACACCAACAACCATAGTACACTTGGGAGCTCTTAGAGCCATAATCGCTTAGGGGATTCGTCGAGTATATTCTTGAGGCCGTCGAGGATCTATCTATTGGTGTTCTCTTCTTGACCGTTGGAGTAAGTGTGGGAGATAGAGGAAAATCGTTGCTGGATCCTAGGTCGGCGCAGAATTTACAAAATGCCTTAGAGGAAAACTGAGTTCCATTGTATGTTACCAGGATCCAAGGATGCCGAACCGACTGATGATGTTCTCCAAAAAAACTGCTGGACTATGTAACACCCCAGATTGTACGATACCTAAATATATATATGTATATATGTATATTGTCTGTATGCGTGCACATAATTGCAGTGTTTTGGTTGATTTTGCTATCGTTGGTGTGCGATTAGGTTTGCGGGGTGGTTCATGAGGATGGTTATGTTCTAGAAGATGCACGAAAATGAGGAGGACCGATACTGGTATAAATACTAGTTTTTGGTACGATACCTATGCAAATATAACATTGTATGATACTACGATGGGTATATCTTGCGTACACTCGATAAACCCCTCGTCTCACATCTAAGAACCCATTTAAGAGCTTAAATGGGCAGCCAACCTAATGTACCCCAAAACCATTAGCTAGACCGTGGTTTCCATCCAAAACCACCTTACCCCCTACCTCCTAGAAACAACCCCCCCCCCCCCCCCCCCTTTCCCCTCTCTTTACCTACTCTTTTCAATCAAAAACCCCTTCATTCTTCTCCCTTGTTCTGAAAATTTCAGATTTCAAACCAAAGAAAAGAGAATGAGAGAAAAGAAGAAAGATTGAAAAAGGAACTCTTGGAGTGATTCTTGAGGAAGGGAAGTTCAAAGATATCAACTATTCTACAATCAACTCAGGGTAGGGAGTTTCTCTAAACCTTTCTTTTGTTTCTTGATTGATTTCTTGCATGCATGTGTAGTAGTAAGTGTTAGAATGAATGTTTAAGAAGATTGGAAGTTGAAATCAGAAACTAGAACTGGAATCTTGATCTGTATGCTATTTTCTAGATTTTTCCGAGAGCAAACCACATTGAATCTGATCATAAAATTTTTACAGATTGTTCCTTTATATGTCTAGATGATTCATGAATTATTTTGGGCTTTTCTGAAATGGTTTGATATTTGAACAAAATCCATTTGTGGAACAGTGTCGTACAGCAGTAGCAAAAATTGGTTACTATGATGCCTGAGATTGTTGGATTTTTCATAATTAATTGGAGTAAGATTTTAATCTGAAATTTTTACCTTGTTTTCCCACTTGTATCTAGATTCTACAGAAAAATCAGGAAAATATTTTGATGAAGTTACAGGCATGTTAAAAATTAATCTTTCAACAGTAGCTAGAACTGTAACTGAAGAACATGATGATTTTTATGCTTAAATGAAACATGAAGAACTCAGTGTAGACCTGGAATTTGGACATGAAACCTTTTGCATGTTGTTCATTATGAAGTCTAGTTTCTTTGCTGTAAACTTTGTGTCCATTGGATGAGCATAGGATTTAGGGTGATCTATTGGCATATTTTGGAATTATGACCAACCAGAGGATTGTTGAGGACATCCACACCTTTCCATAAAACTTGAGTTTGTAGCATTCTAATGAGTAAGCAGTGTTTTATGCTACCGATATGGTACATCTTGTGTACAGGAAATACACAGGCTGAGGCTTGAGAGGCCATGTTGAGGACTTAGATGATAGAATCTGAGGTTATGATCAACTAGGAAGTTGTAGCCTAGGTTCTTACCTTTCTCGATTGGGTTTGTACACCCCAATTGGAGTTGTATCGAGAGAGTTATGATCTTTTTAAGTTTCGGATAGAAATCTTGTAGGTTGCTTAGTCTTGGGTTTTGACTAGGTGTTGTGAGGACTTTTCCCCTGTATACCATTAGAGCTGATAATTCTTTATCTGGGGACGTTTGGTATCTGTTGTTGGTTTTGTTGACTCCCATAGCGGGTGTATGACTCGAGTTAGTCACTAGGGTAAGGGATACCCTCCATCTGTCGATCCCTAAGTTATGAACTTCCACCGAAGCGTAGGACGTCCAAGCCATGCCGTCAAATTAAGCTCATTAGGGCTAAACACACCAGTTCACAGCCGGGTTAGGGGTGAACACATACATTCACAGCCGGATTAGGGGTGAATGTAGGCCATGGTGCTGGACAAATCCAAGCCCGGAAAAGTGGCGAACCAGACTGGTATTGCCAGGGCTAGAAGTCGATAGGCAAGTTTCCGGTAGCAATCTTATCTTTTACCCAAAGTGATTAGAATGAGGCTGGGATTAGAGCGATGCATTAGGGGTTTGGGTAATTGCATTAGTACTAGCAGACCATAGTCGTTGTACCTTCCTATCGTAGGGATACATTTTCGGCACTCATGAGTGAGTCCTCGGCTCGTATCTCGATCTGTTAATTCCCAAAGTTTGCCGAAGTAAGGAACGGGAGGCTGGGGGGATTTGACCCTTGAGGCCATCACGTTTCTATGCACGTGGGTTTTGTTTATATATATATATCAGTTTACAGCCGGGTTCGGGGTGAACACGCATGCGTAAGTCCATAGCCGGGTTAGGGGTGGACACACGAATTACACAGTCTTGCGACCGAATTTAACGTGGCTTTCTGAAGAGGTCCGTATGCGGGTACCGAATGGCAAACACTACCACCACTTAGGCACTGCAGTGGCGGAACTAGACCGACCAACTGCAACCTCCTTGGGCAACAGACAATTCATTAGGAACTGGTTGAGTACAAGAGTAGGATGCATGGCGAGGGTTTGAATCCCTGAAATGTGGAGAAAGATGGCTAGATTTGGGGGCGTATGTAGTATGGGATGCATTCATTCTCCAAAGTCTTGCTTGCATTAGAGTCAAGCATGTGATTTACTGCATCTAGTCATAGGGTCATGGCATATCACTGCACTAGAACCTGAATCCATTTAACCCTTGTTTTGGCACATCACTTTTCCTTTTGCATAAATTATGGTTGTGATTGAAATTTTGAGGATCGCTGTTATTATCAGCCTTGCGTCAGTTGAAGTACTGACATTCCCTACCTTGTAGGTATCCGGAGCCAGTTTACAGGTACTGCAGAGCTCGGATTGGTCCAAGAATCCAAGGGACATACGCAAGTGCTATTATATTGTTGTAAATCTTGTAATTTTTATTTGGATATTGTAACACTTGTAAATGTAATATTTATATGGAATAAAAGTTTTAAATTTTCCTGTACATTCTGTGATTGTGGCTATTTTGAAGTTCGACTCCTGGAGTAGGGTCTCAGGTTCCCGGTATGGGGATTTGGGGCGCTACAGAAAGTTGGTATCATAGCAGACTTCAATTATTAGTCCAACACAGCAGGAAAATTAGACTTGGATGCATTGCAAGAGTTGAGTTTAGTCAGATAGTTGATGATTATAAAGCATAAGTTGTATCTAAACTGGTGCCTTTATAAAAAAAATTCTGTATCTGGACTGATTCCCATATTTTCTCTTGCAGATGTCGAGCTTGGACAATCGACACTCGAATGGATGGTCCAATGGTGTAACCCCTGTTTTTCATTTTATGTATTTTTGGAGTGTATTTTTCATTTTTGTGTATTTTTATCTCCCTTGTATTTTTCGGAACCATATATTGGATTTATTCTCAATATATATTCTTTTTCTTTTCATTTGAGCTCCTTGTGTTGTTGTTCGTCATTTTGGTTCGTTTTCGCCATTTTGGTTTCTTTTCTTCATTTTTGGCATCAGTATCTTCAATATATTTTTTCCATGGTGATGTGATGGATTTTTAGTGGTGTTTTCCAAAATTTTGATTTTTGACCCTTAAGAGGATTTTTTAGGAGCCATAGAGTTCACTATAAATTGTATTCCCATTTGAAACCTACCCAATACCTATTACCCATTTGTATACCTATTACTACATACCAATACCCACAACCCAATAACCCACATTTAACTCCTAAATAAATACCCTAATCTCCTAATAAACCCTAACCCTAGTCATTATCTCTCTCTCCCTCCTATTCTAATCCCGGCCTCCCTCTCCTATTGTACTCCCGGCCCTTCCTTTCCCAATCCATGCTTTCACAATCCTCCCCTCCAACCGGCCTCCCCTCATCCATCCAAAGCCGACCACCACTTCTTCAAACATCTCCATACAAACAACCCTCCATCCAAAACCCCTATTCCTCTCCTTGTGTGGCCAGCCCCATCCAAACAGCACCACCACCATCAAACACCTCACAAAACTCTTCCCTTTGGTGATTTTTCAAGTGGGTATCTCCACTTTGGTTCGTGCATTAAGGAGTTCGATCGTAGGAGCTTTTCGTGTTCGTGGGTTCGCTTGGATTCGCGCTTGGAAGGATTTTCCTCGTGGGTTTTGTTCCTAAGGCTTGTTGGCTTCGTATTCACTACATAAAGAGGCAACTAACTTGTACAAAATTTTATTAGGTCGATACAAGTCAAAAAGCTCACACCTAGAGTAGTTGGGTCTAGAGACGACCAAAACTTGTGTTTCTCTTTGATGGGTTTGTCTCTATTGTGACAAATTTGGCCATAAATGACTTATGATATGAAATTTGATAGGTTAATAACCTAGGTTTTACCCAAACTTAATTTTTGTTCGTGTATGTGACATATTGCATGTTATGTATTTGATTGATTGCCCATGTGAGAATTATTAGACTTGGACATGTTAGAATCCCTAAAACATGATGTTTAGATGTTTAGTAGGTTTTATTTCAAGTTTGGTTAAGTTTGGATCAAAATTGTGTGAGTTATGATGTTTTTGTCTAGAGATATGAAATCTGTATGTGCAGTTTGTTCTGTGTTGTTTGCTGTTTTCACCCATGCTAAAGTCCGAATTTGAACTTAAAAATTCAAAGTGAATTGTAGATAATTTTGTCTATTTTCAAACCCCACTGGTTTTACTTGATTTGGAATTCGTATGACTGAGATATGATAGTTTTGGTACAGGCGTGTCGATGGATTTCAGATTCTGTTTTGAGTTAAATTAGTTAACAAATTATTTTCAAGAACTAATCTAGACATAATATCTTGGTATAATATTTTGTTCAGTGTTTCCTTATGGTACTAGGGACTACCCAGATTTTTGGTGTATTTTAAAGATAAGTTTATTGTAGTGTTTCATGTTCTTTTCTAAATTCACCGTGTGCTGTAATATGCGTGCTGTTCAGTAAAAAAACCCAGTTTTCACCCCAATTCCTTATGTTTTATAAAACTTATTTGTGAGATATGAAAGTTGGAAAAATCTATCTATTTTCACGTCGTTTTGGAGGAATTGGATTTCGATTTGCTGATTGCGAGATATCCTTGTTTTCGTACAGCAGTGCTGAGAATTCCAGATTCGTCAAACCATGTTTTTGTGTTGTTTCTTAATTTTGATAACTTATCCTTACTTACTGGAATATTATGAAACTTGTTATTCTGAGTCTATATCTATAGGGGATTACCCCAGATTTTTCGTGGAATTATTTGATATATTTTCATGCTGTTTTCATGCTTTTGAAGTTGTTCCCCTGTTTTCTGGCTGAACATGAAATCTGTGTTCAATTCAGTTTTGAGTTGTGTTGTTGTGAATTAGTATATGACTTTATTATACTCGTTGGATGCGTGTGGATGTCTAGTTTCCAGATCTTTTGACGGATTTTGATTTGCGTGCCTGTAGCTCTTAGAATCCCTGTTTTAGTACTGATTGCTCTTGCTGTCCTGAATATAAACATACACTGTTTGACTCGTTTATGTGACTGTCTATCATCTATGCATGCTTATTTGTTACCCTAGACCTGATACTGATTATACTATGTTAGTTTGACATTGTTTCATTCTTATACATGTCTGTTTGAGAATAATAATAAATAATCAAGCCGAGGTTTTAATGGGACAGATCTAGTAGTGGATAGTGCAGAAACGTGTACTCGGAATGAGACTTGTGTTTCCTGTATGACAAGTTTACCGACTAAGTTTACCGACCAAGTTTACCGACCAAATTCTGTGATTCTGTGAATACCTGAGTACACTGCCCTGCATGGTCCCCTATGAAATCTAAAGCGAAACTGTTGTGTTGTAGCAACCATGTAGGGTGGGTTGCATGTCGTGCTACCTAGATAGTAATCACACAAAACTTGAGCTTAATACTTGAACATGATCCTTGACATGATACCTGTTTACTTGATACATGAGACATGATACAGGAGACGTGATTACATGAAACATGAAACTTGATACTTGATACATGATTACACGACACTTGACACTTGATGCATGTTATAGGGTACTTGCTTGCTTGACACTTGATTTATGCCGTGTACACTTGACACTTTTACCATGCTAGTTTGTCTAGGTTGACATCATACCTATACCATGTGTTAGTTAGTTTTTCTAATTCCATGTGCTTGTATCCTACTCTATTTGTGACCCGCAACTTGCAATTGACGGGTACTTGTGTTTTCTCTTTTCCTCTTTTCTGCATTCGTTGAATTACAGATTTTGGAGGACAGGTTCTAGACGGGATTGGTGACATGATGTACTAGATGCTGGAATTTTGCTATTATTCTTGTTGCTTATTTTGGACAATAACTGTATTCATGTATTTGGAATTATTATTTATATTTGGGCGATGTGACCCAGGATTATTTGTATATTTCAGATCATGACTATTTGAGATTAATATATTTTATTTCAAATATTCTTGTTGGTATTTGGTTCATATGTGCATGTGGTTGACTTTTCTGGCTTCCGGCTCTGATTATTTCTGTGATATGTTATAAAGAATTCCTGAACAGCTTATGGATGATGAAAATCATTCGCTGGGCTTTTGTTACGCACTCGTATTCCGTATTTTTGGGAAGCAGGGCGTGCCAGATGGACATGGTTATGCACCCCCACTTCCACCTCCACCCCCACAGCCCACGGCCATAGTGCAAGTTATCACCATGTTGTCCCAGGAGCTGGCTGCCTACAAATAGAGCCACGGGCAGCTAGAGGATCGTTTCGAGAACCTCGCACGGGTATTGATAACCACTGAGAGGAGAGTGGCCAAGCTAGAAAGGGCCAAGAGGGATTGGAAGACGAGGGTAGTACTTCTGAAGCACCGGTACGAGGGGAGGCTAGGTCAGCTTCAGAGCGGATATCTGGCACTGAGGAATCAGGTCTGCGACATGCACGATCTGTTAGACCGGATGACTGCCGGGGATAGCTCCGAGGCGACTCTCCAGGATTAGGAGAGCAGTGACCTCCCCTAGTGTTGTAGGATTTCTTTTGATGTGTGTAGATGATAACCTTTCTGAATAGCTAGGCTAACATGCTATTGTTTTGATGGGTGTAGTATGAACCCATGTGATGATGATGTGATTGTATGATGACAAATCATTCTAAAACCCTTTTTGAAATGAATGGAACTAGTATGTTTTAACCAATGCTGGTGTGTTATGGGTTTTTTCATTACGATTGCTGGTTGATGATGTCTGTATTAGCTTTCAGATGGCAGGAAGGACTAGAAGCAACCGGAGATACCAGACTGAAGCCGAAGGCAGTGGAGCCAACAGTACTGGCCTTGATGTAAAGGAAGAATTTACTAGGGTATATCAGATGATTAGAGCATTTGTGGAGGCTAGTAGGAACCAAGCGCCGCCACAAAAAGCACCAGGAGTTGCGGTGAATACTGATCCAGTGAAAATGGTGGAATCATTTAGGAGGATGAAACCGCCAGTCTTCGAAGGACAGGCCGACTGGATACGTCAGGTGGAAATGGTATTTGAGGTGCTGATGACTCCCGAAGACAGCAAGGTACGTCTAGCCACAATCTTGCTAAAGAAGGATGGCGGAGTTTGGTGGCAGTCCGTGAAGCGTGGTCTTGAAGAAGGACAGATCACTTGGGAAGATTTCCTTGAGGAATTCCGACAGCACTATTTCCCCTTGGATGTGCAAGAGGAGAAAGCAATGGAATTCCATAACTTGAAGCAAGGAAATATGTCCATCAGAGAATATGAGAAGAAGTTTTCTCAGTTATCGATGTATGCACCGGAGATGGTCCAGGAGGAAGCGAAAAAGGCCCAGAGGTTTGAGCAAGGGCTTAGGCCTGGACTGAGTCAAGGATGGTTTTCTTGGGCATTAGCTGATTCGACAAGCTGGTAAGTAGAGCTGCGGCGACAGAGGCGGATATGAACCAGAATCAGGGAAGGACGAGTTTTGGAACAAAGGGAAGAGATCTACCCCAGCATCAAAGTTCAAGAAGCAAGGCAAGGGCCAGAAGTTCCGAAAAATCAGTACCAATACACGAGAATTTAAGCCCAGAAGTTGCTATCACTATGGAGAGCAGGGACACTTTACGGATCGATGCCCCCGGAAGAAGGCACTAAAATGTTTCCAATATGGACTAGAAGGGCATATCATGTCAAGCTGTACCCAAATTGCAAGGAACAGCCACATGGCAGGGTCGGGAGCAACCGACAAAGGTAAAAAGCCTATGCGTCAAGGAAGAGTGTTTGCCTTGACCAAGAAGGATGCTGAAGAAGATGGAAGGGTAATTACTAGTATGTAAGCAAATGGTGTATAAGTTCTGAAGTTGTATTTTGGTTTTTGGAAGTTGATGAAGGATGAACTGTTGTAACAGAATATATATATATATAAATGGAATTTTGGCTACGGTCTTATTTGATAGTGGATTGACTCATTCTTTTGTGTCAAAATCTATTTCGAGAAAATTAAAATGCACACAAAAGGCAGTCCCAGAGTTAGCTTTAACGGTAGCTACACCATCAGGGGCAACCCTTACTACAGATCTATGCTATAGGGGATGTAAGATCCAGATTAGCAGAGAAATCATAAGTATTGATTTGTTGGAGTTGGGTTTTGTCGGAACAAATGTCATTATTGGTATGGATTGGATGTCGAGGCACAAGGCAAGCATTGACTACAAGGAGAAAGAGGTAGTCATCTCAGCTGAAGGAGTGGAACTTGCATTCCACGGGGAGCAGAGATCGAAGGCAATGACTTTTGCAGCTGCTAGTGAAGTATGGGTACCAGAAGAGGTGAGCAAGATACCAGTGGTGAGGAATTTTCCACTTGTATTCTTAGAGGATTTACCTGGAAGTTCCCCACACCGTGTTGTTGAGTTTAGCATCACAGTTTAGCCAGGAAGCACTCCAGTATCCAAAGCATCCTATCGAATGGCGCCAGTAGAGCAGAATGAGGTCAAGAAGCAGATTGAAGAGTACTTGCAGAAGGAATTTATCAGACCAAGTGCATCACCTTGGGGAGCACTAGTATTGCTTGTTAAGAAAAAGGACGGGTCATCCAGGATGTGTATTGATTATCGGGAACTGAATAAAGTCACTATTCGGAACAAGTACCCAATTCCCAGGATCGACGATTTGTTCGATCAGCTTCAGTGGGCAGTAGTATTTTCCAAGATTGATCTACGGTCCGAATATCATCAAGTGCAAGTTAGGGAAGAGGATGTACCTAAGACAGCTTATCGAACTCGACATGGACACTGTGAATTCTTGGCAATGCTGTTTGGAGTGACTAACGCTCCAGCAATCTTCATGGACTTGATGAACCGAATTCTATGTCAGTTTATCGACTCATTTGTCGTGGTCTTCATCGACGACATTTTAATATATTAAAGGACAGAAGAGGATCATGCTGAGCATCTAACAGCAGTCTTGAGCAAGCTACAAGAGCATCAGTTATATGCCAAATTATCTAAGTGTGAATCTGGAAATCGGAAGTTGCATTCCTAAGCCATATCTTTTCTAAGGAGGGAATGGCAACGAATCCTCAGAAGATAGAAGCAGTCAAGGGATGGCCACAACCAAGGACGGTGAAGGCAGTAAGGAGTTTTCTGGGTATGACTGGATATTATCGGAAGTTTATCCAGAATTATGCAAAGATAGTTGTACCCTTTACAGCCTTGACCAAGAAGAACCAAAATTTCGATTGGACAGAGAAGTGTGAAGAGAGTTCTCAGGAACTGAAGAACCGTTTGATCTCCACACCTTCATTGGTTTAACCTTAGGAGGACAAGGACTACGTCATCTACAGTGATACGTCGTCTTTGGGGTTCGGGTGTGTGCTGATGCAGGAGGGCAAGATTATAGCTTATGGTTCGAGACAGCTACGACCACATGAGAAGAATTACCCGACCTATAATTTGGAACTTACAGCCATAATCTTTGCTTTGAAATCATGGAGACATTATATCTACAGAGCAAGGGTGGAAACATACACTGACCATAAGAGCTTGAAGTATATCTACCAGCAGAAGGATCTCAACTTAAGAGAGAGGAGATGGTTGGAAGTACTCGAAGACATCAGGCCTGAAATTATATATCATCCAGGAAAAGCCAATGTGGTAGCAGATGCGCTTAGCAGGAAGAGAAGTGTGGCTACATTGGTAGCGACATGGAGGGAACTAGATGAGGAGATCAGGCAGGCAGGCATTGAAGTGGTTACACAACACTTAAGTGCAGTTTTGGCACAGTTGGTGTTACAACCAAGCTTGAATGAGCAGGTGAAAAAGGCTCAGACTGAAGATCCAGAAATAGAAGACATGAAGAAGCAAGTGCACGAAGGAAAATTGCCCGAATTTAGTATAAGAGAAGGTTCACTATGGTTCGGTAGCAGACTGTGTGTACCGAAGGACGAAGAGTTAAGGGAAGACATCATGAAGGAAGATTACTCCATATTGCTTGCAATTCACCCCGAAAGCACCAAGATGTATCATGATATAAAGTAGCACTATTGGTGGTCATGGATGAAGCGAGATATAGCAGAGTTCGTGGCCAAATGTCTGACATGTCAACAGGTTAAGGCCGAGAATCAGAAACCAGAAGGATTGCTACAGCCTTTACCCATTCCAGAATGGAAATGGAAGAACATCAGTATGGATTTTATTACTGGATTACCTAGGAACCCTAAAGGAAATGACTCAGTATGGGTGATTGTGGATCGATTGACAAAGTCAGCACATTTTCTTTCAATAAAGATGACCTGGAAAGTCGAGAGGTTGGCCGAGATCTACATCGAGAACATAGTAAAGCTACATGGAGTGCCAGTGTCGATAGTATCCGACCGAGATGCAAGGTTTACGTCTCGATTCTGGAAAAGTCTACAGTCAGCATTGGGAACTAGAACAGACTTCAGCACAGCTTTTCACCCTCACACGGATGGACAGACGGAGAGAGTCAATAGGATTCTTGAAGACATGTTGCGAACATGTATTTTGGACTTCGGAGGAAGTTGGGAGAAATACCTAGCCTTGGTAGAGTTTGCTTATAATAACAGCTATCAGGCAAGCATTGGCATGGCCCTGTATGAAGCTTTGTATGGCCGAAGATGCAGAACACCAGTTTGTTGGTTCGAGGTAGGAGAGCGGCAGATGTATGGGCCAGAAATCGTACAACAAACGTCGGAACAGATCGAGCTGATTCAGAAAAGGCTTCAAGGAGCACAAAGCAGGCAGAAGAGCTATGCGGACAACTGCCGAAGAGATAGAATTTGAGGAAGGTGACTCCGTATTTCTCAAGGTGTCACCGACAAAATGAGTTATCAAATTCGGAAAGGGCGGGAAGTTAGCTCCGAGATACATTGGACCATACAAGATTCTGGAGTGGATTTGCAGGATGACTTATAAGTTGGAGCTACCGGTCGAGTTATCTCAAGTGCATGACGTGTTCCATGTCTCTATGTTACGGAGGTATGTGCTGGATTCAAGCCATTAGTTGCTAGAGGTTCCGAAAAATTTGCAGATAGATCTTTCCTATAAAGAGCAACCAGTCAGGATACTTGATCATCGAGACAAGATACTGAGAAATAAGGTCATCCAGATGGTCAAAGTTCTCTGGAAGAACCAGTTCGTGGAAGAAGCCACATGGGAGCCAGAGAGCCGCATGAAGGCTTGGTATCCGAATTTGTTTTAAGTGTTTTCTATTTTTCTTTATTGTTCTTCTCTCCCACTGGAAACATTCTGGGGACAGAACGACTCTAAGGAGGGAGTGATGTAACACCCCGGATTGTACGATACCTATATATATATATATATATATATATATATATATATATATATATATATATATATATATATATATATATATATATGTATATGTATATTGTCTGTATGCGTGCACATGATTACAGTGTTTTGGTTGATTTTGCTATCTTTGGTGTGCGGTTAGGTTTGCGGGGCGGTTCATGAAGATGGTTGCGTTCTAGAAGATGCACGAGAATGAAGAGGATCGATACTGGTATAAACACTAGTTTTTGATACGACACCTTAGCAAATATAACATTTTCTGCTACTACGATGGGTATATCATGCGTACACTCGATAAACCACTCGTCTCACATCTAAGAACCCATTTAAGAGCTAAAATGGGCAGCCAACCTATTGTACCCCAAAACCATTGGCTAGACCATGGTTTCCACCCAAAACCACCCTACACCCTACCCCCTAACCCCCCCCCCCCCCCCCCCCTTTTCCCCTCTTTTTACCTACTCTTTTCCATCAAAAATCTCTTCATTCTTCTCCCTTGTTCTGAAAATTTCAGAACTCAAACCAAAGAAAAGAAGAGAATGAGAGAAAAGAAGAAAGATTGAAGAAGGAGCTCTTGGAGTGATTCTTGAGAAAGGGAAGCTCAAAGATATCAACTACTCTACAATCAACTCAGGGTGGGAAGTTTCTCTAAACATTCCTTTTGTTTCTTGAGTGATTTCTTGCATGCATGTTTAGTAGTAAGTGTTAGAATGAATGTTTAAGAACATTGGAAGTTGAAATCAGAAACTAGAACTGGAATCTTGATCTGTATGCTATTTTCTAGATTTTCCCGTGAGCAAACCACATAGAATCTGATCATAAAATATTTACAAATTGTTCCTTTATATGTCTAGATGATTCGTGAATTATTTTGGATTTTTATGAGATGGTTTGTTATTTTAATAAAATCCATTTGTGGAACAGTGTCGTAAGGCAGTAGCAGAAATGGGTTACTATGATGCCTGAGATTGTTGGATTTTTCATAATTGATTGGAGTAAGATATTAATCTAAACGTTTTACCTTGTTTTCCCACTTGTATTTAGATTCTATAAAAAAATCAGGAAAATATTTTGATGAAGTTAAAGGCATGTTAAAAATTGATCTTTCAATAGTAGCTAGAATTGTAACTGAAGAACATGATAATTTTTGTGCTTAATTGAAACATGAAGAACTCAGTGTAGACTTGGAATTTGGATATGAAACCTTTTGCATGTTGTTCATTATGAAGTCTCATTTCTTTACTGTAAATTTTGTGTCGATTAGATGAGCATAGGATTTGTGATGATTTTATTAGCATGTACTGTGCTGGTTTCAGTCAGATTAGACACCCTGTAGAGATGTCACAATTGATGCTCCTTAAGAGCAAATTTTGAGGAAGTGTTTCCTTAGAGGATTGTAGTAGACATCAATACCTTTCTAACAAGACCTATTTGAGGTGTTTCCAGTAAGTGGTTGATGTATTATGATTTTTGCAATACTGGACAGAGACTTGGATTTGAGCTGACTGCTCTGATAGAGAAAGTCTTAGTGTGTGACTTGGTACACGTGTGAGTAATGTGTGTGTTAGGGTGATCTATTGGCATATTTTGGACCTATGACCAACTATAGGGTTGTTTAGGACATCCACACCTTTCCATATAACTTGGGTTTGTAGCATTCTGATGAGTGAGCAGTATTTTATGCTACCGATAAGGTGCAGCCCGTGTATAGGCAATACACAGGCTGAGGCTTGAGAGGCCATTTTGAAGACTTAGATGATAGAATCTGAGGTTATGGTCAACTAGGAAGTTGTAGCCTAGGTTCTTACCTTTTCGGATTGGGCTTGTACACCCCAATTGAAGTTGTATCGAGGGAGTTATGTTCTTTTTAAGTTTCGGGCAGCCCTGTAGGTTGCTTAGTCTTGGGTTTTTACTAGGTGTTGTGAGGACTTCTCCTGTATACCATTAGAGCTGATAACTCTTTGTCTGGGGACGTTTGGTATCTGTTGTTGGTTTTGTTGACTCCCATAGCGGATGTGTGACTCGAGTTAGTCACTAAGGTAAGGGATACCCTGCATCTGTCGACCCAAAGTTATGAACTTCCACCGAAGCGTAGGACGTCCAAGCCATGCCGTCAAATTAAGCTCATTAGGGCTAAACACACCAGTTCACAGCCGGGTTAGGGGTGAACACACATACATTCACAGCCGGGTTAGGGGTGAATGTAGGCCATGGTGCTGGACAAATCCAAGCCCGGGAAAGTGGCGAACCGGACTGGTATCGCCAGGGCTAGAGGTCGATAGGCAAGTTTCCGGTAGTAATCTTATCTTTTACCCAAAGTGATTAGAATGAGGCTGGGATTAGAGCGATGCATTAGGGGTTTGGGTAATTGCATTAGTACTAGCAGACCATAGTCGGTGTTGTACCTTCCTGTTGTAGGGATACGGTTTCGGCACTTATGAGTGAGTCCTCAACTCGTATCTCGATCTGTTAATTCCCAAAGTTTGCCGGAGTAAGGAACGAGAGGCTAGGGGGATTTGACCCTTGAGGCCATTACGTTCCTATGCACGTGGGTTTTGTTTATATATATATATATATATCAGTTCACAGCCAGGTTAGTAGTGAACACGCATGCGTCAGTCCACAGCCGGGTTAGGGGTGGACACATGAATTACATGGTCTTGCGACCGAATTCAACGCGGCTTTCTGAAGAGGTCCGTATGCGGGTACCGAATGGCAAACACGACCACCACTTAGGCACTGCAGTGGCGGAACTAGACCGACCAACTGCAACCTCCTTGGACAACGGACAATTTATTAGAAACTAGTTGAGTACAATAGTAGGATGCATGGCGAGGGTTTGAATCCCTAAAATGTGGAGAAAGACGGCTAGATTTGGGGGCGTATGTAGTATGGGATGCATTCGTTCTCCAAAGTCTTACTTGCATTAGAGTCAAGCATGTGATTTGCTGCATCTAGTCATAGGATCATGGCATATCACTGCACTAGAACCCGAATCCATTTAACCCTTGTTTTGGCACATCACTTTTCCTTTTGCATAAATTATGGTTGTGATTGTAATTTTGAGGATCGCTGTTATTATCAGCCTTGCATCAGTTGAAGTACTAACATTCCCCACCTTGTAGGTATCCGGAGCCAGTTTACAGGTATTGCAGAGCTCGGGTTGGTCCAAGAATCCAAGGGACATACACAAGTGCTATTATATTGTTGTAAATCTTGTAATTTTTATTTGGATATTGTAACACTTGTAAATGTAACATTTATATGGAATAAAAGTTTTAAATTTTCCTGTACTTTCTGTGATTATGGCTATTTTGAAGTTTGACTCCTGGAGTAGGGTCTCAGGTTCCTGGTATGGGGATTTGGGGTGCTACAGACTATGTCCTCCATGATGATTGCTAGTGGTTCCGCCTCAATCCACTTAGAGAAGTAATCAATGACTACCACGCGGAAGCTTCTTTGTCCGGTTGCTAGAGGGAACGGTCTGAGTAAATCCACCCCCACATGGCAAAGGAGATTGGGCTGGACATGGAACTGAGCTCGGCCTGGGATGTTCATTTGATTGATGAAAACCTTTGGCAAGACACGTATTGGCGGACATATTGTTAAGCATCGTTGAGGAAGGTAAGCCAAAAATATCCATGATTGAGGATCTTGCAGGCAAGAGATCTATCGCCCACGTGAGTGCCTCCAATCCCTTCATGAACTTCTTTCAAAGCATACTTTGCGGTCTTCCATCCACCGGAGTGTAAGAGCATTTATACATGACTCCTTCGATAAGTGTGTATTGCTTTGCCCTCATTCAGATCTTCCTGGCTTCCTTCGGGTCAGGGGGAGGATTCCCTTGTCGAGGAATTCATACATAAGTTTCATCCAATTGTTCTCAAGTACCGGAGGATTGATCACCATGAGCTCTGAGACTTCTTCTTCGATGTTGGGCTTGAGCAGGGCCTCAATAAGAACAGTGTGGTCAAGTCCTTCGATGGAGGTGGATGCTAACTTGGAGAGGGCATCTTCTTGCTTGTTTTATTAACGAGGGATACAAGTAACTTCTGTCTCATAGAACGCGACTAGTAGCTTTCTGACGTATGCCAGATACTTGATCATACGGTCATCCCTAGCTTCATAGCCTTCCTGGACTTGGTTCACTACTAGTTGAGGGTCGTTGAACACTTTAACACACCTGGATCCAGGTTTGAGGGCTAAGAGGAGGCTCGCAATTAGCGCTTCATACTCTGCTTCATTGTTAGAGGCTCGGAAGTTAAGGCAAAGTTAATACAGGAGGGTGAACTCATCCAGGCATGTCAGGATAACTCCAGTCCTTCTTCCCCCTATGCATGAGGATCCATCAACGTAGACACTACCGAACGGAGGATTTTTGCTTTCCTCAAGGGGGTCAAGATTGGTGCTTTCCACAATGAATTCTACTGGAGCTTGGGCTTTAATGGCCATCCTCGGTCGATAGCTGATGTTGAGCTGGATTAGTTCAACAGAAAATTTCATAAGTTGGCCCAAAATCTCTGGCTTGTGTAGTACCTGCTTAAGGGGTTGATTAGTGAAGACCACTATTGAATGTGCTTAGATGTATGAGCGAATCTTGTGAGGAGCAATGATCAGGGCGTAGGCCATTTTCTCCATTTTTTGAGTAGCAGAGTTCGGCGTCATGGTGGACTTTACTTACATAGTAGATCGGCTTTTGGGTTCTGTCACACCAAGAAAACATTGAAAGTCTGATCTGAAGTAGCTAGGTAGAGGTAGAGCATCTCCCCCTACTCGGGATTGCTCAGGAGCGGGGAATTGACTAGATAGGCCTTAAGTTTCTCAAAAGATGCTTGTTGTGCTTGTCCCCACTCGAAGCCCTTCGCTCCCATGAGTGCTTTGAAGAAAGTGAGACACTTCTAACTTGATTTGGAGGGGAAATGCTCGATGGCAGCAAGGCGCCCTATGAGTCTTTGGACTTCCGTAGTGCCGAGTGGGGGAGCTATATCCAGTATGGTTTGGAACTTCTCTCGATTGACTTTGCTTTCCCTCTGGCTGACCATGATCCCCATGAACTTTTCAGAGGACACCCCGAAGGCACATTTAGAGGGATTTAGCCTCATATTGTGCTCACGTAGGATGTTGAAGACTTCTTGGAGATTAATCACATGGTCTTTTTTTTGTTCAGGCTCTTCACCAACATTTCTTCTACATAGACTTCCATGTTCCTGCCAATCTTCTTGAATATCTTATTCATGAGGCTTTGATAAGTGGCTCCGGCATTCTTCAGCCCAAAGGGCATGACCTGGTAACAATGTAGGCCTTGGTCGGTGACAAAAGATGTCTTTCGAATTACGGGGGAAGACGGAGGGGGGAGGGGGGGTGATCCTGGTCTGATTGTAACCTGAGAAAGCACCCATAAAACTCAAGAGTTCATGGCTGGACGTAGAGTCGATCAGGGAGTCGATGCTTGGGAGAGTAAACGGATCCTTCGGGCATGCTTTGATCAATTCGGTGAAGTCAATGAAAATTCTCCATTTGCCATTAGATTTCTTCACCATCGCCACATTCGCCAGTCACTCAAGGTAGCTGACTTCTTGGATTAAACGGGCAACTAGGAGTTTATCCACCTCTTCCTTAATGGCTTGTTTTCGGTCAGGGGCAAACTTGCGATGTTTCAACTGGACCGGCTTGACTTTGGGATTGACACTGATACGGTACATGATCATCTCCACCGAGATACCGAGCATGTCAGCAGTGGTCCAAGCAAATAGGTCTCGGTTCCCTCTGATCCATTCAATGATCTGTTCATTGACCTGGTGGGGAAGGGTCATGCCTACTCGAAAACTCTTGATTGGGTCCATCTTAGATAAAGGGATCTCCTTGAGCTCACTGACTGGATCAGAAGTGACTTGACTGGGGAGTTCTAATGCCTCGAACGGGAGGACTAAGCCCCCCATGGTAGTTGTGTAACACCCCCGAGCTATCTCTTGGCTTCCTTTGACTTTTCCTACTCCTGTTGGGATTGAGAATTTTGTTTTCATGTGGAAAGTTGAGGGTACGACATCAAGTACTGCTAGGCCCGGTCGGCCAAGGATGGCATTATAAGCGGTCTTCACATCGACGACCATGAAATTCATTGCCTCGGTTCGGGTTGTAGGGGCTTTCCCTGCAGTCACATCAAGAGTGACTAATCCTTCATTTAAGATTGATATCCCAGAGAACCCATGAAGTGTGTATCCAGTAGGCATGAGACAATCTCGAGAAAGCTTAAGGCCTTCTAAGGCTTTAAGGAAAAGAATATTGACAGAACTGCCATTGTCGACCAGGATGTGACGTACCTTGTGGTTGGCCATATGGAGACTAACTACGAACACCTTCTAGGTCATTGTCTGAGAATGTCACCGGGATTCCAAGGCTCTAGGCCGAGGGAAATTTCTATATCGAACTCACTTCTCGGATGAAGGCCTTCCTGGGAGGGGTTTGATTCTCCCCTTATAGGCCCTCCGTGGATGGAATGGAGAACCGCTTCTATATCTAAGTCTTGGGACTTAGAGGGATTCTTTGCTCACTTATTAGTTCCTCGGGGTTGTGGAGAATCTGCCCTATCCTTTCGGATGAAATTTGATAAGTGCCCTAATTGGATAAGCTCTTCACTTTCTTCCTTGAGAGCCCGACAGTCATCTGTGTTGTGGCCATGATCTCTGTAAAAACGGCACCACTTATCTATGTTCCTCCTCTTCCCTAGAGTGTTCATCTTAGAGGGAGGTTAAAGCAACCTCTCCTTGCCTACTTCCATGAGAACCATTGATATATTGACATTAAGGGAGGTGAACTTCTCAAGCAGGGTAGAGAGCGGCGCTGGTCATTGTTGTCCTTCTAGAGCTTCTTTAGACCCTCTTTGTTTGCACTCTTCCGTTTAGACCTTCATCGTTTGCACTTTTCAACATGAGTTCTGAGAAGTCCCAAGGATGCTTCTTAGTAATGGATGCCTTCAGATCGGCATGATTGACGTTGTGTCTGAATGTGGTGGCCGCTATTACTTGATCGAGGGAGGCGATAGACCAAGACTTGGCTGTGAAGTGCCGGAAAAAGTCCCTGAGTCGTTCTCCTCCCTTTGATTTAGATCCAGAAATGAGGCACTTGTATTCTCAGTTCAGCGGCTGCTTATGAAGTGGGAGAGGAAGAGCTCCTCAAACTGGTCGAATGAGATGATGTAGCCCGAAGAGAGGCGGGAGTATCACTCCCTTGCTGACCCCTTCAGTGTGGCTAGAAACATCTTGCAGAGGAGTGCATCTGAGGCTTGGTGGATCATCATGAGGGTTTTGAAACTCTCAATATGAGCAGCCGGGTCAGATTCTCCATTATAGGACTTGAAGTATGGTGGATTGAAGGTCTCCCATGTGCTTCCATGATTGATTTGGAGAAGGGATGTCTGCTATGGCTAAAGCTTTAGACTTGACGGTCTTTCTCTCGATTGACTTTGTTGACATAGTCCTCCATCTCTCGGAGGCAATGAAGGACTGGGTCTTTCCTTTGGTCGGATATGGTTGATCTGCGAGACTCTTCCTCATGTAAAGTTGTGAGGCGGCGACTGTTATCTTGTCAGCCCCTACTTGGGGCGATGTTGAGGGCTTGGAGGATCTCATCTTTAAAATTTTGCAATTCTGCCTTTGTACGGGCTCCTCTTCATCTGTGTTGTTCCTATGAATTGGTCGACTTGCTGTGGTTTGGCTTCTTCGCTCCTGAGAGGAAGGATACCATCTTCATCCCCTAGGAGAGGGATATCTTCTTCGTGCTCCTATGGAGAGAGAGTTCTTGTGGACCTCTGTCTTCAAGAAGAGAGGCTCCTCTGTCTTCCCTGCTGTTCTGAACGGGGGACTTCGTCATGAACTCGTCATTTGTATAGGCAGACTCGGAGGTTGGACCCCTGCTGTTGGTTGATGATGACTTGACGGAGGTCTAGCTGTGGGTGGAGCACCGTAGAAGGTGGTTGAGGTACGAACTGAACCTTTGTTTTCAACAAACGGCCATATAGGGTACTATTTGGGATGACTTCGATGGGATCCCCCAGGTGTTTTTCCTCTGAACGGAGGCTGAATCTACATAAGAGGGGGTTGTTCCGATTGAGGTTGTTGAACCAGTTGAGACTGCTGAATCTGTTGAAGTTGTTGAGGGGGGGTCCTTCGCATGAGAAGGAGGTGAAGGAAGGTGGTCGGCTTGTCGGCTGGTAGAATTCTCCTACCCTTTCCTTCTTGGAGGCATGGTTGAGAAGGTAGTTTTGGATCGACAAAGTTGGATCAGAGATCTTTTTTCACAGACGGTGCCAATCTGTTGCTGCAAATTTCTTTGTAGTAAACAGATATGTGAATTCTTTTAATGAAAATAATAAAGATCAAACCTTTGTTGTTCGCCAGGGTTGACCGCCAAAAACTGCACTTGACTCCGAGATCTGATCATTTATAAACGGTTAATATCGTTCCCATGGACCTGCAAAACAAGCCTGAAATACCGGGGTTGGCCCTGGCGACAGGCCCTCCGATGCCCTAGTCATAAACTCAGAGATATGTTAGGTTTTTAGAGCGGGGTTTACAATTACCTAATTCTGAGGGCGGTCTCGATGTATATATAGTCGCTGGGGGGGTTCAGTTTCAAAATATTCATTTATCTTCCCGATGTTTGGATAGATTCGGTTATCCCCTCCACGTGAAGAGATCAAGTCATGACTCTTTTCTTAATGAAAAGATAGAATTTTCAAACTCTCTCTTGTACATGGGGATAGAATCAGTAACCCCTAGAATTAGGGGGATTAAACTTGGTTCTTCTGATGAATCTGGACTCCTTTGCGCTAGGGTTATTTTGGCAGTCCCTATTATAGTCTGGATCGGGTTGATGGGCCTGAAAATGGCCCAGCCCTCTCATCGGGCCTGTTTCTACTGAAAATTATCATTTTACCCCCTGTGACTTTTAAGATTCGTACTCAATTTGAATGGTCCTGATATTCTCCTATTTATTTACCCATATCAAGTATCAATAATCGGTAATTGGTATTTATGTCAATGATCAATGTCAATTATGTAACCTCGGCCTATCAATTTTTATTAATCTATCTAATGCACTCAATCATGTGTCATTTACCACAGGTTCAGGTGCATAACAATCAAGTGAACGTTTAGACTTAAATAATGAAGCCTACATGATCATGTGCTCGGGTCTTCTAGTAACGGGTCTTCTAGTAATGGTAATCATGAATCATGTAATCAGGAATCATGTAATCAATATTACGAAATTCATGTAATCAGGAAAATGGGAACATGGGCCCATTCCGAGTACACTTTCCTATATTTTCCACTTCTAAGTCGTACGTATTGTAAGCCCGGCTTGTCATTCTTTTATTCTAGTTAAACATGAACATGCATTCAGTGCAATCGGCGGTGGGAACGGTCGTATCAAAACGCTAATTAAGAAGTGTTGTGCAATCTAGTTACCTAAATAAAGAGATAAAACTAGACACAAATTATAAACCTCGCAAGTGCACGAATCGTTTAGAAAAGCGTAGCAATAGCAAGGGTCGATCCCACAGAGATTGTAGACTTTAACTTACTAATCAATAAAAAAGAATAAAAATCATAAAGAGTTGTTTTGAAAGTCTAAAAGAAATAAAAAGATTAAAACTAAATTAAGAAGTGTTGAATCACAAATATTTATGAAGTGGTTGGGTTTAGATCTCCACCTATAGTCAGTAATGCTAAGTCACCTTCTGGACTTCTTCTTATTACTCATGTTTGTTCACTTCAAGGGCATGGTATCTACTCCTTAAAGTACTGTTTCCCTAAGCCAAGAATTAGGCATGGTATCTACTCTAATTCGTTTCTTTCATTAAGTGTTTTAGCATGGTATCTACTAAGTTGTACTTAAGAAAACATAAGATCAGTGGAAACGAACAAACACTCAAGGTTCTAGAAATTGGTATCAGATCTAGATCCCTTAAGTTGATTGAACAAGGAACCCCTAAATATTCCTTTGTTACAATTACGGGCACGAGATACGGGTCGTCTCAATATGCTCATATAACAGATTCAGATAGATTGTAATGCAAACTTATAATCCCAGGTTCGGATCAGTCGACTAGTTGTCACTTCAGTCGACTGCAGTCTACTGCTGTCACTTCAGTCGACTGCCCTAGGTTTCTGAACTAGTTTGATTACTATAAATCTATTCCAATACTCTCAGGTTTAATCAATAAGCAATAACGTAGCATTTAGAAAAATATAAGCATCACATGACTACGGTTTCAATCTACCCAACTATTAAATTAGTTGCACATAATACAACCTTTATTGATTAATATAATAGAGTTCATGACTACAATGAAAATAAAGAGAAGAATAAAAGAACACTGATTTGTATGATATTGATCTTAGCCCAATCAGCAATCGTCTTCCTTCTTTGATGCTAGCTGTTGATGGCCTTTCTTGGTCGGTCCAGCCGTCTTGAGATATTCCGAGCATCCTCCTATCCCTTGTATCTTGGTTGGTATTTATAGAACACGGCTAGAGATTTAGGGTTTTTACTCTTTTGCATAAACGCCCTCTTCTTTTATTTATTTCTTTCCTTATCTGATTGGCGATATATATATCTTTCTCTTTTCTTCTTTCTTTCCGTATCTGCTTTGATTTGTATTTGGATTTGGATGAATCTTTAATTATCTTATCTGTTGACTCTGCTGCCGATCAGTCGACTGGTGTTGGAGATAAGTCGACTGTGTCGAGACTTTAGTGGTTTCATGATTCATCAGCCCAGTCGACTGTTGTTGGAGGAGTCGACTGTGCCGAGCAGCTTCAGCTTCTCTGTCCAGTCGCCTGTTAGCATAATCAGTCGACTGATCTCTTCAGTTCCTTATGTATCATCCTTAACATCCTGAATTTGCTTTGTTTCGCACTTTTATGTTGTTTCCTGTGGAAAAGAGAAAATGTGAGTAAAATACCATATATAGAGCATTTAAATGTCTAATTGCACTAAAGTTATTGCTCTAAAATGTGAATAATATTGTGTTCATCAAGAAGGTGTCAAGGGATGATGCAATACATAATACAGGAAAGGTCCATAGTCCTACTAGATCAGTAAGTTATTAATACGAGAATAGCAATATATACATAGTCAAATACAAATCTGGATAGCAGTACACATCTGCACAAAAAATTTACTTTTCCGCTGCTACAAGAATGCAAATCTAATTCCATCAGAGGTTCTAGGAAGTAGACAATCTTCCAAATACAACGCCTACTTACTCGACATATTCTAAGTCTAGTAGTTTGCCTACCCATCGGTTCTTTACTAGTCCAGTGCACAGACAACAGCACAGGATCATATTCTAACGCTTACAAATTCATGGAAATACTATTAACAATTCTTACAAAATTCACAATCCAATCCCTAAGGATGTCTAGTAACACCCAGATTTTTCTCAGATCATAATTCCATAAAAAACTTATCATTTCATGTGATTTACCGGGACAATACATTTCAACAGCAATCTGCAAATTTAAACGCACTTGCACTAAATCATCAATAACTCACAACCTACATCTCAGTTTGCAAAACCGTAAAAGTTCTGGATCCTACACTCAAAAGGATACAATATGCAAATTTATACAAAATAAGTGTTTTTAGAGCGGAATTTGCCATTACTTTGTTTCTGAAGAGGTCACGGGGTATTTATAGTGGCTTAGGGGCTTGATTTCAAGATATTGATTTATCTCTACTTCCCAGTGTTTTGATAAGATTGGTTATTCCCTTTTTCATGAAGAGATATGGTCGGTACTCTTCTCTTATAAAGAGATAGAGTTAGTTAACTCTCTTCTTCATGAAAAGATATAAGTAGTTGTGGAGATAGAGGTACGACATTTCTCTTGACGAAGAGATACGATTTTTTAAACCGTTTCTTATAGATGGAGAGATATAAGTGGTTACTCTATTAGAGATAGAGAGTTTAAAATAGCACTTCGGATAATTATGAATCTCTTCATGTTGAGCATCTATGGCAACCCAGTATGACAAACCTGTTTTAGGTGATTAGGCTTAAAAGATGCCCAACTCTCTTTTACGGGCTCGTTTTTGGATAAATTTACCATTTTACCCTAAGAGCTTTAAGATTCGTACCCGATTTGGTTCCATTTTTACCCTTATCACTTCCCATACAAATTGGATCTTTTCAGTCAAGAAGAAATGCTTCCCCTGCATCCAAATCACATAACTTTCACAATATTAAAATTACAAATAATATTAATACTGATATGGAAACGGTTACTTAGATTACTACATTGCAATGTCGATAGGTTCCAGAGTATAGTACTCAGAAAAAGGCTATTAAGAAAATAAATTTCAAGAAAAGAGATGATATATTACGACCTAGTGTTATCTAATACATGATGAAAAGAAGCACAAGGGATTGAATTATTGAGATAAAGTAAACATTTTACAAAGAGGCAAAAATATATGCTGTAATCGAAACTTTGAGTTGATAACAGTGAGCCCATGAATCTCCTTTTTTAGAGATAAAAAAGAGGGTGTGTCTGAACTAGAAGCCTAATTCCTTTATACATGAACTTTATCAACTATCGTATCCAAATAATGTTATAAATTTGGACTTCACTTGCCAGAGTCATTTTAATAGGTTCCTTGATATGTTAATTTGTGAAACTTGAGGATTTACTAATAGGATCATCTCCACCACCCCGACCACCCACCCACGCAAAGATTAAAATTCTTAGTTCCGTCCCTGAATTAAAAACTGGTTTCTGACTAATATCTACTTGAATGCCTTTAAATTAAGCAGACTTCACATCTAGGTTATGCATCTAGGATGTCGGATTCTCCATATTGCAACCAAAAGCATGTAAGAATTGACTTCATGTAGCAGCCAGATTAGTAAGCCTAGGAGATACAACATATGATGCAAGTAGTGAAAAATATAGGATTTGAGCATTTGGCATATTTTGCAGTAACAGTAACTTAACTAAGGACTTAACTGACCATATAAGATTGATCTATTGGTTGACATGGTCCAGAAACCTAATTAACCTTTTTTAGTTTGATGTGTAATTTAATTATACTTTGGCTATTCTATTTCCTAATCTCTATTCTATAGCTTCCCTAATGCATCAGTTTCTTCATTATTCACAGTTCTTAATAATAAGAAATTTGAAATATAACATTTAGAAGGACTCGTTTTCTCTCTGCTCACATTCGCCTGTTGCTTCTTTTGGATTTCTATCAATTTCAAGCTAGAGATGACACAGAGAAATGGTCAAACACAGCTACTTTAACAGGTTAATCATTTTATGCTTTTTTTAATTCTTGAGGTATTATCACACTTTTTTAAAGCACATTTGGCAAAACATAGATCCATTGAAAGTTATAATTTTGGTAGGGTTGGCTGTACATAACAAGCTCTTGACCGTGGATGACCTAAAAAATGAAATTTAGCTTATAGTCATAAATGTATTACGTGTGGTTCTCAAGATGAAAACAATTAGTCAT
Organism: Hemerocallis citrina; assembly: GCA_017893485.1. Classification (NCBI taxonomy): domain Eukaryota; kingdom Viridiplantae; phylum Streptophyta; class Magnoliopsida; order Asparagales; family Asphodelaceae; genus Hemerocallis; species Hemerocallis citrina. Next base: position 285,000,789 of record CM030358.1, read on the forward strand.
CTGTTATTCAATGTAAAGTTCAACCTTTGTGGATAATCTGGCTAATATGCTTGGCACATTATCTTGGTGGAGTTGTTGGAGGAAAGAGAAAGTTCCTTCTAAAAAGAGACTAGGTCCATTATTTGGAAAGAACATAATAGCCGCATTTTTACTAATCAATTCTGTGATATCTCTAAGATTATTGAAAATTTTATATATTTCATCATCGTCTGGGCTGAATTGATACCTCCTGATAAGAGACATAAGATGAATCTTGCTGCTAATACTTTCTAGGTGATATGGGTAAAATCAGAGCAGACAATCCTGACACGCATCTTAAAACTTCTTGGAGGCAGAATGATAATTTCAGAGCGACTACAAGACTAATGGACAAATATGGGCCGCCACAGGCCCATAAATTCAACCAGGCCAACAATTCAGGCTATCTAAGAGCATCTGTAGTCGTTAAGACTCAAAATTTTCATATTTGGGTTTTAGAAATAGGAAATTTGAGTTGGGGTTATAGTCGTTGAAACCCAAAATTTGGTTGAACGGTGGATGATCTTTTTTTTTCTTGAATCTCCGCCATTGATATATAATAAAAAATTTGAGTCCGACACTTTTGTAAAATAAATAAAAAAATGTACGCATAGGAGCACCTAACAATTCCTATTGACACATTCCATCTCAGCCCTTGATCAAAAAAATAAAATCAATCTCAAATTAACCTAATATGCATAACAATCCTATAGGCCCTATTCCATAGAGAGAGAAAATTGGGGTAAAAAAAAAATCAAGGACGCAAGAACCTCTCGCGTCCGATATCTTTTTGGTTTTCTTTTTTTAAATTTCATCGAATGCAAAATGTTATTGCGTCCGAGAACAGCTGGTGATTTTTTTTTTTGGGTCAGACGCAATATGATGTTGCGTACGACACATTTAAAAAAAAAATTCATTCGGACGCAAGATCATGTTGCATCTGACATGTTTTTTTAAAATTTTTTTAAGAATTGATCATACGCAAGATCATCTTGAGTCCGAGGAATTTTTTTTACAATGGACGCAAGATGATCTTTCGATTCCTATATTTGGAAAATCCCTATATCGTCTCTCAAATATAGAAGGGTACAGTTCTGATTTTTCAAAATTTGGAAATATAGGGAACGACTACAGTAGCTTGTTCTCTATATTTTCCAAATTTTAGAAATATAGGTGATGTGGAATAGATGGCGTGGCCCAATCAGGGCCCTCAGATCTCCTCAGATCCCGCTTTCCTACGATCATCAGATCAAGCAAACCCAACGAGCTTCAACCAGTTCAGGCCTATGGGTAAACGGGTCCAACTCGGCCCGTTAGGATCTCAGACCCATTTATCTTTGCCAATAAATACCATATCTCCTCCTCACTTTCAAAGGTAATAAATCTTTCCCCACCTGAACCCTAGTTACTGTTGCTTCTTAAGTGACTGACTAGATCGTCGGAGGGCCTGTCGCCGGGACTTCTCCCGGTGTTTCTAGGCAGTATGCAGGTACAAGAGTCCGAGCTGAGCCTCGACGATCCGAGCCGAGCTACTAGATCTGAGCCCCTTGCCTCTACCTCTCTCCTGCTACTCCCGATCCGATCCTACAGCCCAGGATCGGATCAACGCCAGTACCGCGTCTTCCGCTTCACAAATTACAAGAACTCACACCTGTTGCCCCCACACCCCAAATACAAATAGCATCAGGTTGACTCCGTCTATGGAAAACTTTTAAGTACTGACTCCAGTCCGATCCCATCCAAGAACGTCATCTCAAGTCCGAGCTCTTTCATGGCTCCCAAAGCAAGGAGGGCCATCACCTCCAGACGTCGGTCTGATCCTCCTCCCCATCACAGCCGCGCGGACGCCCAGGGCTCTAATCAACCACGAGTCAATGGCACAGCTGGACCTGGACCAGGTGCTTCTCACTCAGTCGCAACTGACTTGCGGCGCTTCATCCAAAATCGGCAGGCCAGTCGAACCAGGGAAGGGGCCGCTTCCATTTTGGTCTCGAACCAGGGAAGACAGCCGACCCCAGAACGGGAGCCGTGACACAGTCGCTCACCTCGAAACCATCGCGTTACCCGGTGGCGCAAACCCCAGTCACGAAGGCCGAGTTTTAGAATTTTAGGGACGAAGTCCTCCAGGAAATCTGAGGCGGTCCAAGGACCGAGGTGCACAACGACTCCATCCCTTAGCCAGAAACCTGGGGCGGCAAATCCCACGGATCGACCCGCCCGCTTGAACAAGAAGACGTCATCCTTTGACGCCTTCGAGAGATGGAGAACTGCCTCGCCCATCTGGGCGAGGGTGGGCCGATACCAGGCCATGGTTATAGGCCTACCCGACCTCCATTTTGCACTCAAATCCTGGAAACCAAAATCCCCAGAAATTTCAGGCCACCACAATTCGAAACATACAACGGCGAGGGTGATCCTGCTGATCACATGGAAGTGTTCAAAACCCTCATGCGGATTCACAACGCATCGGATCCCGTCCTATGTCGCGCTTTCCCTGCCATACTGTGTGGCCCGGCTCGGGAATGGTTCTCTAAACTCCTCCCTGGTTTGGTCTTCTCGTTCAACTAGTTAGAAGCAAATTTTTTAGCCCACTTCGTCACCAGTAGGAAGGTCGAAAAGACGAGCACATCCCTTCTGGACCTCAGACAGAGAGAAGGGGAGTCACTCCGCGAGTTCATTCGAAGGTTCAACACCGAGGTGAGGTCCGTCTCCTCTTTTGACGTGGGCGTCGCCTCCGTAGCTTTTCTACACAATGTTCGCCACTGCCAGCTCAAAGCCTCCTTGGCCAAGAAACCACCTATCGAATTCCCCAACCTGCTCAATAGGATCGAGAAGTACATTCGAGCGGAAGAGGCCCTACACCCTGAGGGCAACAATGAAGCTACAACCAAAGGGAAGAGCAAGACGATGCTGAGCCCGTAAAGAAAGTCACGAAAGAAGCGGACAGTCTGAAAAGAATTCCTTCGGTCCCCCATTTTGAACAGTATACACCGCTGACCCAGAACGTGTCGGCAATCCTGATGGAGATCGAGGATAAAGGGATCGTCCGACTGCCTTCCTGACCGAGCAGCAATAAGAAGCGGGATCAGAGATTCTACTACCGCTTCCACCGAGACAATGGGCACGAGACGGACAACTGCCAGGCCCTAAAAGACGAGATCGAGGCCTTCATCCAACGAGGGTACCTGAGAGAGTTCACTCGGGATAACCCGAGAGATCGGAGGGATCCGAGGAATTCGAGGCCTTTGCCTCCCCATCGAACGATCAATCGGCAGCCTGAACGGGACCCCGAGCACGTGAAGACTGGAGGGCAAGCCATCCTACACTGCGTCCATGGTGGACCCATGGGAGGAGAATCCAATACTTCCCGTAAAGCCTTCGTCCTAGAGGTTAACTCTTTTCGAGACCATACCTCCCCCAGCTTCAGCAGCGGCCAGTCTCCTTCTCTAGAGAAGACCTGGAAGGAGTTCGGCTCCCGCACTGCGATGCTCTCGTCATCAGCCTGGTAATGGCAAACTTCAAAGTCCGTCGAATTCTCGTGGACAACGGAAGCTCAGTTAACATCCTCTTCTTGGAAGCATTTGAAAACCTCAAGCTCCCTCGGGATAAGCTAAAGCAGGCCGGGTACACCCTGCACGGGTTCTCGGGCATCCTAGTGTAAATTGAAGGGATCGTGATGCTGGATGTAACAGCCGGCATGACCCCCATCGTACGGACCGAATCAATGGACTTCATGGTGGTCAATGTCAAGGCGGCATACAATGCCATCCTCGGACTTCCTGGAACCAAGAATCTGCATGCTCGTGCTACATGATCTCGGTCGGAGGTAGGGTGTTCCCACTTGATACAGTCGAGCTTCCACCTGAAAGAAACCAGCTCGAGTCAGAACCTGCAGACGAATTGGAGGAGGTCTCATTCGAGTTATAAGACAAGTCTATGTGGTTCCCCATAATTGATTGTGTCCGCCGCAATATCGACCTCTTCGCTTGGACCCCGTCCGACATGCTTGGGATTTTCGAAGACCTGTTCATGCGCAGGCTAAGCATCGCCCCGGGCTTCAAGCCGATCCATCAGAAGCGATGCAAGTTCACCCCGGAGAGGCAACAAGCAGTAAAAGTGGAGGTGGACAAACTATTGTCCGCCCAGTTCATTCAAGAAGTCAGCTATCCTGAGTGGTTGGCTAATGTCGTAATGGTGAAAAAGGTCGGCGGGAGCAGGAGGATCTGCATGGACTTTATGGACCTGAACAGGGCGTGCCCCAAAGATCCTTTCCCCCTCCCGAGCATCGACGCTCTGATCGACGCAATGTCTGGTCATGAGCTACTGACCTTCATGGATGCCTTTTCAAGCTATAATCAAATCTGGATGTTCCCTCTGGACATTGCCAAAATGTCCTTCATGACCGACCAGGGCCTGTACTGTTACCAGGTAATGCCCTTCAGGCTTAAGAACGCCGGAGCCACCTACCAGAGACTTGTCAACCGAGTTTTCAAATATCAGATCGGTCGTAACATGGAGGTATACGTCGAAGACATGCTCATCAAAAGCCAACGAGGGCAGGACCATGTCGCCGACCTCGAGGAAGCCTTTGGCATCCTTTGGTCCTACGACATGAGGCTCAATCCCGCCAAGTGCGCCTTCGGCATCTCCCCAAGGAAATTTCTCGGTTCGTCGTTAGCGAGCGCGGTATAGAGGCAAATACCGAGAAGATCCAGGCCATAATCGACATGGCCCCTCCCAGCAACATTAAGGAGGTTCAACAGCTCACGAAAAGACGGGCAGCCATCGGCCGCTTCCTTTCCAAGTCTAGAGATAAGTTCCTCCCCTTCTTCAAGGCTCTATGGGGAGTGAAAGGCTTCGAATGGGGAAACCCCCAACAACAGGCGTTCGACCACTTAAAGTCCTACCTTTCCAACCCCCCACTTATGAGCAAACCCGAACCGGGCAAACCCCTCTTACTATACCTTCAGCCTCGGAAAATGCACTTAGTGTCGTGCTCGTCCGGGAAGACGACGAAGTACAGAAGCCTCACTACTATGTGAACAAAGTCCTGCTCTCAACTGAGACCTGATATGCAAAGATGGAGAAGGTTGCCTATGCCCTGGTTATGGCCGTGCAAAAACTCCATCCTTATTTCTAGGCCCACTCGATCCAGGTCCTTACGGACCAGCCTCTCAAGGCAGTCCTCCACAAGCCCGAGAGTTCCAACCGCTTAGTCAAGTGGTCGATCGAACTGAGTCAGTACGACATCAGCTACCAGCCCAGGACAGCCATTAAGGAACAGGACCTCATCTAATTCATCACGAAATGCACTATCTCCGAGCCGTCCGACGTCTAAGAGGCAGATCCGGTTTGGGAAGTTTATGTCGACGGCTCGTCTTGCGAGGTGGAAAGCGGCACGGGCATCATCCTCAAAGGTCCCGACAACTTCATTCTCCAGTATTCTTTTCGCCTGAACTTCCCAACCTCTAACAACAAGGCGGAATATGAGGCTATGATCGCAGGGCTCACCCTGGCGCACAAGGCCAGGGCCAGACAAATTAGGGCCTTTAGCGACTCCCAGCTCATGGTCAACCAGATCACCTGGGAGTATGAGGCTCGTGACGCTCAGATGGTCTGATACTTAGCCGTAGTCCAGCAGCTCTTGATGTCCTTCGACTTCTCCTCGGTGGAAAGGATCCCCAGGGAGCAAAATGCCAGGATGATTCCTTGTCAAAACTCGCCTCATCATCCTTCGAAGGCCTCGACCACACCGTCCTAATCGAAGTCCTCATCAAGCCCAGCATCGACCTCCCCAAAGCCTTCTGCCTCACCACCGAACCTTAACCAGACAACTGGACGACTCCCATCCGGAAGTTCCTAGCGGAGGGCGAGCTTCCTCAAGATCGGGCCGAGGCGAGAAGGACCAGGGTTTGTTTAGAAAGGTTCATCATAATCAGCAAGACACTCTTCAAGCGCTCGTACACAACAACGGACGGCAGACCCTACCTTCGCTGCCTAGCCCCCGAAAAGGCCAAATACGCTTTGGAGGAACTGCATGAAGGAATTGGGGGGTGTCACATGGGGAGCAGGTCACCTACCATAACAGCCCTAAACTACGGGTACTACTGGCCGACCATGTTACAAGATGCCCAAGACCTTGTCAAAAGGTGCGGCCCCTGCCAAAGATTCTCATCGGTGAAAAGGCTTCCACAAGCCAACCTCCACTCCCTGGCCAGTCCGACCCCCTTTGTTATGTGGGAATGGACTTGGTCGGCCCCTTCCCAAAAGCGACGGGCCAAAGAAAATTCCTGGTGGTGGCCATCGACTACTTCACCAAGTGGATCGAGGCAGAGCCCCTGGCCACAATCAAAGAACACCAAACTCAACAATTTGTCTTAAAGCACGTCATCTGTCGGTTCAGGGTCTCGTAGGTACTCATCACCGACAACGGGAACCAATTTGCGGGCAAGAACTTTCGAAAATTCTGTGAAGACATCGGTGTCCAGCAGCGCTTCTCATCAATATGGCATCCTCAGTAAAACAGCCAGGCTAAAAATTCAAACCGTCAAATCCATGACGGCCTCAAGACGCGATTCGGTAATTCATCCAAGGGACTGTGGGTCGACGAGTTGCCCAGCGTACTCTGGGCGCATCGGACGACGAAGAGAATTCCCACGGGTGAGTCACCGTTCAACCTAACCTATGGCACAGAGGCGGTTATCCCCTTAGAGATCGGGCTCCCTTCGTCCAGGATCATGGCATTCGATGAGGAGAACAACTCAATAGACCTCAGAGCCAACTTGGATCTAATCGACGAGGTTAAGGAAAAATCTGTCGTCAGAAGAAGTATATACCAACAACAAATCGAGAGATTTTATAACAAGAAGGCATGCCCCACCGACATCAAGCTAGGTGACCTCGTGCTCAGAAAGCTGTCGGTATTCGATCCCGGCAAAAAGAGAAAGCTAGCCCCTAACTGGGAGGGCCCATATAAGGTCTCCGAAGTAATACACTCCGGCACGTACCGACTCGCAGACCTGGGGGCACAATAGTGATGTAACACCCCAAAAAATTGAAAATGATAATTTTGTCCCGCGTATGTTACACACATGTATTTTGTACTGTTACTGTGATATCTGTAATGCATTTTAATATAAATATCATACTTATTTTGTATTTCAACTATTTATGCATTTTTTGCCTTTGCAAAATTTATTTTATCCTATTTGAGTCAACTCAGATATAAAATTCCAATCTCTGTATTTTACGTGCTTTATACGTGTTATCGATGCACGTATCGATTACGTATTTTCCACCACTATTTGTAATATTTTCTATGTGTTTAAATTATTTATTTAAAGACGTGTTCGAATTCGTTTTATAAACGGAAATTCATTCTCCCCTATTTTGATTAAAATATTTTTATACGTGCGGTGCACGTGTTTTTCTATGTACATAATGATTATACTACGGTATATGTATAATGAAATATATTTTAATATGTTAAATTTCGATTATTTATAAACATTTCCCATCGATCAAATCTATTTTCATACTTGAATATTTATTTTACGTGCGACACACACGTTTGCAATGCATGTATTAGTTGCATTATCTTTTAAAATAAAATTTCATGAAGTATGTGTGTGTATATTTTATTCATGCACGAAAGCTATAATTTTTAATTAAACTAATTTTATATGCATATTATATATATAAGCATATGTTTTAAATTAAATAAATAATTAAATTTTTATGTGGTGTACACAAGCACGTGCATTGTGCACACCTAGGGGCTGATGTGAGAATGTGGAAGCTTTTGACTGGGTAAAAATGAGAGTGGTGTTAATGGAGAAAATATAGGGTGATGGAGAGTAGTTTTGTAAACTACTTAATAAATCTTATAAATAAACCTAAGGCCTAGTCTCTGTTTCCCTAATCTAAACCAAAAAAAAAAAAAAAAAAATTTAAGTACACACAGTGAGAGGAAAGGCAGAGAGTTGACGTGATTTTTCCATGAGAATGTTGCTCCTAGTTTGCTGCCATTTGCTTGCTGTTTGATTTCGTTGGGGAATTTCGGTGGCTTGTGTACGTGCTTTTGGGCTTTGGTGAAGGAAATTGTCACTAGTATATTCTCCTAATGGGTGGATGTTTCTTAAATCCTTTCTAATTTTAGGAGTACGATGCATGCTAGTTGATATATGGTTTAGTTGTTAAATTTTGATTGGTAGAATGAATGTAGATTTCATGATCTTATTTTAACTGTGTCATGATGTGTTGAAATGATATTGTGATAAATGACTAGAATTCGTATGGATTAGAGAGAGAACAAGAAAATACATGTAGTGGGTTGTTGGAATAAAAATCTCCAAATTGATGCATTTTAGAACGTTCTTATAATAGTCAAATTAATACAACATGCATGAAAAAGTTTTAAAATGCTATTATAGTAAAAAAATGTGAAAATAGTCTCACTAGTATATATTTTATGAGTATAAGGAATTTTTATAAAGAAGTTTTGATGAGAGACATCCTTTTATTTTGAAAATTTGATAATGTGAGTTCTTTAATGCAATTTGGGAGAAAATTTTATTACATTGTCAAAAATAAGAGTTTTATAAGGTTTAATTATATGCTACTATACTGTATGTTTAAAGAAAATATTCTGGAAGAAAATTTGATTTGAACAATACAAACTAGTTGAGAAATCGAAATTCTGTAAAGGAAAGTCATAAACAAATGGGAAGTATAAAGATATTTCATTTCCTCTTCATAATAGAGGATGGGTTTGGGAATACTGGTTCTCAGTGTGAGGTCAGGGCACTGTGAATAGTGCATGTCTTCATGGGTTCGAGTCGTGAAGAGGCTCTGTTTTCATTGAATTTGATTTTTCCCAAAAGTCAAAACAGCATGTACATAAAGTAATTAAGCAAAATCATATCGCCAACCGTTGTTGGGCTTTCTGGTCTTCGGTTGCGCTCTGAGTTGGTCACTATAGCTAGGTGGAGGTCTTGGGTTCGAAACCTGGTGGCCCTCTTTTAATAATTTTTGATTTTTTTGGGGCATATTTTTTAGTTTTAAGAGCAATAAAAATTGGGAAAAATCTATTATTCCTCTAAAATTATTTAGACTTTTTAAAAAATATTTCCACAATATTTTGACATATTTTGTGAGATTTGGAAGTGTTTTTTATATTAAAAACAATGTGATGAAGAACTTGATAATTCTCCTTAAAATGTCACTCTTATATATAATTAAAGAAAGATGAAAATTTGAAGTGCAATTAGAATCCCCTTGACGAGATGTTATAGTAATTGATTGAGGATATTTGAATTGCACACAATGCAAGGATGATTAAATTGATAAAAGATGTCGAAGTGAGTTACTTCATGTATTTATACAGAAATGTTTTCTTTGAGAAAAAGATTGTGAATAAAGAAATTGAAATATTATTTTGATTGAATATAACATATTGTTGATCTCTAGAAACGAGATAGTTGTTGGAATCTAGAGGTTAGGCGAGACCCTTAGAAACTGGCAGTTGTTAATATAAATTTGAGAGCTAACCAGTGTCGGTTGAGCATCTCTTGAGAAGTAGCCAGTTGGGTTCACTTGCTCTTGTATTGGTTTAAGTCCGGTAAGGTAAGCTAGCTTTAGGTGGTGATGATTTTCTTCTAAAACAAACTAAAAACTTAAAGACAACACTATAGTGAAGATGTGATGAAAGGAAGAGAAAAACAAAGGTATGAGGGCCTCGGATTCACGGTGTGAGAGTTTTCACAGGCTGTCTACATGATGCATCATGTCATGACTTGAATTCATCTCCGAAATTATTGGGATCGTGGTGATGCTTGTGGGATGCTTGGTGACTACGCAGTGCCATCGTCCCATGACGGAGGCGAATTGTCCATAGGCTGTCTACATGATGCGTCATGTCATGATGTAGGATTCCCCTCCAGGCTGTCTGGACATGGACTCGTAACTCATAAACATCTAAGAACTTACTGTAGTAACCGTAGTCGTTAAACTCATAGCGAGGGATCCAACCCTACAAGATGAAGCACAGTTAAGGGCTTGCCCTCAGATCTATGTAGAATGGGATGCATAGGTTCGAACAAGTGTGCATTAGTGTCATTAAATATAAATAACTGCATTAAGATTAAGTGCACAAGCACACACGACATCAATAGGATAATCCCTCTTTAGCTTTGTTTGTGATGCATTCAAGTTTGTGTTTGTTAAAGTATTAAGAATCGGTATATTTTCGGCATAGCGAGAATGGCCGTGTATAATATTGCGTCGGTTGTAAGCAACTGACGTACCCACAGTTTCATATGCAGGACTTAGAATTTACAAGAAGATATAAAGATGAATTTGATGCTGATGATTACTTAAATGCTGAAGTCGTTACAATTGTAAATCTATCATGTCGTAATTCATTTATTTATTTCCGCTAACATTTCAAATTCCTTGTAAAATTGTACAAAGTGAAGTGTAAAGATCCTGTGGAACTTCGAATTAGGCATATTTGGAATTCGGGGTGTTACAAGTGAAGAGGCCGTGGAACGCGGAGCACCTCATCAAGTTCATCGAAGGGGAGGACTAAAACTCCTTGTGTAACCAAAACTTATGTAATCGGCACCACGTGCTCCTTCTTTTTGTGCAAATAAAAAGTGTAATCTTTATTTCTACCCTTCTTTCTTCATTTTTGTGCAAATATCGGCGCTTTCGGCACACCCCCAGCTTCCTTAAGCTGTAAGGGTTTTTCACAAGCTTAGGAGCTCGACATTCGGCATTTACATCGAGCAATGCCCTAGATTTCTCGAGCTGTATAGCTAGACGCTCGACAATGACCTCGAGCCACACCCTAGCTTTTCTCACAAGCATGGGGGCTCAACATTACAATGACCTCAAGCCACACCCTTGCTTTTCGCACAAGCATGTGGGCTCGACATTCGGCATTCACAAACGAAGCAATTCTCTGTGCTGAACCCCTAAGCCCCGAAGCTCGGCAGTGACCTCGAGCACAGGGGTAGCTTCCTCAAGATAAGCATCGAAGCTCGATGCTTAGTGCCGACCCCCTAAGCCTCGAAGCTCGGCAGTGATCTCGAGTAATGGGGTAGCTTCCTTGAGCTAAGGCACATGAGCCGAATGAGAGGTTTTTTCAACCTCCCAAGCTCTCAACACCCGACTAGTGCCAAAAGCCGAGCAGGGCCACCGACGGAAGGTCCGTCGACCTATCGTTTTGAAAAAAAGAAAAAAGGGGGGAGGGGGGAATCAAAAGAGTCGTTTTTATTGAGAACGCCTTGGGAGGCCACGGTACAATAAAGTTATTAGAAACGACTATCATTTCAGCTTAAACTCTCCTCAGAGCCCTTCTGGGCTAACACAGGCTAATTCAAACCTCGCCGAGCGGCTTGGCTCCCCAGCCTGGCCACCAGAATTTCTAGGAGCAGCCAAAGTAGATACACCGGCCACAGAGCTTTGAGCGTCGCCCGGCCTCACATATTCCAACTGCCGAACTGGCGACGGCTCACCGCCCGGGGGGCGCCCACCCCCCGAGGAGACTGATCTGGCTCCCGACAGCCCCAACATCATCTTATAATGTTGAATCTCGATCTCTTTCTCCACAATGACCTCATGAAGGAATGACTCCGAGGTAGGCTGCTAAACCGAGGCACTTGACATGGAAAACCCAATGCCAACACTCCCCAGGTCGCGGTCGACTATTGCCTTCTTCAAATGAGCTGCCTCCACACTCAGCTCCTTTGACTTATTTCGGAAGTAGTGGAAAGCTGCATCGTGATCACGAGCTTCCTTCCGGTACCGAGCATGGCTGGACTCCAATACTTTAATCTTGCTCCGAAGCCATGTCACCTCGGAGCGCCGAGGATTCGACTCGAGGAGGGAGGCCGATATCTGACAGAGTTGAAACAAAAATCATTCTGAGGCCAATAGTTCCTAACTTCTAATCTCAAAAATACTACAAGTCATAAGGATCAGTCTGCCAAAGAAGATCATTTTAAAATCAAAACGAAAGTCAAAGTTAAAACACTTGGCCAAACAAAAACTCCTTGTTATAAATTAGAACGCTTTACAAAATATTGTGATGGCCAGTCCGCCTTCGGCAAATACAATTTCAAGGAAGAAAATAAAAGGAAAAAAACAACTGCCTATTGCCAATCGCTCCCTCAACATCGGTAGCGGCGATAAGGTTGACAACCAGACTGATGATTGGATCGGTTCCGATAGCTCCGCCTCCAATCTCCCCTTAGACTTGAACATCGCCCTGGGGGCCTTTGGCAGCTCGGGGATGTCCATATCGTATTCGAAGCCCGCCAGGTCCAAAGTCGGGTAGAAGTGTTTGACATGGTCCAGCGCCCGATCATACTCCTCGTTCTGGGCCTCAATGACTATGTCTTGGGCCTTCAAAGTGAGCATCCCTTTCTCCACTTCGAATGCCTTCTTCAGCGCGACTTCCTTCCGCAGCCCCTCGTCGGCCATCGAGGCCAGGTTGGCCTTTAGGGCCTGCTCTCGCTTCTGGGAAGCATCCAAAGCTAGCTTGAAATGATTTGCACGGCTTCTTTCACGCTGGAAATGATTTGCACGGCTTCTTTCATGCCTCAGCTCCTGGTTGTGGAGACTCATCACCTGAGCGTCGGACAAATAGGCCTACAGCCGAAGTAAAACATTTAGTAAGTGGAGCAAAAATAGAAATACTTGGTATCACCCACAAAACTTACCTACCCGCTCGCCTGAGCATGTAAGCTGACTCAAAGGTGTCAGCACTCATAATTCAACAGCAATGGGGCCCTCCGTCAAGGTGTCCCCCTTCCAAATGGCCCAGTCGGGGGCCAATGGCTGAAGCCCCTCTTTCCCGAACATACTCTGAGCATCAGTGCGAAGAGGGGGAACACCCCCCTGCACGACGTATGTCACCTTCAAGGCACTGGAGCTCTGAACAAACAAGATCTCTCGGGTCTGGCTGGACCGCACCCTCTTAGCCCTAGGCTCCAGCTGACCCTCGGGACGTACTTGGGAAGAGCCACCCCGCTTGCTTTCCCTTCTCGGCCTGCTCCTCCTTTTGCCTCTTCAGTGTGAGCCTCCTCTCCTTGATTGATTCCGCATCCATCTCTGCACAAAAGTCCATTAAAAAGTGATGAGCACAAAAGAAAATTACAAAGAAAGGAACAAACAAAAAACATACGAGACGGGGCGGGGCTCAGTCCAACGTGGGCCATGTGACTTTCTGTCACCTTCGGCCAATTGATGTTGTTACTCTTCCCAGGACGCTTGACATACGCCCACTCCTCGGCCGAAAGTTCGACCTTCTTAGGGCCCTTGAAGTTAGGCTTGTATAAGTTCCACCTTGTCGGGATCTCCCATGGTTCTTCGCTCCCTACCACGAAGTACTTCTTCTTTCACTCCTTTATCGAGTCAGGGTGGCCATGCACGACCTTTCCCTCGCTCTGACGCGACATGTAGTAAATTCCTTCGAATTCGCCGGACGAGCTCACGCCTAACATGGCTCGGAAGACGTTTAGCCTCAGCGACACCTTCCCCTCCTCGCACAACAAGACGAAGCTCACCATCTGCTTCCACAAGTTAGGACCATACTACACGAGCATAACGAGGCCCAATTCGGTACCTCTCGAATGAACGGATGGATGGGCAGCCTCAGTCCTAAAGAAAATGCGTCCACGAGGAAGATGCAGTACCATGGAGCCAAAGGACCGGTGGGACGAAGGCCGGCATAGGGAACCATCAACTCGAACTCCCTCTCGATGAAGTAGCTCGCGCGAATCAGCAGCAGGTCGTCCTCTTTCAACAAAGTTAAAGTACTGTCCATCTTGATCTTTACGTGAATCGGCGAGGAAGGATGTACCCCGTAGCGGACCAAGTCCTTAACGTCGTCCGGATACTTCCTGATTGATAAAGGCTACGAAAAAAAGGGGACCTCCAGCCTCCGAGGAGCGATCGTCTTGTCAGGGCTACTGGGCATGGTCCACTTCATCCTCTTCTTTCGAACCTTGGGAGCTTTTTCAGGTGAATGGGTGGCCAAGGGCTCGAGGATGGAGGCCATCGAGGAAGAATCCATCCCCTCGACCGGTCCCTCCTCGACACTGGCTCCTTTGACAGATTGCACCTCTTCATCCTCATCATTGAAGTCCTCGACAAGATGCTCCACCTCATCCGAATCACTGCTCTCCACCACCAACGGTTTGCGAGTACGGAGCGATTGCACAACATAGACGTTCTTGTCTCTTTCCTAAGAAGAAGAATCCGACAGACTCGAGCGAGTGCCACTGCCGGGAGTAGAAGCTGGAGAGCCGAACTGAGCCCTAGACATATTATAAGTACTAACCTGATTGAAGTCTCACGAAAGATCGCCGAAAAACTCGTCGACGGTGACGGAAAACTTCTAGAGAGAGAAGCTCTAGGATCTAGAGAGAGAGCGAAAGTAAGAAATGTGGGATAGGGCTTGGGGTGTATATATAGAGAGTTTGCAACTCCTCGATTCTCGCAATAAGGCTCCTCGATTCTCGCAAAAATGGCTCCTAAAAATCCGCAAAATAGCTCCTAAAATTCCATGAAAATGACGTCAGCGGGACACGTGTCGCACACGGGTAGCTTTCTCAAAGCTGGCAACTGAGCTCGACGCTCTGTGCCGACCTCCTAAGCCTCGATGCTCGGCAGTGATCTCGAGCACAGGGGTAGCTTTCTCAAAGCTAGCAACTGAGCTCGATGCTCTGTGCCGACCCCCTAAGCCTCGACACTCAGAAGTGATCTCGAGCACAGGGGTAGCTTTCTCAAAGTTAGGTCGCTTGAGCTCGACGCTCTGTGCCGACCCACCCCATCAGCCTCGATGCTTGGAAGTGATCTCGAGCATAGGGGTAGCTTTCTCAAAGTTGGCAACTAAACTTGACGCTCTGTGCCGACCCCTAAGCCTCGATGCTCGGAAGTAATCTCGAGAATAGGGGTAGCTTTCTAAAAGCTATCTCCTTTGAGCTCGACGCCCTGTGCCGACCCCCTAAGCCTCGACGCTTGGAAATGATCCCGAGCATATGGGTAGCTTTCTTAAAGCAAAGTATCATGAGCTCGATGCTCTGTGCCGACCCCCTACGCCTCGACGCTCAGAAGTGATCTCGAGCACATGGCTGGCTTTCTCAAAGCTAGGTCGCTTGAGCTCGACGCTCTGTGCTGACCCCCCTAAGCCTCGACGCTCAACAGTGATCTCGAGCACGGGGGTAGCTTTCTCAAAGCTAGCAACTGAGCTCGACGCTCTGTACCGATCCCCTAAGCTTCGACGCTCGGAAGTGATCTCGAGCACAGGGGTAGCTTTCTCAAAGTTAAGTCACTTGAGCTCAACGCTCTGTGCCGTCCCCTTAAGCCTTAATCCTCGGAAGTGATCTTAAGCACAGGAGTAGCTTTCTTAAAGTTAAGTCGCTTGAGCTCGACGCTCTGTGCCGACCCCCTAAGCCTCGACGCTCGGTAGTGATCTCGAGCACCGGGGTAGCTTCCTCAAGCTAAGTTGCTTGAGCTCGACGCTCCGAGCCGACCCCCTGAGCTCGATCCTCAGAAGTGATCTCGAGCACAGCAATAGCTTCCTAAAAGCCACGACAACCGAGCTCGACGATCTCCCCCAACTTCAACACTCCGAAACAACCCCCTAGCCTTGATGCTCAGTGAACTCACCAGTGCTTGCTCATCGGCACTCGGTAGAAGCACCTCGTTCTCAGCCGCTAGGACTCGGCCCGGCTCGGTGCTGACCATAAAACCCTGCCAAAAAATTCTTTTTCACTTTTTCCCATAAAGCCAGACTACTCCTTCACAACTAGTTTTACACAGCTCTGCAGGTGTGGGGGGCTTGTGATGTGGAATAGATGGCTTGGCACAATCAAGGCCCTTAGATCTCCTCAGATCCCACTTTCCTACGATCATCTGGTCAAGCAAACCCAACAAGCTTCAACCAGTTCAGGCCCATGGGCAAACGGTTCCAACCTAGCCCGTTAGGATCTCAGACCTATTTACCATTTCCTATAAATACCAGATCCCCTCCTCACTTTCAAAGGCAATAAATCTTTCCCCACCTGAACCCTAGTTACTGTTGCTTTCTCAGTAACTGACTAGATTGTCGGAGGGCCTGTCGCCGAGACTTTTCTCGGTGTTTCTAGGAAGTATGCAGGTACAAAAGTCCGAGCCCCCAGCCTGTACCTTTCTCCTGCTACTCCCGAGCCGGTCCTACAGCTCAGGATCGGATCAAGCCAATACCGCGTCTTCCGCTTCACAAATTACAAGAACTCACACCTATTGCCCCCACACCCAAAAAAAAAACAACATCAATAGTGAACAATTACAGATGCTCTAATAGCCCAACAAGAAAGATTTTTGGCTAATTAAAAGCTGTTCGATCATATTCTTTATCTCAAGCAGGGTTAGTACCTAATTTAATCCCATCACAGAAATTAGGAGTTTAATCCAAAAAAGATACTATGTTAAGTTTATCTCACGCCCCACTTTCCATTATACGAAAACACGGGCACGTAACCGAGGCACATGGAATGATATAAGTATGCCAACTCATATCATCTATAAGTTGTACAATGCCAGTAAGCTCGACAACACAATAATAATCACATAAACAAGAATAAAATACAATAACCAATATCTGAGATACAAGAACTTACCAAATAGCCAGAGAATATGCAATGCAATAATAGTACGTCAAGTTCTTCAGTATCTCATCGCCAGTACCTGTACAAATAATAACTCAAAAGAAAGGTAAAGAATACTCGTTAGAGCAAGCTTCGGGCAACAAGTAGTAGCAAGCAGTATAAGAAATAAAGGATTACATAACAAGAGCAAGAAATTGGAATGATATCAGAATCAATAAATGATAAACGATAACAAAATGAAAAGTCGATAATCAATAATTCAATAATCGGGAATCAATGTTCAATAACTAGTATCAGTACCAGTGTCAATGTCCAGTGTTCATCTCATGCCTATCAGTCTTTTATCAATCCTAACTAATGCACGCAATCCTGCATCCCATACCACACGTTCGGGTGCATACAATCAAGTGAGCGTTTAGACTATAGTGGTGAATTGAACAGAATCATGTACTCGGGTCTTGCAATATCAATGACCAATGACCGATGACCGATGACTCATACACTATAAATCGGGATACTGTAGTCAGTAATCCACAATCAATCAATGACTAATATGACGGATAATAATGACCAATATCCCCTTCCGAGTACACTCTCCTATATTGTCCACGACAAAATCGACGCTTATTTTCCCGGCTTGTTATTATTTTATTAACAATCAGTTAAGAACATGTAATCAATACGATCAATGAGAACGATAGTATCAATACTCATGCAACGGGTTCAATCAATGAGACCGATAGTACTAGTACAATTTCAAGATGATATCACGACTATACAATACATGAAATATATATGGCTCAATCCATTAAATATGAAAAATATCGGGTTTATATGCAAAAACATAACAATACAGGTTCTCGACAGCAGTACCTATTGGTACTCAAATTCACTTTTCTGCCGCTATGGGAATACAAATCTGATTTCGTCAGAGATTTTCAAAAGTAGACTCTCTGCCGGTTCCAGCGTATATTCACACGATACATTATAGTCACAGAAGTTAGGTCGATCAATCAATTCTTTACGGCTTTCGTGCATAGTCTCGATTCTGGAAATTATAACATGCCAGTACTAAAACAGTGATGAATTGCAATTTATAAATTGGATTGAGAATCCGTATGATGTTCCAGATTCAAGACTCAGTGCACTACCATTTCTATGTACAAAATTTTAAATTTCGATGTCAGGAACTGGGTCAAAACCTCAATACAAACTCGGGCAAATGACAGGGCAGCATATTTAAATGTTCAATAATATGATAAATTTATGGTTCAAGTTTTATATCAATAACAATGACACGATAAGACGACTATGAATCAATAACATGGTATTATAAACAACCACAAATCAATAATGGAATTCAACTAGATGCAATCTTCAATTCGATTACTACTTGCCAGATTTCAAAGAGTACTTTCTTGAACTAGAATAATAAAAGTGAGTTCAGAGACGCTTGCCTGTAAGATGACGCCTAAATATGAAAGAATAACGAGACGAAAGTGCCGACGGCAACACACATGCAAACTACGTACATAGCAATCACATGCAAACAACGTACCGGCAGCACGTACAATCATACAGCAATAGCAAGTTCAAGACAGCTGCTATGAAATATGGCGAAGGTGATACCCAAGCAAGGAGGGCAGCAACACGAGCAATAACGGCAGCGGAGGAGAGAATCTCAGTGGTAACCATCCACGGCAGCGAGCACCGCAAGAGACAGCAGCAACGACAACAACAAAGAGACACAGTGCCAACAACAAGAGGCACAACAAGCGACTTCGGGTTGGCTGCGGTGGTCGACTAGGTGTTGGCAGCAATGGCGGAGTTCCAGTCAGGGGCGTCGATAGAGGGGGGTCGACGGAGGAGGCAGGGTGTGGGAGGAAAAGCATGAGGAGCGGGATGGTAGCATTGATGGCTGCATGGCTCAATGGCAAAGAGACAGGGCAAGGCGAGGAAGAAGAGGACGGGAGGGTGACGGTGCCTCGGTGGTCGACAAGTGGTGGTGCAGAGGTGGATGCAGTCGGGAGATGGTGGCTGCGATGGCGATGGAGGAAGGCGGAGATGATCGGCAAGGGGCAGCGACTGGGTTTAGGTGGAGTGCGGTGAAGCGAGAGGATGGAGGTGATGACGAGGCAGCTGCAGATGTGGAAAGGGAAGGGTCACGATGGGTTCAGGAGGTCGAGCGGTGGTGCTCGGAGCAGGAGGGAGGTAAGTGATGTTCGGCGGCAAGATGGAGAGCGGTGGTGGAGGTAGCAATGGCATTGGCGATGAAGGAGAGGTGGAAGGGCAGCGCCAATGGAGGAGCATTGCGGTGGGTTGAAGGCGATCGTGAGTGAGGCAGGGAGTTGGCTTTAGGCGATGGGTTCGACCAGCGTGGTTGTAGGAGGAGCTCCAATGGAGGGAGAGCTGCGGTAAGGTGCAGTCAAGTGGCGGCGCTGGAGGACGAGGTGCAGCGAAAGTGGCGACGGTGCGCTCCAGCGGGAGGCGAGCGACAATGGAGGGGGATGGGTTCGGTGGTCAGCAATGGAGGAGATGGAGCTCGGCAATGGTGGGAGAAGGAGGCTCGGGGACTGTGGCGAGGAAGATGGTGAAGGAGGTGGCGAGCTCAGGGCTGACGGTTGAGAAACGGCAAGGAGGGTTGCTATTTGGGTTTGAAAAAACAGAGGAGGGAGAAAAGAAAGGGAGAGAGAGAGAGTAGGGGAGAAAGAAAGTAGCAGGAAGAGAGAAATAGTGGGGAGGGGTTTATAATAATATAATATAATTAATAATAGGGTAATTAATTAGGAGTTTAGTTGAGATAGTCGAGGTGTGGGGTTACGAGATTAAATCATGGGGGAAATAATGAGATAGTGAGGACCAGTTATGGAGATGAGGGAATCTGGTTGGGTTTTGGGTAGTAGGATTTAACATGTGGGTTTGGGTTAGAATCCAATAGAATTTGTTTAGGGTTAAAAAATGTTGGCTTGGATTAATAGACTTGGGCTTTAGGTTTGGGCTTCACAAAATAAAGTAAATAATTATGGAAGGGATAAAAGATTGGGCTTCAATCAATAATAAGATAATAAAATAGTATGGACTAGGGATTAAATATGATTTGCCAAATAAATAATTTAGACAAATTATAGAATGGACCAAGATTGGGCTTAAGTTCAAAATTAGTAAATCAAATAATATTTTATAGAATAGTTTCAAATTAATTAAAATAACCAGATAATAACAATAGACCTGGTCCGGATTATACATAATTAAAATAAGAAAAAGAATAAAATCTATACAATTAAAGTATATAATCGTTTGAAAATAACTACAAATATAATTGATGTTTAGAATTGAC
This sequence comes from Hemerocallis citrina, assembly GCA_017893485.1. Taxonomy (NCBI): domain Eukaryota; kingdom Viridiplantae; phylum Streptophyta; class Magnoliopsida; order Asparagales; family Asphodelaceae; genus Hemerocallis; species Hemerocallis citrina. The sequence continues at coordinate 285,020,802 of CM030358.1, forward strand.
TTTAATAGAATGTCCAAGATGAATAAAAACGAATTTGAGGGCAGAAAGGAATTTATAAGGAATTGAAATACAAAAATACGCAGAAAAAACGTATAGACGGAAACAGGGGTTACAGTTTATCTTATGGAACTAACTCCTAGGTTATATAAATACCCTACCTCCATCAAAGTCAGGTAATCAATCTTTTGCCACAAAAACTCATCTATTGTTCTGATTTACTGACTTGAAGGTCGGAGGGTCTTTCACTGGTGCCAACCCCGGTGTTCAGACTTTGTGCAAGTTTGCCAGCAACATCTCAGCCGTCCAATCCAAATCCAGACGCTCTCAACAGTTCAGATTCAGATCAAGGGGACTTTATATCTGATCGACGGTCCAGATTATAAGTTTCCATACAGGAAGAACTCATTATCTGATTGCTCTCACACCCCAAAAAAAGTTTATGGGCTAATTCAGTTTTCCGAATTCTCTTATTACTACCTTTTGCCTACTATTTTTTTGAATTCTATTGCAGATGTTATCATCCTGGTGCTGAATGATGCACTTATATTACTCTGGATGATGTGAAAACTTGTTTTTTTCTTCACTACTTGTCTCTATGCTGAAGGTTCTATTTTCATGAAGTCTGCTCTTTTGAATCTGAAGATACAGTGATGTTTCTGGTGATTTTGCTGCTGGTGGTCTTACCTGATGCTGAGAATTTTGCTGATGGCTGCAAGCTCTAAAGATTTTGGACCAGAAGCATCATTACATGTTCAAATCTCCTTGTTTGATTTCTTATCTAGTATTTAGTATTTGTTTTCTTGTTTGGAACTTTAGGTACAGTTTGAGACTTTCTAGTTGTTTTGTTTGTAATTAACTTCAAATATTTGTATGGTTTGTTTATATATATATACTAGATTTGCCCGTGGCCATGTGCCCACGGCACGTCTTCAGAACGATACAGCATATGAAAAGTCTTGTAAACAGTACATCAACAATTATATAGCTGAAGTTTGAATAGTATGACAATAATTAGTTGTAAATAAAAGTCCATATTTACATATATATATGGGAAAAGGGGTATGAGCAACTTGCTCATTTAGTAAATAAGCAATTGATGATGTGGCATACATGTGATTGAAAAAACCTTAAAAGGGTTAGTTGTCCAATGTATCACATGAATGCCACATAATCAATTGCTCATTTACTGAATGAGCAAGTTGCTCATATCCCTTTTACCCTATATCTCTATATATATATATCTCTCTCTCTCTATATATATATATATAGAGAGAGAGAGAGAGAGCTCTCTCTCTCTCTCTCTCTCTCTCTCTCTCTCTCTCTCTCTCTCTATATATATATATATATATATAGAGATATATATATATATATATATATATATCTATATATATATATCTATATATATATATATATATCTCTATATATATATATATATATATATCTATATATATATATCTATATATATATATATATATCTCTATATATATATATATAGAGAGAGAGAGAGAGTATATATATATATAGAGAGAGAGAGAGAGATATATATATATATATCTATATATATATATAGATATATATCTCTCTCTCTCTCTCTATATATATATAGAGAGAGATCTCTCTCTCTCTCTCTCTCTCTCTCTCTCTCTCTCTCTCTCTATATATATATATATATATATATATATATAGAGAGAGATCTCTCTCTCTCTCTCTCTCTCTCTCTCTCTCTCTCTCTCTATATATATATATATATATATATATATATATATATATATAGAGAGAGAGAGAGAGAGAGAGAGAGAGAGAGAGAGAGAGAGAGAGAGGGTATATATCTCTACTATTATAATGGGAGAGGGGGTTAGTGTCATCTGTCATTGTTGTCATTTTGAAGCCAACACGTGCAGCGCACGTGTTAACAAAATGACCCACTTTGGTAAATATTTTCGAAAGTGGACCAGTTTGGTAAATATTTTCGGGAGTTGATCAGTTTGGAAATTATTTTCTTTTTATCCTTTTTATTAACCCTTCAATTTTTCCCACGTGCACGTGTGCACGTGTATGATACTAGTATATATATATGGGAAAAAGGGGTATGAGAAACTTGCTCATTTAGTAAATAAGCAATTGATGATGTGGCATACATGTGATTGGAAAATTCTTAAAATGGTTAGTTGTCCAATGTATCACATGCATGCCACATAATCAATTGCTCATTTAGTAAATGAGCAAGTTGCTCATATCCCTTTTAGAGCATCTCCAACCATGCTAGCTATTTTGGCTAGCTAGAATAGTCAAAATAGATAACAAATAGATAATTTGGCTAGCGAAAAAATCTCACACTCCAACCATGCTATCTATTTTGGCTAGCCATAAATGTTTTAATTTTTATTTACTAATAAATAGTTACAATAAGAAAAAGTATATAGAGCATGAAAAAGAAAGACATGATACTTGTATCTGAACAAGTATCTGAACAAGTATCTGAACAAGCATGAAAAATTATCTGAACTATGGTACTTTAAGTTTTAATTCACATTCGTTATAGTAACTAGTGAAAACTAAAATGCTAATTAGATTCAAAGGACATGTTTAAGAAAGGCTTCAGTCATTCAGATATGGTTCATTTCTTGTGGCGCATTCACATCTACAGATCATGAGATTTTCCAGGCATGACCTATCTGAACATTCACTTGGTGAACAATGAGGGAGCTGTATTTGATTTTTAAATTTTGAGTTTAAAAAGCATTCTAGATATTGTAATTACTTGGTTAAGTTTAGAGTTTGTTATGTATTTTTTAATCACTGCTAGGATTATCTAATGATCTCTAATCTAACCAAATGGTCCACTTTTCCTATTCAAGTTTACATAGTAATGTGATATTAACACACAATCAACGAGAAAAATTCAATGTACAAAAAGATACTATCTACATAACTAACTACTTTACCATACCTTGGAGATGGCAATCTCTGTTTCCTGTGACTAACTTTATCTGCACAAACAATTTCTTATTGATATTCAGATAAACGAAAATTAATTAGACAGAGAAAGTTAAATGATAAAGAGTTAAATCAAATAAGCTCAGCATAGGGCTTATTATTATCGATACTGATTGGCAGGCATTACATTTAGGACCTGCTCATTATTTCTTGTGTGGCTATTTTATGAAGAGGTGTCAGCGAGATGAGAAATACCCAAACATGCAATAGGATCATGCACATAGGAATTAATAAACTTACTACAGCTACAAGTAAAACATATACCAGCTAGGATGATACATTATATGCTAGATTCTTCTGTTTAACCCTAAACAGACTATTTAGATAATATAAACCAAGTTGGGAGTATTTGTAAAATTTTGTGTAATACAATCACTCTGAAACAACAGTCAGTTAGGGCTTTTCCTTCTTCTACATGTTATGAATAGGTGGGAGGGAGTGGATTGGGAGTAAATGAATGAATGAATGAAGACAGTGAACTGGAACAAACAAACAGGCTCAAGGGTTATTGGTGGATATAGAAGCTACAAATGAGGAGTCAAGAAAGAAAGGCAGAGAGCAAGGATATTATCCCAGATGAATATACAGAAGATATGCTGCAATGGAGAACCAAAAAAAAAAATAAAAAATCCAACCACTGATACTTATCTGATACTTATCTGATACTAAACAAAATCCATGATACTTATCTGCTTATCTGATACTAAACAAAATGTGGCATCAACAGCAAATCCATGATACTAAGCAATAGTGTAAATACCATGTCTGAGGAAACATAATGCTCTGCCTCTTCTCAGAAAAAACTTCGATGAACCACTAGTGTAATCTCTGAGCATAATTCACCATCAAAACTCATTACTAATCTCTTTCCTGCATATCATTGAATGAATTCTTAATGTTAATTGAATTGTAGGCTCAGAACAAATTTAACAATATATATATACTGCCAAAAGGGACTTATATATATTTAACAGTAAGAAATTGTAGGCGCAGAACAAATTTGAGTCAAAATAAGTGCTGCAAAATATTCAGGTGAATCAAGTATTACTTTATGTCTTCATAAATTGGAGTGTCACTAGGGCTGCAGTTAATGCCATGCCTACTAGTTCCACCCTTTTTTATGCACCCCCACCTCTTCTAATCAAAAAATGTATATCTGATGAGAGAGATAGAATAGAGGCCAAGAATTGAAGATGAGGGTAGGGTAAAGGAAAAAATACTTGTCAATTTAGAATAGTCATCACTGCCTATACACAAATTCAAAGGGACGCAAAACTCAAAAAAATTACATCGAACCAAATACTTCCCTCAATTGATATAATCGGAAGTATCCTCCTCACTGTCTCCAGTGGAGCAATCTACCTCTTGAGCATAAGTGTCACTAAACAAATAACATTAAAGATGAAATTAGTCAAGCACAATATTTATAAAAAATTCATGTCTGGTATATAAGTAACATTAGATAAAAACTTTTACACTGATACATATATATATACACTGCACAGCAGTGAATGGGATTTCCCTACATCTTTTATACCTTCATATACTGATATACACTACACCGCAGGCACCAATAGATAAGATTACGGGATCTGAACTATTTAATATTAAAGATGAGTCCTCATGGAGATAGATTCTTCTTGGTGATCTCATCTAAACACTGAGCCATCTCAGGATTGATATGGTTCTTCCAATCCCGTATCTTAAACATGAAAGCACAAGAAACTTCAATGAACAAGTTAGTCGCGGACATACTGAACTTACCAAATGCTTCACATCTTATGGAAGACATCAACAAAAAACCGGGTAAAAAAGAAAGAGTTGCCATAAAGTAAGTGCTTTGGTTTTTAATTTTAATGAACCTAATACCAGGACTAGGACTCCAATACACCAGCAAGGACATGGCATGATTGGACTACGATGCTTACTGCATTGAAATGGAAAGACATGGTTGATGTGTGTGTCCAACAAAAGTTTCTAACAGAACATGGCTCCCCATTATGGTCTGCATTTCAATGTTTTCACCGATACACCTGAATCATCTCAAGTGCATAAAAACCAACCTATATTTTTAAAGCAACACAAGGAGGCTACATAGAATATGCAGTGTCCATTTAGAACACAAGGAGGCTATATAGAATAACAAGAAGGCTATATAGAATAACCACCTTAATTTGCACATGGACGTCGACATTTCACTAGGTGAATCTCGATAAAAATCTGTCTATTATGACCTTGTTCTGCGTACGTCACCAACTGTTGATATCTCCTTTTTTATTGGTCTGGCTGCTTCATAATCATCAAACAGTGAGGTGTGTGATTCAGATTAATTTCGACACTCTTTTAAGAATGTGTAGAATTTCGATGCACTCTACTCCCAAATTATATCTTTTTGCTATATAGAATATGCAGTGGCCATGGTTGAATCTCCTCAACAAACAAAAGATTAGCTCTGAATTCAATTGATTTGGACACTGATAGCTAATTAACTTCGATTCGAATCAGTTGATTTGATGACAAAGACAGTCTTTATTAAAATCCCAAACAACTACACTGATTCATATTCAAAATGCAGTAAATTCATACTGCATTAAATTCATATCCAAAACAGCAACAACAACAAAATTCAAAACACAAATTTTTACCTGATGAAGGAGAAGAAGAACCCAATAAAGATGAACCCAATGAACAAGAAGAACAAAATCTATGTCGATTTAAATAAGCAGGAAAGAAATCTTACCGTTATACTCCCTTGATCTCCGGCCGAAGGAGAATGGCGAGCGCGATTTGAATCGCCAGATTTGGCGAGCGGATCGCGAGCGGAAATCAGCTTGCCAGGATCGCGAGTGATTTGGCGAGGCCGTTGGAGAGGAATTTTGGGGATTAGGTCGCTATTTTGGCTATTTGAGAAGAATAGCGACTAGCGTTGGAGATGGTCTTACCCATATATATATATATATATATATATATATATATATATAGAGAGAGAGAGAGAGAGAGAGAGAGAGAGAGAGAAATAATTAAATAAATAAATGAGTTGTTTAGGAGGGGAATTTGAATTTGAGTTTTGGGGGAAAACTTTTTGGGTGGGGGAAAATGTATTTTGTGAGGTTAGATCTGGACCTTTGATTTTAAGTGAATTGAAGGAGAGCCACTTGATAGCTTTCTTTGTGTTTTATTTATATATATATATATATATATATATATATATATATATATATATATATATATAAAACAAGCTGAAGTCACTAGACTCAGTCCTATTTAGTCAAAAAATAAATAAATAAATAAATTCCTGGAACTTATACTGCATTTTCTTTATCTATTTTTGTTTCTTTAATCTATTCTCTTTTATTTGGTAACATAAGGATCTCCGACTATAAGCAAGTCCCTGCTTTAAGCTGTGAAAGCTTTTAACAGCTATCAGGTTGTCTGCACTAGAATATTATTGAGATGTACTACACGCAACAGGTCACAAACTAATAACATTTTCTACAATAAATGTAAATTTTAATACCTTCTTCATCTCAACGGACGTGCTCAACTCTTGCACGATGGTTATATTCTGACCAAATGAGAACCCTGATTCTTGCAATATCTTACTCGAGTTCTCATACTACAAACCAACCAACCACCATGAATAATAATCAAACTAGAAAGGAGGAGTGGCAAGGGCTAGAGTTGGGTTCAAATACTAAGCCGGAGTAGTTAATGAAGTCACAACTGTTTTCCTCCCAATGCACCATTTCCTCTAGGTTAACATTGATGAGTGTAAGTGCCTTATCTGATGGGAACCCTGATTTTTCCAATTTCCTCACCCACAAGCCAACCAACCAACCACACAAAAACATCCCACTTAAATAAAGAAGACAAAATTAGAAAGGCTAGGCAAGAGATATTGGGCCACGTACTGAGGTGAGCTAGCTTGTTGACGAAGGTGTCAGAAACCCTCAACTCAGTTGTGTCTAGTTCTCTTTGATGATTTCCTGTGCCTGCTCCAATGAAAGCCCTGATTTTTTCAAAATTTTCACCTAGACCCACCCATCCATCCGGAAAGATGCTTACTTAAAACAAAGAAACTTTGAAAAGAGAAGTATTACTGGAATTAAGGGTGTGGATTTAGGCGATATATACGGAGTCAAATTTTTAAATCTTCTTGTTAATGGGCAACACCAGATTCTCCCAGGTGACCATGAGAATGGCATGCGCCTGTTCCAGTGACATTTCTGATGCTTCTAATTGTTGAGTTTATATGTCGTGCATACTATATCCGAAGATGAGAAGACGCTGTTACAAGAGAAGAATCGAAGCGACAGGTGGTCGAAGATGAGAAGCAGCAGAGGTCGCAAAAGGAGTGGGTGTTGTCGACCGTACACTCCTCTGGAATTGGCGTGGGCCAAGACGGATGACTGCAAATTGTGCAGTCAACTGCTCGCAGTTGAAGCTTGTGTTCGGGTGCAGGTCTTGGGGATCCGTTTGGAGTCTGACTTCTTCATCAAAGTTAGATCGTACGACTCTCCTTGTATGGTTATCTTTTCAGAAAACATCTGAAGGTTAATCTAACAAGTGTATCAAACTAGGGTTTCTCTAGATCTCTGTATAATTAATGTAAATGGCTCAAAGAACGATATGATTCTATTAAGTGCCGAATAGAAGAAAATAGTACTTCATCTGAGAGGTCAAAGATTCTCCATTGTAAACAGCAAGTAATTCCAGTTAGGCATGAAAGAGAGTCGTAGTGAGAATTATAATATTCTTGTATCTTCACTAGTTGAATAATATCTCGGTTCTTCTTCCCCGGGATTAAGGATAAAGCCCCCAACCAGGACAATTCTTGTGTACTTTGTGTGATTGGTGTGATCTAATATTTGCTTGGTAGTTTTTATTGATTGCATCGCATAACTCAACAAGATTCCAACGCTTCCGTAGGTGATAATTTCCTAACAAGTGGTATCAGAGCATCAGGTTTGTGAGTTTGTTCGAGTTCCTTGGAGAAGATGACGGATAAAAGCATGAAGGTCAAGCAGGTTGATGGTGAGGTTAATTTTAATCTCATAAAGGTGGACATGTATGACACATTGGATCAACGGGACTTGCATCTTGCCCTAGAAGGAGAAGAAAAGAAGCCAACCGACATAAAGCTGGAGAAGTGGGATAAGTTTTGTTTGAAAGCCCTGAGTATAATTCAGCTGCAATTTGCGAATGAAGTCAAGTGTTATATCCTTGAGGAGAAAAGCGCGGCGAGTCTATGGACGAGACTCAAATTTGACAACTTGGGATCATCGTTGTTGGACCGGATATACTAGAAGATTAAGCTGTTTCATTTCTCAATAAAGGAAGATACCCATCTTCAAGACATATTGTGGAGTTCAATAAGATAATATCTGAATTGAAGGCAATTATTGCTGATGATCTTAGCAAAGAGGATAAAACTTTTAACTTGATATATTCATTGTCAGTTTCTTATGATCACTTGATAACTAGCATGCTACATGGAAAATCTTTCAAAGAGACACTTACAGTAGCCGGGGTGATCAAGGGTTTGAAGGAAGATTAACTGAGGAATGAGACTCATAAAGGGAAATCTATCTCTACAAGTTATTTGTCAGTGGATGGTGATACTTTAATTGGAAAGGATACGACACACAAGGATAAGATTTTTTGCCATAATTGTAAAAGGATTGAGCATTAAAAGAGGGACTGTTACAAGTTGTTGAATCAGAAGAATGCACACATAGTCGGCGTCAGTGCCTCTGGTTCATGTGATAACTTAGACAGTCTTTTTTAGATGTGAATTCAGGCTGGTTTCTTGATTCTGAAAGTTATTCTCATATTTGCTGAGGAGTAGTTTTCTACTTACAAGTCAACAATAGGTCGTAATGTGAGAACTTCGACTGGTGAGGTTTGTGAAGTAGTGGGTGAAGAAACAGTTGAGTTGAACGTCAGATGGTAAAGGGTTTACACTAGAAGAGGTCATGCATATTCCTTCGATAAAACAGGATCTGATATCCTTACAGACTCTAGATGATCAAGGTTGCAGGTACACAGCTCGATGTGGAGTTTTAACAATTTGGGAGATTCGTGGTAAGGTATGAAGGATAAGAGGGAGATTGAGTAGGGTCAACACAAACTCTACCAGATTTGTGGGAGCAGGTTAACTCGACCGAGTGTTTGGAATTCCATTGTTCCTAAAGCATCATCTAGTAAGTTTTCACTAGAATCATCGAAGCGAGACAGCAATGTTCGAATATCGTTGTAATGTGGAGAGAGCCTTGGGGAAGGTGGAGTTCGTGTGGAGAGTGGCACCTCCATGATAATATCTACTGGGGTGTGACCGTAAAGGGGACACACAATTGGAGAAAAACATGTGGAGGTAGATTCAATCAGTAGAAGAAGCCATAGAACCGGGTTGTTTACAAAGTAGAGATGAAAAGAGTGTAGAAGATTAAATCACACAGGTGTGGATTCATTCGTGTGCAATCAATGGTGAAGACTGGTGGGTTTATATATCTTGCATACTACTTGGAAGATGAGAAGACGGTGTTAGAAGAGAGGAATCGAAGTGACAGTTGATCGAAGATGAGAAGTAGTAGAGGCAGCAAAAGGAGTGGGTGCGGTCGACTGTGCAGTCGACCGTACACCCCTCTGGAATTGGCATGGGCCAAGATGGTTGACTGCAAATTGTGCAGTCGATTGTTCGCGGCTGATGTTTATATTCAGGTGTGGGTCTTGGGGATCTGTTTGGAGTTCAACTTCTTCACCAAGTTAGATCATACGGCTTTCCTTGTAATGTTATCTTTTCAAGAAACATCGGATGATTAATGTATCAAGTGTATAACACTACCGTTTTTCTATATCTCTATATAACAAGTGAACGATATGATTCCATTAAGTTCCGAATAGAAGAAGAAAGTACTTCATCTGAGATGTGAGAGATTCTCGATTGTAAACAACAAGTACTTCCAGTTAGGCTTGAGAGAGAGTTGTGGTGAGAATTGTAATATTATTGTATCTTCTCTAGTTGAATAATATATCCGTTTTTTTCTCCCCCGGATTAAGGCGAAAGCCTCAACCGGAACAATTCTTATGTACTTTGTGTGATTGGTGTGATCTAGTATTTGCTTTGTAGTTTGTATTGATTGCAACACATAACTCAATCCGGTGCTTCTGTTGACGATAATTTCCTAACAATAATTTCTTCACCAACAAACAAACCAACCATCCAAAAAGTGATACCATATATATAAAAATGCGCAAATTAGAAAGGAGGAAAAACAAGTAGAGTCAGGTATAATACTGAGGCAAGGGTGTCAATGGCAGTGTCAAAAGCAGCATTGGTATCAGGTCGGGCCGGGTCAGGTCCTTTACTACTCGGACCCGGACCCGGATCCGGTCCCCTACTGGTCCAAAAATTGGACCCGGACTCGGGCCCAGACCCATGAGGACCAGATCCGGTTCCTATTAAAATATTCCTACCCATTAGGGTAGGAGCGGGAGTGTGAGCGGCGAGACGAGACGGCGAGTAGATGATTTAGAATAGAGGAGAAAAGAAAAATGTATGAGTTTTGAGTTTGGAATATGAAGATTTAGAATTGAGGAGGAATGAGGGAATGGATGATGATAGAATATTTATTTTTATGTTGATTTTTTAGGTTTTTTTTAACGGTTCCGGGTCCGGGTCAGATCTCTTTTGAGTGGACCCGAACCCGGACCAAAAAGTATAACGGATCCCATTTTAGAATCCGGACCCGGATAGGCCGGGTCAGTTCCGGTTCAATGCCGGGTCCGGATCGGGTCCGGGTTGGATCCGTATTTCGGATATTTATACCAATGCTAGTCAAAAGACCTCCTGGACGGAACAAGCTGCAAGAAGTGGAGGCGAAGAAGTGGAGGCGGTTGGTGAACAAAGAGGCAGTGGAATCAGATTGAGGAAGAAGAAGGCAGCGAGTTTGACTCATCAATCTGCACTGAAATCCGTAAGAGTACTCCTTTTGGACGGAATTCCTGACTACAAACTCCCAATGAATCGAAAAATTAAGATGCCAGCTAATTAAAATCAGATTGAGGAGAAAAAAAATAACCAGAGTTTGGTTGGTACGGAGGCAATGGTGTTGATATGACGACGATTTTGATTATGGATCATTGATCTGCTTTGGTATCCGAGCAACGTGCTTCCCCCTCTTGATGAGGATGGAGAGGACGCCAATCAATTGGGTGAGCAACGTCCTTCCCCTCTTCAGGATGATGCCAAGAAGACATAGTTGTTGAGGTACTGATGAAATTTTAGGGATACTGATTGCAATGCCATCATCTCAGAAGGAACATGAGGGGATTTTATATAAACGGAGAAAAAATGAATGATTCTTGGGTGGCAAGAATGTATCTCTCTCTATATGATAAGTAAAAATATGCAACTTCATTTATGATAACAATTAGTATCCCAATCCTTTACTGAATGTAGGGGTGGCATCAGGACCGACCCGGCCCGTGACCGGGCCTGACCCGGACCCTCCGAAACCTGGTCCAGGCCGGGCCTGAATTTTTCCGTCAAAGCCAGCTACGGCCCGACCTGCAAAAGGCCTGGCCCGTCAGGGCCGAGCTGACCCGTGTAATTAAATTTTTTTTTCTTTTTTGGAGCAAAATATATGTATAGAACTATATACATACTAAAAATTATATGTATATATGTATATATGCATATAAATATATTTTAAATATTTCAAAATTTTAAAAAATGAGTGTGGACATCAAAATTAATTAATCACAACTCATTACTCGATTTGTCAACTCCCATCCTAGCTATTTATAGCAAACTTTACCTTTTTACTTCTCTCGTCTCACCAACGTGGGACAAAAAGTTTTCTACTTCAAATGGTCTTAGTTATATATATATATATATATATATATATATATATATATATATATATATATATATATATATATATATACACTATCAATTTTTTTATGAAATATAATTCAAATTGGATTTCTTCGCTACCATGCGCGCAAATTAGTGTGCTGAGTTTTGAGTGGTTGTGGATTCGATCCAGAGAGGACTTAGATTTTATTTTTAAATGAATTAATCAAAATAATTTTTAGCTGTTGTTTCTTTCTTTTTTTAATTTTATTTTTTTTAATATTGTAATTTGATAAGATTTGTATGAAATATTATTTATCTATATGTTCTTATAATTATTGTCTTCATTCACTATTTTACTTTATCATTTTAGTTTGTACTCTTAACAAAATCATAATGTAGAATATTATTTTTGAATTAATGAATCACTTTTCTTGATCAAAATAATTTTTAGCTGTTGTTTGTTCCTTTTATTTATTTATTTTTTTATGTTGTAATTTGATAAAATTTGTATGAAATATTATTTATCTATTTGATTATATTTGAAATTTTATAATTCATTAAACCAATCTAAAATATTATTTATCTATATATAACATTTTGTAATTCATTAAATCAATTTAAAATACCTTTTATTACTTTTATATATATGTTTTTTGCAATTGCTAACAAATTACCTTATAATACTTGATCTGTTTAATTTAAAAATATATATGCAAAATCCGGTCCGGCCCACGAACCGGCCCGGGCCCCGACCTAGGGGCCAAGAGCCAGGTCCGGGTCACCCTTTCGACTACTTGGCCCGGCTCTGCCCGCGAGGCTCTCTGGCCCGGCCCAGCATAGCCCGAGCCCGGGCAAAGCCCACCCGGTTCCGGCCCGGCCCGGCCCCATGAGGCCCGAATGCCACCCCTAACTGAATGAGCAACTGCATGTATAACCTTTATGATAAAGTCTTATAATTAGGAAGTGAGAGAAACTGAGCGAGCGCCAAGAAAAGGTGTTGGAAACAGGTTGGGTTCAGGTGGGACTTCTCTAAACTCAAGTCTAGGCTCAGTTTTCTGGAGACCAAGGCCTTGCAGATTAACATTACTAGTATAATGCACGTGCGATGCACGAATACAAAAAATATAGTCATTAAATGAAATGAAATGTTCTGATTAAGAATTAGATGCCACACATATGTACATGTAATACACTTTTGAAAAAGTATATTTTGTTAGAAGAATATAATGTCGTACTTTCCAATAATTACTAAATTTGACTATGATTGGGAAACATATTTTATGAAAGTTTGAATGAAAAAGTACTTGAATGTTAGAGGTATATGTGATAATAATGGGTGAGAAAAATGATGTAACTAACTTCATTTGGAAAAGATGAACATGGACAAAGTAGTTGAAACAATTGAAACTCAAGTCTTCATTAGCTGGTCTTTTGTTTAGAGAGCTTTCAGCATAGCATTGCATATGTTAGTTCCTTGTTTGGAAAAAATTGGCCAATGCTTTGCTTGTTGAAGTTGGTTTTACATGTTCATATAAGGGGTCATCTCATCTTTCTATGCACTTCATCATTAGCTTGTATGTTTCTAAATAGCAAACATCTGGTGATGACAAAAACATGTGTGCATATCTAGAAGTAATTTGATTTTATAACTTTCATAATTTTAATGCATTTTCTTTTAAATCTATATGTAATATCAGTTTCAAGCTATTCACCGTAACATGATCTGCTTTTATAGGAAAGACAACACAGGAAGTGAGATGATTCTCGTTCAATTTGCGCTATGATGCTGAGAAGATGCGTATGAATCCTAAAAGGGGAAGGCAAACAAAAACTAAGAGCTGGAAATAAAATTTTGGCTACTACTCATAATCCTCCAGTTTGTAGCAGTGTCTACAGTTTAGTGTTGAATTAAGGTTGAAAATACTATTGTAAAAATCTAACACATTAGTCATTTCTCTTGTATGATATAACTTTCTACTGTTATAACTCTAGTTTGTCAAAAAAAATTACAATCTGATTTGCTCATACTCTATCTGTGCTTTTCAGTTGTGTGTGAATTGAGATTTGGACTACCATGTCAAAAAAATTACCATCTGATTTGCTCATACTCTATCTATGCTTTTCAGTTGTGTGTGAATTGAGATTTGGACTACCATGTATCACACTTAAAAATGGTGATTGATTACCTATGTGCTTGGAACGATTGAATATACATACATGAAAAATGAATGCAAAAAAAAAATCTGGTAAACTTTTGCATCATTGATCTCCAATACAACACTACACCATCTTCCAGATCTCATAAATACATGCATCATCAAATCTCTGTCACTAACTCATCATACTAATTCAATAACGCAATCACCAGTACCAAGTAGAAACTCTTTTACTTAGCTTGCAGCTTCTTAGATCTTATCGGATATATACTTATCCGAGAGCATCCCTAGTTAAACCCAATAAGAGGAATATGTTAGGAATATTCTAGTAACTAACTATACTTAGTAATTAGTTACGTCGGGTGATATTTTGTGATATAGTTTCTAGTTTTTAAATATGAAAACTATAAGTGCTATTTTAGAAATATCAATTTGTTTGGTGTCAATATATATTGTGGAAAACACTTTAAATAAAAAGTAATGATATATGCATAAGTTATTATTCCAGAAATCGATGTGTTACACTCTTTATCATATTATAAGAATCTTTTATTATTTTATATATGGACTATTGGAGCTTGTACCATAATCTTATTTTCTTCTGGGAAAATACAGCAACCATTTTTTTCCTTTCTGGACAACCTGGTTTGTTTCAATTGTAACTAGTCTTATCTTGTGTAAATTGCACAGACTAAAATATTATTAAGAAACTCATAAAATTATATGCAAATAAAAAATTTAGATATGCCCCTTAACTATTCAACGATTGGTTGGGACCCACAATACCTGTTAATAATGTCAAATGAAACTAAAATATTCATAGTTTATATGCAATTACTAATTATTTTTCCTTGCATTAGCAGTTTTTTATACCAAAATGTACATGTCCACTAAATATTTCTTGAGAAACATTATGTAAATGTGAACATACAAATGAAATTATAACCAACATTAACATTGTTAGGATTGTGTCTTGTATACTCGTTGTTCAGATTAGAAGAATGTAATATGAAGCACGGGGGTCGAAGCGTCAAAGTTAGTATAAGGGAAAACAGCAGCAGCAAGGTGCAGGTATAGTTGCGGTCGACCGCACCCCCCGACCGCTCGTAGTACACGGATTGTTCGAGAGAGGTACGGTCGACCGGTCTTGTTGGACAGTCGACCGACCGCAGCGCTGTGTTCGTTTTTGGGCTTCTATTTGTTAGGTCGTTTCAGCCCAATCTTCAACTCCAAGTTAGATCGTGCGGCTCCTATTCAGTTACTTCTTTTTCAGGTTATATCGAACGACCGAGAATCAAGATTAGACCTAGGTTTCTCTCTATTCTTATATATATATTGTAAACTCCTCCAATATGAGAGGGAGTACTTCATAGATTATTTTCTCCATTGCAAAGAGAGACTCGAGAGAGAGATAGTTCTTGGTGAGTGAGTTTAATTCTTTGTATTGAGTGAATCAATAACTCCTTGTAATCTCTTCTAGTTGAATATCAGATTTCCCTATATTTTCCTCCGGATTAGGCAAAAGCTAACCGGGATAAGTCATCGGTGTGTTTGTATTAGTTTGGTAGATCCACTTGCTTGCTCAATTTATTCGTCTCGTCTACTTCGACTTCCTCATTGCTCTATTAGTTCCGCTGCGACAACGGGCGTTGGTTGACGCCCCAATCCCAAAAAACATGTCCCAACCTCATTCTAACCAAAAACAAAATATGTGCAAATTTGATTATATAAATGAACCCTTGTACTCACAAAATCACACATCCCTAACCTCTAAATCAAACCCAATCCAAGCCAATCAACAAAAGATCACAAACTACAGTAAATACTTGAGATACTACTCACCAAATATTCTGAGCTCAGATAATAGATGAAACCCTAGCTTCGTGAGTGGTAATGAAATTGATGAAGAAAGGGAGAGCAAATCTAATGAAACGTACATTTGAATGATCGACGGGCGACGACGGCGAGGAGATCGACGGGCGGCGATGGCCTGGGTAGCGATGGGTGGCAATGGAGGATAGCGACGGGCGACGGGTAGAGACAGGCGACGATGGCGAGGAGATCAACGGACGGCGGAGGAGATTTGGGTGGGTTTTGGGATAGGGAGGGTTAGGGTTAGTGGGTTTGGGGGAGATGTGGTAGAAGAGAGGTTTTTTTTTAATGTTTTTTGTTATTTTGCAATTGATGTGGGCTGTACAGGTTAATTTCTAGTTTTGCTCTTCTTTCTCTATTTCAAAATAGAGAAATGACAGATGGGGTGGCCTATTAGCTTAAGATATATAATAATAATAATAATGATGGTGTTGATGACATTTAATAGGTTTGTCTTACCATTATCTTTGTTTTAATTGGTTTGTTTCTTATAATTTCTTGCATAATAGGTTTTCCTGAATGTGATTATGTTTTTAGTATAGTGAAGTAAATGAAATTTTTTCTTTAATGAAATAGATAGAGTCCTAATGGGCTCCAACCAACAAATTAATAAATAAATAAAGTAGCTACAGGATTGACAGCTGGAGCAATATACAAAATTGTGATATCATAAAAGAAACACAAGCTGCCAGGAATTCATCCTCAGAATACAGTTTAGAATCATCAAGTTTTAACACAAAAGAAACTAAAAGAAGCAAAGTGGCAAAGCAAAACACTAAAAACAACTGAGATTCTGAATCAATTCTTCATCTGCATCAGAAGCTTGAGTACTTTCAAATAGTAAATCAACTGTGTTTGAATAGTCTTCAGTAATCTTTAATGACCACACTTGCAGTTCCAGAAGCAGCAGTAGCAGCAGAAGAGACAAGAATATTAATAGCAGCATCACATAAAATTTCCAGCAACAACAATAACATTAGTATCAACTAGAGTTATGTCAGCAGTTAACAAGAATCTGCCGCAATTGCTTCAATTTCTTGAATATCCACTTTTTGTTTCTTTGCATCAGAAGGAAGATCTGCCCAAAATTTAAAATAAAAGATACAATTAACAACATGAGCATTAATGTGAAAACTATCCAAATCCAAACTCAGATCCAAACAGAAATAAAAAGGGGAGAGAAAAGGAAAGTAGGGTTTCTCATAATTTTTGGGCTGCAAAATATAGTGACAGTACAAGGAGAGTGTAAGAAAGCCTTAAGAGCCAAAATAATATCTAAAAGACTTGACTACCCTTACAAAATAAGTATAATAATCTAATATTACCCCTCAAACTCACGATGCAGATGCAATAAGCATCGAGAATTTGCCAACAACAAAACAGAAATGTAAAATAGAATGTAACTCGGTAAAAAAGTCTGCAAGCTGCAGGGAAGAAGGAACAAATGGTAAAGTAATGATGTCATGCTTGAGGTGGTGACGAATAAAATGACAATCAATCTCGATGTGTTTGGCCCGTTCATGAAAAACTGAGTTATGAAAAATCTGAATAGCACTTCGGTTGTCACACTACATAGGAGTAGGATGTGAAAGAACAACACCCATATCTGCAAGTAACCAACGTAGCCAAATAATCTCATTAGTAGTGGATGTCATAACACAATACTCTGCCATACTAGAGATTGAGAAACAACAGTATGTCTCTTGCTCCTCCAAGAAATAAGAGAATCATCTAGAAAGATACAAAAACCAGTAATAGACTTGCAATCTGTGGGATCACGCCAATGATCTGCATCTGAGTATGCACACAGCTCTAAGGAGGAAGTGGATGGAAGCAAAAGACTCTAAAAGATGGTCTCCGGAAGGTACCGCAAGATACGAAGAACAGCTGCCTAATGTACGGTGGTAGAAGTAGCCATAACTGACTGACAATATGAACAACAAAAGTAATGCCTGGACGAGTGATGGTGAGGTAGACCTAGCTTCCAACAATAGTGCGGAATAAAGTAAGATAAAGGAGTACCATCAGAAGGAGCGTACTGAACATTGAGCTCACAAGGAGTATCACCAGTTCTAGTATCAGTAAGACGAACACGCTCAAAGATATCAGCAGTGCACTTGACTGAGAAAGAAGATAGCCTTTTGGAGAAAATGCAACTTCAATACCCAAACAATACCTTAGAGAACCCAAATCCTTCATTTCAAATCAATGGGCTAATTCTGATTTTAATACTGCAATGACATCAACATCATCACCAGTAATTAACATATCATCAATATACAGAGAGAGTAAGATTCGACAAATATGGGTACACTTAACAAAGAGAGCCGAGTCGTGATTACTAGAGGAAAACCCAAAAGAAGTGATAACAGTGAAACTATTCAAATCCAAACTCAGATGCAAAGAGAAGTCAAAAGTGGAGAGAAAAGGAAAGTAGGGTTTCTCATATTTTTGGGGCTGCAAAATACAGTGACAGTACAAGGAGAGGTTAAGAAAGCCTTAAGGGCCAAAATAATATCTAAAAGACTAGACTATCCTTACAAAATAAGTATAATTACTATAATATAATGTTAGTAGATTTCTTAATACAATTTCTTGCATTACTTTCTTTCTAAATAACGCATATCATTCCGATAATTGCAAGATCCCAACCAACTCTAGCAGATGATTTAATTCACTTTTTCTTCCACATTGATCACCAAGAATGTACAATACCATGTTTTCCTATAATATTCCATGCCTTTTTGCAAATATTCCAGAACTGTTTAGCAAATACAATTAATGAATAAATGCTTAGTGGTCTCCAAATAAGAATCACAAAAAAAAATGTATTTTCGCCCAAAGGCTAAATTTCTCTTATTAAGATTATCCACCGTCAAGATTTTATTACGAGTCCGTAACAAAGTAAAAATTCTTGTCTTTGAAGGAGCTACATTCTTCCAAATGAATTTGTAAAATGGACAAATAACACCCTATTTGTCCAAAAATGTTCACTATAGAATTTTTTTAGGATGAATATAGAAAAACCTCACTGAACTATTGCCTTTTTTTTCTTCTGAAGTTGACTCGATTCTCTCGTTGAGAGTTGCTTTGAAAGTTTTTAAAAACCCAACTAAACTTATTTATAATAAAAAAATCTGCTCTTAGCTACCTTTTTTCAAAACAAAAAAAACCCCACAATGACGGAATTTTGTTAGGTTTTTGTCACGTGCACTTTTTGGGATTATTTTTCCCATGTTTGAACCTGATACCCTCTCCACTCTTTCTCCTCCTCTTCTTCTTCTTCTTATTTAATTAATCTTCAAAATCCTCAAATCTCATAAACCCTAATCCCATTTTCAACCCAAAAAATCAACCCAATCTAAGGTTTTAATATCCCATCATCCCCTTCCTTTCGAACCCTAGCTCTCTCATCCACTTCGAAAACCTCCTATTCACCTCTGAACGATTCAACGATAGTGCGAAATGAGGAGAAAGCTCATTTGATGCTGAATAGCTTCATAACGATGAAGAAAGAGAATCAGAAGCCAAAGGAGCGCCGCCCGTACTTAGCCTCAGAGTGTCGTGACCTCACCGACGTCAACAAGTGGCGGAGCGAGATCCTCCGTGAGATCAGAGTCAAAGTCACCCAGGTCTAAAACAAGGGATTGGGCGAGCACCGACTGAGGGATCTCAACGACAAGATCAACAAGTTACTTCGAGAGCAGATGCATTGGGAGAGGCAGATTATTGAGTTCGGAGGGGCGAATTATATGAAGCATTTGGCAAAGATGACGGATCTTGATGGGACTATCATCGATGTTCCGAACCCTAGCGGCCGTGGTCCAGGTAAGTAGAAATTTAACAATTTTTTCGATGTTTGGATTGGAAATAAGAAAAAAAGAACAAATCTTGATTGCATTCTAGGTTGTTAACTCGGTTAGTATTATATCACAAGTTAGGAAAGAAACACAAATTGAACAGTCTAACTCCATTTAGCAATTAAATTTCTCACTCCTGATCCCCCAAACATGTAGGGGGAATGCAGTCAAGGTAAGAAGAAAAAAACTATTAAGTCTAACGCTACATCAATTAAAAAGCATATCTGAATTTGAACAGAAGACAAATGCTCATCTGCGAGGCTACAATTGTTCCGACTACGAAAAAATAAATGAAGCAAATTTGAAAGCTATATCTCTTTGATGATAAAATTGAATTCTATTTGAATTTCTAATTAAATCGCTCTCATTATACGGTATATATCAATTCCCTGTGAAGGCACTGTGGATAGTCTCTCTTTTACCTATACCAACAAAATTCAAGCATGTAGCATCAAATTGCACAGAATGAAACTGATATTGACATAAATTACTCCATTTTAGAACCTACAGAATGAGTGGGTTTAATGAATAAAATGAGATGAGAGTGAATTCACAAACCAGACAATACTGCAAAAAATCCCGCTAAAACTTGTCTCTGCTTTCGCTTATGCTTTTTAGAGCACTTTATCCCCACTCGTAAAATTTACACTAAACACTTTCTATTGTAGTAATCTTATAAATCTTTAGGTTAATTTTATGAATTCTCTAATAGTTATGGTGGAGACCAAAATCAACAGCAACAGGCTTGAGGGTAAAAATTCTACTCATGATTTTAATATTATGTTGTTTGTATTTTATTCAAAACTACGCAAACTCAAGTACATATACTTATTCATATCACTGTTGAGGTTAAACTGGCTTCAAGAGTTAATTTTGGAAGGGCGCTGGTGGTGTAAATGTGAATTGTGTTTTTTATGTGCATTGTTAAATCCATTTAATTGTGAAGGATCTTAATGATTTTTTTTATAGGTATTAATGAATCGTTTTAGTCCACTGATATATTTATGAATTCATGTGTTTATCCCAGATATTCTGTGTTGAATGTAATGAATGTGATGAAAATGTGTTGAATGAGAATGTGTTGAAGTATACGAAAATATGTGAGAATGATGATGACCAATAACACCTTCGATAGTGACGGACCGATCAGGGAAAAAAGTTATTACATCATAATATAGTTATTCAGTAAAAGGGGTGAATTTGTGAACTTATGCCCCCATTGCTCTCATGTGGGGGTATTGGCAAGCTTGTTTGGAGCGACCTGCAAGTATACACAGATCGCGCGAACACTCTGATCTTAAAGGTCAGATACCACAAAGCAACTATGTGTGTGTGTGTGCGCGCGCGCCTGGGCATGTGAAGTTTAAGGGTGAGTTATTGTTGTATTCATTTAAGTCGTTCACAGTTTTAGCTCGTGCAGGCCAGGAGCATTATATTGTTTGTGTGGGGGTTGGAGACCACTCCTAAGAATGGTCTACAAGCAAAGATTCCTCAATGTTCGAATTCCGACCACAAAGGGATGAAACGAGAGGTCGGTGATCTTACCAGAGACATCTATGGTGATAGAATTTGGGCTATTTGGCCGTGGAAATGAAAAGTGGTCACTAGGAACCGACGCCCTATATGGTGGTAGGTTTGATAGTGGTTCCCGGGATATATTAAGGAGAATGTGTCACGCCCCTCTTCCCAAAAAGGAATACGGAATACAGATACGTGACTAAGCTCAGCGAATGATTTTTATCATCGACAAGCTGTTAGGATCTTTACGACATTTCACAGAAATAATCAGAGTAGGAAGTAAGAGAAGTCAACCACGCATGCATAACTGAATCAATATACCAACAGAATTTACTTGAAACGAAACTTAATAAATTTCAAATAAACCAGATCTGGAAACAAGTCAACAATTCTGGGTCACACTGTCCAATACAAAATAATCCAAGTAACAGATACATTATTCAAAATAAGCAACAGGAAACAAAAATGAGAATAGCAAGAACTCCAACATCTAATATCTCAGATCACCTACTCCATCGTGCAGCTGATCACCATGATCTGCAATTAAATAAATTGCAGGAAGAGGAAAAGAAAACAAAACTCCCGTCAATGCAAGTTACAGGTCACTTGTAGTGCAGGCACAAGTACTGGAAAGGGGAAACAAATATAGAGTAACAACAACATATTATGAAATAGACATGTCAACAACAGGATAACTAACATGAATCAGGGAACGAGATCAAGTAACATGATATACTAACAGGTACAGGTAACATGTATCAAGTGTCAAGCAAGCAGGTAAATAGGTAACAGATGAACAGGTGAACAGATAAACAGGTAAATAGGTATACAGGTAGCAGGTACAGGTAAGCATGTAACAGGTATTATGTAGTGTCAAGTCTTGTATTATTACTATCTAGGTAGCACTTCATGCGTCCCAAACTTTTACTACATGGTTGCTACATTCAAACAAGTTTTGTTTAGATTTCGTAGTGGAGTCCATAGGGCCGTGTACTCAGGTATCAGGTAAACAGGTACATGTAGAGGTATCATGTAATAGGTAATCATGCATCAGGTAGGACTATGTCCCTTCAAAGTACACCCTCCCGTAGGATGTAGTTGGGTAACAGGTGGGAAACACAGGCCCACTTCTGAGTACATCCTCTCATAAGGAAGTATGTAGTCAGGAATTAGACAATAGAAGGAAGTATGTAGTCAGGAATTAGACAATAGGTAATCAGGATCATGCATAATCATATCACAGGTAACAGATAACAGATAATCAGGTGGGAAACACGGGCCCCCTTCCAAGTACACATTTCTATATTTTCCACTACTAGATCTTTTCCTTAACCCCTACTTCGTTATTTTATTATTATTATCAAACAGGCATGTATGTATCACAAAACAGGGCAAGAATAACATGACATAAACAGGTAACAGGTTTAGGTTGCAAGATAAACATGTACAGGTGAAGGACAACTCATAAAAGATTAAGACAACGAAAATTTTAGTTCAGGACAGTAAGACAGTACTACACTAAAACTGGATCTGGAATTTTAAACACTTCTGTAGTAAAATAGTCGTAACTCGAAACTCATAAATCAAAATTGAGATATGTCAGAAAATCTGGAAAGTAGACATAAGTCTCTATAATTCATATTCACAAATAATTTTCCTATACTGACCTTAATAGGATCTAAATTACTGATAAAAAACGGGGAATCGGCAAAACAGAAAATGTCTTTCATGCACAAAATAAACTAGATCATGTGAAACTCATCCAAAACATAACCAAACATGAAATAGGGTATACTAGATGTCCAAGTAACATGGTATAGGGAATGTGGCAAGTCTACAACAAGTTATACTACTACTAACACATCAAGCATACGAGATCAAACAACACATCATGGATCACGAACAACACACATGTATATATATCAAGAATCTAGCTTATTTCTAAGTTATTTCATGTCGTGTGTGTAACGAGACGACTATGGATGGATCAACAACTAGAGACAAGATCAACAAGGGATTCATGGGGATAGATCTTGAAGCAACTACACTACAGGCTGTATTTAGTACTTGTATTACACAAAGAAAAGAATACAAGTTACTTGCCTCATAGCTGACGACAAAAACAGAGCAAGAACAAGAATAATGGGAACAGATTCCCAGGCAGGATCTCAACGAACGAACAAACGAACAGAACGAACGGATCACGAACACACGAACAACGAATCTGGATGAGATGATCGTGATCACAATCAGTTCGGACGGCCAAGATCAAGAGATCAAGATCGAGACGATCGAATCAGATCGAAAGGTTAGAAACTGCTTGATGATGATGGAGACGATGATCAACAACGATTGGACGACCAGGATCAAAACCAAGGGGACATGATGATCATGATCGTGACAATCAGATGGCTGGGATTCAAAGGAAGTTGATGATCATCATGATCGTGATGATCAAAAGGAGATTGGACAGCCCACAATCAAAGATGATCAAAACCTTGATCAAACAGCACACCCATGGCTCTAGGCTTCGGCTCTGACAGTGGCAGGGACAGGGCTGACTAGTGGTGCGGCGAGGAGCGCCGGGTTTGCGGTGAGAGGCGACGGCAGCCAGGGCTTGACGGCTGGGAGCAGGGTGGCGCTGTGGTCTGCTACTTCGCTAGCGTCAGGGTTGCGAGGGCGGCTGTTGGCATCGAGGATATGAGGGTGCACCGGGGCTGTTGCTGTTGTTGCGGTCTGGCGGCGCGATAGGAGGTGCATCGGGGTGAGGGAATAGCACAGGGGAACAGCGTCGGAGGGGGAGGGAGAGGAAGAGGAGCACCGGGCTAGGTTTCGGACAGGAGCACAGGGCGAAGAAGTGGGATGGAGAGGGTGTAGCACTGGGTCGAAGGTGGACGAGAGGCAAGGCGGAGGAGTGACGGCAAGGCAGGCAGTGCTCGACGACTGGATGAAGCTCGGTGCAACTGGAGGGGATGGGTTCGGGAGGATGCTGAATGGGAGGAGAAAGAGGGCACGAGGTAAGGGATGATAGAAGGTAGCTAAAGCTTAGGGTTAGGGGAAAACATAAAAGGGGAAAAGGGGGGGGGGGGTTTATATATATAGGGTGGTATATAGGGTTGGGGTTTAGGTATAAACAGGGTAAATGGGTTTCGAGTATACAGGGGATTAGCAGAAGGGGTTGGGTAATATGATATTGGGTTTCGGGCTAATGGGTAGTGGATCAGTAGGGTATTTAGGTGGGTTTGGGCTTAATAAAAGATTTAAGAGAATTTATAAAATAACCAATAAAAATACGATTTATAATAAATTGTAATTTGTGCATTACAATAGAATTTATTTGAAATAACTACAAATGCAATTAGTACATAGAAATTGATTTTTAATAACCAGTCAGAATTAATAATAATAATAATAATAATAATAATAATAATAATAATAATAACAGTAATGAAATAATAATAGAAATCAAGGTAATAATAACAATAATAAGATTTGTGTTAGAATATAAAAATCATAGAAAATAGTTACAAATAAAATTATTGAACAAAAGTAGATTTTAATGGAAGATCCAATAATCCATTTTAACAAAAGAATTTGAAAGCGGAAAAAATAATTTTACAAAAATTTTAAATGCAGAAAATACGTATTTGCGAAAACAGGGGTTACAAATCCACCCACCTTACAACAAAATTTCGTCCTCAAAATTTGCTTAGGCGGTAGATAGGACAAGGCGAAAACAAACTTGGAGAAGGGTAACAAAATATAGAATTAGGGAAACAGAATTGAAATGTAGCAGCACCAGAAATAAGAAAGAAGTTGATGACAATGATGTCAAATGGAATGCATGAAAGAGAGTAAGCAGTATCAAAAGGAAAGAAAAACACAAGATAACAAAGCAAGTTCCGGAGAAGGTAGAACTGAAATCAAAGAGATAATGAAAATGGAAGAATTGAATCAAATAATGAATTGGCGAATGATGGCAAAATGGAATGCAAGTAAGAAGTAACCGGTATCAAAAATGAGGAAGAAACAACACAAGACTTGCAAGATAACAAAGCACAGAGATGAAGAAATAGATAAAGATGGAATCGAAGAAAGGATGGACAAGGAAGAGTTAGACCAGCGAACGAGTCAATGGATGAAGATGAATACAAGGGAGAGAAGTAAACAGTGCAGGGAAGGAGAAACAACAAGAGAATCCTAGGACCTGTGGGTTATGGGCCCACCACGCTTCCGCTGTGCCACTCTGATCGGGAAGACTCTGCCAATAGCATCCATTAGCTCCAGCAATCTACTTCGTGGCTCACCATGTCCTCAACACGTCCAAATGGCATCTCACTAGCATGAAGTTCGAACTCCTAGCAACTTCATATCCTGAACGCTTCCTGAGATCCTTGGACTCTGCATGCACATTTTGGAGCAAAAGACGGCACTTTCTTTCCTAGCGATGATCCAAGCCGCTAACAAGTCGAA
Organism: Hemerocallis citrina; assembly: GCA_017893485.1. Taxonomy (NCBI): domain Eukaryota; kingdom Viridiplantae; phylum Streptophyta; class Magnoliopsida; order Asparagales; family Asphodelaceae; genus Hemerocallis; species Hemerocallis citrina. Next base: position 285,046,538 of record CM030358.1, read on the forward strand.
GTAGAACCAGTGATGCCAGTGATGCCGACTGACGGATCAAGCAAGAAGAAAAGAATGGATGACACCAAAATCAGAAAGATATGGATATGATAAGAATAAACTCATACCCAAGAAGAAATCAACAAATGAGGACGACTAAAAGAGATGGAAGAATAAGGAATCAAGGGATTTAATAGGAAGGGGTCAAAATGAATGGAATAAGACTAGTGTCTAGATCAAGTTGATTATAGTTCATTCATGTATGCATGGTCTGTGTACTGTTGAGCAGGTCCCAGATCGAGCCAAACTTGTCTAATATATCAGTCAAACTTATACATTAGCGAAACCTAGGCTCTGATACCACTAAAAATCTTGTCACGCCTCGCTTCCCAAAAAAATACGGAATACAGATACGTGACTAAGCCCAGCGAATGATTTTCATCATCCATAAGCTGTCAGGATCTTTACAACATTTTACAGGAATAATCAGAGTAGAAAGCAAGAGAAGTCAACCACGCATGCATAACTGAATCAATATACCAACAGAATTTACTTGAAATGAAACTTAATAAATTTCAAATAAACCAGATTTGGAAACAAGTCAACAATCCTGGATCACACTGCCCAATGCAAAATAATCCAAGTAACAGATACATTATTCAAATTAAGCAACATAAAACAAAAATAAGAATAGCAAGAACTCTAGCATCTAATATCTCAGATCACCTACTCCATCGAGCAGCTGATCATTATGATCTGCAATTTAATAAATTGCAGGATGAGGAAAAGAAAACAAAACTTCCGTCAATGCAAGTTATGTGCCGCTTGTAGTGCAGACACAAGTACAGGAAAGGGGAAACAAATATAGAGTAACAGTAGCAACAACATAGCATGAAATAGACATGTCAATAACATGATAACTAACATGAATCAGGGAACAAGATCAAGTAACATGATATACTAACTGGTACAAGTAACATGTATCAAGTGTCAAGCAAGCAGGTAAACAGGTAATAGATGAACAAGTGAACAGGTAAACAGGTATACAGGTAGAAGGTACAGGTAAGCATGTAACATGTATTATGTAATTTCAAGTCGTGTATAATTACTATCTAGGTAGCACTTCATGTGTTCCAAACTTTTACCACATGGTTGCTACATTCAAACAAGTTTCGTTTAGATTTCGTAGTGGAGTCCATATGGCCGTGTCTCAGGTATCAGGTAAACAGGTACAGGTGGAGGTATCACGTAACAGGTAATCATACATCAGGTAGGACTACGTCCTCTCCAAGTACACCCTCCCGTAGGAAGTATGTAGTTGGGTAACAAGTGAGAAACACGGGCCCCGCTTCTAAGTACACCCTCTCATAAGGAAGTATGTAATCAGGAATCATATAACAGGTAATCAGGATCATGCATAATCATATCACAGGTAACAGATAATCAGGTAGGAAACACGGGGCCCCTTCCAAGTACATATTTCTATATTTTTCACTACTAGATCTTTCCCTTAACCTCGACTTGGTTATTTTGTTATTATTATCAAACATGCATGTATGTATCACAAAATAGGGCAAGATTAACATGGCATAAACAAGTAACAGGTTCATGTTGCAAGATAAACATGTACAGGTGAAAGACAACTCATAAAAAATTAGGACAACGAAAATTCTAGCTCAGGACAGCAAGACAGTACGGCACTAAATCTGGGATTCCCGTTGCTACAAACATGCAAATCTGGATCCGTAAAAAATCTGGAAAATCGACTCCCGGCCGAATCCAGCAAATATATATAAGTCATATGGTATTTCACAACAACAGGACTCAAAACATATTTGTATCCATAAAACGTGTTCAGCCAGAAATTAGAAACTTGTATTCTAAAACAGGAAAACGGCATAAAAACTTACTGGCTAAGAAAAATCTGGAGTATTCCCTAGTATGTTTAGTAACAGAAAATAAAGTTTCAAAATTTTCCAACATAGATAGAGTAGTCAAGTAAAATCAGAAAGCAGCAAAATGCAGTAGTTTTGTAAATCTGGAATCATAAACACTGCAGTACTAAAATAGCAATATCTTACAAAATATAAATCGAAATCCAGATCCGTCAAAAGGGTGATAAAATAGATATAGTAGGATAAAATTCATATTCACAAAGTTTTTATAGACAGAAAATAGATTCAGGTCGAAATTATGCTTCTTTACGGAACAACACGAAAATTCTGCATGTAAAGTAGTTGTTTGCAAATATAGAACAGTTCATAAAAGTCATCAATTAAATCCACAAAAATTAGGGGTTAATCTCATCCAGATCTAGTTATAACTAGCAAAATATTGGATCAAAATATTATCTTTAGCATAAGCAGAAAAATAATTTACCATACAGAATTCGTATAAAACTGGATCTAAAATTTTAAACACTTCTGTAGTAAAATAGTTATAACTCGAAACTCATAAATCGAAATTGAGATCTATCAGAAAATCTGAAAAGTAGACAGAAGTCTCTATAATTCATATTCACAAATGATTTTCATATACTGACCTTAATAGGGTCTAAATTACTGATAAAAAATGGGGAATCGGCAAAACAGAAAATGTCCTTCATGCACAAAATCAACTAGATCATGTGAAACTCATCCAAAACATAACAAAACGTGAAATAGGATAGACTAGATGTCCAAGCAACATGGTATAGGGTACGTGGCAAGTCTACAACAAGTTATACAACTACTAACACATCAAGCATACGAGATCATACAACACCTCATGGATCACGAACAACATGCATGTATATATATCAAGAATCTATATTATTTCTAAGTTATTTCATGTCGTGTGTGTAACGAGACGACTATGGATGGATCAACAACTAGAGACAAGATCAACAAGGGATTCATGGGGATAGATCTTGAAACAACTACACTACAAGCGGTATTTAGTACTTGTATTACACAAAGAAAAGAATACAAGTTACTTGTCTTATAGTCGACGATAGAAACGGAGCAAGAACAAGAATAACAGGAACGGATTCCCGCGCACGATCTCAATGAACGATAAAAACGAACACAACGAACGGATCACGAACCAATCACGAACACACGAACAACGAATCTGGATGAGATGATCACGATCACGATCGGATCGGACGACCAAGATCAAGAGATCAAGATCGAGATGATCGGATCAGATCGAACGGTTAGAAACTACTTAATGATGTTGGAGACGATGATCAACAGCGATCAGACGACCAGGATCAAAACTAAGGGGACATGATGATCATGATCGTGACGATCGGATGGCTGGGATTCAAAGGAAGTTGATGATCATCATGATCGTGATGATCAAGTGGAGAACGGATGGCCCACAATCAAAGATGATCAAAACCTTGATCAAATAGCACACCCATGGCTCTGGGCTTTGGCTCTGACAGTGGCAGGGACAGGGCAGACTGGTGGTGCGGCGAGGAGCGCCGGGTTTGCGGTGAGAGGCAACGGCAGCCAGGGCTTGACGGCTGGGAGCAGGGTGGCGCTGTGGTCTGCTACTTCGCTAGCGTCGGGGTTGTGAGGGCGGTTGTTGGCATCGAGGACAAAAGGGTGCATCAGGGCTGTTGCTGTTGTTGCGGTCTGGCAGCGCGATAGGTGGCGCGTCGGGGTGAGGGAACAACACAGGGGAACATCGCCGGAGGGAGAAGGAGAGGAGCACCACGATGGGTTTCGGAGAGGAGCACACGACGAAGAAGAGGGATGGAGAGGGTGTAGCACAGGGTCGAAGGTGGATGGGAGGCAGGCACAGGCGGCGGTGTTCGACGACTGGATGAAGCTCCGGGCAACTGGCGGGGATGGGTTCGGGAGGGTGCTGAACGGGAAGAGAGAGAGCGCACGGGGTAGGAGATGATAGAAGGCGGCTAAAGCTTAGGGTTAGGGGAAAACAGAAAGAGGCGGGCGCGGGGGGGGGGGGGGGGGGGGGGGGGGAGGGGGAGGGGGGTTATATATAGAGGGTAGTATATAGGGTTGGGGTTTAGGTATAAACAGGGTAAATGGGTTTCGGGTATACAGGGGATTAGCTGAAGGGGTTGGGTAATAGGATATTGGGTTTCGGGCTAATGGGTAGTGGATCAATAGGGTATTTAGGTGGGTTTGGGCTTAATAAAAGATTCAAGAGAATTTATAAAATAACCAATAAAAAATACGATTTATAATAAAATGTAATTTGCATTACAATAGAATTTATTTGAAATAACTACAAATACAATTAGTACATAGAAATGGATTTTTAATAAGCAGTCAAAATTAATAATAATAATAATAACAATAATAATAATAACAGTAATAGAAATAATAATAGAAATCAAGGTAATAATAACAATAATAAGATTTGTATTACAATATAAAAATCATAGAAAATAGTTACAAATAAAATTATTGGTCAAAAATAGACTTTAATAGAAGTACCAACAATACATTTCAACAAAAGAATTTGAAAGCGAAAAAAATAATTTTACAAAAATTTTAAATACAAAAAATACACAGAAAATACGTATTTGCGAAAACAGGGGTTACAGAATGGGTGGTAAGTATTTATGGAGACCAATCTCTGTATGTGTATGGTTTTTGGCCATTTGGATTTGGACTGTGGGTGCAATCAGTCTTGGCAGCTGAGCCCTGTATAGTGAAAAGGTGCTGAGACTGGTTCTGTTGACTATGATGGGGTCACCAATCGTGGATATGCTAGTTAGAAGACTATTATATATTCTGTTGTTTGGATGATTGTAAGGTAATCACCCATATATCCTGTGATATGATTGTAAGTGAATAACCCATAATATGTTATATGATCGTAAGGGAATCACCCATATATTCGGCATTATGACAACCAGTGGTCAGAATCGATGGTACTGAGACCGGTTGACTGTAAGGTTGTTACCCACTATTTTGGCATTACGACGGCTAGAGGCCGGAGCCAATGGCATCAAATTCAGTCGATTGTTGGGGGTATCACTCACATTTTTGGTTGTCATGCCCCGCTTCCCAGAATACGGAAGTACGGGCATGCAACTCAGCCCCAGCAAATAATATGCATGATTCATAAGTTGTACGATTATAACTCAATTATATAATCATGATCACAACCACACATTAAATTGTAAAATCACATAAACAAGGAGTAAGCTTAAGTAATTCATAAAAATAACCAACATTTGGAAATATGAATTTTGGGTCAAAATGCCCCAAAATACTATGTTCGAAGTGTTATAATAGTTACCTCCCTTTTTTTGAGCTAAATAAAAATAGTAACTGGAAGAACATAAACGAGATAAACTAATGCAGGCTATAATCCGGCTCCATCATCTAAAATATTTGATTGCCAAGTCCGTATGTTAATCCTTCTTCGATACCTGCAACCTCAACATCTAGAGTTGGGGGGTGTCCGTTAGAGCAAGCTATGGACGCCAAGTAATAACAAACAATATGATAAAGAGAACAATGTCTAACAAGGAAATAAATAAGAAATAGCAATACAATTATTGAAACAACATGACTGTGTGTAATGCAAGTGACAACTGAATTAAGTCTCAATGTATAGTCAACCTGAATTCAAGAATCATGTAAACGGGAAACATGTAAATAGGAAATCAAGAAGTCATGAAATCAAGAACATGTTAATGCACAGTGTTAATCTTAAGTCTATCAAACTTTTATCAATCCCATATAATGCATGCAATCATGTGTCTCTTACCACAGGTTCGGTACATACAATCAAGTGAATGTTTAGACTGTAGTGATGAATTATACAGGATTATGTACTTGGGTCTTGCAGGGACAATAACTGGCATCATATCATGTAAACGGAAAACATAGAAATGTGTAAACAGGAATCATGTAAACTTGTAAATAGAAAACATATAAACTTGTAAATAGGAAATCACCAGTACGTGAAACACGGATCCCCTTCTGAGTACACTCTCCTATATTGTCCACTGCTAAGTCTTAACCTTCATTACCTTTTTTTTTTCGATCAAGCATGAACATGCAACCAATGGAAATGGGTTATCAAGAAAATATCAAGAAAATATCGAGAGAGTATCAAGAACTGTGCAATATTGAGAGAGTATCAAGAACATACAACCAATGATACAGAGTTGTTCTATCGATCTACTATACTAGTTCAATTCATTTAATACAAATAATAGCATGTTTGATATTAAATAACATAAATATGCAAATCTAGACATCAATACACTACTGTACAAAAAGACACTTTCCCACTGCTACAGAAAAGCAAAATTGATTCTGTCAGGGTTTCTAGAAAGTAGAATCCCTTCCAAAACCAACGCCAATTCACATGGCAGATTTTAATTTCAGTATTTAAACCTATCAGTCAGTTCTTTATGAGTCTAGTGTTCAGGCAGTAAGTAACATGGTGTCAAGTTCTCATACAAATAATTTCACTGAAAGGCCATTAGTAAAACTTAAAAAAATTATAAAAGAACTCCTAATAATGTCTAGTAACAATCTAGATAATCTCAGATCTTCATTCCATTAATAACAAATTGTTTCAATTCATTAATCAGGACGATACAGTCCAAAACAGTATTCTGAAAATTTAGACGCCACAGTACTAAAACATTAATCTCACAATTCGTAAATCGGTTTGAAAAACCAAAAGATGTTCTGGATTCTACACTCAGAGGGGTACAACATGTATAAAGTTCTAAATTTTATTATTTGGAACTGGTTCAAATCTCCATACCAAGTTAGGCAAACGACAGGGCATACATCTAATGTTTTCATTTATATAAAACATGATTCACAAACACATAAAACTTGAATCGTAATGCATATCTATAAGTATGAACATCTCTAATTTGTGTTCGTGCGATGTATGTAATGACAATGAATTTCTACGGTCTTTCTGAGTATTGAATTGACGAGAATTGAATAGAATGACATATAACGAATGGTTCAAGTTCAAATAATGAATGAAGGAAATAAGAGAGATCGATAATACGATGGATCAAATAAATGAGCTACTTGCGGGAGTCAAAGGACTACTTGACTATTATGGCAATTACTAATGTGGCGAGAAGGCAAAGCGGCGACAACCTCGGCAACAAGAAATAGTAGCGGTAGTAACAGTGGGCGAGACGACAACGCAGCAACAACCAGAATGGCAACAGTAGCGAGGCAACAGTAACAACGGAAAGAAGATAGCAAGAGGATGAAGTGCTTGTTATCAGGTGTAGGGAGAGGGTGTCACTTGGAGGTGGTGCTGAGAAAAGGTCGGGGCAGCAAGGAATGATGTTCGGTTGGTAGAGGAGAAGCAAGGCAGCAAGGGATGAGGAGGTCGGCGACGTAGTGCTGGCTATTGGAAAAGGCACGGAGTGGTGGTCGGGAATGGCAGTAAGGAGATGGTCGGGTGCTGTCGGGAAGTGATGGAGTTGAGGTGGAGTTGTGTTAGTGAGAAGAAGATGGAGTTGCGTAGGCAGTGTTGATGGAGAGTTGAAGAGATGAGGTGGTGATGTGTGGGGTGGTGCTTGGGTTGATGGAAGGCTCGGGTTGCAGTGGGTTTCGGGATGTAGGAGAAGAAGGAGATGAGTTGAGAAGGTGGTGGAGTTAAGGGGGTGAATTAGTTTAAATAATAGGAGTTACTCATGGTGATTAAAGAGATAATGGCAAGAATTAAGGAGGGTTTAATGGATGTCAGTTATAGGAGGAGAATAGGGATGCTTTCTGATATAGCTAAAAATAGGATTAAATCGGGCCGTTCACATCGGACACGAATCTTAAAGCTCAGGGGTAAAATGGTAATTTCACCTACTAACGGGTCTGAAATGGGAACTGGGTCTTTCTTCAAGACCCAATAACCCACGAACGGATCCACTTCAACTGGGTACGGGTCCCAACCCGAAATGAACCCCGTCCAGCAGGATAGAATTAGGGTTCCTGATTAATACTAATCAACGGCCCTGATTCATATTTATCCTTTCACTGGGAATTAGGGATTACATTCCTAATCTGATCACAGGGATTACATTCCTTATCTGATCACAGGGATTACATTCCTAATCTGATCCCTAAGGCGACTATAAATACCCCCCATCCACTACTATAAAGAGGTAATCAATCGTTTGCCAATTTACGCTCTTTTATAATCATTCCTGATTACTGACTTGAGCGTCGGAGGGTGCGTCGCCGGGATCAACCCCGGTGTCTTGCACTTTTTGCAGGTGAACGGCGGGAGTCAACGGTCAAACTCCGGCGGAACAGATTTCAGGTTTACTATTCAAGTTTTTCAAGAATCCACAAATACTATCTGTTTGCCCCCACACCAGATATAGCGGTAACAGATTGGCGCCGTCTGCGGAAAACAAACGAATAGCAGCCTCCCCTCTTCCTGTTGGTCAGATCTTCTCCAGCCATGCCTTCTAAGAAAGTAAGATCCAGAGGGTCCAACCGTGGACCCAACCCCGTTGATCAGCAACAGGAAGTCCCCATCCAACCCGCTCAGCAGCAGGGGCAACTTCCTCTGCAAGCTGAGGACCCTCTCCAGCAGGACCAGCCTCCTCTTCAGAATCAGCAACCCCCTCGGGGTCCAAATGGGCTGCAGAATGCCGATGCGGGGGGCTCGCGCCCCAATCCTCAGAAGCAACCTCTCCATCAGAACCGCATCTCAATACACAATGCCTCTACGGATTCTATGGCCTCCCACAATCCCCGAGTTTTCGACCTTCGCAATACCATCCTCAATCGGCAGAAGGATGAGGATCTTCACCGCCGTTTGGATGAAAAACGGGCCCGAAAGGGAGCCTCCTGCCAGCAACATCCGAATGAGCGATCTCCTCACCGCCGAGACTATAGAAGGTCCCCTACCCGAAGAGGGCGGAGAGAGTCACCCGAGCACCATAGGAGAAGACCTCACTCCCCTGCCGGTCGGCAACATCCGAGGAACGATGAGGCACCCATCACTCGTGCCGAGTTCCAGCAGTTCCAGGCGACTGTTTTGCATGCCCTCAATCTCCGACCCAACAACAACAATGCCCAAAGGGCTCCTACCCCTCCATGGGTCCAAAGTCCTCGCCATCGGTCCATAACTCCTCCTCCGACTCCTAGCAACCAACAGCACATGCCTAGCCCCTGCCGCTCCCAGAGTCACCGTCGTCGTAGTCCCCGCTCTCCTTCCTATGAAGACAAGTCCAGAGGCTCGTTTGACTACTGTCGGAGGGACGATGCTCTTTACCGCCGTCTCCACGAGATGGAAAGGCGCATCGGTCGAATAGACAAGGATGAAGAGTTAAGAAGAAGGACCATCCGCCCGAGCAGACCTCCCTTCTCCCGGACCATCATGGAGGCTCCTATCCCAAGAGGTTTCAAACCCCCGCAGTTCGAAACTTACTTGGGGGAGTCGGACCCCGTGGACCACATCGAAAGCTTTAAGACCCTCATGCTAATCCACCAAGCTTCCGATGCCTTGCTGTGCAAGACCTTCCCCGCCACTCTTAAGGGTTCGGCTTGGGAATGGTACTCCCGCCTCACCCCGTCTTCCATATTCTCCTTCGAACAGTTTGAAACTCTCTTCATCACCCATTTTGTGAGTAGCAGATGCACGGAGAAGACCAGCATCTCGTTACTCCAGCTCCGCCAGGAGAAGGGAGAGAAGTTGAGAGACTATGTGAGGAGGTTCACTGCAGAGGTTAGATCCATCGCCTCCCTCGACCAGTCAGTTGCGGCGGCCGCCTTCCAATCAAATGTCCTCAACTCTAACCTTCGCTCCTCCCTTGCCAAGAAGCCCCCGCATAATTTTGCCAACTTCCTTCTTAGGAGCGAGAAGTACATTCGGGCCGAAGAAGCCGAGAATCTCCCGGGCTTTGAGGAGACATCTTCCGGGAACAAACGGAAGAGCACAAGCGAAGAGGGGTCCCAAAAATCCCAGAAGGACGGCAATGAATAGCGTCGCCCGACTCCTCGTTTTGAGAAGTTCACCCCCCTCATTGCTAATATATCAGAAGTTCTTGTGGAGGTGGACAAGGAAGGGCTACTCCGTGCTCCCCCTAGAATGAATACACCCGGCAAGAAGAGGAACAAGGATAAGTGGTGCCGCTTTCACAGGGACCACGACCACGACACGAATGATTGTCGGGCTCTAAAGGAGGAGATCGAAGAACTCATACAGCGGGGACACCTGACCAAGTTCGTCCAAAAAGAGGGGGCCGAGCTTCCCCCCCTGAGGAGCCTACAAATGAACAGAAGGGCCCGCCGAGCTTCAAGACTCAGAATCTCCCAGCTCCTCCCAAGAGGTCTTCACCTTATTGTAGAAGTAGGATCCTGATTTTCAATAAGGCCGATGCTTGTAACCTGGCCAATAGCATGTAATAATGGCTCGCCCTATTGAAGCAGCCACTTAGTTTATTTCAATAAAACTTTACATCTTTTCATTGAAAATTATTGCTCTTGCTTCTCTATCTCTCCGAGTCACGACTCGCTAAATGGTGAGTTCAGAGTCCAGCTTCTTCTACATGGCTGCTCCCGCAACTTACTAACCTTTAAAAACGAGTTCGGAGTCCAACACTTAGCTCGATTCCGCTTCAAATAACATGCTCTTCAGCGAGTTAGAAGTGGTTCGCTATTCGGAATTGCTCCCACAACCGTTGATACTCTCTTAAGCGACGAGTTCGGAGTCCAACACTTGGCTCGATTCTGCTTCGGATAACTTGCTCTTAAGCGAGTTAGAAGTAGTTCGCCATTCGGAATTGCTCCTACAATCGCTGAATCCCTCTAACGACGAGTTCGGAGTCCAACACTTGGCTCGATTCTGTTTCGGATAACTTGCTCTTAAGCGAGTTAGAAGTGGTTCGCCATTCGAAACTGCTCCTACAACCATTGATTCTCTCACTTAAATAACAAGTTCGGAGCTCACGACTCTCTCCAAGAGTTGCTCCTCAAACTCATCTTCCAGATGGCTCTCTCCTAGAGCCGAGCTCTTCACTCCGCTCACCTCCGAAGCGGACCTCTTCTCAACGAGTTCGAAGCACAACTCTCTCCTAGAGTTGCTCCTCAAACTCGTCTTCCAGATGGCTCTCTCCTAGAGCCGAGCTCTTCACTCCGCTCGCCTCCAAAGCGGACCTTTTCTCAACGAGTTCGGAGCTCACAACTCCCTCCTAGAGTTGCTCCTCAAACCCGTTTTCCAGATGGCTCTCTCCTAGAGCCGAGCTCTTCACTCCGCTCGCCTCCAAAGCGGACCTCTTTTCAACGAGTTCGGAGCTCACAACTCTCCCCTAGAGTTGCTCCTCAAACTCGTCTCACAAATGGCTCTCCTAGAGCCGAGCTCTTCACTCCGCTCGCCTCCAAAGCGGACCTCTTCTCGACGAGTTCGGAGCTCACAACTCTCTCCTAAAGTTCCTCCTCACACTCGTCTCACAAATGGCTCTCTCCCAGAGCCGAGCTCTTCACTCCGCTCGCCTCCAAAGCGGACCTCTTCTCGACGAGTTCGGAGCTCACAACTCTTTCCTAGAGTTCCTCCTCACACTCGTCTCACAAATGGCTCTCTCCCAGAGCCGATCTCTTCACTCCGCTCGCCTCCAAAGCGGACCTCTTCTCAACGAGTTCGGAGCACAACTCTTTCCTAGAGTTCCTCCTCACACTCGTCTCACAAATGGCTTTCTCCTAGAGCCGAGCTCTTCACTCCGCTCGCCTCCAAAGCGGACCTCTTCTCAACGAGTTCGGAGCACAGCTCTCTCCTAAAGTTCCTCCTCATACTTGTCTCACAAATGGCTCTCTCCCAGAGCCGAGATCTTCACTCCGCTCGTATCCAAAGCGGACCTCTTCTCAACGAGTTCGGAGCTCACAACTCTCCCTTAGAGTTGCTCCTCAAACTCGTCTTCCAGATGGCTCTCTCCTAGAGCCGAGCTCTTCACTCCGCTCGCCTCCAAAGCGGGCCTTTTCTAAGCGAGTTCGGAGCTCAAAACTCTCCCATAGAGTTGCTCCTTGCGCTCACTTCAAAGAATGGGTCTTCCCAGGGCTCTTACGAGGATCTTCCTAGCACCTCTTCTACACCCCTAAGAGTGGAGCTCCTCTTCAAAAATCTCCAAAACCAAACAGCACATCACCAAGCTTCGGAGCTCTTCACCTCTCCCATATGCCGACCCCCTTCCTCGTCGAGCTCCGACCCCTCCTCTACGCCGAGCTACTATGGGCAGAGGGGGGATTACCGAGTCACTGAGCTGAGTGGACGAGGTACCAACCTCCACATATGGAGAAAAATGCCGCCGATCTAGTTTCACCGTCAGATTGTTTCAAAATTCGTGCTAGAACATGATGAACGACTCAGATTGCGCCACGTCTCCACAAACGACAAGATAATGTTTTCTCGAAATCTGAGCCTCTTGTCTCGTGATTCGCAGCCGTGATCGTGATCAACCGTCCAGATTGACCCGCGTAGCTCGGATCTGAAATCCGAGCTACCAATCTACCGAACTGCAAAGTGGCGAAAAATGTGCCTCAAAATCCGTGCTCGGATTCCCCGAACAAGCAAGTAGATAAAGAGGAAGAAAGAAAAAGAGGCTAACGGGTCGAGGTCGGATCTGATACCCACGGTCCGACCCATACCCTTCTTGGCTCCTTCATTCTTCTCCTTCTTCTCTAGTCTTCCCGCCAAAAGTACCCAACACTTCTCCTCTTCTTCACTGTGCGAAAGAACAAAGCAGAGGAGAGAACCCGAATGCCTCTCCTCCCCTTCTTCTTTCTTCACAGCGATGAGCTCCGCCATGGCCGTTCTACCGAGCCGAGGTGCCGAGGTACCGACCTCCACATATGGAGAAAAATGCTGCCGATCCAGTTGATTTTCTCAAAAAACGTACTAGAACATGATGAACGGCTTAGATCGCGCCATGTCTCCACAAAATGACAAGATAATGTTTTCTCGAAATTTGAGCCTCTTGTCTCGTGATTCGCGCTACGATCGTGATCAACCGTCCAGATGGAGCCACGTAGCTCGGATTTGAAATCCGAGCTACCGAACTACCGAAGTGCAAAGTGACAAAAATGTGCCTCAAAATCCGTGCTCGGATTTGCCGAACGAGAAGCAGAAAAAAAAAATACAACAGCTCATCCCTACTTCTTCACTGTTCGACAAAACCAACAAAAAAGAAGAACCCAACTTCGCCATCATCCCTACGACTGAGCTTCCCTCCATCGCTCGAGCTCCTCTCCGTCGTCGCTACCGAGCCAAGCTCCTCTCTACTGAGTCGCCCAGCTCCGAGCTCGAACCGCCTCGAGCGAAACCATCACAGGCCTCTTCTTCCTCTGTCTTCATCCCAAGCTCGACGTATTCCCAAGCTCGAGCAACAACTCGTCATCTTCAACCTCTAAAACCGAGTTCCCACTCTCGCCAAGCTCCCTCCGTCATCGAGCTCACTTTCGCTCGCCTCCTTCTTCATCGAGCTCCATCACCGAGCTCGACCCCATCGCCGTGCCGATCTCCTCTATCCACCGAAGCCAACAAACGAAGCTCCACCATGGCCTGTCTCCAAGCTCCTCCATGGTCGACCACCTCCTTTCCGAGCTCCGATGCCGAGCTCCTCCTTCGTCTCCTTCGCGAGCTCTACTCCACCTCCGAGCCCCAATGCCGAGCTCACAAAGCTCCGAAGCATCGAGCTCTTCAATACGCCAAAGCTCCATTCCCGTTGTCGAAGCTCCATTCAATATGCCGAAGCTCCATTCCCGTTGCCGAAGCTCCATTCAATATGCCGAAGCATCGAGCTCCGAAGTCCCACTTCGTCGAAGCTCCATTCCCGTCGAGCTCCTTCTCCAAGCTCGAACCCAATTCTCCACGGTGCCGAGCTCCCTTGCCGAGGCTCCAAGCTCCAGTATGTCGACCCCCTTCGCCGAAGCTCCGTTCCAGTCGAAGCTCGAACCCTTCGCCAAGCTCCGACTCCTTGCCGAGTTCACCTCCTCGCCATCGTCGAGCTCACCGTACTGAGCTCGAACCCATCACCATGGCAATGGCGAGCTCCGAACATTCCACCTCCAAGCTCTACACTCAGTTGAAGGTTCGACAACAAGCTCGCCTTCCACAACGCGAGCTCCGACTCCACGCCCTCCGAGCTCTCCTTCACGAGCTCTCTTCGTCGCCGAACTCTACACCGCTATCACCAAAGCTCCAAAACCCGCTTCGGAGCTCTCTCCATTGGTGTCGAGCTCCTCTCACCTCGCCGACCTCCATGCTCGACCTATCACCTCGCCGTCTCGCTAAGCTCGTCCATAGCCGAGCCCACCTTCCTCCGCTGAGCTCCTCTCCCATACCGACGTCGATCTCCCTCTTTGTCGAAGTGGCGCCGAAGAGAGGAGACGAAGGAGAAGAAGAGCAGAGGCGAAGAAGAGCAAAAACGAAGAAGAAGAGAAAGAAGCAGAGGAGAAAAGGAAGGGGCATTGCCACGTGGCGGTCAACGTCCCCGTTGACCGCGCCACGTGGCGTCTTCGGAGTGGTTGGCGCCAGTTGCCGAGGTGCCGAGCCGAGTGGACGAGGTACCGACCTTGAAATTGGTGAAAAAATCCTACCGAGCCACACGATCCGTCCGATCATCTCAAAATTCGTGTCACGACACGATCGACGCTCAGAAATGCGCCACGTGTCCAGAACGTGATCTGCCTTGCGATGCGCGCACATCTGTTCATGATTGACGCTCAGAAATGCCCCACGTGTCCAGGTAATATTTAATTAATTAATTAATTAATTAATTTGTTTTAATTATTTAAAAAATTCGAAAAAAATATTTAAAAAATCAAAAAAAATTAATTAAAAATTCTAAAAATAATGATTAATTCAGAAAAATTATTTTTAAATTCTGAAAAAAATAATTATTAAATTAGAATAATTAATTAATATTTTCGATAATTAATTATTTAATTCTGAAAATGAATAAAAAATTCAAAAAAATGAGAAAAAATTCAGAAAAATTTGGAAAAATCACCAAAAATCCAGAAAATTCTGAGGATATTTTTGGGTATTTTGCAATCCCATAATAACACTGTTACACCCTAAGCAAGATTCCAAACTCCCTTAAGAACACCGATAAAATTCCGTACGCCATTAGAACAACAAAACTACTCCTCGAAGACTGTAAAAATCAGTCTCCAAGAGTGGGGGGCTCGTGATATAGCTAAAAATAGGATTAAATCGGGACCGTTCACATCGGACACGAATCTTAAAGCTCAGGGGTAAAACGGTAATTTCACCTACAAACGGGTCTGAAATGAGAACTGGGTCTTTCTTCAAGACCTAATAACCCACGAACGGATCCACCTCAACTGGGTACGGGTCCCAACCCAAAATGAACCCGGTCTAGCAGGATAGAATTAGGGTTCCTGATTAATACTAATCATCGGCCCTGATTCACATCTATCCTTTTACTTGGAATTAGGGATTACATTCCTAATCTGATCATAGGGATTACATTCCTTATCTGATCACAGGAATTACATTCCTAATCTGATCCCTAAGGCAACTATAAATACCCCCATCCACCACTATTAAGAGGTAATCAATCTTTTGCCAATTTACGCTCTTTCATAATCATTCCTGATTACTGACTTGAGTGTCGGATGGTGCGTCCCCGGGATCAACCCCAGTGTCTCGCACTTTTTGCAGGGGAACGGCCGGAGTCAACGGTCAAACTCCGGCGGAACAGGTTTCAGGTTTGCTATTCAAGTTTTCCAAGAATCCACAAATACTATCTGTTTGCCCCCACACCAGATTTAGCGGTAACACTTCCGAATCGAATACACATTGGATATTGCCTACCAACAGCTGTATCTGCATTTCTGTTATGCCCCCTTCCCAAAATACGGGAATGCGAGTCCATGACTAAGGCCCAGCAAATGATGCAAATACACCATTCATAAGCTGTACAGGTAACTCAACAACAAGATAAAAAAATAAGCCACGCAGGCATGTAAAATTACAATATGATAATGAAAGTTCATGACATAGTCCATAACATAACCAACAACTGGGAAATGCAAGTAGTTACGGGTCAAACAAGCCCGGAATACAATAAAGAGTAGCATGAATAAAACATGAACTAAGAAACATGATAATTAACAAAACTAAAATACTTGTTCAGCAACACCTTCGGATAACTCTCCTTCTAGGCTTGCAAGTAAATTATTACAAAAAGAAAAAAAAAACAAGAAGATGCCTGTTAATACAAGTCACGGGCCGCAAGTGGTACAAGCTAAGGGGACAAGTATAAAACAAAACAAAAAACAAAAAAACAGAAAAGAACAAGGAATCGAGAATCATGAAATAGGAGAAATGCAATATGTAAACATGATTATGAACAAGGCATTATGGAACAAGTGACATGTAAATAAGTAAGCGAGTAAACAAGTCAACAGAAACATGTACATGTAGTTGGATTATGCAAGTGCACGTATTAATCTTAAGTCTAATGTTTAATTCTATCCAGGTAGCACTTCATGTATCCATACTTTTACTACATGGTTGCTACGTACAATCAGTTACATTTAGACTTAGTGGTGGATTCCATAGGTCACGTACTCGGAAAAAACATGTACATTCAATATTGTATCGAGATACATGCAATGTGAAACATGTAGAGTGTAAACTTGTAACGTGAAACATGTAAACTTGTAATTTGCAAACTTGCAACTTGTAAACTTGCAACTTGCATTGGAAAACCACGAGCTTTCGTCCGAGTACGCTCTTCTATATTGCCCACTACTTAAATCTACCCTGTTGTTGGTTATGACTTCAAGTACTACTTATATTGCCCACTACTTAATTTAATTATAGAATTGGGCTTAAACTAAATAATTAGACAATTGGGCTTAGACTTGAAGTACTAATTAAGTGAAAGGATATATATATATATATAATTATAGAAAAGTAATCGAATAAATATATTGCTTTAAAATAATTGATCAAAATTAAAAGATTCAACATTTGGGTTTCATATCAAAATCACTAGAATGAAATATAATTTAGGTTGAAAATCGATAATCATTTAAGAAAAATTAGTTACAAGATACTATGAATTTGAAATACGGAAAAATACATGAAAAATACGTATTAACGGGAACAGGGGTCACAATTTCCAAGATGGATTCGGATACGGATACAGATATGAATCGGAAAGAAAATCATATCCGTATCCGCAAATTTTGAATACGGATGTGATGTGTCGGATTTTTATACAAATATTTGTACTCATTTACCTATTAAAATGACTTGTTTTCGCTGATATTGTCTATAATTCATCTTATTTCTATATGATTTCATTTAATTAATTATTTTTGAAGAAATAATATTTTTGATGCAAAAAGTAAAGAATTGTGGAAAAAATCAACAAACAAAGTAAAATAATTGATTTATCGATTTTATTGTTTTGTTGAGTTAAAATTGCGACAAATAAATTTTAAAAGAATTTTTATACGCTAATATGATATAAAGTTAGTTTAATTAATTTTAAAATAATTTAATTTATTTAAAAAATCCTCACTTCAGATATTATTTTGTGTATGCAGCAGCACGTGGTGGAAATAAAAGGAAGAAAAGAAAGAAGGGGAAGTAAATAAAATTCTGGGTTATAAAAGGAAGGAAATAAAGAAAGAATGTGGACTTTTATGCAAAAAGCGCAACCCTAATTCTCCTTCCTGTTCTCTATAAGAAGAAGCACAGAAGAGAGAGATGATCAAGAGGTGACGGCTCATTATTCCAAAAAATAAAAATAAAAAAAATAATAAACAGAGAGAGAGATTCCTCTCTATTTTGACGAACAGTTCGCGCGGTTCCCGAGGCGGTTTGATTGGCTTCTTCTTCTCTCTCTTGCTGTGGTCTCAGAATAAAAGAACAGGGGGAGGCTGCACGTGGCGTTCAAGGGCAGCAGCAGCATCTGACCTGCGCTGGGCCCCACCAGACGATAGTGACCACCAGATGACCAGGCGCTGACTTGTCCCCTGACGAGACAATCGCTGCAGTCACCCTGCAACATTCGCACGGCTCCCAAGGGCGACGAGACTACTTTTGACGATTTGACCTGGCGTGGACTGTATGACACCAGAGAAGCCATGAGACGAGGCATGGGTGTGACAGGCCTGAACACTGATGTGGCGACTCTGACTGGCATAGACTTCGGTTTGCATTGTTTATATATTTATTTTTGGATCGCTTCTTCTGTAATTTTTACCATGCAATCCAAAATGAACATGAACTGAATTTATTGTTCTAGAGGCTAAGGTGTAGCCAAGTTTTGTAGAACACAAATTTTTATTCCTTATTATTATTCTATTTTTCCTGATTGTATTTTAATTTTTATTATTTATGCGTACAACATGGTGGATAGACATTTGTATGATTTTTCAAATCATAAAGAGACCGAACAGGTGATTTATGATTAATAAAAATTAAGACCGTATATTGGAGGACGTGACCGTTAAGAAATCCAATTTCTCAATTAATTATTTGATGGATAGGCGAAGAATTAGTTGAGAATAATTTTTAGACTACGTGGATAGAGTGGTTAATATCTTTAGGATTTTGGTCGACAATTTGGGAAAGATAATATTTTTATTTATAAGGAATTATAATTTGTGTGTGTGATAAACAAGGTGAACCAAGAGCCCTAGAACTAATTTTACCCTAAACAAATTACAAGAGCTTCACTTTTTCACAGCCCTCTCCCTCTTCATCAATTTAGTTAGATAATTAGATTAAGTTAATTTAGTTGTTTTATCATTTATAAATTCCGATCTTCCAAATAGTGATTCATCTAGCGATATCGGTACTCAGTAAAATATCTAGTCCCTGTGGGTTCGACACTCTACTCACCTATTGGATATAGTCTCCCGGATAATGAATACGAATTCGGATATCAAACATGTAGTTTTTCATATATTTTTTTCTTAACTAGTACTTAGATTTGTATATAATTGAAATGTGTGTATCAATTTTCATAAGTAAAAAAAATTAGAAATCAACGCAAAAAAAGAATTTAAGAAAATTTATTTCATATATGTACAGCCCGTATAAAAGTGAATATAGCACGCACTTGTCTATTTTGCGTAAAGTTTGAACCTGACTTCTTTAACTATTTTACCAGGATAAGAATGCACCACCAAACAAGACAGTACTTGGAGTTGCAAATTTGCAATTTTCAAGAAAAAACCGAACTGCAACCAACAAATGAAAAGACCGTAAATAATGTAAGACACAAATATTTCAAGACACAACATTCGCATCTAAATTAATATAATAAAAGTTTCTAATACTTCCAAAAATAACAATAGAAAAAGAACAAGAATCAACAACCAATCTATTAAAACTGCACTCATAATTATAATCCAAAGATAACTACCAGTCATCAACAAACTTTTCACGATATAACAATCACAAGATATAGAACCCTAAGAATCCATTCAAACTACTAATAATTAATTTGAACAGGCTAACCTACTTTTTCCTAAAGGCACATTCTCAAATGACATGATCAAAACTAGTATGTCTTTGAGATATGATGACTCCTGTATTTTCTTTTCAAAATCAAAACAAACAATTATCAATCAGAACGTAGCCTTTCAAATTGAAAATAAGAAAAACAACACCAAAATACCCAAATGCTCAAATAAATTTGTAACTTAATCTTTTTTGAGTAAATCATATCTAGTCATCCTGGGCATACATTAGTCTATATTAATCAAGTTTACCTCAATCTCCTGCAAAATACCATATAACCAAAATAAGCATCACAAACTTTATGCCAAATTAAACGGAATACAAAAATAATCTAATAACAAGATATTTACTTTTTGATAAGGAGAAACCAAAAACTCCAGAGCCTTACTCCCAGAATCAACTGTAGTAACTGAAGAAAAAAGAAACACAATAAATCAATTTTTTTTATAACCCCAAATCAATAACTTAGCAATACTGGGTTTAGGCTCGGAGTTCATACCGATGACGATGACGATGACGAGAGGGATGAAGCCATAATGGGTGATCACCTTACCTTCTTCATCGCTCGAGTCGTCCACTGCTTAGTAATACGAACTTGTCTTCGTTCTTGTTTGCTCCTTTGATTGCCTTCACTTTCTCCTTCCCCTTCGATGTAGCCCTAGATGCCACGGCCGCTGCTTGAAATGGGTGATTTCGAGATCATGATTTAAAACCCTAGAAATAACGATTTGGGGATTTTGAGGTTTTAGACGATGAGGAGGGTTGGAGGAGAAGGTATGATACGTGGTTGGTCGGAGATCCTGACGGCGAGGAGTTCAGAGTTCATAGGGAGAACTGGAGAAGATGAGAATCGGGTTGGGGACTTGGGGTTTTTCCAATTAGGGGATTTAGTTTAGGAAATAGGAAAAGTATTAGTGTATGTATATAACTATATAAGTATAATATAAATAGTTATTAAATAAATATATTATAAATTAAGCAAATATCCGTATCCGAACTACTTTTTTTAAGGATATCCGCATCTATATCCAGATCCAAAATTTTTAGGATTTAAATATCCGAATTCGTATCCGTATCCGCCCGGATATAGATTTTTCATATCCTTATCCACAAAATTTTCGGATTCGGATACAGATCGGATCGAATATATACTTATCCGAGAGCATCCCTAGAGAAGAGGCATGTTAGTTGTTAGGTTGGGATTTTTATTTGGGTTTCAGTTGGCCTTGAGTTGGGCTAGGATTGGGTTTGGGCTTGGGGAGTGGTTTAATCTATAATCATATGAAAAATAGATATAACTATAAAATTGAAATGGGCTTCAACAAAATTGAATATCCTAATGTATATAAATGGGTTCAAAATAACAAAAGGATTTATAGATAATTGAGATGTAAGAAATGCATAGAAAAAATCTATACAATTGGAAACGAAAGTTACAATCCTACCCACCCTACAAAAAATTTCGTCCTTGAAATTTTTTCAGGCTGAACGTAGGACAGAGCAAGTGTAAAACTCATGAGATAACGAAGAAAGAAATAAAGGAATTGTAGCACCAGAATCGAAGATAATATGAGTAGGGAAGGAGTCAATCAAATAATGAGTCAATTATGAGGATGAATGCAAGGAATGGAAGAAAATAAGCAACGCAAAAGGGAAATAAGCAGTGCAAGGACTGAATACAAATAGGTTGGAAAAAATATACCTGCAACCACGCATTTGGCAATCTCCGCCTCCTATGTAGTCAAATTGTGGTCCTAACCATGTCCTCCGGTCTAGCCTCCCTAGGAGCCGCTCTCCTCTGGTCATAAACTTGCCTCTGCAGTGGGAGCGGTGGTCTGCTCTAACCACGAGCTGGTGCATCCTGCTGGGCTAATCCTCCGGCTGGTGGACCGAGCTTCCTCTTTGGGAAATCCCGGAGCATGTGATCACTTGCTCCACAAGCGAAGCACAAACGGTTGGTAGCCCTACAAGCTGGTGCATCCTGCTGCGCAGGTGACCAACTTTGAGGCAGTAATCACATATCGTGTCCTTCCTCGGGACAGCATGTGGGTAGGGTAGTGTCCTTGCCGGAGGGGTCGGAGCTGGCCTCCGTAACGGTCTTCCTATAGGTCGTGCGGCAGGGTGCTGCACTGCCCACTGTGCGGCACTCCTCCTATGAGTCTGTTCCTGAATTCTAGCTGTATCAAGCACGACAGCAAAGGTGCGATGCTGGTGGTAAACCAAACGATCTTGAATATCATAATCCAAGCCCATCAAGAATCTTTGGGCCCTATTTTTGTTGTTTGCTACCATGGCTGATGCAAAATAACTCAGTCGAGTGAACTCTATGACATAGTTGTTAACAGACCAATTTCCCTGGGTTAGAGAGATGAACTGGTGCTCCATCTCTATCTTAGTAACACTGGGAAAAAACATAGTCAAGAAGCTCTCGGTGAAGGTGTCCCAAGTGATAGGCATCCCTAATATTTTAGTCGTTGCCTTCCACCAGATATAGGTATTGTCTGCTAGCTGGATGCTGGCTACATCCACAAGGTTTACATCGGAGATTCGCTAAGCCTGTAGCCACTGCTCAGTCCTAATTAGTCACTCCTTAGCCTCTAGTGGTGTTTCAGTGCCCGCAAACTTCTCCGGACGCAAACTCATGAAATTTGACATCATACCAGACCTTGGCAGCAGTAGTTTGGGAGGGGGTCCATCGAAGGCTCAGTTGGCAACATCTTGGTCTCTTTCTAGATTAGCCCTCATCAGTTCATTGTGTTATTGATGTAGCTCCATCATTCGCTGCATTGTCTGGAGAATAGCAGAATTTTCTGATGGTTCATCCCTGGGTCGAGAAGTCGAAAAGCCTCCGCGAGCCAAAGTCTGCAATATAATCAAGTAAGGTCAGTTTCCAGATCATAAGATGGTTATTAAATGTCTATGTAACCCCTGTTTTCCATTTTCTATATTTTAGATGTATTTTTTTTCTTTTTGGGTAATTTTCAGCTTGTATTTTTTTTAGACCGTGTTTTGGATCTCCTTTTTCAATATATTCATCTAATTGATTTGTCGTCTTTTATTCGATCTTCTTGATCCAAATTTCCTCCTATTATTTCATCTCTGTTAATTGAACTTGTATTTTTTATCCTCATTATTTAAATTGTTCGTATCCTATTTTGTTTATTCATTTTGTTACTATCTCAATTGCTAGATCATTCTATAACTCTCTTGAATCTTTTCTTTTTAACCCAAAATCCTATTTTTTAAACCCATTTTAAATCCTATACCCTATTAACCTACTGTTCTTCTACCATATTACCCATATTACCCAAACTCGCTCAACCCCTTCAACCCAACACCCTGTTTACACCACTACCCGAAACCAATATGCACCTTTAACCCTAATACTCTACCTTATATATATACCCGTATATAGTTTTACTTGTTCATCTTCCCATCAACCCTAGCTGCCCTAGACCCATCCCTCTGTCTCTCATCCTGACCTCCTAGCTCTAGCCCTGTGCTCCTCCGACTGCGACGCTAACACAAGACCCCGACAGCCCCTCCTGCTATGCATCTCTCCCTGTCGCAACCCCCCAGTGCCTTACTACCGAAGATTCCAGCTTCCCCGTCCGCCGCCTCCCTGCGTCGACCATAGCAACAGCCCCACAGCCCCCGACTCTCCTTTCCGCGACCCGTGCCCTGTCTCTAGCTGACAGCAGCAACCGCAGCAGTAGCGAGCCCTCCGCTGCCCTCTCTTGTGCGCGTGTGTTCGATCCCGTGTATTCGTGTGATTCATGAGTCGTTTGTGGAGTTCGTGCCGGGAATTCGTGTAACCCCTGTTTTCGTAAATATGTATTTTTCGTGTATTTTCTGTATTTATAAGTTTTGTAAATTATTTTACCGCTTTCAAATTCTTTTGTCAAATTGTATTATTGGATCTTCTATTAAAATTTATTTTCGATCAATAACCTTATTTGTAACTATTTCTATGATTTTTATATTGAAATACAATTCTTATTATTATTACTCTTATTATTATTATTACTGTTATTTTTTTATACCGTTATTATTGTTATTGTTATTGTTATTGTTTTTTGTATTATTATTAGTATTTCTATAAAATCCTATATGCATTTATAAACCCTATATCCAATTTTTATTTATATATATATTTTTTCCCTAATTCATCTGCACCCTATAAGCCCATTTATTAACCCAATACCCATTACCCCTTTATACCCAAACCCATATATCTTAACCCATCAGCTATATACCCACTTTCCCCTAATACACCCATACCCGTTTTCACCCCTTCACCCAACTATCTACTCAGCCGTCACCTCCCTTACCTAACCCTTAACATCTCTTATACCCACATATATTAAACCCCCTGTATATTTGAACCCATCCTGTTCCCCGCCCCCTCTCTCTCCCCATCTCCGAGTACCTCTCCCCCTTGCCACGACTGCACCATAGCGCCAACAACCACCTTCCTCCTTCTCATCTCTCCCTCCCGCTCCCTTGTCTTCCTCCCGTCAGCCAGATGACAGCAGCATCGCGAGCCTCCCTCGCGACCGTTGTAGCCCTGCCACCCCGTGCCGGTGTTCCTCTGCCGTCATGCAGCACGACAGCCCAAGCGACCCCCATGTCGCGATCATTCCCCTGCAGCCTTCAGCCCCGACGAAGCTAGCCTCGACGTCAGAACCTCCAGCCAGTCGCACTGTCCCCCTACAGTGCCTCCACAGTCAGTAGCAGCAGCGTGCGCTCCCTGCCGCCGCTTCATCCGATATTCCGCCTGGCCTTCATCGATGCAGTGCACACATTTTTTCCCCCCGGTTGTCCCTGCTTATGTGCATGGTTGCGGTTTGGTTTGTGTTGATGAAGTTGGTTTTGATCCTTCGATTGTGGGCCATCAATCGCCTTGATGATCATGATCATCATGTTCCTTGATTGTTTTGATCTTGGTCGTCCGATCGTCGATCATCTTGATCATCTTGATCATCATGATCATGTTCCCTTGGTTTCAATTCTGGCCATTCGTTGGATCTTGATCATCATGCTTGATTGGATGTGAGCCGTCGATCTCCTCTTGATCATCCGATTAGATCCTAGCCATCCGATCTCTTCTTCATCATCACAATCATGATGATTATCAATTTCCTTTGATTGCATCCGTTTAATCGATCGATCTTGATCTTCATCATTATCTTCATCATCAGGAAAATCTGACCGTCTGATCTGATCCGATCATCTTGATCTTGATCTTTGATCTCAGGCGTCCGATCATGTTCGTGGGTTATTTGTTCTTTGGATTCGTGATCTTGTTCATGTTTGCTTGCTCATGATTTTGTGTTCGTGATCATCTTGTTCGTGGTTCGTGGTTTGTTGTTCGTTGTGTTCGTGCTGCGTGAATCCGTTCCTGTTATTCTCTTTGCATCGTCGTTCCCGTCGTCGTCTCTCAGGCAAGAACTTGTATTAAATTCCTTTACAAATACAAGTATTAAATGCCGCCTGTAGTGTAGTTAGGTTCTAGAGACAAGTTGTGTGTGAAACCCCTTGTTGATATTGTCTCTATTGTGATATTTTGACCATAGTTGCCTCACGACACATATGATATGAATTAACCTATGGTTAACCACTTTTGATGTATATGTTCATGCTATTTTGAGATATCTGTGTTTGATGTGTTATTCGTGCTATACTGGTCGAATACTTGCAAAATACCCTATATCATGTTGTTTGGACATCTAGTACACTATATTTCATGTTTGGGTTGATTTGGATGAATTTCGTATGATCTATGTTAAATTTTTTATGAAGAGCAAATCTGTATTTTTCTGTTACCCTGATGTTGATCAGTAGTTTAGACCCTATTAAGTTCAGTATTTGAAAATATTTTGTGAATATGATTTGTAGAGAATTATGTCTATTTTCAAACCCTTTTGACGGATCTCAATTTCGATTTACGGTTTGTGAGTTATGTCTATTTTACTACAGTGGTGTCGAAAGATTTCCAGATTTTGTTTTCTATGAATTCTGAAGAGTAATATATTTTTATTCTGTTGTTAAAATGATTATTTTGATCTGAAATTTTGCTCAGTACTTCTAAACTTGATTGGGGTTTACCTAGAATTTTGGTGGATTTATTTGAGAAGTTTTACAAACCTTTTCATGCTTGCAAATAAAGATTTTACAGGCAGAATTTTACTACTGTTCAGTAAAGAACCTGATTTTCGACCTATTTTTACTTGTTGTTTCTAAAATATTTCTGAATATGAAAGTTAGCCTACTATATCTATTTTATTATCCTTTTGGCAGATTTGGATTTCGATTTATGGTTTGTGAGATATTGTTGTTTTCGTACTGCAACGTTTGTGGTTTCAGATTTACAATACTATCGTGGCTTGTTGTTTTCTAATTTTACTTGACTATCCTATTCATATTGGAAAATTTTTAAACTTTATATTCTGATACTAAACATATAGGGGAATACCCCAGATTTTTCGTGGATTTAATTAAAGAGTTTTCATGCTGTTTTCCTGACTTTGAATACAACATTCTGATTTCTGACTAAACGTATTTTCTGGATTCAAACCTGTTTTGGGACTTGATGTTGTGAAATACTATATGACTTATATATGTTTGCTGGATTCGGAAGAGAGCCTATTTTCCAGATTCTTTGACGAATTCATATTTGCATTTTTGTAGCAACAGAAATCTCTGTTTTAGTACAGTAGCGTCTTGCTGTCCTGAATTAACATTTGCATGATTCTATTCCTTTATGAACTGTCTATGATCTGTACATGTTTATCTGTCACCCTGAACCTGCTACATGTTTATACCATGCTATTATTACTCTGTTTATGACACATACATGTTTGTCTGATTATAATAATAAAATAACCAAGCTGGGGTTAAGGGAAAGATCTAGTAGTGGAAAATATAGAAATGTGTACTGAGAAGAGGGTCCGTATTCCTATCTGTTACATGTTCATGACTACATGATTCACGACTCTATTTATCTGACCCTGACTACATTACTTCCCTATAGGAAGGTGTACTCAGAAGAGAACCCATAGGTTCTATCTGTTTGATCTGATTATCTGATATCTGTCTGTCTCATCCCTGAGTACACTGCCCTATGGACTCCACTACGAAATCTAAATGAAACTGTTTGAATGTAGCAATCATGTGATAAAAAGTTGGGGCGCATGAAGTGCTACCTAGATAGTAATCACACACGACTTATAAGAATATGACATCTGTTATCCGTTTATCTGTATCTGTTATCTGACATCTGTTATCTGATTATTCGTTATCTGTCTGACTATCATCTGACACTATCATTTAAATATCTGTTTGCATACCATCTAACACTTGACACTTGACACATTTTATCTGTATCTGTTAGTATACCATGCTATCTGATTTGTTTTTCCTGATCCATGTTAGATTTTACATTCTGTTGACATGCCTATACCATGCTATGTCTGTTCTGTTGTTATTTTATATTTGTTATTATTCCACATACTTGTATCCTACACTACAAGCGGCCCGTAACTTGCATTGACGGGAGTTTGTTTTCTTTTTCCTATTCCTGCAATGTTAAATTGCAGATTTTGGAGAACAGGTACCAGATAGTGTTGGTGATATGAAATATTAGGGCTGGAGTTATTATTATTATTTCCTGTTATTGCTTGAACAATTGTATTTGATACTTGGATTTATTTTTGTATTTGGGCAATGTGACCCAGGATATTGACTTACTCTGATCTGGATATATTTGAGATTAATATATTTTGGTTTCAAGTAAATTTCTGTTGGTCTATTTGATTCGATTATCCATGCTTGGTTGATTCTTTTGCTTCCGACTCTGATTATTTTTGTGAAATATTGTAAAGTTTTTGAACAGCTAATGGATGATGAAAATCATTCGCTGGGCTTTTGTCGCGTATCCATATTCCGTATTCTCTTTTAAGAAGAGGGGCATGACAATCCGTTCCCGTTATTCTTGTTCTTACTTCGCTGTTTCCGTCGTCGACTATAAGGCAAGTAACTTGTATTCTTTTTGTTGTATAATATAAGTACTAAATACCGCCTGTAGTGTAGGTTTGTTCTAGAGACAATTCTTGTGCAAAACTCCTGTTATATCTTGTCTCTAAGTGTTGATCCGCCCGTAGTTGTCTCATTACACACACGACATGAAATAACTTAGAGATATTCACTTCTCGATGTATACATGCATGTTGTTCGTATGATATCGTATGCTTGATTGTGTTAGTCATAGTATAACTTGTTGTAGACATGCAATACCATATACCATGTTGCTTGGATATCTAGTATACCATATTTCACACTTTGTTATGAGTTGGATGTGTTACATATGATCTAGTCGATTTTATGCATAAAAAATATTTCTGTATTTGTTGTTACCCCATTTTTGTTCAGTAATTTAGACCCTCTTAAAGTCAGTAAATAAAAATTTCTTGTGAATATGAATTATAAAGAATTCTGTCGAATTTCCAGATTTTCTTATAGATCTCAGTTTCGATTTATGAATTGCAAGTTATGGCTATTTTACTACAGACGTGTAGAAAACTACAGATTCGGTTTTAGATAAATTCTAGAGAGTAATTTATTTTCGTACTGATGTTAAAGACAATATTTTGATCCAATATTTTGCTAAGTACAACTAGACTTGATTGGGAATAACCCCAATTTTTGTGGATTTAATTGATAACTTTTATAAACTATTCTATGCTTGCAAAAAACCATTATACTTGCAGATTTTTCATACTGTTCAGTAAAAAAACAAAATTTCAACCTGATTCTATTTGCTTTTTATAAAAACTTTGTGAATATGATTTGTAGCCTGCTGTATCTATTTTATCACCCTTTTGACGGATCTGGATTTCGATTTATATTTTGTAAGATATTGTTGTTTTAAAACTGTTGTGTTTATGATTTTAGATTTACAAACTTTGTGTATCTTGCTGCTTTATGATTTTACTTGACTATTCTATATATGTTGGAAAATTATGAAAATTTATTTTCTATTACTAAACATACTAGGGAATACCCCAGATTTTTCTTGGATTTAATAAGTAAGCTTTTATGCTGTTTTCCTGTTTATGAATACAAACTTCTGATTTCTGGCTGAACACGTTTTCTGGATATAAATCTATTTTGAGTCCTGTTGTTGTGAAATACCATATGACTTATATATATTTGTTGGATTTGGACGAGAGTGTATTTTTCAGATTTTCTAACGGATCTAGATTTGCATATTTGTGGAAACAGGAATTCTAGATTTAGTGCAATACTGTCTTGCTGTCCTGAACTAGAATTTTCATTGTTCTACCCTTTTGTGAGTTGTCTTTCATCTGTGCATGTTTATTTTTCAATCTAAACCTATTACCTATTTATGACATGTTATTCTTGCTCTGTTGTGTGACACATACATACATGTTTGATAATAATAACAAATAATCAAGTCGGGGTTAAGGGAAAGATCTAGTAGTGGATAATATAGAAATATGTACTTGGAAGGGGGCCCGTGTTTTCCACATGATTATCTTATATTTGTTATGTGTTCATGACTACATGATACACGACTCTGATTACCTGATTACCTGACTGCACACTTCCCAATAGGAAGGTGTACTCAGAAGAGAACCCGTAGGTTCTATCTGTTTGTCTGTATTTGTATCTGTTATCTGTCTATCTGATCCCTGAGTACACGGCCCTATAGAATCTCCTACGAAATCTAAACGTAACTGTTTAAATGTAGCAACCATGTGGTAAAAATGTGGGATGCATGAAGTGCTACCTAGATAGAACTAAAACACAAGACCTGTAATAACATGACATCTGTTACCTGTTTACCTGTATCTGCCATCTGACATCTGTTACTTGTTTGTCTGTTACAGGCTACTAGACATCTGTTACTTGTTTACCTGTTTACATAACAATTGACATCTGTTACATATCACCTGTACCTGTTAGCACACCATATTACTTGATTCTGTTTTCTGATTCATGTTAGGCATTCTGTTTTCCTCTGTTATATCTATTCCATGCTATGTGTGTTTCTGTTGTTATTTTATATTTATTTATCTTTTCCTGTACTTGTGCTAGCACTACAAGCGGCCCGTAACAAGCATTGACGGGCATTTTGTTTTCTTTTCCTCTTCCTGCAATTTGCTAAATTGCAGATCTTGGAGATCAGCTGCCTGATGGAATAGGTGATCTAAGCTTTTAGATGCTAGAGTTTTTGCTATTATTATTTCCTGTTGCTTATTTGAATAATTGTATATGTTAATTGGATTATTTGTATTGGTCAATGTGACCCAGAATTATTGACTTGTTCAGATCTGGTTTATTTTAGATTATTAAATTTTGTTTCAAGTAAATTTTTGTTTGTATATTGATTCGTTTATGCATGCGTGGTTGACTTCTCTTGCTTCCTAATCTGATTATTCCTGTGAAATGTTGTAAAGATCCTGACAGCTTATGGATGTTGAAAATCATTCGCTAGACTTAGTCTCGTATCCGTATTCTGTATTCTCTTTTTGAGAAGTGGGACGTGACAGTCTATGTGATCAACGTGTCTCTGATACCACTAAAAAATAGTCACACCTTGCTTCCTAAAATATGGAAGTACAGGCATGCAACTAAGGCTCATCGAATGATATGTATGATTCATAAGTTGTACGGTTGTAAATCAACCTTATAATCATTATCACAACCACTCATGAAATTGTAAATCACATAAATAAGGAATAAGCTTATGTAATCCATAACAATAACCAACGTCTGGAAATATAAATTTCGGGTCAAAACCCCCGAAAATACAATGTTCGAAATAACAATAGTAATTAGAAGAAAACATAAATGAGATAAACTAATGCAGGCTAAAATCCGGCTCCATCATCTAGAAGACTTGATCACCATGTCCGTCTGCTAATCCTTCTTCGATACCTGCAACCTCAACATCTAGAGTTCGGGGGTGTCCGTCAGAGCAAGTCACAGAAGGCAAGTAGTAACAAACAATATGATAAAGAGAACATTGTATAAAAAAGGAAAGAAATAAGAACTGGCAATACAATTATTTGAACAACATGATCGTGTGTAATGCAAGTGACAACTAAATCCAGTCTCAATGTATTGTCAACCAGGAATCAAGAATCAGGTAAACGGGAAACATGTAAACAAGAAATCAAGAATTCATCAAATCGGGAACATGTCAATGCACAATGTTAATCTTAAGTCTATCAATTTTAACAATCATACCTAATGCATGCAATCATGTGTCTCGTAGCACAGGTTTGACTACATACAATCAAGTGAACGTTTAGACTATAGTTGTGAACTTTACAGGATTATGTACTCGGGTCATGCAGTGACAATAACAAGAATCATATCATATAAACGGGAAACATGTAAATGTGTAAACAAGAATCATGTAAACTTGGAAACGGGAAACATATAAACTTGTAAACAGGAAATCACTATTACGGGAACCACAAGCCCCTTCCGAGCACACTCTCCTATATTATCCACTACTAAGTCATACTCTTTATTACCCTGTCTTGTTAAATTTTTTTTACTAAGATCAAGCATGAACATGCAACCAATGGAAACAGGTTATCAAGATAATATCAAGAAGATATCGAGATAGTATCAAGAACTATACAATTCATGATAAAGAGTTGTTCTATCAATCTACTGTACTATTTTAATTCATTAAATACAAATAATAACATGTTTTATATTTAATAGCATAAAGATGCAATTATATACAACAATACACTACTGTACAAAAACACACTTTTCCGCTGCTATAAGAAAGAGAAATCAATTCTGTAACGGTTTTAGAAAGATGACTCCCTGCCGAAACCAACGCCAATTCACACGACACATTCTAATTTCGGTAGCTGTACCTATCAGTCAGTTCTTTACGAGTCTAGTGTTCACACAACAACTTGGGGACAAATTCTCATACATATAATTTCACTGAAAGGTTATTAATAAAGCTTACAAAAATTATAAATGAACTCTTGAATACAACTCTCGAAGATCTAGGAAAAGAAGGAAAGTCTTTACGCATGTTATATCATTAGTTATACAATTATTTAAAACGAGCTCCTAATAATGTCCAGTAACATTCTTGTTAATCTCAGATCTTCATTCCGCTAACAACCTATTGTTTCAATTCATTAATCAGGTTGATACACTCCCAAACAGTATTCTGAAATTTTAGACATCACAGTACTAAAACATTAATATCTCACAATCCGTAAATCGGTTTGCGAAACCAAAAGATGTTCTGGATTCTACACTTAGATGAATACAATTCACATGTATAAAGTTCTAAATTTTGTTAAGGGAAAATGGTTCAAATCTCTGTACCAAATTTGGCAAATGGCAGGGCATAGATTTAATTATGTTTTCATTTATATAAACCAAGATTCAAAAACATATAAAGCTTGAATCATAATGTGTATCTATAAGTATAAACATCTCCAATTTGTGCTCGTGTGATGTATGTAATGACAATGAATTTCAACGGTCTTTTTATAAGTATTGAATTGATGAGAATCGAATAGAACGACATATAAAAACCGGTTCAAGATCAAATAACGGGTGAAGGAAATAAGCAAGATCGATAATACGATGGATCAACTAAATCAGCTACTGGCGGGAATCAAAGGAGTACTTGCCTATTACGACGATTACTAATGTGGCGAGAAGGTGAAGCGGCGACAACCTCAGGCAGCAAGCAACAGTAGTGGCAGCAACAGTAGGCAAGATGGAAACACAACAACAGCAAGAATGGCGACGGTAGTGAGGCAGTAGTAACAATGGCGAGAAGACAGCAAAATGATGAAGTGCTTGATGTCGGGTGTAGAGAGAGGGTGTCACTTGGAGGTGGTGCTGAGTATAGGCTAGGGCAGTGAGGGAATGATTATCTGTTGGCAGAGGAACAGTGAGGCAGCAAGGGATGAGGAGGTCGGCGATGAGTGGTGGTGGTGGAGTTGGCTATTTTAGAGGGAAGGGAGGGGTGGTTGGGAACGGAGGTAAGGAGATGGCCAGGTGCAGTCGGGATGTGATAGAGTTGAGGTGGAGTTGTGCAGTGAAAAGAAGATGGATTTGAGAAGGCAGTGGTGTTGATGGAGAGTTGAAGAGATGAAGTGGTGAGGTGTGGGGTGCTAGGGTTGAAGGAAGGCTTGGGTTGCAGTGGGTTTCGGGATGTAGGAGAAGAAGGAGATGAGTTGAAAAGGTGGAGTTAAGGGGGTGAATTAGTGTAATTAATGGGAGTTGCTCATGGTGATTGAAGAGATAATGCCAAGAATTATGGAGGGTTTAATGGATGTTGGTTATAGGAGGAGAAGAGGCATGTTGGCTGTAGGGTTAGGATTTTTATTTGGGTTTCGGTTGGGCTTGGGTTGGGCTAGGAATTGAGTTTGGGCTTTGGGAGTGGTTTAATCTATAATCATATGAAAAATATATATAACTGTAAAATTAAAATAGGTTTTAAAACAATTGAATATCCTAGTGTATATAATTGGGTTCAAGAGAAAAGAAGGATTTATCGATAATTGAGATATAAGAAATGCATAACAAAAATCCGTACAATCGATAACAGAAGTTACATTGGCGTTACGATGGTCATCGGCCGAAGCCGATGGCTGCCGGGGCCAAGTTGACTGTTGAATGGAGTGTCACCTACTAAGTGATACATTATAAGGAAAATCAGTCGACTATGACATATTTTCTGACTAGGAACTGTAAAGGCTTGGGGATCATCCATGTGGCGGTTGAATACCACCCTCCCATGGACGCGTGCTCAGGAGAACCTGAGGCTGCGTGCCCACGGCCCTACCGGCCGAAACACCTCTTGAGACGTTCAGGATCATAGTCCCGCCCCGAAGAGATGCCCGCATATGTGAGGGGCCTTAGAGTTTAGGGTTTATATCTTTACGGAGAGTTGTCGATTGTCAGGAACATCTTGAGATTGCTTCAGAAATTGACTTAGCTTGCATATATTTTACTCTCTATATCTTTTTTTTTGTGCCGATAAGGGGCTATTTATAGCGAGAGAGGTCTTGGAGACCACATTTTGGACTGGGACACGTGGTATTGCCACGTAAGCAACGTTCACCTTGATAGGAGGACCGTGAGGTGGTTGTTCCCCGACTTTACTACTGGGGGATTATGGGAGGTCGACTAGTCGATCTTGATTGCCTGATGAGACGATGAGTAGAGAGCTCGATTGCTGCATTCTAACAACCTCCTAAAGTTGGTTGCATTAGCGAGAATAGAGAACTGTATCTCATGATCTGAACCGAAATAGGTTGGAAAGTGGAATATTCCATTGCTACCACCAGGTGCGATGAATATTCTCTTGAGATGCCCATCATATGCACCGGGTAAGGGGTCTTTGGTGTTGCACGTGCTGATCTGGTGAAGACTGGTCATAGGGGACCATTGTAGATGTCGTTCATTAGGGGATTTGCGATCGAATCTTTAGGAATCCGTTTTTATGTTTCAACACACCCTAGAGTTAAAAAATTTGTAAAAGGATTTAATAGTAAAAGTACCAGAATTTGACCACCTCCATTGAATATGATCTCCAGTATTCCATTGGTAAGAATCTAGTAACACTTACAAACTAATGTATTCAGAAGAAAAAATGTATATGACAGGGCTCTTTGAAAAGGAATGCTCCATTCTTTAGAATTATGGTGAATGGTATATAATGAAGCAAGAGTAGCATTCGGGTTATTGGCAATATCAAAGAGATTAGGATATAGAGTGGAGAGTTTATTATTGTCAATCCAATAGTCGGTCCAAAATCTCACAGTGGATCCATCAACACATATTTTTGCTAAGTCACACTTGAAGATTCAACAACCTTCCAAACTCATTTCCAAAAGGAAGAATCATTACTTACAAGTTTAAGCTTTAAGTCCCGAACATTGTTTCTTCATGATACTTATTCTTAACAAGTCTAATCCAACTGCATTCATCAATGTTAATGATGTTCCCAACCACTTGTCTAAAAGTGCATCATTTTTGTGTCAAAGATTAATAATACCAAGACCACCTTCTTCTTTGGCTTTACAATTTCTAGACCAATTGTATAAATTTTTACCAATAGAGTTATGAGAAGATCTAGACCAGAAAAATTTCTTTTGGTTTGATTTATTCTCTCAATAACCCAGGAGAGAACATAAAAGTATGACATCATGTACAAAATAATAAAAGAAAGATTAGAATTAACTAAAGTAAATAAATAATTATAAGAAATAAACCAATTGTTGTACTTTGTTAGGATTTAATTATCGATTTTGAGGAAAGAGAACCTCATTACTTGTAGTAGGAAACTTGCCATATTTAAAGTAATTGTACACACACGGCTGGACTATATCTAGACAATAATGTCATAAGATGCATGCGCTTAGACGCTTCTTACCCACGCATCACACGCTGCCAGTTTGTTATACATTGAAAAATCGTTAATCTACAATCACTTGAAACAAATTCAAAAAGCATTCAAATAACTTGAATTTTATACACAAATTATGACATGTAAATTGATGTGAACATTACAGATCCATCTTAAAAAGTTCCACCAAGTGATTATCATCACTTTATATGAGATATCACCTTAGATAAGTATGAACTTCATTTTACTCATTGATTTTAATGATAATTTTTTTCTAGAAAAAAAGTGGTTAAGTAGCCATACTAAGAGAATAACATAACTACAATATCTCAAATACAGAATCTGGCATCATAAAACTCATTGTACTCTAACCCAAAAACAGTATCTCGAGGAAAACTACAGAAACTTGATGCACGAATGCTACACATACATGAATTCTTACCCAAAACTTACATTGGGTTTGTCTTTAAGTGGTTATTGGGTCCCTTAATCACTAAAAGAAAAATGGGTAAGACCCAATAACCACTACAAGAAAAACCCAATATAAGTTTGTGGTAAGAATTCATGTAGGTGTAGCATTTCTCGACAATTTAAGATGTGAGAAATACACTTACATAAAATTTTAACATAATACATCTGATATCAATTGTTATTCGACTGGAATAAAGACTCCATTGATGTGGAAGGTGACATATGTCTACATCTCTGAAGCCCGGATGCGGCAGTGGAGATCCGTATCCTGTATCCGATATCATACGCGTTCAATACGCATGGATACGCATACCGTACGGATTCAAAAAACATGATACATTTCTGAACTGTTCGATGCACGTATCCGAGCCTTTCGATACGCTAATCAAAAAATGGAATATGTTTATGTTGACTTTTTTTATCTTTGATGGAAGAAGAAGAAGAAGAAGGGTCTAGAAAGTGGATCTCAGATGGACCATTTTTGTTTTTCTTTTTTTTCATATCTGAGATGGACGAAGAAGATGATGAAGAGAAGGAAGAAGAAGGGTATGAAAATTTTCTCTTTTTTTTTGGGGGGGGGTGTGTTGGGGGGGGGGGGGGGGCGGTGATCTGATAACGACAAAGAAACCAATCAAACCATAACCTTACCACTTCCAGACTCTTCTGGCCTTCTTCTTCTTCTTCTTCTTGGTCGTTATCAGATCACCCCCCCCCCCCCCCCTCCAATGGACCACATGGCCCACATCTACTTTGTTGTTGTTGTTGTTGTTGTTGTTTATTTTTAATTTTTTGTGATCTGAGAATGAGATGGTCCAAATGGATCGTTGTCTTCTTTCATTCTTTTTTTTTAAATTGTTACTTATATTATTTAAATTGTGCATGTTGAGGAAAATGAGTCGGTTAAACGTTGATACAAATTCTAGTGCTAATCGAACTGTGATTGCCAAACATGAACATACAGAGAATGATGCTCCACTCTGGAAAATATGTCAAGGTCATTGGAAATGCATCTTTTGAGTGTAACTATTGTAGAAGGAGGAAAGGGAGGGAATTTTTTCCCAAACTGTCCTACTTTTTGAAAGTTTTTCCCAAACTGCCCTACTTTTTTTAAAATTTCCAAAACGCCCTACTCGCTTTCTTAAAAAGAGAGTGTGGAAAAAACCCCACCGCTTTTTCAGAAAGCGAGTGTGAGGCTTCGTTTTTCACTATCCTAGACTCGGTGTCTCAAAAAGCAATGGGATTAGCAAGTAACATCAAAAGTGTTGGTTTCAGAAGATAGAATGTCTAATGTTTTTTCACCCAGAGAATTAATTGGATTGTTGCGAGCGGAAACGAGCAGGGTGTGCTTTAGACGAAACGATTTTTTATGTGGGTTTAGGACCTACTTCTCATGCTTTTAGCTTAACTCTGACTGGGATTCTTCCCTTTCCTCTGTTCGGCATCTCCTTACTTTCATGGCAGGTAAAGTACGGTAGGTAGCTTCACTCTCTCACTATCACTCATCCAGATCTAGCATATGCCGTCAGTGTGGAATGACACGATATGCACGGCGTGGTGGAAAAATATGGGTGCGCATATTCCCCGACAAACCTGTTACGGTAAGACCTGTAGAAAGACGTATGGGTTCAGGGAAGGGACAATTCTCCGGGTGAAAAAACATTAGACATTCCATCTTCTGAAACCAACACTTTTGATGTTACTTGACGTACGATAATTTCTATATGTCTATTATGGATCTATACCCCTTGGGATCGATAAACCTTTTGGATCTTATCCCACACTCGCTTTTGAGACAATGAGTGTCGATTGGGGCTTTTTTAGGCCTCATATCTCAATTTCTATCTCACTTTATCTTTCAACTCTCTCTCTTCCTCTTCCTCTTCTAGATTGAAACCCTAACATCTCTCATCTCCTTTTTTTCGATTAACCCAAAAATACATGGCAGACTGCATATGAAAGAACATGACAGATCGCATATGTAGATTGAATTGGAATTTTTCCCCCCTAAACTCGCTTTCTCAGAAAGCAAGTGTAGGCTAAACCTCCTCGCTTTCTGGGAAAGCGACTATTGAGTAGGAGAAATTTCCAGAGACAAGCTTGTCTTTGGAAAATTCTCTACTCAACACTCGCTTTCTGAGAAAGCGATGAGATTTCACTTACACTCACTTTTTCAGAAAGCGAGTGTAGGCTAAAGCTCCTCACTTTCTGGGCTCGGATAGCTTGGAAAATCTCGTCCCGAAAATTCTGGAATTCAAACCTTGTGACAGGGGCTTGCCCTACCGTGTCCGGCTGGGTATCGCGCACCTGGGAAGGCTTTCGATGATGGTTCGAGACCGAGTTGAAAGCGGCATCTCCCCTTGTCCGGCTGGCCTGCCTGTCTGAGATGATGCAACGCAAAAATCAAACGTGTTTGAGGGTCGGGCCGCGATATTGACCAGAGGTTGGTTGGAACCCTGGCCATTAGCACGGCCATGATGCAGGGCCGGATGTCGTGTTAAGGTGACGGCCTTTCTAACTTTGGGAGCCAGGGATGGACTCGGACTCGAGGTGACGACTCTGGCTGGGCTCGGAAGGACGATAGTACCTAAAAGGAGGTTCCCACAAACAGTGCCAACCTGTTGCTATTTTTTTTGGGGTGGGGGGGCAACAGGTGTGAGTTCTTGTAATTTGTATAGTGGAAGTCCTGATGCTGTACTGGCCCTGGTCCGACCCCGGGTAGCGGGAGCCAGCTTGGGAGTAGGAGCGGTAAGGTAGAGGGCGCTCGGCTCGGATCCATCTGCTCGGCTCGGATCCGGGGGCGTGGCTCGGTCCTAAGGTACCTGCACACTGCCTAGAAACACCGGAAGAAGTTCCGGTGACAGGTCCTCCGACGATCTAATCAGCCACTTGGAAAAGCAACAGTAGCTAGGGTTCAGGGGTAGAAAGTTTGATCACCTGCACAGTAAGGAGGGGGTCTGGTATTTATAGGTAGAGAAAACGGGTCTGAGATCCTACTGGGCCGGGTCGGATCTGTTTGCTCGTGGGACTGACGTTCAGAAGCCATTTGTCTCTGGGCTGATATGATGATCATAGAAGTGCGATTTTTTAGGGAATCTGGTGGACTAAGAGGGGCCACGTCATCTGACCCATATATATATATATATATATATATATATATATATATGAGCAACTTGCTCATTTAGTAAATAAGTAATTGATGATGTGGCATGCATGTGATTGGAAAATCCTTAAATGGTTAGTTGTCCAATGTATCACATGCATGCCACATAATCACTTGCTCATTTATTAAATGAGCAAGTTACTCATTATCCCTTTTACCCATATATATATATATATATGAATATGATCATGTGGTGAGTACCAAGTGTGAACTTTTTTTAGATATAAATTGAAAAATCCGAACCATTCATTTTGATCTATACATATAAATTAGTCTACGGATGAAAAATCAAGTCATTTGAGATTTGTTTTTCTATACATTTAAGTGTTACAAATTGTATGGCTGAAAATCGTTATTTTTTATAGTGACATGATGGATGGACAAATGAACTTCAAATAAATTGGTTTTGCATATTTTGACTAATTTTTTCATTCTAAATAATGTGAACGGTTCAGTTCATCCTTGTGATGCCTATATAAAAAGGTCACACGAAACCTATCGTGAGAGTTAGTTCTCACATAATCACTTCCCTATATATATATATATATATATATATATATATATATATATATATATATATATATATATACTAGATTTGCCCGTGGGCACGTGCCTACGGGCACGTCTTCGGAACGATACAACATATGAAAGTCTTGTAAACAGTAAAACCACAATTATGTAGCTCAAGTTTGAATAGTAAAACAATAATTAGTTGTAAATAAAAGTCCTTGTTTCCATTAGTATATGTTGAAAAATAATTATAATTGGGGGTATAAAATCCAACTTCTTAGAACTTTGAGTGTGGAAAATGATAAAATTTAACTGTTGATGAGATATTTGCTATTTTGAAAGTAACATGAGTAATAAAAAAATGCATAAAAAATATAAAAATTTACAAACCTAAAATCTGAAAATATAAATTTCTGAGTAAATAGAGAGAGAATAAATAAATAAATAAAGGAGTTGTTTTAGGGGGATTTCAATTTGAGTTTTGGGGGGAAACTTTTAGGAGGAAAAATATGTTTTGTGAGGTTAGATCTGGACCATCGATTTCTACCATACTGAATGAGAGTCACTTGATAGCTTTCTTTGTGTTTTATTATATATATATATATATATATATATATATAGTTAGCCAAGTTGATGCAAGCTCAGTTCATGTTTATCTATACCATATATTGATTTCAACCCTACTGAATGAGAGTCACTTGATAGTTTTTTTTGTGTTTTATTTTATACATACATACATACATATATATATATATATATATATATATATATATATATATATAGGGAAAGAATCCGTTGCACACTACTTTGGTGCTCACCGCGTGAACACTACGCCTTCGGGCGTTCATATCGAAAATCCATATATATATATATATAGGGAAAGAATCCGTTGCACACTACTTTGGTGCTCACCGCGTGAACACTACGCCTTCGGGCGTTCATATCGAAAATCCGAACCGTTCACATTGATCTACACATCTAAATTAGTCTAAATATGTAAAATCAAATCATTTGAAATTCATTTGCCCATCCATCATGTGACTATAAAAACAATAAATTTCAGCCATATATATATATATATATATATATATCCAGCATGATGCCAGCTCAGTTCATATTTATTTAACCATATATATATATATATGATATAAATAAACATAAACTGAGCTGGCATCATGTTGGCTAACTACAATAATAAGCATGCAAAAAATATGTTACTGTTTTATAACTTTTTATTAAAGTGCTATTATTGAAAAGACTCCAAACAAAACTACGAAAATAATGGAACTGATATTATTAGAAATTAACAATATAAAATTTAAGGCACAAGGTAAAATCGGTGACTCCTGATAACAGCTACTGGACGGTATTTAACTTATTTTATCATTTACTTCACTATTTCTCTCAGAAAAAAAAATCATTTACTTCACTACTGCACCTAATCGCATCAAAAATATTTTGCTGGAAATGGCATTATGGTGACTGTTAGTTGGATGCAGTACGAAGTACCGTACGTATAGTTAATAAATTATGCAAATTAGAGACCCTTGCAACATTTTTATAGGGATATGCTTAAACAAAGTGGTTAACTTTAAGAGACGACGGGCCGGTCCTGAGTTCTCAGGGGCCCGAGACGAACTTTCGAAATGGGGCCCAATCCCGCCCCATACTTATAAAAATATATATATATATACAAAAATATGCACATTGTTCAAAGCAAAATATGCAAAATATATATCATCGAATAAGTTTACTCATAAGCATCAAACATATATGTAAAATAGAGTCAAAATATATAATCAATATACAAAACCTGTCAATGAAAAACTCATTTGGTAAATGGAAAGCTCTGATTCTATACATCATTTGATGTATGAAGCTGGCTCAACAATTTACCTCCATATCTATATAGATGAAATGAAAATTATGAAATAGAAACATAAAATTATGAAATAAAAATGAAATAGCACTTAAGTGAAGAAATGAAACATAGGTTAAACTTAAACATTAAGGAGTTATACCTGCATCATTAATCATCCCAATGCATGAATTCTTCTTGCATTCCGTGCAGCAAACTCACTAATTAAATGTTCATAATCAAGCTTTTCTACCATCTCCTTCTCAATACATAGTAGGCCTAATCCATTCAATCTCTCATGAAACATAGTTGATCGAAGATAAGATTTGATAATTTTCAACTTCGAATAACTTTTTTCTGCAGAAGCAATAGTAACTGGTATGGTCAATAAAATCCTATATGTGATCCATGCATATGGAAATATACCATTCATCCTTTGCAAATAATTAAGCACATCAATTACTTTTTTTGCTTCCGATGGTAAAATTAATCTGAGGTGCTTCAACTCTAAAAACAGATCATCCCTATTAATATCATAATGTGAGTCGTAATGTAGAAACTCTTCAAGAGTGGTACAACAAGCTTTCAACTCACCATCATGTAGACTTCTCAACTTCTCTAAATCAAACAAAAAACCAAAGATTTGTTCATATTTCACAAATTGTTCAAACCTGCTGTTGAGTGAAGAAATAGCTTGATCTACTACAGTTATGAAGTAATGAATTCTAAATTCTTCTTCAGGTGATTGTGTTGTTTCTTCACTGCCACTCTCATCAAATTTTCTCTTTCTATGGACGACACGCTTCTTGATGAAAACAACTTCAACTCCCACTTTGTCTGCAACTTTTTTAGCTTCGGTCATAGCCTCCATAAAACCAGTTTCTCTGTACTCTTCAAAAATGCAATGAGTCATGTTAATTGAGGTATAGAAACATCAATATGCATGTCTTCCTCTTGCAAGTATTTACTGATAGAATTAACAGTAAATAATATATTGTTCCAAATAATCATATCCAGTAAAAACTCCCAATTCTCCATCTCATTCGTTGCTAAGGAACCAGCTTCACTCTTGATCTTTGGATCGTATCACTGTAATGCCAAGTCAATTAATGCATCTCTTATCTCCACGAGTTGAAATCTTATTGCTCTAACACATTCAACACGGCTTTCCCAACGAGTTTTTGATAATGTCTTAAGCGTGAGATTTGACACATGTATTTTTAAAATATCCCATTGCTTTGTAGAAGATGAAAACAACGTATACAAATGTTGTACAACTCCAAAGAAAGACACAGCTTTGATACAACAGTTGGTCATACTACAAACTGCAAGATTAAGACTGTGACAATCACAGGGTATGTAAAAAGCTCTAGGATTAATAGTAATTAACCTGTTTAGCACACCTTTGTTCTTCCTCTTCATATTGGAACCGTTGTCATAACTCTGTTCTCTAACATTAAAAATATCAAGCCCAAGAACCTTTAGAACATCTTCAAGCACTTTAAAGATTTCCAACCCAGATGTACCATCAACAACTAAAAGTTCTAAAAGAATTCTTCCACCTTTATCGGACTTTTTGAAACATCAACACACCGTATGACCAGAGACATCTATTTCTCATGACTTGCATCTGGAGTACAATCAAGTATTACTGAATAATACTTTGCTTCTTTGATTGTTTTAATGATTACACCTTTTACCTCACTTGCCAACTATTCTATTAATTCATTGGATTTTGTGGCTAAGATAATGCTTACGAAATTCACCGCTTTGGAATTTCCTAATGTGTTCTTTCATGATGGGATTAAATTTGGCAATCACTTCAATCATGCTTAAGAAATTTCCATTATTCTCTTCATAAATGTTATCATTGTCACCACGAAATACCAATGCATTTTTAGCTAGTGTTTTAATAACAACAATAATTCTTAACAATGCTTGTCTCTAATGTTTTTTTCCTTTATAATTAATAGTTCCACACCTCTGTCAATAATTTCACATTTTTGCAATCTCATCTCCAATTCAAGCCAACTTGTCATGCAATTAATGTGATCTTCACTCTCTTTATGACTTTGAAGTATTTAATTAATATTATGCCACTGTTTAAACCTTCACTTGACAATTGATTATTGTTCCCTTATTTCTTGAACAATTTATAATAAAAACAAAACACTTTATCCAAATCAGTTGAAAAAATAAGCCATCTTCTATCATACTTTTTTTTCATTTAACAACAATAGAGTGTAGTGTACACAAGAAAAATGTCTACCTTCGTCATCTTTAGGAAAATCAATAGAAACTCTAATGGGCCCTCTTTCAACCAATAAATCCCGAACTTTTTGATCAATCTTCTCCCAATTCGTTGGATCATAAATATTTATAGACCTACATTCTTCATTTTGATTTGGTTCTGCATTTTCCTCACCCACATTCAAATTAACATTCTCACTTAACTCTTGATTTGGTTCTTCATTTTCATCACCCACATTCAACTCTTGATGTTCTTGAACTTCTTCATTAGCATTACCACTTGAGGTTGGTTTGCTAGTAAGAAATTTATCAAATGCCCCTACTTGAGATTGTATAAATTTATCTTCTTCTTGTTTTTTCTTTCCTTTTAACGCGCTAGACACATATTTACGAGGCATGATAAAACCAGGAAAAGAAATAAAATTTTGAATTAAGCTTAACATATCAATTTTCAACTTAATTAAGCAACTATTCAACTTAATTAACATAATTAATATAAAATTAAGCAACTCAATAACTCAATAATCTATTCCACTTTATTAACATAAAATTGAACTTTAAGTCTCTACATTCAACTTATTAAGCCCTAACATAAAATTGAGTACGAAGATGGAGAATAAAAAACCTAACAAATAAAAAACCTCATAATTAAGATTTAAGCCTTAACAAATAAGCCCTAACATTCAACTAATTCAGCCCCTTAACATTCAACTAATACTAATTAAGCCCTAGCAAACCCAAAAACCTCCTAATTTTCGGAAAAAATAAATTAAATAAAGATTTAAGTGAAGAATCTGAAGATGGAGAAACTAAGAAACTTACAGAGGACCAGAGAACTTCGTTTGGGTTGTGATCTCCACGAGCAACGAGTCGTCAATGACGGCACGTGGGCAGTCAGCACCACCTCAATTTCACGAGCGAATCAAGCGATGACGACTTCGTTGGGACTTGGGCGCGATCTCCACGAGCGACGACGACGACGACCTCAATTTCACGAGCAAAGAGGAATTCCGAGAAATTGAATAAGGGGAAGGCTGTTAGGGTTTCGTTCGGGACTTCGGGTTGGGAATTTGGGGAAAAGAAGGAACAAGTTGTATTTAAAAGTGGGTTTCGGCTAATCGGGTTTAGGGTAAGGCCCGTAAGGGTTTCGGGTTTTATATTGATTTAAATGTGAATTTGTTTTAAATCACCCAAATTTAAAGCCTCAAATTCAATCAAGCCTTCCAGAATAAACCCAAATAATTTATTTTTTTTAAAGGCTCAAATAATTATTTTGGGGGCCCCCTAATAACAGTAAAAAAAATTACGCATAAAATACGTGCCTATATTTACAAGGAAAGTACAAATTTGGGGGCCCCTAAAATCGTAAAAACTCCAGGGGCCTGAGGCGGCCGCCTCACCCGCCTCATTGGTGGGGCCAGGCCCTGTTAGAGACTCAACCAGACCTCTAATCCTTTATAATTTTAATAATTAAATGTGCATTCAGTTAAGCTTCTCAGTAATAGATATTGTTCTCGAACATACAAGGCAAGTCAAAGAAATTTGATGTACACGGCAAT
Organism: Hemerocallis citrina; assembly: GCA_017893485.1. Lineage (NCBI taxonomy): Eukaryota > Viridiplantae > Streptophyta > Magnoliopsida > Asparagales > Asphodelaceae > Hemerocallis > Hemerocallis citrina. Next base: position 285,091,225 of record CM030358.1, read on the forward strand.
TTAAGATGTTAGAAGTAGACTACATAAACTTCAAACTTATAACATCTGATAGTCCGTATTAGAGCATCCATAGTCGTGATTGCTAAAAAATAACAGAATGCATATTTTACATATAGCAAATTTGAGTTTGCTGCAGTGGTGAAATGCTATAATATAGCAATGAAGAAAAAAAAAGGTCAATCGGACGCAATTTGAAGCTCCGTCGGAGGCAGAAAAAAAAGAAAAAAAGAAATATGCCTGACGGATCTTACGATCCGTCCAAGGCATTTTAAAAGAAATTTGACTTGGGACGGATCTTGAAGATCCATCCAAGTCATTTCCCCCTAATTTCATACATTTTTTTAATATAAAAAACCCCGAATTTAATCGAATGAATCTTCAAGTTCCGTCCGATATTTGGGACGGATCTTGAAGCTCCGTCCTCTATAATATGCATATTCGCAAATCTCCTCTCACATATAGCAATCTACTGTAGCGATTTGGCCAAAATATAAATAAATAGAAAACAACTGCAAAGGATTTTTTTGCCAAAATATGAATAATATGGCATTTTAGCAAACAACTGTGAATGATCTTAGACATACACTTAGAGCATCAACAGTCGCTTGCTATATTTGTCATTTTCTCATATTTTGAGAATTTAGCGCCTGCAGTCGTTTGCTATTTTGCCATATTTTAGCAAAATCGCTACAGTCGCTTCTCAAATATGAGAAACGAAATGGCGATTCTCATATTTTAGGGGACGAAACATGTTGTTCCGTCCCTTTTTTTTAGTTTTTTTAATGGGATCGGACGAAACATGTTGTTTCGTCTGACCTGTTATATATATATATATATATATATATATATATATATATATATATGTATATATGTATATATATATTAATGATCAGACATGTACCGTCTGAACAAAAAACAAAAAAAATATCAAAAAATCATCAAACGGGACATGTTGTCCCGTTTGAAGCCAAAATAGGCTTGTGTCCCGTCCCGTTCCAACTATTTTGGGGAATTAGGTTTAGGTTAATTATTAGGTTAATTAATTAAGTAGGTAGTTAGCATATATTTTAATATTTAATTTATTTAATTAATCTATTTTAATACTTAATCATTAGTTAATTAAGCGTTCAAAAAAACGGACGTCCAACCTCTTTTTTTAATATTTTTTTTCATATTATAGAAAATCATGGCTGCAGCAAATTATATCGTTTGCTATATGCTATTTTGCCATATTCTCAATTATGAGAAACACGACTGTGGATGCTCTTATGACTCTTTATATATCTTAACTTTTTGATGGTTAGAACTATATTTGGATGGGAAATACCTCCAGTTTTGCCAATCCAAAAGTTAAGGTACTGGAACTATACTTGTTTCCAACATTTTCAAATATGGATATGGTTTTTGCTCATGTTCTCCAACCCTAACACTAGGAGAAGTACCTAATTAATAGAAAACTACCATCATTGGATGAATAAGAGTTCAGCATGTGAAAGATAAGAGGCACAACTGAGCGATTTAATCGGCTACGTTTTCCAGATAAGAGGCACAACTGAGCGAAATAAAGATCGAAGCTACGTTTTCAAGATCATATTTGTGTTCTATGCTCTTTATTTATTTCAGTTACAAAATTGGTGGGAACTGTCTTCAAGCTTTGGAGCTGGGAAGAACGATGTTTTAACCACGAGTGGGAGCTATGCGGTTTGGCGGTTCAATTTCAGTGCAGAGAAGGTTGCTACCGAAGAACATTAGTGACAGATTTATGAAGTTTGGAGATCTTCCTAAGGTCTGAATTTGATCTGACTATGGCTTCGATCTGGATATTGTCCTAATTAAATAATTCTAAATCTCATATTTTTTAAATATAGAGTACTTATGCAAAGGGTAAATTTTAGTTAACCCTACTCAGTTTTACATGTTTGGCAGAATCATACACAACTTTTTTGTTTTGGCACTAAACCCAACTGTCGTCAACTCTTTTGGCGTTCTGACCTACTCCGTTATGATGCCGTTAACTTTTTATGTGAAATGTCTAAAATACCTCTATCAGTTCAGTTTAATTACTAAATTACCAGTCCATCATCACCGTCCATCATCATCATCTTTTTCTTCTTCATTAATTTTAATCTCATGATTAGTTTTAGTCGCATCATTAATTTAAATTTAAATTTCATCTTTATTTTTAATTCTATAGATTAATTTAAATTTCATCATTGATTTTAATTTTAATCACATTATTAATTTTAATTTTATAATTAAATTAATTTTAATTTTAATTCCCCCTCCCCTCCGACCAACCACTACCACCTCCGACCAACCACCTTCTCCTCCCTCAACACCAACACCTTCTCGAATCCTTCCCTCCCCCGCCCCACCTCCGACCAACAACCACCACCACCTCCTTTTCCATTCAATCATTCACCTTCTTCTCCTTCCTCAAATCCAACCCCCCACCACCTCACCCTACATCGAATCTCTCACCTCCCACTCAAATCCGACCAACCACCACCACCCTCCTTCTCCTACCTCAAATCGTTCACATCTCATCACCTCCGACCAACCACCACCATCACCGCCCCCTCTCTCGCCTCCTACCCAAATTCGACCCCCCCTATCTCTCTCCATTAAAACTTTCAAACCCAAACAACTTTCACTACCACCACCACCACCTGATCCTCCCTCAAATCTCTCACCTCCCACCCAAATCCGACCAACCTTCACCCCCCTCATTCCCCTTCCTCAAATCATTCACCTCCCACCATCTCCGACCAACCACCACCACCATCACCTACCTCTCTCCTTTAAAATTTTCAAACACAAACAACTTCCACCACCACCACATCACCCTCCCTCGAATCCGGACAATCACCAACCCCACCACCTCCCCCCCCCCACCCCCCCCCCCACCCCCGACCAACCACCACCACTTCTCTCTCTCCTCCATCAAATCCCTCATTTCCATCAATCACTACAACATTTATATGCTACCCTGGCGTAACTACCCCGACATTTTTATAGTCGCGCCGGGGTAGGCTAGGATCAGAAACGAAGATAAAAATTTTGCAATATATCCTGACGTTTGTTTAAAACATCGGGGTATGTACAACCTATACCGGCATTTTTATTATAAAACGTCGGGGTAGGGTATAGGTTAAAATTCCCAAAATTTATGAACCCTAACATTTCGTTCCCAATTCTTAAAATTTCTGCCCTCTACCTCAATCTCTTGCGCGCTCCCACCGCTCGCCGTTGCACCTCCTCTCCGCCGTTGTCGTGCCCGCCATCTCCTCTGTAATGCCCCAAATTTCGAACACAGGTAATTCGTAAAAAAATACATGACTTTTTACTTCAATTCGTACAAAAATATAAGGAATTTAAAACTTATCCATTTACAATATTGTTCTTTACAATAACACATCGGAAATAAATAAGTACAATACAACATATGACAATGAAAGTTCTTCAATCTCGTGACATTCCTTATAATGACCTCAAGTTCATGTTAAATTCAATCCTGCAACTAGAATACTGTGGGCACGTCAGTTGCATACAACTGACACAATACTATAATATAGCGATTTTACCATCTTAACAATCACAAACTTGAATGCAGAAATAGAAAAGTGACTATCCTAATTATGTCAGTGTATGATATGAAACTAATGCATAATGCAGACATTCACACTACGATGACACTAATGCATACTTGTTCGGATTCTATGCATCACATACTATATAAGTCCGAGGGCAAGCCCTTATTGTACTCCTCATTATAGGGTTCAGTCTCTCATTATGAAATCCGACTTTGGTGACGAAAATAAGGTTTAGACATCCCACGAGTATGGATTCCAGCCTCGGATTACACTGCCCGACTATACAAGATCCACCTCATGTAGACATCCCGCTAGTACTGCTCTAGCCCAGAATATATTGGAGATCCGCCTCCTATCCACCGGACTATTCATGATTCCGGAGTACACCACCCGATCATTCATAATTCTGGATTTAATTAAGGCTTTTCTTGCTCTGCATAGCTATCATAGTCTCGGAGTACACTGCCCGACTGGATGCACAGCGATTACAGTCCCGGAGTACACCATCCGGCTGTATCTATTGTTCCGAAGTACACCGTCGATTATATAGAACGGCCCACTTACGTTTGCCCAGGTCTCATCACATCTTCATTTCTAGTGTCTGTCCTTAATCTAATTTAATTTGTAGTTATTCTGGTCTAGAACTAGCTTACCCTGCCGAACTTAAATTCTGTCATCAACATTCAAGTCCATACTGACTATTTTACAAAATTTTATTTATTAAACTTGCTGGACCTTATGGGCATCGCTTAGCTCCTAGAACACATCTCTCAACATAGAGTACCTCTAGGTTAATCTTAACCTTATAAAATTTCTTATTTCATAATTCATTTGATTTATTCTTACATTCACTTTGAATAATCAATTTCTACATATAATTTCTCATTCCCTCATAATACATGTCAAAAGAGCATTTCAACTTGATAAAACTTTCGTATGAATATCAGACATTTATTCTCCCAAGTTTATTATTTGTTTATCTCTTAGTTTATCATAATTTTTTTCATAAATCAAGGATGAAATCCTTTTTTATATCATACGTAAACTTTATCACACTTCAATCTTTCTTCACAAAATGTTATCAAGAACTCACTTCTTAAAGTAGATAATGTATATTATAATTTTTCAACCAAATGAATTTTCCCAAATTTATATTAGATTATTTCAATCATTAAAAGTTAGCTCATTTTAAGATAAACAAACCCCCTCAAATTTAGACTAGAAATTAGATTCTTCTAGTACATTGTCAAATGTAACTTTTAAATCTCCAAAACACATTTTAAAATAGTGTAGAATTGTTTCCGAATATTCTAATAATAATCTAAAATATCTCTACAAATTTTTCCCAATTTTTAAAACATGAAAAACCATTAAAATAAAAAGAAGAATGAAAAATGTGTACACCCGAAATCAAAACCAGGCGCACAGTAACCGAGACCGTAGCCCAAACTAGTGAGCCACTCTCAGTTTGTGAAGAAAACCCCATTCAATTGTTTTTATAACCCGCTACTGTTAACATATTAAAAAATCGGACTGAAAAAAAAGAACAGAGCCTCCCAAGATTCGAACCCCATACAACCCGCATTGTACATAGCGATTTAAACCCAACGCTAAGACCAGGCAATCAAGCCTCATATTCTGATATTATTATTATGGTAACCCTTTTATTTCAACTCCCTGTTTCTAAATTTCTTTAAAAATAAACTTCGATTTCGCATTCGCTGTGCATTATTGTTTCTACTCATTTTCAGAGAATAAGTTACTTTAACATTTGTTTATTAGCCCGAAATAAATCCTATAGCCATCTATTCTAAAAAATATGAGGAAATTATTACCCAACTTGTATGAATTATTCATAGTTCTACAATTTGAACTATATAAATTATTGTTCTTCATACCACTACATTTTTTTTGGAGTTTTTACATTACTAAATTGTATATAGAGAGATTTGATTCCGTGGATTTATTTTTATAAATTCTCTACTAGGAAGGCATTCTATAAAACTCCTATTAATTCAAGTTTCTACTACATGATTGTAATTTAGCATATACTAATAAATTTTGCTAAAGATATCACTTTACACCCACATGCCAATTTCATTACTCCATCTTCCTATTTCTAACATACATAATTACTAGAATTTTAGAAAATAATGAAAATCTTACACATTCACATACTAACTATGACTAAGAGTGCGCAATTAAAATTTTAGACAACATCTACACTTATACACACAATTAAATTAGCATCTAAACATGTAATTGCTAATCAAACACAGTCTATTGAAATTTACAAGACAATGAGAACACCCACCTCAAAAAGCTCCTAGTAGTTGAATTCTTAGCAAAAGCCTCAAAGAGCTCCACAAGAACAGCAATCCAACACTCCTAGCAAATCCTGAAAGCAATCTTTCTCTCTTTCTCTTCTCCATCTTTTTTTTTGTGTGTGTTTCTTCATGGCTAAAGGGAGGGGCTGTTTATAGGGTAAATTAATGAGTATTATAATAACTTCCCAATTCCTAAAAGAGCTCTTCACTCACCCACACTCTCTCCCACTCTCCCATTCATCTAGTTGCCGGCCTATACATGGGGAAAGAGCACGTGCACGTGCACCCCATGTGCACACTTCTTCATACAATTTTATTATGAGTTTTTAATTAAACACATTGTAATGTGTACTAGTCTTACCTAATTTTAAATGAGAGTTTGTGCACGTTAAATGCACACCTAAAAGTTAGGGGCTTTAATTTATAATAGTTTAATGTGTTACAAAATATAGATTTAAGCCTAGTTGATTTTTATTAAAATTAACCATACACTAGTGACTTGTAAAATGAGAGAAAAAATTTCATGACTCAAGAGAATTTCATTAATCGGCACGTGCACAAAATTACGTGCAAAGTACGTGCGAAAGAAAATATTAAAAATGAGTACTTTCGAGGATATTACAACACTCCCTCCTCAAAATAGTTCTGTCCTCAGAATTATGCTTAAAGAGTAAAGGATAAAAGAGAAGAAAAACATAAAGGGTTTTTAAGCAAAAAGTTCGGGATATTCACTCATCATTCGCTCTTCCAATTCCCAAGTTGCCTCCTCGACTAGTTGATTCCTCTACATTACTTTGACCATGGGTATAGTTTTATTCCTCAAAACTTTTTTCCGTTTATCCACAATTTCCACTAGACGCTCCTTGTAGCTCAAGTTTATCTGTAGACCTTCTGGTACTTCTGGTACTGCTGGTAAGTGATGACTTGGATGTGGAATGTAGCCTCGCAACGTGGACACATGAAAGACATTGTGCACTTGGGCTAGCTCTTCTGGTAATTCCAACTAATAAGCTGTCTTCCCAATCTTCTTCGGAATCTTTTACGATCCTACGTATCTTGGAGCTAACTTTTCCCCTTTCCCAAATCAGATCACTCCCTTCATTGGAGATATCTTCAAGAAGACAAAGTCACCCTCTTCGAATTCCAAATCCCTTCTCTGATTATCTGCATAGCTCTTTTTCCTAGTTTGTGCTTCAACCCGTCTCTTCCTATTTTCTCCGAGGTTTGCTGTACTATTTCCGGCCTGTACATTTGCCTTTTCCCCGCTTCATACCAACACACCGGCGTTCTACACTTTCTCCCGAACAAAGCCTCATACGGTGCCATGCAAATTCTAGCCGGAAAGCTATTACTGTAGGCGAACTCCACCAGAGCTAAGTGCCTCTCCCAACTTCCACCAAAATTCATCACGCAGCATCTCAACATGTCCTCCAACATCCGATTGACCCTCTCAGTCTACCCATATGCTTGAGGATGAAAAGTAGTACTGAAGTCAGTCCTGGTTCCTAAACCTGTCTGAAGGCTCCTCCAAAAGTGTGACGTGAACCGTGCATCTCGATCTAAAACAATCGACACTAGAATTCCATGCAGTCTAACGATCTCCCCGATGTACAATTCTACCAACTTCTCTATCGACTAGGTGATTTTCATCGCCAAGAAATGAGCAGACTTGGTTATTCAATCCACTATTACCCAAATCGCATCATTCCCTTGGGACTTCTAGGTAGTCCTGTGATAAAATCCATGCTGATGTTCTCCCACTTCCATTCCTGAATGGGTAATGGCTGTAGTAAAGCTCCAGGTCTTTGATTCTGTGCTTTGATATGCTAACAAGCCGCGCATCTCGCTACGAACTCTGCTACATCCCTTTTCAATCCCGACCACCAGAAATGCTGCTTAATATCTTCGTACATCTTGGTACTCTCTAAATGTACCGACAATAGAGTAGTGTGTGCCTCCTGTAGAATGCTCTCTTTCAATTCTGCCTGATCAGGTACACACAATATGTCTCCGAACCACTACACTTCGTCTCTTACTTGAATTTTTGATAATTTGCCCGTGCCAACTTGATCCTTCATCTTCTGAATTTCTGGGTAAGATCTCTGACCGTCGATGATCGCGTGGGCTGAAGTCTCAACTGCGCTAATGACGCCCCAAGTCCTTGCAACAATACTTCAATTCCAGCTCGATCGAATTCTTCTGCAAGTTTCTCCTGAGTTGTAATCAAACAAGATAAAATGCTTTTCCGACTGAGCGCATCAGCCACCACATTTGCCTTCCCTGGATGATACTTTATCTCTGGACGAATATCCTTTAGCACTTCCAACCACCCTCTCTGACTTAAATTTAGATCTTTCTGTTGATAGATGTACTTCAGGCTCTTGTGATCTGTGTACATATTGACTTTCTCTCCATACACATAATGCATCCACTGTTTCAGGGCAAATATAATTTCTGCCAACTCTAAATCATGGGTTGGGTAATTTTTCTCATGCGGTCTCAGTTGTATAGACCCATAACCTATTACCTTTCCCTCTTGCATTAGTACACAGCCTAGTCCTCGATGTGAAGAACTGCTGAAGAGATTATAGTCAATTCCCACTCGTGGCAAAGCAAAATTGGAGCAGTAGTCAACCTCTCTTTCAACTATTGAAAGCTTGCTTCACATTGCTCTATCCACTTGAAACTTACATTCTTCCTCTTAAGTCCGGTGAGCGGCACGGCTATCTGAGCATAACCCTGAATGAATCGCCAATAATAACAGATCAAACCCAAGAAACTTATGATCTCCTTTACAGATGCGGGTTTTGGCCAATTTTTCACTGCTTCTATCTTCTGCGAATCAGTGGCCAGTCCCTCCTTAGAAAGGATATGACCAAGGAATGCGACTTCGGACTTCCAAAAGTCACACTTCGATGCTTGACATATAATTTCTGTTCCTGCAGTTTCTTCAACACCTCTACCAAATGCTCAGCATGCTGTTCTTCTGACTTGGAATATACCAGGATATCGTCGATAAACACCACGACGAAAGTGTCGATGAAATGTTGTCTGTTCATCATATCCATGAATATGGCTGGTGCATTCGTCACTCCAAATGGCATAACTAAGAATTTGTAATGCCCATGCCGAGTTAAGAACACAGTTATGCACATCCTCTTACTTAATACGAAATTGGTGATAACCCAACCGAAGATCAATCTTGGAGAAAACTGCTGCTCCTTGAAGTCGGTCAAACAAATCATCGATTCGCGGAATACGATACTTATTCTAGATAGTCACCTTGTTTAGTTCCCAATAATCGATGCACATCCTCATCGATCCATCCTTTTTCTTTACCAATAAAACTGGCGCTCCCAATGGCGACACACTTGGTCTGATAAAACCTTTGTGCAAAAGCTCCTCAATTTGCTTCTTCACCTCATCTTGTTCCACTGGTGTCATACTGTACGGTGCCTTGGATATCGGTGCACTTCCTGGCTGAATAGAAATGCTGAATTCCATATCTCGATGAGGTGGTAGTCCAGGCAGATCCTCCAAGAAAACCGTTGAAAAGTTCCAGACCACAGGAATCTTCTTAACTTTCTCAGGGACTTTCTTCTTGCTTAAGGCTGCCACCAATTTCTTGCACTTCTTCTTCCCCTGAACAATTACTGTTGGCCCTCCTAGTGCCTTCACCATAACTTCAATACTCTTGCACTCGATGCTAGCACTGTAGATTGACATCCAGTCTATGCCAATGATGACATCCACTCCCAACACTTCCAGCTCTATAAGATCAATCCCAAAAACCCTTCCTCCAATCTCGATCTCACAGTCAGCATAGTACCGATTAGTGGTCAATGTTTCCTCTGTTGGTGTAGCTACTGCCAAAATCTTATCGGGAAAAATCCTTGGTTCTACCCCTAACTCTGGAGCAAATTTAGGAGATACATAAGTGTACGATGAACCAGTATCAAACAAGACGGTAGCATTCATTCAATTTACTAGAAGTCTCCCTGTTACATAATGAATTACATCTTTCAGTATATAACATTTCCTCTACTACCATACTGGAAATACAACACAAATTTTACTCAGATGCTCCCATACCGGTGATGACATTGTTGGAGTCCCCAGCGTCCTCCTCTATCAGAGCGAACACTCGCCCCTACCGATACGGTTTTCCATTCTTCCCTATTGGGTCCTTGCTAGCATTTCCTTGATTCAGTTGCGATAATAGTCGAATCTGCTCTTCTTTTCCACAATTGTAGTAAGACCTGGTCTTCTATTGTTATTCCTCTATGCGATGTCTCGACTCCCCGCACTTGAAGCAAGAGCTTGGCCTTCCAACTACAGCAACAACATTTGCCCCAGTCAGCTTGAACTTTTGTGCTGAGGGCTGCCTCGTGAAGTTTGTACGGTACTGCATGCCTCTTACCACTGTTCCAGTTGCTTTTCTTATCTTTCACCATATGATATTGTTCCATATCTGATTCTGTGGATGTAGCCCTTCGAAAAAACTTGTCAAATTTCCTGATACCGAGGGGTATCATACGAGACCTCAGTCCCGACCTCTAACCCTGCTCGAACTTTCTCGCCTTCTTGGCATCATCAGTCACTAATTCGGGTGCATACCTGGATAGTTGAGTAAACTATGTCTCATACTCCTGGACAGACAAGTTACCTTGTTGCAGGCTCAGGAATTCCATCATCTTTTTCTCCTGCACATCCATTGGGAAGTAATGGTTGCAGAACTCCTCCAAGAAGTCCTCCCAAGTGATAGGCTCATCGCCCAAGGTCCTCTTCATGGACTGCCACCACACTCTGGCGTCCTTTTCCAACTATATAGTTGCTAGTTTTACCTTACTAGCCTCCGGGGTCTCCAACACTTCGAACACCATTTCAATCTACCAGATCCAAACATCAGCTACATCGAGATCCACCTTGCCTTCAAAGACAGGTGGTTATATCCTTTTGAAGGACTCTACCAACTTGATAGCCTCTGGGACTTGCACTGCTTGCCCTACCCTTGCATTCCGGTTCACACTTGCTGTGAAAAAAGTGTTAAGTGTCTAGTATACACGGGCCAACTCTGTTTCCAAATCAAGTTGGTTTCTTTCTCCGCTTGATCCTTCACCTTTTCTGGTCCTCCTTCCGGCCATTTCTGGTTCATAAAACTTCATCAATCATCAAAAGCAACAATAACATAGACTTTCTTTCAACACAAATTACTTATTTCAGAATAAACTTCATATATTTAGAAATAAAATTGGTCCACACATCCATACATAAAGAACACCAGAAAACTCCAAATCTTCCTACAGAACTTCAAACAACATAAAGATGTCTAGACTCTATGTTTCCTCTTGGCTTCTCTGAGCTCTTCCCGTAGATCATCTATTTTCTTCTGCATATTCTCACATTGTTGACGACAATCTTGTTTCCCCCAGCGAGTTTTGTTGTCCAGCTAGGTGAAATGCCGAGCATTTCGGTGACGACACTTCTCGAGTTCCTGTACTCGCTGATTTAGGACGGTGATATTTTGCTTATCCTCCGCATGATGTGTTTCCATGTTTGTTACTCTCCACTTATGGATGATCAACTGCTTCTGGAGAGAAGCGATGATATGGTCTTTCTGCTGGTGTATGCCCTAGAGGCAAGTTGTGTATTGATATTATTAGATTACAATGTATCATGATATTTATTTCATATATGAGGCATTTCATTTATTGTGTTTTTTATTGTGATTAAATGAACATAATAAAGCTCTTAGAATAGTAGGCTAAATACCATGGAATGTCAAGTGCATGACTTGATTGTGAGATCCTATTGGTTGTAATCAGAACACTATTCTTAAATGTCAATATCAAGTATTATTGTGAATTAGGATAATAATAATGCATAGAGACTAGTATGTGCGTAGGCTGATAACCATATCTCACGGGTCATTGATATGAGATATCAAGTCTTCACATGGGTACATATTAGAATAATAATATACTGTACTGACCCACCATGAGAACGCTGTATAGATCGTTATGTGAGTATCATAAGCGGTTTTCACAGTGACCATGGTGTGTGTGGTCCTTTGACTTGAAGTCATTACAATTCCCTACATGAGAAGTTATATATTTTAATGTTGTCAAACGTTGCATGTAATAAGGTGATTATAAAGTCGGCTATTGGATACACTATAAATTATGCGGAGGGATGTGAGTGACTTAGATAGGATTTGTCCCTCTTGCATAACAGGAGCGATATCTATGGACTCCTTGATTGAGTGAGACTGTAAAATGCATGGCCATGCTCAAATGAGTCAATATGTGATATTGAGCTCACTTGTTTTAGTAAGTCTACTCGGACATCAAGAAACCAAAGATTGAACTATAAAAGGGTGACACGCTCTATGCCTTGTGATCAATTAAGATATCTGGACAAAGGGACACTACATGATAACATTGGTCACGGATAGGTTATGTCTAATCACTGACATTCCTGTTACTTGAGTAGCAGTGATGTACTGCTAGATACACTCACTGTTTGAATACTAGAATATGATTTTGGTATTACTGTCAACGTAACGGGAATCTACAGGGTCACACACTTAGAATGGATCTAAATTGAGATTTAAATTAATAAGACGAATTTAATTGGAGATCCAAGTAAGACTTGGACTCCTGACATTGGTTGGACATTTAATTAGATTAAATGGGCTGACTAATGTTCAAAGGCCCATACACGAATCTGAACTAGGTCGGATTATGAGTCCAACGGTCTCATTACTCTCTTATGGTTGACTTTCTGCAGCTATATATATGATACGTATCTGTGAAAAAGGGTTATACGAGAAAACCCTAGCCGTCACAAAAATTGTGAGAGAAAGAGATCGTGAGGAACATCCCATCCCGCAACTAGCACCACGGCGCGAGGGAAAGCTTGATTTGATCCGTTCGTGTGGATACCGTAGAGGCACGACAATATTGCAGTGCTGTGATCGACATTAATTGGAGACAACAGATCCATCTTCAAGGTATAACTCCTAAACACGATTTGTGGTTTTTGCATAGATCCATGGCTAAGTTTCGATATTTCTTTGTAATTTTTCCGCTGTGTATTTAATCTGAGACTACCATCGAAACCTAACACGTTCTTATTCTGAACCTGCTCTTCTTCCGAGGATTAATCTTGGGATTCAGGCGGAGGTGGAGTAATTTCCCGAGATTATGGCAATTCTTCCTTTTCTTCCAGGTCTTCTTCTTCTTCAGGTTCTTCTTCCGGGTCTTCTTCTTCTTCATCCTCAAAGAATACATCTTCCTCCACTTCCTCCATAGGATTTTGGTTATCCGCCATCATACAGCGAAAGGGAAGAGAACACATCAGTGTATAGAGCAACACAAATATAAGTTGATACAACTATAATATTTAAATCTCTTTAAACTGAACTCCCACTTGTATGTCCACCATAATGTGTCTCACACTTCTAATGTCCACCATAATGTGTTGTCCTATAATTTTGTACTACTAGTCGAAGTCAGCTCTGATACAACTCTGTAACGCACCGAATTCTGAATACAAGTAATTCGTAGCAAATACATGATCTTTTACTTCAATTCGTAAAAAAATAAAAGGAGTTTAAAACTTTTCATTATACATCGTTTGTTACAAATACATAGCGGAAGCTACATAAAATATACAACTTTAACATTCAATAACTTTAATCTGGCAATAATCATCAGTATCAACTCATCCTTACGTCTTTCGCTTACGTCTTTCGCTAATCCAAATCCTGCACTTGAAAACTGTGGGCACGTCAGTTGCATACAACTAATGCAATGTTATAATACAGCGATTTCACCATCATAACAATCACAAACTTGAATGCAGAAATAGAAAAGTGATTACCCTAATTATGTCAGTGTATGATATGAACCTAATACCTAATGCAGACATTCACACTACGATGATACTAATGCATACTTGTTCGAATTCTATGCATCCCATACTACATAGGTCTGAGGGCAAGCTCTTATCGTACTCCTCATTATAGGGTTCAATCTCTCGTTATGAAATCCTACTACGGTGACGAAAATAAGGTTCAGACATCCTACGAGTATGTATTTCAGTCTCGGAGTACACCGCCTGACTATAAAGAATCCACCTCATGCAGACATCTCGCAAGTGCCGTTCTAGCCCGGAATATATTGGAGATCTGCCTCCTATCCGCCCAATTGTTCATGATCCTAGAGTACATCGCCCGATCATTCATAATCTCATATTTGATTAAGGCTGGTCTCGCTCCGCATAGCTATCATAGTCCCGAGTACACCGCCCGACTAGATGCACGGCGATTACAATTTCGGAGTACACCTCCCGACAGAATTTATAGTCCCGAAGTACACCGCCCGACTATATAGAATGCCCCACTTACGTTTGCCCAGGTCTCGTCACATCTTCCTTTCTAGTGCATGTCCTTAATCTAATGAAATTTGTAGTTATCCTGATCTAGAACTAGCTTACCCTGCCAAACTTAAATTCTCTCATCAACATTCAGGTCCATACTGACCATTTCACAAATTTTCATTTATTAAACTTGTCGGACGTTACGGGCCCCGCTTAGCTACTAGAACACATCTATCTCAACATAGATATCTTCTAGGTTAATCTTAACCTTACAAAATTTCTTATTTCATAATTCATTTGATTTGTTCGTACATTCACTATGAATTATCAATTTCAACATATAATTTTTCATTCCCTCATAATACATCTTAAGAGAGTATTTCAACTTGATAAAAATTTTGTATGAATATCAAACATTTATTCTCCCAAGTTCATTCTTTGTTTATCTCTTAGTTTATCATATAAATCACCTTTTTGTTTTCGCAAATCTAGGATGAAATCCTTTTTCATATCATACGCAAACTTTATCACACTTCAATCTTTCATCACAAAAATGTTATCAAGAACTCACATCTTAAAGTAGATAATGTATAATATAATTTTTCATCCAATTGAATTTCCCCAAATTTATATTAGATTATTTCGATCATTAAAAGTTAGCTCATTTTAACATAAACAAACCCCCTCAAATTTAGACTAGAAATTAGATTCATCTAGTACATTGTCTAATGTAACTTTTAAATCTCCAAAACACATTTTAAAATAGTGTAGAATTATTTTCAAATGTTCTAATAATATTCCAAAATATTTCTACAATTTTTTGCCAATTTTTAAAACATGAAAAACCATTAAAATAAAAATAAGAACGAAAAATGTGTACACCCGGAATCGAACCCTGGCACACAGTAACTCAAACCGCAACCCAAACCAATGAGCCACTCTTAGTTTGTGAAGAAAACCCCATTCAATTGTTTTTATAACCCGCTACTGTTAATAAATTAAAAAATCAGAATTAAAAAAAGAACAGAGCCTCCCAAGACTCGAACCTCAGACTTCCCGCACAGTACACAGCGATTTAAACCCAATGCCAAGACCAGGCAATCAAGCCACCCCTTCTTGACATTATTACTATAGTAATCCTTTTATTTCAACTCTCTGTTTCGAAATTTCTTTAAAAATAAACTTCGATTTTGCATTCTCTATGCATTTTTATTTCTACTCATTTCTAGAGAATAAGTTACTTCAACATTTGTGTATTAGCCCGAAATAAATCCTATAGCCATCTATTCTAAAAAATATGAGAAAATTATTACCCAACTTGTATGAAATGTTCATAGTTCTACAATTTGAACTATGTAAATTATTGTTCTTCACACCACTACATTTTTTTTTGGAGTTTTTACATTACTACATTGTATATAGAGACATTTGATTCCCTGGATTTATTTTTATAAAATCTCTACTAAGAAGGCATTCTATAAAACTTCTATAATTCAATTTTCTACTACATGATTGTAATTTAGCATATACAAATGAATTTTGCTAAAGATGTCACTTTACACCCACTTGCAAATTTCAGTACTCCATCTTCCTATTTCTAACATGCACAATACTAGAATTTTAGAAAATAATTAAAACCCCACGCATTCACATACTAACTATGACTAAGAGTGCGCAATTAAAATTTTAGACAACATCTACACTTATACACACAATTAAATTAGCATCTACACATGTAATTGCTAATCAAACACAATCTTCTGAAATTTAGAAGACAATGAGAACACCCACCTCAAAAAGCTCATAGTAGTTGAATCCTTAGCAAAAGCCTCAAAGAGCTCCACAAGCACAAAAATCCAAGACTCCTAGCAAATCCCGAAAGCAATCTTTCTCTCTTTTTCTTCTCTCTCTGTTTTACTTTATTTTATTTGTGTTTCTTCATGGCTAAAGGGAAGAGCTATTTGCATAATAATTATTATTATATTTCCTGACCAGTAAAATCCACGGAAAAGAAAAAAAATAGAAAATTTTGTTGGGTGAAAGAATGAGTAGTTATAATAACTCCCCACATCCTAAAAGAGCTCTCCACTCACCCACACACTCTCCCACTCTCCCACTCATCTAGTTGTCGACCTATACACGGAGAAACATCACGTGCATGTGCACCCCATGTGCACACTTCTTCATTCAATTTTATTATGAGTTTTTAATTAAATTTGGTGTGTATGTTACACATTGTAATGTGTACTAGTCTTATCTAATTTTAAATGAGAGTTCATGTACGTTAAATGCACACCTACTAATCAGGAGATTTAATTTATAATAGTTTTAATGTGTTAAAAAATATAGATTTAAGCCTAGTTGAATTTTATTAAAATTAACCATACATTAGTGACTTGTAAACTGAGAGAAAAATTTTCATGACTCAAGAGAATTTCATTAATCGATACGTGCACAAAATTACAAAGTACTTGTGAATGAAAATATTAAAAATAAGTATTTTCGGGGATGTTACATCCTCTGCCGTCTTTGTTCCCACCTTCTCCGTCCCCGCTCACTGACTCACTCTCTCTCTACCCCCAAAAACTTCCGATCGATGCTCATCCAGTCGTCGCCGTCGCCGTCCACGCTCCCTCTCAGAGTCATTCATTTCGCTCTCACCCCCGCTGTCGCCCCCCGTAGTCCCCCGCTGTTCCCCCACCGTTGACGACTTCCGACCCCTAGAGTGGTATAAAAATTAATTCTTTTCTGGTGCTTTAATCAATTATCATGTGTAAAATATAAATGTTATTATTGTGCTAGTCATGTTTTTTTTCACTAATATTTAGCCACAAACCAACTGTCAAGTGTCTTCTTGTTCTCATTCCGACCGCACAACACCCTCCCTCGTTCTTCTCGCAATTCCTCTCAACAGCCCATCACCTTCACCGTCATCATCTCCTTAATTATAGATTTTAGGGTTCCATGAATATAGTTAAAGATTTTTTTATGTGAAATGTCAGAAATGTTTAATGTTCTTTAAGTGGTATATGATATTAAGGGGTTATGTTTGATTGAAGTTACATATATTTGTTGAATTGAGGGTTTGATTTTGTTTCTATTTTAATGAAGTTCTCAATCTTAGGATGTAATTTCTTGATAATGTTGGCACGACATATATGTGGGTGCATGAGGAAACTAGTAGTATTTTTGACTTGTGTTTGGGTAATATCTTGATAATTCTTTTATATACTTATGTGCGATAATTGGTACGATTTATTCTATATTACAAACTTGGCATATTCATATCACCGGATCGGACATTTTATGGACAATCGACTTAGTGAGATAATCACTTGAATGATAGTTAACATTAAATTTTGTTGAATAAAGTTAATTTTGTTGATAGGCTTGTAATACACATGAACTTTATCGTATTGGTTGACATGTGTAATATACATGAAAATCAAATAGGAAAGGTTTAAAAAAGGATAAATTAATTTGTAAATTACTTTTCAATGGATAGGAGGGTGATGTATTGGCAGCATTTGAAGATGTTGAATTATAGTTTTGAAGACTTGTTTAACCACATCTATATGAATTTCATTGTATCTTATATTCCTTAGTGTTTATGCTTGTTGTAATTTTTCATATTGAGTTTCCTATTTATATCCCAAATTTTATATATGCATCAAATTATAGTTGGTTGCTTGATTCATATTTAACATATTCTGTCTTGTATTTTTTGTCATAAATTTTGTTAATTTGTCTTAAAAGTAAATGTTATATATGCATCAATTGTTCATTAATTGTGACATTTATTCTTTCAAATGATGTTATTTTTCTTATGACAGGTACAAGATGCCAAGGCAATCAAAAAGGATCAACACAGTTGAAGTAAACGAAGGGCAAAGGGAGGAGTAGCTAGAAGAAAGTAGTGGCAGTCAGATGGAAGAAGGGGGGGGGGGGGGGGGGGGGGGGGGGGGGGGGAGGACACCCACTACTAAAAAAAAGAGGAAGGACAAAGATGGCAGGGTTATGGAAACTGAAAAACGACAAGAGGATTATTGTAGAGGCAAGCACCGCCGAACAACCTGTGGCTGATAATGCAGGTAAATTCGCGAATTTTATCGGTGTAATTGCTAGGAATTCTCGCATAATTTCCTTATCATACAAAAGTTGGCCAAAGGTGCCTGTCACGACAAAGGCGAGTGCCTATTCAACAATCAAGGTATTATCCTTAGGTAAACTTAATGAATGAAATTTGGTTTATGCAATTCAGTTGTAAATTTAGTAATCGATGAAATTTTGCATCAATATTTTTCTTTCTCGGACTTACACAACTCTTGGGTGGAAAAATCGTTGTCAAAGAAGTGGAGAGATCACAAGATTGATTTGAAGGCGAAGTATTATGACAAAAAGAGGTCTGAGGCCAATAATGCAAGGGATGTGCCCCCCGATGTCGAGCCTTCAGATTGGCAATTCCTCGTTCGCTACTGGAGTTCGGAGATTGTATATTACTAATTAACATTTAATGTCAACGTGTTTGTCTACCTATTGTAAGCTATATCATTGTAATCATTGTGAAATCTATAGAGAAGGGAGGATGTCAGGGTTGCTAGTCTTTCACGGCTGCTTGTGTTGCACACCGTTGATACACACAGGTTTGCTCTAGTTCGGGAGGAAATGGTATGTGCAATCGAATTTATCAGTTTCGAATTACATTTTATGTTTATAATGACGTCGTCTTACTAATATATAGGAAGAAGAAATGGGTTCTGTGACCTTTGGCAACATAGACTTTTTTGACACTACCCAGCGGTCAAAAGATGGGATATTTGCAACCTCTGTAGCAGAGAAAATTGTGGTAATTTTATATCATATGGAGTGTTAATAAAGACTTTTTTTAAATTCCCGTCCTTCTACAGAATTAGGCGCAAAAGAAGTATGATGACCTCTCTTCCACTACTTCCTCTGACTCTTCGGCGGCCTCCACTGACCCATTAACACAGCAGCGCCAAGCCATGATTGAAGTGAGGGGAGAAGAGCGTCATGGCCGTGTACGTGGTATAGGTCTAGGACCGACGCCCACTCGGTTCTTTGGTCGACATGCATCTACTTCCAGTGGGGCTCAAAACGAGGAGATGACACTGTTGAAGTCACAAGTTGCACTTCTTCAGGACCAAGTGTCGCATCTAATCGGACAACAATCTCAAGTCCCACCACCGTTGAGTATTATAACTTATATGATATTGTTCTCAAATCTATATCTCTAAAGACCATGATAGAGATATAAATAATAAAGACAAAATTATCTACATGTTTTAAAATTATGTTCTCAAATTATGTTTAAAAATTGAAAAATTAACGTGGATGTGTCACCAATGGTGTAATCCAAATGATCAATTAACTTAAAAGAATAGAGACTACAATAATTGAACAAATAAAATAAAACATGAAAGTATAAAGCTGAGTAATTTTATGTAAAGGGATGAGTGACGAAGCTATGAGTTATGGATTGGAGAGTATAAAGCTGAAGAAGCATTCAAATAAATAATGCAGTCCAGTTAGCTTCAGTTTAGGACTAGGAGAACTGATTTTGCTTCCAGGTTAGGAGAATCAGTGTATAATTTAGTATTGATTGATTTTTCTAGTGTGTTCCACATTTGTATATAGGCATTTTATCATTACAGTGTATAATGATTATGTATTAGTCTGAATATGCGTATGGTGTTGTTATTGCTTTCATTCTTGCAGTTATAATGCAATTTTTAATTCAAATAATGTTATGCTTAAAAGTATTCAGTTTTGTATTTCCGTTTGTATATGTTTGGGCTTTTATTTGCAACTAAAACTAGGAGATCTGTTTAATTGTTCTAAAGTCGTAGCGGGTTTATTTCGTATTGTACCAGCGTAACTAATCTTCAATTCTTACCAAGTGCTAAGGAAAATGTTTGCCATTCACAGTTCACAACAAGCTAGCCTATGCTATATATTAGCGGGGTCTTCTTAGTCCTTGGTTGTTGAAATATAGTAATTGTATATTCTGTTTCCTAATCTATGGGAGACAGATTCTCCAAATCTCTCATCTCCCCAATCTTCTCTCAATCTCCTTTCTTCTTCTCGAAGAATGTAACTCTTATATATAGATGTATACAATAGAGAAATAAATGAAAGAGAATAAAATTTATTTTCCCAAAATTTGTTTTCAACATGGTATCAGAGCCTAAAATATCCTGGGCTACGTAGGAAGAAGAAGAAGCGTGTTCAGCCTCACCGATCACCAATCTCAGATCCGAATGAACCCCGAAACCCCGACTTTCCCTCTCCTCCCGCTTTCTCTGTCCCCGATCAAAGCCGAAACCCGTTACTGTACATCTTCCTCAACTTCTTTCCTTGTCTTCTCCGGCGCTGCCCCCGACTCCGGCGACCCCGAGCCCCGTCGACGTCTTTCATCGCACCCCCTGACGCGCGCCAGCACCCCCGACCCCCTGTCCTCTTCCCTGTTCATCGAAAGGCAGTGAAACCCTGTATCCTCCTCACTCCCGAACCTCCGCCCAGATCCCCCGTCGTCAACCCTGCCGTCCGCCAGCCAGCCAGATCCGACTACACCTCAACCTCAGTTAAACCGACCAAAGCTCAGATCCAGGAAGGGGTGAATGTTCGATTGCTGTTTTTTTTCACTTGGTGGCTGTTAATCAAATCTGTGCTGTTGTGCACTTTTGGTGTATGCTGTTTTGGGGAGAGTGTTGTTTGCTGTTTTTGATCCCGTCTGCTGTTTGGTGTTTAGATCATTGGTTCTGCTTGTTGTGCTGTTTGTTGTGTTGCTATGAGACAATAATCGTATGAGTCAAGGAAGTGTACTCATTGTGGCAAGATAGACCACACGAAAGCTCGTTGTTATAAGATTATCGGCTATCTGGAGATCTGGGATCATAGCAGGGATATTCGGGAGAAGACTTGCAATCAACCCACTATCGCAGTTGGAGTTGCTGATCGTGCTGCTGCAGGTAATGATGGTAAGGTTTTTAATATTTCTGGCTCTGTTATGAATAATGCATGGATAATTGATTCGGATGCTATCGACCATATAACTTTTGATTCTAGATAAGTTCAAAATTTTCAACCTTCCACCAAATCAACTGTGTCCACTGCCAATGGTGATCCTGCCACTGTTATTGGCGAGGGTACCATACCTCTCACAAACAACCTAACCTTAGATATTGTCCTAGTTGTACCATCCTTGAATTTTAACTATTATCTGTTGCTCAAATAACTACTGCCTTACATTGTATTGTAGTCTTTTGGCCTTCACATTGTATGTTTAAGGATATTCGGACTCGCAAGACGATTGGTTATGGGGTTAGACACGGGAAGCTCTATTACCTGATTTAGAATTTGAAAGTTCCAGCAAGTTGACTAAATCTCTAAGAGTGGAAGAATCCGAAGATGAGAAGAAGAAATCAGATATTTGGCTATGGCATCGACGTCTAAGGCATGCTTCTTTTGGTTATTTGAAGAAATTATTTCCAAGTTTATTTTTAAAGTTGGATATTTCTGCTTTTCGGTGTGATGTGTGTGAACTCGCAAAAAGTCACCTGTGTCTCTTTTCCTCCAAGTCCAAGTAGAAGCTCTCTTCCATTTATGATTATCCATTCTGATGTTTGGGGTCCATCCAAAATCACTACATTTGGAGGAACCAAATGGTTTGTGACATTTATTGATGATTTTACTCGTATGACCTGGATTTGTTTGATGAAGTCGAAAAGTGAAGTTAGTGGCTTGTTTTAAAAATTTCACAAGCATGTTATGATTCAGTATAAATCACATATTCAAGTTCTTAGAAGTGATAATGGCGGAAAAGTACCTGAGTTCGAATCTGCAATAATATTTGGTGGAACACGGCATTGTTCACCAGACTACATGCTCATATACACCTCAACAGAATGGGGTTGCAGAAAGAAAAAATAGACACTTGCTCGAGGTGGTCAGTGCTTCTCTTATCCATGGAAATATGCCACTCATTTATTGGGGGGAAGCCCTTGCTTCTGCTGCATACTTAATCAACCGAGTTCTCTCTAGTATCTTAAACTTCCTCACACCATTTCAAGCATTAACTGAAACTGTGAATGCACCAAAAGTCGTCAACTTGCCACCACGTGTATTTGGGTGTGTTGCATTTGTTCATCTTCATCAATATGAACGCAATAAGTTAACTCCCCGAGCTGTTCGCTATGTTTTCGTGGGATATGCACAGGATAAGAAAGGGTATCGATGCAATCACCCACCAACTCAAAGGATATTTGTGACTATGGATGTTGTGTTCCATGAAGATGAGATGTATTTTTCTTCTTCTATGACTGAACTTCAGGGGGAGTACCGAAGTGAAGTTCAGACTCTTGCGTAAGATGAAGGGGTTAGTGAAGTTCAGACTCTTGGGTATGATGAAGTAATTACCAGTCAGAACGAATTACTGGATACAAATAATGGCAAAAACTTGAATAAAGACCTAGCAAGGGAGAAAGACCCTCACAAAGAAGTGCAACCAAGGGAAGAAGCCCCTCTTGAAGAAGACCCTCTTGAAGAATTGCAACCAATACCGAATTTCAGTGAGAGTGAACCGTCAGAATCCCAAAACCAATCGTCATCGTTGTCCGAAGCTCCTAGAAAAGAACTCCCGCACCGTACTAATAGAGGTATTCCAAAACCCACTTATGAACCTGATCCCACTAGTAATGTCAAATATCCTATGAGTAATTATGTATCCACTCACCGCTTTTCGGAATCAAATAAATCATTTGTAAATCAATTATTTACTGTATCTATTCCTAACAGTGTGCAGGAAGTCCCTTACTGATCCAAGGTGGAAAGCAGCTATGGATAAGGAGATGAAGTCTTTGAAAAAGAATGAGACTTGGGAGATAGTCGAGCTGCCAGCAGGGAAGAAACCAGTAGGATGCAGATGGATTTATACGGTGAAGTATAAGTCTGGTGGTTCAATAGAGCGATACAAAGCAAGACTAGTTGCTAAAGGATACACACTCAGACGTATGGAATTGATTATGAAAATACATTTGCACCTGTGGCAAAATTCAATACTGTTCGAGTCCTACTATCACTTGCTGCAAATCTTGACTGGCCGTTGGAGCAATTTGATGTGAAGAATGCATTTTAAAATGGGAAATTGGCAGAAGAGGTTTATATGGATCTTCCACCAGGGTCGAATAGACTAGTCAACACAGCAATAAAGTATATCGTTTGAAGAAAGCATCGACTTAAGCAGTCGCCAAGAGCTTGGTTTGGGAGATTTACAAAATCAATGAGGACATTCGGATACTATCAGAGTAATTCAGATCATACTTTGTTTCTAAAAAGGAAAGAAGGTAAAATGTAACACCCCAATTTTATTTTATTTTTTTGAAAACTAAATCTCTAAATTCAATTCTTTCAATTTCTATATCACTTTAAACATAAACTAAGATAGGTATATTTCAAATAAAATTTTGGCAGAATCTTCCCTAAAATTTCTGCCCCGAAACACAAAAAGCTTACGAAATTCTGCTCAAAATTCCGTAACTCACAATACAAACAATATTATCAAGGGCTCCCCAAGCCAAAATGAGCAGAATCAAACAGGCAATATAAATAATATGCGCTGGGGGCCAAACACATAATAGAATATCAAATAATAAATAAAAACCATAAATTCCTTTGAAAACATATAAGATTTTTGTAAAGATTTAGGAAAACCTTTTTAAAAGCCAACCGCAGAACCCAGTACTCCACAACAAGGTGGGTACGGGCTTTCTTACTTCATCACAGCACTATGCATATATACTTTTACCATAATACAAAATAATACATCAACTGTCTACATTTCTTCGTATGCTAAATACATAGAATCTATGATTTCAACATGAATATAATGTCTAACTCTACATCTACCTCACCGAACTGCTAGCAAACCTGCAGGAGAGTTAGGGTTGTCCACCCGCAGGGAGGGACCCCCCTAACCCCCAGAAAACATCAGGGGTTAGCCATTTCTAGTGTGAGTATAATTATTAATCTAGTAAATTATTAAATTGTATAAAGAAAATAAATTAAACTTACAAACATCAAGATAAGAAGATGCAACCTGAAATCTGAGCATAAAAACATCACCAATACGATTTTATATCAAAATACTCTTCAAATCTGCATCCAACTAAGTAATTACCCATAACTTCACACATTTCACTATATGCTTCACATCAACCTCATATATTTCCTTATTTTACATTCGCATAATACGAATTCACATACCATCCATTACTTTTCAATTTGAATTCCCTAACACGAATATTCATTTTTCCATAATTATCGTCATATCAGCATTTCGTTATTTATATGAATATAACTACATGATGTTATTACATATTTCTTTAATAACCATTTATATGAATACAAACTCATAACACAACATACTTTCTTTAATAACCATTTTCACAACCACTCTCTTATAACATACATTGCACGCATACAAACAACAGTACCATCTACATCATCATAACTTCTCATTACAAGTAGTTATTTTATTGAATAACATCACATATCACATTATAAACATATGCATTCATACCCATACTGCCACATTCATTCATATCTCATAACACAATACAACATCTCATTGCACATTGCAACTTGCTTGCAGTTCATCATATCATTATCATATCACTAATTAGAATGCTTATTCCCATTGCATCAAAAGCATGGTTTATAACTCATTCTCATCTCATTATATCACTTAGTTACTACATAATCATATTGAGAATTAAACTTACTTTCATTATCACTTATTTCTCAAGTTACCATTAATTTCACTTTCATTCTCATCAATTTATACTCCATATCCCCAAACATAGTTTGGGCAATAATATATCACACCCCAAAGTCGATAGCTTGGGTAAAAATCACCACACCCCAAATACATAGTCTGGGTAATATCACATCACATCTCAAGCCGATAGCTTGGTTATTAATTCACTTCAATTACTTTTCATCTTCACTTTACTTAATTCTTCATTTCCATTAATCATTACCAATATCATGCCAACTCACCTTGCAAATTATGCCAAGGCAGGTAGTTCCCACCATTTCCACAGAAATAGCAGACGGGTAGTTCCTCGACACAATTCCAAGGTGTAACAACTCATATCATACTGTATTTTACTTTAATAATCACTTTCATAATATAATTACTTCATACTATTCATATTAACACATGTCTCTTTTACTCTTTTCATTTTAAATTAACCACATACACTCGTATTCCTTCATATTCATTTCATTCACAACCACTTTCTTTCACATTGACAATTAACTTCCTTTCACATTCACAATTCACATTCCACTTTCTTTACTCTCACATTTTTATTTACACTTAGTTATTTTATTAGTTTGTCGACCAGTGAGCCACAGTATCCCAACATACTGAAAGCCGACAGCCCAGTAAACACGCGGCCCGATGCTCTCCCAGAGTCTTACTCGTCCGAGGCTACGTCTTCCTCCTAGCCGAACTAGCGAGGGAACCACTAACCCCAAGTAGAACTTGGGTACTTCCTCCTAGCCGAACTAGCGAGGGAACCACTAACCCCAAGTAGAACTTGGGTACTTCCTCCCAGCCGAAGCCAAGAGGGAAAAACCACTGACCCCAGGTAACCTGGGTACTTCCTCCCAGCCGAAGCCAAGAGGGAAAAACCACTAACCCCAGATAAACTGGGTACTTCCTCGCGACAGCTGTCATCGAGGGAAAACCGGGCCTCAAGCCGATAGCTTGGGCGATAAAATCCACTTACCCCAAACATAGTTTGTGACCACTTACCCTAAGCCGGTCCTTGGGTGTTAGGAGGTCTAGCCCAAACCCCCAGGATTGCTGTAGGTACTGGTCAACAAAACCATCCGTTATTAGCATTAGTCATTTCATCTTTCCATCTTACTTTATCAACACAAGCATTGCATCTTTGAATTCAATAATTGCCACCACCTCGACTTTAATCACGTAAATTAATGACACATTTTTATTAGCACATACCATCTTATCTTTTATCTTACCATTTAATGCATATCCGGTGCTCACGATATTAATCATCGTATCATTATACCATATTATGCATACACCCTGTCATTCAACAGATAAAACAATCATATCATATTATTCATTACCTCATTGTATCATATATAGGCATACGCCAAGCTATAACATTAATAAAAGAATTACATTATGTTATTCCATATCGTAAAAGTATCAAAATGTATACTTCATCACATTATAATATCATACTATTGCTCATTAATTGACTTCAAACATAATTATAGTGTAAACATATACCCACTTACTAATTTCATCAATTATCACATCACGAGTCAATAACATGATATATATATATATCACAAACGTACACCACACATGCGGGTTTCCAAGAAAAAGGGCCAAATCACTTATTTTCTCTAATTAAATCTCATAATATCCAATTATAGCATACTAGCTCATACACCATATTCCATGTAAGTAAAATCACCTATAAGGCCCTATATATCCCAAAACATGCACAAAACATGCACTATAAATACACGGGTTTCCAAAACATGATCACAATTACTAATTTCATCTAATTAAATCTTATAACATCCATCCATAGCATTCTAGCCCATACACAAGGCTCCGCATATACCAAATTACCTATATCAGCCTATATACCCAAAAACATGCACGAAACATGCACGGGATAAAAATATGCATAAACAATTCAATATATTTAGTTTTTATACTTCAACACATCACATTAACCCATAATATAGGTTTTATATACTTAAAATAGTTAATTTCACCAAATATCTCAAAAACCCATTTCGGACCCTTAAAAATCCGTGTTTTCATTGAAAATCGATTTTTGGCATAACTTCTACAAAATATATCAAAAAGCCACGAAATTCGGCCATAATATAAAATATTTATAAGTACAATATCTCACTTGATGGATCGAGCAAACGATGTCCCACGTCCGCCCGGTAGCCAGTCGAAGTTCGACTTTTTCCACCTAATTGGAAAATTATAGATACGACTAGCTTAAAACTCAAAACTTGACCTACGGACCTCCAAATTTGAATCCGTCTTCACCCACGCATCACAAATGACATATGTAGGTGAGCTACATCGATAGATTTCGAATTTGGGCTCCAATACAAGAACTCACATATTGATCGGAGGCTTTCTAATAAGAAAAATTTCCTATTTCCTAATTTCTTTAATCCCCTTTGTCCTAATATCTCAAATTAGGGTTAATAATAATAATAAGACTCAATTACACCTCCGAACCCATCAAATTCTCACCTAAATCTCGCTCGGGCATTTCACCGAACACCCGGCGTGCATACATGGTATACCCGTATTTTTGAGATTCCGACGGGTTTCTAACTCCATAAAATTTTCACTAAACCCATTCTAAATTGTTTCCCCTTAATACCTAATAATTTCTATAACTCATACTTATCAATTATTCTATTTATTATCCAAATTCTAAAGCCAACACACTAATTAATTTATAATTCACAAACCACTCACTTTCTTACCAATCTTCCTTCTCTATAATTACCAACATCACCTAATTACCTTACTGTATCATTTTCTAACACTAGAACTCAAAATCATATATTCTCATAAAATAAACTTCATAATTTCTTACCTTAGCCTTATCTTTGCAAATAGACTTCGGAAATGAGTAGAGCACCTCCAAATTAGCTAAAACCCTCAATTTTTCTCGAAGAATTGGGTTGGAAAGATAGGGTTTTGGAAACCCATGCGTTGGTTGGTGGTGGGGGTTTGATTCTGGCCGAAATCAGAATGGGGGGAGGAGAGAAGGGTAGAAAAATGTAAATAAGGAGGCAAAATTGCTTATAAGTCCCTATTTGACCATAGCTTTATATATATACCCTTCTAGTTAACTCTTCTAGGGTTTTTCATGTAAAAATCACTCTATAATGTACTTAAATTCATCCCAACATAAAATAAAATTAGAAATGCATTTTTATGCATAATGGTAATCAAAATCAATAGTTACGAACGATAGCAATATAAATATGTATATATACGAATATCGCAATATTTCAGAAAAATACTTTCAACTTCAAACTATAATTTAACAACTCGAAAATTTAAACCCCTTATAATGAAAAAATGCCCCAGAAAAATTTTGGGTCAAATCGGATTCGTCTTCTCCGAAAAAACTCATATCAAAACCCTATATTTTCAATTTTTCTCGTTTACCCCAAAATATCAATTTAATCATTTTAATACTAATAAAATCAATTAATAGGAGTAAATATACTCAGAAACATATTTAAAAATAATTTAAATCAAATAATTGAGAAATAAAAAAAACCAGATGTTACATAAAATTACTGCTCTCATTATTTATGTGAATGATATGATGGTAACTGGTGATGATCCTGAGAAGAGGAAGGCATTAAAGAACTACTTGTCACAAGAGTTCGAAATGAAAGATCTTGGTTCTTTGAGATACTTCCTTGGTATTGAAGTTTCTCGCTCAAGAAAGGGAATATTTTTATCTGAAAAAAAGTATGCTCTTGATTTATTAAAGAAGACTGGAATGTCCGCTTATCAGCCGATTAGTACACAGTTGGAAGAAGGACTGAAACTGTGCAACGAAGCTAATCATGTACCTTGTGATAAGAAAAGATATCAGAGATTGGTTGGACGGCTGATGTATCTTGCACATACACGGCCAGATTTGTCATATGCTTTAATTGTTGTAAGTCAGTTTATGCATGCGCCTCGGGAACAACATATGGATACGGTGATGAGAATTATCAGATATATTAAATCTGCTCCAGGAAAAGGGGTCTTAATTGCGAAATATGGTCACTTGATGGTTGAGTCATATACTGATGCTGATTGGGCAGTATCTATAATTGATAGGCGCTCCACTTCAGGATACTTCACCTTTGTTGGAGGAAATTTAGTTACATGAAGGAGTAAGAAGCAAAATGTTGTTGCGCGCTTTAGTGCAGAGGCTGGGTATCACGGAGTAGCTTTAAGTATAGCAGAAGCTTTATGGCTGAAACTCTTGTTGCAGGACTTAGGCTATGGTCCGAAAGAACCTATGAAAGTATATTGTGATAGTCAAGCAGCGTGTGATATTGCTGCTAACCCGGTTCAGCAGATAGAACGAAACATGTAGAGGTGAACAGATTCTTCATCAAAGAAAAAATAGATGAGAAAGTCATTGAGATATCGAAAGTGAAGTCAGAAGATCAACTCGCAGATATCCTAACCAAGGCAGTTTCGAATCGGCGCTTTTTGAAATTTGTTGACAAGTTGGGCATGTTCAATATCTATGCACCAACTTGAGGGGGAGTGTTGAAATATAGTAATTGTATATTCTGTTTCCTAATTTATAGGAGACAGATTCCCCAAATCTCTCATCTCCCCAATCTTCTATCAATCGCCTTTTTTTCTTCTTCAAGAATGTAACTCTTATATATATATGTATACAGTAGAGAAATAAATGAAAAATAAATGAAAAAGAGAATAAAATTTATTTCCCAAAAATCTGTTTTCAACATTGGTTTCAGGGCTATGCTATTATTGCAGCTACAGGTCATAGAATTGGTCTTCGGCTGCATAGCTATAGAGGTCGCATGGTAACGCCACTAGCCCAAAAAAGAGTATCATAGGTCATGGTGTCTCATCTCCAGTATACTATGCTCTAGAGAATGGCAACAAACCTGGTCTATCATAAGAGATTTACCATCCTAATTCAGTTTAGTATACAATTTTCAAACTACAGAGGCTATATCTAAAATTGAGTTAAGAGAAACCCCATATCTAAAATATCTAATTGCATGCTTTTATAATCGCTAGATTACCATGATAAACAATTCGAATCTGTTAATGCTTGTGATGCATGAACATGATTGTTGATTATATTATGAACTCTATGAGTATTTTATACTTTATGTTCTTGTTGCATTTACTTCCCTTCATTGAGGTTCTGCCTACTTCCAATCATATGCAAATTAAGAGGCAGGAGGCAATTTTTCCAAATAGACATAGAGCCCAACGAACAATTTATAGGCTTCAACTGCAGAGAATTTGTCCTTAAGCATGACATTTTACATGCAAGAGACTTTAATAAAACATTCAGCACAACACAACAAATGGCAGTACATTTTTTTTTAGGGGAAATTTATTAGAAAATAGAAGTAACTTGGCTTAGAGTGATCAAAAGCAAGATGATAAACAAATGCAGTTTCAATTTATTGTTGTTGCCTGCAAGTTGGAAAGAACCGCTTGCCTCTGAATCTTGTCTCCAGGGTAAGGCCGAAGCATGAAAAGTGGAACCACTCCCCACCTTCACACTTCCAAGCAATTATTTAGTTTCAACAAATAGGAATAAGCAACGAAATTTGTCTGAATACGAGCAAATCTAACAAAAGAATTAACATTTGAAAATGTACAGGAAGGAACTTGAGAAACATATGTTCAAGCTCTAAGTTATAAATATGTGTAGTGGATGCTAGTAACACATGAGAAACTATTACTAAATTGACATTTGGATGTACAACCAGAAATTTTGGAAGGATCGATAGTCATTATTAATTAAGTTGTATGAGTGATGATTAATTGCATATGGATGTTCAATTCATAAATTAGAAAATTCCTCTCAGGAATTCTACTGAGAGCATGATTCTGTCATTTCCACGCTTTGCTTCTGATTAGTACAGACTTTATATTAGTTATGATTTCTCCTTGGAATATTACAATGTTATACGGTCTTCTTTCTTGTATATATTCTGAAAGAATGGTTTGTGTTAGATAATAGCCATACTCTTATTGACATATATTATTTTTTTGATTTTTTGCACAGGACGGTCATATAATTTCATCAAATATAAGTCGTGCAAATCCAGAAAATATGTCTGATGAAAATGGAAGCAACTCCGCTGGAAGGAGGGGTACGTAGTAGCGGTCTAGTCAACTCTTCTTTTGGTGGTTATTATATAGTTTATTGTGACGAATACGTTTATATTTGTTTTAAAACTGTTTATTTGAAGACTGTAATTTATAAAATATGTTGATAATTAATAAAATGTATATTACTTTATTATGCTTAATTATTGTGTTTGGTTGTGAATTGTATTATTATGCCTGAAATTTGTAGAATTAATTGTGAATTATATTACAGGTGGTTGAAATGATACTGTGAATCGAATTGTATTGTATTATTGATTTTTTTAAAAATTTAATGGAAAAAGGGCTGAAAAATAAATTTCTTAAAAACTACCTGGCGGTTTCAAAACGCTGGCATAGCTATTACCAAAAAATAAAAATATAAAAATACCTCTACTCCGGTGTTTCCCAAACGCTGGGGTACTTATTACTCAAAAATTAAACCAAATGCCGGTGTAGGTGTTAGGCTATACCAGCATTTCAAAAAAAATGATGGGGTAGCCCCTCCACCTACCACGACGCGCGCTTCGCCGACATTTCTACCGGCGTTTTCAAAAATGCCGGTATGGGTTATCCCGGCGTTAAAATAAGCGCCGAAAAAGACGATTCATGTTGTAGTGCATTTAGGGTATTTATTTCCTAATTATATCCTGATATGGCTAAAAAATGGGTTAAATCGGAACCGTCCAAATCAGGCACGAATCTCAAAGATCAAGGATAAAATGGTAATTTCACCTACAAACGGGTCTGAAATGGATACTGAGTCTTTTTTCCAAAGGTCCAATAACCCACGAACGGATCCATCTCAACTGGGTGCGGGTTCCAACCCGCAAGAAACCCAGTCCAACTAGATAAAATTAGGGTTTATGATTATGATTGATCAACGGCCCTGATTCCTTCTATCCATCCACTGGAAAGTAGGGATTTGATCTTATCCCGAAACTGGTCCCTAAGGTAGCTATAAATACCCCCATCCCCCACTGTTACCAGGTAATCAATCTTTCGCCAATCAAAGCTCTTTCATAATCTTTCTGATTACTGACTAGAGCATCGGAGGGTGCGTCGCCGGGATCAACCCCGGTGTTTCGCACTTTTTGCAGGTTAACAGCGGGAGATCACAATCAAACTCCGACGGAAAGGTGATCAGGTTTGACTATTCAACATCCCAAGAATCCACAAATCTATCTGTTTGTCCCCACACCGATTTCAGCAGCAACAGATTGGCACCGTCAGTGGGAATGACGAATAGCAATCCATCCTCTTCCATCGATTAAGATCACCTCCAGCCATGCCTCCAAGGAAACTGAGATCCAGAGGGTCCAACCGTGGACCCACTCCTCCTCAACCGCAACAGGAGGCTCCTCTCCAAACTGCCCAGCAGCAGGGACAACTCCCTCCTCAGCCTGATCAGCCTCTGCAGCAGTTGCAACCTCCTCCTCAAAATCTTCAACACCAGCAGGCTCCACCCGGGCCCCAAAATGCTGGTATAGGGACCTCTCGTCCTTACCCTTAGAAACAACCCCTTCACCGTGACCACATCTCCATACATAACCCTTCAACCGACTCAATGGCATCTCACAACCCTCGGCCTTCCGAAGACCTCCGCAACATCCTCATCAACCGGCAGAAAGAAGAGGACCTTCGCTGTCGTTCGGATGAAAGGCGGGCCCGTGAGGAAGCCACCCGCTCAGAACGTCCAAATGAGCGATCTCCTCATTGCCGCAACCGCAGGAGGCCCCCTCTTCATAGGAGGCAGAGGGAGTCCCCTGAATACCTTCGAAGAAGACATCACCCTCCCGCTGGTCGGCAGCCCCAGAGGGACGAGAACAGACCTATCACCCGCGAATTCCAAGAGTTCCAGGCTACAATCTTGCAGGCCCTCAATCTCCGACCAAACAACAACAACAATGTTCAGAGGGTCCCCACTCCTCCTCCGATCCAGAGTCCTCGCCATCGGTCCCTAACTCCTCAAGCTCCGAGCCACTGCCATCACATCGCCAGTCCTCACTATTCTCCTAGCTACCATCGCCGAACTCCATGCTCCCTTTCGTACGAAGATGAGTCCAGAGGCTTGCAAGGGTACCGTGGAAGGGATGATGCTGTCTACCGTCGTCTCCACAAGATGGAGAGATGCCTCGGCCAACTTGACAGGGAAGAGGAGCTAGGAGGGAGGACCCTCCGCCCAAGCAGACCTCCGTTCTCACGAACCATCATGGATGCTCCCATTCCAGCAAACTTCAAGCCACCACAGTTCGAGACATATACGGGGAAGTCAGACCCCGTGGATCACATCGAGAGCTTCAAAACTCTCATGATGATCCACCAGGCTTCCGATGCTGTACTGTACAAGACCTTTCCAGCTACTCTCAAAGGTCCGGCTCGGGAATGGTACTCTCGCCTCGCCCCATCCTCCATTTTCTCTTTTGAACAATTTGAGACCCTCTTCGTCACCCACTTCATGAGCAGCCGCCGAACTGAGAAGACTAGTATTTCACTACTCTTTCTCGATCAGAAGAAGGGTGAGAAACTAAGAGATTATGTCAAGCAATTTACCGCGAAAGCTAGGTCCATTGCCTCCCTCGACCAATCGGTCGCTGCAGCCGCCTTCCAGTCAATGTCCTCAATTCGAGCCTCCATTCCTCCCTAGCCAAAAATTCCTCGCGAGACTTCTCCGACCTTCTTTTCAGAAGCAAGAAGTACATCCGGGCTGAGGAAGCTGAACATCGCCCCACATTCGAGGGGTTTTTCTCCAGAACCAAGAGAAAGGCAGCTGAAGATGAAGGAGCTAAGAAGCTCCAGAAGGACAACGGGGGTCAGCGCCGCCCGCTTCCTAGATTTGAGAAGTTTACCCCTCTCAACACCAATGTTTCAACTATCCTCATGGAAGTCGAGAAAGAAGGAGTTCTGCCTCCTGCCCCGAAGATGAATACCCCCGGAAAAAAAGAGAGATAAGGAGAAGTGGTGCCGCTATCACCGGGACTCCGACACGAATGACTGTCAGGGCTCTAAAGAATGAAATTAAAGCCCTCATTCAGAGAGGGCAGCTGTCCAAATTTGTCAGAAAGGACTGAATCGATCTTCCTCCTCCCCTCAGGGGGGCTAACAAGCGTCCCGACAGGCATGACGAGACACCTGAGTTTGAAGAAGAACGTGTCTTTCACCTCATCCATGGAGGCCCAATGGGAGGAACCTCCAACTCTTCTCGTAAGGCTTTCATCTGGAAGGTCAATTCGGTTCACAGCATACCCCTTTCCAAAGGTCTCGGAGTCCCGATTACTTTCTCGGATGAAGATCTAGAGGGTGTCCGAACACCCCACTGTGATGCACTGGTGATTAACCTCCACATGGCTAACTTCAAAGTGGAGAGGGTCCTGGTGGATAATGGAAGTTCTGTCAACATCCTCTTCCTGGCAGCCTTCCGAGGATTCAAATTATCGCAGGACAGGCTCAAGCTCGCCGGCTATACGCTCCATGGATTTACGGGAGTGCCAGTGACTATCGAAGGGGTGATAACCCTCGACGTAACTGCTGGCAAAACTCCTACTATCCGGACGGAACTAATGGATTTCATGGTCGTCAGCATTCTAGCTGCTTACAATGTGATCCTAGGCTGACCTGGCCTAGCTGCTATAGAAGCCGTCCCGTCGGCTTATCATCTCAAAATGAAGTTCCCTACCAAGGCGGGTGTAGGGGAAGTGAGGGGAAGTCAAGAGATGGCCTGCAAGTGTTATATGACCTCGACCGGGGGACCTGTCCTTTCCCTCGAGACTCTTGAAATTCTCCAGGGGAACACCCAGCCTATGTCAAAACCGGTAGATGAGCTGGAGGAAGTGCTCTTTTCAAAGCAAGATCCGAACCGCAAATTCTTCATCAGCAAGACCCTCCCCTCTGCCCTATGTTCCGACATAGTCCAATGTATCAAGAAGAACCATGACCTCTTTGCATGGTCAGCTACCGACATGCCAGGGATTTTCGAGGACCTCCTCGTCCATCACTTAAGTGTTGCCCTGGGGTCCAAACCAGTCCAGCAGAAGAGGCGTAAGTTTGACCCCGAGCGCCAGCAGGCCATAAAAGAAGAAGTGGACAAGCTCCTCAAAGCCCAGTTCATACAAGAAGTCAACTATCCCGAATGGCTCTCTAATGTTGTTATGGTCAAGAAGGTCAATGGAAGTTGAAGGATTTGCATTGACTTCACGGATTTAAACAAGGCGTGCCCTAAAGACCTTTCCCTCTCCCCAGCATAGATACCTTAATCGATGCTACCTCGGGCCATGAGATGTTGAGCTTCATGGATGCCTTCTCTGGATACAACCAAATTAGAATGTTCCCCCCGGATATCCCGAAGACGTCCTTCATCACAGATTAAGGCCTCTATTGCTACCGAGTGATGCCCTTCGGGCTCAAAAATGCCGGTGCCACCTACCAGCGCCTCGTCAACAAGGACTTCCAGAATCAGATCAGCCGAAACATGAAAGTGTACGTTGATGATATGCTGGTCAAAAGTATCCATGGGTCCGACCATGTTGCCGACCCACAAGAAGCCTTCGACGTGTTGAGGAAGTATAATATGAGACTAAACCCGAACAAGTGTGCGTTCGGGGTCTCATCTGGTAAGTTCCTGGGCTTCATGGTCAGTCAAAGGGGGATCGAAGCCAACCCTGAAAAGATCAAAGCCATACTGGTTATGGCTCATCCTAAAAGTGTGAAAGAAGTTCAAACGCTTATAGGATGCCTCGCGGCCATAGGGCGCTTCCTGTCTAAGTCAGGGGAGAAGTGTCTTCCTTTTTTCAAAACCCTCAGGGGGGCTAAGGGCTTCGAGTGGGGCCAACAGCAACAAGAATCGTTCGACCAACTGAAAGCCTATCTGGTCAACCCCCCACTCCTCAGCAAGCCTATTCCCGGGGAAACACTCTACCTCTACCTCGTCGCCTCCGAACAAACCCTCAGCGCTGTCCTAATGAGGGAAGAAGACAAGGCTTAGAAGCCTATCTATTATGTGAGCAACGTCCTTAGAGACGCTGAGCTCCACTACCCGAGGTTGGAAAAAATAACATACGCCTTGGTTATGGCTGCCAGGAAGCTCCACCCCTATTTTCAATCCCACTCGGTGGTCGTCCTTACCGACCAGCCGCTCAAGCAAGTCCTGCACAAGCCCGAGACCTTCGGGCATCTGATGAAGTGGTTGATCGAGCTTAGTCAACATGACATATCCTATCAGCCTCAGACTGCAATCAAGGCTCAAGCCTTAGCTGAATTTATAGTAGAAAGCACCATCCTGGAAGTGAGTCAAGCCGCAAATGGGCCACCCATGTGGACAGTATATGTAGACAGGTCTTCTTGTGCCGAAGGGAGCAGAGCCGGAGTCATTCTGGCAGGCCCAGACGACTTCGTTCTCCAATACTCCCTCCGCATCAACTTTAATGCTTCCAACAACGAGGCTGAGTATGAAGCTCTAGTAGCAGACCTGGGTATGACCCGCAAGGTAGGGGCGCAACGCGTCCAGATATTCAGTGATTCGCAGCTGGTGGTTAATCAAGTCTTAGGAGACTACGAGGTGCAAGATGACCGAATGGTTAAGTACCTAGCTAAGGTCCAAAGTCTCATGGCTTCGTTCAAAGAGGCACAAATCCAGTATATCCCTATAGAAGAAAACTCTCAAGCAGATGCCCTCTCAAAATTGGCCTCCTCCTCCCTCCAGCGTCTCGAGCAGGCCGTCCTAATCGAAGTACTCCTAAGGCCTAGCATAGAAGAGGAAGCCCCCGACTCGATGGAGTCACTGCCCATCCAACTCTGGGACAACTGGATGAAGTCTCTGATAGAGTTCCTCAGGGATGGGACCCTTCCCCAGGATCTTAAAGAAGGCCGTCGAATCCGAACGAGGGTAGAGCGGTACACCCTTGTTGAAGGAGTCTTGTACAAACGCTCCTATACCCAAGTAGATGGCAGACCCTACTTGAGATGCCTCTTCCCGGAAGAAGTCTCGTATGCCCTGTAAGAGCTCCACGAAGGCATAGGCGGAGCCCACTCGGGATCAAGGTCCCTCGCTAGGAAAGTTTTGAACTACGGGTACTTCTGGCCTACCCTACTTCGAGACGCCGAGCAACATATCCAGCAATGCAGCCCTTGTCAGTAGTTCTCCAACATCCGCCGATTACCCCAAGCACAACTTACATCTCTCTCGAGTCCAATTCCCTTTGCAATGTGGGGGATGGACTTGCTAGGTCCATTCCCACCAGCTCCGGGCCAGCTCAAATTTCTAGTCGTGGCAATCGACTACTTCTCTAAGTGGATCGAGGCCGAACCTCTGGCCACTATTACTGAGAACAAAGTGCTGCAGTTCTTCTAGAGAAATGTAATCTGTAGGTTCGGCATACCTCGGGTCCTGATAACAAATAATGGAACACAGTTTACAGGGGCAGCATTCCGATCTTTATGTGAAGACCTCGACATTCAGCAACGCTTCTCCTCCGTCTCCCATTCTCAGTCCAATGGTCAAGTAGAGAACGCCAACAGGCAGATCCTCTCCGGCATCAAGAAGAGACTAGATAAATCGGCCAAAGGCTTATGGACGGAACAACTTCCTAACGTGTTGTGGAACTACCGCACTACGAAACGGACCCCCACAGGAGATTCGCCCTTCAACCTCACCTATGGGTCCGAGGCCGTAATCCCCTTGGAAGTTGGCTTGCCATCCCCTCGCCTTATTGCCTATGATGAAGAGCAGAATGCCAGAGAGCTCCGGGCGAGTTTGGACCTTATTGATGAGCTCCATGAAAGAGCTTCAATTTGCCAGCAAAATTATCGGAGGAGAATCGAGCATGCCCACAACAAAAGAGTCCATCCCACCGATTTCAAGGAAGGGGACTTAGTCCTCAGAAAGCTAGCTATCTTATTCTCCAGCCAAAAAAGTAGGCTAGCTCCGAATTGGGAAGGACCGTACCAGGTTTCCAAGGTAGTCCGGCAAGGAGCATATCGTCTTGAAGACCTTGAACGCAGAAAGATACCAAGAACATGGAACACCGACCACTTACTGAAGTACCAAGAGGGTGTTTGAACGCCTCTCCGAGTACATTCAAGTATTGAGCCCTTCCTTTCTTTTTATTTGTACTTGCTTATTTATTTTTTCATTGTAATAATGGCTTGCAACTTAGAAGTAGCCTGATTAGCAGTTATCAATAAAGAACTTCTTTCTCCTGATGATTCTCTTGTGATTATTTTATCTCTCTGTTTAAGACCATTAATTGCTTTTGCTCGAACGACGTGTTCGGAGTCCAAAACTTGGCTCGATTCCGCTTCACAAGCTCTCTCTTAAGTGAGCTAGAAGTGGTTCGCCATTCGAAACTGCTCCCACAACTGTTAAAATTTACTTGAACGACGTGTTCGGAGTTGGCTCGATTCAGCTTCGCAAGCTTGCTCTTAAGCGGGCTAGAAGTGGTTCGCCATTCGGAACTGCTCCCACAACCGTTGAAATTTACTTGAACGACATGTTCGGAGTCCAAAACTTGGCTCGATTCTGCTTCGCAAGCTCGCTTTTAAGCGGGCTAGAAGTGGTTCGCCATTCGAAACAGCTCCCACAACCGTTGAAACTTACTCGAACGACGTGTTCGGAGTCCAAAACTTGGCTCGATTCCGCTTCGCAAGCTCACTTTTAAGCAGGGCTAGGAGTGTTTCGCCATTCGGAACTGCTCTAACAACCACTAAAATTTACTCAAACGACGCGTTCGGTATCCAGACCACTGGGCTGGATAACTGACGAAATTTCTACAACTATACTAGACATTAGAGAAGAATACTTGGAGGAGTGCTTGAATGAATGCCCCATTACTTCACTTGGCTGGATAACTGATGAAGATATTCCGGCATACATTCCCGAGCAACTTACATTCCGAGCTGTGTATTGGAAAAAAAACAACTTTCTCCCCAAAATTCGTGCAATATCTTGATCAGACGGCACAGATTGGACCACGACCACAAAACGACAAGGTAGCGTTTTCTCGTGATCCACACCGTCTTTTACATCGAGATCCGTGCAAGATCTTCAGGTGGACGGTTCAGATCATGCCACGTCCCTCGGAATCCAAATCCGAGCGACTGGCGATCCGAGCTGGGTATTGGAGAAAAACAACCGTCTCCCCAAAATCCATGCTAGAACTTGATCAGGCAGCACAGATTGGACCACGACCACAAAACGACAAGATAGCATTTTCTCGTGATTTCACACCGTCTTTTACATCGAGATCCGTGCAAGATCTTCAGATGGACATCTCAGATAAAGCCACGTCCCCCGAGGTTCAAAGTTTGGCAAGACCCTACTTCTACTCCTCGCTCTTAAGCGAGCTAGAAATGATCCGTCCTTCAGAAACACTCTTACAACCATAGAGGATTAACTGAACACACCAACACAAACACAAAGGAGTAAAACAAGCTTTCATTTCTATGAAAGTTTAAAGTTCAAAGAAACTCAAGTTACAAGACCAGCTACTTTGCTCTACGATGAATTACCAAACTCGAAAAGCCATAATTACAACAACTCGTTCAACGCTTCTTTGGGATAGAGACGTTTCAGTTTAAAGACACCCGGGGACAGCGGTGCCTAACCTCGGAGCTCGTCTCCAGACCAGCAAACCGAGATGCCTTTTCAGCACTGCCCCTGACGGTGGCCTCAATGGATTCTCCGCTTGACAAAGCTGCCACACCACTTTGAGCGTCGACCGGGCTCTATCTTGCAGCAGGCAAGCGAGTTGCAAGCTCATAAAATGAGATTCCCCTCTCGCTCTCTTCACGAGTACATGACGTACTTCTGACGTTAATCCGTTCAGGTTGGGGTTTGATTCGAGCAACTTTCTCCTCGAGCTCGACGATTCGATCCTTCAGAGAGTCGTCCTTTACAGATATTTTAAAGCGAGGAAGCTGAGCAGAGCCTGCAGCACCAGAGCTGTCGGCTATAATTCGACGGAGATGAGTAACTTCGACACTCTTGTCAACCGTAACCCTCTTCAACCCGTCGACATCCACCGTCAACTCATCGCGCTCGGCCATCAACTTGCCCACCACTGTCGTTAATTCTTCTTCCTCCGCCAAAAGCTCTTCTTCTACTATCTGCAAGTGTTGAATCTCAGCCAGCAATTCACCTCTCTCCGTTGTAGCATCAGACAGCGCCTTCTTTAGTTGCTTCATCTCTGAGAGACGCTTCGACAGCTTTAGCTTAAGGCTTTCCAAGTCCAACTCGCTCTTAAGAAAGAACTCTCGACTCCGAGAAAGGGCTAACTTCGTCGCTCTTATGTCAGCTTGGAGACGAGAGGCCTCAGCTGCTGGGCTGGACTCGACAATCTGAAGAATGGGAAACATATCAACGATGAACTCTTGAAGCGCTTAACAAAATTTCAAAGCAAAAGTTGCTAACACTTAGCAAGACGTCAAAAGGAGTGGTTCTCAACACTTAGTCAAATTTCAAGACGAAATTATTTTCAGAAAAATTTCAAATCAAAGACAGACCCCACACTTGGTCAGAGAAAGAAAAATTTCATTTATAACAAAAAAAAGCGGTGGCCAGTCCGCTACAAGGCAGTACATAAAGAAGAAAAAATACAAAGCAAAAAGAACAAAGGGCCACCTTGAGCGGTAGCTCGGTGACGGGCACCTCGGTGGACGGCTCCTTGTCCTCTGTCGCTCCGGCTCGGGGGTCGGCCACAATCTCGTCACCCCCTCCCTCCACCACCACGGTCTCAGGGTCGGCAGGAGCATCGTCACCTTGTCGCCCTTCCCCTCCTTCCCCTTCGGCCTCTTGTTCGGCTTCGGGGTCTTCCTCGTCGATCGGACCCCACAGTCCGTATCCCGACCTGTCGAAGCCGGGGATCCAGACCTCGACGTGCTCGAGCGCGGTGGTGTAGGACTTCTCCATGTTAGCCATCATATGCTTCTTGGCCTCGGCCTCAATCTCCGCCCTCACCGCCTCCATGGCCTCGTCTTTTTGCCGCTTCACAGCCTTCAAGGCCCTCATCGCTTCGGCCCTCTCCTCAGCCGCTTTGGCGACCTCCGAGGCGAGCTTCTCCCTTTCCTGCGCTAGGGCCGCCTCTAGGTCGGCGACCTGGGCCGCCAAAGCGTCTGAGCGGCGTTGCTCAGCCTCGAACTGCTTCACGGCCCTCGGCTTCTCCGCTCTGTCTTTATCGCTAGCGGCCTTCAGCTCCTTCTCTTGCTCGGCATACTGCTCGAGAAGGTGGCTGAAGTGGCATGTGGCCTGCAAGAAGAAGCAGTTAGAACACAACAAAAGCCGAGCTAAAGACTTAGAAAATTTTCAATAAAATATCAAAAACAACAAAGAAAGCTTAGCGACATAAGCGACTGAGCCACCTCTAAAGCGTCGTCGTCCGTTGTCCCCGCCTTTAGTGCGGCTCGGTCCTTAGGGGTCAGGAGATGGCGGAGAGCCTGCATGCTCATCAACGAGTCCCCCAAGAAGCCGTCATGGTTCATCACCCGCCAATCGGGGACGAACAGCTTCTTGTGGGCCTCGGTCAGTACGACCTCGGCCTGATCGGTTAGAGGCAGGGCCTCAAGAGCCAGGGTCTCCGAGACGGAGAAGTCCTCAGATGGGGTTGGCTGAGAAACACCAACAGCTGGGGACGACCATCGAGGAGAAGTGAGGTCGACGGTCCCGACCAAGACCGAAGGAACCTTGGTGGGTCGGCCAGACGAGGGACCTGCGCTCGTCCTCTTCCTCTTCTTGGCATCGGTGGCCTTGTTTGGTTCGGCCATGATCGCCTTGAAGTCCATGCTCGGAGCCTCTGTCGAATAAAGAAAACAAAGTTAAAAAAACATAAGGCATTAAAGAAAGTAATACAACCAAAAGGGAGATGTCGGGAGCATACTCGGGTCGATCAGACTCAAGCCCGACCCGTGAAGCACCTCCTCGGTCATGTCTCTCCAACTCAACATCGGAAGTCCGACCAGCTTCGTCGCCACCTCTGCCTTGACCGGGGTCAGCACCGGCTCAGCCTTTGCATACTTCGGCACGTCCTCCTTCCACCGGGTCGGGAAGTCCCACGCCTAAGGGCCCTTGATCAGGAAGAACTTACCCTTCCACGACTTTATCGAGTCAGGGTTCTCTATCAGCTTGACGCCTTTCCGAGGCGACTGATAGTAACGGGACTCAGTCTTGCTCATCCTATTGATCCGATACAAACTTCGGAGGATGACGAGCTGTGGCTCCACCTTTGCTGTTCAACATTGGAGCAGAAATCCGAGCATGTGCCGCCACATGTTTGGCATGAACTGGATTGGGCTCAGTCCGTACCACCGAAGCACCTCGGTCACGAAAGGATGGAGGGGCAGACGCATTCTGGCGTTCAGTGCATCATAGGCAAAGATGCATGTATCGGGCGTAAAGGCCGTGCACGCTCGCACCCCGGGACTGGGGAGAAGCAACTTATAGTCGAGAGGGATGAAAAAACTCTTTCGAATCCGAAGCAGATCTCGCTCGGTTAGAACCGAGGGGATGTCATCAACTTCGGTAACCTCCCTCGGCACATTCTCTTCGTAAGTCTCCGACCGCCCGTAGACAGCCTTGGTCAGCAGCTCGCCGCTATACTGCCTTATCCCTTCATGGCCGGATATCACGGTCTGTAGCCGACCCAATTCACCTGCTTGTCTCACTGTCTCCACCACCGTTTCAATAACCAAAGATCGTGACACCTCCTTCCCCTTCTCCTCGGCCGCCGACGATCCTACTATCTCCTTCCCCTTCCGTCTGCTCACAACTTCCTCGTGAACTAACCGCTCGCCGCTCCGACCGCCCGAGGAAGAAGCCTCACTACCCGAGGACACTCGTGACATCTCGTAGGGTATATGTATGAGATTAAGAGCATGTGTACTGACCTTGATGTGATGGTTATGGTCGGAAGAACTTCGCCGAAAATTGCTTGGCCTTCGTGACAGCTAACACAAATGCCCTTGAGCTCAAAACTCCACTAGCACAGCAACTCGAGAGCGAAAGTAAGTTTTGAGAGTGAAAAATGAAAGAATGAGGGAAGAAGAGAGGGGGGTGAAAACTTATAGCCAAAGAAGCAACTGTTGGGCTTTTGTAACGCTTAGGGCCCGTTAAGGAAAGCAAAATGACAGAATAGAGAAGGGCTGCAACGGTTCAGAGAAGGGCTATGATGGTTCAGACTTAACCTTACAGCTTGGCAATTCACGAGGGCCGAGCCACCGAGGCACTCGTGATTCGTGCCGTGATGAACGCTCTAGATGCAGCCACGTGGCTCAACGGCTCTCAACGAGCTGAGCCACCAAGGCACTCTGCCGAGCTACCGAGGCACCGACCTCCACATTTGGAGAAAAATGCTGCCGAGCTCTGTGGGACATCTGATTGTCCCAAAATTCGTGCCAAAAATTAATGAGCGGCACAAATTCAGACACGCCCACAAAATGACAAGATAATGTTTTCTCATGATCTGAACCTCTAACCTCGTG
The DNA here is from genome assembly GCA_017893485.1 of Hemerocallis citrina. Lineage (NCBI taxonomy): Eukaryota > Viridiplantae > Streptophyta > Magnoliopsida > Asparagales > Asphodelaceae > Hemerocallis > Hemerocallis citrina. The sequence goes on from CM030358.1 coordinate 285,134,979, forward strand.
ATTCGCACCATGATGAACGCTCCAGATTCAGCCACGTGGCTCAACGGCTCTTAACGAGCCAAGCCACCGAGGCACTCTGCCGAGCTACCGAGGTACCAACCTCCACATTTAGAGAAAAACGCTGCCGAGCTCTGTGGGACGTCTGATTGTCCCAAAATTCGTGCCAAAAATTGATGAGCGACACAGATTCAGACACGCCCACAAAACGACAAGATAACATTTTCTCGTTATCTGAACCTCTAACCTCGTGATTCGTGCCATGATGAACGCTCCCGATTCAGCCACGTGGCACAACGGCTCTTAACGAGCCAAGCCACCGAGGCACTCTACCGAGCTACTGAGGCACTGACCTCCACATTTGGAGAAAAATGCCACCGAGCAACTCCAACCGTCAGATTGTCCCAAAATTCATGCCAAAAATTGATGAGCGGCACAGATTCAGACACGCCCACAAAAATGACAAGATAACATTTTCTCGTGATCTGAACCTCTAACCTCGTGATTCGCGCCATGATGGACGCTCCAGATTCAGCCACGTAGCTCAACGACTCATAATGAGCCGAGCCGCCTAGGCATTCTGCCGAGCTACCGGGGCACCGACCTCCACATTTGGAAAAAATGCCACCGAGCAACTCCAACCGTCATATTGTCTCAAAATTCGCATCGAAAGATGATGAGCAGCTCAGATCACGCCACGCCCATAAAACGACAAGATAGCATTTTCTCATGATCTGAACCTCTAACCTCATGATTCGCGCCATGAAGGACGCTCCAGATTCATTCATGTGGCTCAACGACTCATAATGAGTCGAGGCACCCTGCCGAGCTACCGAGCCACCGAGCTACTGAGAAGCTATGGCCGAACCACTGAGCCGCCGAGATCTGTGGCCGAGCTACCGAGGCACCGACCTCCACATTTGGAGAAAAATGCCGCCAAGCAACCCCAACCGTCAGATCATTTCAAAATTAGCGCCAAAAGATGATGAGCGACTCAGATCACGCCACGCCCACAAAACGACAAGATAGCATTTTCTCGTGATCTGAACCTCTATCCTCACGATTCGTGCCATGATGGACGCTCCAGATCCATCCACGTAGCTCGGCAGCTCATGATATGCCGAGCTACCGAGCTACCGAAGGTAATGGCCGAGCTACCGGGGCACCGACCTCCGCAAGCAGAGAAAAGTGCCGACGAGCCACTCCGACCGTCCGATCCCTCAGAAATTCGCGTCGTTGGCTGATGGAGAGCCCAGATCGTACCACATCATAAATGGTATTAAAAATTAATTTTTTATTTATTAAAATCGAATTATTTATTTAAAAATTGCGAAAAAAATAATTAAAAATTCAGGAAAATTAATTAAAAATTCTAAAAAATAATTATAAATTCGGGAAAATATTTTTGAGCCCCCGTGTAAATAATTATTGCTTAAGATAATTAGTTAAGGTCCCCAAACAATAAATCACCACTTCACAAAATTAAATAAATGGTCCAAAAAATAAATAAAAATTAAGAAAAATCACCAAAAGTTCAGGAGAGCTCTAGAACACCCTTGAGCACGCAACTAACTCAGAAAACCACCATAATACCTCACACAAAGATTCGCCACCCCTCGTTTGGATTCCGATACAACTCCGCTAGCCATTAAAACAGTAAAACTACTACTCAATGGCTGATCAAACTCAGTCTTCGGGAGTGGGGGGCTCGTGATATGGCTAAAAAAGGGGTTAAATCGGAACCGTCCAAATCAGGCACGAATCTCAAAGATCAGGGATAAAATGGTAATTTCACCTATAAACGGGTCTGAAATGGGTACTGGGTCTTTTTTTCAAAGGTAACTGGGTGCGGGTTCCAACCCGCAAGAAACCCAGTCCAGCTGGATAAAGTTAGGGTTCATGATTATAATTAATCAACGGCCCTGATTCCTTCTATCCATCCACTGGAAAGTAGGGATTTGATCTTATCCCGAAACTGGTCCCTAAGGCGGCTATAAATACCCTCCATCCCCCACTGTTACCAGGTAATTAATCTTTTGCCAATCAAAGCTCTTTCATAATCTTTCTGATTACTGACTAGAGCGTTGGAGGGTACGTCGCCGGGATCAACCTCGGCGTTTCACACTTTTTGCAGGTTAACGGCGGGAGATCACGATCAAACTCCGGCAGAAAGGCGATCAGGTTTGACTATTCAATATCCCAAGAATCCACAAATCTATCTGTTTGCCCCCACACCGATTTCAGCGGCAACATATCCAAATAAAAAAAAACAATAATAAATAATAATAAGGATAATTTGGCTATTGAAAAGTGGAAACAGTAGCACGTGCTTGCACGTGATCGAAAAAACACTCAAAATAGGAATAAGCCATAATGCCTAACGGAGCAAACTTAAGTAAAGCTTTATGCAAAAAAATAAATTCAGTATGGTTATCTACCAAACTTGTAAAACTAAGTAGGGTTAACTGAAATTTACCCCTATGCAAATTGTATTTGATCTACGACACTAGAAATACCGTATTCATAAATGAATTGTACATACTTTTATGACACTAATTCAAAGTACAAAATAACATTTGCTAAGAGGACGAAACATATGGAAACCCAGATTCATACCATAGATTTTTGTATATGATTTCCAGTTGGTAATAATGAGCCATAGCTAAAAGGTCTCATTACTAAGAAGCTTATGTTGAAGGATGAAGGTCATAGGGTTTTCAAAATATTCGGGATAAAAATTGCAAATTTTTGCTAGAAGGATCTACAATTAAATACAGTCAGTAAACTCATCTAATTGGTACCACACTTCCACAGAACTTCATGTCTTTAGTGATCAATGTGGGGAAGGGCACCAGACGACAAGGTATATATCTGCTCCATAGGTAGAACGGTGGAACAAAATTAGATGAAAGGGTTACATTCTGAAAGCTAATTTAGGCCTGTCAATAGATCAGTTCTAAAGCTACACCAAACCACCTATCAAATCGAACCTAAAATCAAATAAATGATTAGTTTCAAGATCTAAAAAGAATCATGTCGCCAACCCCAAGAGTTTGGAATAAAGACTTTGTTATTCTTTAAGGCGTCACATATTTTGTTTTTGAGCATGTGTCATATATTTTTTGGTCTCACGTGTAGCTGCTTTTTACGGAGAAAAGATTATGGAAGTGCCTCCCATTTCAAATAAAGAATTTGTTGACTGTAGACAAGAACATTCAAAAATTTATTTGATTATTTGATAGTAAGAAACAGAAAGTAACTAGTAAGATCTGAAACAAGAGTTTAAATCGACACTGGACTGAGCAGTAGGCACCCCTCAGAATCACAAATACAAGTGGAAATCAACAGCCTGCAGCTAGCTCTTTCTGTATTTTGTTTCGATCTATTGTACTTTTGGTTGGACTTTTGTTCATGTGGTTAGACCCACCCTCCAGGGTAGTGTTGAGGGGTTATGTTCTATTTTCTGCACTTTACTCTTGTATTCCCCCGGTACGCCGGGGTTGTTTTATTAATTTCTTATTAGTGAAACAGGGTGGCGTTATTCCACCTTTAACCTAAAAAAAAAAGATCTGAAACAAGATTTTGGCAGATCCAATGAATCTGTTACTGCACGCATAGCTGATTCAAATATATCAACTTACAGCGCCAGGATCACCAAACCAGCATAAAATTTATAAGGAGAAGAATCCACATATTAACGTTGTTGTTGCTAATTTGGTATGGGAGCAATCAAATGATGAGTTCTTTTATTGAGGGAGAAAGCTCTACTCCAGATTTGATGGCCTAAATTTGGATATCGATGGCTGAAAACATACAGAAACCTGCAAAAAGTCTCAAAACCCGAGGTGGCTCCAGCATAAGACCCTCCGACGCTCAAGTCAGCAACCTAGAATGATGATTAGGGTTTTTTAATAGAGAAATATTAATTACCTTTAACTGATTGAGTGGAGGGAGTATTTATAAGCTAGGAGTTAGTTATAGGAGATATATCTGAAAAGTTACATTTTTAGATTCGGTTGGATTCTCCTGGTTAAGAGATAAAATTAGGAGATTTGACTGACAGCTGCAATTAGCTGGAAATCCCTCTTTTTAAGGTTGTAAGTAAGCCTTAATTTGCGGATATGGTTGAGTGATGGGCCTGAAGACTACTCGTGTTCTTCTAATTGGGCTGTTGTTGTTGGAAAATTACCGCATTGCCCTTGCATACTTCGAGATATGTGCTGAGATCATGTGGTTCAGATTTTACCCATATCATAGCACCCCCCCCCCCCCCCCCCACCCTCCTCAGTGTTGGGTATTGCAACCTTCGAGGATTAGTTTGTTCTGCTTCGGGCGATTAGGAAAGCACATATGACCCCTTTAGTGTAGAAGCCCGTATTTTCAAATACTATTTTAAATATTTGAAAATGAATTAAAATGATTTACTGGTGATTTAATAAATATTTTCTAAAAGATTTATCTTTTTACACGTGCGGAACACGTGCAAATAGTTTCTCGAGAAGTTTGAAAGTCAAGTTTTCTTTATGAAAAATCATTATTTAATATTTGGGATTGATTTATTATTTTTCCTAGATTTTTCTGAAATTAATTGGATCTATTTGCAATTTTTAAGAAAAGAATGACCTTTTTGCAAAATTGATATTTTTAAGGGCTAAAATGCAAATTGTATTTTCTGAACGTTTTGAACAGTACCGGTTGGGATTTAGGATCATATTTTACTTTTGAATCCTAATTTTAATGAATTTTAAATGAATTTCCAAGAATATATATATATATATATATATATATATATATATATATATATATATATATATATATATATATAAATTGTATTTTGAAGGGATTGTTTTGCAAAAGTATTTGGAAACCCTAAAACTTGATTTCCGGCCTATATAAAGAGAGTCGCAGCCGTCATTCGCTGCATAACTCAAGTTTTATTATTTTATATTTTTGGTGATTGAAGAGGAAGATTTGGATCTCGCAAAAAGAAAGGCTTTTTCGTTGGATCTTTCAATTCTAAAGGTGAGTGATATTGTTTTGTTTTGTTTTGTTTTGGGTTTTGTTGATTGATTTATGTGAATGATTGTGTTGTTTTGTTTCGATATTTTTGTATCTTGTATGTGATCGATGCAATAGTTGTTATTTATATTATGCATGTGAAATCCATGAATGTTTAGTAGATCTTGATAGGCAAATTCTTTATTGCTTGAAAACATGTTAAGATTTGAGTATGGTTATGGTTATAAGGAATTAGATGGTTGAATATCTGGATCTTGTGATTACAAATCAGATTTAGTTTGAGTTGTGGAAGAGATTTAGTATTGAGAAATCCTAATGGAAGAATTAGAAGTTTAGAACATGAGAATTTGAGATTTGAGAAATTGGTTGATTTGAGTAATGTATCCGAACTGGGGATTATTCAAGACTGTCATTTTATTGAAAAACAAATTATTTTAGTAAACAATGTTTTCTTTTGGTAAACCCTAATTTTGATTATCATGAACAACCAAAACTAGGCAGTCTGTAGGCCGACAGCCGACTGGTCCAATTATCAGTCGACTGGTACGACCCAGCTGCTGTATCTTTAGTTTTTCTTGAAAATCCGTTCTGGACAGTCGACTTAGACCCTTTTCAGTCGGCTGGCACACTTAGAAATTATTTTTCAAAGTTATCGTAGATTTTTCTCTGGTAAGTCGACTTATGACCTTTTAAGTCGACTTATATTGTATTTTAAGTCGACTTATGACTTTGCAAGTCGACTTATAACACTTAGAATATTTTCTTAAAGATTTCTGGAATTTCTCTCTGGTAAGTCGACTTATGTTTTTATAAGTCGACTTATGTCTCCTTTAAGTCGACTTATATATTTATAAGTCATCTTATAATGTTGGTAAGTCAACTTATGTTTTTATTAGTCATCTTATAATGTTGGTAAGTCAACTTATGTTTTTATAAGTCATCTTATAATGTTGGTAAGTCAACTTATGTTTTTATAAGTCATCTTATAATGTTGGTAAGTCAACTTATGTTTTTATAAGTCATCTTATATTGTTGGTAAGTCAACTTATGTTTTTATAAGTCATCTTATACTGTTGATAAGTCAACTTATGATACTTAACTTATTTTCTGAAAGTTACTAGATTTCTTTCTGGACAGTCGACTGGTGAGTTTTGCAGTCGACTGTAGACACTTAGATCTTACTTCTTAAAGATGTTAGTTTTCACTCTGGACAGTCGACTGGTGAATTTTTGCAGTCGACTGGTACTGATACTTTTCTAAGGTATTTTGATGTTCTTTAAAAGACTAACTCTTTAAATGTTTTGGATCTATAATCTACTCTTATAAATATTATTCTTCCATAAAACATACGCTTTCAATATATATTATGGTTGGATTTGGATTATGGAATCTATTAAAGACTTGAGTTTTGTTGAGTGGAGAGATTTCTCCTTTATCGTTTGACGATGGATTAGTGAGTTTTGGTTCTGTTTGAGATTTATTTAGATAGGCCTGAGGGGTCTTGGTTAGTGAGTTATTTAGATGTTCGGGTGATGAAGGTCTACGGGCCTATTCCTGGATAGGCAGGGTGCATTTGTATGTACCGGGTGTATCTGCACACCTCGTGGGGTACACGGCAGGGAGGTAATTCTCCGGATAGGTAGGGAGGTAATTCTCCGGATAGGCTGGGAGACGATTCTCCGGATAGGCAGGGTGCATTTGTATGTACCTGGTGTATCTGCACACCTCGTGGGGTACACGGCAGGGAGGTAATTCTCCGGATAGGCAGGGAGGTAATTCTCCGGATAGGCAGGGAGAAGATTCTCCGGATAGGCGGGGTGCATTTGTATGTACCGGGTGTATCTGCACACCTCGTGGGGTACACGGCAGGGAGGTAATTCTCCAGATAGGCAGGGAGGTAATTCTCCGGATAGGCAGGGAGAAGATTCTCCGGATAGGCGGGGTGCATTTGTATGTACCGGGTGTATCTGCACATTTCGTGGGGTACACGGAAGGGAGATAATTCTCCGAATGTTGTTTAGACTGGGTACATTTGTATGTACCGGATGTATTCTTGGTTTTATGCTTGTGTTTTCTAGTTTTCTTACACTTGACACTTAGGCTAACTTCACTTGTTGTTTTCTTTTCATGATGTTTTCATGCTTTACATCTTTTGTTATTTCTCATTCAGTTATCCTTGTTGTTCCTACATGCCGTTGATGAATTTATGTTTTATGATTAAATTATGTTGTTTTGTTTTTATATCACTCACACCATTTATGGCTGACCCCTTTAGTTTGGGGGTTAGGGTTCATCTCTAACCTCATGTGTTACAGGTTGTTGCTTAGAGTCGGGAGGCTTGGATGCTTGAGTTAGTTTTTGAGATAAACTGTCGTAATATAGCTTTGTGTAAATTTGTGTAAAAAGAAGTATTGTGAAAAGAATGTTTTTAATTCAAGGTGTTTGTATTTCCGCTGCATATGAAAAATATTGTTGTAATAAAAGTGGGAATAAAATTATTTGTGTTTTTGGGCTATGTGTACTATTACATTGAAGTTGATGCTGGGATTGTGCCGCGTATTTTCTAAGTTATTATATTAGAAATTTGGGGCGCTACATTTAGGGACGCTTGCAGTCTCGCGCGGAGCTTCTGTGTGAAGTAACTATCTTGCAGGACTTTCAATTAAAATTTTCATATTTTTAGTTTTACAAATTCTTAAGTATTTTTCAAATTTTTAATTAACTTGTCCAAATTTATAATTATTTTTGGGATTTTAATCAATAAATCAAAGGGGCACGAATATTGAGTCAATCGAGTGGTCGAAACATAGGAGTGTGAATTTTGAGGTAATCTGACGGTCGTAATTTGCCAAAATGCTGAGCTCCTCATACTGCAAAAATGGCGCCTAGGAGGAGTTCGGATCAGGTGGGCGTGCTTTTTGAGAAGATCGGGCGGGTGCAGATGATCAGACTATGGCACGAACCAGATGCGATTGGACGACTCTTGCATTTTGGCTCACTTTCACTTAAGTTATTGTGATGATCATATCGTAAGCGCGAATTAGGATGCGATTGGACACTCTGGCGCTCTGGCCCAACTTCCACTTAAGTTATTGTGATGATTATATTGTGAGCACGATTTTTGAGGCCATCAAATGATCATAATTTGGGCATAGAATCGATTCTTTACTTTCCTCGTCAATAGCAACAGTGCTTAGCTCCTCAGATTGTAAAATGGCACCGAGGAGCTTGGGTACGAATCACGCGGTAGATCGATTGATTAGGATTCGTAAAAAGCGTTGAGCTCCTAGGACTGCTAATGTCATGCTCTGTTTCCCAAAATATGGAAGTACATGCATGCAACTAAGGCCCAGTGAATAATAAATCATTCATAAGTTGTACTGTTATAATTCAACAATATAATCATGATCACAAACATGCATGAAATAAGATAATCACATAAACATGGAAGGTAATCTGTGAAATAACCAACATCTAATAACATAAACTTTGGGTCAAAACATCTGGTTATACAAAGTACGAAATACTAACAATCGAAACTAGGAAAAAACGTAAAACAAGATCAACTAATGCAGGCTAAAATCCGACTCCATCCTCTAAAAGATTTGATTTCCAAGTTCTTCTACTGGTTCCTCCTCGTTACCTGCAAGCTCAACATCTAGAGCTAGTAGGGAGGGGGTCAGTTAGAGCAAGTTACGAACAACAAGTAGCAACAACAAATATGATCACGAGAAATAATATATAACATGGAAAGAAATACGAACCGGCAATGCAATTACTGAAACAACATGATCGTGTGTGATTGAAGTAACAACAGAACCAAGTCTCAATGTTTGATCAATTGAAAACCATGAATCAGGAATCATGTAATCATGTAAACTGGAAACATATAAAAAGGAAATCATTTAATCAGGAGTCATGAAATCAGGAAACATGTCAATGCACAGTATTAATCTTAAGTCCATCAATCTTTTACTAACCCATCTAATGTACGCAATCATGTGTCTCATACCACAGGTTCGGGTGCATAACAATCTAGTGAACGTTTGGACTCAAGTAGCGAATTCAACAGGACTATGTACAAATGTCTTTGCAGTGACAGTATCATGAATCATGTCATGTAAACCGGAAATGTAACACCCCAAATTCCAAATAAGATTGAATTCGAAGTTCCATAGGATCTTTACACTTCTCTTCGTACAATTTTACAAGGAATTAAAGACTTTTATTACATCAGAGTTACATTTAAACAGCAGAAGCAAATTACAACAATTACATGATTGAAATTAACAACACTTGAATAATTCTTTAAACATCAATTCCTCCTTAGTCTTTTCCATTCACTTTATCCTGCATAGAAACTGTGGGCACGTCAGTTCATTCAACTGACGCTAGGATATAATACATCAATTTCTCTTACTTAGAAAGCACGCACTTGTCACAAAACAAAACTACGGGGACTATCCTATTGGTGTCGTGTGTGAATGTGCACTTAGTCCTTAATGCAATTATTCATGTTACATGACACTAATGCGTACTTGTTCGGATTCTATGCATCCCATACTACATAGGTCCGAGGGCAAGTCCTTAATCGTTCTTCATCTTATAGGGTTCAATCCCTCGCCATGACTTAAACTACTACAGTAACTACGGTAAGTATCCTAGATGTTCTATGAGTTACGAGCCCATGTCCAGACAACCTGGAGGAGAATCTCACGTCGTGACATGATGCATCATGCAGAGCCTATGGACAATTCAACCTCCGTCATGGAACGATGGCACCACCCTAGTCACCAAACACCCCACAAGCGTCGCAACCGGGACGATAATTCTGGAGTAGTGTTCACGCCATGACATGACGCATCAAGTAGGCAACCTATGAATCACTCTCACACCGCCAAACCGATGGCCCTCATACTTATGTTTTTCTCTTACTTTCATCACATCTTCACTATTGTATTGTCCTTAGTTATTCGAATCATGAATAACATCAATACCCTAGAGTTAGCACTTCTTCTATACCGGTCTTAACCATCAATCAACAGTACGACCAAAACTTGGTCTTTCATTTCAATATTTTATCTCAAGGGAATTTATTCAATGCCGGTATATGGCTTAGCTACACTCTAGTCTTTAATCTCATTTCATGTTCATAACAAAAATTGAGTATTCACACTCATAAATTTATCCTCATAATTCATCATGATTTTCCATTTCATTTTCATGCACAAATTTCATATATAAAGTGACAAATTCATTTTTCAAACTTTACCACATTCATGATAGATTTTCACAATTCTCTTTTATTTTCATAATAACATTCTTCCTTTATCAAATCAATTCACACTTATCTTTATCTAAAAAAATTCTCTGACACGACTCATTAAAATCTTTAAAAGAAAGAGTACTACTTTTCTTTAATTACTCAATAATTCGTATTAATAAATTATATCAAGTTCTTTACTAAATTGGCCTTGATTCTCATTATAGTGGTTCAAAATGCTTATAAACATTTCTCATGAAGTCCATTTTTTCAGAATATTTCTAGTATTTTTCATAATTTTTTAAACACTGAAAACCCTTTAAAAATATAAAAATATAAAAAAAAAATCAAAACTCAAAAAGATTTGCGCAAGACCGGTTTCGAACCAAGCACAACAGGCCCCCAGGTGAACAGTAACGCCACCAAACCGCACCCCCTAACTAGAATGACCAAAGTGACTAACTGTTTAAAGGAGAGACTAAACTCTAATTGAGTTTGGGCTCTCGGGTTTTGTGAAAAAACAGATTTTTTAAAAAAAGTTGTCTCTGCCGACACTCAAACCCAAGCACAACAGGCCGCCGAGCGACAATAACGCTCTAAGGGCGCACCCGAAGACCAGTATGACCATGGTGGTTAACTGAAATGAGATGGGTCGAGTTATTTTTAATTCGACTCTCTGTTTATTAATAATCCTTCGTATTTCAAAGCTCTTTAAAATTATTTCATGAAACTTTCCAGATTACTGATTTAATAGATTTGTAACAAAACAGTATTCTAAAAATATTATTTTGGCATTAAAAACATGAATTTTCCTTCTAATTTGAGTTCTAGGTCTATAATTTCAACATTGCAATTTATCATGATCTCTACCAAATTTTAGTATTACAAATATCACGAAAATGTTGTCTCTTGCTTTTTCTTCTTCTTATTTCCACAATGATCTATAACATAGTCTCATTTATCAAACTTGTGTCACCATGAATTAATAAACACAATTCATTTATTTCGATTACTCAACTGGCCATTCACAAGCATAATCTACATCTAGCATGGTTCCAAATTTACATTTCTATAGCAACCTTGATAATTATACAACAATAACCATAATTTATAGCAATTACCAGACAATTCATCAAGCATTCATTTTATTATCTAGTTAGTTCCTTTTAAGAGCCAACACATGGTTAATTTACTAGTTTCTTTAGCAATTTCACCAATCATACCCTTAGTATGATGTCTACATTAGAAGTAGATAAATCACCCACTTATTTGAAGAAACTAATGAAAAGAACTCCTAAAAATCTCCTTGAACACACGAACGGTCATTCTCCTCCTAGATTGTGCCACAACAAGAGCCTTCTCCTCATTCTACAAGTGAACCCGAGCTCCCCTTCTCCTCCTTGATGTAGGCCGGCCTCCAAGAATGCAAGAACACACAACTAGAACTCCTCTCAATCTTTTTACTCACTCTTGTTCCTTTTCTCACAACTAGAATTTCTTACTCGTTCTTTTTTTTTCTTTCACAAACTTTCTAATGTGTTTCGTGAATAGAATTGGGGGGGGGGGGGGGGGGGAGGGGGCGTATTTATACATTTTCCAAGGTGGGATGGAGGGTCAAGATTAAACTAGATAGTTGTAGATTGGGGGCTAGGATGAGTTAGGGAGTTAGAGTAACCACCCATGTACAAATAACCACCTATCCACTAAGCCAACTCTCCCACCTCTCTTTGACTCCATCCCGCCACACTTGAGCACACCCAAGGCATGTGCTAGTGCAATGCACGTGTCATCCCAAACACCCCTAGTTACTAGTTGTACACACATTTGTTAGTTGATTTGTTACAAAAATGAGTCTACCCTACAAATTGTCTCATTTAAAAGAGAATAAACTAGTTGGCTCAAATTAGTGGGCTTTAGAACCCATGGGCTTAATAATTAAAATAATCAATTTAATTAGGGTGGGCTAAATTCAAACAATTAGGCCTAGAATTTTTAAATAGGCTTTTGAATAAAAAGAAGAAGAATAAGAATACTTCGTTCATGTTATGAAAACAAATAATTTACTCAGTGAAAAATGCACATGAATTTGTACATGCAAAACACGTAAAAATCAACAAACTTAGATTTAATAAAAATTAAAATTTTAGGATGTTACAACACTCCCTCCTTAGAATGGTTTCGTCCCCGGAACTACGCTTAAAGAGTGAGAAAACACAACAAGAAGAAAAGAAAAGAAGATACAAATCAAACAAAAAGCTCAGGGTGATCCTTCAACATCCTCTCCTCGGATTCCTAAGTAGCCGCTTCAACCAACTGGTTTCTCCAAACTACTTTGACCATCGGTATCGTCTTGTTCCTCAAGACTTTCTCCCGACGATCAACAATCTCAACCGGTAGCTCAATGTAACTCAGATCCAATTGCAAACCCTCCGGCACTTTGGCAAATGGTGACTCAGATCTGGAATGTAACCTCTCAGCATAGACACATGGAAGACATTGTGCACCTGAGATATTTCTGTACAAAAAAAACTCAGACACATGGAATGTAACCTCTCAGCAATTTCTCTTTTCTCTTCCACCTAAACTGAAGGTCTTTGAAGAGATTAAGACAATAAACTACTCTAAGGGAGCTTGTGCTAGGAAAAATTTTCAGAAACAAAGAAAACTAAGGAAACTCAAGAAGCAATAGGTGGGTGTTACTCCCATTTCCATTTATACAAAAATTCCCGTATTCTTGTATTCTAAATTTCTAAATAAATCCTACTATTCTTTTGAATATGATTTATTTCTTTTGGGCATTCAATTATGTTGTTAAGAACCAAAAATTTCAATCTACATTATTATTATTAACATGATTATTATTATTATCATTATTTTGAGTATTTTAGTTGATGATCAAAGACCAACTCCTAATCCAGTCAATAATTTGTTTATTTATTTATTTGAAGCCCAAGCTTAGCCCAACCCATTAAACCTTTAACTATTAAATCCCAAACCAAATCCTGTTAACCAAGTTAACCTGAAATCCACTACTAATCTCCTCATCTGAACAACTACCCTAATCTCCACTAACCCATGTTTCACTCATAACCAACCACTTTACCCTGTAACCCCACTCCCCCTCATCTCCATAAACTCTCTCCCATCTCTTTTCTTCTTCTTCATTAAAAACAAAAACAAAAAACAAAAGAAAACCCATACAACACTCTCATTGTCTTCTCTTCCCCGTCAACCTCCTCACCCCGACATCCAGCCACCGAACTCCACCGCAAGCCTCACGATCACCCTTGCTGCTCCTCCTATCACCACCGCAAATGCCAGCCATTTCTACACCCTGTCTTCCTCACCATCGCCACTCCCTTCACTGCACTCGCGACCACCGTGCCTACTACCTCCGCCACCGCGACTCCTCCGTGCAACCTCCGCTAGTATCTCACGACCTCCTGCACCCTGCCACCTGCATCTCGAACACTACAGCGCAGCACCGATCGCTGCTCCCTTATCTCCAATCACTGGCGTGCCTCGGACTCCATCGTTGCCTCCTCCCGAACAATAGCCGACTCCTCGCAACACCCTCATCACTGCTCCTACTTCCTTCAATATCTTCCTTGCCTCCCTCATCCTCCTACAGAACCGCCATCTGCACCTCACCCGAGTTCACACACCAACTAGTCCCCGACCACTACAGCCTGTGCCTCCACTGAACACCGACACCATCCCGAGCCCTCCTCTTCACCAACTGCAACCACCACCTGCACCAATAAATAATTCATTTTAAGGGATTTCATGAAACTCAATCAGGTGCTCTGCATTCCAAGTTCTCTTGACTGTCGTGCCCCCCAAGTCTTCGAGTCAGTAGGTCCCTGGACAGACCTATAACGCCCCGAGTTCCCAATACCCAGAACCCGTGACACAAGCCAGGATCTTTCTTCAAATGATTCACAACACAACAAACATCATAGGAAATTAAAAACAATTATTATATCAAAATGTTATTACGATAAATAGTACATCATGAATATATGATAAAATTGGACAGTAACTTTTACTTGGATGCTTCCCACGGTTTGAGTTTCCCCACGCTCCCCAATCAGTAATCCTACAACTAACAACTGTGGGCCCGTCAGTTAAACACAACTGACGCAACGTATAATACAGCGATCCTCGCTATGCCATAATATAGCGATTCCAAATTTCAACAACCAAAACTTGATGCAAAAAAGAAAAAGAGATGTCAAACAAGTGTCGGTGTATACTATGGCCTAATCTAATGCACACTCAAGATGCACATGATGCTCTTATTCTAATGCACGCCTGAATGGAGAGATATGCATCCCATACTACACATTCCTCAACCAAACGACATTCTTCAATTGATGGAGTTTGATTCCCCGCTATGCATCCTACTCTTGTGCACTCTCCTGTCTCTGATACTCTAATGATGATGAGGTTGCAGTCGTCCGGTTTATTCCAGTTGCTGCCACGCTAGTGGTGTCCAATTCCTCATATTTTATCCATTGCGCCCGGGGTCGCAGTCACACGGTTTACTCCGGTGCGGGTAAAACCATAGTAGGTTACGATAATTCCGCATCGTATCCCAAGATCTCCCTAAAAGCTGATGTACGGACACTAGGGCTCCCATTCGAGAATGCTATTTTAGAGCCCTAAAGAGTTAACTCACAAGGCAGTCTCTAAGTCCTCTCCCCGCATTGATCAACATAGGACCTGACGGATATTAGGGTTTCCCCAACTTTCGCTAAACTTGTCTTTACACTAGATCAGAACTTGTAGCCGAGACGACGTCACCACTCCAAACCTCTTCAAAGGTTGTTATGGACATGAAGGCACTAGCACCAAAGACAATAGAGCCCCAAAGAGTTCACTCACATGGCAATCCCTAAGTCCCATGTCTGCATTAAACGAACCTAGGATTCGGCCAGGCGTGAAGATACCACGCGTCCCCCTAACAGGCGAACACAACACTCACTAGTGCATGTCCTTACATTCAACAAAGACTCGAACTAATTCTACAACATCATGAACTCAAGGTAATACTGCTAATCCCCTCTAGGATCAAGATTAAGAATTAAGGTTAATTACGTGATTACTAGCTTTTTATTCGATCATCTGATTATCTAAATCCCAAGACTCTAATCATTCTCTAATCATTTTTCATTATCTCATTGAGAATTATTAGGCAAGTCTAGTTCTATTTCATTTTAACCAATACTCTTCTAGTAAGGAGATCTATCCATTATCATGTCCTAACTTAGTAAACCAATTTTGTTTATTATGAACAACTAGTTAAGTTCTACACATAGACCATTTTCTAGTTAATTACATTTTTCATTATTAGAACCTAACCCATCCCACAATAGGACTCAATCTAGCCCTCAAATCCGGCCCAAGGGTTGGCCCGCCTCAGCCCACACTTGGCCCGAACCAACGACGAACCGACTTTGTCGATCGCCACAACCGCCATCTATACTTGGAATTCGATCGCAACCTCGGCCCATCCAAGCACGTAGCTCTCACTAATTGTAACACCGTTAATTCCAAATAAGCCTGAATTCGAAGTTCCACGGGATCTTTACACTTCATTTTGTACAATTTTAGAAGGAATTTAAAACTTTATTTACATCAGAGTCTTTTATATCAGCACGCAGTGGAAAGTAAATGAAATACAATAATGATAAATGTACAACTGTAACAACTTTAGCATTTAAATGATCAACAACATCAAATTCATCTTTATATCTTCTTGTGAATTCCAAGTCCTGCATATGAAACTGTGGGCACATCAGTTGCTTACAACCGACGAAATATTATACACAATCATTCTCGCTATGCCGAAAGTATAACGATTTTTAAATACTTTAACAAACACAAACTTGATCACAAACAAACCTAAAGATGGACTATCTTGTTGATGTTGTAGGTGTTGTGCACTTAATCCTTAATACAGTTATTTATATTAAATGACACTAATGCACACTTGTTCGGATTCTATGCATCTCATACTATATAGGTCTGAGGGCAAGCCCTTAATCGTACTTCATCTTGTAGGGTTGGATCCATCGCCATGAATTAAACTACTACGGTAACTACGGCAAATATCCTAGATATTCTATGAGTTACGAGATCATGCCCAGACAGCCTGGAGGGAAATCCCACGTCATGACATGATCATCATGTAGACAGCCTATGGACAATTCGCCTCCGTTATGGGACAATGGCACTACGTAGTCACCAAACACCCCACAAGCGTCGTCACGGTCCCGATAATTCCGGAGATGTATTCACGTCATCACATGAAGCATCATGTAGACAACCAGTAAACACTTTCATATCGTAGATCTGAGGCCCTCATACTTGTATTTTTCTCTTACTTTCATCACATCTCCACTATAGTGTAGTCATTAAATTTTTAGTTTGTTTTAGAAGAAAATCATCACAACCTAGAGAAAGCTTACTCTAGAGATCAACAAGATGTCATATTCAATCTCAAAATAACAATTCAATTTCTTTATTCAAAATCTCTTTCTCAAAGAGAAACATTTCTTTATAATCTCATAACATAAAATAATTCAATTCAATTTCTTTTATCAATTTAATCACTTATAACATTGTGTGCAATTCAAATACTCTTAATCAAATATTAATAACCATAAAATCTCATCGAGAAGAAATTTAATTGCATTCCAAACTTTCATTTTTCTTTAATTATGCAAGAGTCACAACTTTCAATATAAAAATCACTTCTAATTCTTTTAATCGTTAAATTCGAGTTCTTCAACACTATTTAATGTAAAATCCTCTTTCAGTTCTCACAAAATATATCAACATAGTGTAGAAATAATTTTTATAAAATCTAAACAATTTTAGAAGAATAATAGTATTTTTTTTCCAATTTTTAAAACTCTAAATAACCCAAACAAAATCCAATTTATATTTAAAATTTAAAAACCCAAAAAAAATAGTAGAGGGTCGGATTCAAACCGAAGACCATATCCTCCGCCTATGAACAGTAACCGACCCAAAGCGCACCCGTCGACCAGAAAGGCCAGAGTGACTAACTGAAATAAAGTGGACTCGAATTATAAATATATATATACTTTTGGTCGTTTGATAAAAATTGAAAATTCAATAAAACAGAGCCCCTTCAAGACTCGAACCTGAGACCAAAGCCTCCGCTCTACTACAGTAACGGACCCAAAGCGCACCCGAAGACCAATTGATCTTGAGTGACTAACCGATATGAAGTCGGTTAGTTACTTTTTGTAGAGACCGTACTGTATTTAATTTTTCTTTTACAAAATTCGATTACTCAACTAATCTGTACCATTCAAAAATTTTAATTCTTTTTCAGAACATTTTCTTTCAAAATTACACTATTGTACATGTTTTTAAATTCATAAATTTCTCATTTTTCGCAATATAATAAAATCTTTCTTCCAAAATGCATCAAAACACTCATATTACAAATTTCCAATTAAAATGTTGACTATCCTCAAAAACTTCTTCATAAAAATTTCTATACTCATAAAATATATACTAGTGAGATTAATTCAACATTTCTTTACCACATTAGCATTAAAAAAATCCTTTTTCATACATGTTACATTATTTTGACTATTGTAAAATATTCTACCATGCATAAATTTTCATTTCAACAATTAATATTTTTCTTTCTAATTCAACAATAGTTCTAGCAATTTATATAAATCACAAAATTATTTCAACTCAACATAACACAATTTGATCAAGATTATGCAGTCTACAATTAACATACCAATCAAAATTTAACAATTAAATTATATATTATCTAGCATGGAATCTACTCCTAAAATTAGAAAGGATTTAAGAAACACCCACCCAAGAAATAGGATTTCTTAACAATTGAACTCCTAGAATGAAAAGCTCCTTGTAGCAAAATTCCTTCAAAGGCTCCAAGAGAAGCTCCACTTTGCCTCCTCGAAATCCGTGCACAAAGAGAACTCCCAACCTCCATTTTGGCAAGTAACGGTGAAGTCACTTTCATCTCACCACACTTACATATATCTATATCTATGTATATCTACATATGTTCACATACGCATATCTATACATTTATGTATATAAACTATTTATGTGTATAAATGTGTGGTGAGTAGGTCGAGAAAGCAAAAAGGAAAGTGCTGGGTTGGTTTTCGGATTTGAACAGAGAAGGAAAGAAAGAGGGGAAGGAGGAGAAATGTGAAGGGGTATATATATATATATATATATATATATATATATATGCACACACACATTTTTGTGGTGAGTGAATGGAGGAAACGAAAAGGGGTTGCTGGATGGGGATTTCAGCAGAGAAAGACAAAAAAAAGAGGAAGATGAGAGTAAGGGTAGGGGTGTGGTGATTATAAAGGAGATTATGTGATGGTTATAATAACTACCCCCCACTTAAACCACTAACTCCACTTATACAATTCAAAATTTGTTCTTCCCTCCTTCCCAAAAACAAACAGTCGGCCACTACTTCCCCTCTCAAACACGTGCACGTGCACGTGCATAGCACTTGCACACATTTCATTCATGCACACATATATATTTAATTTAAAATCTAGGTTATAATGTATTGTATATATTTAAATAAAATTAGTGTAGTTTAATTATAAATTAGATTCATCATGCATAAATAAAATAAACACACACATTTCAAAATTTCATTTTGAAAAGAATATGCTTAAATATGTGCACCGCAAATACGTGCGTCACACGTAAAAATATTAAATACGAAAGAAATTCTATCAACAGGGAAACGTTTATAAATCATCGAAATACACATACAAAAAATATATTTAATATACGTATTTATAAATTTGATAATGTAGTTATATACTTCTTCAGATTAAGTCGTTTAAATGGTCAAATAAGTCATTGTTTAAAATGCATGTAAAAATTTTCAGAACAGACAACAACTAACCATTGCTAACAAAAATTGCTTTTAAAATATCAAATGATCTCTAAACTTCATGAAATTCGAAACATAAGTCTTTCATACATGGTAACAGAACATATTTAAATTTTAAGTGATTCTACCAAGTAGTTTTTAAGTTATGACTTCTTGAAGATTAACTAAAAACAGAACAAAACATCTTCACTCTGTCTTTTCTTTTCAGAACAGCCAATGGTTTCAAATTTTATAAAAAATAGCAAATGATGTCCAAAAATTATAAAATGTTATATTCAAGCACTTAACACATATTATAAGCACATACTAAAATTTCATTAATAGATCTCTAGTGGTTACATAGTTATGAGCTTTGGAAAATCATAGTCAGAACCTAAGCTAAATATGTTTTCTGCACAGTCAATGTTCAAGTTCTTATTTAATAAAAATAGCAAATAAATTCCAAAATTTATGAAATTCGGAATAACGGTGTATAACATGCATGAGATCCTACGTTTAAAATTTCAACTTTAAACTTCAAGAAAATCTTGAGTTATAGCATGCAGACCTAACACACTTTTCTATTTAGCATTTTTACTGGTTTTTTTATCTAGTCTTCCATAAATAAAACTAGCATGCAACGAATTTTAACACTTAATCACACATTTCATGACCCAATCATGCTGTCAAGACCACATCAAGATTTTACCACAAAAATTTAAACACCACAAAGGTTTAAAAGCACCTACATTTTGTTTGTAGATGAAAACTTCAAGCTCCGAGCTTTGCCTTTGGCCCTTTTCGCTCCAAGCTCCTAGTTCTTCTTCTCCTTGGTCCTTCTTGGATCCTTCTTGCCTCCAATTTCAGAATGTAGAGAAGTTGGGGAGTTTATAGGAGTGGTTTTAAGGATATGAGAGAGTTAGATGTAGTAGAAAATGAGAAAGTAAGCTAGTATTTGTAGGTGAGTTTAAATAGAGTGATGGGGAGGGTTTGGCCTGATGTAGAGAGAGAGGGAGTGAGGTTGAGGCCAACATGCATTGGAGAGGAGGGGAGGGGAGGTGGAGTGTCCAATTGAACAAATTGCTTTGGATGCTACAACACTCAAGTAATCTCTTAGGGTTACACAAAAACTCTAGATTCCACCATTTAAATCCAAGACAATTGCACTCATCTCTCTCTTTCCCTCCAACATATGCTGGCAAAAATTAGTGCATGTGCACAAATTTTTGTTCATGCCATGCTCAAAATAAGTTAAGTTAGGTTGGGTCAACTTGGGTTCAAGCTAAAGTGTGTTTGTTTGGGTCTAGTTGAGTCACAACAAATAATGATTTAAATCACAACAATCTTGCACACAATTTCAATCAAATAAAAATTGAAATACACACAAATAATGTCAATACAATTTGAACATACAATTTGTAATAAGACACATGAAATCGTATTATCGTCATACAAAATAATAATTCAATATTATACATCCTAACTCAATTATAGTTAAGACTAATATATGACTTAATTGTGAAGATATCTCAACTCCGGTCCTACAATTGCACCTTGTTTGAGTTCGAAACATATCGAATAATAATATGTTTCAATACTTACTCAATTAAAATTGGGAAAAATCTATTAATGCGTGCAACTCTCAATCGTGCACGGATTAAAATATAAAATAGATATATACTATTTTGCGGGGTCCTACAGGACCACTTTAGAGACCTTATATGGAACTTCCCATTTTGGAGCGAGTTCTGCTTTTGTGGGAGGTTCGGAGATGGCGAGCCGTCGGAGCACAAGATCTCCCTCTTTTATGTTGGTCGGTCGTACCTTCTGATTATAGAAATGCTCAACTCTCTGTCAGTAGATGTTCCTTCTGATAGCCGATTTTTTGTGGGCCTCGTCAATAAGATCGAGGTTGGCTCTTAGGCCTATTGACCTGGAACTTTTAGCGAAGCTTATGATGCGTGGAGAGGGGAGACCGACCACCAGAGGAATGACTACTTCGGTTCCAAAAGTTAGGTTGAATGAGGACTCGCCTGTTGGAATTCTTTTAGTAGTTCGGTTGGCCCACAGGACGCTTGGTAGCTCTTCGGCCCACAGGCCTTTTCACGAGTTGTCCAGACGTTTCTTCAATCCTTCAATGATCTGCTTGTTGGTATTCTCAACCTGGCCATTAGACTCGGGGTGCGAGACTGAAGAGGACCTTTATTAGACCCCCAGGTCAACACAGAACTTGCGGATGTTTTTGTTGGCAAACTGGGTGCCATTGTCGATGACAAGAACCTGAGGAATACCAAATCGGCAAATGATGTTCCTCCAAAAGAATTGTTGTGATTGATGCTCGGTTATGGTGTGAGTGGTTCTTCCTTGACCTACTTGGTAAAATAGTCTATGGCGATGATGAGGAAGCGCTTCTGGCTAGCTGCCTTTGGAAAGGGGCCAACCAGGTCCATCCCCCACATAGCAATGGGGACTAGACTGGCCAGTGATTTCAGCTCGGCTTGGGGAGCGTGTCAAATGGAGTACCTCACAAGGTCTTGAGCATCTTGGAGGAGGGTAGGCCAGTAGTACCCGTGATTGAGTATTTTCCTTACAAGTGTTTTGTTGTCCATGTGGTTGCTGCCGATTCCTTCATGCACATCCTCTAACGTGTATTTGGCCTCCTCAGGATTTAGGCAACAGAGATAAGATCACCTGTCTGCCCTGGTGTATGAGCATTTGAAGAGTGTGTCGTCGATCAGTGTGAACCTCTCCGAACAGACCCGAACCTTTCTGGCCTCGGATGGATCATGGGGGAGTTCACCTGCCCTAAGGAAGTTTAAGATTGGGTCCATCCAAGCTGTTGCCCCCACGGGTGAGTCGATGTAGTTGACTTCGGGCAGGTTGGCAATTTCGATGCTGGGTTTTAGGAGAATCTCCATCAAGACAGTGTGATATTATCCTTCGAAGGAGGAAGAAGCCAGTTTAGAGAGAGCATCCGCCTGGGTATTCTGTTCCTGAGAGATTTGAGTCACTATTGCTTCTGGAAAATTCGTGAGAAGAAGTCAAACGCGTGCCAGGTATTGGACCATTCGGGCATCGCGAGCCTCATACTCCCCGAAAATCTAATTCACAACAAGTTGGGAGTGGCTAAAACCCCTTATGTGTTTGGCTCCTGCTTTACAGGCTAAGAGGAGTTATGCGATCATTGCCTCGTATTCCGCCTCATTGTTGGAGGCTAAAAAGTTGAGGCCAAGAGAGTATTGGAGAACGAAGGCATCTGGGCCCCTAACTATGACTCTGGCCCCACTCCCGCCTTCGTAGGAAGACCCATCAACGTAGAGCTCCCACTCTAGCTCATCTTCCCGGACTTCGGATGTATCCGAAATGGTACACTCAATTATGAATTTAGCAAGCCCTTGGCCCTTGATTGCAGTTCGGGGCTTATAGCTGATGTCGTGCTGACTCAACTCAATGGACCATTTGATCAAATAGCCTAACATCTTGGGTTTATGGAATATTTTCTTGAGAGGTTGGTCTGTAAAGACCTGAATGGAGTAGGCCTGGAAGTATGGGCAAATCTTTCTCGCTACCATCGTAAGTGCATAGGTCATCTTCTCTACTTTAGAGTACCTGAGCTCGGCATCGCGGAGAAATTTGCTGACATAGTAGATCGGCTTCTGCGACCCGCCTTCCTTCTAAACCAAGACAACGCTGAGTGCATGATCAGAAGCATCTAGGTAAAGAGAGAGAACTTCGCTCGGCTCGGGTTTGCTGAGGAGCGGAAGATTGGCCAAGTATGCCTTCAACTGGTTGAAGGCTTGCTGTTGGAGCTCCTCCCACTCGAAGTTTTTGACTCCCCTGAGAGCTTTGAAGAACAACAGTGACTTCTCTCAGAAATTGGAGAGAAAGCGGCCGACAGCTGCTAACCGACCCGTGAGGCATTGTACTTCCTTGACATTTCTTGAAGCGGCCATGTCTAGTATAGCCTGAATTTTTTGGGGGTTGGCTTCTATTCCCCATTGGCTGACCATGAATTCGAAGAACTCCCGAACATTGCACTGAAGGCGCACTTCGAAGGGTTTACCGCATGTTGTGGGATCAAAGGACCCCGAATGCTTCTACAAGATCTTTCACATGATCTCGACCTTTGAGGCTTTTGATGAGCATATCGTCTATATACACCTCCATGTTCCAACCTGTTTGGTTTTTGAAGACCCGATTTACGAGTCTCTGGTCCGTTGCTCCGGCATTCTTCAGCCCGAAGGGCATAACGCGGTAGTAATATAGCCCCTAGTCGGTCACGAAAACTGTCTTGCAGATGTCTGGAGGGTACATCCTGTTTTGGTTGTAGCCCAAGAAAGTGTCCATGAAACTGAAATGCTCGTGCCCGAACGTTGCATCGATGAGGACATCAATGCTCAGGAGGGGGAAGGGATCCTTCGGTTAGTCCTTGTTGAGGTATGTGAAGTCGATGCAGATCCTCCACTTCCTGTTGGGCTTCTTGACCATCACAACATTGGCCAGCCACTTGGGGTAGCTCACCTCTTGAATGAATTTGGCGGAGAGGAGTTTATGTACTTATTCTATAACTGCATGCTGCCGATCAAGGGCAAACTTGTGATGCCTCTTTTGCACTGTCTTGGAGTCCGAATGGACGCTCAGTTTGTGCATTATAAGTCCTCAGAGATCCCAGGCATATCTGAGGGGACCCAAGCAAATAAATCATGACTTCGACAGATACAGTCGATGATGTCTCACCTTAGGTTTTGAGGAAGGAATTGGCTCACTTTGAACCATTTGGATGGGTCATCTTCGAAGAAGGGGACCACTTTTAGTTCATCGACTCGCTCCGAGCCGATCGTACTCCTTTGAAAGGGGAGCTTGACTGTGTCGAGGGGCAGGACTATCATCCCATATTGGCCATGTAGCAGGTTCGGGTGGCCTTCTGGTTACCCCAGACAACTCCGACCCTATGTTCAGTGGGAAACTATATCTTCATGTGGTATGTTGAGTGTACCGCTAGGAGGGATGCGAGGCCGGGTCGACCGAGGATGGCTTTGTATGTGGCTTGAACATTTACCACCATGAAGTCCATGGCTTCGAATCGGGAAGCCGGAGCCTGCCCGGCAGTAATGTCGAGGGTCACGATTCCCTCGATCTGGATGGGGCACCTAAGAACCCCTGGAGCGTGTACCCCGCTGGTTTGAGCCTTTTCTTGTAGAGTTTTAGGGCTTCGAAGGCTGCCAGAAATAGAACGTTTACTCTGCTCCCATTGTCAACAAGGACGCGGTGAACCTCATGATTGGCTAAATCGAGGCTGATGATGGGGGCATCGCAATGTAGGAGTCGGACACCCTCGAGGTCTTCGTTGGAGAATGAGACCGATAACCCCAACCCTTGGGGGTGGTTGATGGTGGACTGATTTCACTTCTCCAACAAAAGCTTTTTGGGAGGTGTTCGAGTCTCTTCCCATCGGTCCACCATGAACGCAGTGGAGAATAGCTAGTCTATCACCCTCTGGTCTGGGACCCGTTCCCGGACACTTGTTTGCCCTCCCCGTTCCCGAATGCTTGTTTGCCCTTCGATGAGGGGAGGCTCGCCTCATATTCTGAGTGAACTCGTTTAGGTAGTCTTTTTATATGATTGCTTCAATCTCCTCCTTAAGAGCCCCTGACAGTTGTCGGTCTCGTGGTTGTGGTCCCGATAGAACCGACAGTAAAACCTTCGATTCCTCCTCCTGTTTTTGTTA
The DNA here is from genome assembly GCA_017893485.1 of Hemerocallis citrina. NCBI lineage: Eukaryota > Viridiplantae > Streptophyta > Magnoliopsida > Asparagales > Asphodelaceae > Hemerocallis > Hemerocallis citrina. The sequence goes on from CM030358.1 coordinate 285,159,918, forward strand.
TTGGATGGGGAAGGGATGTTTGGCTATCCCTTTGTCCTCAATCTCCATGAGGATGGCCGAAACACTCGCAGTGAGTGGGGTGAACTTCTCGAACCGGAGGACCAGAGGTGGACGTCTTTGGTTAGTGGGGTCCTTTTGTAATTTTTTGGGGCCTCAGACTCATCCACCTTCCTCTTCCCCTTCGTCGAGGTCTCCTTCCAACCGCTAGGATGCATGGCCTCTTTGGCTCCAATGTATTTCTCGACCCTATGGAGAAGGTCGGGAAAATTAAGGGGAGGTTTCTTGGCTAGGGAGGCCTTCAGCTGACGGACATTGTGTCGGAACGTCGTTGAGGCGACTCCGGCATTGATGGAGGAGATTGCCCGGACTTCGGTAGTGAATCTTCGAATGAAGTCCCAGAGGAACTCTCTGTCCTTCTGTTTAAGATCCAGAAGGAAAGCGCTCATCTTCTCTACCTTGCTGCTGGTCACGAAGTGTACGGGGAAATTCTCTTCGAGCTTATCGAAAGAGAAAATCGAATTGGGGGCGAGCTTCGAATACCATTCCCGAGCTGGGTCACGTAAAGTGGCTGGGAATGTGTGTCATAGGAGGGGATCTGAGGTGCTGAGAATCATCATGAGGGTTTTGAATCCCCTTATGTGATCAGCAAGATCTATCTTTCCATTGTTTTTCTCTAACTGAGGAGGCTTGAAGTTTCCCGGAATAGGGCATCGAGGATTCGGGCGGGGGAAGGAGGTCAGGATGGTTGACGACCCTAACCGAATTATCCCCCATTCTCGCCTATCCAAACAAGGCGGTCTTCCATCTCTTGAAGATGTTTTCGAACATCATCCTGCCGATTCCCGGGTCTAGTTGACCCGCGAGATTCTTCTCCCCCAGAATCCTCGATTTGTTACTCGCTTGAAAGTCTTTCATTCTGAGCCCTTCCTTAGAGTACTCGTTGGACTTCGGCCTGGAACTCTCGAAACTCGACACGAGTAACGTGACCTTCTTCGCCATGGCCGTCAGGGTGGCAGCGATCCCTTGGAAAGTGGCTACGTCGTTGATCTCAACCTTGGGACCGACGAACACTATGGCTCAGAGTCGGGTTTGTTGGTCCAGCTTTGCCTCTCGAACAACTGAGCTGGTTTTCTAGGCCGCCCTGGTTCGGCCGGTTGTTTATGACGGTCTGCCGATTGCTCGACCTACCTTGTTATAGAGCGAGATGCGCTCAGAGCCGGTCCCCACGAATTCTCGACTCACTGCCTCCGTAACCCTTGGGTATTCGTGGGGCTATGGATCGGTGGAGGAGGAGGGACCCAAGGCCCCGCGGCAGTGGTCTTCTTAGCTTTAGGGGCCATGAGAGTAAATTGCTTCATATTAGAACTTGAATCGGGAGTAGGATCAACTTGCTGTTTCCCACAATTGACATCAATTTGTTGTTATTGTTTTTTGGGTGTGGGAGCAATAGGTATTGTGAGTTCTTGTATTCTAGGAAACGGCAATGATCCTGACCTTCGTTCTGGATCCGACGGGGTGTTCAGTGGATTGGTTGGGAGGCAGCTGACTTGCCGACTTGCAAAAAAAAGCCAAAAACACCGGGAGTATTCCCGACAATAGACCCTCTGATGCTTAATTCAAAAGACAATAATTTAGTGGAAGGAATTTTGTAGCAAAAAGAGCTATCACCTTGTAACTGTACAGTAGATGATGTATTTATAGATCTGGGGGGAAACCCGTTATGGAGAGATTCCTGGGCGGTATTGAAATTTCCTTGATCTCGGATCTGGAATTGATCAGATCCTTGATTTTAGGGGTGCAATTACGGCGTAACTGATTGTAACCCCTGTTTTTCATTTTTGTGTATTTTTTACTGTATTTTTCGTTTTGATGTATTTTTCTCTCTTGTAACTTTTCTGAACCGTATATTGGAATTGTTTTCAATATATACTCGTTTTATTTTGAACTGCTTGTGTTTGATTGATTATCTCCTTTGTTCCGTTCTTCATTATTTTGATCTTTCCCTCATTTTTTTGGTCTCGTTATCTTTAATTTTATTTTTCTTGGTGTTTTGGTTGTCTTTTTCCCACTCCCATTATTTTGATCCCTAATAAGATTTTTAAATCCAAAGTATTCCCTATCCTATTTGCATTCCTATTTCTATTTGACCCAAAAATACAAAACCCATTTGTAAACCTATTACTAACTCCTAATACCCAATACCCATTAACCCACATCTAAACCCTATATATATACCCAACCCCTCACAAACCCTAACCCTAACCCTAATATTCCCTCTCCCTCTCTTGCCATGCAGACGATCACTGTCGTTTATGGGCCGAACGTGGCTACAGATCGAGATGCTTTTTGGCAAGAGCTTATCGATATTCGACAACGATGGTCAGGAGCTTGGATTGTTGGGGGGATTTCAATATTACTAGATTTGCTTTCGAACACAAGAGAAGATGCTCCAGCAACAGACACAGAGAAGAGTTCAATAGGGTGATCACGGAACTAGAGCTGACCGATATCCCAATCAATGACAGACTATTTACATGGTCAAACATGCAAGCGTTCCCGATTATGGCCAAATTGGACAGGATACTAGTATCGATGGATTGGGAGACTAAATTCTCATTGGCAACCACTAAATCTATTCCTAGACCTACGTCGGATCATACCCCGGTCCTACTTGATGCTGGGGTACAGGGATCTCAAAGGCCAAAAAAGTTCAGATTTGAGAAGGCATGGCTAGAAATCCAGGGATTTCACCACATGGTGATGGAAAACTGGGCGCTCCCAACAACTGGTACGGATGCTGCAACTCGATGGTGTGAAAAAATCTGCAGATTGCGAAAGAGGCTGCGTAGATGGAATCGGTTTAGATTCTCGACCATCTAGCGTGCAAAAGATTCCTTTTTGGAAGGAATTGATGAGGTAGAGAGATTGGAAGAAACGAGAGTCCTATCACAAGATGAAAGAAACAGGCTACTAGAGCTCCGAGGAAATATTGTCAATCTTTATAAGCTGGAGGAGATCAAATGGCAATAAAGGTCGTGGATTTCGTGGCTCAAAGAGGGAGACGTGAATACGGCCTGCTTCCACCGAGTGGCAAGCGCAAGACGTAGATCCAATCTATTCCTGTCAATACAGACAGAAATTGGAACATCGCAAGACGAAAATGTGATTTCCAAAACCTTTCACGATTACTACAAGGGCCTCTTTAGGAAGAAGAATTGACTTCAGGATCCCACTTAGGGATGATTTCTGGCAGGCCTGCCAGAACGAGTCAGCGCATTTGCTGTCCACTTTGGAAGCACCTTTTTTGGAAACGGAAGTGGAAAAGGCCATCACTCAAATGGGAGCAGACAAGTTGCCTGGACCAGACGGCTTTCCAATGATGTTCTTTCAAGTTTTCTGGGAAGAAATAAAAGGGGACATTATGGCATTTATGGATGAATTCTTCCACAACAACCTCAGATTGGGCATGTTCAACTTTGCGGAAGTAGTTCTGATACCTAAACGGGTGGAGTCTATGCGGGTGAGGGATTTTAGACCGATTAGCCTCATAAACTGCTCGGTTAAGATCATCACAAAGGTCCTCGCCATCCGCCTGGAAAGCATAATGGACAGTTTAATTAGCAACACCCAGACTGGTTTTATCAAGGGCAGATGTATCCTCGACTGTGTGGCCACCGCAGAACAAGTTATCCACCACTGCCATACGGGCCAGTCTAAGAATTTCCTCTTCAAACTGGACTTTGAGAAAGCATATGACTCCGTCGACTGGGATTGCTTGCTGGAGGCTCTCAGAGGGAGAGGATTCAGGGTTAAATGGATCAGGTGGATCAAACAATGTTTATACACTAGTAAAACGGCAATCTCGGTTAATGGGCAGCCGGGTCTACCGTTTTCATGCAAGAAGGGACTTCAGCAGGGGGATCCACTGTAACCTCTTCTATTCACTATCGTAGCGGATGTTCTGAAGGGCATGCTAGATTACTGTCGGAGAAAAATTTGGATAAATCCTGTAGCTAGCAGCACCTCTAACCAAGGGTGAATGATTCTTCAGTATGCTGATGACACCGTACTCTTTGGTAACGGGAACAGGTCAGAAACTGCCTGTTTTAAAGGGATCCTCTACTGTTTTGAAGTCTAGTCAGGTCTCAGGATTAATTTCCACAAGAGTGCTTTTATTCCAATTGCACTTTCCGATGTAGAAGCACATGACCATGCTACCATATTAAATTATTTGATAGACGAGTTTCTAATCAAATATTTAGGGCTCCCGCTCAGACCAGGGAAGCTTACCATGATGGACTGGCTACCTATCATAGACAGGGTGGAGGACAGATTGTCTGGATGGAAAGGAAAGTCGCTTTTCCTCGGGGGTAGAATGACACTTATCAACTCGGTGTTGTCTAATCTGCCCATTTACTACATGTCGATTTTTGAGCTGCCTAAATGGGTAATCCAAAGGATTGACCGAATCTGAAAGCAATTTCTGTGTAAAGGGGCGGACTCGAATAGGGGGGATACCACCTGATCAAGTGGGGTATTGCATGCATGAAGAAGAAACACGGAGGGCTAGGCATCATCGACTTAGGAGATATGAATCTTGTCCTACTGGGAAAATGGTGGTGGAAGGTCTTCCACCACAGCGGGGAAGGATGGCAGGACTTCATTCAACCATACCTTAGGGGGAAAGGTACGAGAAGTTTAGGCTTCCAGGTAGGGCCTAGAGTTTCTCGCTTCTGGAAAGGGATTACCAAAGCAAGCAGGCCTTTCAACTCAGCAGTTACATCGACTATTGGTAATGGACGGTCCACCAGATTCTGGTGGGACAAATGGTGTGGTGACCATACCCTTAAAGAGACTTTTCCAGATTTGTATGAGAAGACGACTCGCCCGAACGTATCAATGGCCAAGACATGGAAAAGGGGCAATTGGAAACCGTCTTTTCGATGACCTCTTAGCCCAGGGTTATAGTAGCGACTGAATGAACTGCAAACTCACATTACACGGAACAGGGCGATGTGCGCTCAAGGCCCTGATCAAATGCGCTGGGAACTAGAGACCAAAGGAGCTTTCACTGTTAGGTCTCTGTATCATCGCATTCACTATCAAGGATGTAGACCCAATTGGGCACAGGTGTTATGGAAAGCCAAAACACCCCTTAAAGTCAGGGTCTTCCTCTGGCTAGTGCTCAATAATGCAATCCTCACCAAAGAGAAACTCGCTAAAAGACAACCCCAGATAGCGACCAACTGTGGATTCTGTAACATACATACGGGGAATCTGAATCACCTTTTCATTCATTGCCAAAGGAGCAAGGCAATTATGATAGAGGTATTACGGGCCCTAGGGACAAGTGACTACCCTAGTGAATACGAGGATTTGTGGGTTGGCCCTAAATTTGCATCGGTGCGCCATGAAATGAAGAATGCTTGGTACATAGCAATTGCGGCAACTACTTGGGTGTTATGGCTAGACAGAAATAATTTCTATTTTCGTGCTTTATGTAATAGTATTTCTAGCAACCTTACTCATATCATGCATCTTATTTTCTTTTGGGCCACAGCTGCTGCTACAGGAGCAAGAGAGAGGATTGCCAGAGTCTTCCAGGTGGAGGAATTCGATGATGAGGAGGTCGAGTTTGGACTGACACTGGACTGAGGAGTAGGCGCCCCTCAGACTAACAGGGAACATGATACAAGTGGAAACAGCTAGCTCTTGTTGTATTTTGTTTCGATCTATTGTTCCTTTGGTTGTACTTTTGTTCATGTGGTTAGACCCACCCTCCAGGGTAGTGTTGGGGGGTTATATTCTATTTTCTGCACTTTACTTTTGTATTCCCCCTGATACGCCGGGGTTTTAATAAAACAGGGTGGCGTTATTCCACCTTTAACATAAAAAAAAAACTCTCCAGTCAAGAAAGACAGCTAAAGTAAATTTGTTATTTATCCATTTTGATTTTTTTTTATAAAGGTGCAATAGGGAGACAAAGTGGAGATAAAAGAAATAATTAGCTTGGTTTAGAGTTTTAAGAACTTCATGTATTTCATTTTGGTTGAAATAATAATAAGAGGTATTTCAATTGTAAACTAAGTCTCAAATAAATAAATGTTTAGATTATTGATATTGTAGATACCTTCAAACCTGCACTACGTTACCATTGTTTTTAGACATACTCATAGTGGTTATGGAATTAGAGTAAGCTCTATAAAACCTATATGATAATGTCCTTGCATAACTATTACAAGCATCTAAAAGTGAAGTTGAAGTTAAAAAAAAAACTTTATGCAGTGCTTCTAACAAACTATATGCATTCCAGGTAAGTTCAAGCTAATGATCAAAAAAGGCGATGGTTGAACTTAAAGGTAGATATACTGCTTCCTCATATAATATGTTTGCTACTTCAATTAATTTGCTGGATCTCCAAAACTATTTTGTATAATCAAACCAGGTGCATTGTTCCGAAGACGTGCCATAGGCACGTGTCAACGGACAAACCTAGTAACTAAATAACTTGTCAAACTTCTCCCCCAATACTTGTATGATCAAATAATTACTCTTCAGTCATTTCCATGAAATTTAACTTATGCAAGTAGTCTGATCACTTCAATATCTTATTTTCAGATTGGTCTTGGTCTGCTTGGCTCTTGGTCTACAGTAGTTAAATTGCTGAGAATTCCAGTTAATCTAATTGCTGTCTCCAATATCCATCACCATCTCATTGTCGTGCTTCTTATCCTACTTCCCATCAGAATTGTTAGTATTTGAGAAAAGAGAACAGAAGAAAAACTACTCCTATAGAGTCTTTATATGAACGATCTGAACTATTTATTTTGTTTCTAACGTCATAAGACGGTATGTATATGAAAAAATAAAGTCGTTTGGGTTCGAGAAGGTTTAGTTTACATGAAGACAAACCAATTAAATTAGCAAGTTCTGATGCATTTAAGAAACATGCTCTCCTAGTTGACAACTAAAACACAAACACAAAATGACATTATCCGAAATGCATATACAAGTTTCCCATTTCATTTGTTTAAGCATATTTTGTACCACCATATATCATTCCATCCATCATGACTAATCGAAATAGAAACTATTGAATAACTGAAATATGACCAAGGGTTCATTCTAACCAACAAGCATGTCCCCATTGGAGTTAAATCTTACAAGCACTGATACAGGGGGGGGGGGGGGGGGGGGGGGGGGGGGGGGGGGGGGGAATAATAATAAAACAAATGGAACTGTCTGCAACAAAACAAACAAGCTATGCTAAGAAATGAGAAAGCATATTTTACAGTCGCATACTAGCTTGCTTTGGTTATAAGCTTCTTTTGTTGAACTACAAAAGTCTAGAATTTTCTACCCAGTATTACAGTCAGTATTACAGTCTTCAGTAATAATTTTGTTTCCCAAAAAAAAATCGAGCTTAATTGAATTGTATTTTGTATGTCATGGGAGTTACAAAAATAATCATTTTATTGTGTTCTACATCAGAACGCGAAGAGTAGCAAGCCCAACAGCAGAAACCGAGACAAGGGTACCAATGCAGTATTTGATGACTTCGTACTTTGCGGCCTCCAGTTGGGCCCTTAAACCATGAATTTCCTATATATAAAAAATAAGTCAGAGGGAAATGAATCGTTATGATCACAAAAGGACGAGAGACTCGTTATTTGAGTAATGATCCATTACCCTATCAAGCTTAGTAGTGAGTTCAGTAGTTTCTGCATTCTGTTTGGTTAACTCATCCCTAATGCGCCTGCATTTCATTCATCATCTACAACAGTTTAGACTCCATGTAAAATGATAAAATGATAACAAATAATAATAAATTCATGAACAAATTGAAAGGTCTAAGGCTCTAAGCTAAATGATACCAAGACCAATAACAACATTTGAACTAAAACTTTGATCAATGTTGTCCAACAATTTAATAAACATTTCAATGAGTACAGTTAGGAATTAGAAATGCCATGTCGGCTCACATCACCAAAAGTTCCGTCTAAGACAATACTAGTTGTAATTGGGCTGTAATAATTGCATACCCTCAGCACGACACAAGCCACACAACCCTATTACTAAGGATCCCCTGTGACATCTCTTGGGAAGACAGAAATTATTTTTTTTGTAAAAAACATAAATTAATTTCTTAGATGTAACTAAAAGCCCTTTTTAATGTTTTTGAACGTTTTTATTTACAAAAACAGTATAAAAATAACAGAATATGAAAAATCTAGCTCATGGACAGAAATATATCTTGTGCAATACTCATGAGGAAACTGCTAATCACTAGTTTATACATTGTCCTTTCATTCAGCTTATTGGTTCAATTTTGAAAAGGCATGGAACATTAAAGAGAAATCTGGCACTGCGAATACTTGGTGACTACTTGGAGAAGGAGAAGAATTAAACATTCCCAAAGATTAACTTGGGATTTATTTATGATGATACTTATCGCGATTATTCACACTGAAAGAAATTGCAGAATATCCACCAAGAAATCTCATTCTATTGACAAACTGATTGAAGATCTTCTGTGTTTTTTTCTTTTTTTGAGTTGAAATCATCACTCCTAGCAAAAGACACAAGCGAAATTGTCTGTCATTGATAACTTGGTGTTTTCTTTGATCCAACAAGGACTAAACTCTTAATTTTGGCTTTTGTTTTGTGATACTTATGACTAGTTTCTCTTATACGCAAATGTGATGTTACTGATGATTGATAGCAGAATCACATATATATGCCTGTTTCTTTTGTATTTGCTGACTTATTTTTGTACCAGATTTCCCCTCTTTTGGTGAAGTTGAAGTTGTTGCTGATTTCAAATGAAGCTCTTCTGAATCTGGATGCCTGGAGGTGCTGGTCTTGCAGATTAGTCTGTTGATGAGTATTATCTGCTGACTCTGACGCTCTTTTGAAGTTCCATAGTAGAAGTTGTTCTAGTTTCTGATGTGATGTTTTGTACTTAAACCACGTCCCTGAGTTCCCTTTTTTGTGTTGAACTCTGTTTGTAGGTGTTATTTCTTTGTTCAACACCTATTTTCTGATTGTAAGACTAGGTTTGCTACCATTTAATATATATATCATTGGCTGGAGTTTCTTTGGAACTTTATCCCTACCATCAAAAAATAATAATAGAAGCTGCTAAATTTAAATGTTGCAGACATGGACTAATTGTAAAAAAAATCAAGAGAGTGCACAACACTATAGCGAAAGCAATTCCTGGGATTTCTTTTCATTAAATAGCTTTGATTGGATGTAGATTTACTTTCACAGAAAATTAGCTTTGTTTGAGTTGTAAGAAGACTGTAGCAAAAGTAATTTTAAACACTTTTTTACTTTTTTGTTTTACATGAAATTAATCTTAATTAATTCGGGCTTAATCTCAATTAATTCAGGCTTAATCTTAAACTAAATAATTAGGGCCTAATCTTCAATTAATTAGGGCGTAATCTTAAATTAATTTGGGCTTAATCCGAAACTAATTAGGGCTTAATCTTAATCTAATTAGGGCTTAATCTTCAATAGGGCTTAATATTAATCTTAATTACGGCTTAATCTTAATTAAAATTCCCCCAAAAAAAACAAAAAAATTGCCCACTACCGAACTCCATATGCACGTGCACTTGAAGTGGGGAGAGGGTCCCACATCGGTATGGAGAGAGGGAAGTTTGAGTTTAAATTGATTTTATTAATTTAAGAAAAGACAAAAGCAATTGTAGAAGTGGAGAGAGAGAGAGTGAGAAATAAATGATTAAAATATACATGACCTGTGCAAATGCAAGTGTTTTCAGAGCAAAAATTTCGGAAATGAAAATTGCACTAAAGTACACATTTGCACATTACTGCAGTTACAGTAACGTGCAAAAGAAAAAACTATAGTAATGCGCAAAAGAAAACTCCTCCAACTTCATTTACAGCCAACCAAAGCACCGCTACAGTGCTTTTCCTTGGATTTGATTTCTTGTGGCATTTTTACAGCCAACCAAAGCACCGCTACAGTGCTTTTCCATGGATTTGATTTCTTGTGGCATTTTTACAGCCAACAAAACCACCCCTTAGGGGGTGTTGGTGGGAGAGTATCAAATAAGGGGAGTATTATCGTATTGATTAATGGTTATCTTAACTAAGAATATCAAATAATAAAATCATATATCTACTACTATATTTCAAAAGCCAGGTTTGTAAAAATAAATTTAAATCATACATTTTCGACAATGCAAATTTCGTTTAAATTGTATCAACCGTTCATTTAAGTTTCATGTGCAACGCCTGTACATTATAATGAAATTAAGCTAATAACATATGCATCACACGTTTCGCTTCATACTATTGATAATTTTGATTTTAGAACAATAAATAATATAACTGACAGTGTTTTAAAAATCCTCCTTAGGCGGCCGCCTGGGCGCTAGGCTGTCCTCAGCCGACTCGCCTAAGGCATGGGCATTCTAAAAAATTGGTTTGGATAAGCGGATCTGGGAGGATTTTTGTGTGTTAAGTGAACTGGTTCACCTAAATCACCACATTCTCAAAACCCCCGACCCCCATGCTTCTCTCTCTCTCTATCTCTCTCTCTCTCCCCCCTCCCAAGAAAAAACCCAAATCCCTAAATCAGAAATCCCCAAAATCGCTCTCCCCAAATCCTCACAATCTCAAATCGTCAAAATCTCAAATTGATCGCCCCTCTCATTGGAATCTTGATAATGAACAATGCGCAAAACGAGCACTCTAACATTGAGCTAATTCCCATTTATGATTTTTTGAGTTATTTTTTTAGTATTATATATATCTTGTATTTTATGCAATATTATGTTTTCTTATAAATATATTTTAAAAAAATAAAAACCACCTAGCACCTAGCCGCCTAGGCCTCGCTTACAAGGTTTAGGCGCTAGGCCCCCATCAGCCGCCCGACCACCGCCTGACGACTTTTAGAACACTGTTGACTTCTATTTCTACTATTATATATATATATATATATATATATATATATAAGAAAGAATATGTGAATTTTAGTTGAGTGATTTCAAACCACTAGGCGTATATTTGAAAGTCAAAATAAGAGTCGCATGGTTTCTGAAATCAAACATGATTTGGCTTTTAAAATCATGTTTCGTTTTTTAAATCCTTTACGACTAAACATCCCTAAACATTTTATGTAATAGCACATTCATGCTAATATCACGCCCATGCAAATCATGCTAGTACTTGTTTTATGCCTTGTCATGTTAGCATAGTATGGTGATCATCCTTGCCATGCATTCGTGCAAGGTAGTCGACTAAGCGGATCTGGCTCATTCCTTACCACGTGCTCGAGTGGGTACAGCTCAACATGTGTGATGGTGTGCTTATCATAACTCAGAAAAATCGTATCGTGAGTTGTCTTGTGCCGGTCTGTCCCATTTGCATTTATGTATCTAATATTTGGTGCAAATCAGCAATTAAGTAGCAGTCACTCTACTTCAAAATGGAAAGATAGAAACACTATCAAACAAAATCTGTTGTCAATTAAAGAACAAAATCTAAATCAAATCAGGTGTCAAACCATAAAAGGAATAGTATAAACATTCTTTTTCACCATAGTAAGTTGAAATAATCAATCCAACAAAATACTATCAACCTATAATATAGTAAGTTTTCCTAAATGCAACAGAGGTAAACTGATTCCAATAGAATCTAAAGTTCTTTCCAACTAAGTTCCTTGTAGGGAAATTGTAATTTCTAAAGCAAATAAAAGGCAAAAATACACATGAAAACATGAAAGTCCTTACCCTCTTTCAAGATTTAGATCCAAGCGTTGCCCAGCAGTAACCTTGTCAATCTCATACCTATGAGAGAAAAATTGATTCAACTTAGAATGACACCGGAAGTTGATGGCGGAAAACAAAACAAACAGTTCAAAGATAAAGCAAAATGAAAAGACAGGAAGATATCAAGCGCAAGATTTTTATTTGAATGGATTGTCGGACGCGTAAGACATGACACAAGCTAATTAGTTTTTCAGAAATTTTCCTAGGTCAGTGGGTCGTGTCATCCAGTTAAAATCATCCAATTAGAAACACCATGTTCATGTTTATTTAACAAAAACAGATCATACCGAAGCTCACTACGCATTTTCTCAATATCTCCTCTAAGCTTCTCAGTCTCGCGCTGCAACGACGAAAAATGGTGCTCCTGCATCCAGATAAAAAAATATTAGAACATTAAAATAAATATAACCTGGTGAAAAGAAAACTTTTGTCCAGTTGAACAGATGAAATGGTTGTTATGGGATTGTAAAATTAAGGAAAAGTGGATGTAGCAATTCAAATTATTTGATAACTGCATAATGTTTATCATAACTGGTGAAAAACCAAAGAGTTGAGAATGTTTCATATCCTTATGCAATCTGCAGATATTTTAATGGCTAATTCACAGAACAATTGACACAGTTGCGAAGATGCACAAACTTGTGCTTGAACCCTGGTTTATGGAAGTAGTTAAATATGTAATCTCGAGCTGATATATGGTGGATCCATAACTTAAAATAGATAAGAAACAATACCAGAAACCTAAGTAGAAGGATTAAAGTGATAGGCTCAAGAAAATTTCCTTCTTTCCAAGTAAGATCAAAGGACACTTCAAACTTCAATAATAAAAATTGAAAGCAGTAAGCAATCAAATTTTTCTAAGGAGATTTAGTCACAAAACTCCTCAATTTTACCACACATGCTGGATCTAAATGATACAAATAAAGATTCTAAAAGCTAGAATTAGGCATGCCACTCATACAAAACCGAATCCCCTCTAGCGTATAGAGTTAAGAAACACATACCTGTTTTTTTTTCTCTTTACCTAAAAGGGATACGTAGTCATCCAAAAAGATTTGGGATACAGGGAGAATGTGATAGATGTGTTAGTCTGCTGGAAGCTGCTCATAATTGCTTTCTAATAAGAAAATACGATGTAATTTCCTCTAATTGACTTGAAGAAATAAATTAGTTGTCTATGACCACAATTTTTTTAAATACAGATGTTGTTAAGTAATGGGAAAATTTTTTAAAAGGACACTTAAAACTACAGACGGCTTAGTTAATAACACGATCGAATAGTGCACAACTACCACGAACATATCAACTTGCACTGACTAATGAAGCTAGGACCAACAAACTAGTGTACAAGTAGAAGAGATCACAATAAAAGTTTTCAAGTTCCAAATAAATGTGTTTTTTTTTTTGGAATCTGGCCGTGGCCACACACCCACACTAATTGGGGATATTTTTGTGCAAGAGGGATTCAAACTCCCGACCTCTTGCCTACCGACGAAGAGGCTTACCAGCCACACTGGCACTAGCAGTTCCAAATAAATGTCATTTGAGCCTAAGTCGAAGTCCAAGTAAAAGTTGTGTGCACAAAGAAAGTTTACCAACCTCCATGTTTTACATATCTTTAGAGTTTAATTACAGAAAACTACCCTATAGTTTGGGCATTTCTCAGATTAACTACCCTGACTGTGATTTAATATTCAGGCTAAATTACAAAAAACTACCCTGTTCTTTGGGCTTTATTTTCAGTTAACTACCCTAAACTTGCTTTAATATGTGTAACCTCCTCAAACTTTCATTTTTATCCGGAACTATAACAATTATCTACCTAAAAAATTTATTCTTTCAAAAAACTAGCAATATTGTTTAAAAACTATCTTACACTGGGGTAGTTATCAATTAAAATGAAAGATTGCTAGAGTTGCGGAAATTAAAGCAAGTTTAGGGTATTCATAAAAATGTCCAAAGTATAGGGTAGTTTTATGTAATTTATTTTAGGCTATGATGTGTATCCTCCTCAAACTTTCATTTTTACCCAGAAGTCTAAGAATAACCTCCTAAACTTGTATTTACTTTCAAGAAACTACCTCAAACAAAATCAAGTTTTTCAAAAAAAAAAAAAAACTTTCTTATACAATAGTAAGTCTCTTTTAAATTGAAAGTTTGAGGGCTATAAGCATGTTCAGGTAGAGACAAGGTAGTTATCTAAAAAAAAGGCCCAATGTATATGCTAATTTTCTGTAATTAGCCAAGACATGTTAGAAACATTCTACAAACTTGACTAAAACTACTTATCCTTCTAATCAATAGTCTCAAAGTTCCTAAGTTGTTGTATGAAGAAGAGTCAACTGTCATGTAGTAACAACTATTTCCATTTAGTTATAAATGGAGGGAATATATTCCATCTTTGCTCCTCTTACACTAAGCTTCCAATATGAAACAATTCCCTATGCAAATTATCCCATGTGTAGCAAGGGTACTTCTAGCATGGAGCCGTACGCATACCATGCATGTCCCGGACACCGACACTTCATGGACACATGTCAAACACTCATGTGTGTCCCATATTTTATAATTCAACTTATATGTTTGACACTTCATAGGCACTTTCTTGAACTTTTCTTGGAAGACATATTAATATTTCTTAAAATAATTACCACTAGTTACTTGTATACACATGTCCAATTGTATAATGTATAGTTAAGTATTATCACTTTCTATGGAAAATATATCTTTAATTTGATTATGAGCAACAAACTGTAATCTTTGAACACAATTTTATTAAAAATATGCAAAACTGAGATAATATTAAGTTATTGTATACAATATTATTGTTGTGTCCCAATGTCCTATTTTTTAGAAATATAGCATGTCCTATACCCATACGAACGTAGTATCTTGTACCTGTTGTATCCACGCTTCCCAGTTCATCACTATCACTCTCTGGATTGCCCAACAGCTATAAAAACAGTAATCACATGCTTCTGCACATGCAACTGTGTAATGCCTTTCTCTTATACTCAAGAGCCTTCATCAAAATGTATTACTTATTCAGAATAATATGTCCTTAGCTTAAATAGTGGTAGTTCGGTCAATTTTACATGGCGAATCTTAACCTTGTCAATAACAGATTGAGTTATCTTATTTAATATTATACTAATATACTCATTTAAATCTATCATATAGGGGCATAGGACTAGCCAAACATCCACAAATTTGAACAAATTTGGTGAATTTTGGTCTTTAGTTACAACTGTTTCCACTTCGAAACAACTTTAGAAAGATGATGTCCAAGATTCTAGAGAATCGTGAATGAACTTACATAAACTAGTTTGTATCAGGTGTAACATACAATGAAAAAATACCCCTGACTACAACAGATATATAAATATCTATTGGTATATAAGTATAGGTTCCTTTAACATCCAAGCTATTCTTGATATACATGTGTAAAGCAATTTTGACCTAATGCAATTCATTTTTTACCAACATTAAGATGACATGAACAAAATTCTAGAGGGACAGCTAGATTCTGTATGATGTCAAAATCTGATAAAAGTTCGCTTGAATGTAATAGAAGAAAACATGCTTCATTTTAGGAAGCACCTAAAAAATGCATCTAGGATGTGGGCCTCCACATTGTAGCGGAGACCAATGCAAAACAAAAGATTTCACATAGCATTCTAGTTGAAATAAACTAGAATGCTGGACATAGGATTAGAAACATTTGTTACACTATGCAGTAACCAAACTAACCAAGGCCTCGATTTAACTGTATAGCATTTAAGATTCGTGCTTTTGCTGAATTCCTCTATAAACCTGACATGTGTTATTTCAGACATTTAAGATATATTTGGGCAATTTTAGAAAGTGATTTAGTTATCGCAAAGTGAAACATCATGGCATTCTATTTTTCTAACATATATTAGTTAAACTATACTCCAAATATGAGCATATAATTCAGACTACTATGAGCTACAGTATAGGCAAATAACTAAATGGATGTTAAGATCAGATTCGATAGTAATTTGCAGGATCTGAAGTTCTGAACCATACATAGATACATTTATGGTACATGTACAACAATTAATCTTAGAACAGCTAAAAGATAAATCCAGACATCAATCAGGATTCAAAGTACTGAATTAAGAAACATCTGAAGTTTGGTACATCTGTTGAAATACTTGTGCAGCCCTTTATTAACAAAACATCTCGGTTACAAGAATATTTGAAGATATGCATGTTTGCAATGAAAATATGACACTACTTATTTGTTATTTCTGTCAATCAGTCATAATCGACTGCTATTATCAAACAATAACTTCAGAAGTAATATCTTCGACATGAGAATACTACATTATAAACCTAACTGCCTACGGAACATACTTGTTCATGTCAAAATTGCAACCAAAAGCAAAATTAAGATGTTACTCAAAAGAACATCTTCAATGATTTTTTAGAGGTAGATCCAAAACTAAAATCTTCTTATATTATTACAGCTTCACAAGTTAGAGTTTGCACTAACAAATTTATTTTAATCAGTTCAGACTTTTTATTGGGTAAAATTTTGTTTGGCAGATTAATTACAAAAATCCCTAAAGTTTGTTTTCGATCAACATACCCCCCAAATGACGTCATGGCTTTTCTAGATATTTGAATGGATAAAATATCCTTATGTTATTTTTGATCCTCTTCTTCATCTTTTTCCCTAAATGCATCTTCCCTTTTCTCTCTCAAAGTTCCCCAACATCTCTTTATCATACCGAACTCCACCTCCACCTCCACTTCTGCTGTCGTTGTCGTCCACGCCACCGCCTTCTCATTCCCAACATCTCTTTCTCATTCCCAACTCCACCTCCACTTCTGCTGTCGTTATCATGGCTTTTCTAGATATTTGAATGGATAAAATATCCTTATATTATTTTTTATCTTCTTCAACTTTTTCCCTAAATTCATCTTCCCATTTCTCTCTCCAAGTTCCCCAACATCTCTTTCTCATTCCCAACTCCACCTCCACTTCTGCTGTCGTTGTCGTCCACGCCACCGCCTTCTCCTCATCCGTTCAAACCCACAAATATCACCATCACCTAAAGGGCTATTAAGCCAACAAAATGCATCCTTCTCTTAAAAAATTAAGAACAAAAACCAAAGCAAAGAACTACAACATATAATGGACCTCAACTAAAATATGAGAGTAAATCTCTCTATTTCATTCTGTATCAAGAAAAGGTTTTTGGTGAACACACAAAAAGATAGAAGACATGGATCAATGAAGAAGAAAATTGTTAAAGTAGTAGTTTAGTTTAGTTTAGTACCATATTGGTAAAATTAGTAGTTCACCTCCAACTCTCTCATATATAGGAGGGCTTTGTATCAAGGTATATTTATCTCAATATATAAAGTACCTTTCTCTTTTCTGCCATCAAGTTTTACTTAGTATTAGAGCAGAAAAGATCAAAGAAATCTTAGCCTCACCCTAGCCTCCATTTTCTCTCTCTGAAAAAAAAGGGGGTATTGTCCCCCCCCCCCCAATCCCAACTAACACCCCCACCCCCATCCTCCCAAAACCCACCAAAAAGCCCAACCCTAAATCTTCCCTCTACCTCTAGCTGCCACCACCAACCATTCCACAACCAGACACTAGATCCAAACCCCATACCCAACGCCTTCAAATCCGGCCTACATCTCCGACACCGATGACTCCAGCCTCAACACCGACGCCGCCACCACCTTCCTCCTCCAGATTTCATCCCGCAAGCACCGTTCTCTTTCAGATCAGACGTTGCCGCCACCATCTTTCTTCAGATCTAATTTCATGTCCAATTCCAAACCCAATTTCATATTCAATTTCAGATCAAAATCAAATGGCTATTATGAGACCTTTTCTAATATGATTTGGTCATGATTACTACTGCCTCATGAAGCGTGCAATCTCTTGATTTACTTCATCATCTCCTTATCCTCTAACTATTTCCATATCCGATCTCGATCTGATCCTCTAACTACTTCCAGATCTTCGTGATTTAGGCATTCACCATTCCTCTTCAGTTCCTGTTAGTTGTGATAACCAAGCTACTATTCATTTTTCAGAAATTAGGTGTTTCATGAGCGCGCCAAACATATCAAAGTTGACTGTCATATTGTCATAAATGAGTGGGAGAAGAAAGTCATCTCTTGCACATATGTTTGTTCGTCACATCAAGTGGCCGATATTTTCACCAAAGCTTTGCCACCCAAACCTTTTCGGAGCTTCCTTAACAAGCTTGGCTTCGATAATATCTACGCGCCAACTTGAGGAGTGTTGAAGTAGTAGTTTAATTTAATTTAATTTTGACCCATATTGGTAAAATTAGTAGTTCACCTCCTATTCTCTCCTATATATAGGAGGACTTTGTATCAAGTTATATTTATCTCAATAAAGTATCTCTCTTTTACCATCAAGTTTTACAAAAATAAATTTATCACATTTTTTCATATCTACATTAACGAAAGAAAAATATACAACAATTAACAAGCATATACTTTCCATTCATAACACTAGCATTTTCTCATCTATATCTTGGCTCTATTTACCTACTTCAACAAAGGAGCCCCAAACTCCAAATAAATCAAAAAAGGAAAACGGAAGGAAAAAAAGTGCGAGCGCGAGCGCGTGCGAGAGCGAGAGAGTATCTTGAAGTAGATGCTTGACTCAGCGACACCACCATCCTTATCGCAGGCGACTTCCAATCCTACCTCCACGACACCTACGGTCCTACGCCCCGCATTATCTCTCCGTCCTTGCAGATGTCAAGATGGCCGAAATGGTCGAAACTATTCACATTGAAGGAGGTGAGAACTAAGTGGAGTTTAGAGATGTGCTTGGAGAGGAAATGGAGGATGGAAAGGTTGTTGTTGAATGGGGTGGGAGGGGAGGAGGAGTAGATCTCAGAGGAGAAGAGAATCAGCTGAGGAGTCAAGAAAGGCGAGGAGACAGAATGGAGGCGAAAGGGGGCGAAGATGCCGGAGGTGGTTAAGAGAGGGGTTGAGGTTTGGATATGATGAATTTGGGGAAGAAAAGGAAGAAGCAGATCAGAATAGCATAAGGGCATTTCAGTCATTTGAATGTTAGAAAAACAATTTTAAAAAAAAGATACATTATTCGGAGGGAAAGTTGCTCAAAGACAAACATTCGGGGGTTTCGTAATTGAACTGCCAAATGTTGGGGTTTTCCATAACTTTCTAATTTCCTTCTTTGTGCCTTGAACTTATTACATAGCTTTGAAACATAATGTCCTCCAAAGTGGGATGACTGACTAGTCATTTAATAATAGGTAAATCACAATTCTTTGCTTTAACAGTATGATGGTGCCTCGTTCATTTGCCTTAAAATCTTATTCTTGTGCTCTTCCTGTGGTGTAAATTGTGAAGACTTGGTGAACATTATCATAAGCAAATATGCAATAACGGTTACTTGTGTCAAAAACAATCAAATCAACTGCTCCTAGTTGTATTTAGCAAATCAAACATCAAATATTAACAAAGTGAATTGCCAATAAATATATATTGTCGCTTTAAATACGACAACCATTCTAATTGCAACATTAGACCAGGATTTCAGTCAACAACAAGATACACCAGCCATTTCAGATCAGGATTTAATCTATCAAGACTTTCCAATACATTGGATAACTTGTCAATACAGTATCAAACAGTTGGTATTCCCCTGTCTCAAAAAAAAAAACAGCCTTCTTCAATGCACTATCGACTCATCCTAACAAAAACATGCATAACTACAATTACAAAGAAAGACATCATACTTGGGAGTTCTGCACTTCCGACTTGAACTTAGACAGATTCGCATCTTGAGCCATCTCGCTCTGCACAAAATCAAACCATATTTACAATCACATACCACCCCAAGAATGCAATTATTAAAATTAAAATTAAAATAAAAAATAAAAAACATGTAAAACCTTCTGCATCTCCCCCCTATCAACAAAAGATTGGGCGACATTCTCCAAGCTGTCGTTCAAAACCTCGCAGAGCGCGGAGGTGATGGCCTCCGCGTGCTTCGACTGTATTCCCTGCGCCTCCAATTTCCTCACCTAAAACCCAACAATCAATCAAGATCACATCAAATCACCAAAACGGTCGGGAAAAAAAAGGCTAGGGTTAGGGTTAGATGAATTACTAAGGCGAGAGTGTCAACCAGGAAAGCTCTCTTGCCATTGAATGGGACGATCTGCGAGATGTGGCAGACTCGGCCGATGCGGTCCGTGTATAACGAGGAGGAAGAGTGAGACATGGCGGAATGAGATTGGGGGAGGAGGATGGAAGAGATGAAACGATGATGATGATGATGATGATGATGATGATGACTGTGGAAGGATCTGGAATGGAGTCCGAGCAAGGCGCCTCCTCCCCTTTTCGATAGGATGCTAGCAGCAGACATTTGAAATTGGGAAACTGAAATTGAACTTGAAATTGAAATTGATTGATGACCTAATCGAATCGAACCGAATCGAATGTAAGAAAAAGAAATTGGGGTAATCTGGGATTTATTTTTCTTTCTTTGGGCGGCAAGAAAGAAAAACGAGAGGAGATACGATTTTTGGGTTGATTAATTTCGACTTTAATTCGGTGCTGAAATAGGAAGGGAGTTTAAGAGCATTAGTTGTTTGAGAGAAAAATATGCATATATGCATAAATGAAAATAGCAATCGAAGTTTTGTTGCAGTCGGTCAAAAGTTATTTTTTAGTTTTTTTATACTAAAATAATAAGCGACGGCACTTCATGTGCCGTCGGAGCAAAAAAAAAAATTAAAACAAAAAATTAATTGGAGCGACGGCACTCGAAGTGCCGTCGGAGGAATAAAAAAAAAATTAAAGCGGAAGGGAGGGATGGCATTCGAAGTGTCGTCCAACATAGATGGAAAAAATTCGTCCTCGAAGTACAAATAAAAATTACAAATAAAAATTACAAAAAAACATATAAAAAATTACAAAAATATTTCAGAAATTACGAAAAAAATACAAAAATTTACAAAAACATTTCAATATTTACAAAAAAAATTACAAAAACATTTCAGAAATTGCAAAAACAAGTACGAAATTGCAAAAAACGTCGATGTGCCGTCCGACAAAATGGGGGCATGGGACGGCACTCGAAGTGCCATCCAAGGGTTTTCATGGATTTTTGGGTTGTTTTTAATTGAAAAAAAAAAAATAAATTTCGAGCGCTTGAAGTGCCGTCTGACAAAAAAAAAAAAAAAATTGTTGGGACGACACTTCAAGTGTCGTCTCTCATATATGAATATTTCTCAAATCTTCTTTCATTTTTGGCAATCTACTGTAGCCAAATATGCATAATATATGCATATTTGGCAAACGACTGCAGCTCCGTTTTGTGCCAAATTATGCATATTTGGCAAACGACTACAGATGCTCTAAGAGTTGGGAATTCGGATTGTGATTGGCTTAAGCTGCAAGCAATTGTGGTTTTCCTAATGTTTCAAATTTTCCTAGTGTGTGTGTGTGTGTGTGTGTGTGTGGGGGGGGGGGGGGGGGGGGGGGGGGGGGGGGAGATAATGATCACTCATGAGAATTTTCCCCGTACTAAGAGCATCCACAATCGTTTGCTATATTTGTCATTTTTTCAAAATTTGAGAAACGATGGCCTGCAGTCGTTTGCTATTTTATCATATTTTGACAAAATCGCTACAATTGCTTCTCATATTTGATAAATGAATTGGCGATTCTCAAATTATAGTGAACCCGTTATTTTTTTATATATATAACGGGATCAGACGAAACAATCTGTTTCGTCCGGTTTTTTTTTTTTTTTAATTTTTTTTAATAATTAGACGATACAACATGTACCGTCGGAAAAAAAAAAGGATGTTGTCCCGTCCAATCTAAAAAAAATCGACAAATGGAACATGTTGTTGTTGGATAATGGCTCGATTCTGGTTCAGTTGTTTATATCCGTCGTATCTATAGCAATCGAAAGTTCCAGTATACCAGTCGACTGCATATGTGTCTCAGTCGACTGTCCCGAAGGAATTTTCAAAGGAGCTAAGGATACAGCAGCAAAGGTTCACCAGTCGACTGAATATGGATCTCAGTCGACTGTCCAGAACAATTACCAGTCGACTGATAAGAAGACCAGTCGACTGTCGGCGGGTTTGTAAACCAGAATAGGCCCATTTCGAAAGGCCCAGTAGTTTCCCTATAAATACACCCGTTAGGGTTTTGTAAAGTGTAACACCTCTATTCGAATTTTGCAGCCGTCATCTCTGTAAGGGTTTGTTTTCGCCCATTGGTGATTATTTGAAGAAGAAACCCCAACCGCCCTGTGGATGTAGGCACTTGTTTGCCGAACCACGTAAATCTTTGTGTCCTTGTGTTTGATTTGTTTCTTGTTTTTCACTATTTCTCTCTTTGATTGGTAGTTCATTCGTATTCCGCATCGTATTGCCGCACAACAAGTGGTATCAGAGCATTTGGTTCGACCTAGAGGGAGATGGCGAGTGAAGCAGATGCAACCAAGGATGTTGCGGGATCAAGTTCTTCCAGAACAACGATTCATAACGCAAAATTTGAAGTTGAAAAATTTGGTGGAACAAATAATTTCGGGATGTGGCAGTGTGAGGTGTTGGATGTTCTTGTTCAACAAGAACAAGATGTTGCTTTGGAGGTAGAAAAGCCAAAGAATATGTCCGAAGCAGATTGGAAGAAGTTGAACCGAGTTGCGTGTGGGACTATTCGGCTCTTTATCGCGAAGGCTCAGAAGTACGATTTGATGAGGGATACCATTGCTGCGGTGTTGTGGAAGAAACTCGAAGACAAATACATGAGGAAGAGTTTGGAGAATCGGCTGTATTTGAAGAAGAGACTTTTTCGCTTCACCTATACTGAAGGTATGTCTATGAACGCTCATGTTGAATCATTTAATAAATTATTGGCTGATTTGTTAAATTTGGATGAGCAAATTAAAGATGAAGATAAAGCCCTAATTCTGTTGAATTCATTACCCGAATGTTATGATCATTTAGCAACAACTTTAATATATGGAAAAGATACTGTTAAATATGAAGATGTTGCAAATGCTCTGTTGAATAATGAAACTAGGAGAATGGATAAAATGGTTGATAGAGAAACTTCTGAAGCATTGATTGTAAGGGGCAGAACTGAGACCAGATCTGAGACCAAATCTGGGAATAAAGGAAACAAATCTCGTTTCAAATCGAGAGGAGTTTCAAAGGACAGAAAGATACCAGCCAGAGATGAATGTGCTTTCTGTCATGAAAAGGGGCATTGGAAAAAGGATTGTCCGAAGCTGCGAAATAAGGGAAATTCGACTGCAAATGTGACTGTTGATAATTTAGATAGTGATGATGATTTTTCCTTTGCACTTGCTACTAGTCCCTCACTTTATCAAGATGTATGGTTTCTTGATACAGCAGCATCCTATCATATGTCTTGGAGAAAGGAGTGGTTTACTTCCTTAGAGTATATGGATGGTGGGGTAGTTTTGATGGGAAATGATGCACCTTGTAAGAAGGTAGGAATCGGGAAGATTGAATTGCTAATGCACGATGGTCTTATTAGGGAGCTTTCAGGTGTATGGTCTGTTCCAGATTTGAAAAAGAATTTGATTTCACTTGGTGTTTGGGAGGCCAGTGGATTGAAATTTGCTAGTGAAGGTGGCATTCTGAAGGTGACTAACGGATCACTCGTGGTGATGAAAGGGAAAAGAAAAAGGAACTTGTTTTTCTTGCAGGGAAAAACGTATTTGGGTCAGGCTGCCAGTGTAACTAAAAAGCCTAAACAGGTTGTTCCCGACTCTACAAGGTTGTGGCATATGCGACTCGGGCATGCAGGAGAAAAGGCCTTGCAGGGGCTTGTGAAGCAAGGGTTGCTTAAAGATGCTAAAGGTTGCAAGTTGGAATTTTGTGAACATTGTGTGTTAGGTAAGCAAACCAGGGTGAGATTTGGTACAGCTGTACATCAGACAAAGGGTATCCTCGATTATGTGCACACAGATGTTTGGGGCCCTACTCAGACACCTTCTATGAGTGGTAGACACTGGTTTGTTACATTTATTGATGACTACTCCAGACGAGTTTGGGTATATACCATGAAACACAAAGATGAAGTTTTGACATTGTTCACAAGTTGGAAGAAGAAAGTTGAAAACCAGACTGGAAGGAAGATTAAGGTTCTGAGATCAGATAATGGAGGGGAATACAAGAACGATCCGTTTCTGAAATTGTGTGAAGATGAAGGGATCCAGAGGCACTTCACAGTTAGGAAGACTCCACAGCAAAATGGGGTTGCAGAAAGGATGAACAAAACCTTACTTGAGAAGGTGAGATGTATGCTAGCACAGTCTGGATTGAAGAAGACATTTTGGGCAGAAGCTGTTATATATGCAAGCCACATCGTCAACCGTTTACCATCAGCAGCACTTGAAGGCAAAACGCCTATTGAGGTATGGAGTGGTAAACCTGCATCTGATTATAGTTTTTTGCATATATTTGGTTGTCCTGCTTATTTTCATGTAACTGAAACTAAACTTGATGCAAGAGCCAAAAAGGCTATATTTGTTGGTTTTAGTACTGGTGTCAAAGGTTACAGGTTGTGGTGTCCAGAACAGAAGAAGTTAGTAATCAGCAGGGATGTTACCTTTGATGAGACCAGCATGATCAGCTCGGGACAGTCGACTGACAAGTGCTCTCAGTCGACTGGTGATCAAGAGAAGCAGAAGATTAGCTCGGGACAGTCGACAGGCAAATGCTCTCAGTCGACTGGTGCGAGAGTTCTCCAACAGGTGGAGTTAGAAAAGTTTTCAGTTGAAAATCCTACTCCTGCCCAAAATGAAGATGATGTGGTTGATACTGAGGATGAGGAAGAAGTTCCTATCCAAGACCCTCCCCAGTAGGAAGAATCAATTGCAGCAAGAAGGCAAAGAAGAGATATCAAACGACCATCTCGCTTTACAGAAACAGTTGCATTTGCTCTTCCCATTGTTGATGATGAAGTTCCCTCCAACTTCAAAGAAGCTACTAGAAGTTCTGAAAATGCAGATTGGAAAGTTGCTATGGATGAAGAAATGAACTATCTTCATAAGAACAAGACTTGGGATCTAGTGCAATTGCCAAAGGGGAAGAAAGCCATCGGTTGCAAGTGGGTATATACGAAGAAAGAAGGTCCAAAAGACAGTGTTCGGTTCAAAGCCAGACTAGTTGCAAAGGGGTATGCTCAACAGGAAGGAATTGACTATAATGAAGTGTTCTCTCCGGTTGTGAAGCATCCTTCTATTCGGATTTTATTGGCATTGGTAGCACAGTTTGATCTTGAATTGACACAGATGGATGTGAAGACTGCATTCTTACATGGGGACCTAGATGAAGAAATTTATATGTTGCAGCCAGATGGGTATAAGATTGCTGGGAAGGAAAGTTCTGTTTGCAGGTTGAAAAAGTCTCTCTATGGGTTGAAGCAATCTCCAAGGCAGTGGTATTTGAGGTTTGATCAGTTTATGAAAGTGCAGAGATATTCCAGAAGTGAGTATGATCATTGTGTCTATTTTAGAAAATTGCAGGATAACTCTTTCATATATCTGTTATTATATGTGGATGACATGTTGATTGCCTCTAAAAATGCTAAGGAGATTCAAAATTTGAAGAATCAGCTGAGTTCTGAATTCGAGATGAAGGATCTTGGTGAAGCCAAGAAGATACTTGGGATGGAGATAGCTAGAGACAGAGCAAAGGGCATAGTAAGTTTGACACAGAAGCAATATCTATTGAAGGTGCTGAAACGGTTTGGTATAGATGAGAAAACTAAACCTGTCAGTACACCCTTAGCCACTCATTTTAGAATTAGTGCTTCTCAGTCTCCAAGTACAGATGAAGAGAGACAGTATATGGCTAATGTACCTTACACTAGTGTGGTTGGCAGTTTGATGTATGCCATGGTTTGTACTCGACCAGACATCTCTCAGGCGGTGAGTATGGTTAGTCGATATATGCATGATCCAGGCAGAGAGCATTGGCAAGCGGCTAAGTGGATTTTGAGGTACATAAGTGGCACCACAGATGTGGGTTTGAAGTTTGAAAGGGATAACAATATTAGCAGACTATTGGCGGGTTATGTTGATTCTGACTATGCAGGTGATCTAGATAAGAGGCGGTCTACTACAGGCTATTTGTTTACTATGGCTAGAGCACCTATAAGTTGGAGGTCCAATTTGCAGTCCACTGTAGCATTGTCTACTACTGAGGCTGAATACATGGCAGTTGCTGAGGCCATGAAGGAAGCCATTTGGATTCATGGACTTTTGAAGAGCTTGGGAATTCATCGGGAGAAGGTGGAGGTACACTGTGACAGTCAAAGTGCTATCCATTTAGCGAAGAACCAAGTTCATCATTCGAGGACCAAACATATTGATGTCCGTTATCATTTTGTACGTGATTTGATAAAGGATGGTGATATTCTTCTGGTGAAGATTGGGACAGCTGATAATCCTGCTGATATGTTGACCAAAATTGTTGGGGCAGCCAAGTTCAAGCATTGCATGAACCTGACTAATATTTTGCATGCTTGATGATTTGGAATGGGCGGTTGGAATGGTGCTTCGCTATTTGTTTGCTTAGTATGTGATATCATACTAAGGTGGAGTTTGGTTTGTTGTTACATTTGGTGATGAGCATTTGTTTTGGAGTATTTTTGGAGATTGCTTGGGCTACTTAGAAGATCTCGCCAAGGTGGAGATTGTTGGATAATGGCTCGATTCTGGTTCAGTTGTTTATATCCGTCGTATCTACAGCAATCGAAAGTTCCAGTATACCAGTCGACTGCATATGTGTCTCAGTCGACTGTCCCGAAGGAATTTTCAAAGGAGCTAAGGATACAGCAGCAGAGGTTCACCAGTCGACTGAATATGGATCTCAGTCGACTGTCCAGAACAATTACCAGTCGACTGATAAGAAGACCAGTCGACTGTCGGCGGGTTTGTAAACCAGAATAGGCCCATTTCGAAAGGCCCAGTAGTTTCCCTATAAATACACCCGTTAGGGTTTTGTAAAGTGTAACACCTCTATTCGAATTTTGCAGCCGTCATCTCTGTAAGGGTTTGTTTTCGCCCATTGGTGATTATTTGAAGAAGAAACCCCAACCGCCCTGTGGATGTAGGCACTTGTTTGCCGAACCACGTAAATCTTTGTGTCCTTGTGTTTGATTTGTTTCTTGTTTTTCGCTATTTCTCTCTTTGATTGGTAGTTCATTCGTATTCCGCATCGTATTGCCGCACAACAGTTGTCTCGTTTGGCATTGAAGATGTCACTTTCAACCTAATTAACCCATTAATTAACAACTAATCTCACTTTAAGAAGTAATTAATAAATACTAGTAATCCGCACATGCAATGCACGTTTTATGGGTTAGCACGTGCAATTTGCACTGGGGATATGCACGTGCAATGCACAGATTCGATGGAGGGAGAGGAAGAGACGGTTTCGATTTTTGAGGGAACATAATTTTAGGGAGATTTTAAATGTGAAGTGAAAATTACAGAATTAACCATATATATTTTTCTTAGCTTTTTATGTATATGGGGGGGGGAGGGGGGGCATGATAGTAAAAAGCCACTAAAATGGGGCTTTGCTTAATAATAGTATAGATTTAGTATTATTTTAATCAATAATTAATTAAATAATTACTATTTAGTTACTAATTATTATTTAATAAGTGATTACTATTTAATAATTTTTTAAAAAATTACGAGATACGGGACAACATCTATTTAATAATTTTTTTAAATAATTACTATTTAGTCTCTTCCGATTATTAAATAATTTTTTTTACTGAACATGCTAGACGATACATGTTGTACCGTCTCCCTATTTTTTGAGAAAGTTTTAGCAAACGACCACTGCACACATACGCTCTATTTCCTATTTCTATATCTGCCATTTTCTCAAATATGAGAAACACCGTTGTGGATGCTCTAAGCCACTTTTTAAAAAATTTGGGCAAAAAACAATGTACCCCTCAACGTTTGGGCTAAATACAATATACCCATATAATGTTTGAAAAAGTACATTGACCTTATTTCACTGTTAACTTAAATCCACCCGTTAAGTTTGAATTATTGAATTACAGTTTTACTCTTACTCTTTCATAATCAAATCTCTTATTCTTTTTCCTCTTTCTTCATGTCTTTTTCTTCATTCTTTTTCCTCTTTCTTCCATAATCAAATCTCCACTGAATTCTTCTTGTCATAAAAATTTTAAATATAGGTATCATGATTTTAAGTTCATATAACCAATTCGGCATATCTTTCTTTTAAGTACCAGATGCTGCACCATTATCTGATTGCACGACTATCTAAAGCTTCCTTTCCTCTTGTCCCCTCTGAGTGCATGACTATATGAATCTTCCTTTTCTGATCTAAAGCTTCTCAGCTTCTGTAACTTTGGCTTCCCTCGGTTTCTTTGTCCTCATCTGAGTGAGCGACAGTAGTAGTTTATCTCTACTACTATAATGGGAGAACCCCTTAGTCCTTAACCCAACCCGTGCAACGCACGGGTTGGGTTAAGGACCTTTTGGTAAATATTTTCAAACGTGGACCAATTTGGTAAATATTTTCGAAAGTGGATCAGTTTGATAATTATTTTCTTTTTACCCTTTTCATTATCCTTCAATTTTTTCCACGTGCACAGCACGTGTCTGCTACTAGTACTTTGTAGTGAGGGAGCTGTAATGTGGAATCCACTAACTTGACTAAAAACCGTATCTACGATGTGAGTGATCTTTTCTAAGTCCATTTTCATCCAGAATCAGAATCCCAGACTTTCGAGGCTTTCTCCAATACTGGTGCTCTGCAAATTTCTTGATGGCAGAAATTATTTATGATATAAACAGGTTTAGAAATTTTAGTAATTAATTGTGTAAGTTATTTTGACAAAAATACAATTATTACTTATGTAAGTTGCGAATTGAATAGGAAATGTCAACAGAAAATGTTTTTTCCTGAAAACATGAACCAAAACAAGGACAAAATTAATGAGTCTTTATAAAAGACATTGTACTATATGAGATCGGCATTGTCATTCTAAGGAAATATGGGGCATATGCCAACAAAATTAGAACTCTAAAAAAGCAATCAATACACCCATTCACTACTCAGTTAACAGTAAGATGCACATTCTTTCAAAGATGACTAGGGAGTGAAAATAGTCCATGTTCATAAATCTAGAACGAAGAAAAAGAATGAAGAAAGAGGAAAAAGAAGAAGATATTTGATTATGAAAGGGTAAGGAGAAAAAAGTAATTCAATAATTCAAATTTAACGGATATGGTTAAGTTAACGATGAAATGGGTTAAATATATTTTTTCAAACGTTATATGGACATATTGTATTAATCTCAAACGTTGAGGGGGTACTTTGTTTTTTGCCCAAACAATTTTTCAAACGAACACTTTTGAAATTATTTTCCTCATTGGGTTAGTCGATATCATGTCATCAGTATCCTATGCATTTCGAATATCGCTAATATGAATAGCAGCCACTTGTTATTTTTATTTTTATTTTAAATTTTTTTCCCCGCTATTTCCATCAGCGGTTAAAGTATATATGAAGTCGCTGATGGAAATAGCAATATTATCTCAATCATATTGAAATACTTGGTCATTCAAAAGAGCTATTGCTCTCTAGGGAAAACAATTACAAATAGGCTCATGATGGGAACGGCAACTTGACCTTGCTCTCTAGAAGAAAAAAAACAACAAAATTTTTTATACTAAGATCGATGTTCGCATCAGTGGCCTTAGTATAATGTATTTTTTCCCAGAGAGCGAGAGCTCTTGGGAATGGTATAAGTGTTCTCAAATCTTTGAGAGAATGACACTATTCCCATCAGCGGCTTCAGCAACACAGTAGTCGCTAATGGGAATAACAGCAGCATTTTTTTTTCTAGATAGCAATAGTTCTCTTGAATGATCAAGTATCTAAATATGATTGAAACAATGTCGTTATTCTCATCAACAATTTCATATTTACCGTAGCCGCTTATGGGAATAGCGGGAACAAAAAAATCCAACTTTCTTTTACAAGTGACCACCATTTCCATTTGCGATCTTCAAAAGACATAGGTCACTAATGAAAATATTGGCCGCTACTAATGTGGGCATCAACTAACTCACTCAGAGAAGTAGTTTGGAAAGTGTCTTAGTTCTGAAAATAATTTCAAAAAGTGGCTTAGTAGGGAAAAAAATCCCACTCATGAAAGGGGATTAATATACATGGCCAACACAATTTTTATCAATTTGCATAAAAGTCTATTCGAATGATCGCACTAGTTGTTATTGATCACGCACAATTGACTGACGCCATTAGTTTGAGCATAAAATGATCATTTTACCATCATAAAGTTCAGTAGATTTTCTTGCAAAAAGATGTATATACCCATAAGTGGACTTAATCTGGCTACCAATTTTTTTTAAATTCTACATTTAAGTCTCTCCAAAATTAGTGGACTTATTAAAAAATATATATTTCTCTTCTACAAAACTTTTTTAAAATTATGTATTTAAGTCCCTCCAAAATTAGTGGGCTTAATAAAAAAAATATCTGCAAAAAAAAAAACATAGGGTGCAAATTGGTGAAAATTGAATAGTGTTCAACATATTTTTGCAACCAAGCCTATTTCAGGTACAAACCTCCGGAAATAGTCATGTGTTGCTGGAGTTTTTGGATGGACTAGGGAAATCTGCTAACGACTTAAGAATAGAGTGGGGTCATCCGCATAAAAACGCTTATAAGGTTATAAGCAAATTGGCGAAAGTTGTCTAGGGTTGAGGTAAAATTTACCCTATATATACTAGTATCATGCACGTGCGATGCACGTAGAGGGAAATGAAAAGGACAAAAAAAAACTACCAATACGTGCACTGCACGTGTTGACACACATACAAAAAAGAATAAAAAATTGTTTATTTGTTTCCAACCCCATCTCTCCCATTATAATAGTTATAGTTATATTATAGATAGATATAGATTATTTGAGTGAAAAATGAAAATACACATTGTGAGTGAAAAATGAAAAAACAGTTTATTTCTATTTGAGTTTTTTTTTTTTTGAGCTATATAAAATTATAATATTTATTAATGAGAGATAAAAAAAAAAAACTAAGTTCCAAACAAAATAACTTAAACTTTTTCAGATATCCCAGTACTTGTTTGAACTAAACATGCGAGAAGCAAAGGCTACAGAAATTTATTTTTTTCGGATATCCATCAATTGTTTTCTTTTTTAAGGGACTGTGTTTTTTGGTGTGGGTGTGTGTTTTTGTGTGTGTGTGTGTGTGTGTGTGGGGGGGGGGGGGGGGGGGGGGGGGGGGGGGGGGGGGACCCCTAACGATTTCCTATCTAAATCAAGAAACATTATAACATTAATTTTTTTACTCACTAAATCCCCTCAACTATTAAGTTTTGAATATTTCATTAAAACCCAATTATGAAATATCAAATTTGTCCCTTTCTTTTTTTGATGAATCGGATAGAGCCAAAAGGCTCCAGCCATCAAAAATATATTAATCAATAAAACAGTAATAATACATACAAGCATCAATGGTTTTACAAGAGGTAAAACAGAAATAAACGAGTAAAAAAAAAATACAATAACAATCCCTTTCTTTAGATCTTTAAAATCTCTGTTGTTTTTTTTATATTCTTCTTACTTTTTTTTCCCCAAACTTCCAAACCCTAGGCCTCGGAAAACAAAGTGAAGAGGCACTAGATCGAGGAGAACATTTTTTCCGTCACTTTTCAAACTATAAAGGTAAACAAGTAGTTTTTTATCTATGTTTTGGAAGCCTAAATATTAAAATAATTGTTGTTGGAATCTAGCTACCTAAATATATAGATAAAACTAGACACAAATTAAAAAACCTCGCAAGTGCACGAATCGAATCGTAGTAATAGCAAGGGTCGATCCCACAGAGATTGTAGATTTCAACTAACTAATCAATAGAAAATAATAAGAATCATAATGAGTTGTTTTAAAAATCTAAAAGGAATAAAAAGATTAAAACTAAGAAGGAATTGTTGAATCACAAATATCTCTTGAATAGTTGGGTTGTTGATCTCCACCAATAGTTAGTAATACTAAGTCACCTTCTGAATTTTACTTCTAATTACTCATGTTTGTTCACTTCAAGGGCATGGTATCTACTCCTTAAAGTATTGTTTCCCGAAGCCAAGAATTAGGCATGGTATCTACTCTAATTCGTTTCTTTCATCAAGTAGTCAGCCTAGTATTTACTAAGTTGTTCTTAAAGAAAACATAAGATCAGTGGAAACGAACAAACACTTAAAGTTCTAGAATTTGGTATCAGATCTAGATCCTCTAAGTTGATTGAACCAAGAACCCCTAAAGATTCCTTTGTTACAAATTATGGGCACGAGATTCGGTCGTCTCAATATGCTTCATATAATAGATTTAGATAAATGATAACATAAACTTGATATTCTCACGTGCTGTATGTCAGTCGACTGGCTCTCACCTCAGTCGACTGCTCTCAGACTTCAAGATCCAAGTTTGATGATCATTAATCTATGTCAATTCAACCAGATTCAATCAATAAGTAATTAGAAGATCTCAGAAGAACATAGCACTACATAACTACGGTTTCGATCTACCTAACTATGAAATTAGTTCCACATAATAATAACTTTATTGCTTAACAAGTTTGAATACATGATCAACATAAAAAGAATAAAGAGAGAAGAAGAAATAAACTAATGGATTCCGGCAATATGGTCGACTGGCTGTCACACAGTCGACTGCCTTCTGGTTGCTGGATCTTCTCTTTCCTTCTTCGATGTTAATGGAGTGATGTTCTCGATGCTTGTTCAGGAACTTGGTGATTGAGTCGCTTTTCAGAGATATATGATTGTTGATGGAGTCGTGGAGTGGAGAGAGAAGAGAGAGCCATTCTGGAGATGGTATTCTGATATTTATAGAACACGGCTGAGAATTAGGGTTTCCCCTTTTTCAGGAAGATCCTTCTTTATTTGATTTGATGATTAATATCTTTCTCTTTTCTCCTTTCTTTCCTTATCTGTTCACTTGGAAAATACCCTGTCTTTAGATTTGATTCGCTGTATAAAATCTTGATCCAAGTAGATTTGAAATTAGATGCAGGTGTATCTTTGAAGATTTTATCTTTGTACTCCGCCGCAGACCAGTCGACTTGTCTTCGAACCAGTCGACTGAGTCGAGACTTATGTAGATTTCACCTTTGATCATACCAGTCGACTGTCTTTGAGAGTAAGTCGACTGTGACGAGAGTTGTGGAAAATCAGCTTCTCCTGTCCAGTCGCCTGGTTGAGGAACCAGTCGACTGATCCTCTGCAGTTTGCTGTGTATTATCCTTGAAGTCCTAAATCTGCTTCGTTTTGCTGCTATAAGCTGTTTCCTATGGAAAAGAGAAAATAGGAATTAAATACCATATAGAGAGCTTTTAAATGTCTAATTATATTAAGATTATTGCTCTAAAAAGTGAATAATAATGTGTTCATCAAATACCCCCACACTTAGCTTCTGCTTGTCCTCAAGCAAAAAGTGAATTTATGAACAAGGGAGTAATAATAAGAATAAGCTCAACCATCAAGATTTCTTATTATGTGGACATCAAAATAAAACTACAAAACTACAAACAATTTCAGATAAAGTAAAGTTAAACATACCCACTTTCTCCAGTGCAATTGTCTATTCATAAATCCCAAACTTAGTCATACTTGTCATGCAATTAATGTAGTTATAGTATGCATCTACTCAGTCTGTGATTATCCCTTTTCTCTACTACAAATCCAGTAGCAAACTAGAGTTTTTTTTTTTTTTTTTTTTTTTTTTTTTTTTTTTTTTTTTTTTTTTTTTTTTTTTAGAGTCTCTTCTTTAACGTTGTCACTTGTCTTTTGACGCGAATGCGAAACATTTGTGATGTATCCACCCGGTTACTCAACAAGTCACAAACATTAAAGTGCTTTGCATACTCATATTTCAAGTTGCCGTTTGACGTAAAGGTAAACATTGGTGATGAATACCCCTAGTTACTAAGCCCTCAAAACATTGGAGTAGACTGACTTTATTCAAATATATATACATATATTGTATCACTCTATTTACTTAAACTCGATTTAGGACTAGATCTGAAGGGAATAATTATCAGAAAAAGCATCACATTTGTTTATTATGTATAATCGCATGACGCACACAATTTTTGTAGGGAATTATGAAACTCAACAATCCTAAAGTAAATAAGTATCCTTACTCTTACTTTATAAGAAATTGTTTATCCTAAAAAAAAAATTCAAAAAATTCTAAATACCCCCACACTTAGATGGAACATTGTCCTCAATGTTCGCACAAAACATAAGATATAGGCATGTGTTACCATCTAGTGAGGAGAGACTGAAAAATAAAAATAAAAATGAATATAAAGGGAAAGTGTAAATACTCCCCTGAAGGTTGGGTTGCCTCCCAATAAGCGCTGTGTTTCATGTCTTCAGCTAGACATGATGAGTTCATGCAATGTATTGAATGGTTTGAAGATTCACATCTTCCTCTTGCGGTTCTAGACTCATCTCTATGTATGGCTTCGCCCTGTGTCCGTTCACCTTGAATGTTTGATTTCGTTCTTTGCTGTGAACTTCCAATGCACCATGTGGAAAGACTTTGGTGACAATATATGGTCCATACCATCTTGACTTGAGCTTGCCTGGAAAGAGTCTTAGTCTTGAGTTGTAGATCAATACTTTTTGTCCTTCATAAAACTCCTTCCTTGCTAATTGTTTATCATGGTATAACTTAGTCCGTTCCTTGTATAGTTTGGCGTTTTCATATGCATCGTGCCTCAATTCTTCAAGCTCATTTAGTTGCAATCGCCTTTTGTCACCTGCCTGTTTCATATCAAAGTTGAACTTTTTGATAGCCCAATAAGCTTTGTGTTCCAACTCTACCGGCAGATGACATGCTTTTCCAAAGACTAAACGGTATGGTGACATGCCAATGGGTGTCTTGAAAGCGGTTCTGTAGGCCCATAATGCATCATTCAAGCGTAGCGACCAATCCTTCCTCCTTGTGTTGACTGTCTTTTCCAAGATGCTCTTGATCTCCCTGTTGCTAATCTCCACCTGCCCACTGGTTTGAGGATGATATGGAGTTCCCACTCTATGTGTAATCCCATATTTCTTCATTAAAGAAGCAAATGGGTAGTTATTGAAGTGGCTCCCTCCATCACTTATTATTGCTCGTGGTGTACCAAACCTAGTGAAAATGTTCTCCTGCAAAAACTTGACAACAACTTTGTGATCATTAGTTCGTGAGGGGACAGCCTCGACCCATTTAGACACATAATCCACACCAACAAGTATATATAAATAACCAAATGAGTTAGGAAATGGACCCATGAAGTCGATTCCCCAAACATCGAAAAGCTCGATTACTTGTATGTTGTGTAGTGGCATTTGATTTCTAGAAGAGATGTTGCCTGTCCTTTGGCATTTGTCGCAAGTCCTGCAAAAAGAAAAAGCATCTTTGAATACTTTAGGCCAATAAAAACCAGATTGTAATACCTTAAGTGCTGTTCTCTTTGGCCCAAAATGTCCTCCACAAGCATATTGGTGGCAATGTTGTAGAATACTCCTTTGTTCCTCGTCTGCCACACATCTTCTTATAATTTGATCAGAGCAAAATTTGAATAAATAAGGATCATCCCAATAATAGTGTTTGCTCAGATCCACCAATCTTTTCCTTTCCTGATGTGTCATACCTGGAGGAAAAACATGAGCGGTTAGAAAATTGACAATATCAGCAAACCAGGGTAGTTGTTCAGAGAGATAAGTCGACTGGTTGAGGGACCAGTCGACTGCCCCGAGGGTGTGAATATTTATTGCAAATAATTGTTCATCTGGGAAATTTTCATTCAGCGGGGGCACATTTCTCTCGTCCTCGTGCAGTAATCTGGACATGTGATCTGCCACAACATTGTCGCATCCTTTCTTGTCTCTAATCTCAAGATCAAATTCTTGAAGCAGCAGCACCCATCTGATCAACCTAGGCTTAGCTTCCTTTTTAGCCAACAAATATCTCAAGGCAGCATGGTCAGTGAAAACAATAACTTTAGAACCAATTAAATATGATCTAAACTTCTCTACAGCAAAAATAACAGCTAACATTTCTTTTTCAGTTGTAGAATAATTTAGCTGTGCATCGTTTAGAGTTCGAGAAGCATAGTAAATAACATGTGGTTTCTTATTGATTCTTTGACCTAAAACAGCCCCTAAGGCGTAATCACTTGCATCACACATGAGCTCAAAAGGATGGCTCCAATCTGGTGCCATGACAATAGGTGCAGAAATGAGAAGAGCTTTCAGTGTATTAAAAGCATTTGTACATTCTTTTGTCCATATAAACTCAACATCCTTGGCTAACAAATCACAAAGGGGTTTGGAGATTTTTGAAAAGTCTTTTATAAATCGTCTATAAAAACCTGCGTGTCCTAGAAAACTCCTAACACCCTTAACTGTAGTGGGAGGGGGTAGTTTTGATATGATGTCAATTTTTGCCTTGTCTACCTCTATTCCCCTTTTGGACACCACATGTCCCAACACAATACCTTGTTGTACCATGAAATGGCACTTTTCCCAATTCAGCACTAAATTGCATTCTTCACATCTTTTAAGCACAAGCTGCAAATGGTTAAGGCATTCGTCAAAACAAGATCCAAAAACACTAAAATCATCCATAAATACCTCAATGAACCTTTCCACCATGTCTGAAAATATGCTCATCATGCATCTTTGAAATGTAGCTGGAGCATTGCACAATCCAAATGGCATCCTCCTGTAAGCAAAAGTACCAAATGGGCATGTAAAAGTGGTTTTTTCTTGATCTTCTGGAGCAATAGCAATTTGATTATAGCCACTATAACCATCCAAAAAACAATAATGACTATATCCTGCTAATCTTTCTAACATTTGATCAATAAAAGGAAGAGGGAAGTGATCTTTCCTGGTTTCATTGTTCAGTTTCCTATAATCAATGCATACCCTCCAACCTGTGGTTACTCTTGTTGGGATAAGTTCATTTTCTTCATTTGTTACCACTGTAACTCCACTTTTCTTAGGAACTACATGTATAGGACTTACCCATTTGCTATCTGAGATAGGATAGATGATGCCAACATCTAGTAGCTTCAAAATTTCTGCTCTTACCACTTCCTTCATGTTGGGGTTGAGCCTTCTCTGTGCCTCTCTGCTAGGCTTTGCATCGTTTTCAAGCAATATTCTATGCATGCATTTGGATGGACTTATTCCCTTGATGTCTGCAATGGTCCATCCTATTGCATTTTTGTGGTCTCGCAATACCTTCAGCAGCTTTTCTTCTTCCTGTGCAGTTAGGTTGGCAGCAATTATTATTGGTAGCGTCTGGTTCTCACCTAAGAATGCGTGTTTCAAATGATCGGGCAGCTGTTTGAGTTCAATGTCTGGATGCTTCTGTACAGTTGACTGGTCCATGTCAGCAGTCGACTTGTTCTGGGTGTCTGGGTTTGGTCGACTGGTTAGATCACCAGTCGACTTACTCTGGTCATCAGTCGCCTGATCTGTAGAAGAACACTTTTTATCAGACACCAATTTTTTAAATAAAGGTGCAGGCTTACCTGAGTCTGACTGTGGAGTTTCAAGTTGATGTACTGTCTCTGCAATCTCCCAGTCATCGTATTCCTGTTCAACATGAGATAAAGTTAGAGATTGAGTGATTGTGGCTTGTAGTGGTTCAACGCTATGTACCTGAAATGTTTGATCAACAATCTCCTGCACCACATCAATATTATAGCATTCATGATCATCTTGTGGTAATTTTAGTGTATCAAACATTTTAAATTCCACTTTTTCTCCGTTTATCTTCATACTTATAATGCCCTTTTTAACACAAATTTTTATATCAGCTGTACTCATAAAGGGCCTACCTAATATGATCGGTAGAGAGGATGACATTGAAGATTCCTCCATATCTAACACAACAAAATCAGCAGGCAAAATAAAATCATTTACCTGAACTAGGACATCTTCTAAAATACCTCTAGGTCTCTTGATGCTGCGATCAGCCAATTGCAAAGTGATGGATGTTGGCTTGAGTTCCCCCAATCCAAGCTTTTCGTAAACAGAATAAGGAAGAAGGTTGATGCTTGCCCCCAAGTCTAACAGTGCTTTTTCAAAGAAGTGCTCACCAACTTTGCAAGGAATGGTGAAACTACCTGGATCTTTCAGTTTAGGGGGTAGTTTTCGTAATAATACGGCGCTCACTTCTTCTGTCAACGCCACGTCCTCCTTAACCTGAAATGTTCTTTTGTGAGTACAACAGTCTTTCAAAAATTTGGCATAAGAAGGAATTTGTTTAATAGCGTCAAGTAGAGGGATATTAATTTCTACCTTTTTGAGAGTTTCAAAGACGTCAAATAAATGTTGTTCTTTCTTTTTATTGACTAACCTTTGAGGGAATGGTGGTGGAACTGTCCCTATTTTTTCACTTACCTTACTTGAACCCAAAGCTTTTGATGGTTGTTTTTCTGATTTGTCTGTGCAGTCGACTGTCTTGTAAGAACAGTCGACTGGTTTGTCTGTGTGTGTTCCAACCATGTTGTCAATTATCTTACCATTTCTTAGGGTTGTGACTGCTTGGAGCTGTTCTTGACCTCCTGGGTTTGGTATGGTTTGTGAAGGGAGTTCTCCTGCCTTTCTTTCGCTTAGCTCTTTTGCAATTTGACCAATTTGGGTCTCCAACTTCTGAATTGCTTGTCCTTGTTGGTTGCTTGTTTGATGTTGTTGTTGGAGCAATTGAAGAACAGTGGTTTCAAAATCCAACTTCTTCTGTTCTGGAGCTGGTCTTTCAAACCCACTTCCCATCTGAGGGTTCCTTGTATGTCCTTGTGTGAATTGATTCCCTTGATTGTTTTGATTATTGCTCCATGAGAAGTTTGGATGATTCCTCCATCCTGGGTTATATGTGTTCGAGTATGGATTGTTCTTTGGTGGAAATACTCCTCGACCCACATAATTCGCATGCTCCTGATCTGTGAAAGTAGACATGGGACATGTATCAGTTGTGTGATCTAAATGCGAACAAATTGCACACATTTCATTTGTTTGATTTTTAACTCCACCCATTGTCGACATTGCATTAACAAGCATATCAATTTTTTTATTCATGTTTGCCATTTCTAATTGAATGTTATTATTATTAGAGATTTCGTAGACTCCCTGTTTTTTCGTAGGTCCCCTTCTTGTTGAGAATTGTTGGGAGTTTTCGCTGAGTTCTTCAAAAAGTTCAATAGCTTCTTCTCCACTTTTCCTCATCAAAATGCCATTGCAAGCTGCATCAACAATTGCTTTATTAGTGTCATTTAAACCTTCATAAAAAGCTTGTACCTGATCGTCCTTAGGCAGATTGTGAGTAGGACACTTGAGAAGCTTGCTCTTGAAATCCTTCCATGCCTCAAAGAATAAATCTCCATCCTTTTGTTGGAAGAGTTGAATCTCCCTTTTTAGCTGTTTGGTCTTTTGGGCTGGAAAGAATTCTTTCAAAAATTTCGTTGCCAATTGCTCCCATGAATTAATTGATCCTGGTTCCAAAGAATTATACCACAACTTAGCATTAAGTTTTAAAGAAAAAGGAAACAAGATTAACCTGATTTGTTCAGCGGTAAGCCCTTGGACGCTTTGTGTCCTGCAAAGATCGAAAAAGTCTTGCAAGTGAAGATGAGGTTCTTCGTCTGGTTTGCCACTAAAGTGGGGAACCATACTAAGTAAATGAGGAGATAGGTGCATGTTCCCTGTGGCATTAGGTTGAAAAGAGATGCAGGAAGGTTGCTCAATATTCTTAGGAGTGAATTTGTCCTGCATTGGTACGCGATTGGGTGTTTCTTCTGCCATTGCTGTATGTGTACTAGGTCTCTGATCAGTCGACTGGTTCGTGTGGGCAGTCGACTGGTGTGCTGCAAATAACTTACCTAGTCTGTGCAAAGTGCGTTCTGTTTCAGCGTCAATTGGTAGTAGTTCTGGTCGAAGTGATCGTCTACCGTGCATTCACCGAAGTCCTGTAACCTAAAAGAAAAATTATTAATAAAAGAAAAGAAAAACTAATAAAATTCTACTGACTTGTAAGTTAAAATACTAAACAATCCCCGGCAACGGCGCCAAAAACTTGTTGTTGGAATCTAGCTACCTAAATATATAGATAAAACTAGACACAAATTAAAAAACCTCGCAAGTGCACGAATCGAATCGTAGTAATAGCAAGGGTCGATCCCACAGAGATTGTAGATTTCAACTAACTAATCAATAGAAAATAATAAGAATCATAATGAGTTGTTTTAAAAATCTAAAAGGAATAAAAAGATTAAAACTAAGAAGGAATTGTTGAATCACAAATATCTCTTGAATAGTTGGGTTGTTGATCTCCACCAATAGTTAGTAATACTAAGTCACCTTCTGAATTTTACTTCTAATTACTCATGTTTATTCACTTCAAGGGCATGGTATCTACTCCTTAAAGTATTGTTTCCCGAAGCCAAGAATTAGGCATGGTATCTACTCTAATTCGTTTCTTTCATCAAGTAGTCAGCCTAGTATTTACTAAGTTGTTCTTAAAGAAAACATAAGATCAGTGGAAACGAACAAACACTTAAAGTTCTAGAATTTGGTATCAGATCTAGATCCTCTAAGTTGATTGAACCAAGAACCCCTAAAGATTCCTTTGTTACAAATTATGGGCACGAGATTCGGTCGTCTCAATATGCTTCATATAACAGATTTAGATAAATGATAACATAAACTTGATATTCTCACGTGCTGTATGTCAGTCGACTGGCTCTCACCTCAGTCGACTGCTCTCAGACTTCAAGATCCAAGTTTGATGATCATTAATCTATGTCAATTCAACCAGATTCAATCAATAAGTAATTAGAAGATCTCAGAAGAACATAGCACTACATAACTACGGTTTCGATCTACCCAACTATGAAATTAGTTCCACATAATAATAACTTTATTGCTTAACAAGTTTGAATACATGATCAACATAAAAAGAATAAAGAGAGAAGAAGAAATAAACTAATGGATTCCGGCAATATGGTCGA
Organism: Hemerocallis citrina; assembly: GCA_017893485.1. Taxonomy (NCBI): domain Eukaryota; kingdom Viridiplantae; phylum Streptophyta; class Magnoliopsida; order Asparagales; family Asphodelaceae; genus Hemerocallis; species Hemerocallis citrina. The sequence continues at coordinate 285,200,913 of CM030358.1, forward strand.
CTGGCTGTCACACAGTCGACTGCCTTCTGGTTGCTGGATCTTCTCTTTCCTTCTTCGATGTTAATGGAGTGATGTTCTCGATGCTTGTTCAGGAACTTGGTGATTGAGTCGCTTTTCAGAGATATATGATTGTTGATGGAGTCGTGGAGTGGAGAGAGAAGAGAGAGCCATTCTGGAGATGGTATTCTGATATTTATAGAACACGGCTGAGAATTAGGGTTTCCCCTTTTTCAGGAAGATCCTTCTTTATTTGATTTGATGATTAATATCTTTCTCTTTTCTCCTTTCTTTCCTTATCTGTTCACTTGTAAAATACCCTGTCTTTAGATTTGATTCGCTGTATAAAATCTTGATCCAAGTAGATTTGAAATTAGATGCAGGTGTATCTTTGAAGATTTTATCTTTGTACTCCGCCGCAGACCAGTCGACTTGTCTTCGAACCAGTCGACTGAGTCGAGACTTATGTAGATTTCACCTTTGATCATACCAGTCGACTGTCTTTGAGAGTAAGTCGACTGTGACGAGAGTTGTGGAAAATCAGCTTCTCCTGTCCAGTCGCCTGGTTGAGGAACCAGTCGACTGATCCTCTGCAGTTTGCTGTGTATTATCCTTGAAGTCCTAAATCTGCTTCGTTTTGCTGCTATAAGCTGTTTCCTATGGAAAAGAGAAAATAGGAATTAAATACCATATAGAGAGCTTTTAAATGTCTAATTATATTAAGATTATTGCTCTAAAAAGTGAATAATAATGTGTTCATCAATAATAGACATGGATAAAAGTCATTGGACAAACGTCACTTAACATACTGGAAAAATTGCAGTTAACCCTACCCTACTTTTAGACCTTTGCTAGTTAACCATATGAAATTTTTTTTTTCACTAAACCATGCTGTATAACTTTTTTGGGTACTACACCCAAATTAACTATACATAAACTTTGATATGGAATGCCTAAAATAACTTTATTGGTTCAAATTAATTACTAAATTACCATGTTCATCATCATCTCCTTATTTTTCTCCTTCATTCATTTTTATCCTCCCCTTCAACTCCACTGCCACCAACTTTGCTTTGCTCCTTCTCCAAATCCCAAAAGCACACAAGTAAAAGCCTCCATATCCCAAGATCTCTTGATGTGGGTAGCTTGCTGTTACTGCTTTTTTCAGTGTGGGAATAACCAGGTGATGTGGATTCTTTGGTGGAACAATCAAGAATCTGACTTTTTGACTTTACATGGTATTGACTGCAGTGATTGCTTCCACCTGACCTGCAAAATGCCTGAAACACCGGGATTAATCCCAACGACAGGCCTTCTGACGCTCAAGTCAGTAATCAGGAAGATTAAAAGAGAGCTTTTTGTAGACAAATATTGGTTACCTTCTTTATGGTGGGGGTATAAGGGTATTTATAGTCGCCTTGGGGATCAGTTTCAAGATAATGATTTATCTCTACTTCCCGGTATTTAGGGATAAGAAACAGAGTTTTACTCGTTTCATAATAAGAGTGTCGGTTTAAACTGTCTCTTAAAGATAATCATGAATTTGACATAATGGGCTGTTTACCCTGACCCAGTAAGACAGACCCGAAATTAGGTTATTGGGCTTGGAAAAAATCCAGTTCCCACTTTCGGACCCGTTTATAAGTGAAATTATTGTTTTACCCCTGAGAGCTTTAAGATTCGTGCCCAATTTGAACGGTCCTAATTTAGTTCTATTTTTACGAATATCACAAGCCCCCCACTCCCGAAGACTGAGTTTCACAGCCTTTGAGGAGTAGTTCGCTCGTTTTTAATTACTTATAGAACCTAGCGGCGTTCTCGGGGACATTTAGAGCCCGCTTGGAGCGTAACGATGCTTTCCTGAGTTTGTAAAACACTTAGAATTATTTTTAAAATTTTCTACATTTTTTGTGAATTTTTCTAATTTTTAATCATTCTTTGAATTTTTTATTCAATTTCTAAATTCAATAATTAATTATCGAAAAATCTTAATTAATTATTCTAACTTAATAATTATTTTTTAGAATTTTAGGAAATAGTTTTCCAAATTTAATAATTATTTTTAGAATTTTAATTAACTTTTTACGATTTCTAATCATTTTTTTGAAATTTTTAGATAATTAATTCAATTTAATAATTAAATAAAAGAATTTAAATAAAATAAATTACCTTGATTTAATCACAATCGTTGATCAAAAGAGAACTTGTGCGTCGATGAGATTGGATGGCCACGATGAGGGGATCTGACGAAGAGACCACGTGGCGCAATCTGGGACGTCGATCAAGATCATGCTCGCGCGCTGATGAGCTAGGGAGCGACATGGCAAAATTTGGGCCACTGATCATGATCAAGCGCGCATCGGGAGGCAAGGTTGTTCTCCCATTCTTCCTTCAGTGGCACATTTGTTTGGTTTTTGGTACCGAACGACGTGGATGGCTCGGCGAAGCGACACGTGGTCTTGACCGTTGACCATTGACCGTTGACCATTGACCATTGACTAGTCAAACAATTTTCCTTAAATTTTTGTTCGAGGACACGTTTGTTCGGTTCTTGGCACTGAACGACGTGGATGGCTCGACAAAGCGACACGTGGCATTTGTTGACTGTTGACTAGTCAACGATTTTTGGCGATTTCACGATCGGTGACACGGTTGTTCAGCGCGAGACACCGAACATTGTTGATGGTTTGGCTGCGCGACACATACTACCTGTTGACCGTTGACTGTTGCCCAGTCAACGATTTTCTATGATGTTTTTATCGAGGACACGTTTGTTCGGCGCGTGACGCCGAACGTTGTTGATGGTTCAGTTGCGCGGCACGTGTCACCTGTTGACCGTTGACCATTGACCGTTGACCATTGACCAGTCAACGATTTTTGGCGATTTCATGATCAGGGGCATGTTGTTCGGCGCGTGACGCCGAACGTTGTTGATGGTTCGGCTGCACGACACGTGTCACTGCTCACCGTTGATCGTTGACCAGTCAACGATTTTTTGCCACTTTTTCTTTGTCGTTTAGCCTCCCTATCTCTTGGGCTTTCCTCATTCTTGGGCTTTTTAGCTGCTTTAAAGGCCCACGAAGCCCAAGGGTTGCCTCTCTTTCTATAAATCTCCCATTCCCCCTTCATTTCTCATTTCGTACTTTCAGAAGTTCTCTGTTTTCAATAGGAGTTGTCAGAGCATTCCGGCGATTTGTCCTTTTCCGACGAGTTTTCCGACCGTAGCTGTCACATCCAAGGTTATATATATATATATATCTATCTATATATATATATATATATATATATATATATATATATATTATTCATATGTATTTTTTTATCAAATATGTCTAGGGTGCCTTCCGGAGACGAGACCTCCCCCTCAGGCGAAGGCGAAGGTAGGTCGGTTGTTAGAGCAGATAGAGGGAAGGAGGTGGTGGGATCAGTTATAGTCGAGGAGATTGTGGAGAGTCGTCGAGAAGCGGGGGAGTTGGGTAGTGTTGCCGCTGAAATCGGTGTGGGGGCAAACAGATAGAATTGTGGATTCGAGGGAAGGTGAATAGCAAAACCTGAACGACTTCACCGGAGTTTGACCGAGATCATTTCGTCGTTAACCTGCAAAAAGTGCGAGACACCGGGGTTGATTCCGGTGACGACCCTCCGACGCTCTTGTCAGTATTCTGAATGATTATGAAAGAGCTTTAATTGGCAAAAGATTGATTACCTGGTAACAGTGGGGGGAGAGGGGTATTTATAGCCGCCTTAGGAGTCAGTTTCGGGATAAGATCAAATCTCTACTTCCCGATGTATATAGATAGAAGTGGTTAAAACCGCTGTTTAAGGATAATCATGAATCTGAATCCTTTCCTATCGAGTCAGACTGGGTCTCTTACGGGTTGGAACCCGTACCCAGTAAGACAGATCCGTTCTTGGGTTATTGGGCTTTGAAGAAAGACCCAGTTCCCATTTCAGACCCGTTTACAGGTGAAATTACCATTTTACCCCTGAGCTTTAAGATTCGTGTCCGATTTGAACGGTTTCGATTTAACCCTATTTTTAGCCATATCACGAGCCCCCCACTCCCAAAGACTGAGTTTGATCAGCCTTTGGGGAGTAGTTTTACTGATTTAATGGTGTGCGGGGTTGTATCGGAGTCCAATTGAGAGGTTTTGGATCTATACGAGGTATGATGATATGATGATGTTTTTCTGAGTTGGTAGCATACTCAAGATTGTCCTTGAGCTCTTCTGGATTTTTGGTGATTTTCCTCGGTTTTTAAATTATTTTTTCGATTATTTATTCAATTTTGTGATTTATTTTTCGAGAGCATTAATTAATTATTCTAAGCAATAATTATTTATCCAGGGGCTCAAAAATGTATTCTGATGACCCTACCTCCGTGCACGAAAGAAACTTTCCCCGAATTTATAATTATTTTTTAGAATTTATAATTAATTTCCCTGAATTTTAAACCATTTTTTCGCAATTTTTAAATTAATAATTTGAATTTAATAAATAAAAAATAGATTTTTATACCTATTTATGACATGGCAAGATCTGGACCGTCCATCAGCTAGGGGCACGAATATCTGAGCGATCTGACGGCTCGAGTAGCTCGGAGGCGCTTTTCTCCGTATGGGCAGCTCAGTCGCTCGGCGGAGTGGCTCGGTAGTTCGGTGCTTCGTGGGTTGCCGAGCTATGTGGCCAGATCTGGAGCGTCCATCACGGCACGAATCATAACGCACGAGGCTCAGATCACAAGAAAACGTGTTTTTGTTGTTTTTTGGTCGTGACAAAATCTGAGCCGTTCGTCAGCTTTTGGTGCGAATCTTGAGACAATCTGACGGCCCAAGGAGTTCGGCGGCATTTTTCTCCAAATGTGGATGTCGATGTCCCGGTAACTCGGTAGAGTGCCTTGGTAGCTCGATGCTTCGTGGGCTGCCGAGCTACGTGGCTAGATCTGGAGCATCCATCACGGCGCGAATCACGACGCATGAGGCTCAAATCACGAGAAAATGTGTTTTTTTCGTTTTGTGGTCATGGCGAAATCTGAGCCGTTCGTCAGCTTTTGGCGCGAATCTTGGGACAATCTGACGGCCCAAGGAGTTCGGCAGCATTTTTCTCCAAATGTCGAGGTCAGTGCCCCGATAGATCGGTAGGGTGCCTCGGTAGCTTGGCGCTTCATGGGCTGCCGAGCTACGTGGCTAGATCTGGAGCGTTCATCACAGTGCGAATCACGACGCACAAGGCTCAGATCACGAGAAAACGTGTTTTTGTCGTTTTGTGGCCGTGGCGAAATCTGAGCCGTTCGTCAGCTTTTGGCACGAATCTTGAGACAATCTGACGGCCCAAGGAGTTCGGCGGTATTTTTTTTCCAAATATGGAGGTCGGTGCCCCGGTAGCTCGGTAGAGTGCCTCGGTAGCTCGACGCTTCGTGGGTTGCCGAGCTACGTGGCTAGATCTGGAGTGTCCATCACGGCGCGAATCACAACACACGAGGCTCAGATCACGAGAAAACGTGTTTTGTCGTTTTGTGGTCGTGACGAAATCTGAGCCGTTCGTCAGCTTTTGGCGCGAATCTTGGGACAATCTGACGGCCCAAGAAGTTTGGCGGCTTTTTTCTCCAAATATGGAGGTCGGTGCCCCGGTAGCTCGGTAGAGTGCCTCGGTAGCTCGGCGCTTCGTAGGCTGCCGATCTACGTGGCTAGATCTGGAGCATCCCTCACGGTGCGAATCATGACATACGAGGCTCAGATCATGAGAAAATGTGTTTTTGTCGTTTTGTGGTTGTGGCAAAATTTTAGCCATTCATCAGCTTTTGGCGCAAATCTTGGGACAATCTGACAGCCCAAGGAGTTCGGCAGCTTTTTTCTCCAAATGTGGAGGTCGGTGCCCCAGTAGCTCGGTAGAGTTCCTCGGTAGCTCGGCACTTCTAGGCCACCGAGCTGTATGGCCAGTTCCTGGGTTGTTCCCGCCCTTCTGCATTCTGTCATTTAGCCTTCTTAATGGGCTTGAGTGGGACCCAATACGTTAGAAACCCAAGAGTCACCCTCTTCTTACTATAAGTCTCTCCCCCTCACCATTTCTCCCTCTCTTTCACTTTTCACTCTCAGAAAAAATTTTGCTCTCGAGTCGCTCTGCTAGCGGTGATTTTTGCTCTTGGGTGGTTGTGCTAGCTGTCGCGGCGTGGCAAGGCGATTTCCGGTGAACTATTCCGACCGAGAACGTCAAATCAAGGTAAATATATATATTTTCAATTATATATATATACTTTTCAAGATGTCTAGAGTGTCCTCGGGTAGCGAGGACACTTCCTCGGGAGGACAGAGTGAGTAGTGGTTAGTAGCTCCGACCGTTCAAGAGGAGGGGGTAGAAGTTCTGAGCCGAGAGAGGGGGATGGAGATAATAGGGTCTTCCATGGTCGAGCCGATTGCTCCGCTCTTCAAGAATAAGGGGAAGGAGGTGGCTCGATCTGTAATTATCGAGACGGTGGTAGAGACCGTCAGACGGGGAGGAGAAGTGGGTCGGCTGCCGACGGAGATATCAGGCCATGGGGGGATCAGGCAGTATACCGGTGACCTGCTGATGAAGGCCATCTATGGGAGATCGGAGACGTACGAGGAGAACGAGCCGAAGGAGGTTACCGAGGTTGATGACATCGCCTCGGTTCTGACGGAGAGGGACCTGCTCGGATACGGAAGAGCTTCGTGATACCCCCAGAGTACACCTTAATCCTCCCCGGACCCCGAGTGCGAGTGTGCATGGCATTCATGCCTGACACGTGCATCTTTTCTTACGACGCGCTAAATGCAAGCCTGCGCCTTCCCCTTCACCCCTTTGTGACCGAAGTGCTTCAGTGGTATGGACTGGGCCCGATCGAGTTCATGCCGAACATGTAGCGCCACGCGCTCGGGTTTCTGCTCTAGTATCGGACGGCGAAGGTGGAGCCTCAACTCGTCGTCCTCCAAAGTTTGTATCGGATCAACCGAATGAGCAAGACGGAACACCGATATTACTTATCGCCACAAAAAGGCGTCAAACTGATAAAGAATCCGGACTCTATCAAGTCGTGGAAGGGTAAGTATTTTTTGATCCGAGGCCCCTCGGCGTGGGACTTTCCGACTAGGTGGAAGGAGGATGTGCCGAGGTGGGCGAAGTCAGTGTTGACATGGTCTTACCCAATGAGACCCCGAATGCACATTTATTCGGGTTTAGTCTCATGTTATGCCTCCTTAGCACGTCAAAGGCCTCTTGGAGGTCGGCGACATGGTCAGACCCGTTGATGTTTTTCACTAACATATCGTTGACGTAAACCTCCATGTTCTGCCCAATCTAATTTTTGAAGACCTTATTGACGAGACGTTGGTAGGTGGCACTAGCATTTTTAAGCCCGAAGGGCATCACTCTATAGCATTAGAGGCCTTGATCCGTGACAAAGGACGTCTTCGGGATATCTAGGGGGAACATTCGGATTTGGTTGTATCCGGAGAATGCATCCATGAAGCTCAGCAGCTCATGGTCCGAAGTGGCGTCGATCAAGGTGTCGATGCTTGGGAGGGGGAAAGGATCCTTGGGTCATGCCTTGTTTAAACCTGTGAAGTCGATACAGATCCTCCAACTTCCATTGGCCTTTTTAACCATCACAACATTGGAGAGCCACTCCGGATAGTTGACTTCCTGTATGAATCGGGCTCTGAGGAGCTTCTCCACCTCCTCCTTTATGGCCTGCTGGAGCTCGGGGGCAAACTTGCGCCTCTTCTGCTGGACCGGTCTGGCCCCCAGAACGACACTTAGATGGTGGACGAGGAGCTCTTCGGAGATCCCCGGCATGTCGGCTGCTGTCTAAGCAAAGAGGTCACGGTTTCTCTTGATGCACTGGACTATGTCGGCACGGAGGGTAGAGGGAGGGTTTGGCTGGTTAAGAATTTGCAGGTCGGATCTTCCTCCGAGAAAAGCACTTCCTCTAGCTCGTCTACCGGTTCCGACATAGGATGGGTGTTTCCTAGGGAAATTTCAAGGGTTTCGAGGGAGAGGACGGGCCCTCCAGTCGAGGTCATATAGCATTTACGGGCTATTTCCTGACTTCCCCTCACTTCTCCCACGCCCACCTTGGTGGGAAACTTCATTTTTAGATGGTAAGCTGAAGGGACGGCTTCTAAAGCAGCTAGGCCCGGTCGACCTAGGATCACATTATAGGCGGCTTGGACATCAACCACCATGAAGTGCATCTGCTTTGTTCGGGTAGTAGGAACTTTGCCAATAGTTATGTCGAGGGTTATAACACCCTTGATCGTCACTGGTACTCCCGTGAACCCACGGAGAGTGTAACCGGCGGGCTTGAGTCTGTCCCTCGATAATTGGAGCCTTCGAAAGGCCTCTAGAAAGAGGATGTTGACAGAACTACCATTATCTACCAGGACCCTCTCTACCTTGAAGTTGGCCATGTGGAGGTTTATCACCAATGCATCACAATGGGGGGTTTGGACACCCTCCAGATCATCATTGGAGAAAGTAACTGGAACTCCAAGACCTTTGGGAAGGGGGAGGCTATGCACCGAGTTGACTTCCCTGACGAAGGCTTTTCGGGAGGAGTTGGAAGTTCCTTCCATCGGATCTCCGTGGATGAGGTGCAGAACGCGCTCTTCCTCAAAGTCGGGGGTCTCCTCGTACCTCTCGGGCCGCTTGTTAGCTCCCCTGGGGGTGGAGGAGGATCAGCCCGGTCCTTTTTTACAAATTTGACGAGCTGCCCTCTCTGAATGAGGGCTTCGATCTCATTTTTGAGGGCCCGACAGTCATTGGTGTCGTGGCCGTGGTCTCGATGGTAGTGGCACAACTTTTCCTTATCCCTCTTCTTCCTAGGAGTGTTCATTTTTGGGGCAGGAGGTAGAATTCCTTCTTTCTCAACCTCCATCAGAATGTCTGAGGCATTGGCATTGAGGGGGGTGAATTTCCCAAATCTGGGAGGTGGACGATGCTGACCCCCGTTGTCTTTTTGGAGCTTTTCTTCAGCGGCCTTCCTTTTACTTCCAAAAGAGGACCCCTCGAATGTAGGGCAGTGCACAGCTTCCTCCGCCCAGATGTACTTCTCACATCTAAGAAGAAGCTCGGAGAAGTCTCGCAGGGGCTTCTTGGCTAGGGACGACCAGAGGTTAGTGTTGAGGATATTGCATTGAAAGGCGGCCGAGGCGACCGACTGATCGAGGGAGGCGATGGACTTGGCTTCCGCGGTAAACCGCTTGACATAGTCCCTCAGTTTCTCGCCCTTCTTCTGACTAAGGAAGAGTAGTGAAATACTCGTCTTTTCGGAGCGATGGCTGCTCACGAAATGGGTTGTGAAAAGGGCCTCGAACTGGTCGAAAGAGAAGATGGAGGCCGGGGCGAGGTGGGAGTACCATTTCTGAACCGGGCCTTTGAGAGTGGCAGGAAAGGTCTTGCATAGGAGGGCATCGGAGGCTTGATGGATCATCATGAGAGTTTTGAAACTCTCGATGTGATCCATGGGGTCTGATTCCCCCGTGTATGTCTCAAATTGTGGAGGCTTGATATTTGCCGGAATGGGGGCCTCCATGATGGTACGAGAGAATGGATGCCTGCTTGGACGAAGGGTCCTACCTCTTAGTTCCTCGTCCCTATCGAGTTGACCGAGGCGCCTCTCCATCTCGTGGAGACGGCAGTAGATAGCGTCTTCCCTTCGACGGCACCCTGGTGAGCCTCTGGACTCATCTTCGTACGAAGGGGAACATGGGCTACGGTGATGGTAGCTTGGAGACTGGTGAGGACTGGGGATGTGATGGCGGTGGCTCAAAGCTTGAGGAGGACTTTGGGACCGATGGCGAGGGCTTCGAATCGACCCAGGAGTGGAGGCCCTCTGAATATTATTGTTATTGTTTGGCAGGGCATTGAGGGCCTGCAAGACTGCTGCCTGGAAGTCTTGGAATTCTGCTCTGGTGATGGGTCCATTCTACTTCCTTTGGGCCTGTCGACCAGCGGGAGAACGGTTTCTTCTTCGACGGTACTCGGGGGACTCCCTCTGCCTCCTATGAGAAGGGGACCTCCTGCAGTCGCAGCGGTGAGGAGATCGTGCCTCTGGACATTCTGAGCGGGAGCCTCCCTCTTGGGCCCGCCTCTCATCCAAATGGCAGCGGAGGTCTTCCTCCTTCTGCCGATTGATTATGATGTTGCGGAGATCTTCTGATGGCCGAGGGTTATGGGATGCCATGGAGTCGGTGGAAAGGTTATGAACCGAGATATGATCGCGGTGAAAAGGTTGTTTCTGGGGATCAGGACGAAAGGTCCCTATGCCAGCATTCTGGGGCCCGAGTTGAACCTGCTGGGGTTGAGGATTTTGAAGAGGAGGCTGACCCTGCTGTAGCGGCAGAACAGGTTGAGGAGGGAGCTGTCCCTGTTGCTGGACGGGTTGGAGGGGAGCCTCCGGTTGCGGTTGGGGAGAAATGGGAGTGGGTTTACGGTTGGAGGCTTTAGATCTTACTTTCCTTGGAGGCATGGCTGGAGGAGGTCTTCACCGGTGGAAGAGGTTGGACTGCTATCCAAGTTCCCACAGACGGCACCAATCTGTTGCTGCTGAAATCGGTGTGGGGAAAAACAAATAGATTTGTGGATTCGAGGGAAGGTGAATAGCTAAACCTAAACGACTTCACCGGAGTTTGACCGAGATCATTTCGCCGTTAACCTGCAAAAAGTGCGAAACACCGGGGTTGATTCCGGCGACGCACCTTCCGACACTCTTGTCAGTAATCTGAATGATTATGAAAGAGCTTTAATTGGCAAAAGATTGATTACCTGGTAACAGTGGGGGGAGATGGGTATTTATAGCGGCCTTAGGAGTCAGTTTCGGGATAAGATCAAATCCCTACTTCCCGATGTAAATGGATAGAAGTGGTTAAAACCGCTGTTTAAGGATAATCATGAATCTGAATCCTCTCATATCCAGTCAGACTGGGTCTCTTACGGGTTGGAACCCGTACCCAGTAAGACAGATCCGTTCGTGGGTTATTGGGCTTTGAAGAAAGGCCCAGTTCCCATTTCAGACTTGTTTACAGGTGAAATTACCATTTTACCCCTGAGCTTTAAGATTCGTGTCCGATTTGAACGATTCCGATTTAACCCTATTTTTAGCCATATCAGGTAGGTTGCCGAGCTCCTTGTCGGGCCTCGGCCGAATTAGGGAGTACTCCGCCGACCTCTTATCTCGATTCGAGCATGGAATGGCACCTTTGTATGAGGAGGACGAGCCGTGCGAGCGCTCAGAGGTAAACCAAATTCCAACAATGCTCAAGGAGAAGGAACTGCGCTACATCTGGGGATGTTTCTTTATTCCAAGAGAGTATGAGCTCATATTGTCAGGCCTAGGTATTAGAGCTTGCACGCCCACCTCCTCTGATACTTGCTTCTTTTCTTTCGACGCCTTCCACTCGAGGTTTTGACTCCCCTTCCTCCGTTTACTGCCGAAGTTCTTTGGTGGTTCGGCTTGAGCCCCATCCAGTTCATGTCGAACATGTGGAGGCATGTGAACGGCTTCATTCTACATTGTTAGGCGGCGTAAATCGAGCCTCGGTTGAGCATTTTGAGGATGCTCTACAAGATCCGCCAGAAGAATAGGTCGGAGGTGTGAAGCTGATCGAGAACCCTGACTTGATCAAATTTTGGAAGAAGTTTTTCCTTGTTCGCGGTAGTCAACCCTGGGGGATTCCCATAAAATGGAGGGAAAAAGTGTCGAAGAGGGCAAAGTATAAACCCGTTTTAAGTCCTGAGGAGGTCGACATGGTTAGGACACTTTTAGACCGGCCTTCCTTAGATTGGAGAGAAGTGACGAAAGAGTATCTCTTCGGGGGTGGTCTTAGTCCGATTAACCCTAGTACGTGTCTTTGATTTTGCTTTGTTATTTGTTTTTATTTTCGCCGTTGTATCTTATCTTTCTTCGCATTTTAACTTACCCGTGTCCTTTTCTGCAGAGGACCCCAGCACGGACTTCGATTCGATGATTTCTCAACGTACGAGGTTAAATGGCAAGGCCCCCAAAGAGAGGAAGAGGAAGAGAACGTCCACCAAGCCCTCTACCTCGAAAGTTGCTAGGGGTTAGACTAGCGAGTCCCCAGTGGTTGATCTCGAATCACCTCCATCTACTTTGATAGTTCCTTCGGCCGGGGGATTTACCCTAGGGGCTGCTCTTGCTCTTGAGGCACCCCTCCCCCCTCCTTACTGCCACCGCCGAGGCCATTTTGACAGAGGAGCACAAGAAGCTTTTCGATCCCGATTGGCGTGTGATGAAGCACAACGGATTTCTTGGGGACTCGGCCTCTTGTATGCAAGTGATCAACCATCTTGAGACCCCGAAGGACCGAGCCGCAATGGACACGGGGTCTGTTGGTGACGACGCCTTAGAGATCGCTAGGGCCAATATGGCGGTAAGTTTTGTTTGTTTTTGTCACGCCTTGTTTTCCAAAAAGGAGATACGGAATACGGATACGTGACTAAGTCCAGCGAATGATTTTCATCATCCATAAGTTTTCAGGATGTTTACAACATTTCACAGGAATAACAAGAAGTAAACAAGGAGAAACCAACCACGCATGCATGAATCAATTAATATACCAACAGGATTTACTTGAAACAAAATGTAATAAATCTTAAATAAACCTGATCTGGAAACAAGTCGCAAGTCTGGGACACAAAGCCCAATACAAAATAATCCAAGTAACAGATACATTTATTCAAGACAAGCAACAAGAAAATGAATAGATATAGCAAAATCTCCAGCCAACTAGAATCTTAGATCACCTACTCCATCGGGTAGCTGGTCACCAAAGTCTGCAATTTAACAAATTGTAGAAAGAGGAAAAGAAAACAAAATGCCCCGTCAATGCAAGTTACGGGCCGCTTGTAGTGCAGGCAACAAGTACAGGAAAGGATAAACAAGAATAGAGTAATAGCGGAGCAAACATAGCATGGAATAGACATGACAACAAAATAGTATGACTAACATAAATCAGGAAAAAAATAAGTAACATAATGTGCTAATAGGGTATGGATAACATGTAACAGATGTCAAGTATTATGCAAGCAGGTAAACATATAATCAAGTAAACAGGTATCATGTAACAGGTATCATGTTATGTCAAGTCTTGTATTTATTATCCATTTACCACAAGGTTACTGATATGGGTTAGAAATGACGTGGCCCATCCTGGGCCACGGGATCCCCTCAGGATACGCACACCTTCTGATCCCCCGGATCCGCCACGTCAGCATCGAAAAACCGCCCGGGCCACTGCCACGTCAGCCCGGAAACCGCCCGGGCATCTGCCACGTCAGCCCTATACTGCCCGGGTTTCCACTACTTCAGCCTCACGTGCAACCGGGTCCAGACCCGGCCCCAAACGGGTCCAGACCCGGTTGGCATCTTCTATAAATACCAGACCCCCACTCCTTCTCCAGGTAATCGATCTTTTCCCACCAAAACCCTAGTTACTGTTACTCTCTCTTAGTGACTGACTAGATCGTCGGAGGGTCTGCTACCGGGACCAACCCCGGTGTTCCGAGACCGTCTGTAGGTACACGAGACCATCGGATCCGAGCCTCAAAGATCCGAGCCGAACATCAGCCTCCACCTCACTACCACCTACCTCAAGTACTGTTCGTCCAGTCAAGGGTCGTCTGCATAGGAGTCTCCTCCTTCAAATACAAATCGAGTAAGAACTCACGCCTGGTGCATCCACATGCCTCCCAAAAACAAACCGCATCAGGATGGCGCCGTCTGTAGGAAACTATCTATTGTAGATGCCAACCCGAGCTCTGCCTCCAACGGTACCCCGGTAGACGCCGGCCCGAGCTCTGCCTCCGACGGTACCCCCATCGACCCGAGCTCACATGGCGCCAAGGCCGCGAAGACTGTTACCTCCGCACGTCGGCAGGACGTGCCTCCACAAGGCATCGCTATCAATGCTCACGGATCGAACAACAGAGGGATCAGCCACTGGCCCCAGCCGAATGCCTCCCGTCCGGTCCAGCCTGACTTATGGGGGGTGATCTTGAACCGGCAGGCTAGCCACAGCAGGGGAGGAACCGCTTCCAACTCGGCTCCAAACCACCCAAAACCTCCGTCCCAAGGGCGGGAACCAGCGCTCAGCCGTGTCGGTCGACAATCCTCTTAGCGATTGAAGACAGCGACCTCATCCAGTACCATCCTCGACCGTCCAACAACACCAGCAAGAAGAGGGATCAGCGGTTCTACTGCCGTTTCCACTGGGACAACGGGCACGACACAGATCACTGCCGTGCCCTGAAGGACGAAATTGAGGCCCTCATTCAACGAGGGTACCTCCGAGAATTCAAAAGGGAAGGCGCCCGGGAACAGAGGGACACCAGAAACAGGAAGGATTCCCCTCCTCCTCGAGTGCACCGACAGTGTCCCGAGCAGGATCTGGAGCCCAAAGAGCCTGAGGGTCAGGCGATCCTGCATTGCGTCCACGGAGGACCCATGGGAGGGGAATCCAACACTTCCCGCAAGGCCTTCGTCCGGGATGTCAACACCGTCCAGGGCCCTCTCTCCCCCCAGGTCCAGCAACTTCCTGTCTCCTTCTCAGGAGAGGATCTGGAGGGAGTCCGGCTCCCTCATTGTGACGCACTTGTCATCAACCTCAGCATGGCGAACTTCGAGGTCCGGTGAATCCTCGTGGACAACGGGAGCTCGGTCAACATTCTGTTCCTAGGAGCATTCGAGAACTTGAAACTCTCCCATGAGAAACTAAAGCCGGCCGGATACACCCTGCACGGATTCTCTGGCGTCCCCGTGACTATAGAGGGGATCGTCACCCTAGACGTCACGGCAGGCACGACCCCGAACAGAAGGACCGAGTCCATGGACTTCATGGTTGTGAATGTCAAGGCAGCCTACAATGCCATCCTCGGCCGTCCGGGGCTCTGCTCCCTCCAGGTGGTTCCCTCGGCCTACCATCTGAAGATGAAATTCCCTACTAATACTGGCATCGGAGTTGTCTGATGGAATCAAAAAGCAGCACGTTCGTGCTACATGACGGCGATCGGAAGCGGTGTATTTCCCCTCGATGCCATCGAGCTGGAGCCCGAAAGGACCCAGCCCGAACCAGAGCCGGCGGACGAGCTAGAAAATTTCTCGTTCGAGACAGGGGATGCGTCGAAGCACTTCCAAGTAAGCTGCTCCCTCGTGCCCGACCTCAAGTCCGCCCTAATCGCCTGTATTCGCCGCAATGTCGACCTCTTTGCCTGGAAGCCCTCTGACATGCCCGACATTTCCGAGGATCTCATCATGAACAAACTCAGCGTGATCCCCGGGTCAAAACCGGTTGTCCAAAAGCAGCGCAAGTTCGCCCCGGAGCGACAACAGGCAGTGAACAAGGAAGTAGACAGGCTCTTGTCCGCGCATTTCGTACAAGAGGTCAGCTACCCCGAGTGGCTGGCAAACGTCGTCATAGTCAAGAAGGCAAGCGGGAGTTGGAGGATCTGCATAGATTTCACCGACCTCAACAAGGCATGCCCCAAGGATCCGTTCCTTCTCCCCAGCATTGATGCCCTGATCGATGCTACCTCGGGCCACGAGCTCTTATCCTTTATGGATGCCTTCTCGGGTTATAACTAGATCCGGATGTTTCCTCCGGACATCGCCAAGACGTCCTTCGTCACAGACCAGGGACTGTACTGCTACCGGGTCATGCCCTTCGAGCTGAAGAACGCCGGCGCCACCTACCAGAGGCTCGTCAAATGAGTCTTCAAAGATCAAATCAAACGTAACATGGAGGTATACTTCGACGATATGCTTTTCAAAAGTCAACAAGGACGGGACCACGTTGCCGACCTAGAAGAGGCCTTTGGGGTCCTTCGAACCCATAACATGAGGCTCTACCCGACGAAGTGTGCCTTCGGCGTCTCCTCGGGGAAGTTCTTAGGGTTCATCGTCAGCCAACGCGGCATCGAGGCCAACCCCAAAAAGATCCAGGCCATAATAGACATGGCCCCTCCCAGGAACGTCAAAGAAGTCCAGAGACTAACGGGGAGACTAGCGGCCATAGGCCGTTTCCTCTCCAAATCTGGAGAGAAGTCCCTTCCGTTCTTCAAAGCGCTGCGCGGCACCGGAGGGTTCAAGTGGGGCACTCAACAGCAAGAGGCCTTCGCACAGTTGAAGGAGTACCTCACCAACCCTCCTCTCCTCAGCAAGCCCGAACTAGGATAGCCACTTTGGCTCCACCTTTCCGCTTCGGAGAACGTGCTCAGCGCCGTCCTCGTCCGAGAAGAGGAAGGAGTTCAAAAGCCCCTGTACTATGTAAGCAAGTTCCTGCTCGACCCCGAGACCAGGTATTCCAGGATGGAGAAGGTGGCGTACGCCTTGGTCATGGCCGCGCGGAAGCTCCGTCCTTACTTTCAGGCACATTCGATCCAGGTACTCACGGATCAACCCATGAAGGCCGTGCTCTACAAACCCGAGAGCTTTGGTCGACTAGTCAAATGGTCGATCGAACTCAGCCAGTACGACATCGGCTATCAGCCAAGAACGGCCATCAAAGGGCAGGCCCTCGCCGAATTCATCACAGAATGCACCATCCTCGAGCAACCCGCGAGCAAAGAAGCCGACCAGACGTGGGAAGTTTACGTCGACGGCTCCTCTTGCGAAAAGGGGAGTGGTGCGGGCATCATTCTTCGGGGTTCGGATGGCTTCCTCCTTCAATATTGTCTCCGCCTCAACTTCCCGACCTCTAACAACGAGGCTGAATATGAGGCTATGATCGCCGGGCTCAACCTAGCTCATTTAGCCGGTGCCAGACAGATCAGGGCCTTTAGCGACTCTCAGCTGGTGGTCAACCAGATCACCGGGGATTACGAGGCCCGTGACGATCGGATGATCAGGTATCTGGCCGTGGTTCAACGCCTATTAACGTCCTTCGACGAATCGGCTGTCTTGAGGATCCCCCGGGAGCTGAACGCCCAGACCGACGCCCTGTTAAAGTTGGCTTCCTCATCCTTTGAAGGCCTCAACCGCACGGTCCTGATTGAAGTCCTGTTGAAGCCAAGTACAGACTTCCCAGAGGTTCTGTGCATCGAAGGCGGAGCCCTTCCCGACGACTGGACCACTCTTATCAAAAAATTTCTAGTCAAGGGAGAGCTCCCCGAAGACCGGGCTGAAGCAAGGCGGATCAGGATCCGGTTTGAAAGGTTCGCGGTCATCAATGCCACCCTCTTCAAAATGTCCTATATAACAATGGATGGCAGACCCTACCTCCGCTGCCTAACCCCAGACGAAGCCAAGTACGCCCTCAAGGAGCTACACGAAGGGATCGGTGGATGCCACATAGGAAGCCGTTCTCTAGCGCGGAAGGCATTAAATCACGGGTACTACTGGCCCACTATGCTGCAAGACGCCCTCACCCTAGTGAAGAAGTGCGGCCCCTATCAACGGTTCTCCCCCGTAAAGAGGGCTCCTCAGGCGAACCTCCGGTCAATGGCTAGTCCGACCCCTTTTGCAATGTGGGGGATGGATTTGGTGGGCCCATTCCCAAAAGCAACGGGCCAGCAAAAGTTCCTTATTGTGGCGATTGACTACTTTACCAAGTAGATCGAGGCCGAGCCATTAGCAACAATCACTGAGCAACAGACCCAGCAGTTTTTCTGGAAACACATCGTCTGTCGGTTCGGAATTCCGCAAGTGCTCATCACAGACAATGGGACTCAATTCACGGGTAAGCATTTCTGCAAGTTCTGCAAAGATCTCGGGATTCAGCAACGCTCTCCTCAGTATGCCACCCCCAGTCTAACGGTCAGGCTGAGAACGCGAACCGCCAAATCCTCGATAGCCTCAAGAAACGAAACGATAACTCTTCTAAGGGGTTATGGGTCGACGAGTTGCCAAGCGTTCTCTGGGCCCACCGAACGACAAAGAGAATCCCCACGGGAGAATCCCCCTTCAATCTGACGTACGGCACGGAGGCCGTCATTCTTTGGAAATCGGGATTCCTTCACCCCGAATCATGGCGTTCGACGAGGCTGCCAACTCCAAACAGCTGTGAGCCGACCTAGACCTCATAGACGAGGTCAGGGAGAAGTTCACCATTAGAAGAAGCATCTACCAATAAAGGATTGAGAAGTTCTACAACAAGAAGGTGCGTCCCACCGACATCAAACTCGGAGACCTCGTTCTCCGAAAACTGGCGGTGTCCAATCCCGATCAGAAAAGGAAATTGGCCCCGAACTGGGAGGGTGCCCTTACAGAGTGTCGGAGGTTGTGCGCCCAGGGACGTACTGCCTGACCAACCCGAAGGGTAAGGCCATCAAGGGGCCCTGGAATGCCGAACACCTCATCAAGTTCCTAGGAGAAGATTAGCCTCCATCCCATGTAAATTATGAAGAATGTAATCGGCATGACGTGCCTTGTTTTTTGTAAAAAACCCTTATAATGTAATCGGCACGACGTGCCTTGTTTTTCTTAAAACAAGTTTATGGCTTCATATTTTGTTCTCGATAAAAGACCTCTCGAGCTCGGCACTCGGATAACAGCGCGAGCTTAAAAAGCTTCTCTTACAAGCTTGGGGCTCAACGATCGGATAACAGCGCGAGCCTGAAAAGCTTCTCTTACAAGCTTGGGGCTCGGCGATCGGATAACAGCGTGAGCCTGAAAAGCTTCTCTTACAAGCTTGGGGCTCGGCGATCGGATAACAGTGCGAGCCTGAAAAGCTTCTTTTACAAGCTTGGGGCTCGGCGCTCGGATAACAGAGCGAGCCAACAAAGCTTCTCTTACAAGTTCGGGGCTCGGCGCTCGAATAACAGTGCCGGCCAGAAAAGCTTCCCTACATGTTTGGGACAGCCACACATCCTGAGAACAAGTGCGGAAGCTCGGCGTCGACCTCGAGCAAGGTAGGGGCTTTCTTCAAAGCTCCTCGGCCTTGACGCTCGGTGGCGACCCTCTGCTACTGGCTTTCTCCCCGGTGTGGAGGCTCGACACCCTGTCCCTCGCTCAGTTTGGGCTTCTTCAAGCCCATCAACCGATGCACGAGGCGAGAACCGCCAGCCACGCCCACACCGTCTTTCCTGAGAACAAGTGCGGGAGTTCGGCGTCGACCTCGAGCAAGGCGAGGGCTTTCTTCAAAGCTCCTCGGCCTTGACGCTCGGTGGCGACCCTCTGCTACTGGCTTTCTCCCCGGTGTGGGGGCTCGGCACCCGTCCCTCGCTTGGTTTAGGCTTCTTCAAGCCCATCAACCGATGCACGAGGCGACAACCGCCAGCCACGCCCACACCGTCTTTCCTGAGAACAAGTGCGGGAGTTCGGCGTCGACCTCGAGTAAGGCAGGGGCTTTCTTCAAAGCTCCTCGGTCTTGACGCTCGGCGGTGACCCTCTGCTACGCTTACTGGCTTTCTCCCCTGGTGTGGGGGCTCGGCACCCGTCCCTCGCTCGGTTTGGGCTTCTTCAAGCCCATCAACCGATGCACGAGGCGACAACTGCCAGCCACGCCCGCACCGTCTTTCCTGAGAACAAGTGCGGGAGCTCGGCGTCGACCTCGAGCAAGGCAGGGGCTTTCTTCAAAGCTCCTCGGCCTTGATGCTCGGCGGCGACCCTCTACTACGCCTGCTACGGGCTTTCTCCCCGGTATGGGGGCTCGGCACTCATCCCTCGCTCGGTTTGGGCTTCTTCAAGCCCATCAACCAATGCACGAGGCGACAACCGCCAGCCACACCCGCACCGTCTTTCCTGAGAACAAGTGCGGGAGCTTGGCGTCGACCTCGAGCAAGGCAGGGGCTTTCTTCATAGCTCCCCGGCCTTGACGCTCGGCGGCGACCCTCTTCTATGCCTGCTACTGGCTTTCTCCTCGGTGTGGGGGCTCGGCACCTGTCCCTCGCTCGGTTTGGGCTTCTTCAAGACCATCAACCGATGCACGAGGCGACAACCGCCAGCCACGTCCGCACCGTCTTTCCTGAGAATAATACGGGAGCTCGGCGTCGACCTCGAGCAAGGCAGGGGCTTTCTTCAAAGCTCCTCGGCCTTGATGCTCGGCGGCAACCCTCTGCTATGCCTGCTACTGGCTTTCTCCCCGGTGTGGGGGCTCAGCACCCGTCCCTCGTTCGGTTTGGTCTTCTTCAAGCCCATCAACCAAAGCACAAGGCGACAACTGCCAGCCATGCCCGCACCGTCTTTCCTGAGAACAAGTGTTGGAGCTCGGTGTCGACCTCGAGCAAGGCAGGGGCTTTCTTCAAAGCTCCTCGGTCTTGACGCTCGGCGGCGACCCTCTGCTATGCCTGCAACTGGCTTTCTCCCCGGTATGGGGGCTCGGCACCCGTCCCTCGCTCGGTTTGGGCTTCTTCAAGCCCATCAACCGATGCACGAGGTGACAACCGCCAGCCACGCCCGCACCGTCTTTCCTGAGAACAAGTGCGGGAGCTCGGCGTCGACCTCGAGTAAGGCAGGGGCTTTCTTCAAAGCTCCTCGACCTTGACGCTTGACCGCGACCCTCTGCTACGCCTGCTACTGGCTTTCTCCCCGGTGTGGGGGCTCGACACCCGTCCATCGCTCGGTTTGGGCTTCTTCAAGCCCATCGACCGATGCACGACGCGACAACCGCCCACACCGCCATCCCCAAGAGATAGCGGCGCGTCTACAGCCCAGAGCAAGGTCGCAGCTTCCTTCGAAGCCGCCCGACTAGTACGCTAGGCTACGGCTTGGTGCCACGATTCAGCAAAATTTTATATCAAGGTTTAGAGCGTCCGCCTTCGGCAGACGCCCCGAGCTTCGAGTTATTTTGTTGACCACCCTCTCACCCGCGAACAACTCGGGGTTTATGGCTTTCACAAGCCCAAACCGCAAATTGTTCGAGGACGGCAGGGGAGTCACCGACCCTCTGCTCTCTCCGTCCCGAACTGACCCTCTGCTTTCAATCGACCCTCCTCTCGCCCACGAACAACACTGGGGTTTCCTGCTCTTGCGAGCCCGAAACCCCGAATTGTTTGAGGACGGCAGGAGAGCCACCGAGCCTCGGCTCTCCCCGAACCCCCGAACCAATCGGCCGGCCCACCACTCACCAACGAACCGAATAGTCCGAGGGTGATTAGTGTGCCCCCGATCCGGAGCGTTCAGAGAATATTTTGTTTCTGGGCGCCCGCCTCCGGCAGGCACCCAAGTCAAGCGACTTTCGCTTCTTAACAATCAGTTGGGGGAAAGTGGGGATTATATAACCCCCTGAAGGGGGCAGTTATTACGTCTGGGAATGCGAAACGGCGGAAGGCGAAACATCGCCATTAATGCTCATGGGAAGGCGAAACGTCACCATTTATGATCCAGTCGCCTCGGCGGTGACCCCTTCGCAGCAGACACAGCAGCCACCTTCGGCAACCGAGGCAATCAACGTTCGTGAAAACAAATGCTATTATTATTATTACTCATTGCTTACAACGCAATGAACGTCGGTACAAATACAAAGAACAACTCACTTACTTGCGCTCGGCTTGAAATTCAAACTCAGCACCTCCTTCGGGACTCTTCTGACGCTCGGCTAAACCAGTCTGCGAAGATACTCCCGCCACCGAGCTTCCTGCATCATCAGGCTAGGACTCATCCAATAGAAATGTCGGAGACCGCCCCGGGGTCGAGTTACTGGCCTCTTCGATCAGGCCCGCGCCTAACACCAGCTTCAGCTTGCGAATCTCCAACTTTTTTTCAACCACGGCCTTGCGAAGAAAAGACTCCAAAGCCGACCGCCCGCTCGAGGCATCCGAGAGGGACCAGTCTGTCTCGATTACCCACCAGTCCCGGTCGGCTATGGCCTTCTTCAGGCGCGCCACCTCCAGACCGAGCTCCCTGGACTTGTTCAAGAAATAATTAATGGCGGCCGCTCGGTCCCGAGCTTGTTTTCGATGGCGAGCCAAAGCTGCCTCCATGGCCTCCTCCCCCGCTCGAACCAGAGGTATCCCGGCAGAAACAGGAGCGGCGACCCAGGTCTCGTGCGTCTATCAAAAGACGAGAGCAAACATTACAAAAAGCGCAAGGCTTGAAGCCTCGGCCCAAAAAAGTATATTTCATTTCTTTCAAAAAATTGATACAAAAGCCGCGGTGGCCAGTCCGCTCGAGGCATTTACATCAAAATAAAAACAAAAAGAAACTAGTCTATTCATGAGGGGGTGGCACCTCTTCTTCGCCCTGGACGCCCCCCGTATCGTCACCACTAGGGGTCGGCAGAAGGTTTTCCTGTCATCTGTAGTAGAGGTGGTCCACGCTCTGCTCGGGGTAGATCTGCTTGAAATGTGACTTGGCCTGATCATACGCCTCATCCTGCGCTATCATCAGGGCCTCCGCCGAAGCCGCCTCCATCCTCTCTAGGGCCTTCCGCTCCTTCTTCGCCTCCGCCTCGATCTTCCCCTCAAGATGCTCTACGTCCGCCTTATGGATGTTGCAGAGTGAGGCTATCTGAGCCTCGTGGATGGTCACCATGGTCCGAGCCTCTTCCAGCTCGTCGGTAACCTTGTTCAGGTCACGGAGGTACTTCTCCGCGTTCCTCCTCTCGATGTAGATCTCCTTCTCCAGGCACTTTTGGAAGTGCTGGCCATGAAGCATCGCCTGTCCGAGGGGAAAGAGGTTTGAAAAATTCCAAGTTCAAAAAAAAATAAAAAAAATAGCGTCGAACTGACTTACCAAGATGTGCGCTTGGGACCACCGCATGAAGGCCTGGTCCGCCGTCTGCACTGCCAGGGCCATCCGATCGCGTTCGGTGGCAACCTTCGTGACGAATTCGATCGACACGGGCCCATCGAGCAGACTATCCCCCTGCACGATCGACTAGTCAGTGGCATAGGGTCGCAGCCCCTGCTGACTCACCATCTCCTCGGCGGAAGGCCTCAGTGGTGGGAGTCTTTTTTCTGGGGCCTCAACGGTCTTGCCCGAGCTACCCCCCTGCGTCCCGATCGCCCTCGATGCTTGGGGGTGATGCTTCTTGGCCTTCTTCGCCGGGGAGGGCGCCTCTTCTACCGGGGTCGGCCCCTTGGAGGACGCCCCGGCTGTGGCCGCCATCTTCGCCTTCTCGGCCGCCAGCCTCTCCTGCTCGGCCTTGTTCCTTTTCTCCGCCCTCGCCTTCTCAACGACGGCCAACAACGCCCGCCTGTCGTCCACCTGTTGAGAAGTCATCCCTGCGAAAATGGAAGAAGAAGGGCTAACGTTAACATGAAGGCAGAAAGATGCAAAAATTTGGAAAGAAACATACTAGGGTCAGCAGGGCTCAGTCCGGCCCGGGCAAGGTGTAGCTCGGTCACTCGAGGCCACACGATACTGTGCCCCCAACTATTTTCTCCACCTTCTTCCACTCCTTGGCTGACAAGTCGCTTCGCTTTGGGGGCTTGTGGTTTGGTTTAAAGAAATTCCACCTGGTGGGTATCCCCCAAGACCTCTCATTCCAAACCACGAAATACTTCTCTTTCCACCCTTTGATGGAATCCGGATGGCCGTGCATGATTTTCTTATGCGGCCTCGGTGAGAAATAAAAAATCCCCTCCTGATCTCCGAGCGAGCTAATTCCTAGGATGGCCCGGAAATACGTCAACCTCGGCTTCACTCCCTTCTCTTGGCACCTTAGGATAAAGCAGACTAAGGGCTTCCAAGAGTTCGGCCCGTACTGCATGGGGCATAGCTTCGCCCAATTCAAAACCCTCTTAACGAAAGGATGCAGTGGCAGCTGCAAGCCCGAGAGGAAGGCGTCCTCGGGAAACATGCAGTAGCCCGGCGCGAGAACCGTTGTGGGCCGAATGCCGGGGCTCGGAATGAAGACTTCGAACTCCCTCAGAATGAAGTAGGCAGCCCTCAGAATGTGGAGGTAGTCCGCCTTTAAAATACACGAGATGCTATCCACTCGGATCTTCACCCGACCTTCTTCACCTGGTACAGGAGGGATAGGTTCGATGTCCTTAATATCATCAGGGTACATCCGTATCGACCCCGAATTTTTGAAGGAGATGAGGGGAAATTCGAATCCCGGTCTGGGCGCGTACTCATCATGTGGAGGGGGCTGTCCGGAATACTTAACACTTTCTTCCGACGGGGACGAGCCTTCCTCTCGGGAGACGGCGTCGACAAAGGTGGAAGGGGCGGAAGGTCATCACTGACCCCTACCGACCTTCCGGCTGTGCCTCGGCCAGCGCCATCTCGAACGGCTTCCCGTTCGTCGCTATCATCCCCCTCATCAACACCCTGGCCCTCGGGATTCTGATCCTCCTCATCTTCCTCCTCACCCTGGCCCTCGGGATCCTGATCCTCCTCATCTTCCTGCTCACCCTCGGTATCCAAATCTTCCTGATCCTCGTCGCCCCCATCCTGGTCCTCTTGATCCACCCTATCCTCGCCTTCCCCCTCTTCCTCTTCCTCCCCCTCCTCTTCGCCCTCGTCCACAGGCTCCTTTCCCGGCCTTCTGGACCTCAGCGGTGACACCACAAAGACTACGTTGTCACTACCATCCGACCCAGCATCTATTACGACCTCCTCCTTAACCTTATATTTGCTAAAAGACGAGGACGTCTCTGACTCGGATTCCTTCGCGGAGCAGCCCGACGAGCTAGCCTCGGATCCGGACTGATTGCACGACATTACTGAAACAGAAATTCTAACCTGAAGCGTGAACCGTGCAATCACCGAAAAAAGTCGCCGACGGCAGTTAAAACCCTGTCCAAGTGAAAAGTGGAAACTGAGTAAAGAAGTGAAGAATAGAAAATGGGGAGGGGGAAGGGGGATTTATAAGGAGAAAGCGACTCCTCGATTTTCGTAATTAAGATCTGGCCGTTGGATCTTAATCATCAAGATCTAACGGCCGCAAAGATCTGGAGACGCTTCGATCCTTGCGCTCCAGACGTTAGCAATGAACATGGAATTACCCAAACTACCCCCAGGTATTTTTTTCCCCACAGCGGACTTTTTTGACAAGTCAATGAATCTCGACGCTCGGATGGAATCGCGAGCCACAATTCCCCTTCTATGTTTGCAGAAGGGTCGACGCTCGGATGGCATCGCGAACCACAATTCCCCTTCTATTTTTACAGGAGGGTCGACGCTCGGATGGCATCGCGAGCCACAATTCCCCTTCTATGTTTGCAAAAGGGTCGGCGCTCGGATGGTAGCGCGAGCCACAATTCCTCTTCTATCCCACAGAAGGGTCGACGCTCGGATGGTATTGCGAGCCACCATTCCCCTTCTATTTTTACCGGAGGGTTGACGCTCGGATAGTAGCGCGAGCCACAATTCCTCTTCTATACCACAGAAGGGTCGACGCTCGGATGGCATTGCGAGCCACAATTCCCCTTCTATGCTTGCAGAAGGGTCGACGCTCGGATGGTAGCGCGAGCCACAATTCCCCCTCTATTTTTTTTACAGAAGGGTCGACGCTCGGATAGTAGCGCGAGCCACAAATTCCTCTCCTCTACTCCCAGCGGGCTCGGAGCTCGGACGACAATGCGATCCCCTACAGCACTCCCCTATTCACAAGGGGGCTCAGAGCTTGGATGACACCGCGAGCTCCTACCGCTTTCCTCTACTCCCAGGGGGCTCGGAGCTCGGACGACGACGCGAGCCCCTACAGCACTCCCCTGTTCACAAGGGGGCTCGGAGCTCGGATGACACCGCGAGCCCCTACCGCTCTCCTCTACTCCCAGGAGGCTTGGAGCTCGGATGAAATAGCGAGCCCCAAAAAATCCTCTTCAAACGATGGGCTCGCCGACCGACCTTCTAAGCTTGGCAAGCCGATCTCCAACCCAACAGGCGTTGGCATCCCCTTACTCTTCCAACTAGCGAGGGGGTCGCTTGCCGACCCTAGACGCTCGCCGACCGACCTTCGATGCTCGGTGCGCCGACCTCCAATCCAACAGGCGTTGGCATCCCCTTGCTCTTCCAACTAGCGAGAGGTTGCTTGCCAACCCTAGACACTCGCCGACCGATCTTTGATGCTCGGCACGCCGACCTCCAAACCAACAGGCGTTGGCGACCCCTTGCTCTTCCAACTAGCGAGGGGGTCGCTTGCCGACCCTTGACGTTCGCCTCCCGACCCTCTACGCTCGGAGAGCCGATCTCCAGCCCACCAGGCGTTGGCCTCCTCTTGCTCTTCCAACTAGCAAAAGGATCATCTGCCGACCCCAAGAGCTCATCTGCCAACCCCCGGAGCTCCTCTATCGACCCCAGATGCTCGGTAAGCCGAGCTCCAATGAGATCGGCCTCGACGTCCCCTTCGCTCTTCCAACTAGTGATGGGGTCGTCCACCGACCTCCGAGGCTCGTCTGCCGACCCCGAGGCTCAGCGAGCGTCACTCCGACTCTTCTACGCTTAGCATCTCGCGCAAACTCCAATAAGGGATCCCTTCCTCCTACCCCCTGGCCTCTTCTGGAAATAGCAAAACCTACTTTCTCACCGCACCTTCCACCTTGCTCTTCCTACAGAGGCGAAGAATCACTCCTACACGGCAGGTTCACCCAGCCCTACAGGAGTGTAGGGCTTGTGATATGGGTTAGAAATGACGTGGCCCATCCTGGGCCACGGGATCCCCTCAGGATACGCGCACCTTCTAATCCCCCAGATCCGCCACGCCAGCATCGGAAAACTGCCCGGGCCGCTGCCACGTCAGCCCAAAAACTGCCCGGGCATCTACCACGTCAGCCCTATACCGCCCGGGTTTCCACCGCTTCAGCCTCACGGGCAACCGGGTCCAGAACCGGCCCCAAACGGGTCCAGACCCGATTGGCATCTTCTATAAATACCAGACCCCACTCCTTCTCCAGGTAATCGATCTTTTCGCACCAAAACCCTAGTTACTGTTGCTCTCTCTTAGTGACTGACTAGATCGTTGGAGGGTCTGCCACTGGGACCAACCCCGATGTTCTGAGACCATCTGCAGGTACACGAGATCATTGGATCCGAGCCTCAAAGATCCGAGCCGAACATCAGCCTCCACCTCACTACCACCTACCTCAAGTACCGTTCGTCCAGTCAAGGGTCGTCTGCATAGGAGTCTCCTCCTTCAAATACAAATCGAGTAAGAACTCATGCCTGGTGCATCCACACGCCTCCCAAAAACAAACCGCATCAGTTACTACATTCAAACAATTTATGTTTTAGATTTCGTAGGGGATTCTATAGGTCATGCACTCGGGTTTCACAGGATTACAAAACTTGGTCGGTAAACTTGATCGGTAACAGGAAATTAACTTGGTCGGTAAACTTGATCGGTAACTTGGTCGATAAACTTGATCGGTAACTTGGTCGGTAAACTTGATTGGTAACTTGGTCAGTAAATTGTCACACGGGAAACACGAGAACCCTTCTGAGTACAAGCTCCTATATTATCCACTACTAGATTTTTCCCTTAACCTCGGCTTGGTTATTTGTTATTATTATCAAATAGGAATATACGTGCACAAAAAAAGGCAAGAATAATATGGTACAAACAAGTAACAAGTTCAGGTCGGAAGACAAACGTGCAAAGGTGAAGAACAACTCATAAAATGATAGAACAACGAAAATTCTAGTTCAGGACAGCAAGACAGTACTGCACCAAATCTGGAATTCCCGTTGCCACAAATATGCAAATATGGATCCGTCAGAAAATCTGAAAAATAGACTCTCGGCCGAATCCAGAAAATATATATAAATCATATGATATTTCACAAAAACATGACTCAAAACAGCATTGTATCCAGAAAACATGTTCAGCCAAAAATCAGAAGTTTGTATTCATAAACAGGAAAATAACATAAAAACTTACTGATTAAATCCAAGAAAAATCTGGGGTATTCCCTAGTATTTCTAGTATCAGAAAATAAAGTTTCATAATTTTTCAACATAAACAGAATAGTCAAGTAAAATCAGAAGACAACAAGATACATCAGTTTTGTAAATCTGGAATCATAAACACAACAATACTAAAAGAACAATAGATTACAAATTATAAATCAAAATCCAGATCCGTCAAAAGGATGATAAAATAGATACAATAGGCTAAAATTCATATTCACAAAGTTTTTATAAAAAGCAAGTAGAATCAGGTTGAAATTAAGGTTCTTTACTTAACAACACGAAAATTCTGCAAGTATAGTAGTTGTTTGCAAGCATAGAATAGTGTATAAAAGTTATCAATTAAATCCACAAAAATTAGGGGTTAATCACAATCTAGTCTAGTTGTAATCAGCAAAATATTGGATCAAAATATTATTTTTAACATCAGTAAAAAAAATAGTGATACAGAATTCATATAAAACAGAATCTAAAATTTTCTACACATCTGTAGTAAAATAGCCATAACTTGCAACTCATAAATCGAAACTGAGTTCTGTCAGAAAATCTAAAAAGTAGACATAATTCTCTATAATTCATATTCACAAATAATTTTTATATACCGACCTTAATATGGTCTAAAATACTGATAAAAACGGGGTAACACAAAAACTGAAATCTTCTTTATGCATAAAATCGACATAGATCATATGAAACTCATCCAATCATAACAAAAAGCGAAATACGGTATACTAGACATCCAAGCAACATGGTATAGGATATTTCACAAGTCTACAACAAGTTATACTACTACTAACACATCAAGCATACGAGATCATACAAAACATTATGGATCACGAACAACATGCATGTATATATATCAAGAATCTATATCTAAGTTAGTTCATGTCGTGTGTGTAACAAGACAACTACGAATGGATCAACAAATAGAGACAAGATCAACAAGGGATTCATGGGGATGGATCTTGAAGCAACTGCACTACAGGCGGTATTTAGTCCTTGTATTATACAACAAAAAAGAATACAAGTTACCTGCCTTATAGTCGAAGACGGAAACAGAGCAAGAACGAGAATAACTGGAACGGATTCCCGGGAATGAACATGAGCGACCGAATCACGAACCAATCACGAACACATGATCACAATCGTAATCATGAACACAAAGCACGGATCTCGATGATCAAGATCAGATCAAACGGACGGCTGAGAACAAGAGATCAAAATCAAGATGATCAGATCAGATCGGATGGTCCAGATCCAGACTGATCAAGTTCAGATCAACATGATGATCAAGATCTTGAAGATGATCAAGATCGGGACGATCGACGGCTCAGATTGAACTTGATCAAAACCTTGATCAAACATCAATGCCATGGCAATGGGGCTTCAGCTTTGGCTTGGCGATGACTGGCGGTGGCGCACTACGGTGGAAGGACGACGACGGACAGGCGGTGTACTATGGTGGAGCGACTGGGGTGCGGTGGTTGACGACGTGCGATGGTGGCAACCAGCGACTTCGATGACGACGAAGAAGGCTGCAAGCAGAGACATGGCAATGGCGGTGGTGTGAGCAGGGTCGTCGAGGTGCTGCGGGGGTGCTAGGTGGTGCTGTGGAAGGTGGTCGGCAGTCGGGGTGGAGCCTGCTGCTGCTATGCTACTGTCGACCTTGGGAGGAGGAGGGAAGGAGGGGCTTTCGTCGAAGTGGGCTGTTGTGGCTGCTGGCGTCGCGAAAGGAAGGTGGCTGAGTGCCTGGTGGCACTGGATGGCGGCGCGATGCAGGGGACATGGTGTCGAGGTCGCTGCTGTGGGTGTGGTCTGCCTGCATCGGAGAGGGAGAGAGGGATCAAGGCGGCGCGATAGGATGAGCACTGGTCATTGGGGCTGCTGCGGTCGTTGCTGCTGTCGTCTGTGGAGTCTCGACAGGGGTCGCAAGGCTGACGGCGGTCGGCACAGGCACAAGGTAACGACGACAGGGAAGGAGGGAGCATCGGGGGTGAACGGCGAGGAGAGGAGGATGGTTGTTGGGAGGCGTCGAGGAGGAAACGGCTGGCGATGGGGGCTCGACGGGGTGGCATTGCGAGCAGGGAGGAAGAGAGAGAGCAGGGCGCTGAGAGATGGGTGGCTAGGTTAGATAGAAGCTGAACAGGGGATACAAGCATGGGTATATATAGGGTAGAGTATATTAGGGTTAAAGATGTATATTGGGTTTCGAGTAGTGGTGTAAACAGGACAACTGTATAAACAGGGCTTAGGGTTAGGGTTCTAGGGTAGGATTATATATAAGGGAATGTGTATTAGGGTATTGGGTATTTTAAATCCAATAGAAAAATAATTATAAAAATATTAGATAAATTAGAGTATGTTCAAGCTAAAAAATAAAATAATAATAATGAAAATAATAACACTAACAAAATAATGCTGATAGTAAAAATAAAAATAATAACAATAACAATATTAATAATTAGAATAATGATAAAATAATGATAGTAATATAATAATAATAATAGTAGTAATAGTATAAACATCAAAATATGATTTGAGTCTAACAAATTCATTGACATCCAAATAGTAATAACATATTAGATTTGGACTAAATATAAATAGTCGATCATTTGGAAATGAAAATTAAGGTTGAAATACTCCATTATTCGAAAATAAGTATAATTGTCCATAAAAAAATATTGTAATGTAAAGTCCAAGCCGAATTTACCAATTACTGAATTTATAAATTTTAAATACAGAATATACACAGGAAATACATATTTGCAAAAACAGAGGTTACAGTTTTTGGTCGGTACTTGGCGTTTTCTTATTAATGGGCGTAAACTTGAATATCTTTCCTTACAGATCACTTGCCACTTTGGTCACTTGATGAAGCGAATGGTGTAATGCCCCTGCCCCTAGCTCAGACAATTTATACAATTTATAAGACAAATTAGATACTATGTAGTACAACTGCCCACCACAGGCTGCCTCTCAAAAGGTGGTTAACCGATTAGGTGACTCTTGATCATAGGCTATTATATTTATATATTATTTTATTTATTGAAATCTCTGATATGGGACTAAATGCATACTTCCTGTTCTCTCTTTCATCCCGAGAGACACACAGAAGCAAGCTACTCTGTTTTTATTTCTCAAATGGCGGGCCCCACATTTTTGAATGCGTCAGCACGTCAAGCTAGCAAGCAGATCATATACTTGCTGTTACAATAATCGTGGGCCCCCATCATCATGATTACTAATCCATTTTTACTTTTTATAAACAGCCATTTCATTTCAACCTATATATATATATTTTTTTTTATTTTTTAACACGGGGTGTTACAAATGGCAAAGCAAGAGAAGGAGCCGAAGGCGGCGAGTGACAGAGATAGAGCGGAGCGAGCCAAGTCCCAGAAGCAGTTGGAGGAGATGACCAATGTGTGCGAGACACAGTCGACGCAAATCGCACTGTTGGAGCCATTGTTAGCAAAGAC
This sequence comes from Hemerocallis citrina, assembly GCA_017893485.1. Classification (NCBI taxonomy): domain Eukaryota; kingdom Viridiplantae; phylum Streptophyta; class Magnoliopsida; order Asparagales; family Asphodelaceae; genus Hemerocallis; species Hemerocallis citrina. The sequence goes on from CM030358.1 coordinate 285,232,155, forward strand.
GAAAGACGAGGTGGCTTGGGGAGAGCAGCAGTTGGTCCTCGAGAGGGAGAAAGCGGCTAAGGAGAAGGAGGACGCGGTGAGGGCTTCTCAGGACGAAGCAAAAGGCTACCTGAGGGGGAACATAAAGAAGGCGTATGTCAGAGCCCTTCAACACGTGAAGGCGTGAGTTCTCGGGTGCAGCCGCTCGGGGTATTCTCTTTACGACCCCATCCCCGAAGGTGTGAAGGAGGACGATGAAGAAGATTAAGAGGATGGTGAGGAGCAGGAACAAGAGGTCGCTCCGGACCCCCTGTCTGCCGTAGTGGTGGTCCCTGACGCAGCTGAAGAGGTTGATCATGAGCTTACTCCCCCCGGGGCTCAATCAACCGAAGTCGATCCTTGACAACCCCCCCCCCCCCCCCCCCCACACACACACACACGTTTTTTTGTAGTTGTCTTCAACTTATTTTTGTTTTGTATCTGTAAGGATGCCTTATAGCGGACTATCCACCGCTTGTTGTATCTCTTACATTGCAATGAAATTAGACTTTGCCTCATATGACTCATTACTTTTTTTTGTGATTTTCCTTTGCATGTCTTGTGGATTTGTTATTTTTTATAGAGTAATCTATCAGCCTATTTCGGAAATAGGTTGTAGCACATGAGGTCGGTAAAGTGGCTCGTCTTCACTCTAAGCTTCTGGTGACAGAGCTAGGGCTCTCTTGCTCACGAGAAATGCTTTCTAAGGTGGAGGCGGATCCTGGTCATTTGAGAAGAGTCTTGGTTCGCCGAGATGTTGAGACGCGGCGTAATGACGAGGCTCTTCGAGAAGTGCCCCCTGAGGACATGGAAGACTACAGTTCAGCGGCTGTTCGGAAGTCTTCTAAACTTGAAGTCTTTCATCGTTCTTTGCTCGCTGTTACAGCCGAAAGAGATGAATTGATGTACGTAATGCTTGAGAAGAGTTTAGAAGTAGCCCATCTTAGGAAGACGATCTTCGAGCTTTCTCACGGGGGTAGTGTGAGTGGGTTACCTCGATTGAAGTTTAGGGTGAATGATGACTCTCTCAAAAAGAGGCTTGTCGAGTTAGAGGCAGAGAATCTTCGTCTAAAGCGAATCTTCGAGGAGGCAACGTTAGGAGTACCTCTTACTCTCGTGAAGAGCGTGCTCAGGGGAGGCCCTTCCACGAACTGGCTCTGTGCTTACCTGAGGCCCCAAGGAATCCTGCCGATGCTCAAAGTGGTGTGAATGGCTCCTCTAGTAGGGCGTCAATCGGCAGAGTGGAGAGAGTCGTAGGTCCTGACGGTGCGACTTGCTCCGTGGGTTTGGATATCACTTCGGATGGGTCGAAGGGGAAGTTCAGCACTGGTGTCCACGTTGGGGGTCGCAAACCGCGTGGGTCCATGAAAAGGAATATCCCCCTGCCGCGGAAGAGCTGAAGTGACGCCTTATTTAGATTTTGCAGCCTTGTAGTGACTTTGCCTGTCCATTAACACTTGTAATCTTTTTGTTGTAAAATAATATTTTTCTCTAAGTGTTGGAGAGCCGTTTCTCCAAGTGTTCGATAACACTTGTAATCTTTCTTGTTGTGAGATAAGATTTTTTGGCTAAGTGTTAGAAAATTATCTTCTTGTAACGGCCTCGTTTGCCCAATAACAGTTGTAATCTTTCTTGTGGTGAAATAAGATTTTTGACTAAGTGTTGGAGAGTCTCCTTCTTGTAATGGATTTGATTGCTCAATAACACTTGTAATCTGTCTTGTTGTGTCTCAAGATTTTTGACTAAATGTTAGAGAGTCACCTTCTTGTAATGGCTTTGATTGCTCAATAACACTTGTAATCCATCTTGTTGTGTCTCAAGATTTTTTATTAAGAGTTAGAGGAGTGACCACTTGCAGTAGCTTTAAGTGCTAATGACTATTCGCTGGACGATGAGTTTTGGAAGCATTCGAATTGCGAGTTACTTCTTCGCCTACTTGCTCTAAAGCTGTGTGGTTAAAGCAACTCTATGAACCATGAATGGACTCCTCAATTGTCCGGTTTGTTTAAGGAGCACTCGAACGTCGAACCGAACCAGGCCTTCTTGCTTGGGAGCAAGTAGATAAGACGGTCGTTCGGGCTGTGAATGGACTTCGAACAATGATGACGACGAGTTTTGGGAGCATTCGAATGGCGATTTGCTTCTTCGCCTACTTGCTCGGAAGCAGTGTGGTTAGAGTAGCTTTATGAACCATGAATTGAATCCTCACTTGTCCGGTTTGTTTTAGGAGCACTCGAACGGTGAACCGAATCATGCCTTCTTGCTTAGGAGCAAGTAGATAAGATGGTCCTTAGGTCCATGAATGGACTTCGAACATTGATGACGACAAGTTTTGGGAGCATTCGAATGGCGAGTTGCTTCTTCTCCTACTTGCTTGGAAGCAGTATGGCTAGAGCAGCTCTGTGAACCATGATTGGACTCCTCACTTGTCTAGTTTGTTTCAGGAGCACTCGAACGGCGAACCAAACCATGCCTTCTTGCTTGGGAGCAAGTAGCTAAGATGGTCATTCGAGCCGAGAATGGACTCCGAACAAATGGCGACGACGAGTTTTAGGAGCATTCGAATGGCGAGTTGCTTCTTCGCTTACTTACTCAGAAGCAGTGTGGCTAGAGCAGCTCTATGAACCATGAATGGACAACTCACTTGTTCAGTTTGTTTCAGGAGCACTCGAACGACGAACCAAACCATGCCTTCTTGCTTAGGAGCAAGTAGCTAAGATGGTCCTTCGGGCCATGAATGGACTCCGAACAAATGGTGACGATGAGTTTTGGGAGCATTCGAATGGCAATTTGCTTCTTCGCCTACTTGCTCGGAATTAGTGTGGCTAGAGCAGCTCTATAAACCTTGAATGGACTCCTCACTTGTCCAGTTTATTTTAGGAGTACTCGAACGGTGAACCGAACCATGCCTTTTGCTTGGGAGTAAGTAGGTAAGATGGTCCTTTGGGCCAAGAATGGACTCCGAACAAATGGTGACGACGAGTTTTGGGAGCATTCAAATGGCGAGTTGATTCTTTGCCTACTTGCTTGGAAGCAGTGTGGCTAGAGCAGCTCTATGAACCTTGAATGGACTCCTCACTTGTTCATTTTGTTTCAGGAGCACTCGAACGGCGAACCGAACCATGCCTTCTTGCTTGGGAGCAAGTAGCTAAGATGGTCCTTCGAGCCGTGAATGGACTCCAAACAAATGGTGACGACGAGTTTTGGGAGCATTCGAATGGTGAGTTGCTTCTTCGCCTACTTGCTCGGAAGCAGTGTGGCTAGAGTAGCTCTATGAACCATGAATGGACAACTCACTTGTCCAATTTGTTTCAGGAGCACTCGAACGACGAACCGAACCATGCCTCTTGCTTGGGAGCAAGTAGCTATGATGGTCCTTCAGGCCATGAATGGACTCCAAACAAATGGTGACGATGATTTTTGGGAGCATTCGAATGGCGAGTTGCTTCTTCACCTACTTGCTCGGAATCAGTGTGGATAGAGCAGCTCTATGAACCTTGAATGGACTCCTCACTTGTCCAGTTTGTTTCAGGAGCACTTGAACGGCGAATCGAACCGTGCCTTCTTGCTTGGGAGCAAGTAGTGTAACGCCCCCAGTTCCCAACAAAGGAAACTTCAGACACAAGCTAGAATTTTTCCTTCAAATGAGTCCAAACACGGTAAAATCACAGGAATTCTTAAACTTTTATTGCCACAAAATGTTATTATAGTACAAATTTGTTCAAAAAAGAATTACATCATAAATTGACATAAATTACATCCCAAAAATTTATTGTACAACATTATAATCTCACAATGTACAATAATCAGAAAATCTGCGACACGCTGGACAACAACTTCCACAAATTGCTCTCCGCTGCTCGAGTCTCCTGCTCCAAGATCAAGAATCCTGCAAGTAAACAGACTGTGGGCACGTTAGTTGAATGCAACTGACACAATGCTTGATAAAACCAACGACTCCCCAAAACTCAACAATCAAGATTGATGCAAAAGGAAAATGTGTAGTCAAATCACAAGTGTTCGTGTATGCCATGCCCTAGAGTCTGATGCACAATTCAAAAAGCACAGGATACACTTACTCTAATCCAATTAATTTGAGAACGTAAGCATCCCATACTACATACTTCCCCAAAATACAACTTCAATGGAAACGTATGCATTCCATACTACATACGTCCCAAGGAGTTCACTTTCTTCTGATTGTAGGGTTCGAACCCTCACGATGCATCCTACTCTTGTACTCTTTCCCATCCCTGACATTCACCTTGTGGTTGTTGAGGTTGCATTTGGTCGGTCTATTTCCGCCATTGCATTCAGTAGTGGTGTCCCCGTTTTTCACTATACTCGGTCCCCGCAGTCCCGCTGCTTCGGACCTCACTCAAAAGTTTTTCACAAGCATACAGGTGGCCCTGCAAAATCTCCGCTCACCGAGGTGCATACAGTCTTGCTCCCCCTTAGAGAGTTACTCTAGCTCCCTGCTCGTACTAACAACATAGAACTTGACATATTCGTAAGGTACATTCCCTACTTCTGACAGGAGCACCTCCTGTTCTTACCACTAGATCCCAGAAATAAACAGACGAGACTATGCCGCCCATTCCCCATACAAGCAAGACGGCGCCACACGTGTCCCCTTGAGAGGCGAGTGCAACCACCTGACTAGTGCATATCCTATCACTACAGACGACTGCTTAAAAGGATACTACTACTAGACATCAACCTTAACATAGAATCTAAAAAGCAACTTCTGATCTTAATTGCAGAGATTAAATATCACCATCCGATTACTTGCTAGTAAAAACTCAGTCTCAACCAAGATCACAAGCCTTGGGGAAAACCAACCCTGGCCCCCAGACTAGGCTCAAGAGTTGGTCCAACTTGGCCCAAACTTGACCCAACAACATTCGACCTCCGTCAATTGCTAAAAATACCCCTTGCTTGGATCTTGACCCCATCCCCGGCTCGCGATCAATCCCTCCTTGGTTAGTGATCCGCTGGCGCCCGAAGACTATCTTCATCCATAGCACTCGAGGTAAGTAAGTTACTAATCATCAAGGGTAAAAAATGAGTTGATAGTCTTAGGGTGATAACCACTACCCTAGACCATCAACAAGCTAATACATAGCCAAACACAACTCAATACAGTGGACATCACAAGTCCAAACAAACACGATCAATTCATAATTCAAAAGCTAATTAATAGAGAACCAACTCCAATTATGGCCTTAACATTACACAGTAGCTCGATCTAACCTTAGGACACTACCATGCCCTAGGGTACCAACATTAACCAAACTATGGCCAAACTAAGTGGTGAACTGACCACCATCAATCGCACCCCACCTTCCACGCTTGGAGTTGATCATGAACTCAGCCCGGATCAAATAGGTTGCTCCCATTAATCATTACGCTCTACGGTTTCTTGACCCGGTGGTAACATCCCTCCATGTACGGCGAGCACGTCGGTGCACGAGTCGTCTCCTCCAACACGTTCGAGGCGACACGGCTACCAACTACCTAAAAGATTGAGTAGTAATTGATGTGTCTAATTTTTATACAAATATTTGTACTTATTTACCCATTAAAATTTCTTGTATTCGTCTATCTTGTTTATAATTCGTCTTATTTCCATAAGATTTCAAGTAATTAATTATTTTTGAAGAAATAAGATTTTTGATGCAAAATGTGAAGATTTTCGGTAAAAATCAACAAACAAAATAAACATAATGATTTATTAATTTTTATTGATTTGTTGAATTTTAAATTTTACAATTTGGCCTTGTAAAAAGCAAAATATAAATTTTAATTTGCCAATAGAGGTGAAAGTGCAATAAACAATTTTAGAAGGGTTTAAATGAGCTAATATAATTTTTAGTTAGTTTAATTAATTTTAAACTAATTAATTTTATTTTTATTTTTAAATCCTAATTTCTGATTTTATTTTGTGTGTTCAGCACGTGTTTGAAGAAAAAGAAAGAGAAGAAAAAGGAGCAAGAAATAAATATCAAATTAAAGAAGGAAGAAAATAAATAAAGATATGGGGTTTTTCTGCAAAAGTGAACCCTAATTCCTACGTCTCCTACTCTTATAAATACAGCAGCAGATTGAAGAAATAAGACAGTGCTGAACGAAGGGAGAGAGCGACGGCTGATCCCTAATCATTATATAAAAAAAGAATAAAAAAGAAAAAAAAGAAAAAAAAAGAAAGAAAAAAGAAACGAAACAACGAGACGAAGAGGAGAGAGAATCTCTCTGTTTGCGTGTGTTTCTAGACAAAGGGAGCAGCAGCAGGCACACGAGTCTCGAGGCAGCTGTGTGACCTGGCAGCGTGACCCAACGGGAGCAGCAGCAGCATCACTGGACGTGGGCACGTGGATGGAGACGACGTGATGCTGGTTCCTAGTCGTGCATGAAGAGAGAGCACTGATTTTGCTCGCTGACGTGGCGGGTCTGTTCGATGTGACTGTTCCAGACAGGAGAGAGAGAGAACTGATTTTGCATTTCGGAACACGGTTCGAGGCTGTTCGGTTTGCAAAATTTTTGTTTACAAAAATAGTTCCTTTCTCTTTCTATAATTTTATAATGCAATCCAGGACAATGTTTGTTAGTTGCAAAACCATTATGAACTAAATTTATTTTTCTTGGGCTTCAATGTAGCCTAGTTTTGAGAACACAATTTTAATTCCATATTATTTTTCTATTTTTTCATGGTTGTCTGTTTGATTTTTATTCTTAATGCGTACAATTGGTTGACAGACATTTGTATGTTCTATTAAATCATGAAGAGACCGAACTGGTAATTTGTGATTAATAAAACTAATCACCGTTTTAAGAGCGAACTGCTATTAATGTGAATGTTAAGAAATCCACAGAACTTAATGAGTCTTCATTTAATTAAATTTGTGCATGAACTATGACAAACTGTTAGTTGGAGATATTAACTAGGTGAAATCAAAAGCCCTAGAATTAATTTTGTCATTAACAAATCACAAAAATTTCAGATTCAACACCCTCTTAATTAATTTAGTTATATTTTTAGATTAATTTAATTTAGTTGCTTTATTTATTAAAATTCGGTTTTCTAAATAGTTGTTCATCTAGTAATATTGGTACACAATAAAATAATTAGTCCTTGTGGGTTCGACACTCTTTTCACTTAACTATACTACTTGTTGCGATTTTGTACACTTGCAAATAATTCACATCAAGTTTTTGGCACCGTTGTCAGGGACTAGTTATTCTTTTATTGATATTGAAAATTGCTAGATTATTACTAGTGTGGATTTTTTTTGTTTTATTATTATTTTACCTCTTTATTTTCTTCTAACTTACTTTTACTTTTATTTATTTTTCTTATTTTATTTTTTTTAGTTTTTGTATTTTTTTCAATACTTATATTTCAGGACATACAAGTACATTATCATGGCGAACTATGAGAACAAGGCTTTGAGAGACTATGCTATGCCTTCAACTTATGGAGCAACATCAAGCATAATGAGGCCGGTTATTGAAGCTAACGATTTTGAGATTAAACCGACGATCATTCAATTTATTCAACAGACTGTTCAATTTTGGGGACTATCGGACGAGGATCCTTATGTTCACATTGCAAACTTTTTGGAAATTTGCAACACTTTTAAGCACATTGGAGTATCAGATGATGCAATCAGATTGATACTCTTTCCTTTTTCACTAAGTGATAAGGCGAAGGTTTGGCTAAATTTTCTACCACCCGGTAGTATTACTACTTGGGAGGGACCTGCACAAAATTTTTTGGCTAAGTAATTTCCGCCGGCAAAGACAGCGAAGCTAAGGAATGATATTACCACCTTCATTCAATTTGAGACAGAGTCTTTGTATGATGTATGTGAGAGGTACAAAGAGTTATTAAGAAAGTGTCCTCATCATGAACTACCAAAATGGCTGCAAATTCAAATATTCTATAATGGTTTGGGAGTTACAAATCGATTTATGGTTGACGCAGCAGCTGGAGGTGCACTTATGAGCAAAACTCATGAAGCAGCCTATGAGCTTTTATAGAAGATGACATCTAATCATTATCAGTGGTCTTCAGAAAGTACAATGCCAAGAAAAGTGGCGGGAGTTTTTGAACTTGATCCTATTTCTACTTTAAATGCAAAAATTGATATTTTATCTAAACAAATAGGAAATATGAATTTTAATGCAATTCAATCTAATATGATTTGTGATCTTTGTGCAGAAAATCACTAAAGTAAAGATTGTCAAGTGGGGAACCCTTTTGCTCAATCAAATTTCAATCAAGCAAATTACGTGTCTAATTTCCAAAATAATCCTTATTCGAACACGTGTCATCAAGAATGGAGAAACACCCCCAAATTTTCCTGGAACAAAAAACAAGAAGCAGTTAGACCACCTTAAAATTTTCCACAGCAAGAAAAGAAGCCGATTCTTAAAGATATATTTATGCAATACATGCAGAAGACAGATTTAGCAATCCAAAATGTTGCAATTTCAACTTCAGCTTCAATTCGCAATCTTGAGGGTCAAATTGGTCAAATTTCAAATATTCTTAACGAAAGAACAGCAAAAAACTTACCGCACAACACCGTGACCAACCCCACGGAGGATGTCAAAGCATAACACTAAGAAGCGAGAGGACAACTGAGCAACTACAAGAAGAAAATGGCGAACAAAATGTGGTTGCAAAGGAAGAAGAGTACGAACCAATTGTGAAGGAACAAATGCAGCATGAGAAAGTAACTTTTGATGTTTCTAAATCATTAAAGTTCCCTACCGAAGAACAGTCATCTTTTCAAGTAAGTAAAACTGATTTAATTGTGGGCGAAATTGAAAAGTCACCTATAAAAGTATGTCCAACAAATTCAGCAAGTTTTGAATCAGAGAAAGAAAAGAATTTGAAATATGTTATGTATTTGGATGCTGCACCATCTATTCATCCATTTTCTCAGCTGACATTCAAGGAGGTGGAGATATCAAAGACTCCATCTTCAAGAAAAAAACGACTGAAATTCGTGCCGGTACCATCAAGCTTGAAGGATGCACAGATAATTTCTAATCCACATATGAAGAGAGTTATTGGAAAAGATGCTCAAATGTTGTTGGATCTTAGCGTTACATAACCATATCAGCCACCATGGGCCGAAGACTTAAAACTTAGCGTTTCTTGGGAGACAACCCATGTTTTCTTTTACTGCATTTAGATTTGATTTTTCTTTTAGTTTATTATAATTTTAATTTTTGATATTATTTTTTAGGATTGCATAAGTTTGAAAGTCGTCGTGAGGAGCTGTTTTCTACACCTACATTGATGGCTGTTTTTTAGCAGGGTGGAGTCGATATCTGGAAATGTGTTCTAAATAGAAATTACAGGCAATTGTCTTAGCTTTCCAGCATAAAAAGAATCAGCCCATTTGGACATCTACAGCTCCAGATATCGCTGAAATACTGAACGTCGCACATGCAGAATTTTAAGATGAATCAGGGGAGAAATTCTGAACTTTTTGCATTCTTTTTGTTTTTCTTTTTCCTTTCCCATTGAGGACAATGTGATATTCAAGTTTGGGGGAAGGTTTAGAAATTTAATTTTTATTTTATATGTATATTTGAAAAACAAAACAAAACAAAATGGATTTCAATTAGGCTCACCATTACACTTTTGAGTTCTTTATTGTGATAAGCATTGAAATGATTTTTTTCAGGATAGACAATATCTTATAAAGCAAGATTTAGCATACTTATTTATTTTAGGATTATTGAATTTCAAAATTCTTCACCAAATTGTGTGAGTCATGCGATCATACATAAAAAAAAATGTGATGCTTTTTTCTTGTGATTATCCCCTTTGATCTAGTCCTAAACAGAGTTTAAGTAAATAAAGCGATCATGATCAAATAATTAAAGTCAACCTACTCTAATGTTTTGAGTTGCTAAGGGTCTGTTTGGTTTGTTGTTTTTTTCTTTTTTTTGTTTTCCAAAACCCCAAAACCCGTTTGGTTAGGTTGTTTTGTGAAAACAGTTTTCACAAAACGCCACTTCAGCTATTTTCTGTTTTTTCACATCCTCTATCTAAATATATTTATATATTATTATTATTATTATTATTATTATTATTATTATTATTATTATATTTAATTTATATATATATATATATATATATATATATATATATATATATATATACCATTATTATAATATATATTATTATTTCATATATACTATTTTATATATACTATTATAATATTCTATTATTATTATAATATATATTATTATTGTTATATCTTACTATTATATGTTATTATATATATATTAATATATAATTTATTATTATTATAATAAATTATTTAATATATTATTATAATATATTTGTTGCCGCTAAATTTGGTGTGGGGGCAAACAGATAGAATTTGTGAGTTCTTGAAAAACCTGAATAGCAAACCTCTAACCTGTTCCGCCGGAGTTTGACCGTTGACTCCCGCCGTACACCTGCAAAAAGTGCGAGACACCGGGGTTAATCCCGGTGACGCACCCTCCGACGCTCAAGTCAGTAACCAGAAATGATTATGAAAGAGCGTTTAACTCATAAAAGATTGATTACCTCTTAATGGAGATGGATGGGGGGTATTTATAGGCATCTTAGGGATCAAATTAGGAATGTAATCCCCGTGATCTGATAAGGAATATTCTCCTAGTAAACAGATTAGGAATGTAATCCCTAATTCCCGGTGAAAAGATAGATGTGAATCAGGGTCGTTGATTAGGATTAATCAGAAACCCTAATTCTATCTTTTCTGGACTGGGTGTGTTTCGGGTTGGGACCCGTACCCAGTTGAGGTGGATCCGTTTGTGGGTTATTGGGTCGTGAAGAAAGACCCGGTTCCCATTTCAGACCCGTTAGTAGGTGAAATTACCGTTTTACCCCTGAGCTTTAAGATTCGTGTCCGATGTGAATGGTCCCGATTTAATCCTATTTTTAGCCATATCACGAGCCCCCCACTTCTAAAGACTGAGTTTTTCAGTCTTTGAGGAGTAGTTTTGTTGTTCTAATGGCGTACGGGATTTTATCGGTGTTCTTAAGGGAATTTGGATCTTGCTCGGGGGTGTAACGGTGTTATTCTGGGCTTGTAAAATGCCCAAAAATATTCTCAGGTTTTTCTGGATTTTTGGTGATTTTTCCAGATTATTCTGAATTTTTTCTCATTTTTTCTCATTTTTTATTCATTTTCCGAATTAAATAATTAATTATCAAAAATATTAAATAATTATTTTAATTAAATAATTATATTTTCCAGAATTTTAAAATAATTTTTCTGAATTTATAATTATTTTTAGAATTTTTATTTAATTTTTTTCGATTTTTAAATATTTTTTCAGATTTTTTAAATAATTAAAACAAATAAATAAATAAAGAAATAAATAAATTAAATATTACCTGGACACGTGGCGCGATCGTACGCGTTGATCACGATCAAGCGAGCGCGCATCGGGAGGAGGGAGAGGAGGCCATTTTTGGGGGTGTAACAAGGTCGGTTCCGAGAACGCTCGGCAAAAAGTGGCCGAAGTCCCTGTGTATGCCACGTGGCAGTCAACTGTTGATTTTTTTTTTACTTTCGCTGCTGTTGTATTCTTTCTTTCTTCTTCGCGTCTCCTTCACTCTTTCTCCCTTCTTCTTCGTTTTCTCCGTTCTCGAAGCGCCAGACGCTCACGAAGTGGAGCTCGATGGAGGAGCTCAGAGAGAGGGAGAGCTCGGAGAGAGGGAGAGCTCGGCCATTGATTCGATGGGGACGCAGCTCGTCGAGGCAGTGACGGAGCTCGATTGTGGGAGAGCTCGACGCGGTGGTGAGCTCGACGAGAATGGAGACTTCGGTGAAGATGGAGCTCGTCGATGCCATGGCGATGGGTTCGAGCTCGACTGGGCTTCGGCTGAAGTGGCTCGAGCTCGACATCGGTGAACTCGACGAGGAGGAAGCGGAGCTCTGTGGCGGAGCTCGATTGTGGGAGAGTTTGACGCGGTGGCGAGCTCGACGAGAATGGAAGCTTCGGTGAAGATGGAGCTTGTCGACGCCATGGCGATGGGTTCGAGCTCGACTGGGCTTCGGCTGAAGTGGCTCGAGCTCGGCGTCGGTGAACTCGACGAGGAGGAAGTGGAGCTCTGTGGCGGAGCTCGATTGTGGGAGAGTTCGACGTGGTGGCGAGCTCGACGAGAATGGAAGCTTCGGTGAAGATGGAGCTTGTCGACGCCATGGCGATGGGTTCGAGCTCGACTGGGCTTTGGCTGAAGTGGCTCGAGCTCGGCGTCGGTGAACTCGACGAGGAGGAAGTGGAGCTCTGTGGCGAAGCTAGAAAAATGAGGAGGTTCGAAGCTTTGTGATGAGGTGGAGCTCGTCGATGCCATGGCGATGGGTTCGAGCTCGGGATGGGGAGCTCGGCGATGATTGTGGTCGACGAGGTCTGGAGCTCGGAGGCTAGGTTGAGCTTGATGACGGAGCTAGAAGAACGAGGAGGTTCGAAGCTTTGTGATGAGGTGGAGCTCGTCGACGCCATGGCGATGGGTTCGAGCTCGGGATGGGGAGCTCGGCGATGATTGCGGTCGACGAGGTCTGGAGCTCGGAGGTAGGTTGAGCTTGATGGGTCGAGAGTTGGAAGTGTGAGCTCGGCGTCGGAGGCAGTCGGCGACGGAGGGGGGAGCACTGCAATGGTGAGGTTGAGCTCGCGAGAAGGTGGGTTCGGAGCTCGACGACAGAGTGAGCTCGTTGGAAGTGGAGCTCGTCATGTTGGAGCTCGGCGAAGCTGTTCGGCATAGAGCTTTGTGATGACGGAGCTCGACGACGGAGTGAGCTCAGTCGGAAGTGGAGCTCGACATGTTGGAGCTCGGCAAAGCTGTTCGGCATAGAGCTTTGTGATGACGGCGCTCGACGACGGAGTGAGCTCGTCGGAAGTGGAGCTCGACATGTTGGAGCTCGGCGAAGCTGTTCGGCATAGAGCTTTGTGATGACGGAGCTCGACGACGGAGTGAGCTCGTCGGAAGTGGAGCTCGACATGTTGGAGCTCGGCGACGGCGTAAAGCATGAAGGTGACGGACTGTGTTTTTGGAGAGCTCGAGCTCGATGGAGAACTCGAGCTCGTTGATGGGTTGGCGACGACACGGTGGTGTCGAGGTTGGGGAGGACTCGGTTGCAGATGTTTGGCCACGGCGGAGCTCGCTCGAGGTGGGAGCTCGACGGAGCTTGGCTGGGTCGAGCTAGCGCGAAGGTGGGTTCGGTGGAGCTCGAACTGTGCCTCTTTTTTTTTTTTTTTTTTTTTTTTGGCGCCAAACGTAGGAGAAGAAGGTGAAGTATGGGGTTGAAGGTTCGGGTCCTTATCGGATCCATACCCGACCCGTTTACCCTCTTTCCCTTTTTATTCTTTTTTTTGTGTTGTTTGTGGGTTGGTGCTGAGAGCGTTCGGCGAAGGGGTGCCGAGGTCCGATTTTTCCCCGTAACAGGGTTGGTGTCAAGAGCGCTCGGCAGCTGGTGCCGAACTCGATTTTCCCCCGTAACGAGGTCGGTTCCGAGAACGCTCGGCAGCTGGTGCCGAACTCGATTTTTCCCCCGTAACGAGGTCGGTTCCGAGAACGCTCGGCAGCTGGTGCCGAACTCGATTTTTCCCCCGTAACGAGGTCGGTTTCGAGAACGCTCGGCAGCTGGTTCCGAACTCGATTTTTCCCCCGTAACGAGGTCGGTTCCGAGAACGCTCGGCAGCTGGTGCCGAACTCGATTTCCCCCCCATAACGAGGTCGGTTCCGAGAACGCTCGGCAGCTGGTGCCGAACTCGATTTTTCCCCCGTAACGAGGTCGGTTCCGAGAACGCACGGCAGCTGGTGCCGAGCTCGAGTTTTCCCCCGTAACGGGGTCGGTGTCAAGAACGTACGGCAGCTGGTGCCGAAGTCCAATTTTTCCCCCGTAACGTGGTCGGCTCGGGGCGTGCGACCCCTTGTTTCGAAGCTAATTCGAAGATCTACAACTTCTCTTCAGGAGTGAGATGAAGATTCACCCCCCTTCATGGTCAAAACAGCCAGAGAATATCCTGGTATACATGAGGTTGAGGAGAGTTTTCGATGTTCCCGGTGCTACGGAGGTCGGCTCGGGGCATGCGACCCCTTGTTTCGAAGCTAATTCGAAGATCTACAACTTCTCTTTAGGAGTGAGACGAGGATTCACCCTCCTTCATGGTCAAAATAGCCCCGCAACATCCTTGTCTTCATGAAGTTGAGGAGTGTTTTGGTCTTGGGGATTTTGGAAGAGGAGCTCCACTCCTAGGGGCGGAGAAGCTGTGCTGGGAAAACCCTTGTGCCAGGAAGACCCTTGTAAGAGCCGTGGGAAGATCCATCCTTTGAGGTGAGCAAAACGAAGAGCTTGGCTTTAGGAGAGAGCCGTTTGTGAGACAAGTTTGAGGAGCGACCCTAGGAGAGAGTGGTGAGCTCCGAACTCGTTGAGAAGAGGTCCGCTTTGAAGGCGAGCGGAGTGAAGAGTTTGACTCTGGGAGAGAGCCGTTTGGGAGACAAGTTTGAGGAGCGACTCAAGGAGAGAGTAGTGAGCTCCGAACTTGTTGTTTAAGTGAGGTTATCAACGGTTGTGGGAGCAATTTCGAATGGCGAACCACTTCTTACCCGCTTATGAGCGAGTAATTTGAAGCAGAATCGAGCCAAGTGTTGGACTCCGGAACCATCGTTAGAGTTATTCAATGGCTGTGGGAGCAATTCCGAATGGCGAACCACTTCTAACCCGCTTAAGAGCAAGTTATTCGAAGCAGAATCGAACCAAGTGTTGGACTCCGGAACCATCGTTAGAGTTATTCAACGGTTGTGGGAGCAATTCCGAATGGCGAACCGCTTCTAACCCGCTTAAGAGCAAGTTATTCGAAGCAGAATCGAACCAAGTGTTGGACTCCGGAACCATCGTTAAGGCTTAGTGAGTTGCGGGAGGAGCCATATAGAAGAAGCTGGACTCCGAAATCACCATTTAACGAGTCGCGACTCGGAGAGATTGAGATGAAGCAAGAGCAACAATTTCCAATGAAAAAACGTAAAGTTTTATTGAAATAAACTAAGTGGCTGCTTCAATAGGGCGAGCCATTATTACATGCTATTGGCCGGGTTACAAGCATCGGCCTTATTGAAAATCAAAATCCTACTTCTACGATAAGGTGAAGACCTCTTGGGAGGAGCTGGGAGGTTCTGAGTCTTGAAGCTCGGCGAGCCTTTCTGTTCGTTTGTTGGTTCCTCAAAGGGGGGAAGCTAGGCCCCATCTTTTTGGATGAACTTGGTCAGGTGTCCCCGCTGTGCGAGTTCTTCGATCTCCTCCTTGAGAGCCCGACAATCATCCGTGTCGTGGCCGTGGTCCCTGTGAAAGCGGCACCACTTATCTTTGTTCCTCTTCTTGCCAGGGGTATTCATTCTAGGGGGAGCGTGGAGTAGTCCTTCCTTGTCCACCTCCATAAGGACTTCTGATATATTAGCAATGAGGGGGGTGAACTTCTCAAAACGTGGAGTGGAACGGCGCTGGCCATTACTGTCCTTCTGGGATTTTTGGGACCCCTCTTCACTTGTGTTCTTCCGTTTGTTCCCGGAAGATGTCTCCTCAAGAGCAAGGGGGTTGAGAGCCTCTTTCGCTCGTATGTACTTCTCCACCCTAAGTAGGAGCTCTGAAAAGTCCCGAGGAGGCTTCTTGGCAAGGGATGCCCTAAGGTTGGCATTAGTGACGTTGCGCTCGAATGCGGCAGAGGCTACTGACTGGTTGAGGGAGGGAATGGACCGGGCTTCGGCGGTGAAGCGTCGAACGTAATCCCTTAGGCGTTCACCCTTTTCTTGGTTGAGGGTCACCAGAGATACACTTGTTTTCTCAGCTCGGCGGCTACTCACGAAATGAGTAAGGAAGAGCCCTTCGAACTGATCGAATGAGAAGATGGAGGCCGAGGCGAGTCGAGAGTACCATTCTCGTGCAGACCCCTTCAGCGTGGCAGGGAAGATCTTGCAGAGGAGGGCATCTGAAGCATGGTGGATCATCATGAGAGTTTTAAAACTCTCTATGTGATCTGCGGGGTCTGATTCCCCGGTATACGTCTCGAGGTGAGGCGGTTTGAAGTTTTCTGGGATGGGGGCCTCCATGATGGTGCGGGAGAATGGAGGTCTGCTCGGGCGGAGATTTGTCGCCCGTTTCTCTTCATCCCTGTTAATTCGGCCGAGGCGCCTCTCAATCTCGTGGAGACGGCGGTAGACCAAGTCTTTTCTTTGATCATACCTTGCCGAGCCCCAGGACTCATCTTCGTACGAGGGTGGACTGGGGCTGCGGCGATGGTAGCTTGGAGATGGAGGAGGACTGAGAGTTTGGAGGCGATGGCTCCTAGTTGGCTCATGAGTAGGTGGCTTCTGGTCGTTCTTTGGGGCAATATTGAGGGCTCTTAAGACTGTCGCTTGGAAGTCTTGAAGATCTGCCCTTATGACTAGTGCCTCTCCAGCTTGGCGGTCCCTATGTGTGGCTCGGCCTACTGGAGAATGAGTTCTCCACCGATGACGCTGAGGGGACTCTCTCTGCCTTCTCGGGGGAGGGGATCTTCAAGTCCTCGGTCGTCGGGGGGTTCGGATTCTTGAAGCTCTTGAGTTCTCGGGTTGATGGACTCGACCAAGGGCCCGCCATCCATTCAGGCGAGTTCTAAGGTCGACCCCCTTTTGACAGTTGGCAATCACTTGACGAAGATCCCGCTCGGGAGGGCTTTGAGAGGCCATAGATTCCACTGAAGGATTGGGACCCGCGACTTGATCATGAGGAGGAAGTTGCTTCGGACGACTCGGACGGGAGCGCCCCTGGGCAGCCCCCCGAGACCCTGGAGGGGCCTGTTGAGTAGGAGCACCTTGAACTGGAGGTGGGAGAGGAGGAAGAGAAGTGGTTCTTTGGTTGGAGACCGCTGCCTTCCCCTTCTGTCTTGGATGCATGGCTGGAGAAGATCTGACCAACGGGAAGAGGGGAGGCCGCTATTCGTTTGTTTCCCACAGACGGCGCCAATCTGTTGCCGCTAAATTTGGTGTGGGGGCAAACAGATAGAATTTGTGAGTTCCTGAAAAACCTGAATAGCAAACCTCTAACCTGTTCCGCCGGAGTTTGACCGTTGACTCCCGCCGTACACCTGCAAAAAGTGCGAGACACCGGGGTTGATCCCGGTGACGCACCCTCCGATGCTCAAGTCAGTAACCAGAAATGATTATGAAAGAGCGTTTAACTCATAAAAGATTGATTACCTTTTAATGGATATGGATGGGGGGTATTTGTAATACCATGATTTTTCAATTAATGAAAAATTATTTATTTTGCACGTAGTGTGCACGTGCAATATTTTGTTTAGATTATTTTATTATGATGTGTATAAATATTTAAATATTTTCTCAAATTATATTGTACAAAAGCTTTTCTTTAAACAAATAGAAAGCCTTACTTTAATTTAATTAAAAAGCCCCTTTTTCTTAAAGCCCAAATGTATTTTTATTTTATTTATTTTAATAACTATTTTGGCCCAAAAATAAAGCCCATGAATGAATCTATTTTTTTAATTAAACTTGTCATGTAGAAGACTAATTTATCATTATTTTATTTTTGTACAAATTAAATTGTACAAATTTGGTCCTAGTTGCATGCACGTGCACTACACGTACACGTGCAATGCACACTCTTGAATGGTGGACGGTTTGCACCTTTTGGAGGGATTTTCAAAAATGGTCATGGTGTTCATGGAGGTGGTTGTATAGTTGTGGGTAGTTTTTATAACTCCTACTCTAATCTTGGCCCTCCATTCTACAACCAACTAATCAATCTTGGCCCTCCATCTCACTTGTTTTCTAGTATAAATACCCCCCCTCTCATGGCTATTTTCATATGCAATTACATATTTCCAAACTATAGTCTTATTTTAATATTAGTGTGAGTTATAAAAGAGTGAGAGTTGTGTGCTTTTGGCTTGGAGAGGAGGCCGGCTATTGCTAGGAGCATTCGGTGGTGGTGTGTGGAGCTTGTGCGCGCTTTGTCTAGGAGGTGGTGCTTTCATTCGCAAGGACCTTGTTGCTTTGTGTGTTTATTTCTCTCCATTCAAGGTGGGTAAACCTTTCATATTTCTAAAGTAGAGATCCATGTTAGATTTAACTATCAAAAGATGCATGAAAAATACTAAGAAGAACACACTATAATTGAGAAGTTAGTTTATGAATTGATTGAATTGTGGTGATTAATTTATATGTGGTTCTAGTATTAAATTTAATTGTGTGTAGAATTCTCCATGATTATTAGCATGAATGAATGATGGTTGTTAAAATCCCTTAAGAATATTGCTAGCATGATGCATGAATAAGAACGCTTGTTAATTGTAAAATTGAAACATGGAATTGATTAAGAAAAGGGCACACTTTAATTTGAAAAGAGTGATTTTCTTGAATGATTGAGATGTAATTATGCTAATTGATAAGTGATAGTATACATTGTGACATAGATGGACTAATGAAATTACTTTGTTATCATCAAAGAAGAACTACTCAAAAATTAGTAGTTTTGAGGTTTACCTATTCATGTGCTAAATAGACCTTTATGTTGATATGGGTATGGATAAATCCAAAATATATGTGTTTGTTGAATGAGAATTAATAACAGTGAATTATCATAAGAAAAATTGTGAATAAAAAGGGATTAGAAGACTAATTGATTATTCAATGTCGAAAATGAAAAGTATAGTAGTCTTAATGAACAATTCATTGATTTGTGTGGAAAAAACTATGTTTTTAGTGCAAAAAATTATTTTATACTTGCTGTTATGAAAATCATGTGAAGAGGATTTAATCTGGAATTTTTCAGTAGTTTTTACAAAGGCAATATGAACCAAGATTAATTTGAACATCGAGTTGTTTTAAAAACAGTACCAAAATGACTCATATGGGTTTTTATTGGGTATCGTGACAACCTGAGCTAGTAGCTCAGGCGGTCACTGAGTGCGGCTGGCTTCTCTGGGTTGAACGGTTCGAATCCCTGTGTCCACAACATTTTTTCATACAATTTGAAAGTATATAACTTTCGACCCGAAAGCCATATATACTAAATTCGCCCCCTTTATATCGCTAGCACAGTTCGGCCACATGGCGGGTGCTCTTGGCTCTGTTTCCATCATGCCTGGGTTCGATTCTCACCCTCGGCATATATAAAAAAATATTTTTTTTGGGAGTTTTAGATGTCCAAAAAATGTGAAAAACTATGGTAATTCTCATAAAAATGTAAGGAATTTTATAAGAATGATTTGGGTATTATTTGAATAAATTTTAACTATGGTTTGGAGTCAAAATGCATATAGACATATGGTTCTAAATGGATTATTGGTATGAAACTATAACTTGAAAGAATAAGTGAATTGGAACATTAAGAGTTGATTTGGCAAAAAGAAATGTGGTTATATGATATGATGCAATTATTTTCTCACTTGTGGAACAATATGAAGTGTGCATATTGTTTAGTAATGTGGAATTATTGATGTGATAATTGATAAGTATATGCAAACTTATGTGCAATGATGGACTTGTGAACAATATTGAAATCATGAATTGAAAAGAGAATATACATGTGAGTATGAGAACTCAACATGGAAATTTATAAGTTGAAGATTGTGAAATAAAATTTGAAATAGAGTAGCTAAGTCTCCCCGGCATTGAGAAAGGAAATGAAATGAAATGAAATTAGACCAAGGTTGGTCATGATGAAATGAATGAATAAGTCCGGTTGATGGAGAGGCTAACTCTAGAGATTAATTTTGTTCATGATTTTTAATAAAACTAAGGACTAGTACATAGTGGAGACGTGATGAAAGTAGAAGAAAAACACGAGTGAGGGCCATCGGATTTGCGGCGGAGAGTATTTCACAGGTTCTTCACGATGAGTCGTGACATGACGTGGATACGGCTCCAGGGTACCGTGGCGGCGGAGAGTATTTCACAGGTTCTTCACGATGCGTTGTGACATGACGTGGATACTGCTCCAGGGTACCGTCCCTGTGGTGACACTTGTGGGATGTTTGGTGACTGCATGAGGATCGTGTGCCATGAAGGAGGCTGAATTGTCCATAGGTTCTTCACGATGCGTCGTGACATGACGTGGGATTTCCCTCCAGTTTCTGTACACGTGCTTGCACTCATAGATCATCTAAGACACTACCGTAGTTACAGTAGTAGATTAGGTCATGGCGAGGGATTGAACCCTACAAAGATGAAGAACGATTAAGGGCTTGCCTTCGGACCTATGTAGTATGGGATGCATAGAATCCGAACAAGTGCGCATTAGTGTCATGTAACATAAATAAATGCATTAAGGATTAAGTGCACAATCACAACACGACATCTATAGGGTAGTCCCTTTAATTTGAATGTGACAAGTTTGTGTTTGTTAAATATGGAAGGATAAGTTATACTATTTTCGGCATAGAGAGGACGACCGTGTATAATGTTCGTCGGTTGAATAAACTGACGTACCCACAGTCTTATATGCAGGTAAATGACATGTTAAAGATTAAAGACGAATGGATGCTTAAAGATTATACCATGTTGTTGTACATTTATTCAATTGTTGTATTTTACTTCCGCTGTGCAAAAGAAAAGTGTAATATTGATGTAATCTCTGATGTATGATGAAAAGTTTTAATTTCCCTGTAAAATTGTACTAAAGAAAGTGAAAAGATCCTGTAGAACATCTCGAATTCAGTGTATTTGGGATTCGGGGCGTTACAGAGTGGTATCAGAGCCACGCTTTCTACGCTTTCCACACTTGTACAAATTTATAGAGAACGACACCCTAGATGTGGACATTAGAGTGTGTGTTTGAGTCTAGAGATTTAAATGTAAGTGACTTACATTTGTGTTGCTCTATGACTCATGCTTCTTCCTCTCTATTCGAAGATGGCTAATCACTTCGACCCTGCTGGAGGCGATGATTGGCTTGTGGTATCTCTTCAGAAACACTGCGAGAGAGAGTCAGATTATTTGAGGCTCAGCTAGCGAAGCGAAAGGACGACTTTTCTGTTCTCAGTCATCGGGTTTGGGAACTCGAGAAGAGGAAGAACCTGACTGATGTGCTGAAGGATGAAGTTGATGAACTACGGGAAGAACTTCGAGCAGCGAAGAGGACCCATAGGGATTAGATTGTCTTAGTTTCTACTATCTTCTATCCTGATGTCAAAAATATTTTAATTCGAATGTATAAACTTTGGAATTCAATGAAATGCAAGTTGATTTAAATTCTTGTCTTATACTTCGGATTTAATGGATCTTTTGCATCAGAATATGTCGAGAAGAGGAGCTAGGAATGGGGAAGGTTTGGATCTGGAGACTGAACTTGTAAGGGTCTACCAGACGCTTAATGCAGTGGCTCAGAACCAAGGAAGGGGGCCGGCGAATCCAGTGCCCGAGGCGATTAAGCTGGTGGAATCATTCAAGAGAATGAAACCACCTGTATTCGAGG
The DNA here is from genome assembly GCA_017893485.1 of Hemerocallis citrina. Taxonomy (NCBI): domain Eukaryota; kingdom Viridiplantae; phylum Streptophyta; class Magnoliopsida; order Asparagales; family Asphodelaceae; genus Hemerocallis; species Hemerocallis citrina. The sequence continues at coordinate 285,253,685 of CM030358.1, forward strand.
GAAAGTCAGACCCAGATGCGGCTGACGACTGGATCCGTCAAGTGGAGACGATCTTTGAGGTGTTGGAGACCCCTGAGGGTAGCAAGGTCAAGTTGGCGACTTTGCAGCTGGAGAAGGATGCGGCGGTTTGGTGGCAATCCATGAAGAGGACCATGGGAGGCATAGTGCTTAGCTGGGAGGAATTTCTGGAAGAATTCCGCAGTCACTATTTTCCCCTCCGACGTCCAGGAGAAGAAGGCCATGGAGTTTCTGTCACTTCAGCAAGGCAGCATGTCAGTGAAGGAGTATGAGACTAAGTTTACTCAGCTCTCTAGGTATGCTCCAGAACTGGTGATAGATGAGGCGAAGAAGGCTCGGAAATTCGAGCATGGGCTGAGACCAAGCTTGAGATCCCGTATGATACCTCTTGGTATCAGGCGATTTGACAAGTTGGTCAAGAGGGCGGCAGCGACGGAGGTGGATATGGAGCAGTTCCATGTTGTTCAGAACCGGAGGAACAACTGGCAGACTGGTAAGAGGCCTGCACATTCTGGGAGTTTCAAGGGGCAACCATCTGCACAAAGGTTCAAACCGACAGGGGCGAACGCTGTTAGTGTAGCTGGAGGACCTGGAAACAATGTGGTGAGACCTCCTGCGGTGACTTGCTTTAACTGTGGTGAGACGGGACATTTCATGTCTCAATGCTCCAAGCCACGGAACAGTAATCGCAATGCACCAATGCAGCAGTCTGGGAAGAGGCCGTACCAGCCAGGGCGAGTGTTTGCCTTGACGGAAGCTGACGCTGAGGAAGCAGATCAGGTCATCTCTGGTACGAGGGCTGATGTTTAGTGTGGTTTTTGTCATTTCTTCTTCCCGTTCATATTGTGAAACTATTATGTAATGGTGTGAATTATGTAACAGGAGAACTTTATCTTAATGGAATAAAAGCTGTTGTATTGTTCGATACTGGATCCTCTCATACATTTGTGTCTCCAAAATTTGCTAAAGTGTTGGGAGTTGAACTGAAGATTTTTCCAGGCAAGATCTTAGCAGTAGCCACTCCGTCAGGGGAAACTTTAACCACTGATCGGTATTATGCTAATTGCGAGATAGTGATTGGGGATAGAATCTTTGGCATTGATCTGATCGAGCTGACTATCTTGGGAGTCGATGTTATCATTGGCATTGATTGGATGTCAGTGTACAGTGCAAGCATCGAGTGTAAGACCAAGATGGTAACAGTGAAGGCTCCAGGTGGACCTGAAGTCACGTTCCAAGGGAAGCAGAAGTGTTCTAAGCTGGTGGCTACTATCCGCAAGGAAGAGACTCCTGTGGAAGTGCAAGGGATTCCTGTGGTTCGGGACTATCCGACTGTGTTCTTAGAAGATTTTCCTGGGTTACCCCCGCATCGTGATGTAGAGTTCAGCATCACTGTTCAACCGGAAAGTGCACCCATTTCTAAGGCACCGTATAGGATGGCTCCAGTGGAACAGGATGAGGTAAAACGGCAGATTGAGGAACTGTTGGGAAAAGGCTTTATTCAACCTAGTGCGTCACCTTGGGGAGCACCAGTGCTTTTGGTAAAGAAGAAGGATGGATCGATGAGAATGTGTATCGATTACCGAGAGCTGAATAAGGTCACTGTTCAGAATAAGTATCCTATTCCTCGAATTGATGACTTGTTCGATCGTCTACAAGGAGCAGCTGTATTCTCCAAAATAGATCTTCGATCAGGATATCACCAAGTGCGAGTGAAAGCTGAAGATGTGCACAAAACTGCATTTAGAACTCGGCATGGGCATTACGAATTCTTAGTTATGCCATTCGGAGTGACAAATGCACCCGCAATCTTCATGGATTTGATGAACAGAGTTCTGAGGCCGTTCATTGATTCTTTCGTCGTGGTGTTTATCGACGATATTCTCGTGTACTCCAAGTCTGAGGAGGAGCACACCGAGCATCTGGCAGCAGTTTTGCAGAAGTTGGAAGAGCAGAAGTTGTATGCCAAGTTATCCAAGTGTGATTTCTGGAATCTGAAGTGGCATTCCTAGGTCACATCCTTTATAAGGAGGGAGTAGCAACTGACCCTCAGAAGATAGATGCAGTGAGAGATTGGGCTAGGCCTACTACAGTGAAGGAAGTCAGAAGTTTCCTTAGGATGACTGGATACTACAGGAGATTCATTCAAGGTTATGCTCAGATAGCTGTACCGCTTACTGGACTGACCAAGAAGAATATGAGCTTCAAGTGGACTGAGCAATGTGAGGCGAGCTTTCAGGAGTTGAAAGATAGGCTGACTACTGCACCTATTTTGGCTTTGGCCTAGAGCAGGTGTTGAGTATGATGTTTATAGCGATGCTTCACATCGTGGGCTTGGTTGTGTCTTAATGCAAGAGGGAAGAGTAATCGCTTATGGGTCTAGGCAACTACGACCGCATGAGAAAAATTACCCGACTCATGATTTGGAGTTGGCTGCGATTATCTTTGCCCTGAAGCAATGGAGGCACTACGTGTACGGTGAGAAGTTGAATATGTACACGGACCACAAGAGCTTGAAGTATATATATCAGCAGAGGGATCTCAATCTGAGGCAGCGGAGATGGTTGGAGGTGCTCGAGGATATGCGACCTGAGATCAAGTATCATCCTGGAAAGGCTAATGTTGTTGCTGATGCACTTAGTCGTAAGAGCAGTTTGGCCAGTTTGATTACAACTCAGAGGCATCTGATTGAGGAGTTGGATCGAGCAGGTATTGAGGTTGTCTTGCAAGGATTGGGAGCATCTTTGGCTCAGTTGAGGCTTCAGCCTACTTTGAATGCTAGGATCATTGCAAGTCAGGAAGTTGATGCTGATATCTTGGAGATGAAGGAGCAGGTTGGTGCTGGCAGGTTGCCCGAATTTCAAATCAGGGATGGAGTGCTGTGGTTCGGAGATAGGCTGTGCGTTCCAAATCAGGCGGACCTGAAAGAGAGTATTCTTCCGGAGGCGCATGCTACTCTTTTGTCGGTACATCCTGGGAGTACTAAGATGTACAAAGACATCAAACAGCATTTCTGGTGGTCAGGTTTGAAGCGGGATGTGGCTGAATTTGTCGCGAAGTGTGAGGTTTGTCAGCAAGTCAAAGCCGAAAATCAGAGACCCGGAGGTCTATTACAGCCGTTACCTATTCCGGAATGGAAGTGGGATAACATCAGTATGGATTTCATCACGGGATTGCCTAAGAGTTCTAAAGGCAATGATGCAATTTGGGTTATAGTCGATCGACTGACCAAGTCCGCTCACTTTTTGGCGATGAAACTCACTGCTTCGATGGACAAGTTGGCTGAGATGTATGTTGGTGAGATTGTCAGACTTCATGGCGTTCCGTCAACTATTGTGTCTGATCGAGATGCGCAGTTTACTTCGCATTTCTGGAGGAGTCTTCAGACAGCTTTGGGTACCAAGACAGATTTCAGCACTGCTTTTCATCCGCAAACCGATGGGCAGACCGAGAGAGTCAACCGTATTCTTGAGGATATGCTTCGGTGTTGTATACTAGACTTTGGAGGCAGTTGGGAAAGGACATTTACCTTTGGTGGAGTTTGCCTACAACAACAGTTTTCAGGCTAGCATCGGGATGGCGCCGTACGAAGCTTTGTATGGCAGGAAGTGCAGGACTCCTGTTTGTTGGTATGAAGTTGGGGAGCGTCAGTTGTTTGGTCCTGAGCTTGTGCAGCAAACTTCTGAGAAGATTGATCTGATCAGGATAAGGTTGGTGGAAGCTCAGAGCAGGCAGAAAAGCTATGCAGACAACCGGAGAAGGGACCTTGAGTTTGAGGTTGGTGACTTCGTCTTTCTAAAGGTATCGCCCAGTAAAGGTTTGGTTCGTTTTGGCAAAGGCGGGAAGTTAGCCCCGAGGTTTATAGGCCCGTACAAGATATTGAAAAGGATCTGGAAAACTGCTTACCGGCTTGAATTACCGGAAGAGTTATCTCAGGTCCACAATGTTCCATGTGTCTATGCTGAGAGGTTATATTCCAGACCCGAGTCATCATTTACCTGAAGTGCCGGAAGGTTTGCAATTAGACCTAAATTACATCGAGTCTCCTGTTGAGATTGTTGATCGTCGAGAGAAAGTCTTGAGGAATAAGACGATACCGATGGTCAAGGTAGTCTGGAGAAACCACTTGGTTGAAGAGGCTACTTGGGAATCTGAGGAGAGGATGTTGAAGGACTATCCTGAGCTTTTTGCTTGATTGTATTTTTGTATCTTTTGTTCTTGCTTGTTGTGTGTATTGTATTTTGTTTCTCGCTCTTGATTGTAGTTCCGGGGACGGAACTATTCTAAGGAGAGAGTGCTGTAATACCCTGATTTTTCAATTAATGAAAAATTATTTATTTTGCACGTAGTGTGCACGTGCAATATTTTGTTTAGATTATTTTATTATGATGTGTATAAATATTTAAATATTTTCTCAAATTATATTGTACAAAAGCTTTTCTTTAAACAAATAGAAAGCCTTACTTTAATTTAATTAAAAAGCCTCTTTTTCTTAAAGCCCAAATGTATTTTTATTTTATTTATTTTAATAACTATTTTGGCCCAAAAATAAAGCCCATGAATGAATCTATTTTTTTAATTAGACTTGTCTTGTAGAAGACTAATTTATCATTATTTTATTTTTGTACAAATTAAATTGTACAAATTTGGTCCTAGTTGCATGCACGTGCACTACACGTACACGTGCAATGCACACTCTTGAATGGTGGCCGGTTTGCACCTTTTGGAGGGATTTTCAAAAATGGTCATGGTGTTCATGGAGGTGGTTGTATTGTTGTGGGTAGTTTTTATAACTCCTACTCTAATCTTGGCCCTCCATTCTACAACCAACTAATCAATCTTGGCCCTCCATCTCACTTGTTTTCTAGTATAAATACCCCCCCTCTCATGGCTATTTTCATATGCAATTACATATTTCCAAACTATAGTCTTATTTTAATATTAGTGTGAGTTATAAAAGAGTGAGAGTTGTGTGCTTTTGGCTTGGAGAGGAGGCCGGCTACTGCTAGGAGCATTCGGTGGTGGTGTGTGGAGCTTGTGCGCGCTTTGTCTAGGAGGTGGTGCTTTCATTCGCAAGGACCTTGTTGCTTTGTGTGTTTATTTCTCTCCATTCAAGGTGGGTAAACCTTTCATATTTCTAAAGTAGAGATCCATGTTAGATTTAACTATCAAAAGATGCATGAAAAATACTAAGAAGAACACACTATAATTGAGAAGTTAGTTTATGAATTGATTGAATTGTGGTGATTAATTTATATGTGGTTCTAGTATTAAATTTAATTGTGTGTAGAATTCTCCATGATTATTAGCATGAATGAATGATGGTTGTTAAAACCCCTTAAGAATATTGCTAGCATGATGCATGAATAAGAACGCTTGTTAATTGTAAAATTGAAACATGGAATTGATTAAGAAAAGGGCACACTTTAATTTGAAAAGAGTGATTTTCTTGAATGATTGAGATGTAATTATGCTAATTGATAAGTGATAGTATACATTGTGACATAGATGGACTAATGAAATTACTTTGTTATCATCAAAGAAGAACTACTCAAAAATTAGTAGTTTTGAGTTTTACCTATTCATGTGCTAAATAGACCTTTATGTTGATATGGGTATGGATAAATCCAAAATATATGTGTTTGTTGAATGAGAATTAATAACAGTGAATTATCATAAGAAAAATTGTGAATAAAAAGGGATTAGAAGACTAATTGATTATTCAATGTCGAAAATGAAAAATATAGTAGTCTTAATGAACAATTCATTGATTTGTGTGGAAAAAACTATGTTTTTAGTGCAAAAAATTATTTCATACTTGCTGTTATGAAAATCATGTGAAGAGGATTTAATCTGGAATTTTTTAGTAGTTTTTACAAAGGCAATATGAACCAAGATTAATTTGAACATCGAGTTGTTTTAAAAACAGTACCAAAATGACTCATATGGGTTTTTATTGGGTATCGTGACAACCTGAGCTAGTAGCTCAGGCAGTCACTGAGTGCGGCTGGCTTCTCTGGGTTGAACGGTTCGAATCCCTGTGTCCACAACATTTTTTCATACAATTTGAAAGTATATAACTTTCGACCCGAAAGCCATATATACTAAATTCGCCCCCTTTATATCGCTAGCACAGTTCGGCCACATGGCGGGTGCTCTTGGCTCTGTTTCCATCGTGCCTGGGTTCGATTCTCACCCTCGGCATATATAAAAAATATTTTTTTTGGGAGTTTTAGATGTCCAAAAAATGTGAAAAAATATGGTAATTCTCATAAAAATGTAAGGAATTTTATAAGAATGATTTGGCTATTATTTGAATAAATTTTAACTATGGTTTGGAGTCAAAATGCATATATAGACATATGGTTCTAAATGGATTATTGGTATGAAACTATAACTTGAAAGAATAAGTGAATTGGAACATTAAGAGTTGATTTGGCAAAAATAAATGTGGTTATATGATATGATGCAATTATTTTCTCACTTGTGGAACAATATGAAGTGTTCATATTGTTTAGTAATGTGGAATTATTGATGTGATAATTGATAAGTATATGCAAACTTATGTGCAATGATGGACTTGTGAACAAAATTGAAATCATGAATTGAAAAGAGAATATACATGTGAGTATGAGAACTCAACATGGAAATTTATAAGTTGAAGATTGTGAAATGAAATTTGAAATAGAGTAGCTAAGTCTCCCCGGCATTGAGAAAGGAAATGAAATGAAATGAAATTAGACCAAGGTTGGTCATGATGAAATGAATGAATAAGTCCGGTTGATGGAGAGGCTAACTCTAGAGATTAATTTTGTTCATGATTTTTAATAAAACTAAGGACTAGTACATAGTGGAGACGTGATGAAAGTAGAAGAAAAACACGAGTGAGGGCCATCGGATTTGCGGCGGAGAGTATTTCACAGGTTCTTCACGATGAGTCGTGACATGACGTGGATACGGCTCCAGGGTACCGTGGCGGCGGAGAGTATTTCACAGGTTCTTCACGATGCGTCGTGACATGACGTGGATACTGCTCCAGGGTACCGTCCCTATGGTGACACTTGTGGGATGTTTGGTGACTGCATGAGGATCGTGTGCCATGAAGGAGGCTGAATTGTCCATAGGTTCTTCACGATGCGTCGTGACATGACGAGGGATTCCCCTCCAGTTTCTGTACACGTGCTTGCACTCATAGATCATCTAAGACACTACCGTAGTTACAGTAGTAGATTAAGTCATGGCGAGGGATTGAACCCTACAAAGATGAAGAACGATTAAGGGCTTGCCCTCGGACCTATGTAGTATGGGATGCATAGAATCCGAACAAGTGCGCATTAGTGTCATGTAACATGAATAAATGCATTAAGGATTAAGTGCACAATCACAACACGACATCTATAGGGTAGTCTCTTTAATTTGAATGTGACAAGTTTGTGTTTGTTAAACATGGAAGGTTAAGTTATACTATTTCCGGCATAGAGAGGATGGCCGTGTATAATGTTCGTCGGTTGAATAAACTGACGTACCCACAGTCTTATATGCAGGTAAATGACATGTTAAAGATTAAAAACGAATGGATGCTTAAAGATTATACCATGTTGTTGTACATTTATTCAATTGTTGTATTTTACTTCCGCTGTGCAAAAGAAAAGTGTAATATTGATGTAATCTCTGATGTATGATGAAAAGTTTTAATTTCCCTGTAAAATTGTACTAAAGAAAGTGAAAAGATCCTGTAGAACATCTCGAATTCAGTGTATTTGGGATTCGGGGCGTTACAGTATTTATAGGCGTCTTAGGGATCAAATTAGGAATGTAATCCCTGTGATCTGATAAGGAATATTCTCCTAGTAAACAGATTAGGAATGTAATCCCTAATTCCCGGTGAAAAGATAGATGTGAATCAGGGCCGTTGATTAGGATTAATCAGAAACCCTAATTCTATTTTTTCTGGACTGGGTGTGTTTCGGGTTGGGACCCGTACCCAGTTGAGGTGGATCCGTTTGTAGGTTATTGGGTCGTGAAGAAAGACCCAGTTCCCATTTCAGACCCGTTAGTAGGTGAAATTACCGTTTTACCCCTGAGCTTTAAGATTCGTGTCCAATGTGAACGGTCCCGATTTAATCCTATTTTTAGCCATATCAATATTATTATTACATTTATATTATTATTATTATTATACGTTAATATATATATATATATATATATATATATATATATATATATATATATATATATATATATATAAAATTAAATATGTTTATTATAATAAATTATTTTATATTATTATATAATATACAATTATTATAATATATTATTATTTTATATATACTATTATTATTATATTATTATTATATATATTATTATTTTATTTATACTATTTTGTATATATTATTATTATATTATATTATTATTATATATATATATTATTATATATTACTATTATATATTATTATATATATCAATATATAATATATTATATATTATTATATATATTATTATATAATATAATATTATTATAATATATTGTTATATACATATTTATAATATGTTATTGTTAAATATATATATATATATATATATATATATTATTATTATTATTATTATTATTATTATTATATATCTTATATTTTTATTTTTATTTTTTAATATATACTATTTTATATATACTATTATAATAATCTATTATCATTATAATTTATATTATTATTATTATATATTACTATTATAAATTATTATATAAATTATTATATATATTATTATATATATTATTATTATTATTGTAATAAATTGTTTAATATATAATTATATACAATTATAATAGAATATTATTACATATATATTATTATAATTATTATAAGTTATTATATATATGTCTATAATTAAATATGTTTATTATAATATAAAATTATAAAATTATTATAATATATTATTATTTTATGTATACTATTTTATATATACTATTATTATATTATATCATTATTTTATATATACGATTTTATATATACTATTATAATAATCTATTATTATTATAATATATATTATTATTATTATTATATATTACTATTATATATTATTATATAATTTATTATTATTATAATAAATTGTTTAATATATAATTTGAATATATTATTATTACATATATATTATTATAATTATTATATATATGTATACTATTAAATATGTTTATTATAATAAAATATTTTATATTATTATATATGAGTATGTATGTATATGTATACAACATGTATGTATTAGAGTATATATACTGTATACTGTATATACATACAACCAAACCTACACATACATTATATTCTCATTTTCAAAAAAATGTTTTCATAAAAAATTATTACCAAACAGCTTTTATACTCTCATTTTCAGAAAACTATTTTCAGAAAACTGTTTTCAAAACAGCAAACCAAACGCAACCAGTAACTAGGGGTATTCATCACAAATGTTTACTTTTACGTCAAACAGAAACTTGAAATATGAGTGTGCAAAGCACTTTAAGTTTGTGACTTGTTAAGTAACCGGGCGAATTCATCACAAATGTTTTGCATTCGTGTCAAAAAGCAAGTGTCAACATAAAGAAGAGTTAAAAAAAAAACAAAAAACACTCTAGTCTGCTACTCGGTTTGTAGTAGCGAGAAGGGAAAATTACAGATGAAGTTGTTACATACTATAATAACATTAATTGCATGACAAATATGATTGGGTTTGGAATTATGAATAAATAATTGCACTGAAGAATGTGAGTATGCTTGATTTTACTTTATTTGCTATTGTTTATATTTTTAATTGAAATTTTGATGCTTGCATGATAGGATCACTTGGTGTAATGAGTTAAGCTATTATTGATCCTTTATTGATAATTTTACTTTTTTGCTCGAGGACAAGCAAAATCTTAATTTTGGGGGTATTTGATGTGTCTATTTTTTTATACAAATATTTGTACTCATTTACCCATTAAAATTGCTTGTATTCGTCTATCTTGTTTATCATTCGTCTTATTTCCATAAGATTTCAAGTAATTAATTATTTTTGAAGAAATAAGATTTTGATGCAAAATATGAAGATTTTCGGTAAAAACCAACAAACAAAACAAACATAATGATTTGTTAATTTTTTATTGATTTGTTGAATTTTAAATTTTACAATTTGGCCTTGTAAAAAAGCAAAACATAAATTTTAATTTGCCAATAGAGGTGAAAGTGCAATAAACAATTTTAGAAGGGTTTAAATGAGCTAATTTTATTTTTAGTTAGTTCAATTAATTTTAAACTAATTAATTTTATTTTTATTTTTAAATCCTAATTTCTGATTTTATTTTGTGTGTGCAGCACGTGTTTGAAGAAAAAGAAAGAGAAGAAAAAGGAGCAAGAAATAAAGATCAAATTAAAGAAGGAAGAAAATAAATAAAGATATGGGGTTTTTCTGCAAAAGTGAACACTAATTCCCACGTCTCCTACTCTTATAAATACAGCAGCAGATTGAAGAAAGAAGACAACGTTGAACGAAGGGAGAGAGCGACGACTGATCCCTGATAGTTATATAAAAAAAATAAAAAAGAAAAAAAAGAAAGAAAAAAAGAAACGAAAACAACGAGATGAGAAGGAGAGAGAGTCTCTCTGTTTGCGTGTGTTTCAAGACAGGGAGCAGCAGTAGGCACACGAGTCCCGAGGAAGCTGTGCAACGTGGCAGCGGGACCCAGCGAGAGCAGCAGTAGCGTGACTGGACATGGGCACGTGGATCGAGACGACGTGACGCTGGTTCCTAGTCGTGCACGAGAAGAGAGTGCTAATTTTGCTCGCTGACGTGGCAGGTCTGTTCGATGTGACAGTTCCAGACAGGAGAGAGAGAACTGATTTTGCTTTTCGGAATGCAGTTCGAGGCTATTCGGTTTGCAAAATTTTTGTTTACAAAAACAGTTCCTTTCTCTCTCTCTCTAATTTTATAATGCAATCTAGGACAATGTTTGTTAGTTGCAAAACCGTTATGAGCTAAATTTATTTTTCTAGGGCTTCGATGTAGCCTGGTTTTGAGAACACAATTTTAATTCCATATTATTTTTCTATTTTTCCATGGTTGTGTGTTTTATTTTTATTCTTAACGCGTACAATTGGTTGACAGACATTTGTATGATCTATTAAATCATGAAGAGACCAAACTAGTAATTTGTGATTAATAAAATTAAACACCATTATAAGAGCGAACTACTGTTAATGTGACCGTTAAGAAATCCATAGAACTTAATGAGTTCAATTAATTAAATTTGTGCATGAACTATGAAAAACTGTTAGTTGGAGATATTTTTGGTGTTGTTCGAGAGAAAGCATTGAATAATTTGAAAATTTTGGTCTACAACTTGGGAAAATAATCTTTTTATTCATATGGAATTATAAATTGTGTGGGATTAACTAGGTGAAATCAAAAGTCCTAGAATTAATTTTGCCATTAACAAATCACAAAAAATTTCAGATTCATCACCCTCTTAATTAATTTAGTTTGATTTTTAGATTAATTTAATTTAGTTGCTTGATTTATTAAAATTCGGTTGTCCAAATAGTAGTTTATCTAGTAATATCGGTACTCAATAAAATAATTAGTCCCTGTGGGTTCGACACTCTTTTCACTTAACTATACTACTTGTTGCGATTTTGTACACTTGCAAATAATTCACATCAGTAATGATAGCCCCCTAGGGTAAAACAATACACACACCGTGGTAGTGAGAATCACCCCAAACAATAATACAATACAAGTCTACTATAATCTTTAAGCAAACTAAATGATTAGAGAACATGCGAATTGCAACAATGCAACATAGGAGGAATAATCCAAACCAATCTTAAAATATTATAGATGTAAACAACACAACTCCAACACGATCAAACAAATGCCAAGAGTAAGAATAATCATCATTCTAAGACATTCTAATACCTTACTATGATGAAAACATACACTTAATCAAAACAACTTAGTCATTCAATATACACTTTGTGTTGTTTGTGAAAATCACCAAAAATCAAACACTCAATGAAAATCAAAGTTCTTAGGTTTTTTTGGAAAGATCATCAAGTCTATTACAACATCTCAGTTGAAAACTTCCTCAAATTAATTCATTTTAGAGAAGGAAAATGTCCATTTCTTATGTGTACGCAAAACCTCCAGAATTGATAAAACTATCGACTCATCGCATAATAAAACTTTGTTAAAATAACAAACGATCTCAAAACCTTATAATGTTTTGCAGAATTGCTCTAGACACATAAGAGCAATACATATACAAAATTTAGCCAAGAATTCTAATTATACAAAAAGTTATGACTATTTGAATGGGATATAAAATTAATAACAGAAATTACTCTGTTTCTCAACAACTGCAGCAAAACATATTGAAAAGAAATAACAAATCTTGTTCAAAAATTACGAAACTTGGTAGAGTTATTGTAAACATATACAAGAAACTCCAGTAAAAGTCTCAGCTCTAGATTCAAAGTGATTATGGAGATACAAATTTTCTAAGTCAACATGATAGATTCGACAAAACAACAACTTTTATTCCCAACTACCAACTTGATAGATATTGTAAAAATATCAAAATTTTTTCAAAAATTATGAAATTTGGGGCAATTGATAAAAACATGTAAAAGCACATACTGTAAAAATTTCAACTCTAGGTTCAAAGTATTCAGGGAATTATAATTTTTACAAGTCAAGCATATTAAAATTCAATACAGCAGAAATTATGTCCCCAACAACAAAGAAAGGGAATTTATTAAAGTATCAAATTACATCCAAAATTAACAAAATTTGGTGGAGTTCTTAGGAACAAAATAGAGACTCTACCATAAAAATTTCAAGTCTTCCAACATAGCAAAAAGTTATGATCTTGTAAGTCAAGTATGTTAAAAATTCAACAAGGCAGCAACTTTTGCCCCAAAACAACAACTTTTACAATTTTATTAAAATATCAAAATACCTTCAAAATTCACAAAATTTGGGGTTAATATTAAGGATACAATCAAGATACTACCATAAAAGTTTTAACCTCAAATTCTATCATAGCACAAGGTTATGATCTTGTAATTAACCATGCCTAATTCCTCACAAGATTCAATCTTTTCTCATTAATTAGTATTCTTAGCTCTAGTACTGAGCTACACCCATACAAAAATCTTCATTCAAAAATCCTTGCATCTCAAATCAAAAACTCTTCATCACAAGAAACTAAAATTATTAACAAGCGTAGAGTTTGGAAGAAGTCACCCACATATGCAGCTTTTGTTAATCTTCTCCTCCACCTAGCTCATTTGCTCTCTTTTCTTTGGCTCCTCATCCTAGATCATGCTCCTTTTTTTGGCTCATTCTCCACCTAACCTCCATGAAGAGATTTAGAAGTGAAGAAATGCTAGACAAAAAGGATTTTGAAGTAGGAGAATTTTAGGGTTTTAGAAGAATGAAGAAAATGAATGATTTTCTTGAAGAAAGAAAAAATAGAAAAATAGGGAGGGGCTTGGGGGGTTGTCGGCCAATATAGAGAAAAGCGAGTGAGAGGGGGGGGGGGGGGGGGTGAGAATGAGGGTGAGTGGGAGAGTGGGGGTGACCATATTCAAAACAAGCCCATAGATTTCTAGGTTGTTTAGGGTTTTGGTGAGAGGTTTAGGTTAATATGAATAATATACATACACACACATCCATATACATATACATCTATGCATACACATACTTGTATGCATACATATCTACATGCATATAGACAATTGCATCATACTTCATTAAAAAAGAAATACTTTCATGTAAACAAAAATATTTTTATTCAAAAATAATAATTAGTGTTTATACACTCCATCTTGATTTCTAGTTGAGATTAGTATTTAATTTGGTTAAGAAAATATCCCTACTTCGATTCAAAAATGTACCGTTGTTGGGTTCAAAACATATTAAATAATATGTCCCAATACTTACTCAATTAAAATTGAGAAAAACTCATTAATACATACAAAATCTGAATTGTTCACGGGCTAATATACAAAATAGTTATATACTATTTTGCAGGTCATTACAAGTAGCTAAGATGGTCCTTCGGGCCGTGAATGGACTCCGAACAAATGGTAACGACGAGTTTTGGGAGCATTCGAATGGCGAGTTGCTTCTTCGCCTACTTGCTCGGAAGCAGTGTGGCTAGAGCAGCTCTATGAACCATGAATGGAATCCTCACTTGTCGAGGCTGTAGCACTTGTACGACGAGATACACCCCACACACTTGCTCGGGAGCAAGCATGTAACGCCCCGAACTTTCTATATGGAGAATTCGAGACACAAACCAGAACCTTTATATTCAATTAGTCACAATACACAGAAACCGAAAAATTTTAAAACTTTTTTTTTATTAACACAATATTACAGGCCGAGTGTTTCCATTAATTCAATAAATTACATCAGAGTATACATGAATGAAAAAGATAAACATTGGATTTTTCACTTGTAGACCATGCCTTGACTAGAGTCCTCCCGGTTCGTGATCTTGTATCCACAACCTATTAGAGTGGGGACATCAGTACATATACTGACACTTAAAGGCTGATGACTAGCAGCGGATCCCCAAAAACAAACATATACAAACATGGTAAAATATGTCGGTGTAGTTTAAGTGTTTGTGAGTGCAGTGACTAGAATCTAATGCAACGTCAACTAAGCTAGGATGCTTCTATTCTAATGCAAGCAAGTCTCCGAAACAACATGCATCCCATACTACATACGCCCCATCTTAAGCCGTTTCTCCATATATAGGGATTTGAACCCGTGTTATGAATTCTAATTGTACACAACATGTTCCTGACAGATACAACGTGACTGATGAGGTTGCAGATGTGGTCAAGTCCCATCAATGCAGTATGCTCATGGTGTCTGTGTTTGCCACTACTACTCGGCTAACCGGACCTCACTCAAAAACCAGACGAACCTTCGGGGTTACCGCAACACAGGTTAGCTCGAAGCATCCCCTGTGGCCCCCTAACTCATAGACTGCAGTCTATGGCCTGTTCGCTTCCCCGGCATAGAACACAATGGAATTCCGGGATCCATCCCTTAGCTCCGCCGTCCTTATCATGGCACTTCAGAAATTAATAGTGTGAGATACGCAACCCGTTCTCCCAACTCATGAGAAGGCACCGTACGTATCCCTTTGACGGGAAGGTACAACCTAATACCACCACCTAAGGTCGGCCCAAGGGACGAGTTGGTGTAAGGTGCCCCCTAATACCAACTCCTCTCTTTCTGGCAAAATGGTTAAGTAAAGGATCTTTATAAGTCATTACCCTAATGATATCACTAATCCTACGAAATCTTACATGATTTTCAACTTAGATTATCATGGTCCAACTCATGGTCCTTCGATCCAAGACCCTAGTAACGAGATCTCCCTCACTCATCCCTACCTCTAACTTGGATTTTATCAATACTCTCGGCCCACGATCAACCTACACCGGTTAAGATCCGTCGGTGCCCAAGGTGAGATCTATCCATATGCTCTAAGGTGGTAGGATGCGGTCTTGATGGTCGATGACCCCTAGGGTTATTAGAAGACCCTAGACTAGCTTTTATAACACTAACAATTATTAGAAACTTTCCAACCCTTACTACCATGAAATGAAGAGTGCTCACATGCTATGGTCCAATTTCAATTAGAACCTCATCCGACTAGAGTCCATGGGTTCTTTTTTCCAATTGAACTAGAACTACATGCAACAAGACTCTTGGGTTCTTTCTCAAGGTTGAGCAAGAATCCCCTAGAACTAAATGCATGGGTTCTTTTGTCAATTGAGCTAGAACTATCATGGTGCTAGTCCCATGGGTTTCTTTTTGAAGTTGACTAGAACAACATAGAACATAGATTCATTTCAATATTTAACTAGAACACCTAGCTCAAGCATGGGTTCATGGGTTCTTTTCAATCTTTCACTACCATATACGATTCAAGCATGGTTCTTTTAACTAGAATGCTACACTATACCATTCAAGCATGTATGTGCTCTTTACTAACACTCACTATAACAAGGTAGTTAACACTACAATTACAACATGATTCTTTCCTATTACTTAAACTTATAGCAATTTAAGCATGGTATACAATTGTAAGCATCAACCTACAACTCTAATCATGGTATATAACATAAC
Source organism: Hemerocallis citrina (assembly GCA_017893485.1). Taxonomy (NCBI): domain Eukaryota; kingdom Viridiplantae; phylum Streptophyta; class Magnoliopsida; order Asparagales; family Asphodelaceae; genus Hemerocallis; species Hemerocallis citrina. The sequence continues at coordinate 285,269,882 of CM030358.1, forward strand.
CCTCAACCCACAACAATCTAATCATGGTATATAACATAACCATTAACCCACAACAATCTAATCATGGTATATAACATAACCATCAACCCATAACAATCTAATCATGGTATATAACATAACCATCAACCCACAACACTCTTAAGTATGAATACAATTTAAGCATGCACTTATAACAATCTTAAGCATGAATAATTGCTCCAATCTAAACATGAAGCTTTACTACAATTTAAGCATGAGCTATAACTTAAGCATGAATGGTTACTACAACTTAAGTATGCATGTTAGCTTAACATGAATATCCACTTATCTTACCATGGATATTTACTACAACTTTAAGCATGAGCTATCTACCACAACCTTAAGCATGGATATACAACCTTCCTACAACAATCTAAACATGGTACATAATTTTCCTACATTGATCCAAGCATGGTATATGACTTTCCTACCATAATCTAAACATGGTATATAATTTTTCTACAATCATCTAAGCATGGTATATGACTTTCTTACCATAATCTAAACATGGTATATAATTTTCCTACAATGATCCAAGCATGGTATATGACTTTCCTACCATAATCTAAACATGGTATATAATTTTCCTACAATGATCCAAGCATGGCATATGACTTTCCTACCATAATCTAAACATGGTATGTAATTTTCCTACAATGATCCAAGCATGGCATATGACTTTCCTACCATAATCTAAACATGGTATGTAATTTTCCTACAACATGGTATGCATCATAAGTATGGTTTCATTAACCTACAACATGGTAAACACATGAGCATGACATGAGGTTCTTTACTACTTTAACTTACAACAAATTAGCATGGATATCTATTGCTCCTTTAAGCATGGGTTTCTATTATAATTTAAAACAAGAATGTCTATTACTACTTCAACATAAACTTTACTTAAGCATGAATGTCTACTAACTTAAGCATCATTTAAGCATGAATATCTACTAACTTAAGCATGAATATCTACCAACTACTTAAGCATGAAATTTATTTAAACATGGATAACTACTTACTAGCTATTACAAGGACCATTTCTCTTTACCATTTTCAAGTCTTGAAATTTTTACAACAATCTAATTGATGAACTACAACTTACATATAATGAATTACAAGTCCTACTTAACATTCCTTTCTTTAACCACTTAGTCCCTTCATACAACAAGTTACCCTTTCTTTTTTTTTTGTAAACAAAAGTTAGCAAGATTGATAATTAATCAAGTAGAGAGCAATAAGGAAATAAAGACTCATTTTTATTGAGTTTTACAACCTCAAGGGTATGTAATAATTCTACTATGTGCTTATGCCAAAAGTCCTTGTTTGAGTTCTACGTCCCAAATGGGTATGTACACACATATGCATATGTTCATGTTAAGTTGTTCATTTTAACAACATAATCAAGACTCCACCATCCATTCTTCTTATGCCATCATTCCATATACTTAGGAAAAATTAGTCCAAGTTGTTAGTTCCTTTTATTAGCCAAAAATAATAATAACCGCCAATAAAGACTTTATCTTTCTGTGTTTCATTAAAGTTCTATCATTCTTTCCCTTTCATGTGGTTATTTCTTTTATCCATACATAATGCTCTTCCAAATTGTTCAACACACAACATACACAACAAGAAACAACAACACAACAAAACACCACCATAAAAGAAACAAACAACCCAAAAGAACAAAAGAAATCAAACCAAGGAAAATAAGAAAAAGGAGAAACCCCCACCTTTTACACTAGGTAGGAAGAACTAGCCTATAGCACATTCTCCTTCCCCTAGCTTTTGAAAGCTCCTATGAAAAACCTACAATGAAAACTCTCTTGTTAGAGTTGGTTCTCTCTTTCTTTTCCGCTCTTTTTTTTCTTCTTGTAAAAAGAGACAAGAGAAGAGGGGAGGGGGTATTTATAGTGTGAAGGAGGAGGTGGAAAGTGCAAAATGCACCAAGGGAGTTTTCAAAAAACCCCCTTGGTACAAGGGCCGGCCATGCATAGGGATAGGAGGAGTGAGGTGGAAGCATGGTGTTAGGGTGAGGTGGAAGCATGGTAAAGGTGAGATGGAAGGGTGAGGTGGAAGAGAGAGCGCTTCTAGAAGAACTCCTTAATCCCTTATGTCTTTTAATCCTAGGTTTAACTTTTAAACAAAACCTAATTATCTAATTAGGTTGTCATGACTAAAAGATAACTCCACATGAAAAGAAATAAAATAATTAAATAGTTGAATACTAATAAAATAATATTATTAATAGTCGATCGGGATATTACAATACTCCTTCCTTAGAATAGTTATGTCCTCAAAACTGTATTAAGTAGGACGAACAGAAAACTAAAACCACCCTCAAAATAACTCGGGAAAAGAGAGCTTCATCTGGCTTTCCGTCTCCCAAGTGGCTTCTTCCACAAACTGGTTCCTCCAAAGAACCTTGACCATCAGAATAGTCTTGTTCCTTAGTACTTTATCCCAACGATCGATAATTTTCACCGGCCGCTCCCTATATGTAAGATCCACTTGTAGGTCTTTGGGGATGTCTGACAGCTGATGACTTGGATCCGGTACATATTTCTTCAGCATTGAAACGTGGAACACATCATGTACCTGGGATAATTCGGCTGGTAACTGTAGTCTGTATGCCGTCATTCCGATTCTCTTCAAAATCTGGTAGGGTCCAATATACCTTGGTGCTAACTTGCCACCTCTTCCGAACCTGACCACTCCCTTTGTAGGTGAGACTTTCAGAAATATTGAATCACCTTCCCCGAATTCTAGATCTTGCCGGCGGTTGTCAGCGTAGCTCTTTTGCCTGGTTTGTGCTACTTGCATCCTCCTTCTGATTAGCTCGATCTTTTCGGATGTTTGCTGTACTATTTCAGGTCCGAATATTTGTCTTTCCCCTACTTCAAACCAGCACACAGGGGTCCTACACCTTCTTCCATACAAAGCTTCATATGGAGCCATCCCAATACTTGCTTGATAGCTGTTATTATATGCAAAATCTACCAATGCTAAGTGTCGTTCCCAGGTCCCTCCGAAGTCCATTATGCACGCCCTCAGCATATCCTCGAGAATTCTGTTAACTTTTTCTATCTGCCCATCAATTTGCGGGTGGAAAGCTGTGCTAAAATCCGATCTCGTTCCCAAAGCTTCTTGCAGACTCTGCCAAAATTGGGATGTAAACCTTGCATCTCGGTCGAAAATGATTGACACTGGCACCCCATGTAGCTTTACAATGCCTTCTATGTTGACCTCTGCTAGCTTTTCTACCGACCAAGTCGTCTTTACTGGAAGAAAATGTGCGGACTTTGTCAAGCGGTCCACTATTACCCAAATTGAGTCGTTCCCTTTTGAACTTCTGGGCAGTCCCGTAATGAAATCCATGCTGATGTTCTCCCATTTTCACTCTGGAATGGGCAGTGGTTGCAGTAGACCTCCTGGTTTCTGGTTTTTCGCCTTGACTTTCTAACATGTAAGGCATTTGGCCACAAATCCTGCCACATCTCGCTTCATTCCAGCCCACCAGAAATGTTGTTTTATATCTTTATACATCTTCGTACTTCCTGGGTGAATTGTGAGTAAGGTGGAGTGTGCTTCTTTCATGATATCTTCCCGTAACTCATCAACTTTAGGCACACACAACCTGCTCCCAAACCAAAGCGACCCCTCCTTTATACTGAACTCTGAGGCTTTTCCTTCATTGACTAGCCGCTTTTGTGCTTCAATCTCTGCATCACCCAATTGAGCCTTCTTGACTTGGTCATCCAGACTCGGATGCAATTCCAGACGTGCCAAAATGGTGCTTAAATCTTGAACAATTAGTTCAATACCGGCTCGTTTGATCTTGTCTTTAGCTCTTGTCTTGTTACAGTGAGCGTGACTACACTTCTTTTTCTGCTGAGCGCATCTTCCACGACATTGGCTTTTCCTGGGTGATATAAAATTTCTGGTCTTATGTCTTCCAGAACCTCCAACCATTGCCTCTGCCTGAGATTCAAATCCTTTTGCTGGTAGATATACTTCAGGCTTTTATGGTCGGTAAACATTTCCACCTTCGGCCCATAGACATAGTGCCGCCATAATTTCAGAGCAAAGATTATCGCAGCCAATTCCAAGTCGTGTGTCGGGTAATTCTTCTCATGTGGTCGAAGTTGTCTCGACCCGTATGCTATGACCCTTCCTTCTTGCATCAGAACACACCCGAATCCCAAAAATAAAGCGTCACTGAAGATTACATATCCCTTATCTGGTTGAGGCAGAACCAAAATTGGTGCAGAAATCAATTTGTTCTTCAGCTCTTGGAAACTCTCTTCTCACTTCTCAGTCCAATCAAAACTCACATTTTTCTTGGTCAGTGCAGTAAGTGGTACAGCAATTCTGGCATAGTTCTGGATGAACTTCCTGTAGTTCCCTGTCATGCCTAAGAAGCTTTTGACCTCCTTCACAGTTCTCGGCTGAGGCCAACCTTTTACTGCCTCGATATTCTGCGGGTCTGTAGCCACTCCCTCCTTAGAAAGGACATGGCCCAATAATGCCACTTCTGACTTCCCGAATTCACACTTCATCAGTTTGGCATACAGCTAATGCTCTCGTAGCTTGATCAATACTGCAGTTAGATGCTCAACATGTTCCTCTTCTGTTTTTGAATATACCTAGATATTGTCTAGGAAGAAAACCATGAATGAGTCGAGGAATGGCCGCAAGATGCGGTTCATCATGTCCATGAAGATTGCTAGAGCGTTTGTCACCTCGAATGGCATTACTAAAGACTCGTAATGACCGTCCCGAGTTCGGAACGCAGTCTTGGGTATATCTTCTTCTCTGACCCGAATTTGATGATAGCCTGAACGCAAATCAATCTTTGAGAATACAGCCGCTCCCTGGAGCTGATCAAACAAGTCATCTATCCTGGGAATGGGGTACCGGTTATGAACAATAACTTTGTTCAAATCCCGGTAATCGATGCACATTCTCGAGGTTCCATCCTTCTTCCTCACTAATAGCACGGGCACTCCCCAGGGTGAGGCACTTGGACTGATGAATCCTTTCTGTAGCAGTTCTTCAATTTGCTCATTCACTTCCTTCTGCTCTACTGGTGCCATTCGATATGGTGTCTTCGACACTGGTGCGCTACCTGGCCGGATAGTAATGCTGAACTCAACATCCCTATGTGGTGGGAGTCCAGGTAATTCTTCCAAAAATACGCGAGGAAATTTTCGTACGATTGGTATCACCTTGACTTCACTTGGCACTAGTACCCCAGTTGCAGCTACAAGAATTTCCGCACTTTGCTTCTTCTTTCCTTGGAACACAAGCTCCGGTCCTCCAGATGGGGTAATGGCTACCCTCTTCTCCTTGCAATCGATGCTAGCCTTATGCTTGGACATCCAGTCCATCCCAATAATCACGTCTATCCCTACAAAGCCCAGCTCTAGCAAATCTATACTCAGGGTCTCTCTGCCAATCAAGAGATTGCATCCCTTGTAGCACGAATTTGCAAGGAGAGTTGCTCCAGATGGGGTACCTACCAACAAAACTGATTCCGGAGCTGCCTCCTAGGTGCATTTTAGCTTCTTAGAGAATGCTTCAGACACAAAAGAATGCAATGACCCACTATCAAATAAAATAGTTGCCTGGATTTCATTTACATTAACCCAACCTGTTTACAAAAGTGGTTACATCAATAATATCTTATGCCAAAATATTCAGAATGCTATAATAGCTTAGCCATAATTCTTCACCTACCGGTGATGGCTCCCTCGTCTTCATCGGCATCCTCCTCTGTGAGTGCAAATACTCGCCCTTGGCTGGCAATCCCCTTCCCCTTGATGTTTGCCTTAGGAGCCGGCCTACTGTTGCCTCTCCAAAGCTGGGGACAGTCTGTCCGAACATGGCCAACCTTCCCGCAATTGTAACAGGTGCGGGTATCATTCTGGGGGTTCTTCTTCTTGGGGCATTGGCCCTTGAAATGCCCTGGCTCGCCGCATGAGAAACAGTTCCCTGGCTTGGTGCTGCTGGTGTTGCTAACAGTCATCCGAAATTTTTGGTTCCTACCCTGGTTCCTGAATCCTAACACTGGTGCAGGCCTCTTTCCTTTGTTCCACCCTCTGGTGTTTGCTTGCGGTTCAAGTCCTCTATTCATATCTAACTCTGTAGTAGCTGCTCGACGGACCAGCTTCTCGAACCTCAGGATGCAAAACAGTATCATCTTGGTCCTAAGTGCGGGCCTAAGCCCCTGTTCAAACCTCTTGTTCTTCTTGACTTCGTCTTGTACCATTTCAGAAGCATAGCGGAAAAGCTGGGTGAACTTGGTTTCGTATTCTCGAACCGTCATGCTTCCCTGTTTTAGGTTGAGGAACTCCATGGCTTTCTCCTCTTGCACGTCCAGTGGGAAATAGTGCTACCTGAACTCTACTAGGAAATCCTCCCAGGTAATAGGCCCTTCGCCCATGCCTCTCTTCACCGACTGCCACCAGACCCCGGCGTCTTTTTCTAGCAAAATGCTGGCCAACCTGACCTTGATGTTCTCCGGTGTCAACATCACCTCAAACACTATCTCAACTTGACGAATCCAGTCGTCAGCCGCTGTCGGGTCTGCCTTGCCTTCAAAAATGGGCGGCCTCATCCTTCGGAATGATTCGACCATCTTAATGGGGTCGGTAGCTGCTGCTCCCCGATTACCTATGGGTGCCCCTTGTTGCTGTGCATTGTTTCGGCTCGCCCCTGCTAGGTCACCCAAAGCCTGGTACATACGAGTGAATTCCGCCCCTATATCCAGACCCGCGCCATTGCCTCCACTACCTTCACCCTCAAAATTGTCTATCCTACCACTTCTGGTTCTGCGAGACATCTGGTAGAAAAGAATAATGGAGTACACAGAGCATCTTATTGTTATATAAAAATAGTAATAATAATATTAATAACATCCATCCAATCTCAACATGCACATAAGACTTGCAGAAAACATAAAGCTAAACTTCATTTTTATCATAACCCCATATCTTACATAGCATTACCTTCCTTACATTTATATCACACAGTAGGAAGCAAAATATCAAAACAACAAAATAGCCTAAGGGCACCTAACTCTCTAGTCAGTACTACTAGTGTCTCCTGCTAGGTCCCCTCCAACAGGCGGCGGCGCCAGCAGTGCCAGTAACTGCGAGATCTGTGCCTACAGCTCCGTGCATTTGCACCCTAGGCACGCAAATTGCACACGGTGGGTGTGCCTTAGGACCACCATCTTGCGGTCTGCCCTCGCCTTTGCCCTCCTTAACTCTGCCACTTCCTTCTCATTGTTGAGGACTACGAACTCACACGAGTTCATCCTGTTCTCCAGGCAGACATGGCACCATCCCCATGTTGCGATATCGCGGAAGACCTGGTCGAAAGCTTGCTCTACTGGGGTAAACGGGCGAGGTGGTGGGGGTGGCAGTGCTGGGATCTGGCCATTTGCAGGGGCACCCCTTGCTGCGGCAGCTGCGGTGGCCCCATTGGCCAATCCGACCCCAACCGGTGACTCGTCCCCATCTGTGATGGGCTCCAAGTCCAAGTCTACCTCGACTGCAACTCCGTGTGACCATCCATTCCCTAGGGGAACTGCTCCTTCGGTATCCTGCAAGGAGTGACCATGGGAATTATCATAGATATAGAACATTATAAAACATAAGTTGAAGGAACAAGAATATGAATTATAAATATCGACAACCAGCTAAAAGAAAATCTAACTCCTATAAGGCATCTAAGTCTATTTTTCTTCTATGTTGGACTATAAATTGAAGTCGGCTCTGATACCACTCTGTAATGCCCCGAATTTCCTATATGGAGAATTCGAGACGCGAGCCAGGACCTTTACATTCAATTAGTCACAATACACAGAAACCGGAAAATTTTAAAACTTTTTTTTTATTAACACAATATTACAGGCCGAGCGTTTCCATTAATTCAATAAATTACATCAGATTATACATGAATGAAAAAGATAAACGTTGGGATTTTCACTTGTAGACCATGCCTTGACTAGAGTCCTCCCGGTTCGTGATCTTGTATCCACAACCTATTAGAGTGGGGACGTCAGTACATATACTGACGCTTAAAGGCTGATGACTAGCAGCGGATCTCCAAAAACAAACATACACAAACATGGTAAAATATGTCGGTGTAGTTTAAGTGTTCTTGAGTGCAGTGACTAGAATCTAATGCAATGTCAACTAAGCTAGGATGCTCCTATTCTAATGCAAGCAAGTCTCCGGAACAACATGCATCCTATACTACATACGCTACATTTCAAGCCGTTTCTCCATATATAGGGATTTGAACCCGCGTTATGAATTCTAATTGTACATAACCTGTTCCTGACAGATATAACGTGACTGATGAGGTTGCAAACGTGGCCAAGTCCCACCAATGCAGTACGCTCATGGTGTCTATATTTGCCACTACTACTCGGCTAACCGGACCTCACTCAAAAACCAGATGAACCCTCGGGGTTACCCAACACAGGTTAGCTCGAAGCATCCCCTGTGGACCCCTAACTCATAGATCGCAGTCTATGGCCTGTTCGCTTCCCTGGCATAGAACACGACGGAGTTCCGGGGTCCATCCCCTAGCTCCACCGCCCTTATCATGGCACTTCAGGAATTAAAAGTGTGAGATACGCAACTCGTGCTCCTAACTCGTGAGAAGGCACCGTACGTATCACTTTGACGGGAAGGTACTGTTAGGGTTATATACTGAAAGCATCACTTTTGTATTAACTTTATTTCCTTATTTTTTTGAATGAGAATCTGGCATATGTTTGCATATTGTGTTTATTATAATATTAATGCAAGTATCTGATATTCTATAAGGTTGATAATATGGTGTGAGGTGATACACAGAAGATCATATTATCAGTTCCCTATGGAATATATAAATAGTTCACAACCTAGACGGACTTGGATAATCCATTAGAAAGGTTGTAGTGTAATCTGGTATTAGTCTATCTTGACTATAGGTTTACACTAGTACACTTTGTGTGTATTGAACAGGACCACTTGAGGTTGTTCTCTTTGTACTGACTACAAAAGAGAACAAACACCTCTGTTATTATGGATGCTTATGCTCTTAATCCAGATATAATAACAGACATGTATATGCAGTGTGCATTACTTTGACTCATAAAAGAGTGAGATTCATTATGGATCAACAACCTCTATGAATTGGGTAATAGCATTGTACGTATGATGGGCTGTTGATTGTAAAAGGAATCCATGTCCCGATACGTCGGGTTGATGATGTCCCCTTAAGGAGCTCATAAGGATTGTCATGTAAACCCTGCAGGTGGATTACATCCGACATGACAAATAAAGTTGAGTGGTACTACTTAAGGATAAAAGATGTTGATCAATATAGTTGTCAGTAACTTAATTTGATCGACGGACATTCGATATCTTAACATAGGGAGCTGAACGAGCATATAATAAAAGGAGCCCATAAATATAATTTGGGATTAGGAAGGTAGTGCAACAATAGCTCTTTAGTGGACCGAGCTATTGTTAATGGGCCTGGGTTGTGTGTTCGGGCTGAACACGGGATACCCAGATTCGTTAGGAGACCTAACCCTAATTTCTCCTCATGATCCCTGCCGTAGCCTTATATATATCCTCTATTCTCTGGCCGTCATAATCATAATCAGAGATAAGAAGTTTTCTCTAAATTCGTGATTCACGTAAGGAGAGAAAGAGAGGTCAGCCAAGGAGAAGAAAGGTTGGTAGACCGTCGCCCACACGACGTCCAACCCGAGGAAGGAATACGTGCAGAAAATCTTGGGGTCGCAGACGACTCAAGGTTGCTAGAAACTATCGTCTTCTTCTCACCGCAGGTATAATTCGTGAACCCTAGATTCCGCTATAAAGGGTTAGATTACGTATTAAATCTGTTAAGTTTTTATGATCAATACGTACACCAATCCGTGTTCCTGGGAATCACCGCTGCTCCATCAGGTACAGCCCAATAACACCACCTAAGGTCGACCCAAAGAACGAGTTGGTCGTAAGGTGCCCCCTAATACCAACTCCTCTCTTTCTGGCAAAATGGTTAAGTAAAGGATCTTTATAAGTCACTACCCTAATGATGTCACTAATCCTACGCAATCTTACATGATTTTCAACTTAGATTATCATGGTCCAACTCATGGTCCTTCGATCCTAGACCATAGTAACGAGATCTCCCTCACTCATCCCTACCCCTAACTTGGATTCTATCAACACTCTCGGCCCACGATCAACCTACACCCGTTAAGATCCGTCAGTGCCCGAGGTGAGATCTATCCATAGGCTCTAAGGTGGTAGGATGCGGTCTTGATGGTCGATGACTCCCAGGGTTATTAGAAGACCCTAGACTAGCTTTTATCAAGCTAACAATTATTAGAAACTTTCCAACCCTTACTACGATGAAATGAAGAGTGCTCCCATGCTATGGTCCAATTTCAATTAGAACCTCATCCGACTAGAGTTCATGGGTTCTTTTTCCCAATTGAACTAGAACTACATGCAACTAGACTCTTGAGTTCTTTCTCAAGGTTGAGCTAGAATCCCCTAGAACTAAATGCATGGGTTCTTTTGTCAATTGAGCTAGAACTATCATGGTGCTAGTCCCATGGGTTTCTTTTTGAAGTTGACTAGAACAACATACAACATAGATTCATTTCAATATTTAACTAGAACACCTAGCTCAAGCATGGGTTCATGGGTTCTTTTCAATCTTTCACTACCATATACGATTCAAGCATGGTTCTTTTAACTAGAATGCTACACTATACCATTCAAGCATGTAGGGGCTCTTTACTAACACTCACTACAACAAGGTAGTTAACACTACAATTACAACATGATTCTTTCTTATTACTTAAACTAATAGCAATTTAAGCATGGTATACAATTGTAAGCATCAACCTACAACAACTAATCATGGTATATAACATAACCCTCAACCCACAACAATCTAATCATGGTATATAACATAACCATCAACCCACAACAATCTAATCATGGTATATAACATAACTATCAACCCACGACACTCTTAAGTATAAATACAATTTAAGCATGCACTTATAACAATCTTAAGCATGAATAATTGCTACAATCTAAACATGAAGCTTTACTACAATTTAAGCATGAGCTATAACTTAAGCATGAATGGTTACTACAACTTAAGTATGCATGTTAGCTTAACATGAATATCCACTTATCTTACCATGGATATTTACTACAACTTTAAGCATGAGCTATCTACCACAACCTTAAGCATGGATATACAACCTTCCTACAACAATCTAAACATGGTACATAATTTTCCTACAATGATCCAAGCATGGTATATGACTTTCCTACCATAATCTAAACATGGAATATAATTTTCCTACAATCATCCAAGCATGTTATATGACTTTCCTACCATAATCTAAACATGATATATAATTTTCCCTCAATGATCCAAGCATGGTATATAACTTTCATACCATAATCTAAACATGGTATATAATTTTCCTACAATGATCCAAGCATGGTATATGACTTTCCTACCATAATCTAAATATGGTATATAATTTTCATACAATGATCCAAGCATGGCATATGACTTTCCTACCATAATCTAAACATGGTATGTAATTTTCCTACAACATGGTATGCATCATAAGCATGGTTTCATTAACCTACAACATGGTAAACACATGAGCATGACATGAGGTTCTTTACTACGTTAACTTACAACAAATTAGCATGGATATCTATTGCTACTTTAAGCATGGGTTTCTATGATAATTTAAAACAAGAATGTCTATTACTACTTCAACATAAAATTTACTTAAGCATGAATGTCTACTAACTTAAGCATCATTTAAGCATGAATATCTACTAACTTAAGCATGAATATCATTTAAGCATGAATATCTACTAACTACTGAAGCATGAAATTTATTTAAGCATGGATAACTACTTACTAGCTATTACAAGGACCATTTCTCTTTACCATTTTCAAGTCTTAAAATTTTTACAACAATCTAATTGATGAACTACAACTTACAGATAATGAATTACAAGTCCTACTTAACATTCCTTTCTTTAACCACTTAGTCCCTTCATACAACAAGTTACCCTTTCTTTTTTTTGTAAACAAAAGTTAGCAAGATTGATAATTAATCAAGTAGAGAGCAATAAGGAAATAAAGACTCATTTTTATTGAGTTTTACAACCTCAAGGGTATGTAATAATTCTACTATGTGCTTATGCCAAAAGTCCTTGTTTGAGTTCTACATCCCAAATGGGTATGTACACACATATGCATATGTTCATGTTAAGTTGTTCATTTTAACAACATAATCAAGACTCCACCATCCATCCTTCTTATGCCATCATTCCATATGCTTAGGAAAAATTAGTCCAAGTTGTTAGTTCCTTTTATTAGCCAAAATAACAATAACCACCAATAAAGACTTCATCTTTATGTGTTTCATTAAAGTTCTATCATTCTTTCCCTTTCATGTGGTTATTTCTTTTATCCATACATAATGCTCTTCCAAATTGTTCAACACACAACATACACAACAAGAAATAACAACACAACAAAACACCACCACAAAAGAAACAAACAACCCAAAAGAACAAAAGAAATCAAACCAAGGAAAATAAGAAAAAGGAGAAACCCCCACCTTTTACACTAGGTAGGAAGAACTAGCCTATAGCACATTCTCCTTCCCCTAGCTTTTGAAAGCTCCTATGAAAAACCTACTGTGAAAACTCTCTTGTTAGAGTTGGTTCTCTCTTTCTTTTCCTCTCTTTTTTTCTTCTTGTAAAATGAGACAAGAGAAGAGGGGAGGGGGTATTTATAGTGTGAAGGAGGAGGTGGAAAGTGCAAAATGCACCAAGGGAGTTTTCAAAAAACCCCCTTGGTACAAGGGCCGGCCATGCATAGGGATGGGAGGAGTGAGGTGGAAGCATGGTGTTAGGGTGAGGTGGAAGCATGGTGAAGGTGAGATGGAGGGGTGAGGTGGAAGAGAGAGCACTTTTAGAAGAACTCCTTAATCCCTTATGTCTTTTAATCCTAGGTTTAACTTTTAAACAAAACCTAATTATCTAATTAGGTTGTCATGACTAAAAGATAACTCCACATGAAAAGAAATAAAATAATTAAATAGTTGAATACTAATAAAATAATATTATTAATAGTCGATCGGGATATTACAAAGCATGCCCTTGCGATTCTTTAATCCTGGATGGACTCTGCAATCGTCCGTTAAAGTGTTGTAGTGGGTAAGATAATGTTACACGGGTGATGCCCCGTGTAGTATTATACACATAGTGTTGAATCTGTTAGTCACTAGTATCTTTTTAGCAAGAAATGAAATAAAAAAATGAATTTTATTGAATATACTAGATTGCTGCTTCAACACGAACCTTTATTACATGCTGTGGCTGTTATTAATCGTCAGTCTTTATTACATATTTATTTGTAACTACTACTCGAAGGCGTTTATGCGCTCTCCTGGTACTTCATGAGGTGCCCAACATTCCAGATCCTGGGTATTCTTCCCCCCTCCCCCCCAAGACTTCCAGTCTGTAAGCCCCCGGGCAGACTACTTGTGAGACTTTGTATAGTCCTTCCCAATTTGGGGCAAGTTTTCCTTTCTTTTAAAGGTTTGAAATCTCTAACTTTCGGAGGACCAAGTCTCCTTCATAGGTATTTCTCGAGCGAACTCTCTTGTTGTAGAATTTCTCCACCCTTTGTTGATATATGTTTCTCCGAACGAGGGACTTCTTACTGATTTCTTCGAGGAGATCAAGGTTGGCTCGGATTCCATTCGAGTTCTATTCTTCATCAAATGAGAGAAGGCGAGGAGAGGGTATTCCTACTTCAAAAGGAATAAGCAGTTTGGTTCTGAACGTCAGGTTGAATGGGCATTCTCCCGTGGGGATTCTCTTTGTGGTCTGTAGGACCAAAGCACACCAGGGATTTCTTCGACCCATCACCCCTTCGGGGCTTTATTAATCCTTCTTTTGAGGTCATCCAAGATTTGCCGAGTGACGTTCTTGGCTAGACCGTTGGTTTGAGGGTGGGATGCCGAAGATAATCGCTGCATAATACATAGGTCGGTACAAAATTTTTGGAACCCTTTACCGGAAAATTGCGTTCCATTTATCGGTGACCAGGATACGAGGGATCCTGAATCGACATACGACGTTCCTCCAGAAGAACTATTGGACACTATGCTCGCCAGAAACTCAAGATTCTAACATGCCTCCTAAAGGTAAAGGGAAGGTGGCGGCCTCAGGCCGACGAGCCAACCCTCCTCAACCATTGCCTTCTCTAGAGGAACCCCCTCTCACCATGAAACCACAACAATCAGAACCCCTCCTTCAACTAGCTGCACCTCCACCTAACATGGCTGCTTCGAGGGGCTCTCGCCGGAGTCGCCCCAAACCATCTACAAGGCCTTTCATCAAAAATAGGGGATCGGTGTACACCTCCACTCCTTCTGCACCCCCTCTGTTACAACCTAGCTTTCGTCAAATTATCATCGATCGCCAGCAGAAGTCTGACCTCCGAAACCATCTCAATGACAGAAGAGCTCGTGAGGAAACCTCCCATCAAGGACATAGGGGGAACATGAGAAGTCCTTCTCCTGGGGGCACAGGAGAAGTCCCTCTCCACGAAGGCTAAGGAGATATCCCTCTCCTAGGGGTCGAAGGGGTCGTCGCTCTCCAAGGAATCACAGAAGAACTCCTCCCCATGAGAGGAGGCACCTGACTTTAACTAGCAGGACAGCCCCCAGGGTAGGAGTCGATGAAGAAGTGCCAGCCACCAGGGCAGAGCTTCGAGAGCTCAAGAATGAGATCCTCTAAGCCCTCAGCATAGTTTCACCTCACTGTCTTTCTCCCCCACGACGTGAAGAGTCTCGCGGATCTACCGGATCCGCTCAGTAGGAGGACGTCATCCTCCGACGCCTTCAAAAGATGGATGACCATCTGTCCTCACTCAAAAGGGATGAAGCAAAACAAGAAGGGTGGTATCGTCCCGTTAGGCCTCCATTATCCCAACAAATTATTGACGCTCCAGTTCTCGCCAACTTCAAGGTCCTGACATTTGTACCGTACAACAGAGAAACCGATCCAGTGGACCACATCGAAAGCTTTAAGACCCTTATGATGATCCACCAAGCATCCAAATTCCTTATGTGCAAAACCTTCCCGGCAACCTTAAAAAATTCGACACGAGAGTGGTTCTCTCGCCTGTCCCTTGGCTCCATATTTTTCTTCGACCAGCTTGAAGAACTTTTCCTTACGCACTTTGTCACTAGCCGCAAGTTGGAGAAAACCAACGCATCCATGTTAGACCTCAGCCAACGGGACAAGGAGTCCCTCAAGAGTTATGTCCAACGCTTCACAGCTGTGTCCAGATCAATCCCCTCGCTCGACTCTGTGGTGGCAACGACTGCTTTCAGATATAATGTCGAACATGATGAACTTAAGGCTTCCCTAGTCAAAAGACCTCCTCGAGACTTCTCTGGCCTCCTTCAAATGGTGGAGAAGTACATCCAAGTCGGAAAGGCAATTCGCCCTCAAGAATAGAGGATGCCTCCTTCCGGGAACAAGTGAAAGGAAACTAACGAGGATGAACCTTGAAAATCCTAGAAGGATACCTCAGGTCAGCGCTGCCCGCCTCCCGTTCCACGCTTTGAGAAATACACCCTACTGAATGCAAGCATATCCGCCATCTTCATGGAAGTTGACACGGATGGGATCCTTCGGCCTCCCTTTAAGATGAATGCCCCAAGCAAGAGATGGGATAAAACAAAATGGTGTGCCTTTCATAAGGATCATGGCCACCTTACAGACGAGTGCCGAGCTTTCAAAGACGAGGTCGAGCCACTACTCTAGCGAGGATACCTCACCAAGTTCGCCCAAATAAACGACACTAAACCTCCTCTTCCGAGGGGGCCTAACAAATGGGCAGAACAAACAGAATCCCAAGGATCAGGGCGTATGGAGATATTCCACGTGATGCATGAAGGCCCTATGGGAGGCGCCTCCTATTTATCCACGAAAGCCTTCATCCAAGAAGTAAATTCTGTACATAACATCCCCCCTCTTAGAAGCTTGAGAGTCCGCATTACCTTCTTGGATCGGGACTTAGAAGGTGTCTGAACCCCTCACTGCGATGCACTCGTGATCAGCATATGCATGGCGAACCATGAAGTGCGTCGAGTTCTGGTTGATAATGGCAGTTCATTCAACATCCTTTTCATGAATTTGTTTGAGGGCCTTAAACTCAAACGAGATCGCCTTAAGCCTGCCGGATACACCCTCCATGGATTCTTTGGGGCCCCCATAATGATTTAAGGAATTGTAACCCTCGACGTTACTCTAGGGAAAGCCCCTGCTACACGTACAGAAGCATTAGGCTTCATTGTAGTTGTTATGAATTCCGTCTACAATGCTATCTTTGGCCGTCCGGGGGACCTTTTCTATTGTCTCGAAGAAGATCACACTCTCTTGCTTCAGTGGGTGACCCAGAGTTTGCGTTTTTTCATAAGCAAACTAAGAAGAGCGCGTCTACTCTTCGGTCTTGAATCTTTAGTTGATTATAGATATAGAGTCCGTAGCCGGGCTTTAGTTGCCCGCAGGTCTGGCCGGTTTCTGGGGCTCCTATCGCTAACCTTGGAATCTCGACTCCTTCTCACGGGAGTGGTGGTAATCAGCATACCCCCTATCATCGTACTCGCTGGTCTACAGTTTCTCGTTCCGGGCTGGGCTAGCAGCCCTCCAAGTAGTCGCATCAGCATACCATCTGAAAATGAAGTTCCCTACGACTGTAGGGGTGGGCGAAGCCAAAGGGAGTCAGGAGGCCACTCGGGCATGCTACATAGCCACTGTGCCCCCTCAGTCTTACCCCTCGATGCATTTGAACTTCCCCTCGATCTGGGAAAAGCTAGCTCTGAACCCGTATACGAAATAGCAGAAATCCCATTCTCCGAAGAGGATAATGCCAAGTGTTTCCGGGTGAGCAAAGCACTCTCTTGCCAGCTGAAGGAGCAACTTGTCACTTGCATCAGGGATAATTGGGGTTTGTTCGCTTGGACCGCCGAGGATATGCCTGGTATCGCCGAAGACTTGATCATGCATCACTTAAGAGTAAATCTGGGAGTTAAGCCCGTTCAGCATAAGCACCGCAAGTTTGTGCCCGACAAGAAACAAGCCATCACAGAAGAGATGGAAAAGCTCCTAGTGGCTTGATTCATCCAAGAAGTTAATTACCCGGAGTGGCTAGCTAACGTTGTAATGGTTAAGAAGGCCAATGGCAAGTGGAGAATATGCATAGACTTCACTGACCTCAACAAAACATGCCCAAAAGATCCCTTCCCTCTTCCAAGCATAGACACCTTGATTGATGCCACCTCAGGCCACGAGTTGCTAAGTTTTATGGACTCTTTTTCAGGATATAATCAGATCCGAATGTTCCTACCAGATATCCCAAAGACATCCTTCATTACCGATCATGGGCTGTATTGTTACCGAGTCATGCCTTTTGGGCTAAAAAATGTCGGGGCTACATATCAATGCTTGGTGAACCAAGTCTTCTGCGAACAGATCGGCCGAAACATGGAAACATATGTGGATGATATGCTTGTAAAGAGCCTCAAAAAAGAAGAACATGTCGCTGACCTCAAAGAAGCGTTCAATGTACTCCGGATGAATAATATGAGGCTGAACCCCTCAAAGTGTGCCTTTGGGGTAGCCTCGGAAAGTTTCTGGAATTTATGCTGAGTCGGAGAGGAATCGAAGCTAATCCCGAAAAGATCAAAGCCATCATCGATATGATCCCTCCAACAACTATAAAAGAAGTCCAGAAGCTCACGGGCCATCTCGCTGCTATTGGGCATTTCCTATCAAAGTCAGGAGAAAAGTGCTTACCTTTCTTTGAAGCCCTTTGAGGAGCAAAAAATTTCAAGTGGGGAGAAGAGCAGCAAGCAGCATCCGAAAGCCGCAAAGAGCACCTCACCCATCCTTCAATCTTAAAAAAACCTATACCTGGGAAACCCTCTATCTCTACTTGGCTGCCTCTGAGCAAACCCTAAGTGTTGTATTAGTAAGAGAAGAAGAACGGGTATAGAATCCAATTTACTACATAAGCAAGGTACTCCATGATGCCGAACTCCGATATTCGAAGATGGAGAAAATGGCCTATACCCTAGTAACTACCGTCTAAAAGCTCAGGCCCTACTTCCAAGCACATTCCATCTGGGTCCTCACCGATCATCCGCTCAAGCAGGTACGTCACAAACTTGAGAACTCGGGGAGACTAATGAAATGATCAATCGAGCTAGGCCAGCATGACATCACATATCACCCTAGAACCGTAATTAAGGGCCAAGCTTTAGCCAAATTCATCGTCGAGTGTACAATCCCCGATCCTCCGCAGGAAGGAGACAACCCCCCACTATGGCTAATATACGTGGACGGGTCCTCTTGCCTTGAAGGGAGCAGAGTTGGAGTGATTTTAACCGGCCCTGACAAATTCATTCTGCAATACTCATTGCGCCTCAGATTTCCAACCTCCAACAATGTGGTCGAGTATGAAGCCCTAATTACTGGTCTTTGCCTGGCGAAAAAGGGCAGGAGCATTAAGAGTCGAAGTATTTAGTGACTCTCAGTTAGTGGTCAACCAAATCCATGGAGAATACGAGACGAGGGATGACCGCATGGCCAAGTAATTTGCATATGTAAAGGAGATCATGGCCACCTTCAAAGAGGTTGAGGTCACTCGCATTTCGCGAGAAGAAAATAGGCAGGAAGACGCCCTTTCCAAACTCGCCTCTTCATCGCTCGATGGGCTCGAATGTACTGTACTAATTGAAGTGCTACTCAAACCAAGTATAGAAGAAGAAGTGTTGGAGCTCATTCCCATAACCCCTCGAATACCCAACGATTGTTGGATGAAACCCCTTATCGATATCCTCAACAAAAGAATCTTCCCTGCGGATATCAAGGAGTTAAGAAAAATTCAGGTGAGAGAGTAAATAAGTTATATGGGTGTGGCTATTTGGAATCGATCTCATCGAACTGCAGGTCTTGGGTGTGGATGTGATTGTGGGCATCGATTGGATGGCTATTATGATGCTACAATTGAATGCAAGAGTAAAGAAGTTATAGTGAAGGCACTAGAAGGACCCGCAGTGACTTTTAAAGGGAAGAAAGGAAACTCACAGGTACTTGCAGCTATGTTAGGATTGAAGATTCCAGATGAAGTCAGTGAGATTCCAGTTGTCAGAGATTTTCCTACCGTTTTCTTGGAAGATCTA
This sequence comes from Hemerocallis citrina, assembly GCA_017893485.1. Lineage (NCBI taxonomy): Eukaryota > Viridiplantae > Streptophyta > Magnoliopsida > Asparagales > Asphodelaceae > Hemerocallis > Hemerocallis citrina. Next base: position 285,289,239 of record CM030358.1, read on the forward strand.
CCGGGATTACTGCCATAGCGTGATGTGGAATTTTGTATCAATGTTCAGCTGGGAAGTGCTCCAATATCTAAGGCTCCATACAGGATGGCCCCTGTAGAGCAAGATAAAGTGAATAAACAGATTCAGAAGTAAGGGTTTTATCAGGCCGAGTACTTCGCCATGGGATGCACCAGTGTTGCTAGTGAAGAAGAAAGATGGGTTAATGAGGATGTGCATTGACTACAGGGAGTTGAAGAAGGTGACTATTCAGAACAAGTATCTGCTTCCACGGATTGATAATTTATTTGATAGACTTCAAGGGGCAGCAATATTTTCAAAAATTGATCTGTGGTTGGGATATCATCAGGTCCGAGTTAAGGAAGAGGATGTGAGCAAGACAGCTTTCAGGACTCGTCATGGGTTGTATGAGTTTTTGGTAATGCCATTCGGAGTGACGAATGCGCCGGCAGTGTTCATGGATTTGATAAATCAGATTTTGCAGCCGTTCACTGATTCTTTTGTAGTTGTATTCATTGATGATATATTGGTTTATTCAAAATTGAAGAGGAACATGCTGAGCACTTAGCAGAAGTATTGAAGAAGTTGCAAGAAGAAGACTTGTATGCCAAGCTATCGAAGTGTGAGTTTTGGAAGTCAGAGGTAGCATTCCTTGGTCATATCCTTTCTAAGGAGGGAGTAGCCACTGATCCTCAGAAAATTGAAGTAGTGAAGAGTTGGCCTAGACCCACGACTGTGAAGGAAGTCAGGAGTTTCTTGGGTTTGGCAGGATACTACAGGAGGTTCATTTAGGGTTATGCTCAGATTGCAGTTTCATTGAAAGGGTTGACCCGGAAGTGTGTGAGTTTCACTTGGACTGAGAATTGTGAGGCGAGTTTTCAGTAATTGAAGGAGAGGTTGACGACATCACCTATTCTAGCTTTGCCGCAAGCTGTGAAGGATTATGCTATTTATAGTGATGCATCACACAGAGGTTTGGGTTGCATCTTGATGCAAGAAGGGAATGTTATTGCTTATGGTTCAAGGCAGTTGCGTCCTCATGAGAAGAATTACCCAACACATGATTTGGAACTGGCAGCTATTTTTTTTGCTTTGAAGAAGTGGAGGCACTATGTATTTGGAGAGAAGGTCAATATGTTTACTGATCACCAACAAAGGGATTTGAATCTTCACCAGAGAAGGTGGTTGGAAGTATTAGAAGACATTTGTCCTGAAATCGAGTATCATCGGGGCAAGGTGAATGTAGTGGCTGATGGGCTAAGTCGGAAGAGTAGCTTGTCGAGTTTGATTACGGCTCAGAAGGAGTTAGCAGCATAGTTTGATCGGGCAGGTATTGAGGTTGTGCTGCAGAGTTTGGGAGCATCTTTGGCACAGTTGAGACTTCAATCTTCATTGAGGGAGAAGATTATTGAAGGTCAGAAATCAAATGCAGAGATTCAGAGGATGTTACAGCAGATTTCCGAGGGCAAGCTATCAGAATTCCGTGTGGAGGATGGAGTTTTATGGATGGGAGAAAGATTGTGTGTGCCTAGGAGTGCAGATTTGAAGGAGAGCATCTTGCAAGAAGCACATAGTACTTTGTTGTCAGTACATCCTGGGGGCACGAAGATGTACAATGACATCAAACAACACTTTTGGTGGCTGGGGATGAAGGGGGATGTGGCGGACTTTGTGGCGAGGTGTTTGACTTGTCAGCAAGTCAAGGTGGAAAATCAGAAACCTAGAGGCTTGTTTCAGCCATTGCCTTATCCCGGAATGGAAGTGGGAGAATATCAGCATGGACTTCATTACTGGGTTGCCGAGGAGTCCGAAGGGCAACGAATCGATCTGGATTATTGTGGATCGTTTGACCAAGTCAGCTCAATTCTTGCCAATGAAGATTACTTGGTCCTTGGAGAAGCTGGCAGAGTTATACATTGATGAGATTATAAGACTTCATGGGGTGCCATTGTCGATTGTTTCTGATAGAGATGCAGGGTTCACTTCGAGGTTTTGGAAGAGTTTGCAGGCAGCTTTGGGTACTCGAACTGACTTCAGTACTGCTTTTCATCTGCAGACCGATGGTCAGACAGAGAGGGTGAATCAGGTATCGAAGGATATGCTGAGATCTTGTGTCCTGGATTTTGGTGGCAGTTGGGAGAAATACTTGGAACTGGTCGAGTTTTCTTATAACTACAGTTATCATGCTAGTATCGGTGTGGCACCTTACGAAGCTTTGTACCAGAGGAAGTATAAAACACCCGTCTGTTGGTATGAAGTTGGAAAGAGGCAGTTGTTTGGGCCAGAGATTGTGCAGTAGACGTTAGAGAAGATCGAGCTGATTAGGAGGAGATTGGTCGAAGCTCAGAGTTGGCAGAAAAGTTATGCAAATACCTGACGTAAGGATTTGGAGTTTGAGGTTGGGCATGCTGTTTTCCTTAAGTTATCTCCGATGAAGGGAGTAATCGGGTTTGGAAAAGGAGGCAAGTTGGCGCCAAGGTACAACTGTAAGGGTGAGTTGAGCTACTTGCAAGCGAGATGAGGAGCATTGGTAAGTTCTAGGAGAGAGCCGTTCGGGAGGCGAGTTTGGGGAGCAACTCTAGGGGTGAGTTGAGCTCCGAACTCATTGTAGCAGAATTGGGCCATTCAGGAGACAATTTTGGGGAGCAACTCTAGGGGTGAGTTGAGCTCCGAACTCGTTGTGGAAGAAGGCCGCTCGGGGGGCGAGTGAGATGAGGAGAATAGGTGAGCTCTAGGAGAGAGCCATTCGGGAGGCAAGTTTCAGGAGCAACTCTAGGGATGAGTTGAGCTCCGAACTCATTGTGGAAGAAGGCCACTCGGGTGGCGAGTTTAGTAACAGATTGAATCTCTTGTACCTTGTTGTGGCCAATTGTGGGAGTGTTCGAATGGCGAGGTGTGCCCTACACACTTACTCGATGGAAAGTTGCTAGGGTGACTCTAAGAATCATGAGTATGGATTTCGAACAGGTTGACGACGAGTTTTGGGAGTACTTGAATGGAGAGCCATGCCCCACACACTTGCTAAGGGGCAAGTGGGTAGAGCTACTCTGTGAACCACGAGTTTACTCTGAACAAGGTGACGACGAATTTTGATAGCACTCGATTGGCGAGCCGTGCTCCGCATACTTGTTGGGAAAAAAGTGGCTAGAGAGGCTCTATGAACCATGAATGGACTCCACACTTGTCCGGGGTTATTTTAGGAGCATTCGAATGGTGATCCATGTCCCGCACACTTGCTTGGGGGGCAAGGGGCTAGAGCGGCTCTAGAACCATGAATGGTCTCTCTACCGGGTGACGACAAGTTTTGGGAGCACTCGAATGGCGAGGCATGCCCTGCACATGTAACACCCCGCAAAATAGCATATAACTATTTTCCATTATAATCCATGTACAGTTTAGATTTGCACGTGATTATGTAATTTTTCTAGTAATAATTGATTTATGTATGAATGTGAATGGTTGCGTTCGCGGTGGTGCACGAGAATGAGAGAACCGACACTAGTACATATACTAGTTTTGAGTGTGATACATATGTAAATATTTAATTGTATGGTACTACAATGGATATTTTTGCCATGCACTCAAATCCCACATCTCATCTTTCATCCTCCATGATCAATGGCTAAAAATGTAACACCCCGAATTCCGGATAAATCTGAATTCGAAGTTCTACAAGATCTTTACACTTCACTTTGTACAATTTTACAAGGAATTTAAAAACTTTTATTTACATCAGAGTCTTTTACATCAACACGCAGCAGAATAAATAAAATAAAACAATAATAAATATCCAATTGTAACAACTTTAACATTTAAGTAATCATCAGCAACAAATTCATCTTTATATCTTCTTGTAAACTCCAAGTTCTGCAAATGACTGTGGGCACGTCAATTGCTTACAACCGACGAAATATTATACACGGCCATAAGTATAACGATTCTTAAATACTGTAACAAACACAAACTTGATCACAAATCAAAGCTAAAGAGGGACTATCCTATTGATATCAAGGGTTTTGTGCACTTAATCCTTAATGTAGTTATTTATATTAAACACTAATGCGTACTTGTTCGGATTCTATACATCCCATACTACATAGGTTCGAGGGAAAGCCCTTAATCTTACTTCATCTTGTAGGGTTGATTCCCTCGCCATGAGTTAAACTACTACGGTAACTACGGTAAGTATCCTAGGTGTTCTATGAGTTACAAGCCCATGTCCAGACATCCTGGAGAAAATCCCATGCACTGACATGACGCATCATGCAGGCATCCTATGGAAAATTTGCCTCCGCCATGGAACGATGGCACTACGTAGTCACCGAGCACCCCACAAGCATCGCCAACAGTACGATATCCTGGAGAAGTATCCACGCCCTGACATGGCGCATCATGTGGACATCCTGTGAACACTCGCACACCGTAGATCCGGGGCCCTCATACTGATGTTTTCCCCTTACTTTCATCACATCTCCACTATACTGTAGTCCTTACAATTTTAGTTTGTTTTAGAAGAAAAATCATCACAACCGAGAGCTTGCTTACCCTACCGGACTTAAACCAATACAAAAGAGACAGTCAGCCTAACTGGCTACTTCTCAAGAGATGCTCAACCTACACTGGTTAGCTCTCAAATTCATAAATAAAACTGCCAGTTACTAGGGTCTCGCCTAGCCTCTAGATTCCAACAACTATCTCTTTCTAGAGATTAACAATATGTTACATTCAATCTCAAAAAAATAATTCACTTTCTTTATTCATAAACTCTCTCCCAAAGAGAAACATTTCTTTATAATCTCATAACATGAAACAATTCAATTCAACTCATTGTCAATTTACTCACTTATAGCATTGTATACAATTTAAATAATCTTAATCAAGTATTAATAATCATAAAATCTCATTAAGAAAACTCTAAGTGCATTCCAAACTTTCATTTTTCTTAAATTAAGCAATAGTCACATTTTAATCGATAAAAATTGAGTTCTTCAACATTATTTAATGTAAAATACCCTTTCAATTCTCACAAAATATATCCAAATATTGTAGAAATAATTTTTATAAAGTGCAAACAATTTTAGAGAATTAAATATAAATTTTCCCAATTTTTCTTTCACTTAAAAACCCCAAAACACAAAAAAAAAATAAAAAAGAGAAACAAAATGGCTAAGGTTGGAATCGAACCCAGGTCAAACACCCAAACCCGCATGTGAACAGTAACCATCCCAAATCATAACCAAGGACTAGTTGGTCCAAAGCGGCCAATTGATATAAGTAGAACTCACTTTATAGTTAAAGATCTGGTTCGGTGTTTTGATTAAAAATCAAAATTCACTAAAACAGAGTCTCTATCAAGACTCGAACCTAGTCCAGTAGCTCCGCCTAGCTACAGTAACGGACCCAAATCGCACCTGAAGACCAAATGGTCTTGAGTGACTAACTGATATGAGAATGGTTAAGTACTTTTTGTATATATCTTACTGTAATTAATTTTCCTTTAATAAACTCGATCTTTCAATCAATCTGTACTTATACAAAAACTTAATATTTTTCCAGAATGTATTTCTACCCAAATAATACAGTATAGTGCATATATTTAAATTTACAAAATTTATTTCCGACAATATCAAAACTTAATCTTGCATTAAGAGCTCATATTATTAATTTATGAATAGAAAATTGCCTTTCATCAAAACTTCTCCATAAAATTCTTTATACTCATAAAATAAACCCAGGAGACTATTTCTCTACTATAATCGTATTATATAACCATTTTCATACATGTTACAATATTTTGACTACAATAAGAAATATATATTACCATGCATCAATTCTCATCCCAATAGTTTACCAAATGATATTTTCTCTGTCCTCTTCTATTTTAACAAGGGTCTAGCCATTTATTAAATCACAATATCAATTCAACACATCAAAACACAGTTAAAATGAGATCATGCAATCTACTTTTACCATACCAATCAAAATTTAGCAATTAAATTCTACATTAACTAGCATGCAATTTTACTCCTAAATTAGAAAGAATTTTAGAACCACCCACCCAAAAATGAGATGTACTCAGTTGAACTCCTAGAATTAGAAGCTCCTAGTAGGAAAAACTCCTTCAAAGCTCCAAGAGAACTCCGCTTTGCCTCCTCGAATTCCGTGCACAAGGAAAACTCTTCATCTTCAATTTCGGCAGCACGACACAGCACCTCCTTCTCATCATATTCATATATATGTGTTTATATATATAACTATGTATATATATATACACACACACACACACACACACACACACACACACACACACACACACACACACACACAGTATGGTGAGTAGGTGGAGAAAGCAAAAAATGATTTTGCTGATTGATGGTTTTCAGACTAGACAAAGGAGGAAAGAAAGAAAGAGGTTAGGAGAAAGTGTGAAAGAGTATAAGTATATATATATGTATATACATATATATACACACACACACACACACACACACACACACACATTTGTGGTGAGTGAATGGAGGAAAACATGAATGCTAGATGGGGGTTTGGTTTTCGGCAGAGCACAGGGAAGGAAGGAGGAATGAGGAGAAGGTGTGTATAGGGGGTATTATATAAGAGATTAGGAGATAGTTATATTAACTACCCATTAATCAAACCCACTAACTCCAGTCCATATTTCAAAAATTTGTATTTCCCTCCCCTCCAAAAATAGCTGGCCACTGCTTGGAGGTGTGCACATTGCACGTGTACACGTGCATGTGCTTTGTGTACACTACAAAATAAATTATTTTTATTTTTAAATTAAAACATAAGTTATATATATATAATATGTATGTAAAAATTAGTTTAATAAAAAATTATAGTTTTTCATGCACAAATAAAATAAATACACATATTTCAAAATTTCATTTTGAAAAGAATACGCTTAAGTACGTTCACCGAAAAATACGTGCGTCACACGTAAAATATCAAAATGCGAAATCGACTTTATCAACGGAAAAATGTTAAAGATAATCAAAATACAACATAATAAAAATATATTTGATATACACATTCAATAATGTACTCAATACGTACATTGAAAACACGTGAACCGCACGTATAATAATATTTTAATCAAAATAAGGGGAAAATAAATTTTCGTTTGTAAAACGAATTCGAATACATAAAATAAATAATTGTAACACAGAAAATATTACACGTAGTGGTGGAAAACACGTGATCGATATGTGCATCAATAACACGTATAAAGCACGTGAAAAATATAGAGATTGAAATTTAATATTTGAGTTGACTCAAGTAAGATGAAATAAATTTTGAGAATAGGAAAAATGCATAAATGGCCGGAATCCAAAATACGTAGTGAAACACATTACGGATATTACCCGTAATGGTACAAAATACACGTGCATAACACACGAGGGCAAAATTGTCATTTCCAATTTTGCGGGGTGTTATGAAAAATATCTCCTTAAAACCATGAGCTAGAAGCTTGGTTTTGGAGAAACCACCATGCCACCTCACCCCCCTACTACCCCTTAGGCCGGCCACCCCCTTGCACACCCCCCTCATCTCTTCTCACTGATTAAAACCCCTCCTTTTCACTCTCATTCATTCTAAAATTTTCAGAAAAAGAAAGAGAGAAAAAGTGAGAGTGAAAGAAGGCAAGAAAAAGAGTAAATCAAGAGCTTTCGGAGGAGGAATTAAAGGAGGAAGGCCAAGCTACTCTCATCTTCTCAATTACAGCAAAGGGTGGGGAGTTCTCTAAACTTGTTCTTATTCTTCTTGTTTGATTTCTTGCATGAAATGAGTAATAGTAGTATGAAGATGATTGATTAGAAGTAGTATGTTTAGAATCTAGAACTGAAACAGAAAATATGATCTGCAGGCTATATTCTCGAATTTCCAGAAAGCAAAATAAATAGAGTTTGATCATAACAAATTTACAGAACGATCTTATGCATGTCCAGAAGCTACATGATTTATTTCGGGTTTTTCTGATATTGTTTGGTATTTTAATAAAATCAATTTTGATGACTGAGTCATAAGGCAGAGACTGGTTCTGTCTATTGTAGAACCTGAACTTGTGAGAATTCTTCAAATTAATTGACAGATGATATTCTTCTAAAATTGTTACCATGATATCATGCATGAATCTAGACTCTACAGAAAAATATTAAAATTATTTGGACGACATTTGATGCATGTTATAAGTTAATTAAGTGGAAGTATTCATGACAGTGACTGAAGAACTGTAGAACTTTTATACATGATTGTAATGAGTAGAACTCATTGAATACTTGGAATCTGGATGTGATCTTTTTTGCATGTCATACATGATGATGTCTAATTTATGAAAATGCAAATTTGGTGATCATTGGTTATGCATGTGATTTATTATGAATATTTAAGTGAGTACTGTGCATAGCTTAGTCAGTATTGACACTCTGATAAGATGGTACCTTGATGGCTCTGTATGAGTAGAAATTGAGGAAGTGTACAACTAGGAAGTTGTAGATGTAGTTGTAACGCCCCGATTTCCATACACTGGAAAACCGTGACATAAGCCAGAAATATTTTCCTTCAATTAGCCGCAATACACAGAAAAATAGGAAAATTTAAAACTTTTTATTCACCACAAATGTATTACAAGTCTGAATGTTATAAAATAGCAATACATTACAGTAGTGTTACAATAATGCATTACAAGCCGTGTTACAAATTTTCAATAAAAATTACATCAGAGTACAATGAATAATATATAACACTTGCTACTTTCTCTTGGATGCTGCTCAACATAAATAAATTACAACATATATTACAATTGAAATAAATCAACACTATGCTTCTTTTGCCTTGAGTTCTCCTGAATCCTATACTTGTAGCTCTGCAATCTAGTACCTGTAATTTTGTAATCCAGTACCTACTGAAATGGGGACGTCAGTACATATACTGACGCTTTAAGGCGGATGACTAGCAGCAATTCTCAATTTTAAACAAACAGATTGATAAAAAGAGAAACGTGTATATAATTGATGTGTGAGTGTATGCTATGACTTAGACCAAATGCAAAATTAACTAATGCAAGGATGCTCTTATTCTAATGCAAGCGAGTCTCCGGAACAGTATGCATCCCATATCACATACGCCATAACAAGCGATTTCATCATATAAAGGGATTTGAACCCGCACCATGAATTCTACTCTTGTACTCAATATGTTTTTGAAGATACAGCGTAACTGATGAGGTTGCTCTGAAACGGTCTAATCCCGCCATTCGCAGTCATATAGTGGTGTCTCCGTTTGCCACTATTGGCCGACATACCGGACCTCACTCAAAAATCTGACGAACCCTTGGAGTTAACTACAACACAGGTTAGCTCGAAGCATCCCCTGTGGGCCTTAGCCGATAGACCATAGTCTATGGTTTGTTCGCCCTTCTTGATATAGAGGATGACGGAGTTCCGGGGGTCCTTCCCCTAGCTCAGACAGGAATCGCTCCTGCCCTTATCATGGCACCTCAGAAATTAACATACGAGATACAAATTCCGTGCTCCCAACTCGTAAGAAGGCACAGAACGTATCCCTTTGACAGGAAGGATACAACCAATAACACCACCTAGTGTTGGCTTATAGAATAGGTCGGATCATAAGGAATGACCCTTAATACCAACTCTTTTCCTTTTGCGAGAAAATGATAATAAATAAAGGTTAAGTAGTAATATCCATAAGTTACTACCCTAACGATGTCACTAACCCTAAAAAATCCGAGGGATGACAAAAGTACTAACACAACATGCTAGGTCTTAAGTTAGACTTCGAAAGATAACTCTACTAGGTGCTCAACCTAGACTTACCAGAATCCATAAGGATCCTATTCACAGCCTATCGATCCAAGACCCCGACAATACGACCATATTCGCATGCTACTACCCTGAACTTGGATTTCGTCCATGCTCCGGTCCGCGATCAACGGTATACGGGGAGTGATTCGTCCACAATCCCTTAGGAGTAAGGTAAACACAAGTCTTGATGGTCGATGGCCCCTAGGGCAATGATATCACCCTAGACGAGCACAAAAAACTGCGTACTAGCTAATAAGCTACATACGAGTAAACAAAATACATATGATCTAAACAAACTATGCATGAAACCAACAACTACAAACGAGCCAGGCAGGCTGCGTATAAGACAACAACATACATACGAGCCAAATAAGCTACGTATGAGACCAACAACTACATACGAGCCAGGCGAGCTGCGTATGAGACAACAACATACATACGAGCCAAAAAGCTACATATGAGACCAACAATTACATACGAGCCCGACAAGCTACGTATGAGCAAATAATATATAGAAACAACCATACAGGTATTCTAACAACCTAGAAGCAACCAAACGTTCTTACTAGTAAAACTTGATCTTTTATAATTACAAGCAATAGAAGAACCTTCTAACAGTCTAATATAAACATACTACCAATGAAAACCTGATCTTTGTACGCAAAAGCGATATAAAACGCCTTCTAACAACCTACAAGCAAATAGTGCTACGCTTATCGGATTTGAACAAAATTAGAATTTTTATAAAGGTGAGAACATCTAATACAACTTCCTAGTTGAACACTTTTTAGATTCTGTAAGGAACTCAAAATCCGGTCCGTTAAATACAACTCAAAACAACAAAACAGCACAACAAGCTAAAATTTGTAAATGTCCTAACTTTTGCTATGCTCATCGGAATTTAACGAAACTAGATATTTTGAAAAGGTGGGAACATCTACTACAACTTTCTAGTTAACCACTTTCTCAGATTCAGCAAGTAAGAAGTACAAAAACATCAAGCAATCCAAACAGCTAGCATTCAGCCAAAAGCTGGCTACTGTATTTTGGAATGGTCATAAATTTTGCACCACATATCGGAATCAAACCAGATAGAACATTTCGAAAACGTGAAAGTCTCTAATACAACTCTCTAGTTGAACACATTCCCAAATTTAGTAAGTAAAAGTAACAAAAACATCAAGCAATCAAAACAGCAAGTTCTCAGCAAAAACTGGCTGCTGTAAATTGTAAAAGCCATAAATCCTACTCCGCTTATCGGAATCTAACCAAATAGGAAATTTTGAAAATGTGAGAGTCTCTACTATAACTGTCTAGTTGAACACTTTCTCAAATTTAGCAAGTTAGAGGTACAAGAATATCAAGCAATCCAAACAGCAAGCATTCAGCCAAAAGCTGGCTGCTGTGTTTTAGAACGGTCATAACTTTTGCACCACTTGTCGGAATCTAACCAAATAGGACATTTTGGAAAGGTGAGGACGACTACTAAAACTCTCTAGATGAACACTTTTTCAGATTCCATAAGGAATTCAAAATCCGGTCCGTTAAACACAACTCAAAACAACAAAACAGCACAGCAAAAGTTAATAGCAAGCTGAAACATGCAAAGGTCATAACTTTTGCTATACTCGTCGGAATTTAACGAAACTGGACATTTTGAAAAGGTGGGAACATCTAATACAACTTTCTAGTTCACCACTTTCTTAGATTCAGCAAGTAAGAGGTACAAAAACATCAAGCAATCCAAACATCAAGCATTCAGCCAAAAGGTGGCTGCTGTGTTTTGGAACGGTCATAACTTTTGCACTACTTATCGGAATCTAACCAAATAGAAAATTTTGAAAAGGTGAGAGTCTCTACTACAACTCTCTAGTTGAACACTTTCCTAAATTCAGTATGTAAAAGTAATAAGAACATCAAGCAATCAAAACAGCAAGTTCTCAGCCAAAACTGGCTGCTGTAAATTGAAAAAGGCATAACTCCTACTCTGCTTATCGAAATCTAACAAAATAGGATATTTTGAAAAGTTGAGAGTCTCTACTATAATTCTCTAGTTGAACACTTTCTCAGATTCAGAAAGTAAGAGGTACAAAAACATCAAGCAATCCAAACAGCAAGCATTTAGCCAAAAGCTGGCTGCTGTATTTTGGAACGGTCATAACTTTTGCACCACTTATCGGAACCTAACCGAATAGGACATTTTAGAAAGGTGAGAAAGTCTACTACAACAATCTAGTTGAACACTTTTCAGATTCAGTAAGTAAGTGGTACAAAAACATCAAGCAAACAAAACAGCAAGCATTCAGCCAAAAGCTAGCTGTTGTGTATTGGAACGGTCATAACTTTTGCACCGCTTATCGGAATATGAAGAAATAGGACATTTTGGAAAGATGAGAACGTCTACTACAACTTTCCATTTGATCACTTTTCTAATTCTGCAAGGAACATTAAGATACAGCCCCTTGAACATACCACGAAAATTAACCCAAAACAGCAAGTTGCTGTTTTGTCTAAATTTTCGTTGTTTTGGGAAAACGGTTTGCTTCTCCCATCAAACTAGCTCGGAAAATTCTTGAAAATTTTGAGCATGCTAATAACACATATAAGAACCACTAAAACTAATTTGGGGTCAAAATTTCACCTTTAGCATATGTAATTAATTCTAACCCTACAACCACAAAGATTGAATCTTTAGGGCTTTCTCATGTGTTCTACTACTTCAATCTTGTATATGCCATCTATTCTAGTCCATACTACTCATATGCATGATTTAGTGGGTTACCTTTAAGATATCGACCAGTTGGGAGAGGACAGGATAGCTGGCCTTATGCTTAGCATACCGATTGATTAGTATAGTTAAGAACTCACGAAACTCATGAATTAGTCCAAATTGTTCACACAGTAACATATAAAAATAGTAAACAAAAATAGCAAACATGAAGTGAGAAACCCCCACCCAACAAAGTGTAGGAATGACTTGCTTGCCTTCTCCTCCTTGCTCCTTGTTCTTGCTCCTCAAGAACACCTCCCATGAAAGAAACCCATGAACCCTAATTGATTTGATCTCTATTTTCTTTTCTTTTTATTCTGATTTTTTTTCTTCTAAACTTAACTAAGTAAAAGGAGGAGTAGAAATTTTAGAAGAAGAGAGAAGGAGATGGAAACTCAAGAAAAATGAAGGGTTTTCTTGCCCATCTAGGGTTTGGCCGGCCAAGGGGTGTGGCGGGGTTTAAATAGGAGAGGGGAGATGGGTATGTGGGTGAGAATGAAGCCACTTGTCATTCCATTTCATGGTTAGAACAATTGATGTTCAATTTGCAAATAAATGTTGCAATCAAATCCTACTCATCCCTAACCCTTTATTTTTATCATGATTGGTCAAAAATAAAAGGTATTTTCCCAAAATCAAATACTACATGATTTCGTACGAACGTACGAAATCGATACAATTCAAATACGTACATATATCTGTATATACAGATAATTTTTATTAGTTAAAACGAATCAATCTGTACAAAAATAATTTAATTCTGAGAAATAAAAAAATATTTTTATTACCGGCTCAGGAGATTTCAGTATCAATTTGATACAAAATAGATATATACAGACTAGTATATACGTATAAATAATGTTTATTTACAAAACCGGGTGATATCCACCAAAAATATTTCAATTCAAAAAATAAAAATAAAAATAATAATAAAATAATAATTTTTAATATCTGTCCGGGGTTTTCCTGACATTTTCTCAAAAACGCATTTTTCAAGATTTTGTGCAAGTGCACAAAATTGATACAATACATATATATACTTACTAGTATATATATCCAGATAACTTTTTATTAGAAAAACCTAGTAATTTCCATAAAAATATTTTAATTTTAAAAATGATAATTATACAAATATATATCTGACCGGGATATTACAATACTCCATCCATAGAATAGTTCTGTCATCAGAACTACGTTAAGTCAGGAAAACAGAAAAACATCCATACTCTAAAAACTCGGGGAAAGAAAGCTTATACGGCTTTCCGGCTCCCAAGTGGCTCATCCACGAAATGGTTCTCCAAAGGATCCGACCTTGTTCCCAAAGCTGCTTCTAGACTCCACCGAAATTGATATGTAACCCTTGAATCTTGGTCAGAATCGTTGATATTGGAACTCCATGCTGCTTCATTACGCCTTCCATGTGAACTTCTGCTAATTTCTCAAGCGACTAAGTCATCTTCATCAGAACAAAATGTGCAGACTTTGTCAACTGATCCTTAATAACCCAAATTGAGTCATTCATTTATGAATTCCTGGGCAATCATGTGATGAAGTCCATATTGATATTCTGAGATTTCACTTCATCAACTTGCCGCTTCGTTGCTTCAATCCCTACATCTCCTACCTAAGCCTTCTGACTTGCTTACTTAGACTCGGTTGCAATTTCCTTCGTGCCAAAACTGAGTTTCAATCTTGAGTAATCACTTCAATACTGGCTTTCCTGATCTCATCATTTGGCTTCTTACTTCCGTCACGGTCTTGGCTGAGGCTACTACTTAATTACCTCGATCTTTTGCGGTGGGTAGCCACTCCCTGCTTAGAATAGGACATGGCCTACGAACGTCACTTCAGACTTCCAGCATTCACTTTAACAATTTGAACAAAGTTGATGCTCTTGTAGCTGCTCTGAACTGTAGTCAAATGCTCAGCGTGCCCTTCTTTCGTCCCTGCACGGCCCAACTCTAATAAATTTATACTTAGGGTCTTTCCTCCAATTTGGAGTTTACAGCCCTTATAGCATAAATCTGTAATGAGGATTGCTCCAGATGGTGTAATCAACAAAACCAAATCTAGAGTTCCCTCCCGCACACATCTCAACTCTTGAAAAATATTAATTCAAACAAAGAATACTACTGGATGAACCACAATTGAACAAAACAATTTCCTGGATTTCATATATATATATATAAATCCAACTGGTTACAAAAATGTTACATCATATATTACTTAGTTCAAAATAAATATCAAAATACTACTTTTAAACTTAGTTATAGTTCCATATGCACATACTGATAATGGCTCTTCTGCCTTCTTCAGCTTGCCTTTAGTAAGTGCGAACTCTTACTCTTGGTGAACAGGCTCCTTTCCTTTATTTTTCATCTTCGGGGCTAATCCGCTGCTACTCTTCCGAAACTGGGGACAATCTGGTCGGATATGACCAATCTTCCCACATTTGTAACAGACACGGGTATCTATCTAAGGGTCCTTCCTCGGGCACTGGCTCATGAAATGACCTTGCTCACCACACAGGAAACAACTTCCTGGTTTCGTGCCTCCAAGTTTGCCCTACGTTTTCTGAATCTTCTGCTTCTGACCTCGGTTCTTGAACCCTGATGCTGGTGCAGATCCTTTCCCTTGTAGTCATGGACAGATTGATTTTCCGTACCCAACTTCCTCACATAAATGGCATAATACAACCTCGGTGGTCCCGTGGACTTGCTCCCATTCATGCTACAGTTGTGCCAATCTGGAATGAAAGTGTTCCTGCCCTTTGCTAGGCCTGCTAATGCAGATCTACAAGCATCTCTCAGTTGCTTATCTTGACGACCTTTCCTAGTCCTGTACTTCCTCAGCTTCTTTATTTCTCGATGTATGCTGGCTACCACCACTGTGCGTTGATCCACACTTAGCCCATGTGGTGGTGAAGGCAAGTCCGTCTTGAGGTTAGCTTGTAGTGAAATCTCCTTCGGCTCCACACTCGAGATCATCGGATCATCCCTTGAAATCGGCTCACTCTCTTATATCAACACATCCTCGGTTAGGATATCCTCGAATACCATCCTTAAAACACATAAATACTGGAATTAGTCTAGATATAGAAAAATTATAAAACATAAGTTGAAAGAAACAACAATATGAATTATAACTGTCTATAACTAGCTAAAACCCGACTCCTAAAAGGCATCCAAGTATAATTTTCCTACTGTGTTGGACTGTAAATTGAAGTCGGCTCTTATACCACTCTGTAATGCCCCGATTTTCATACACTGGGAAACCGTGACATAAGCCAGAAATATTTTCCTTAAATTAGCCACAATACACAGAAAACCAGAAAAATTAAAAACTTTTTATTCATTACAAGTCTGAATGTTATAAAACTGCAGTACATTACACCAGTGTTACAATAATGCCATATAAGCCCAAGTGTTACAAATTTTCAATAAAAATTACATCAGAGTACAATGAATAATATATAACACTTGGTACTTTCACTTGGATGCTCCTCAACATAAATAAATTACAACATATATTACAATTGAAATAAATCAACACTATGCTTCTTTTGCCTTGAGTTCTCCTGAATCCTATACCTGTAGCTCTGCAATCCAGTCCCTGTAATTTTGTAATCCAGTACCTACTGAAATGGGGATGTCAGTACATATACTGACGCTTTAAGGCTGATGACTAGCAGCAATTCTCAATTTTAAACCAACGGATTGATGAAAAGAGAAACGTGTATATATAATTGATGTGAGGGTGTATGCTATGACTTAGACTCTAACGCAAGATTAACTAATGCAAGGATGCTCTTATTCTAATGTAAGCGAGTCTTCAGAATAGTATGCGTCCCATACCACATACGCCCATAACAAACCGTTTCTTCATATATAGGGATTTGAACTCGCGCCATGAATTCTACGCTTGTACTCGACATGTTTCTGAAGATACAACGTGACTGATGAGGTTGCTCTGAAACGGTCTAATCCCGCCATTCGCAGTCATATAGTGGTGTCAACATTTGCCACTATTGCTTGACATACCGGACCTCACTCAAAAATCTGACGAACCCTTGGAGTTAACTACAACACAGGTTAGCTCGAAGCATCCTCTCTGGCCCCCTAGCCGATAGACCATAGTCTATGGCTTGTTCGCCCTTCTTGATATAGACCATGACGAAGTTTCGGGGGTCCATCCCCTAGCTCCGACAGGAATCGCTCCCACCCTTATCATGGCACTTCAGAAATTAACAGACAAGATACGGATCCTATGCTCCTAACTCGTGAGAAGGCACAAACCGTATCCCTTTGATAGGAAGGGTACAACCAATAACACCACCTAGTGTTGGCCTATAGAATAGGTCGGATCATAAGGTATCACCCTTAATACCAACTCTTTCCCTTCGGCAAGAAAATGATAATAAATAAAGGTTAAGTAGTAATATCCATAAGTTATTACCCTAACGATGTCACTAACCCTAAACAATCTGAGGGATGAAAACAGTACTAACATAACATGCTAGGTCTTAAGTTAGACTTCGCAAGATAACTCTACTAGGTGCTCAACCTAGACTTACCAGAATCCATAAAGATCCTGTTCACAGCCTATCGATCCAAGATCCCGGCAATACGAACGTATTCGCATGCTACTACCCTGAACTTGGATTTCGTCCATACTCCGGTCCGCGATCAACCTACAACGGTTAAGATCTAACGGTACATGAGGATTGACTCGTCCACAGTCCCTTTGGAGTAAGGTAAACATAAGTCTTGATGGTCGATAGCCCATAGGGCAATGATATCACCCTAGACGAGCACAACAAACTGCGTACTAGCTAATAAGCTACATACGAGTAAACAAAACACATATGAGCTAAACAAGCTACGTATGAAACCAACTACTACATACGAGCCAGGCGGGCTGCGTATGAGACAACAACATATATACGAGCCAAATAAGCTACGTATGAGACCAAATACTACATACGAGCCAGACGAGCTGTGTATAAGACAAAAAAATACATACGAGCCAAAAAGCTACGTATGAGACCAACAATTACATACGAGCCCGACAAGCTATGTATGAGCAAATAACATATAGAAACAACCATACAGGTATTCTAACAACCTAGAAGCAACCAGACATTCTTACTAGTAAAACTTGATCTTTTATAATTAGAAGCAACAGAAGAATCTTCTAACAGTCTAATATAAACATACTACCAATGAAAACCCGATCTTCGTACGCAAAAGTGACATAAGAAGCCTTCTAACAGCCTAGAAGCAAACAGTGCTTCGCTTATCGGATTTCAACAAAATTGAACTTTTTAATAAGGTGAAACATCTACTACAACTTCCTAGTTGAACAATTTTTCAGATTTCGTAAGGAATTCAAAATCCGATCCGTTAAACACAACTCAAAACAACAAAACAACACAACAAAAGTTGACAGCAAGCTGAAACTTGTAAAGGTCATAACTTTTTCTATACTTGTCGGAATTTAACGAAAATGAACATTTTGAAAAGGTGGGAACATCTACTATAACTTTCTAGTTGACCACTTTCTCAGATTTTGCAAGTAAGAGGTACAAAAACATCAAGCAATCGAAACATCAAGCATTCAGCCAAAAGCTGGCTACTGTGTTTTGGAACGGTCATAACTTTTGCACCACTTATCAGAATCTTACCAAATAGGATATTTTGAAAAGGTGAGAGTCTTTACTACAACTCTCTAGTTGAACACTTACCCAAATTCAGTAAGTAAAAGTAATAAAAACATCAAGCAATCAAAACAGCAAGTTCTCAGCCCAAACTGGCTGCTGTAAATTGTAAAAGCCATAAATCCTACTCTACTTATTGGAATCTAACCAAATAGGACATTTTGAAAAGTTGAGAGTCTCTACCAAAACTTTCTAATTGAACACTTTCTCAGATTTATCAAGTAAGAGGTACAAAAACATCAAGCATTCAGCCAAAAGCTGGCTGCTGTGTTTTGGAACGGTCATAACTTTTGTACCACTTATCGGAATCTAACCAGGTAAGACATTTTGGAAATGTGAGAATGCCAACTACAACTCTCTAGTTAAACACTTTTTCAAATTCCGTATGGAATTCAAAATCCGGTCCGTTAAACACAAATCAAAACAAGAAAACAGCACAGCAAAAGTTAACAGCAAGCTGAAACTTGTAAAGGTCATAACTTTTGCTATGCTCATCGGAATTTAACGAAACTAGACAGTTTGAAAAGGTGAGAACATCTAATAAAACTTTCTAGTTTACCACTTTCTCAGATTCAGCAAGTAAGAGGTACAAAAACATCAAGCAATCCAAACAACAAGCATTCAGCCAAAAGCTGGCTGCTATGTTTTGGAACGATCATAACTTTTGTAACACTTATCAGAATCAAACCAAATAGGAAATTTTGAAAATGTGAGAGTCTCTACTACAACTCTATAGTTGAACAATTTCCCAAATTCAGTAAGTAAAAGTAACAAGAACATCAAGCAATCAAAACAGCAAGTTCTAAGCCAAAACTGGCTACTGTAAATTGTAAACGCCATAACTCCTACTCCACTTATCGAAATCTAACCAAATAGGACATTTTGAAAAGGTGAGATTCTTTACAACAACTCTCTAGTTGAACACTTTCTCAGATTCAGCAAGTAAGAGGTACTAAAACATCAAGCAATCCAAACAGCAAGCATTCAGCCAAAAGCTGGTTGCTGTGTTTTGGAACGGTATAATTTTTGCACCACTTATCGGAACCTAATTAAATAGAACATTTTGGAATGGTGAGAACGTCTACTACAACTCTCTAGTTGAACACTTTCTCAGATTCAGAAAGTAAGAAGTACAAAAACACCAAGCGAACAAAACATTAAGCATTCAGCCAAAAGCTGGCTGCTGTGTTTTGGAACGATCATAACTTTTGCACCACTAATCGGAATCTGACAAAATAGGACATTTTGGAAAGGTGAGAAAGTCTACTACAATTTCCTAGTTGATCACTTTTCCAAATTCCGCAATGAACATTAAGATACAACCCCTTGAACATACCACGAAAGTTGACCCAAAACAACAAGTTGTTGTTTTGGCTAAATTTTTGCTATTTTGGGGAAATAGTTTGTTTCACCCATCAAACAAGCTCGGAAATATCTACAAAAATTTGAACATGCTAATAATACATATAAGAACCACTAAAATTAATTTGGGGTCAACATTCCACATTTAGCATATGTAATTAATTCTAACCCTACAACCACAAAGATTAACTCTTTAAGGCTTTCTCTTGTATTCTACTACTTCAGTCTTGTATATGCCATCTATTCTAGTCCATACTACTCATATGCATCATGAGTTAGTCCAATTTGTTCACATAATAACATATAACAATAGTAAAAAAAAATAACAAAGATGAAGTGAGAATCTCCAACCCAACAAAGTGTAGGAATGACTTGCTTGCCTTCTCCTCCTTGCTCATTGTTCTTGCTCCTCAAGAACACCTCTCATGAAAGAAACCCATGAACCCTAATTGATTTGATCTCTCTTTTCTTTTCTTTTTCTTCTCATTTTTTTCTAAAATTAAACAAGTAAAAGAAAGAGTAGAAATTTGAGAATAAGAGAGAATGAGATGAGAAGGAGATGGAAACTGAAGAAAAATGAAGGGTTTTCTTGCCCATCTGGGGTATGGCCGGGGTGTATGGGGCGGGGGGGGGGGGGGGGGGGGGGGGGTTTATATAGGAGAGGGGAGATGGGTATGTGGGTGAGAATGAAGCCACTTGTCATTCCATTTCATGGTTAAAACAATTGATGTTCAATTTGCAAATAAATATTGCAATCAAACCCTACTCATCCCTAACCCTTTATTTTGATCATGATTGATCAAGAATAAAAGGTATTTTCCCAAAATCACATACTACATGATTTCTTACAAACGTACGAAATCGATACAATTCAAATACGTACATATATCTCTGTATACAGATATTTTTTATTAGTTAAAACGAATCAATCTGTACAACAATAATTTAATTCCGAGAAATAAAAATAAAATAATTTTATTATTGGCTCGGAAGATTCCAGTATCAATTTGATACAAAATAGATATATACAGACTAGTATATATGTATAGATAATGTTTATTAACAAAACCGGGTGATATCCATCAAAAATATTTTAATTCTGAAAATAAAAATAAAATAATAATAAAATAATAATTTTTAATATATGTCTGGGATTTTCCAGACATTTTCTCAAAAATGCATTTTTCAAGATTTTGTACAAGTGCACAAAACTGATACAATACATATATATACTTACTAGTATATATATATTCAGATAACTTTTTATTAGAAAAACCAAGTAATTTCCTTAAAAATATTTTAATTTTACAAATGATAATTATACAAATATAATATCCGACCGGGATATTACAGTAGTAGACATCATTAGCTTTCCAAAAAGCCTTATGTCAAGAAATTCCTGTAAGTAGAGTAAAAGATATGATTTTTGCAAGTTGGGACATATCCCAGATTTTGAGCTATAGGCTCTGTTTGAGTAGTGCCTTACATATGGTACTGTACACCCGTGGAAGATGATTATTTTAGAATAATAAAATGAAACAATTTGGATTGGTGATCAGCTAGAAAGTTGTAGAGGACATTCACATCCTTCCATAGAACCTAGATTTGTATCATTCCGATGGGCGGGTAGAGTTTTATGTTATCGGTAATGTGTAGCCAGTGTACAGAAAGTACACAGGCTGAGGTTTGTGAGGCTATTTTGAGTAATTAGATGATTGAATCTGAGGTGATGATCAACTAGAGAGTTGTAGCCTAGGTTCTTAGTTTTCCAGATTGGGCTAGAACACCCAAATCCGAGTTGTATTGTGGGAGTTATGACCTTTCTAAGTTGCAGGCAGAAACCCCATGGTTTGGAATAGTCATGATTTTTGACTAAGTGTTGGAAGTACCTTTCCCCTATTGTAAATAAGAGTTCATAACTTGTTATTGGGGATGATTGGTGTCTGTTATTGGTCTTGATGGTGTTTGACTCCTGTTGAGGATGTTGTGACTCCAGTTAGTCACAAGGGTAGGGTGATACCCTACGTTTATCGACTCTAAGAGTAGAACTTCCGCCGATGTGTTGGATGTCCGAATTGGTGTCGTCGAATTGAATTCATGCCGGTTAAGGATGAACGCGGGCCGTGGTGATGGAAGAATTCCAAGCTAGGAGAAGTGGTGAGCGGGACATTGTGTCGCCGGGGCCGCGAGTCGATAGGCAGCATTGAAAGAAACCCTTTATACCTGAATGATTAGAGTGATGTATTAGGTAGGGGGTATGAACGTTGCATTAGTCCTAGCAGACCATAGTCGGGTGTTGTACTTTTCCTATCGTAAGGATACAGATTTGGTTCTCAGGTTTGAGTTCACGGGTCTCGTATCTTGATCTATTAATTCCCAAGGAGCCAGGGTATGGAACGGGGAGAGAAACTCTTGTCAGATAGGGGGATTTGACCCTCGAGGCCGTCGTGTTTCTATGCGCGTGAGTGTTGGTTTTATATATATTATCTTGACATCATGGGTACATGGTTTTGTACCGAAAGGTTTTTTCACGGCTTTTTGAGTGAGGTCCGTGCGTGGGTACTAAGTGGCAAACGCGACCACCACTTTAGGGACTACAGTATCGGACTAGATCGAATGAATGCAACTTCCTCAGACACAGAAATCTATTGGGAACAGAATGAGTACAAGAGTAGGATGCATGACGAGGGATTGAACCCTACAATCAGGAGAGGAGAACTCTTTTGAAAGTATGTAGTATAGGATGCATACGTTTCTATTGAAGTTGATTTTGGGGAAGTATGTAGTATGGGATGCATACGTTCCCAAATGAATTGCATTAGAGTAGGTGCATCGTGTGCATTCTTTGTTTTGTACATTACATTAGGCCATGTCATTCTTTGATCTGGAACGTATGTAGTATGGAATGCATGCGGATTCAAAGTTCTAAAGTCTTGCATGCATTAGATTAAGGCATGTGACCGGTGCATTTAATTGTTAGACCATGGCATACACGAACACTAGGGAATTAGGATGCACGTTTCTTTTTCCATTCAAGATGGTTTGTGGTTGCCAGTTTGGAGATAGCTGTTTCTTCTCAGCATTGCATCAGTAGAATTACTAACGTTCCCCACCTTTTAGTTACCGGTCCTACCTTTCGAACAGGTGCAGAGATATCAGAGTCGCGCAGCGGAAGACTCAAGCTGAGGGGCAAGTCCTAGGAAAGCAGATTGACTACTCCGCGAAGGTTCGGTGGTGATCGGTCGACTGCCATTTCGGAAGACAGCTGATAACTTTACAAGAGGAGTTGGTAAATATTTTGTAATAAGATGTAATGAGTTAATGTAATTTACATTCTTGTTCAAGAACAAGATATTGTTTGTAATTGATGATGTAATGACTTATTTGGAAATAAAAAGTTTTTAAATTTTCGTGTTATTACTGTGTTGAGATGCATTTGAAGGTAAAGATTCTGGTTGCGTCACGGATGTCCGGTAACAGAGATCCGAGGCGTTACAACACACTTGCTTATGGATAGTGGCTATAGCGACTCTAAGAACCATAAGTGGACACCGCACTTGTACAGGGTTGTTTTGGGAGCACTCGACTGGTGAGCCGAGCTCCACACACTTGCTCGGGGGAAAGAGGCTAAAGTGGCCATGTGAACCACGAGTGGACTACGAACAAGGTCACAACGAGTTTTTCAAGCACTCGAATGGCGATCCATGCACCGGCACACTTGTTCGGGGGCAAGTGGCTAAAGCCATCCTATGAACCATGAATGGACTCCGCATTTGTCCAATGTTGTTTTGGGAGCACTCGAAAAGTGCGTTGTGCCCCACATACTTGGTCGGGTTCAAGTGGTTAGAGCGGTTCTTTGAACCATGAATAGACTCCAAACAAGATGATGACGAGTTTTGAGACTACTCGAATGGCGAGCCGTGCTCCGCATACTTGCTCGGGGGTGAGTGGCTAGAAAGACTATGAACCATGAATGGACTCCACACTTGTCTAGGGTTGTTTTGAGAGCATTCAAATGGGAGTCGTGCCCCTCATATTTGCTCGGGTACAAGTGGCTAGAGCGGCTCTATGCACGATGAATGGGCTCCGAACAAGGTGACAATGAGTTTGGGAGCACTTGAATGAAGAGGCATTCCCCACGCACTTGCACGGGGACAATTGGCTAGAGCAACTCCAAGAACCATGAGTGGAATCCACACTCATCCGCTCGGGTGCTTGGTGAGTGGATGGTGTTTCTCACAGGCGAACCATGTGTCTAACTCATTGTTTGCATCTGATGGAATTGTACAAGAATTTTCCAAGGGAAAATATTGAAAATTTATTGGAAAAATGAAACTTAGAGGCTACTTTAATGCTAGCCTTTATTACATGCTGTGACCGTTATAATTGTCGGCCTTTGTTACATGCTTGAAGCTAACTAATAGGGGAGGGGGTTAAGCACCCTCTTGGTACTTCTTCAGGTGCTCGATGTTCCAAGTGAAGATATCTATGTTCTCCCTAATGCAACTTATGAGTTGCTCCTTGACTTGATGGGGTAGTGTCTTGCTCATTGGAAAACACTTATCTTGATCTTCTTAGAATAAGGAGATTGTTGTTAGTTCTTCTAAGGGTTCAGAGCTGGCTTGTCCCCTCTCTCAGGGGGTTCCATAGCATCGAGTGGGAGGACCGAGCCCCCCATTATAGCGGCGTAACATGCATAGGCAGCTTCTAGGATTCCTTTGGTTTCCCCTACCCCTGTTGTGTAGGGAGCTTCATCTTCATGTGGTACGTGGAGGAAACTGTGTGAAGGGCTGCTAGCCCCGGGCAACCAAAAATGGCATTGAAGGCTGACTTCATGTCGACAACCATGAAATCAAGTGCTTTAGTGCGGGTAGTTGGAGCTTTCCCCACAGTTACGTCATGGGTGACTATTCCCTCGATTGGAATTGTGGCTCCGAGAATCCATGGAGAGTGTACTCGGCGGGCTTGAGACGGTCTCGCTTGAGCTTGTGGCCCCGAATACATTCAGGAAGAGAATGTTTACCGAGCTGTCGTTATCTACAAGGACACAACGCAAGTCATGATTTGCCATACATATGCTAATTACGAGTGCGTCGCAGTGAGGTTTTCGAACACTTTCAAGGTCTTGGTCTGCGAATGTGACTAGAACCCCTAAGGTCTTGGGAGGGGGGATGTTATGCACTGAGTTCACTTCACAGACAAATGAGGATTTAGATGATCTCCCCATAGGTCCTCCGTGGATGGAGTGGAATATTTCCATGTGACCCGAGTTTTAGGACTCGGAAGACCTCTCTAGTCGTTTGGTGGATCCTCTCATGGAAGGAGGTTCGATGTTGTTCCTTTGGGCAAACTTGATGAGGTACCCCCATCAGAGCAGAGCTTATAGCTCATCTTTGAGGGCTCGACAGTCACTAGTGACATGGTCTTTATGAAACTCGCACTATTTGTTCTCATCCCTTCTTCCACTTGGGGTTCGTCTTGGGGGGAAGTCGAAGGAGTTCCTCCTTGTCAACTTCCATGAGGATTGTAGAGATGCTGGCGTTAAGTGGGGTGTACTTCTCAAAATGAGGCATTGGGGTGGACGAGACTGGCCTGTGGCATCCTTCTGGGATTTACTAGGTTCGTCTTCGTTGGTGCTCTTCCTTTTGTTCCTGGATGAGGTCATCTGTTCTTGAGGTCGAATAGCATCCTCTAATTAGATGTACTTCTCGACTCTTTGAAGGAGGTCAGAGAAGTTTCGAGGAGGTCTTCTGATAAGAGAGGCTTTGAGGTAGTCTGTTAATGTATGCCCTAGAGGCCAGTTGTGTATTGACACTACTAGTTTACATTATATTATGATATTTATTTCATATTTAGGCATTTCATTTATTGTGTTATTTATTGTGAATTAAATAAACATAATGAAGTCCTTAGAATAGTAAGTTCAATGTCATGGGATATCAAGTGTATGACTTGATTGTGAGATCCTATTGGCTGAAATCAGAACACTGTTCTTAAATGTCCCTAGCCAAGTATTATTGTGAATTAGGACAACGATAATAAATAGAGACTAGTGTGTGCATAGACTAATGACCACTTTCACGGGTCATGGATATGAGATTTCAAGTATTCACATGGGTATATATTAGAGTAATAATGTACCGGACTGAACTACCATGAGAACACTGCATAGATCGTTACATGAGTGTCATAAGCGGTTCTCACAGTGACCATGATGTACGTAGTCCTTTGACTTGAAGTCACTACGGTACCCTACATGAGAATTTATATGTTTTAATGCCGTCAAATATTGCTTGTAATAAGGTGATTATAAATTCGACTATTGAATATACTAAAAAGCATGCAGAGGGATGTGAGTGACTTAGATAGGATTTGACCCTTTTACATAACATGAGCGATATCTACGAGCCCCTTGATTGAGTGAGACTGCAAAATGCATGACCATGCTCAAATGAGTCAATATGAGATATTGATCTAATTTGTTTTAGTAAGTGTACTAAGACATCAAGAAACCAAAGATTGAACAAAAAAGGGTAACACACTCTATGCCTTGTGGTCAGTTAAGATATTTGGATAAAGGGACTAGATTACATGGTAACATTGGTCACAGATAGGTTATGTCAAATCACTGACAATCCTGTTACTTAAGTAGCACAGATGTATTACTAGATACCGCTCACTGTCTGCGATACTCGAATATGATTTTAGTATTACTGTCAATGCAATGGGAACCTATAGGGTCACACACTTAGAATGAATCAAAATTGGGATTTCAATTCATAAGATGAATTTAATTAGAGATCCAAGTAAGATGTCACGCCTCGCTTGCCAGAATACAAGAATACGAGCACGTAACTGAGTCCAGGTATACCAACTCATATCATCCATAAGTTATACAATACCAGAAAACTCAACAATGCAATAATAATCACAGGAACAAGAATATAATGCAATAACCAATATCTGAGATACAAGAACTTACAAAATGCCGAGAATTCACAATGCAATAGCAGTACATCAAGTTCTTCAGTATCTCATCATTTATACCTGTATAAACAATAACTCAAAAGAAAGAAGGAGAGTACTCGTTAGAGCAAGCTTCAGACGACAAGTTGTAGCAAGCAGTGAAAGCAATAAAGGACTTTATAACAAGAACAAGAAATTGAAATGATATCAGAGTCAATAAATGATAAATGATAACAATAAAGGACTTTAGCTTATTCCTTCGAGCGACCTTTGGAACGAACAGCTCGGTTCGAGACCCCGTTGAAGAAGTCTTATTAGAAGCCTCTCCCTCTCCCACCACACATTCATCCTCCTCCCCGTTTCTGTCGCCTTCATCATCTACTTCTCCCTTACCAACCACTTCCACCTCCTCGACACCTTCCTTCGAGTCGACTCCACGACGAAGATCTTGCGAGTTCGGAGCAACTCTAGATTGTACACTTTCTTACTCTCTTCAAATGCCGCGCATTCCGAGGATTCGCTGAGACGATCGACATCGCCCCGGTCAGACGTAGAGGCCAAAGAATTGGACTGAGCCCTCGACATAATGTTAAATTTACTAACATGTTTGTCGGTGCTGGAGAATACACCGAAGAACCTACTGCCGATGACTGAACAGTGCCTAGAGAGAGAGAGAGAGAGAGTGCATGGGAAAAATCAGATAGGGGATGGAGGCATATATAGGCAAAGGAAAAAATGCCTCGAAGTCAACAAAGCCATCTCAACCTTCTGATCTTGATCCAACGGTGGATGTGAATTCAAAGCTTTGATTTCCACAACCATGACGTCATGAGCCCATGTGCCAACTATGCCAAGTTTACTATAATAATATAAAAAACTTTCTCGACGCCTTGATTACCACAACCGTGATGTCAGCATCACACGAATAGTACACGTGTCTACTACAGCCAGAACAAGTGTTCACTCAAGATATCACAAAGTTTATCACGCTCGACGCTTAGCATGAACTTCGAGCCACCTACTGGCTTTCTCACAAAGTTTATCGTGCTCGACACTCGGCATGAACTTCGAGCTGGTTAAGGACTTTCTCACAAAGTTTATCGCGCTCGACGCTCGACATGAACTTTGACCTGGCTACTGACGTTCTCACAAAGTCCATTGCGCCTGATGCTCGGCATGAGCTTCGAGCCACCTACAGGCTTTCACATAAAGTCTATCACGCTCAACGCTCGAAAAGAACTTCGAGCCACCTACTGGCTTTCTCACAAAGTCTATCACGCTCGATGCTCGACAAGAATTTCGAGCTGGCTACTAGCTTTCTCACCAAGTCCATCGCGCTCGATGCTTGACTTGAACTTCGAGCTGGCTACTGTTTTTCTCACAAAGTCTATCGTGCTCGACGATCGACAAGAACTTCGAGTTGGCTACTGGCTTTCTCACAAAGTCTATCGTGCTCAGTGCTGGGCATGAACTTCGAGCCACCTACTAGCTTTCTCACAGAGTCTATAGTGCTCGAGGCTAGGCATGAACTTCGAGCTATCTACTAGCTTTCTTAGTCTACCGCGCTCGATGCTCGGCATGAACTTCAAGCCACCAACTGGCTTTCTCATAAAGTTTATCGCGCTCGACGCTCGACAAGAACTTCGAGTTGACTACAGGCTTTCTCACAAAGTCTATCGTGCTCGATGCTCGACATGAACTTTAAGCTGACTACTGGCTTTCTCACAAAGTCTATTGCACGTTACACTCGGCATGAACTTCTAGCCTGCTACTGAATTTCTCAGACAGTCGATCGCGCCTGACTTTTGGCATGAACTTCGAGCTGGCTACTGACTTTCTCACAAAGTTTATCGTGCTCGATGCTCAGTATGAAGTTCGAGCTGGCTACTGGCTTTATAACCCCTGTTTTCGCAAATACGTATTTTCTGTATTTAAAATTTTCGTAAATTATTTTTTACGAAAATTATTGTTAGTATTATTATTACTTTGATTGTCTATTTAAAAATCCATTTATGTTGTTAATTGTATTAGTAGTTATTTCAAATTATTTCCACGTTGAAGTACAAAATATATTTTTGTTATATATTTTTCCTATTGGTTTTAAAACCCAAAACCCAAAACCCATATACCCATTATCCACACCCTTTATACCCGTTTACTGCCCTAACACCCCAACCCTAACCCGTTAACTTATACCCACACCTGCTAACCATCAGCTTCCCAAACAATAATATATACCTCTCCTATATATAATACCCTCCTATTTATTAACCCTCCAACCGTCATCTAAACCCATCGTCCCCTACACCTTGTGCTTCCCCGACCTCCTGCTCCCGTCCTCTCTTCCGGTGCTGCGCCGCCCTCTCGAGGGCCGCGCACCACTGCAGCCGGCCCTCCACCGTCGACTGTAACATCTCCCGTCACCTCTTTCCCTGTGCTCCTCCTTCATCTTGCACCCCAGCCGTTTCATCTTTTCCATCCTCCCCCATCCCCTATTCTCCTCCCTCGATAGGCCAGACCAGTGACGCAGGCCCCGTCTCCCTCTGTCGTAACCTCCCTTCGTCGACAGCAACAGTCGTGCTGCGTCTCCCCTCCGACGATAGCACCAACAGCCCATCAGCAGCACCTCTCTAACACCCTTGTAGCTGATGCAGTGCCAGCCCTCACTCCCGATGCACCTCTACAGCAGTAGCGCTCTCCCTCTCTTGCGCTACTCGGCCCGATGCTAGCGCCTCCACAACATCAGTCCCTTACCGGTGACCCCCTTATCGTGCTGCCGTCAGCCAGTGCCCCCCTGTGCGCCCTACCTCACTGTAGCGACACAGCACAACCCCCCACCGTCTCTTCTTTCGTTGTCGATGGCCAGCAACACGACAAATAATTGCAACGACAGCAGCAATGTCGCTGCATTGCCCCCTGTTTGCCACCATCGAAATCGAAGATCCCCGTTATTGCTTTTGTCCCAGTGTGGATGCTGTTTGATCCTTGATCATGGCCTTGATCATCAGCCTCCTTTGATCTGGGCCATCGATTTTTGATCATGTTGAAGCTCAGCCATCCGTTGGACCTTGATCACTTGATCTCAGTCATCCGATTTACATTTGGTCATCTCGATCTTGATCATCATTAAGATCCATGCTGATCCATCCGATCGTTGTTCGTGATCATCTTGCTCGTGATTTTTCGTCTGTGTGTTCGTGCTCGTGACCGGGAATCCGTTCCCATTATTCTTGTTCTTGCTTCGTTCTTGTCGTCGTCTCTCAGGCAAGTAACTTGACTTTGTATAATACAAGTACTAAATACCGCCTGTAGTGTAGTTGGGTTGTAGAGACAATTCTTGTGTGAAACCCCTGTTATATGTTGTCTCTAATGTATTTTAGAACCTATTAAGGTCAGTATATGAAAATTATTTGTGAATATGAATTATAGAGAATTATGTCTACTTTCCAGAATTTCTAACAGATCTCAGTTTCGATTTATGAATTACGAGTTATGACAATTTTACTACAGATGTGTTTAAAATTTCAGATCCAGTTTTATATGAATTCTGTATAGTTATTTATTTTTTTACTGATGTTAAAGATAATATTTTGATCCAATATTTTGCTGAGTACAACTAGACTTGATTGGATTAACCCCTAATTTTTGTGGATTTAATCAATGACTTTTATATCCTATTCTATGCTTGCAAACAACTACTATACTTGCAGAATTTTCATGCTGTTCAGTAAACAACCTTAATTTCGATCTGATTCTCTTTGTTGTTTATAAAAACTTTATCAATATGAAATATAGCCTACTGTATCTATTTTATCACCCTTTTGATGGATCTGGATTTCAATTTTATTTTGTGAGATATTGCTGTTTTAGAACTGCTGTGTTTACGATTCCAGATTTACAAAACTGCTGTATCTTGCTACTTTCTGATTTTCATTGAGTATTCTATCTATATTAAAAAATTATGAAACTTTATTTTTTATTTCTAAACATACTAGGGAATACCTCAGATTTTTCTTGGATTTAATCAGTACGTTTTTATGCTGTTATCCTGTCTATGAATACAAACTTCTGATTTCTGGCTAAACACGTTTTCTGGATACAAATATGTTTTGATACTTATTTTTGTGAAGTATACCATATGACCTATATATACTTGCTGGATTCGGCCGAGAGTCTATTTTCCAAATTTTCTTACGAATCCAGATTTGCATGCTTGTGGCAACGGGAATCCCAGATTTGGTGCAGTACTGTCTTGCTGTCCTGAACTAGAATTTTTGTTGTCCTATCATTTTTTGAGTTGTCTTTCACCTGTACATGTTTATATTTCATTCTGAACCTGATAACTTGTTTATGCCATTTTATTATTGCCCTGTTTGTGACACATACATGCCTGTTTGAAAATAATAACAAGTAATTAAGCCGGGGTTAAGGGAAAGATCATAGTAATGGACAATATAAGTATGTATACTCAGAAGGGGGCCTGCGTTTCCCATTTTATATTTGATTCATGTTGATACATGAACCTGTTGATGCATGGATCTGTTGGTTTGTGTACCTGTTACCTGTTGATGTATGGACCTGTTGGTTCGTGTACCTGTTACCTGTTGATGCATGGATGGACTGATTCGCGTACCTATTGATTCATGAACCTGTTGATGCATGAATCTGTTGATTCGTGTACCAGTCTGATTCATGAACCTGTTCCTACTACCTGTTACATGACGCCTGAGTACAC
The DNA here is from genome assembly GCA_017893485.1 of Hemerocallis citrina. NCBI lineage: Eukaryota > Viridiplantae > Streptophyta > Magnoliopsida > Asparagales > Asphodelaceae > Hemerocallis > Hemerocallis citrina. Next base: position 285,320,630 of record CM030358.1, read on the forward strand.
GGCCCTATAGAAACCCACCACTAGGCCTAAACGTAACTTGTTTGCATGTGGTAAAAGTTTGGGACGCATGAAGTTCTACCTAGATAGTAATAAATATAAGACTTGACATGACATGATACTTAATACATGAATCCTTGTTACATGCTTACTTGATACATGATTTTCTGTACATGTTACCTGTATACCTGTTTATGTGTATACCTGATTACCCGCTTGCTTGACACTTGATATATGTTACCTGTACCCTGTTTTTATATCATGTTACTTAATTTCGTTTCCTGATTCATGTTAGTTATCCTGTTCTGTTGACATGCCTATACTATGCTATGTTTGTTTCTGCTGTTATTCCGTATTTGTTATTCTTTCCCATGTACTTGTGGGCCTGCACTACAAGCGGCCCGTAACATGCATTGACGGGTGTTTTGTTTTCTTTTTCCTCTTCAGGAAATTTATTCAATTGCAGATTTTAGAGATCAGCTGCCAGATGGAGTAAGTGATATGAGATTCTAGATTCTGGAGTTTTTCTATTATTATTTCTTGTTGCTTATTTTAAATAATTGTATCTGTTACTTGGATTATTTTGTATTGGGCAATGTGACCCAGAATTATTGACTTGTTTCCAGATCTGGTTTATTTGAGATTATTAAATTTTGTATCAAGTAAATTTCTGTTGGTATATTGATTTATATGTACATGCGTGGTTTACTTCTCTTGCTTCCTACTCTGATTTATCCTGTGAAATGTTGTAAAGATCCTGATTGCTTATGGATGATGAAAACCATTCGCTGGGCTTAGTCACATATCCGTATTCCGTATTCTCTTTTTGGGAAGCAAGGCGTGACAAGATTTTTAGTGGTATTAGAGCCCAGATTTGGCTAATGTATTAGTTTGACTGATATATTAGACAAGCTTAGCTCGATCAAGGATCGGCTCAACAGTATGCAGACCATGCATACATAAATGAATTATAATCAACTTGATCTGGATTCTAGTCTTATTCCATCCATTTTGATCCCTCCTTATTCAATTCCATGATTTCTTGATTCTTTCGTCTTTTTCAGTCGTCCTCTTTGATTGATTTCTTCTTGGGTATGAATTCATTTCTTTTTGTACCCGTATCCCTTTGATTATGGTGTTATCCATTCTTTTCTTCTTGCTTGGTTCGTTGATTGGCATCGCTGGATCTACTTCGACTTGTCAGCAGCTTGGACCATCACCAGGAGAGGAAGTGTCATCGTTTGCTCTGAGATGTGCATGCAGAGTCCCAAGATCTCAGGAAGTGTTCAGCATCTGAGGTTGCCAGGAGTTCAAACTTCATGCCAGTGAGATGCCATTTGGACGTGTCAAGGATGTGGTGAGCCACGAAGCAGATTGTTGGAGCTACTGGAAGCTATTGGCAGAGTCTCACCCGATCAGAGTAGCGCAGTGGAAGCGTGGTGGGCCAATAATCCACAAGTCCCAGGATTCTCTTGTTGTTTCTCCTTTTCTGCATTGTTTGCTTCTTTCCATCCATTGTACTCGTCTTCATCTGTTGACTCATGCTTGGTTCATCTCTTCCTTTTCCATCATTTCTTCGATTTCAGCTCTATCTATTTCTTCATCTCTTTGCTTTGTTATCTTGCAAGTCTTGTGTTGTTTTCTTCTTCTTTTTTGATACCGGTTACTTCCTTTTTGCATTCCATCCTGCCATCATGCACCCATTCATTATTTGATTCAATTCTTTCCTGTCATTTCTCTCTTTGATTCCATTTCTACCTATTCCCTATCTTGCTTTGTTATCTTGTGTTGTTTCTTTCCTTTTTGATACTGTTTATTTTCTTTCATGCACTCCATTTGACCTCATTGTTATCCACTACCTTCTTTTTTGGTATTGCCACTGCTTTGTTCTTTCCCCTTTAAATCTCTGTTTTGTTACCCTTCACCACTTTCCTTTTGCCTTGTCTTATGTACCGCCTAAGCAAATTTTGAGAACGAAATTTTGTTGTAAGGTGGGTAGGATTTGTAACCCCTGGTTTCGCAAATACGTATTTTCTGTATTTAAAATTTTCGTAATTTTTTTTTCCACTTTTAAATTCTTTTGTCAAAATGTATTATTGGATCTTCTGTTAAAGTCTATTTTTAATCAATAATTTTAATCGTAGCAATTTTACCATTGATTTTTATATCAAATTACAAACCCTATTAGTATTGTTGTTATTACTATTCTTCCATATTATTATTACGGTTATTTTTATTATTGTTAGTATTATTATAACTTTGATTGTCTATTTAAAAATCCATTTATGTTGTTAATTGTATTAGTAGTTATTTCAAATTATTTCCACATTGTAGTACAAAATATATTTTTGCATATATTTTTCTTATTGGTTTTAAAACCCAAAACCGGAACCCATATACCCATTATCCACACCTTTTGTACCCATTTACTGCCCTATAACACCCCAACCCTAACCCGTTTACCTATACCCACACCCGTTAACCATCAGCTTCCCAAACCCTAATATATACCTCTTCTATATATAATACCCCCCCTGTTCATTAACCCTCCAGCCGTTATCTAAACCCATCGTTCCCTACACCCTTGTGCTTCCCCGACCTCCTGCTCCCGTCCTTCTTCTGGTGCTGCGTCGCCCTCTCGAGCGCCGCACACCACTGCAGCTGGCCCTCCACCGTCGACTGCAACATCTCCCGTCACGTCTTCCCCTATGCTACTCCCTTATCCTGCACCCCAGCCGTTTCATCTTCTCAATCCTCCCTGTCCCCTCTTCTCCTCCGTTGACAGGCCAGACCAGCAATGCTGCCCCCGTCTCCCTGTGTCGCAAACTTCCTTCGTCGACAGCAACATCCGTGCTGCGTCTCCTCTCCGACGACAATGCCAACAGCCTCTCAGTAGCACCTCTCCGATGCCCTTGCAGCCGACGCAGCGCTAGCCCTCGCTCCCGATGCACCTCTGCAGCTGCAGCACTCTCCCTCTCTTGCACTGCTCGGCCCGACGCCAGTGCCTCCACAATATCAGTCCCTTGCCGGTGACCCCCTCGTCGCGCTGCCGGTCCCCCCGGCCGCCATCAGCCAGTGCCCCCTGTGCGCCCTGCCTCCCTATCGCGATGCAGCATAACCCCCCACCGTCTCCTCTTCCGTCGTCGATGGCCAGTAACACGACAGACAATTGCAACGACAGCAGCAACGTCACTCTGTTGCCCCCCTGTCCGTCGCCGTCAAAATCAAAGATCCGCGTCATTGCTTTTGTCCCTGCGTGGTTGCTGTTTGATCCTTGATCATGGCCTTGATCATCAGCCTCTTTTGATCTGGGCCATCGATTTATGATCATGTTAAAGCTCAGACGTCCATTGGATCTTGGTCTCTTGATCTCAGTCGTCCGATCTACATTTGGTCATCTCGATCTTGATCATCATCAAGGTCCGTGCCGATCCATCCGATCGTTGTTCGTGATCATCTTGCTTGTGATTGTTCGTCCCCGTGTTCGTGCCCGGGAATCCATTCCCGTTAATCTTGTTCTTGCTCCGTTCTCGTCGTTGTCTCTCAGGCAAGTAACTTGTATTCTTTTCTTTGTGTAATACAAGTACTAAATAACATCGTAGTATAGTTGTGTTCTAGAGACAATTCTTTTGTAAAACCCTGTTATATGTTGTCTTTATTGTGTTGACCCACCCGTAGTTACACACATGACCTGAAATAACCTAGGGATGACCACTTCTTGTTGTATACATGCATGTTGTTCATGACTTGTTGTATGATCTTGTATGCATGATGTGTTCGATGTAGTATACTTGTTTTAGACTTGTCAAATACCCTATACCATGTTGCTTGGACATCTAGTATACCATATTTCACGTTTGGTTATGTTTTGGGTGAGTTTCATATGAACTAGTTGATTTTGTGCATGAAGGATATTTTTTGTTTTGTCGATTTCCCGTTTTGATCAGTATTTTAAACCCTATTAAGGTCAGTATATGAAAATTATTTGTGAATATGAATTATAGAGAATTCTATCTACTTTCTAGAATTTCTAACAGATCTCAGTTTTGATTTATGAGTTGCGAGTTATGACTATTTTACTACAGATGTGTTTAAAATTCCAGATCCAGTTTTATATGAATTCTGTATAGTTATTTATTTTTATACTGATGTTAAAAATAATATTTTGATCCAATATTTTGCTGAGTACCACTAGACTTGATTGGAATTAACCAATAATTTTTATGGATTTAATTAATGACTTTTATACCCTATTCTATGCTTGTAAACAACTACTATACTTGCTGAATTTTCTTCCTGTTCAGTAAAGAACCTTAATTTAGACATGATTCTATTTGCTATTTATAAAAACTTTGTGAACATGAAATATAGCCTACTGTATGTATTTTATCACCCTTTTGACAGATCTAGATTTCGATTTATATTTTGTGAGATATTGCTGTTTTTGATCTGCTGTGTTTAAGATTTCAGATTTACAAAACTGCTTTATCTTGCTGCTTTCTGATTTCATTGAGTATCCTATCTATGTTTAAAAATTATGAAACTTTATTTTCTGTTACTAATCATACTAGGGAATACCCCATATTTTTCTTGAATTTAATCAGTACGTTTTTATGCTGTTTTACTGTCTATGAGTACAAACTTCTGATTTCTGGCTGAACACGTTTTCTGGATACAAATCTGTTTTGAGACTTATTTTTGTGAAGTACCGTATGACTTATATACACTTACTGGATTCAGCCGAGAGTGTATTTTCCAGATTTTCTGACAGATCTAGATTTGCATACTTGTGGCAATGGGAATCCGAGATTTAGTGCAGTACTGTCTTGCTATCCTGAACTAGAATTTTCGTTGTCCTACCCTTTTATGAGTTGTCATTCACCTGTAAATGTTTATCTTTCAGTCTGAACCTGATACTTATTTATGCCATGTTATTATTGTGCTATTTGTGACACATACATGCCTGTTTGATAATAATAACAAGTAATCAAGCCGGTCTTAAGGGAAAGACCATAGTAGTGGACAATATAGGTATGTGTACTCAGAAGGGGGCCCGCGTTTCCCATTTTAAATTTGATTCATGTTGATACATGGACCTGTTGGTTTGTGTACCTGTTACCTGTTGATGCATGGACCTGTTGGGTCGTGTACTGTTACCTGTTGATGCATGGATCGATTGATTCGTGTAACTATTGATTCATGAACCTGTTGATGCATGAATCTATTAATTCGTGTACCTGTCTGATTCATGAATCTGTTCCTGCTACCTGTTACATGACGCTTGAGTACACGACCCTATAGAAACCCACTACTAGGCATTAACGTAACTTGTTTGAATGTAGCAACCATGTGGTAAAAGTTTGGGACGCATGAAGTGCTACTTAGATTGTAATAAATACAAGACTTGACATGACATGATACTTAATACATGAATACCTGTTACATGCTTACTTGATACATGATTTCCTGTACATGCTACCTGTATACCTGTTTACGTGTATACCTGTTTACGTGTATACCTGATTACCTATTTACCTGCTTGCTTGACACTTGATACATGTTACCTGTACCCTATTTATATACCATGTTACTTGATTTTGTTTCCTGATTCATGTTAGTTATCCTTTTCTGTTGACATGCCTATACCATGCTATGTTTGTTTCTGCTATTATTCCGTATTTGTTATTCTTTCCCATGTACTTGTGCCTGCACTACTAGCAGCCCGTGACTTGCATTGACGGACATTTTGTTTTCTTTTTCTCTTCCTGCAATTTATTAAATTGCAGATTTTGGAGATCATCTGCCAGATGGAGTAGTGATATGATATTCTAGATGCTAGAGTTTTACTATTATTATTTCTTGTTGCTTATTTTGAATAATTGTATCTGTTACTTGGATTATTTTGTATTGGGAAACGTGACCCATGATTATTGACTTGTTTCCAGATCTGGTTTATTTGAGATTATTAAATTTTGTATCAAGTAAATTCCTGTTGGTATATTGTTTCATATATGCATGCGTGGTTGACTTATCTTGCTTCCTACCTCTGATTTATCCTGTGAAATGTTGTAAAAATCCTGACAGCTTATGGATGATGAAAATCATTCGCTGGGCCTAGTCACGTATCCATATTCCATGTTCTCTTTTTGGGAAGCGGGGCGTGACAGGCTTTCTCATAAAGTCTATCGCGCTCGACGCTTGGCATCAACTTTGAGCTACCTACCAACTTTCCAACAAAGTCCATCGCGATCGATGCTCGGCATGAGCTTCGAGCTGACTGCTGGCTTTCTCACAAAGTTTATCGCGCTCGATGCTCGACATGAACTTCGAACTGGTTACTGTCTTTCTCACAAAGTCTGTCGCGCTCGACGTTCGGCATGAACTTTGAGCCACCAATTGGCTTTCTCACAAAGTCTATCGTGCTCAATGCTCGGCATGAACTTCGAGTTCGCTACTGGCTTTGTCACAAAGTCTATCGCGCTCTTCGCACTGTATGAACTTCGAGCCACCTACTGGCTTTCTCACAAAGTCTATCGTGCTCGACGCTCGGCATGATCTTAGAGCTGTCTACTAGATTTCTCAATCTATCGCACTCAATGCTCGGCATGAACTTCGATCTGGCTACTGATTTTCTCACAAAGTCTATCTCGCTCGACGCTCGGCATGAACTTTGAGCTGGCTATTGGCTTTCTCAGTCTATCGTGCTCGACGCTCGGCATTAACTTCGAGCTGGCTACTGGCTTTCTCACAAAGTCCATCACAATCGATACTTGGCATTAACCTTGAGCCACCTTCTCACTTACTCACCAGCATGCCACGGTTGACGCTCAACGCCCTATCCCCGAGCCCCAAAGGTCGGAGGGTCGGAGCTCGGCGTCACACTACTCGGCCTCAACCACATTTTACTCCTTATGGGGATCTTCAGCTCTATCCTTGGGTGCACTATCGGCTGATCTTCTCACAAGATTGGGCTACTTCTCGACGACTGGTACATACAACCCTCAAGGAGTTGGGGGGGGGATATGATGTGGGTAAAATCCAATTCAATCTGAGCCGTTTGATCCCCTCAGGATTCACAACTTCCTGATCATCAAGTCTGTTGATCCTATGGACCTTCTGAGGGTCAGGCCCACAAAGAGATGTTCAACCCGGCCCATTAGGGTCTCCTCTCTCTTCCTACAAATACCAGTCCCCCTCCCCACTCTAAAGGTAATGTCATTTTCTCTTCTGAAACCCTAGCTTTCACATTTTTTTCTACTGACTGACTAGACCGTTGGAGAGCTTGTCATTGGGATCTCTCTCGGTGTTTCTAGGTATTTTGTACGTGTTCAGGGTGCCAGCTACCAACAACACCCCCTCTCCTGCTCTGCACAGAATCTTCATCTCAGATCCAGATCTGTGGTTGAGATCTGTCTCTTCCTCTACAAATAACAAGAACTAATAGTTTTTGCTTCTACCTCTAAATCAGCAACATCAATTTCAAATGAATTCCTAATAGAAAAAAAAACAATACAAAAAGAAAAACCCAAAATGAATACGGAATGGCATGATAAGAAATGCAATTCTTTCATAGAGCTCAATTAACCTAAGTACAAGTTTTATGTTTCTTTTGTTCATGTATTGATGATTTGATGGTACAGTTAGCAATTAGACATGTCATGTACGCTCAAAGCATCAAAAGTTATGTAAATTATACTATGTCTGGGACGACACTAGCTATGGTTGTAATGCACCATCTTGTGCCATACATGTGATCATGACATAACTTGGGCACGACAGGATCCATATTGTAAGGAAATTACTTGAGGGTCCTTACTTGACCCGCAAGTATTTTTCCTTCCCATGATCTAGCCTAATAGGAATCCCATTAATCATGGGATTACTTGAGGGTCCTTACTTGACCCGCAAGTCTTTTTCCATACCATGATCTGGTCTAATAGGAATCCTGTTAATCATGGGATACGTGTTATCCTTATTCAGAAATGGTTACTAAAAGGAGTTCTTTTCCTTTATCAACTCTACCTCGATGGACGGTTGAGATTGAATCTAAGGAAACCCTAATGGGAAAGTCGGCCCTCTCTCCACATATAAATAATGCTTTTCGGCAATCACAAAAAGCATCTCAGAAATACACATAACATAACAGTTTATAGGCGAGGAGAGAGAAGCTGAATCTCTTCGATAAAGTTCTTCAACATATCCAAGCAGCCGTTCGCAGAAGCAGCCTTCAACAAGATCAAAAAGCACTATGGATGGAGGTATTCTTCTATTCCCCTCTTACGTGTTCTATTAGTGATTATCATGTCGATTCAAAGGTCTTAGGGTTCATGTAAATAATCGTTTAACATGTGGTATTAGAGCGAAGTTAATGAACACATGATTTTCCATGAAATAGAATACATTCGAATAATCATAATCGATGATATTACTATTTATAACTGCTATTATGTTCTTCAGCATCATAGATCTGGAAAAAAAATCGGTGCTGTCGCCCCGATCCCCACTCTTCAGTTGAACTCTGTACAATATGTTTTGCTAGGAGGGTGGAGGGCCATGGGGGCTTGGCCCTTTACCGGTGCTTTATATATTGCACGATATATACCAATTTTTTTGGGTCATATTAAGTGAATTAATGATTGAAATTATGTTATTAGAGTTTGGAATCACCACAGTGATCCTAATTGATTATCGACTAAAAATTGTGTCTTAATCACCATTATAATGTTCGTTTGATTATCATATGGAGATTTTAGTTACCCACATGCATACTAAATCATGTGTTTGATCAACAATTAAGGAGTACATGTATATGTAGACCAAGGATATCCACAGATACCTTTTAGTCTAAATTAAATAGATACACTACTCAATTATGCATGATGAATACTACGATTACTAATGGTATTATGTGTAAAATTTACGATTATTACCCACAGGAGTATCATATCCTCTCGTCATACTTATTCAAATATTATGTATGTGTTGTTAATGTTTCAAATAGTCTCATTAAAACTTGTTGTATTTCTAAAATTGCAGCATCTTTCCCTTCAAATTTGTCATCGTCTATATCATTTGTCCCTCTTCTCACGGGAACTAACTTCTCAGAATGGAAAGAGAGAGTTGAGTTCACATTGGGGGTGCTTGACTTGGATTTGGCATTTCAAATTGAAAAGCCAGACCCTCTTACAGAAATAAGCAACGATGAACAAAAAATTCTCCTTAAAGCTTGGGAGAGGTCTGACAGATTGAGCATAATGTTCTTACGAATGACAATTGCAAGTAACATCAAAACTTCCCTTCCCACACCTGTAACTGCTAAGGCTTTCCTAACTGCAATAGAAGAACAGTTCAAGACAACAGAAAAATCCCTTGCTGGGAAACTTATGGCAGATCTGATAACCATGAAGTTTGATGGCACACGCTCTATGCATGATCACTGCATTGAGATGACAAACCTTGCAGCAACGCGAAAGAGTTTAGGAATGACAGTGGACGATTCTATTCTCGTTCAATTTATCCTAAACACTTTACCCTCTCAGTACGGACCATTCCAAATTCATTACAACGCAATTAAGGAAAAATGGGCGGTGAATGAACTGGCTAATAAATTGGTACAAGAGTAGGCCAGGCAAAACCAACAAGGTATAAAGGTTACACATTTTGTCCAAGGAGCTGGATGTAATGCTGGAAAAAGGCAGAATTCAGGCCATAAAAAAGCACCGCCCAGAATGAACGAGGCTAATCAACCCAATGCGAAGAAGGTAAAGAAGGATGACAGGTGCAAATTTTGAAAGAAGCCTGGACACTTTCAGAAAGATTGCCCTAAACGAAAAGAATGGTTCGAAAAGAAAGGTAACCCTATGGGTTTTGTAAGCTTTTTTGAATCAAATCTTACTTATGTTTCTTCTGATACTGGGTGGATTGACTCTGGTGCTAATGTTCATGTGCAGGGATTTCTTACGACCCAAACCATAAGCCAAAGTGAAAATTTCTTGCGCATGGGAAACAGAAATAATGCGCCAGTTGAAGCTAATGGGACTTACCGTCTCATTTTAGATACTGGATATCATTTAGATTTGTTTCAGACTCTTTTTTGTTTGATCTATTTCCCGCAATTTAGTTTCAGTTAGTAAACTTGATCAGGCAGATTTTAAAGTTAATCATGGAGATTGTAGTTTCAATTTATTTATGAATTCTAGTCTTATTGATTCTGGAATTTTAATTGATAGACTTTATAGATTTAATCTTGCTAATCACTCTTTTGAAACACATCTCACTCTGCATCCTAATGGTAAAAAAAACAAAAAGGCGTCTAAAAACGACTCTTATTTCTTGTGACATAAAAGGTTGGGACATATTTCCAGTGAAAGAATAGGCCGATTTGTAAAAGATGGAGTCCTCCCAAGTATTGATTTTACCAATCATAAAATGTGTGTAGATTGCATTAAGGGTAAGGCAACAAAACATACAAAGAAAGGAGCCACAAGAAGTACACAGCTTCTTGAAATAATACATACAGATATTTGTGGACCTTTTGATGTTCCAACTTTTGGAGGGGAGAAGTATTTTATTACTTTTATCGATGATTTTTTCAAGCTATGGTTACCTTTACTTGTTGCATGAAAAATCTCAGTCTGTGGATGTTGTACAAATGTTCATAACTGAAGTCGAAAGGCAATTAGATAGAAAAGTTAAAATCATAAGGTCAGAAAGAGGTCGTGAATTTTATGGAAGGTATGAGAAACATGACAACATCCTGGACCTTTTGCAAAACTCCTCCAGAAGCTTGGAATTGTTTCCCAGTATTGTTTCCCAGTACACAACGCCTGCTTCTCCATGGCAGAACGGTGTGGTTGAAAGGTGAAATCGTACTTATATGAATATGGTTAGATCAATGATAAGTCATGCTAATTTACCAATATCCTTGTGGATGGATGCTTTACGAACAGCTGTTTACATTTTAAATCGTGTTCCTAGCAAAGCAGTTCCAGAAACACCTTTTGAACTCTGGAAAGGCTGGAAACCCAGTTTAAAACATCTCCAAATTTTGGGATGCCCAGCTGAGGCAAGAATTTATAACCCACATGAAAAGAAATTAGACTTCAAAATGGTTAGTGGTTACTTTATTGGTTACCCAAAGAAGTCCAAAGGATATAGGTTCTACTGTCCTAATCATAGTACGAGAATTATAGAAACCGAAAATGCTAGATTCTATGAGAATGGCGAAATTAGTGGGAGTACTAAAGTACAAGACGTAGATATTCAGGAAATCAGGGTACCCATTCCTTTACCCTCTATTCCAAAACCTATTTGGAATCCTACCATTATCGAACAGTTAGACAATGAGGAACAACCAAATAATGATCTACAACTCCATGATGAAATTATTGCCAACGAAACACCAGAGGAACCAGCATTAAAAAGGTCTCTTTGCTAGAAGAGATCTGCAAATTCTGATGATTATTTGCTTTATCAAGTAGAATCTGATATTGGGATGATTAAAGACCCGGTATCGTATTCACATGCCCTTAAAGATGCTAATTCTAATAAGTGGATTGATGCCATGAAGGGTGAATTAAAATCTGTGGTTGAAAATCAAGTTTGGGACGTTGTTCAATTGCCTCCAGGACACAAACCAGTCGAGTTTAAGTGGGTCTTCAAGACCAAACGTGACTCCAAGGGCAATATAGAACGAAATAAATCTAGACTTGTGGCCAAAGGTTTTAATCAGAAAGAGAGTATCGATTATACAGAGACCTTTTCCCCTCGTGTCTAGGAAAGATTCTCTCATAATTATCATGGTGTTAGTAGCTCATTATGATCTCGAGTTACATCAAATGGATGTGAAAACTGCCTTTTTGAATGGAGACTTCGAAGAAGAAATCTACATGCGTCAACTTGAAGGCTTCATGATCGAAGGTCAGGAAGACATGGTCTGTAAGCTTAAGAAATCACTTTATGGACTGAAACAAGCCTCGAGACAATGGTATCTAAAATTTCATGAAACCATCACAGATTTTGGTTTTAAAGAAAACTTAGATCCATGTATATATCTCAAGATCAGTGGGAGTAAGTTCATATATTTGATACGGTATGTTGATGAAATCTTGTTAGCCAGCAGTGATCTTAGTCTATTACATGAGACTAAAGATTATCTTTTTAAGAATTTTGAAATGAAAGATATAGGTGAGGCATCCTATGAGATAGGAATAGAGATATTCCGTGATAGATTACTTGGGATTTTGGGATTGTCTCAGAAAGCATGTATTGATAAAGTTCTAGAAAGATTTGACATGATGGCATGTTCTTCTAGTTTTGTTCCATTGCATAAAGGAGACAGGCTTGATCTTAAGCAATGTCCGCAGAATGACTTGGAACGAAAAGAAATGGAAAGTTATCCTTTTGCTTCTCTTGTTGGGAGTTTGATGTATGCACAGGTTTGCACCAAACCTGATATTAGCCATGCCGTTGTCAGGCTGGGTAGATTTCAAAGTAACCCAGTACTCGCTCATTGGCAAGCTGCAAAGAAAGTGTTCAGATACTTAAAGGGAACAAGGAATTTCATGCTTACATATAGAAAATCAACACATCTACAGATGGTTGGATTTTCTGATTTAGATTTTGGTGGGTGTCTTATCACCAAACATTACACTCTTGGCTATGTGTATCTCGTAGATGGAGGTGCAGTATCATGGAAAAGCCAGAAATCTGAGTTGCTCTACACATCTACTATGGAGGCTGAATTTGTGGCATGTTATGAGGCTTCTAATCAGGGAGCATGGTTGAGGATCTCTGAGTTCGGGTTTTTGAGCTTCATCTCTAAGCCTTTAACTCTTTATTATGAAAATAATGCTGCAATATTTTTCTCCAAGCACGAAAAGATATCTAAGGGGGCAAAACACATGGACCTTAAATATCTATCACTGAAACAAGATGTTAGAAGAGGAATGGTTGTCATTGAACACATAGGTACAGATGACATGGTTTTAGATATATTTACAAAAGGACTACCTCCAAAGCCTTTTCAGAAACACACTGAAAGCATAAGTGTCACGCCCCACTTTCCAAAAAAGGAATACGGAATACGAGAATGCGACACAAGTCGAGCGAATGGCTTTCACCATTCATAAGCTGTCAGGATCTTTACAACATATACAAGAATAAACAAGAGATATACAAGAGGAATAGTTAACCACGCATGCATAACTGAATTAATATAGTCAACAGAATTACTTGAAACAAAGAACAAGAATACTAAATTTCAAATAATCAAGTCTGGAACAAAACACAAGTCTGGGACAAAATGCCCAATACAAAATAATCCATGTAAAAGGTTACAATTATTCAAGATAAGCAACAAGAATAAATAAATATAGTAAGAGTCCAGCCAACTAGAATCTTTGATTACATACTCCATCGGGCAGCTGGTTACCAAAGTCTACAAGTGATGAGTTTGCAAGAAAAGGAGAGAGAGAAAAAAACGCCCGTTAATACAAGTTACGGACCGCTTGTATTGCAGGCAACAAGTACAGGAAAAATAAATCACTAGTAGAAAATCTTGCAATAATAATGGATTATTTGCAAGCACCAAAAATTCCTTGCTGGTGCTACCATCAACAATAAATTAATCACAATAAACCCAATTATTGCAAATGTTTTGGCATCCGTAAGAGATTCTATTGATTTGTTGCAATTGTTGACAATTACAAGGGAACAATTGTAACAAACTATATTCCATTACCAAAGTATAAATAAAATACATAATTTTTAAAATAAATTAAGTATAAACACATGCTATATACAGATAATTTAGCTGTTCAACAAAAATTTGATGCTAAAAATTTTAAGCAGGCAAAAAAAGAAAAAAAAGCACCAAAACCCCCAAATCCCACAAAATCCCCAATTTCATATTTCATTCTCTCTCTCTCTCTCTCTCTCTCTCTCTCAACCCCAAATCGAAACCCTAGCTCCCTCCGACACCAACACCCCTCGATTTTGCTTTCTCACCATCGCCGCTTCCTCCATGTCGTCATCTCCTCGGCGTCGCTGTCTTCTCACCATCGCCAACAAATTCCCCTTATATGTGTAACTTATGGGTCTGTCACCACTCGTTCACGCTCCTCTCTCCTCCGAATTCAACTCAAGCAGTGGCACCGGCGGTAGCGAACTCGACTCGCTATCCACCTTCGATGAAGATGACGACGACGACGACCTTAACGAGTCCGAACCCGAACCCAAATTCATGCGGCCGGTCGAGAGGCTGACGAATGACGACGACGACGTGGAGGATGACTTCATCCTAATGTTCTTTTAGATTTATTTTCATTGACTTCATTATATTGAAGTGGCTTCTGTAACTCAACTTGATATACCGGTTCAACCTTTTACATTAGTAACTCACTAATTCTATATTGGTATAGAACTCGTAGTTCTTAGCTCGTTGCTCAATCTATGGTTATAACTTAGATGCCAAATATTGTAATGCATATGAAAATGTGATTAGTATTTACTTTGTTCAATCTGCTAATTATAACTTAGATGCCCAATATTGTAATACATATGAAAATGCCATTAGTATTTAATAGTTGGGGCTTGTATCTCTTTTATCATCATCATGAATGTTAGTTCTTTCAGGTTGCTATAGTGGTTGGCGTGGGTAACATCTTTTGGGGGGCCTTTTGGACTGGGTCTAGTGGTCTGGTTCGTTCCTCTTCAGATTACATTGGGTATGGAAACTCGTAAGTTACTTTTATTTGTTGTCGGTACTTAACTTCATATTCTTTTTGGTAAACCTAATCATCCATAGTAGAGACAAATAACAATGGTATGCTATTTTTTACTTGGAGAAGAGATAAACCCTTAAGTCTTAACAAAGCTATATAGTATGAAGGTTTATGTGGTTGACTACAAATTTTTAGGACAAAGGTTTTGTCATGGTGGTTATTACTGACTTCTGAATTCGCCAACAATTCATGAATTCTAATGCGTAAATGCAATCATAGATGATAGATATCGTTCACAACATATGACAGTTTTGGTCAATCATTTATGGCTTTATTGACTTCATCTTTTGATGGTCCATTTCTTGCTGTTCTATTATTTTGCTTATTAATACATTTAATTCGATATTGAGATTATCATAAAACCAATGGCTTCATGAATCATTTTTCTTCATTTCTACCTGGAGGTCGTATCTTTTAGCATTGTGTATGAAATTTTTTCCTCAACCTTTCTCTCTTGTTTGTGGATTATTATTTCTAGCAGAATATGCACTACTTATATTATTTTACTTGATACTCATCGTGTTAGGGTTATATACTGAAAGCATCACTTTTGTATTAACTTTATTTCCTTATTTTTTTTTGAATGAGAATCATATGGGCATATGTTTGCATATTGTGTTTATTATAATATTAATGCAAGTATCTGATATTCTATAAGGTTGATAATATGGTGTGAGGTGACACACAGAAGATCATATTATCAGTTCCCTATGGAATATATAAATAGTTCACAACCTAGACGGACTTGGATAATCCAATGGAAAGGTTGTAGTGTAATATGATATTAGTCTATCTTGACTATAGGTTTACACTAGTACACTTTGTGTGTATTGAACAGGACCACTTGAGGTTGTTCTCTTTGTACTAACTACAAAAGAGAACAAACACCTCTGTTATTATGAATGCTTATGCTCTTAATCCAGATATAATAATAGACATGTATATGCAGTGTGCCTTACTTTGACTCATAAAAGAGTGAGATTCATTATGGATCAACAACCTCTATGAATTGGGTAATAGCATTGTATGTATGATGGGCTGTTGATTGTAAAAGGAATCCATGTCCCGATACGTCGGGTTGATGATGTCCCCTTAAGGAGCTCATAAGGATTGTCATGTAAATCCTGCAGGTGGATTACATCCGACATGACAAATAAAGTTGAGTGGTACTACTTAAGGATAAAAGATGTTGATCAATATAATTGTCAGTAACTTAATTTGATCGACGGACATTTGATATCTTAACATGGGGAGTTGAACGAGCATATAATAAAAGGAGCCCATAAATATAATTTGGGATTAGGAAGGTAGTGCAACAATAGCTCCTTAGTGGACCGAGCTATTGTTAATGGGCCTGGGTTGTGTGTTCGGGCTGAACACGGGATACCCAGATTCATTAGGAGACCTAACCCTAATTTCTCCTCATGGTCCCTGCCGTAGCCTTATATATATCCTCTATTATCTGGCCGTCATGATCATTATCATAGATAAGAAGTTTTCTCTAAATTCGTGATTCACGTAAGGAGAGAAAGAGAGGTCAGCCAAGGAGAAGAAAGGTTGGTAGACTGTCGCCCACATGACGTCCAACCCGAGGAAGGAATACGTGCAGAAGATCTTGGGGTCGCAGACGACTCGAGGTTGCTAGAAACTATCGTCTTCTTCTCATCGCAGGTATAATTCGTGAACCCTAGATTCCGCTATAAAGGGTTAGATCATGTATTAAATCTGTTAAGCTTTTATGATCGATACGCACACCAATCCGTGTTCCTGGGACTCATCGCAGTTCCATCACATCGAGCTTATTTTATAATGTATGACAATTGTTGCTTGTTGACACATTTGCATTATTGATTTGAACCATGTTGCTAGTATCAGCATGCTCGCAACAGTTATGAATGCAATATTTTTGCAAGCCATGATGGAGAGCACTGGCATTCTAACACGTGTTCAGACTGCATTTTGTTATTGTTTTCAAAAGTACTTCTAACAGTATACAAAATTATAGGTTGCATGAATTATGGGCCACCGTATGAAATTTTGAATTTGACTGAAAAATATTTGCTATGTCTTGTGGATTTCTTGGTCCATTCTTATTGTTGATATGTCATGTGTCAAACCCAAAGAGTTTGGATAAAGGCTTTGTTGTTTTTCTTCTGCTTTTTGATATATCTATCAATGCTCAATTTAATTAGGCACTTATATAGTTTCCACAAATTAAATGGTGGAAAGTTAGAACTATGTAGGTGAATTAGGCACAGTAAGAGAAGGAGCTGCTAGTGAGATAGAGGATTATACAAAGGCAATGGGGACTGGAAATCATGCAGGTGAATTAGGCACAGCAAGAGAAGGAGCTGCTAGAGAATTATTTGAACAGTTGCAACTTGAAGATGGTAAATTAGTTCTTCCAGACTGGGCTAGTGATATAACTTCAGTTTTGTGGATTCCTGTCTGTGCGATTGACAATAGGTTGGCAAGAGGATCTTCTGCAGGTAGTTATGATTATAGTAACTCTGGATATATAATGTTTTTTTTGTTTTTATTGTGATTAAATGAGACAATAGGTGATGACACTCACTCTTGAATTCATTTTTTTTGCATACTTACTAGGTCAGATGTTTCTTCCTTTCTATATTCAGTTCAACCCCCACATCAGAGCATTGTTGATGGAATAAGGACCATTGCTCTGAAGCTTGAATTTGGAGATTTCCACAACCAGATATTTGAAAGGTAATTGCTTTCAAATTTCTTCCTCCCTTTTTTTGCATGAATATATAAATGACACTCCATGTATCTTGATAAAGGGCCGTCTCAACTTTCGTAATGTTTATTAGCTGAACCAACTTAATATGGACTTCCGTTGTTCATAATTATTATTGTCAATCCATACATCCTTATAAAGACTGGAAGACTGGTGCAGTATAATCATTGCGTAAAGGCTTTGTTGATGTTGTTGTAGGACAATGGCCGTCCATTTCACTGAACCATTCCATGTCAGCACACGTGTTGCTGATAAGTGCAATGATGGCACTCTATTGATTCAGGCATGATTTCTAATTCTCATTTGAAAGAAAGAAAAAAAATCTTAGCTAATAAATGTTTGTTTGGTATTGGCACTGTCATTCCTTCAATTCAAAAAAAAATCCCATTACTTTTCTTTTGACATCATAGGGAGGTAGATCTCCATACCCTCATGCTAGTCAATATATTTTTCCTTGTTGGATATATCTCTAGGATACTTCAAACTTTTGTTATATAATTTAAGATGCACACTAGTCTTCATAGTTTCGTTATCATGAAGAAATATTTTTGTTGTGATCTGATACAGGTATGTTGGTAACATAGCCAGTTATATTGACCCGAGAATATTTAATGGTAGATGATGAAATTTTTAGGATTGGGTTATGACTTCGCATTAGTAAACATGGTCAGGGAATATTTGGTGTTGGATAATAGAAGTTTTAGTATGAGATTATAACTTGGCTTAACCGAAGACGGAATTTTATTTTTTGACATTCAGTATTTTTCGTAGCTGCACCTGAATCAGAAGAGGAATAGGAACAGAAAAAATCTTGGTTCAAAACAGTTCTTGACTCATTTATGCTCACACCCCTTGTGAACAGTTAGAACAGAAAAATTAGATAACTGAATAGTTTCCACAAGCAAATGAAACCTATATTTAGACGTCTTTTTTAAGTGCTATGTTGAGCAAATTAATTTTTGATATAAGAAAATTTGGAGTCAAATAAGTGGGAGAGATTACCATTTCTGCAATATAATTATTTATTTGAGGAGCTACTTGGAAGGTTACTATAGATGAGGAATGAGTAATAGTTGGAAGGTTCACCTCCTCAAGGGAATCATTTGAGAAATCTCACATAGGGACCACAAAATTATCTATTGGCATTGTAAGTTTTTCCAAGCTAATTCCTAATGGAATTTGATTGGAGATTCCATGAGTTCCTCACTTTCTCGTGCAAATTTGATAGGCCAAGTAGACCCTTCCTCATATATTTTTTGAATTTCCCTTTCGTTCATGCAGGCATGAAAGAAGATGAACTTGGCTTGAATTCTCCGCTGATGTGGCTTCAAAATGGGAACCGAGGATTCCAATCACTGAACTTCCAAGGACTTGTAATGACACCCTAGATGCAGCTAAGACTTGAAAACATTCGTTGTATTTCTTAGAGTTTGACAACTCGTATTTCCTTCTAGAATGTACTGTTGGTATTTTGGCACTTCGAAACAAATATATAATTTTGTAATGAGAATGTTCTATACTCTATAATATTAATGCTTATTTTGGTGATCCTAAGTTTACTATTATCTAAATATGTATTGTTTGTTCAAATTGCATATTTTTCATTATTATGTTTTCTTTACATAATTGTGCACATCAACAGGAGAAATAATTATATGTTCTTCATTGAAGAAATACATCGTTTTAAAAATTTTGATTAAGCCATCCGAATGCAATCACCAATGAAAAAACACGTCCAATTGCATTCGCGATGTAACAATTGCATTTGTGAGGTAACAATTGCAATGGAATGACTACTTTGCGAACCTCTATAGCAATAGTTCATCAGCAACGGGAAAAATCTCTTTTAAAACACACTTGCAATGGAAATATTTGTTGTAGATATTTTCTTATAGATGGGGACAGCAAGAAATAACTTCCATTGCAGATATTCTATTATAGCTAATATTTGCAAAGGATAATTAAAATTCCGTTGCAAATGTGTGCATTAACCAGGAGAGATTTCACAACAGCACAACTATAAGGGAATGAGAAAAATTCTCTTGCGAATGTGCATTAACTATCGAATTTCACTATTTTACAAGGAAAATTTTGTTGTAATTGTGGCATTTTCTAAAAGTGAATAGACAAGAATAGAGTAACAGCGGAAGCAAGAATCGCATGGAAAGATGTAACAACAAAATTAAGCAACTAAATCTAAGTCAAGAACAGAACAAGTAGCATGGCAAGATAAACGGGTGCAAGTAGAGTGTAACAAGTGTCAAGTATCATGTAAACGAGTAACGAGTAACAAGTGTCAAGTAATCATGTATCATGTACAAATAACAAGTAGTAAGTGTCAAGTGATCATGTTGTTCTCAGGTCTTGTATCTAGTCCTATCTAGGTAGCACTTCATGCATCCCAGATTTTTATCACATGGTTGCTATATTCATGCAAGTTACGTTTTAGATTTCATAGTGGATCATAGAGGGCAGTGTACTCAGGGACAAGTATCAAGCTCCAGGTATCAAGTGTCAACCTCCAAGTAACAAGAATCAAGCTCCAAGTGTCACGTGTCAAGTATGCAAGTGTCAAGTAATCACGTGTCAAGTATCGTGCATCAAGATCCAAGTATCAAGTATCATGTAGGATCCATGGATCCTCTACCGTGTACACGTTTCTGTATTTTCCACTATTAGATATTTCCCTTTAATCCCGGCTTGGTTTCTTGTTATTATTACTTAAGCAAGCATGGACGTGCCAAAATAAGTCAAGAAACATGGTAAGACAACAAGGGACAAGTACAAGTTGTAAGAAGGATAAGAACGGATGAAAACGACTCATCAAGGCTAGGACAACGAAACTTCTAGTTCTGGACAGCAAGACACTACTGTACCAAATTTGAGTTTTCCGTTTGCCACAAACATGCAAATCTGGATCCGTCAGAAAATCTAGAAAAATGATTCTCGGTCGAATCCAGCACATATATATAAGTCACATAATAATCAAAGAAACGGGGCTCAAAACAGAATTATATACGGAAATCATGTTCAACCATAAATCACAAGGTTGTATTCACAAGTATGAAAATGGCATAAAAACTTATTGATTAAATCCAAAAAAAATCTGGAATATTCCCCAGTATGTCTAGTACCAGCGAATATAATTTCATAATATTCCAACATGGATAACATAGTCAAAGAAATTCGGGAAACAACAAGATACAGCAATTTTGTGAATTTGAAATGCTTGACCAGCAGTACTAAAACAGTGATAGATTACAAAGTATAGCTCGAAATCCAAATTCGTCAAAAGGATGATAAAATAGATACAGTAGGCTACATTTTATCTTCAAAAAGTTTTTACCAACAGCAACTAGAATCAAGTCAAAAATATGGTTATTTACTGAATAGTATGCAAAACTGGAGAGATATAATACTTTGTTCACAAGCATAGAATAGTTTATAAATGTCATCAAATAAATTTACAAAAATTTGGGGTTAATCCCAGTCAAGTCTAGTCATAGCCAGCAAAATATTAGATCTAAATCTTATCTTTAACATCAGTATTAAAATAATTAATAACAAAGAAATTGCATGAAACAGAATCTGGAATTTCTAACACATCTGTAGTAAAACAGAAATAACTCATAACTCACAAATTGAAACTGAGATCTGTCATAAATTCTGGAAAATAGACAGCAAGGTCTACGATTTATATTCACAAATTAAATTGATTTACTGAACTCAACAGGGTCTAAAATACTGAAACAAAACGAGCCAACAGCAAAAACAGAAATCTTTCTCATACATTAAATCAAATAGTTCATGTGCAACAAATCCAATTGTAACAAAATACAAAACATGATATAATAGATGTTCAAGACAGCATGGTATGGGTGTTTAACATATCTACCACGAGAGATTACAACTAACACATCAAGCATGCAACAAGGGCACAACACATCATGAATCACGAACAACATACATCCATGCATCAAGTATCTAGATTATTCTAAATTATTTTCATGTCGTGTGTGTAACAAAGATGACTACAGATGGATCAACAAATAGAGACAAGATCTAACAAGGATATTCATGAGAATGAATCTAGAATCAAAAGTGACACTACAGGCGGTATTTAGTACTTGTATATTCAACAAAATTTAATACAAGTTACTTGCCGTGCAATTGACGATGGATCTGTCGGAAAGAGAGAATAACGGGAATAGATTCGGGAGGTCGTTGTCAAGGGGGCGCAATGGGAGGTCATCAAGGGGTTGGGGCGCCGGCGCTGGAGGTCGGAGGTCGGAGGTCGGAGGCGGCGGTAGGCCGGAGGAGAGAGAGAGAGAGAGAGAGAGAGAGAGAGAGAGAGAGAGAGAGAGAGATTAGTGAATATTAGGGTTAGGGTTTTGGAGATAAGAATTGTAGATGACAATAACAAAATTTGTTGGGGATTAATAAAGAGAGATTTTTGGCAAGATGTGATTTGGAGAATCAAAAGAAAAGAAAAATAAGATATGATCTGCTTGTTAGGGAACGTGAAGAAAATCTGGGAAAAACTGGGTAAAAGAAGTGGGTACTAGGTTGCGGGTTAGGATCCAATGGGATGGGTATGGGGGTTCAATAGGGTATATTGGGTAGAAAAACCAGATCCAACAAGACATTTCAATAAATCGGCAATTAAGCCATGAAATACAACAATTGAGAAACAATAAATCATCTAGAGACAAAATAATTGGCAGACAAAAGAATCTCAAAAGAATTAACCAAATAGATGAATATATAAATACTGGAAAGAAGAACAAATACACGGTTTAGGGAAAAGAGAAAGAGTACAAATAGGTAGAATACACTGGGTGAAAGAATACAGTACAATAATACAGAAAAAGGAGATGCAGGAGTTACAGATCCTAGCCACCTAACAAGAAGAATTTCGTACTCGAAATTCAACAAGAGGTACATAGGGTAACTCCGAGAAAGAAAGATTAACAACAATAAAAACAAAACAAAACAATATTACACAAACAAATGAGGAAACCTCCGCTGGATATCCTCCTCCAGCTCCCAAGTCGACTCACCCGACGAGTGAGGATTCCAAGAAACCCGAACCAACCTGATGACCTTGTTCTTCAACACTTTCTCCCGCCGAACCAAAATAGCAATTGGCGGAATCTCACAAGTCAAATCTGGCTGCACGGATAACTCTAAATAGTCAATCACGTGGCTCTCATCGCGAATATATCTCCTGAGTTGTGAGACATAGAAAACATCGTGCACTCCTGATAAAGCTAGTGGTAATGCAAGACGATAGGGCACCTTGCCTACTCGCTCCACAATATCAAACGATCTGATAAACCTAGGGCTGATCTTGCCCCCACCACCAAACCGAATGACACCTCGCCACGGTGATACCTTGAGAAAAACATGGTCACCAACTTCGAACTCCAAGGCTCTCCTATGGACATCTACCCATCTCTGCTGCCTGTCTTGTGCTGCCTGAAGATGCATTCTAATCTGTGTCACCGCATCAACTGTCTTCGTGATCAACTCTGGACTCAACAACTTTCTCTCACCAATGTCATCCTAGCACACTAGTGATCTGCACTTCCGACCATATAGTGCCTCGAACGGTGCAGCTGTAAGACTGCCTTGTCCTTATCTTTTAAGTTAATTAATTAATTACGAATCTCCTAGAGTTGGTGTACCCTACCGGACTTAACTCAAATGATCAACAACAAAGCCACAAATAGCCAAACCACAAAATCTCAACTGCTGGTATCTAGGGTCCCACACACCCTCTAGAGACTCACAACCCAACCATCAACAAAAACTTTCAATAAAACTCACAAATCCATCATCAAAACGTTTATATACAGAAATTCTCTTAAATCAACAAAATCCAAATTCATTTAATGTGTTCATAAAATTCCAGAATTCAAATAAAATATTAAATCCATTGGATAATAGAAAACCATATTTTGAAGTCGTAGAATATCACCAAAATATCAATTCGTTGAAAAACACATATAACTCACTTAAATAAGATCATAAGAATACTTTAAAAACTCAATTATAAATAAAATATAATTCTCTGTAAGATACTGTAATATGTAGTAAAACATCATTTAAAACAGTAGAGTAGTAACCCATAATATCGAGGAATAATCATTTAAAGAAACGAGGAAAAATAACCCCAAAGCAGCCAAAATAGTATTGACGGTCGACTGCGCAAACACAGCATTTGACTGGCAATGCTAATTCTCAAAATTCAAGCAGGGCAGTCGACTGCACAAAAGGGACAGTCGACCGAGACCTGTTGCGGAGACAGGTTTGGGTATTTGTGCATGTTTTCATATGATACTCGATTTAACGTTGTAAACTCAAAAATCTAATTTCCTGATATGTTTGAACACATCTAGTATGACATGTAGGAGTTATCAAAACACTTCAAAAACACATCAAGATCTCAAAGTATAAATTTTCACAAAATCTTTCAAAATAGTGAATATATATAGGTATATGTTCAAATAAAGTTTAAGTATCCATTTTAGCATCAGAATTCACCCAATAGGAGTAGTGTATAATTAAAAATCATCTTAGTACCAAAGCAATTGAAATCCAATAAAAACTTCGTCAAAGTTCATAAAATCTTCCTGAACAGTATATATGTATATAATGTGAATGTGTATGGGAGTGTATTTGTGTATCAGTTACTTCAAGAACTCATTGTATAATTATAGTATGAAGTTTAAATAATTTCATCAATAAAACAAATAAAAAACCAATCGAGAAGCTTTGCAAAACACAAAAACTCAACTTTTGGCCATCCCTTACAGACCCGAATACAAAACTCTTCTCTTCTACTTGAAAACTCAATCTTTATGATTCAATAAACCCTTCATAACTTGTTATACACAAACCCAATTACTTACCATAGTTTACTCGTGAACATATGCACTCACAACATGCAAATAATCAAGTTTTATCCATCGAAAAGTCAAGAACAGGACAACATATGCATACACACAGTAGGGTCTATAAAATTTGCATTCATAAGAAAAGGTAGTCTAGTTAATGTAGGAGCATGCAGACAATCAGATACCTAAAACAAATAAGCTCAAATACCAAGAGTAATTTAAACATGTAATTTGTGCACATCGAAAATTATGTGTTTTTCCAAGAGTTCCAGTTTGCAGGTATTTGGTTTCCTGTATCCATGCTGAGTCTGTAATATAACATATTAAAGTTCCACATTTTGGCATGCCAGTCTTCAATACCAAACTTAAATATCTATTAATAGATTTTAAAAATAGTAATTTGATTGAACTAGGTGAACCTGCCATCTTTTCAGAAATCCTTGATTTGGAAATTATTGTTACTCAATTCTATACCCTGCTGATTTGTTTAACAACTTAAGAAGGACAAAAGAGGAAATTTTAACATTATCTTGGCCCCTATGACATTTCACCAAAAAAATCCTTTTTTCCACAAAAATAGTGTTTCTTAAAATAAACAAAGGAAACACATTATTAATTTGTTGTACCGTTAGGCAAATAAAGCCCATGAAAAACTAGACGATGTTACATAGTGAATGGACTTCAAATATTGGCAAGAAAGGGTGCAGCAAAAATATAAACATAAAAGCTGAAGTGCAAGTTCTCTTCAACCTTTTGAAACAGATGCAAACTCATAAAGTGTAATTTACGGAAAATCCATGTCTTAATTGCGGTCTATTATGTTTATATAAATTTTTCACCTTGAACTCAATTTTTGTTTACTTTCATGCATCAATATCATACAACTCATCATATATATACTCAAATCAGTAACAAAGTGATTGAAAACATCCTACTCATGATCTCTATTAGGTTCTTTAATAATCTCAAGTCATCAAATTAGGGTTTTAATCATCTATAGTATAGTTTAAAGAAAAGATTCAATTTTTAATTCATCTACTTATTAACAATTCATTATATCTTCATTCAATCCCTAATATGTTTTCTAATAGACAAATCATCACATACAACATACATAGAAGAAAAGAAAAACAAACATATGTCACTCACCTCAATGAAGAAATCAAATCGAATTAATAAAGAATAAGAAAAAACTCTTCATTTGAAAAATCCAAGATCATTGCTTTAAAACTTCAAGAAATTAATAGTAAAATATATTTTATTTTTGCAGAGGAGGGGACGGCTGTACTGGCCATAATATAGGCCGAAATCTGGAGTTTTTAGGTTTTTACAAGTTTATGGAAACATCCCTTAACAAATTATTACTTTACATATATAAACATTTCTTTAATAAAGTAGTTAAATAAGTTAAATAAATTAAAATAAAACCAACTCTTTTTACTACTGATTTTTCCAACCATCACGCATAGCCCAGAAATTAGAAAATTCGGATTCGTACTCAAAGTGGTAATTTTGCACAATAGTCCATCTTTTTGTAATATTTGCAAATATGTCATAAAATATTCGTAAAAATTCAGAAAATTCAGAAATAATGTCTACAAATAAATATTAGATTTTTCAATTAAAAATTTTGACTTTTACTTTCCAAGAAAATATTTTCACAAGATCCACTTAAATTCCATATTTGCAAAAACACCATATTTGTTGAAATCTTTACCAAACCAATTCTAAATAAAACTTAAATAGATTTTATTTTCAATAATGACCATTTCAAGCCCAAAAGTTGGTAAAAATGAATTTTCATTATTTGTTTGAGATCCAAACGGCTTTTTACATAAAAGCCCATCTCTTTCGAAGTATTTACAAAAATAGTTTCTTTACTCAGAAAAATCCCAAAATTTAGGATATACTTAATTATAAATAGGAGAATTTATTCAAAAATCTAAAAGTAGATATTTGTACCCAAAAAATATTTGCACATGTTTTACACGTGTAAAATTGAGAAATTCATAAAATAGTCAAATAAATTCAAATAAATCTGAAAATTAAAATATCATAATTAAATGAGGAAAATAAATCATTAACCATAAAATTTTAAGAATTAAAAATTTCCTAAATCTGCACGTTTGTTGCATGTGCAAAATTGTAATTTCAAGAAAATAGTCAAAATAGTCAACTTTACCAATTTAGTATTATTTAATAATGAAAAATAAATTATTTTATTTTGCGGGGTGTTACATTACTCTCCCCTTAGAAAAGTTCTGTCCTCAGAACTACTTTAAGCAAAAGAAAACAAAATACAAAACTTACAAAACAGTTTCGAAAATTTACTCTTTCATTATTTTTATAGTTGGATTTAATTACTAAGCAAAATAAAAATAACATATGATTATAGAACGAAGGGTAAAAGGTGAAAACTGGCATGGCAAAAGTATAAGAAATCCAATAGAATACACAATAAATCCCCAAACATAAGAAAATAGCAAGACTATTCTTATAAAATAAGAAGTCAAATGTGAAGAGATAAAACCCAAATATAAAAAGGTCGACAACCATACAAACAACAAGGAACACAAACTTAAAGGTTATATATATAAAAAATAGGTTTGGGAAAATAACCAGTCAAGACATAGAAATACGAACAATTTTAGCTAAGTAAAGAAAATAACAATAACAATGAATGTACAAGACAAAGAATAATGAGTATGCTAGTGAATGTTGACATTATAATCGATACTCTAAAAACACATTAAAAAGTAATGAGCAAAATAGACCAAAAAATATATATGCAAGAAGACTTAAAAGAAGTTCATTGAATATTACAAAAGCACGCGTCAAATCATTAATAAGGGCAGGGAAACAAAAGTAACCGAGAAATCTAAAAGGTTAAAGAATTGGAAAACGGTAGCAATAAATAGTATTTACAAAAGAATGAAAGCTTAGACCATAGTTGATGTACTCAATATATGTAAACAATTTGTAAACACAAAATAGAGTAAAATCAATTATATTAGTTCAAATTGTATGGAAACGTAAAGTGTAATTGTATAAACAAAATGTCATAAAGAAAATATTTCTTTACCATTAGTTTCATTATATAAGTAAAAAGCCTTGAAATATCAATTAGCAAATAGTTAGAAAATCTCCTCCTTAACATCAAGTTGCAAATTAGCCTTCACGATATCAGGTTGCAGGTTGCCGTCTGGATATTCGGTTGCTCATTTTGCCTCCCCAACATCCAGTTGCAATTTGCCTCCATTGACATCGAGTTGCATATTTGCCATCTCGACATTAGGTTGCACCGAAATGGTGAAATGGAAGCATATGCACAATGATATTGGATATTTAATTTAAGTATGATGTTGTGTTTGAAAATTCGTGATATAAAAATAATAGAAAAAGTAAGAAATTGCTGTTGAAAGTCACATGATGGAATATTAAAATAAATGTATAGATTATAAATATCAAAATAATAGTACAAAATAGTAGTAGTGAAAATGATTTATAAAAGTGAGGAGAAAACGAAATGAAATACATGCATAAGCACAAGGCAAATGTGAATGACAAAATAAATATGTAGTGTAGCAAATTTACACAATAAATATATAATAAAAATATATAGTAACGTAAAAAATGCATGAAAGTAAGGAGGATAAAAACGTCAAAAAAGCAATGAGTAAGAGTTGCAAAAATAAAAATGAGCTTGTTAAATGCTAAAGGATGTACTGTTGAATTACAGCAAAAGTCGCAAAATAATAATTTGGACAAAAGAATAAAAAGTAAAAAACCAATAGTAAAGTCATAGAAACAATTTCAAAAGAAAACAAGACGATTAGTGAAGGCTTAATGTTTTTACTAATGCATAGAAATAATATAAACTCGGTTAGAGATATAGAAACTAAAAATAAAATCAATCACTGACAATAAAAGAAACCGAATAAAGTAGAAATAAGTTAATTTACACGAATGTTATCTAGTAAGCAAACAAATGTAAAGCAATAAAAGTGATAGGATACAAGAGTGAGAAATACAAACTAATGAACATTTTAAAAAAAATACAAGAAAATAAATAATTTAAAGAATGTAGCGAAAGATAATTAAATTTAATAACTGAAAATAAATAAATAAATAGAATAAAATAATAATGGCGAAAAACATAGAATCCCAAAATTAGACACAATGAGTAAAATAGAAAAAAATATAGTTAATATTAGTAAGTAAGAAAATATAGAAGTGGAGGGGGTAATAATAAAATATCAATGCATAAAGCGGACAAAGAGGTCAAAAATCTAGTGAGAAGAAGTATATGCTTTATGTAAAAATAACCAATGCATTTGCGATAAAGAAATTTTATTCAAGTCTAAGCATACAAATAGTGTAAATCTCATTACAGGTCTTCATGACCAAACAATCAAGTCACACAAATCAGATGTCCACCTTGGTACTCACACTTCTAATGTCCACCTAGGTTCCCACATCTAAAGTCCGCCTAGGTTCTCACACATCAAATATCCATTTATATTTATTCCCCGTACTATGTTTAAAATTACTAATTGAAGCATGCTCTGATACCAACTCTGTAGTGCCCTGAATTTCCAATATAATATCTCAAAAATACGTGGCATAATTCCAGAATAAACTTCACTATAATCATAAGCATAGCAACCAAATACAGAGAAATTTAAAACTTTTATTACATCTATTTTTTATAAAGCACAACGGAAAATAAATACCTTGAATTACAAATTCTTTCTTTTACAACACATTCATTTACAATTTACATAAGCCATAACATCAAATTAGCACAAGCATCCAAATCCCAACCTAAAGGCACCTACCTGTAAAACATGAAGGTATAGATAATCCTAACCCCCAAAACTACAGGAGTCAACCACAACGGTGTGAGTGACATAAAAATAAATGCAATATAAATAAAACATAAAGCATAGAGTCATAAACAACATGTATCGATAGTAAGAATAAATGAAATAAGAAATGACAATAATTAAAACACGAAAACATCAAGTGAAACTAGACTAAGTGTCAAGTGTAGAAATACAGGAAACAACATGCATAAAACCAAGTCAAGAAAATATCTTTGCTATATGCTGACTCTCTAATGCATACTTGTTAGGTTCCATGCATCCCATACTACATAGGTCCGGTGCAAGCCCTTGTCGTTCTCCACTTGATAGGGTTTAATCCCTCGCTATGCAACTAATCCTGCTACTATGACTGCTATGAGATTTAGTTTAGATATTCTGCAAGTATTAGTTCTCGTCCTTGAAATACTGGAGGCCAATCCCACTCTGCAGATCATTCTGTGGCACTTACGTCCATCGTCCCGGAATACTGTGGCAATTGCCTCACTCCACAAGTCATCCTGGAACCCTCATCGCACCAACTCATCCTCGAAATACTGGAGATCAACCCCAGTTCGTAGATCACTCTGTGGCTCATACGTCCATCATCCCGGAATACTGGGAAATATCTCACTCCTTGGATCATCCTGGAGTCCATAACTTACATTTGCACTCATTTCATCATATCACCATCTAGTGCCTGTCCTTATCTTTTAAGTTAATTAATTAATTATAAATCTCCTAGAGTTTGTGTACCCTACCGGACTTAACTCAACTGATCAACAACAAGGCCACAACTGGCCAAACCACAAAATCTCAACTGCCGGTATCTAGAGCCCACACACCCTCTAAAGACTCACAACCCAACAATCAACAAAAACTTTCAATAAAACTCACAAATCCATCATCAGAACGTTTATAGACAAAAATCCTCTTAAATCAACAAAATCCAAATTCATTTAATGTGTTCATAAAATTCCAGAATTCAAATAAAAGATTGAATAATAGAAAACCATATTTTGAAGTCGTAGAATATCACCAAAACATCAATTCGTTGAAAAACACATATAACTCACTTAAATAAGATCATAAGAATACTTTAAAAACTCAATTATAAATAAATATAATCCTCTGTAAGATACTGTAATCTGTAGTAAAACATCATTTAAAACAGTACAGCAGTAATCCATAATATCGAGGAATAATCATTTAAAGAAACGAGGAAAAATAACCCCAAAGCAGCCAAAACAGTATTGACGGTCGAATGCGCAAACATGGCAGTCAACTGGAAAAGCTAATTCTCAAAATTCAAGCAGGGCGGTCGACTGCACAAAAGGGACAGTCGACCGTGACCTGCTGCAGAGACAGGTTTGGGTATTTTGTGCATGTTTTCATATGATACTCGATTAAACTTTGTAAACTCAAAAATCTAATTTCCTGAGATGTTTGAACACATCTATGATGACATGTAGGAGTTATCAAAACACTTCTAAAACACATCAATATCTCAAAGTATAAATTTTCACAAAATCTTTCAAAATAGTGAATATATATAGGTATAGTTCAAATAAAGTTTAAGTATCCATTTTAGCATCAGAATTCACCCAATAAGAGTAGTGTATAATTAAAAATCATCTCAGTACCAAAGCAATTGAAATCCAATAAAAACTTCATCAAAATTCATAAAGTCTTCCTAAACGGTATATATGTATATAATGTGAATGTGTATAGGAGTGTATTTGTGTATCAGTTACTTCAAGAATTCATTGTATAATTATAGTATGAAGTTTAAACAATTTCATCAGTAAAACAAATAAAAAACCAATTGAGAAGCTTTGCAAAACACAAAAACTCAACTTTCGGCCATCCCCTACAGACCCGAATACAAAACTTTTCTCTTCTACTTCAAAACTCAATCTTTATGATTCAATAAACATTTCATAACTTGTTATACACAAACCCAATTACTTACCTCAGTTTACTCGTGAACATATGCACTCACAACATGCAAATAATCAAGTTTTATCCATCGAAAAGTCAAGAACAGGACAACATATGCATACACACAGTAGGGTCTATAAAATTTGCATTAATAAGAAAAGGTAGTCTAATTAATGTACGAGCATGCACACAATCAGATACCTAAAACAAATAAGCTCCAATACCAAGAGTAATTTAAACATGTAATTTGTGCACATAAAAAATTATGTGTTTTTCCAAGAGTTCCAGTTTGCAGGTATTTGGTTTCCTGTGTCCATGCTGAGTCTGGAATATAACATATTAAAGTTCCACATTTTGGCATGCCAGCCTTCAATACCAAACCTAAATATCTATTAATAGATTTTAAAAATAGTATTTTGATTGAACTAGGTGAACCTACCATCTTTTCAGAAATCCTGGATTTGGAAATTCTTGTTACTCAATTCTATACCCTGATGATTTGTTTAACAACTTAAGAAGGACAAAGAGGAAATTTTAACATTATCTTGGCCCCTATGACATTTCACCAAAAAAATCCTTTTTTCCATAAAAATAGTGTTTCTTAAAATAAACAAAGGAAACACATCATTAATTTGTTGTAGCGTTAGGCAAATAAAGCTGATGACAAACTAGACGATGTTACATAGTGAATGGACTTCAAATATTGGCAAGAAAGGGTACAACAAAGATATAAACATAAAAGCTGAAGTGCAAGTTCTCTTCAACCTATTGAAACAGATGCAAACTCATAAAGTGTAATTTAAGGAAAATCCATGTCTTAATTGTAGTCTATTATGTTTATATAGTTGTTTCACCTTGAACTCAAATTTTGTTTACTTTCATGCATCAATATCATACAACTCATCATATATATACTCAAATCAGTAAAAAAGTGATTGAAAACATCCTACTCATGATCTCTATTAGGTTCTTTAATAATCTCAATGTCACTCCCCGCTTCCCAAAAATTACGGAATATGAGTACGTAACAAAATTCCAGCGAATGATTTTCGTCATCCATAAGCTGTTTTAAGAATCTTTGCAATACATCACAGGAATAATCAGTGTCGGAAGCAAAAAGGCACAACCATTCATGAATACTTGAAACCAAATACAATATTCTCAAATAAATCAGAGTCTGGAGAAAAACAAATATCTTGGGTCACATCGCCTAAACACAAACAATATCCAAATAACCAAATACACTTTATTCCAATTCAAGCAATAATGAAAATAATAATAATAAAACAGAATCTCCAGCATCTAATACATCATCTCGCCAATACCTTCAGGAAGCTGACCATCCTGATCTGCAATTAAGTAAATTTGCAGGAAAAAGAGAAAAGAAGAAAACAAGTACCCGTCAATTGCAAGTTGTGGGCCACAAATAATGTAGGATACACGCACATGGGGAAACTAACTAGTAACATGGTATACTAACAGGTACAGGTAACATAAGTCAAGTGTCAAGTAAACAGGTAACAGGTAAACAGGTAATCAAGTATCAAGAATCATGATAATCAGATAAATAGGTAAACATGTAATCAGGTAACAGGATAATCAGGTAACAGGTATACAGGTAACAGGTATCAGGTTATGTCAATTCTAATCTTGTTATTTTACTATCTAGGTAGCACTGCTAGTCTCCTGCTCAAAGCATCAGGCACCAAGTTTACTTTAACAGGATGGTATTGCAAACTGATGTCATAATCGGCCATAAGTTCCAACCAATGCCTTTGCCTCATGTTTAACTCCTTCTGGGTGAAGACATACTTGAAACTTTTGTGGTCTGTAAAGATCTCCACTCGGTCTCAAAATAAATAATGTTTTCACAGCTTCAAAGCAAAAAACACTGTCGCTAACTCCAAGTCATGAGTAGGATAGTTCTTCTCATGCGGCCTTAACTACCTCGATGCATACGCAACAATACGGCCCTTCTGCATAAGAACTGCTCCAAGACCCTTACCAGAAGCATCACAGTGAACCACAAATCCACCTAAACCATCAGGAATAGCCAACACAGGCGCTGACGTCAATCTGTTCTTCAACTCAACGAAAGTCTCATTGCACTCATCAGACTAACAAAACTTCTGATCCTTCCCAGTCAATTTATTCAACGGTCCTGCTATCTTCGAAAAATCCTGGACGAACTTTCGATAATAGTCAGCCAAACCAAGAAAAATCCTGACTTCTGAAACTGACTTGGAAATAGGCCAATCCTTCACAGCCTCAACCTTGGCAGGATCCATAAAAATACCATCGCCAGAAACAATGTGCTCGAAGAAAGAAATCCTGTCGAGCCAAAACTCGCACTTGCTATGTTTCCCATAGAGCTGGTTCTCTCTCAAAGTCTGCAGAACCACTCTAAGATGCTCAGCATGATCTTCCCGATTCCGAGAATACACCAAAATATCATCAATGAAGACCACCACGAACCTATCCAAGAACTGAGAGAACACCCGGTTCATAAGACTCATGAATACAGCCGGCGCGTTCGTGACCCCGAATGGCATCACAAGATACTCATAGTGCCCGTATCTAGTCCTGAAAGCAGTCTTCTGTATATCTACAGCCTTCACCTTAACTTGGTGATATCCAGAACGAAGATCCAACTTCAAGAAAACAGCAGACCCACTCAGCTGATCAAACAAATCATCAATCCTGGGCAACGGATACCGATTCTTCACAGTAACTCTGTTCAGCTCTCGATAATCTATGCACAGACGACGACTACCATCCTTCTTGTCAACAAAAAGGACCGGAGCACCCCCAAGGTGAAACACTAGGTCTGATGAAATCCAAATCAAGCAACTGCTAAATCTGCACCTTAAGCTCTGCCAGCTCAACCGGTGCCATCCTGTAGGGACTCTTCGATATCGGCTCTGTTCCAGACTGAACATCAATACCAAATTCCACTTCCCTATCAGGGGGTAAGCCAGGCAACTCATCTAGAAAAACATTCAAGAAATCCCGAACTACGAGAGGCGCAGCCTCACAACCTGAGTGCAATTCCATCGCACAATCCACCTGTTCAACTGCAGTCTTCGCTCGACCAAGAGAAGACTCTTCGGCATGGAACTCAAATTCTGCTCGATCTGGAATTCTGAAGACAACTTTCTTGGCACAATAATCAATAAAGGCATGGGCTTCACCCAGCCAATCCATACACAGAATAACGTCGAATCCTAAATTTCCAATTATAATCAGTTGGCTTTGAAATCTGCGTCCCCAATAACAACGAAACATTTTCTACACTCATGGGAACAACTGAAAACTCCATCACCGGTCACGATGTTCCAAGCCTCTGACATGTTGCTGCATTCTAACTGATGGCGAGCGACAAATCGAGAGGAGACAAAAGAATGGGTTGCCCGAGAATAAAAAATAACATAGGTAGGAAAAGAGCAAACAAGGATGATACCTAAAAGAAATCAAAGACAAGGAGAAAGCATAGACAATCAAGGGATAGAGAGAAGCAAACAAGGAATCAAGGGATTGAATAAGAAGGGATCAAAATGAAGGGAACAAAACTAGTATCCAGAATCTGAGTTGGTATATATATTTCATTTACGCATGCAAGGTTGGTGAAATGTTGTGCAGATCCCAGTTCGAGCCAAGCTTGTCTAATATATTAGGCAACTAATACATTAGCCAAATCTGATGCTCTGATGCCACTAAAAACCCTGTCGCGCCCCGCTTCCCAAAAATTACAGAATACGAGTACGTAATAAAAGCCCAGCGAATGATTTTCATTATCCATAAGCTGTTTCAAGAATCTTTGCAATACATCACAGGAATAATCAGAGTCGGAAGCAAAAGGCACAACCATTTATGAATACTTGAAACAATTACCAACAGAAATTTACTAGAAACCAAACACAATATTCTCAAATAAATCAGAGTCTGGAGAAAAACAAATATCCTTGGTCACATCGCCCAAACACAAATAATATCTAAATAACCAAATACACTTTATTCCAGTTCAAGCAACAATGAAAATAATAATAATAAAACAGAATCTCCATCATCTAATACATCATCTCGCCAATACCTTCAGGAAACTGACCATCCTGATCTGCAATTAAGTAAATTTGCAGGAAAAAGAGAAAAGAAGAAAACAAATACCGGTCAATTGCAAGTCGTGGGTCACATATAATGTAGGATACAAGCACATGGGAAAACTAACTAGCAACATGGTATACTAATAGGTACAGGTAACATAAGTCAAGTATCAAGTAAACAGGTAACAGGTAAACAGGTAATCAGGTATCAAGTATTAGGATAATCAGGTAAATAGGTAAACATGTAATCAGGTAATAGGTATACAGGTAACAGGTATCAGGTTATGTCAAGTCTAATCTTGTTATTTTAGTATCTAGGTAGCACTTCATGTGCCCCAACTTTTATCACATGGTTGCTACAACAAACAGTTTCGCTTAGTAAGATTTCATAGTGGAGTCCATAGAGCAGTGTACTTAGGTACAGGAAACAGGAACAGGTAGAATCTAGTGGTTCTCTTTCGAGTATACCTTCCTAAGGGAAGTAATGCAGTCAGGTACAGGAAACAGGCATAACCTAATGGTTATCTTCCGAGTACATCTTCCTATAGGGAAGCATGCAATCAGGTACAGGTAACAGGATCATGAATCATATAGTCATGAACACGTAACAGGCAGGCAGGACACAGGTCCTCTTCCAAGTACACGTTTCTATATTTTCCACTACTAGATCTTTCCCTTAAACCCCGGCTTAGTTACTTTTATTATTATGGTCATCAACAGGCATGAGTGGGTACGAAATAATGTTAAACTAACATGGTATAATCAGGTTTAGGTTCAGGGAAACAAATTAGCATGCATGGATAATATATATTCACATATACGAGCAAAATAGTCTATGTTCATAATCAGGACAGCAAGACCAATCAGTACTAAAACAGAGATTCTGAACTCTACAGAAATGCAAACCTAGATCCGTCGAAGGAGATGGAAACTAGACATCCACATGAATCCAACGAGTATAATAAAGTCACATACTAGTTCACAACAACTCAGCTCAAAATAAGTTTGAAGACAGAAAACATGTTCAGTCAGAAATCAGAAAACTGAATTCAAGAACATGAAAAGCATAAAAACACTTTGAATAAATCCACGAAAAATCTGAGGTAATCCCCTATATGTCTAGAGTCAAAATAACAAGTTTCATAATATTCCAGTAAGTATAGATCAGTCATCAAAAATACCAAAGCAACAAGAAAACAGAGTTTAACGAATCTGGAAATCTCAACACTGTTGTACGAAAACTATGATATCTCGCAACCAGTGAATCGAAATCCAATTTCGCCAAAGGGATGTGAAAATATATAGATTTTACTAACTTTCATATTTCACAAAGAATTTTCAAACAGTATAAAGAATTATAGTAAAAATAGGATTCTTTACTGAACAGTAAGCAAAATACAGCACGAGTAGATTTTAGAAACGAACATGAAACATCACATAAAACTTATCTTTAAAATTCATCAAAAATCTGGGTAGTCCCTAACATCATAAAGAAGTACTGACCAAAATATTAGATCAAGATAATATGTATAGAATAGTTCTTGAAAATAATTTGTTAACAAAAATT
The DNA here is from genome assembly GCA_017893485.1 of Hemerocallis citrina. Classification (NCBI taxonomy): domain Eukaryota; kingdom Viridiplantae; phylum Streptophyta; class Magnoliopsida; order Asparagales; family Asphodelaceae; genus Hemerocallis; species Hemerocallis citrina. The sequence continues at coordinate 285,357,537 of CM030358.1, forward strand.
TACCCAAAACAGAATCTGGAATTGATCGACATGTCTGTATCAAAACATTCATAACTCAGTCATACGAAATCCAAATCAAGTAAAATCAGTAGGGTTTGAAAATAGACAAAATTATCTCGAATTCATCTTTTATTTTGGAATCAAGATTCGAACTTTAGCATAGACGAAAACAGCATTCAAAACAGAACAAGCAGTAAATACAGATTTCACACCTCTAATCAAGAACATCATAACTTTCACAATATTGATCCAAACACCTCCAAACTTAAAATACAACCTACCAATTATCTAAAAATCATGATTTAGGGTTATTAACAAGTCTTCACCTATTATTTTACATGGGCATTCAATCAAACACAATTCATGCAAACATTCACATATATGACTAAAAATCAAGTTTTGGGTAAATCCTAGGTTATCTCCTATCAAAATTTGTGTCATAAGTCATCTATGGCCAAATTAACACAATAGAGACAAAACCCATCAAGGAAAAACTAGTTTTTGGTTATCTCTAGACCCAACTATACTGGATGTGAACATTTTGACTTGTATCAACCTAATGAATTGTAGTACAAGTTACTTGCCTTATTATGGAGACGAAATTGATCCTAATGCAAAGAGAAGAGAAACCCACGAACAAAATCCTTTCCAAGCGCGAATCCAAGCGACAACGAACAAGAACTCCCACACGAACAACCTCCTTGATGCAACGAACACAGTGGAGAATACCCACTTCAAGAAACACCTCGAAAAGAGATTGATGATGATGATGTTGATGGTGGTTGGAGGCCGGCAACAAGAAAGGGTTTGGGGTCGGGTTTGGTGTGTATGCCGAAGGTGGAGTGGGGGATGTGTGGTGGTCGGATTAGGGTGTGGTGGTGGCCGGTTTGGATGGATGGAGGGCTGTCGGATTTGGTGGGAGGAGGCAGGCCGGGAGTACTACTCAAGGGGAGGTCGGGATGTTTGGAGAGGGAGAGAGAGATATTAGAGATTAGGGTTAGGGTTTAAGGTGTTAGGGGTATTATATATGGGGTTTAATGTGGGCTAATGGGTTATGGGTATTAGTAAATAACAAATGGGGATACAATTTATAGTGAATTCTATGACTCTTGAAACATCTCCTTAGGAGTTAAAAATCATAGGTTTGGAAAAATCACCACCAAAATTACCACCACGTCACAAAAGTATCCAATAAAGTGGACGAGGCCAAAAATGAGAAAAAGAATCCAAAATGATGAAAACGGACAAAAGCGACGTACAAACGCCACAAGGAGCTCAAAATGAAATAAAATGAATATATATTGAAAACAATCCAACATACTGTTCCGAAAAATACAAGAGAGATAAAAATACACAAAAAAGAAAAATACACTCCAAAATACATAAAATGAAAAACAGGGGTTACAGTCAAGTCATCAAATTAGGGTTTTAATCATCCATAGTATAGTTTCAAGAAAAGATTCAATTTTTAATTCATCTACTTATCAACAATTCATTATATCTTCATCCAATCCCTAATATTTTTTCTAATAGACAAATCATCACATACAACATGCACAGAAGAAAAGAAAAACAAACATATGTCACTCACCTCAATGAAGAAATCAAATCGAATTAATAAAGAATAAGAAAAAGCTTTTTTTTTTTGCAAAATCCAAGATCATTGCTTTGAAACTCCAAGAAATTAATAGTAAAATATATTTTATTTTTGCAGAAGAGAGGGATGGCTGTAGTGGCCATAATATAGGCCAAAATCCTGGAGATTTTAGGGTTTTACAAGTTTATGGAAACATCCCTTAACATATTATTACTTGACATATATAAACCTTTCTTTAATAAAGTAGTTAAATAAGTTAAATAAATTAAAATAAAACCAAATCTTTTTACTACTGAGTTATCCAACCATCAAGCATAGCCCAAAAATTAAAAAATTTGGATTTTTTTTCAAAATGGTAATTTTGCACAAAAGTCCATCTTTTTGTAATATTTGCAAATATGTTATAAAGTATTCGTAAAAATTCTGAAAATTCAGAAATAATGTCTACAGATAAATATTAGATTTTCCAATTAAAATTTTCTGACTTTTACATTCCAAGAAAATATTTGCACAAGATCCACTTAAATTTCATATTTGCAAAAACACCATATTTGTTTAAATTTTTACCAAATCAAATCTAAATAAAACTTAAATAAATTTTATTTTCAATGATGACCATGGAAATCTCAAAAATCAGTAAAAATAAATTTTCATTATTTGTTTGAGATCCAAACGGCTTTTTACATAAAATCCCATCTCTTTCGAAGTATTTATAAAAATAGTTTCTTTACTCAGAAAAATCCCAAATTTTAGTATATACTTAATTATATATAGGAGAATTTATTTAGAAATCTAAAAGTGGAGATTTGTACCCAAGAAATATTTGCACGTGTAAAATTGAGAAATTCATAAAATAGTCAAATAAATTTAATAAATCTGAAAATTAAAATATCATAATTAAATGAGGAAAATCAATCATTAACCATAAAGTTTTAATAATTCAAAATTTCCTAACTCTGCACGTGTGTTGCATGTGCAAAATTGCAACTTTAAGAAAATAGTCAAAATAGTCAACTTTACCAATTTAGTATTATTTAATAATGCAAAATAAATTATTTTATTTTGCGGGGTATTACACTCTTCTTATTTTCTAGTTAGTGTAGAAATCATGCCTAGGTGTTTTATGGTCGATTTTGGTTAATTTAATGAATCTTACTAGCTAAATTGATGCATATTGTAGTAGGGGTGGGCAACGGTCGGTATCCGACCTAATATGGACCATCCACCACCGATCCAAAGAAAATCGGTTTTTTAATTTTCTCATCCGCAACCAATCCGAACCTTAATTGGATCGGTTTCCATCCAAGCCGATTAAGCTCGGTTTGGATTGAATTGGATGGTCGGTTTGGTGTGCAACTTTTCACCTTCAATATCATTCAGAATTTTGTTGAAATTTAAAAGATCAACTTCAATGAAACTTAAGAAACAACCTGCTATTTGTTATTCAGAAATGAATTTAAAATGAAGATTCATAAAACCACAAGTTGTTAATGAATTTTGCACTAATTGTTTGAGATGATGACGTTTAAATGAGTGAGATAAACTGCTTTTTCACTTGCATACTTCTGTAATCTTAGTTTATTATCATAAAAGAAACATCAATAACCATAGCTAATTGAATTTCTGGAGTAATAAAAAAAGATTTAGAAAATAATTTCTGCTTGACTTGATTAAAGTAACTACTAAATGTTATATCAATTTTATGATTCTATTAAGTTGGGTAACACTGTAAATCAAGCATTTCTGAACAACATAACACATAGGATTATGGAGAACCAAAACATAAGTAGAACAACTGCTCGGTTTATATTAAAGAAATTAAAAAGACTGTTTGTATCTCAAGGAAAATGAGAAATGATTATTTGTATATTCAAGAAATTAAAGGAGAACTATATTTTTTATGGACTTATGCATAGAGGTATGGTTGGTTCGGTTTTATCGGTTATTTGAAAGCCTCATCCAACAACCGAACCGGTCCAATTGATTATTGAAGATCAAGAACCGATCCAATCTAAACCCCTAATTGGTTCGGTTAAAAACCAGTCGGTTCGGGTTAGATTGGTTCGGATTGGTCGGTTCGGATAATAGTTGTCCACCCTGATGTTGTAGTGATAAAGAATGCTAACGGTAGAAAAATCGTAGAATTTCAATGTATGTTAATGTGACGTATATAAATTGATTGGTAGAATAGAATGGAGAAAATTTAATTAGAAGCATGTGTAGAACTGTTAGGCACAAATGAACAACTTGATTATTGTATGCAATTTAGTGTCTGTTACAAATTGGTTGAAATTTTGTGTATGAAATGTGGATAAAAGAAAGGAAAAATTAGAAACAATTTTGGGGAAAGAAATAGTCATAGTAGAACAAAAGAAAAGTTGTATTAAAATGAGTAGAAAAATTAACTAATTGAGATTTTGCATTATAATTCATATAAGAAAAAGAAAGAATTAATTTGGGAATATTGAAGTTAGATCTTCATTAATGTGAATAAAATCAGTAAAGTGCTAATTTTGGAAGAGTTATCAATACAAAGTAATAGCATTAATTTGAAGAAAAGAGATAGTTGATAATAAATCAAATTTTATATTTATATGTTTTCAAATGAATATGTACATGAAATGGGGAAAAATCCACTTAATTATCAATAAAATCAGTAAAAGGGGAATTCTGGAGTCTAGAACTATATTTTTATAATATCAATTTTTGGGAAGAAGAATGGAATAAAAAATAGTTGAAAATGTAGAAAATGAGATTTAACGGAGATCAAATACTGAATGAATTAAACCCTATAGATGTTGTGAAATGAGCTTCGGCTCAGTGGGTAGGCGGTCTAACACCTCGCTATCGGTGCTGTTTTGAGTCTTGGATTTGCTGTTGTGGGAGAAAACTTTTTTTTAAAAGTCAGAGAAGGGGGGGAGTTTAGATACTTAAAGAAATTAACCCCATAGTATATATCAGTTAAGGCTCTTGGCCTTTGCGGCTAGCGGGGGCGCGTTGCGCTCACGTGCTGCCACGTGGTGCTCGAGGGGGGTCTAGGGTCTCGGGTTCTAGCCCTGCTGTGAACATATATGCATTTTAAAAAATATATATATTTTTGGGATTCTTTTGAGTTTTAAAAATCCAGAAAAATTATATAAATATTTTAAAATATTATGGGGACAACTGAAAGTATTTCTCACTATTTTTAAATATATTTTTGGAGATTTAAGATTTATATTCTTGTGATAAATGAGATTCATATTTAAGAATAATGTATAAAATTAAGATAATAAAAGTTGTTTTGTGATAAAAGGAAGGTAGTGATGAATTTTTGGAAGGTAGTGATGAATTTTTATAATAAATTTCTAACGATGAGTATCAAAAGTTGGTGTTTAATTCTTAGAAACATTGTATTGAGAAAATGAACCTAAAAAGAGCTTTGTGGAAAAGAATAATTTGACATTGTTCTTCATGATTGATAAATACAAGAATAAGATGAAAGAAATGAATAAGATATGAATTGGAAATATGAATTATAAGGGTATGAGTACCGATGATTATGGAACATGAAAGGATGTGATCTAGAGGCTTAGTGAGACCCAGGTACCGGTAAATGTTGAAAGAATTAATTGATTTAAGAATTGACTATATGAGCTATCTCGGTAGTTTGTTTAAGTCCGGTAGGAGGGGAAGCTAACTCTAGGTGGTGTAATTTATTCATGTTTAAGCATAAGGATTAGGTACAAAGTGGAGATGTAGTAAACTTGGGCAAACGTATGTGGTTGCCTCTATATATTCTGACGGTGGACTCCGGGACTATAGACCCAGTTTGACGGTGGACTCCGAGACTGTGGTTGCTTGCGATGGAGGTGAGCCTTAATTAATTTCGGGACTATGACCAGTTTGACAGTGGACTCCAGGATTATGAATAGTCGGGCGGATGGAAGGTCGTGCTCCAGTGTATATGCGTATACCAGGGCTAGAGGGACACTTGCGGGAAGTTCGCACGACAAGGATTTTCGTATAAGTTTGACGGTGGACTCTAAGGTTGGAATCCGTACACGTGGAACATCTAAAACTTGATTTATTACTGGGTAGTTTTCATATCGAGGGATTAAATCCATGTGGAGTACGTAGGTGCTTGCCCTCAAACCTATGTAGTATGGGATGCATAGAATCCGAACAAGTATGCATTAGTGTCATCTTAGTATAAAACATCTGCATTAGGCATTAAGGTATTGCATACACTGATATATTTAGGATAATCACTTTTCACACTTTGTTTTATATTCAAGTTTGTGTATGCTAAAGTAAGTGAGTCGCTATTATGGTATAGCGAGAATGGCCGTGTATAGTATTGCGTCAGTTGCATGTAACTGACGTGCCCACAGTATTCAATGCAGGGCCGGGACTGGCAAAGAATTAAAGCTGAATTTGAAGCTAAACATTGTTTTAAATGTTGTTAATTAAGTTGTACATGTTCTAAACTGTTAATCTTTATTTTTCCGCTGCGTTGATGTAAAATAAATAGTGTTGTACAAATAAAAGTTTTTAAATCCTTGCAAAATTGTACGAAATGAAGTAAAAATCCTGTTGTGCTACGAATTACCGTGTTAATAAAATTTGGGGCGTTACAAAGCAGCCGTCCGCAGAAATAGCCCTCAGCAAGATCAGAAAGCACTATGGATGGAGGTATTCTTCTATATCCTTGTTACGTGTTCTATTAGTGATTATCATATCGATACGAAGGTCTTAGGGTTCATGTAAATAATCATTTAACACACACAACCCTAGGCACTATGGGCCCCCGCCATATCATTTGGGAACACAAAATTTAATTTTTGTTAAACAAATTGAAGTTATGATTATTTGTTGCTAAAACTCCTCGTATAGTCATTTGTTATTTCCAAAATAAAAAATGTGCAGATTAAAAACAATGTCAAAATCATAAGAAGACATACCTTCTTTTTTATTATTATTAAGAAGACATACCTTCTTTATCTCCCCCTTTGTAACAAGGTGTGCGACATGATTTCTAATATATTGACTGATGACCTCAACATATTTGGACGGCACAACTTCTGCCACCATCTTGCTATCCTAAAATCCATCTTCCATCAAAACCAAAAACAGAAAAAGAAAAAAGCATATTATGAAATTTGGGTGTGGCGGAAGTTTTAGTGCGAGAAGTGACAACCGATCATAACGAACAATCAAGTAAACGTAGATCACACCAAACGCAAAAGCATACAATTTTGCTCGGTTCAGCAAACCTAATCCCGGGAATAACATAAATATTATTCAACTAGAGACGACAAATGAGTTACAATACGCTCACAAAGAATCTATCATCTCTCAAACTTCACTACAAGATACTCAGTTGCTTACAATGAAAACTCTCAGATAAAGTATTCACCTCTCAATGGAGGTCACAATAATTATTTATAGCGACCTAGAAACCCCTAGGTTTAATTCCCATCTTTATATCTAAATATGTATATCCAAATTTCTTGTTTATCTTCATGCCAAAATAAAATATAAAAGATAAACCAAACTTGACCTTAACCAAATTTTTCAATATTTAATAATTATCCAAACTCAAAGAAATCTGAAACTCTTTGCTGGATGTGTCAGAAGAAGTACTCACCTTTCAATGGAGGTCACAATAATTATTTATAAAGACCTAAAAACCCCTAGGTTTAATTTCCTTCATTATCTCTAAATATGTATATCCAAATTTCATGTTCTTCATGCCAAAATTAAAATATAAAGCTAAACCAAACTAGATTTCTAGTATTTAATAATTATCAAAACTTGAAGAAATTGGGGATGTGCTGGTCAAGTTGGAAAATTCCCTTTAGATCCCGTATTTGACCAACATTTTTTTTTAGAATTTTGAGATTTTGTTCCTTTAAGAATTAGTTACCTCAAATGTAGACACAAACCTAACAATCTCCACCCTGGCTTGCATTTGTATTTCTTTCCACCTTGCGTGACTTATGCTTCTAGACTCTTCCTTTGATCCTCTTGTATATAACACGATTCGGTCGTTCATATGCTAGTCAAATTTGCCTCCACCTATTATTTCTTCAATTGTATACCCCCTCAAGGGTACATCCCAATAGGTGTTAACAAGGAGACGTCATCCTCTCTACGAACTCCACATACCTCGAGGCATCTTCCACCTCTCAACGGTATTCGAACGTCGTGATCTCGCTTTAGTGATTCTATTGGCCGCAGACTAGATACTTTATGAACACTGCACTTTGAAACACTTTGCCAATATTTTGCATTTCCATAAAGTTTGTAGAGGTTATGCTAAACACTAATCGTCCCCCTCATCACCTTATGACGAACTTCCCAAATAGATAGGACTTTACCTCAAGCTGTGTAACCGTGTACTTCTAGAGTTCCCAAGGATATTATGTTCTGTTTTAATGCAGGAACATGCATGACCTTATGCAATGTGAACATCTTTCTATCTAACATCTCCAACTCAACTGTCCCCTCACCTACTGCGTTAAAATTCTCACCAGTCTCTATCCTTAAAGAACGACATGTTGTACACTTGTAAGTAAAAAATATCTCAATTTCAGAGCAAATATGAGAAGAACTACCTGAATCAAGATACCAAGCATAATTCACATATTTAGAACTTGAAACAAGAAGACAATCAAAGTTTTGACCTGACTCTGGGAGCTATCGACATTTGCATTCTCCTGACTCAATAACCTGCGACAATCCCTCTTGTAATACCCTCTTACTCTGCATTAGTGGCAACATACCTCTCCTTTACGCGCACAATCTCTTTCAATTGAAGTTCCCTTCACTGCCAGGCAACTCGAAGAAGTATGTCTGATTTCTAAGTTTCCTTTCTAAGTTCATCCTCCTTCAAGCAATTGATCACATCGGCCACCGAGAGCTTCTCCGTGGTAGATTTATTATGTAATATGGTGGTTATCAAATGCTCGTATGAATATGAAAATGAATATATCAAGTTGACAATTTAATCCTCTTTGCTGAGATCATATGCGTGTATTGTCTTCAACTCAGATAACACCATGTTGAATTCTATTATATGATAGTGAAGAGTGGTATCTTCCTTCACTGAGAACGAAATAGTTTTCTCTTCTATTACATCCAACCTAGTAACGACGATCCCGAATAATGAATTTGAGTCTCGCCCACACACTCATTGCTTTTCTCCCCAAGGAAGTTGCATTTGACTTCATTCGCTAATGGCAGTCAGATTAAACGCTAAGATTTTAAACAAATCTCTTCCCACTTTCTCCTGCTTCATGTCATCTAACTTCCTTTTATCACCTTTTAGGGAAAGATGCAAGCATTGTTGAACCAATATGTCTTACATGTCACCTTGCAGAGAGTAAAGTTGATATTTCCATCGAATGGTTTGATCTTCATGAAACCATGATCATTCATCTTCACCAAAGAACTCGAGCAACTCCTGAGTGCTCTGATACCACAAGTTAGAAAGTTTCAGTGCAATAAATGTTTTAGCATGAGAGGCGAGGCAACAACCGGTCACAATGAGCAACCAAATAAACGTAGACCACATCAGAAACAAAATAATACAATTTTTTCATTTAGCGAACCTAATCCGATGAAGAAATAACCAAGATATTATATAACTGGAGACGAAACTAGAGTTATAATACACTCATCAAGAATATATCTATCTCTCAGGCTTACTAGAAGATACTATGTTGTTTACAATGAAACTCTCGGATGAAGTACCCACTTCTTAATGGAAGCCGCACTAATTATTTATACAGATCTAGAAACCTCTAGCATTAATTCTCATAATTATTTTTGAAAATGTATATCCCAATTTCATGTTTATCTTAAAGTCGAAACTTAAATATAAAAGATAAACTAAATTAGACCTTAACAGAATTTTCTATTATTTAATAATTATTCAAACTAAAAGAAAACCAGGACTCTTTGTTGGATGCCCAAGTCAATTTAAAAAAGTAAGTTTTATTTAGGTTACTGGTTTGACCAAAACTATTCGATTGATGATGAAGAAAGAGAATTCTTGGTTCGGTTCTCCACCTTAATGACAGAAAAAAGGGTTGCAAACGAGTCGAGCTGAGCCGAGTATCTTGAGGCTCGAACTCGGCTCGTTAAGTAATCGAGCTCAGTTTCAAGCTCGAGCTCGTTTCGAGCCGAGCTTTGACCGAGTTCGAGCAAAGTAGTTCGCGAGCTTAACCTAATAATCACAAAAGCCCAAGCCCAAGCTCGAGCTCGGCTCGTTAAGATATCGAGCTCGATTTCGAGCTCGAGTCGAGCTTTGACCGAACTCAAGCCGAGTAGCTCGCGAGTTGCTAGGTTCGTTTGCAGCCCTACACGGGAGATCATTTTTCCTTAAAGAATTAGTTATCTAAAATTTATTAGGAGTATAAACCCAACCAAATAAACTAAAGAACAGGTTACGGATAGCTAAACACCAAGGTAAGGGCTTCGACTCGGCGAACGTTAGGATTAGTGTAGAGTGAGGAGCTGGAGGTGGAGGATGGTGATGTTCCAGAATGGAAGTGGCAGAAGAGTACAGAATGACGTCTGAGCTGAACTAAGTGGAGGACTTGACCGAATCAATTGGTATGATTGAATGAAGGTGAACTCGGAATGAAGGGAAGCGATGAATTTGGATGGGGCTCAAGAAGGGTGCCTCTCTAAAAGGGCTCAAGAAGAGGGTGCCTCTCCTTTTAGAGAAGAGGCTAAGAGCCAAATTCAAAGTTGATTTTGAAAGACCGATGATCAAAATCCTAATCCCAATCAAAGAGAAAGGCTGCACCTTCTGCTTTTGGAAGGAACGTATAACGACCCAAGAAGGAAGAAGCTTTGAGGAAGTCCCGGATTAACCAGCAAGATATTTGTTTATTGGATTTTTTTTACACTACTTTGTGATTAAATTGTTTATTTATCGAACTTAAATATTCTAATTGTTCACTAGTTTGTACTTATGTAATTCATTTTTTTTCTCACACATTTATATATGCTGCTGCTTATTTTGTTGTGGGAACAAACAGATAGTGAATTAATAATTGATGGAAACTACTAAAAATCTGACATTTCACCTTAGCCGTGAAATGCGTTTAAAGCTCCTGGGATTGAATCTGGATCGTTGATTGACCACCGTGATCTAAATCCGACAGTTGCTGATGCAGCCGATGGACCTGCAAAAATCCTGAAACACTGGGGGTGGCCGCGACGACAGACCCTCCGATGCTCAAGTCAAAATCAGAAAAAGAAAGAGAGTATGAGAGAGAAACTGGCGTATTGTTGATTACCTTCTGACTGTAGAGGGGGAAGGGTATTTATAGGCCTGAGAAACATATCAAGAGATCAATCTAGATCCGTTGGATCGATATGAAATCTTATCTCTTTTATGTCCCCCCCCCCCGAGATAAGTTCTCTTATTAGGTGATAAGAGATTTTGACTCCTAGCCTTCATGGACTGGGTGTCTCTCCTAGTGGGCCTAGTCTGTCACTTTTCATGGGCTTCAAAAAAAGACAATGTCTTAGAGAATGCCCAGACCTGTTAGAGAGGCCAGTTATGGTCAATCTTCCTGTAGAAGCTTTGAGATCTGTGCAGGAATCATACGGCCCTGATTCGCTACGAATTTTACCATCATCATAAGCTCCCCACTCCCAGAAGGCAATTTTATTGGCTTTCCAGGAGTAGTACGTCTTACTTTTGGACTTTAGAGTATAATCTTAGCCATCAGGGTGTTCAGAGATATCTTGAACTGATCTGTGGCTTCTGAAGGCAGTGAATATGTTTCTGGATTTTTCCATTTTTTTCGGATTTTTTCGATTTTTCGAAATTTTTTTGGAATTTTTATCAGTTTTAAAATCACTTTTTTGAATTTTATAATAATAAATCCAATTTTAATTATTTTTCAGAATTTTAAATTAATTTTTTGAATTTAAATAATTATTTTGGATTTTAAATTGATTTTTTCGAATTTTAAATGATTTAAAGGATTTTTATTGAATAATCAGACCCGCGCATGATTTTTGGAGCGATCAGAGGTGTTGATCAGCTTCGACTCGCATGCTAAGTAGAATCAGATGTCGAGATCTGATTGCTGCGATGAGGGGCTACGTGGCTCGATCGAGAGCAAACATCGGATGGGGACTTGCCCGGTGAGGGATTTCAACGGAGGTGATGCGAAGATCTGATGAGGTGGTGGCGTGGCAGCATCAGGGATGTCCCTAACAACCTGGCTCGTCCGCTGAGCAGCGGGGAAGACAAAGGGAGACGTTAAAGTGTGTTCAATTACTTGGTTCTGATAAGGAGTGTGTTCAATATGGCTTTGTTAAAGTGTTTAAGTCCACTAATTCCGACAAACTACATTCTAAAGCTTCTCTCCACATTTCCATCCAAAAGATGTCTTCTTCATCTCATCAACTACATATGACTAATACATATTCAATACAGGATTTAATATGCATCTGGTGCCACTATAACATAAAGACAAGTCTTTGTTGTGGTTGTGCATGTGAATCTACAACATCTAAAATGTATATTGATATAACTGATGAATTTAACCTACTTCATTACTCCTTTTCTTAGGAGCATACAGTCTACCAACTTTAATGGAACTCCTATCAACATCTTAAGTGCCAAAAAATAAGGCTACCAGAATACAGGACCAGCCCTCAGCTTCTTCCTCTAAAGTATTAGTACACATAGACAACAACACGCAGAGGATTTCACTTCCCAATTTTCATTTGATGCAATGGACAGGCCGAAAAATGCCTCAAATTCTCATAACTATAGGCGATTATAAAGGAAACAAGATTTGAAATTTAGATTACTTGATAAAAAGATTGGGGGAGCTGATAGTGACTTGAGGGTCGATGCTTGGAGCGTGGAAGATTGGGGGCTAGGGTTTCTTTTCGAATCGCAACCGAAACAATGGGGCTAAGGGCGATTTGGGTTTGTATTCGAAGAGAGATAGAGAATCCAAGAGACAACCGAAATCTAAGAGACAACCCTAAATCGAAACCCTAAATCGAAACCAAAATCGAAACCGAAATCGAAATCCAAGAGTTGTGTTTCGACGAAGAGTCGGAGAGATCGCTATTCTCAGTCGAGGGGGGTTTCTTGTCGAAGAGAGAGAGGGGACGTGAGAGAGAAAGGAGGCTAGGGTTTCATCGAAGAAAGAGAGAGCAGGAGTTGGAGATGGATGAGAGCTGAGAGCGATAGTGCCAAAAGAAAAGAAGAGGAGGCTAGGGTTTCATCGAAGAAAGAGAGAGCGGGAGTTGGAGACAGGATAAGAGCTGAACTGGATAAATGACAATTTTACCCTCAACAAAAGAGAGGAGAGAACGGGATCAGATCTGCCTCGTTCGATCGCCAGCAAACGAGATCGAATGGCTCATAACTCCCGCTCACGATAAGGAGCCCATCTCGCCATCTCATAATAGACTAACTATATATATATATATATATATATATATATATATATATATATATATATAAGAAAAAGAAAAAAAAGAGAAGAAGATGAAAAGAGAGTGAATTAGATGAGTGATTAGCCAAGTAGAAATTTTCTCTTTGTTTTTTTTTAAAGGAAAAGGTGGAATATGGCCACCCTGTTTCATTAATAAGAAATTAACCAAACAAACCCAGCATACTGGGACAGATTACAAACTATAGATATAAAAAAAGAACATGAAGCGACATGACTAGTACATATAATCAGCTCTCACTCTAAACACCTTAGAGGGTGGGTCAACAAACGGCTAGGTCAAAACCGGCAGCTTGTCCCCGACCTACTCCAGTGATGTTCTGGACCCCGTCTTGGGCCCAGTCACACAGCGAGGACCAACTAATTGTACTCCGTCTAGTAAGCTTCGTGCACCCACCTCCACGGCACGTACACACCCACCTGAAGCGAATCATGCGGGATTTGAAAATTTGCCGCACCCATCCTTCTTCCTCACCAAAGCAATATCACACTTGGCCCAATCGGAGTCACAACCATAAGGAGAGCCGTGAAAAGGGTACTCACCTCAGACACGTTTTAGCTCTCACCAGCGATTTCTTACCAAACAAAACACTCGCTCACCCTGACCACGGACACAGACAAAGAGAGAGCCGTGAAGAGGATACCTTCACCACTCACATGCTTTTACTCTCTCTAGTGATTTCTCACAAACACAAATAGACACCTACACAGATTATTGAGAAGAAAAATCTTCACTCTCTCACTCTCTCTCTCACGCAAAACCTGAAAAAATCACAACTAACTGAAGCATCACCTTCCCCTCTCGCCCTACGGGAAATGGACGTTGTAGATTGCAGGTTCACTGATGAGGGCATAGTGGTGGCGCTGTTGTGAATCCTGTGGCAGTTGGTTAACGGATGTCGAATTTAGGGTGCGACTTCCACACTACCAACCAAGAACAAATACATCCCCACCTGTACAATTTCTTCAGCACACCTCATAGGGGGATCCCTTCTGCGGGCCCAAGCCCCACCTTGTGCTGATACGGTGTGCACCTCATGGGGGGATCCCGTCTTTTGGCCCTAGCCCCACATACATGCTGCACAACATACATCACTCTAATCAACACCGATCACTCGTACCTCCTCCACTCCTCCCTCTTTAACAATATCCAAATCACACCGCTGCCGTCTCTAACTCCGGCACTACCATCACCTGAACTCTCTCTTCTTCGCATATACAACCAGCATCACAACAACCAAATCGCAGCTGCAGATCACGAAGATTGGCGTTGAGTGCGAGTACATGGTGGCGATAGCGATGGCACCGCAACCGGCGCCAAAGAAGGGGATAGCAATGACGCACATTGGTGGATGGGCGAGCACCTCTTTCCTCTGACGCACAGCTAAATCCCCATCACCCGAGCAGCCCCGGTCAGCGCGAGGCGGCCGCCGAACTCTCCTCAGTCATGATAAGAGGAGAAGGTCGATCGGTGGAGAAGGAGGAGCTCAGAAAGGGGGTGATCGCACGTAAAGGGCGGAGGTCGGAGGAGCACCAAAGAACCGTATCTGGGCCAGGTCAACACTCGTCGGAGGATTGAGGGGCCATTCTGGGCCATCGGAAGTGCGACGGGCCAGTACAAAGCTCGTCGGTGGGAACTGGGCCCGTTCTGGGCCATCGGTAGCGCGACGGGACGATGGAGTAGCGATGGGAAGTAGATGACAAGAAGGCAGGGTGGGCGAAGGCTTTCCTTGAGATGGGGCGGTGGCGACGAGCCCAAGCCGCCGCCCCCCACCAAGCTTAGATCTAGGGTTAACTTTTGAGGATTTTTGGGGGATTAGTTTCTCTCTCTAGACTTTTCTAGAGAGAGAAACTCTGATTGTTGTTTAAAGCCCTTGAAAAATATTGTAAATTTTTTCAAGGTGTGATCAAATCGTGGCAAGCAAGGAAAAGAGAAACTTGAAGATGGAAGCTTGTTCTAGTTCTCAAACTCAAATTTTGGGTGGGTGTTGTCAACTCTAATATTAGTATTCTTTGGTGTATGATATGGTGTGTAGAAGTAACTAATAGAGGTCTAAAATCATGCTTGAGTAATTGAAAAGTTGTTCAAAAATTTGGCTTGTATGTTAAGATAAATTTTATGCAATGGTTCATAATAGAACACAAAAGTTGTGTGGTATACTTAGGATTTTCTACCTTGCAAATGGCTTAGAATCTGAACCCAAAATTTGTATGGCATGTTCTAGTATGAGTATAAAGCATCCTCTAATTTTTTCACTGGATTCATTTATAGCTCAACAAAATAATTCTTTTCGGAATAGAGAACAGTGAAAAATAGTGTTTTTTTCTTTGTTATGAAGTGAAGTTTGAAAATTCATATTATGGAATTGGTAATGTATCTTGAGCTAAAATTTTTACTGGAAGTACTTGGATGTGTTAACAACAATCGTTCCAAATTTCAGATTTTTCTGAATTTATTTGATATATTTAAATATTCTATTTTGTTAACTGGTCCAGAGTCAAGAACTGGCTCTATCTGTTTTAAAGATGAAGTTTGATAAATCATAACTAATTTATGGTATATAATCTTGCAATGAAATTTTATTATAGCAACTACTGTGTGTCTAGATCAAGTATCTAAAATTTTAGATATTATAGACAACATTTGATGGGTTTTCAAAATTAGTTTGTAAACAGAGATTTTTCACACTGCCTGAAAACATGAATGTTTTTCTACTATATTCAAAAGGCTATAACTCTCTGCATATTTTGAATCTGAATGCAATTTTTGGATAAATTATACTTGTATATGTGTAGTTAATGAATCCAAAATTTTATAAGTATTGGACTTATGGTTCAATTGATATGGAATTTTGAGTAAACCATATTCAGTTAAGTTCGGATTTAGTAGGTCTGTACACTTGAACTTTTCTGGAACTGTGTGTTTAGAATCTAAAACAATGATCAACTAAAAACCTGTAGAAGAGAGTCTTAGCTTTCCAAATTATTTGGAATCTTGCTATTTCAGTTTGTAGATTGAAAGATATGATTTTCCTAAGTTCTAGACAGAACATGTCCAAGTAGAAGACTGTTTTTGTAGAATAAGTTAATTGTCCTATGCACACCTGATGAAAGTAGGGATTTTATAGTGCTTTAGTGGATGAATTTGAGGATATGATCAACTAAAGAGTTGTAGTAGACACACATAGCTTTCCATAAAACCCAGGATCATGAGATTCCATAAGTGAGCAAGTTTTTATGACATTGGTAAGGAGCAATAGCTGTGAATTTAGAATTTGCATGTCTGAGAAATTGTGGTTTTCTAGCCCTATGTGATTAGAGTCTGAGGAATTAATTAACTGAAGAATTGAAGTAGAAACTCTTAGCTTTCCAAAGAGTATTAATTCATGGAATTCCAGTTTGTAGTTTAGAAGTTATAAACTTTTCTAATCACTGGATAGATTCAATGTTAGTAGTAGTTGTATATTTGTTCTACACCTAAGTTTTGGACTTTTGTGTAGTAGTATTGATATGTTTGGAATACTTGATTCTATCATGTGTTAAGTGTGTTAACGTGTGTATGATTATTTGACTTTGATTAGGTTGTTTCTGAGGGATCATCTAGGGTAAGGTATTACCCTACGATTAACAACCCTTAAGCTAAATTGAATTCTTCCGCCTCGAGAACAGGAGAGTCATCCCACGTGCGCCGACGAATTCTTACCCAATAGGTAAATGATCGCGGGCCGGGATACTGGATACGATCCGAGTAAGAGGTGGTGGCGAACGATGGAGATCGGGTCGCCAGTGTTTGGGTAACTATACCAGGTCGGATCCATTACTGCCCTAGGTATTACTGAAATTAATTTTAATTTATATTTTGATGCCCTAAGTCTGTCAATGGTTGGGTGTTGGTGTTTGTGTATGTTTACCTTTATTCATGGATTTAATGTATCCCTTGGGCGCCGATGTACTGCTCGCTGAGGGTCACAGGCCGGGGATATGGTCGTTTGTCACGCCTCCATGTAGTATGGGATGCATGCGTGTTTGTCAGTCCCCACTTCCCAAAAATACGGAATACGAGTACATGACATTGGCCCAGTGAATGACTAACGTCACCCATAAGCTGTTTATCCAGTCAACTCAACAATAATAACAATAAAAAACAATTGCACAGGCAATAATGATAATCTCATGCATAATAATACTTGGAATGAAGCAATATGAAATGCACGTGCATCCCATACTACAGGTTCAATGCATACAATCAATGTCGTTTAGACTTAAGTGGAAGATTCTATGGATCATGTATATGGTACTATAACATTATTTACAGCATTAGTGCGCACTGGTGGGCCCAATAACAATAAAACAATACACAATCAATTGGGATACTGTGTCAGTAATCCAACAATAAAACGATAATAATAACAATAGACAACACAAGATATTTTGGGAAACATGGCCCACACTTCAGTGTACAGTCACTATGTCATCAACTACTCCAGTCAATCCCTTCAACCCCGGCTTATTAATTATTTCATTAATGCAACAACACGATATGCAATTATGAGACATGAAAGGAACGATGATAACAATAGGGAAACAATAGGATGGTAGACAATGACAATAACTCATTAGGATCATACAATACAACGTACACACTTCGATTCATGCAATACTACGATATATGAATAACTAAATTAAGAAAAACTGAAAGGTAAAATTCTGGACCACAAGATTATTCTATACAAAAATATAATTTTCCGCTGCTACAGAAATCGAAAACTGAATCTGTCAAAAATTCGAGAAACTATACTTCCTAATGAATCCAACGCATATTTAAAGTTCAAAATCCGAAAACAGTAACTAGGTCAAACACAACGTTCTTTACAGATTTTATTTTCAGGCAGAAAATCAACATCAAGTTATTATAATTTTAGAAATAGTAAAAACTCAATATTAAATTCATTAAAAATATTTACTAGACGCCTAAACATGTTAAATAACAATCTGGAAATCTTCATAGTAATATTTTATCATTTGATCAGCCTTTTAACAGTTTAAATATAAAACATCCAAGAATTAGAAAACCTGGAAATAAAAACATAGCTGTAGTAAAACAGGCATAACTTTTGCTACACAATTCGGAATTCAGAAAATCAAGATGTTCTGGAACCTATAATGATAAGGCTACGATTCTTATTCAAAAAATTATTCATTTTAAGATAATTTACTAGGACGAAAATAACATACAAGATATAGCCAGTAAGCAACATATAGGTTTTTAGATATTTTTCATGAAACAAATTAATTAGACATGATGGGTATCAATTCTATTAGTCGATAAACTTCATAATCAGCATGATGGGTATAAAAACATTGTAAATAAAATTAAGAACACATAAATGCATTAATTTATCATAAACCAAACATCAATCGATCAAACAAACATACAACCTAGCAATTGTTTCTACAATAGATTAATGGTGTGACAATTATATGAATAACCCTATTATCAATTCTATATGCACACATATAAGATTCAATCTTTGGAGTCAATAGAGGTACGAAGTCAAGTAAATTGGGGTTAACTCGTGTAAACCCTCAATATACCCAACAAAAGATATGAACAATGTACAATACGATAAACAATAGGATCTACTTGCAAGAGTTTCAACAAAAAACTTTAATTTGATTCAATAACAATTGAAGAGGAAAGTGACTTACCTTATGGACGATCAAAATTGAATACCAAGAATAATGGGATGAGAATCCCGAAGCAACGAACCCACAAACACACGAAATAACACGTGTATACTACATGCAATAGAGGAACAAAGCAGCAACAACAACAATAGAGCAATTGATAGCAACAGTAAAGGGCAGCAAGGGGGTCAGACGTCTCTGGTGGTCGTCGGCGTCGCAGGCGGCAAAGCGGCGGGCGACTTTTTAGAAGTTTGGCTCGTTTTTTTGGTCTAAAAAAGGGGGCGACGGGGACAAAAGCGTCGGAGCGGCGCTACTGTCCTGGTCGACGGGAGTGGGAGCAACAGTAGGTTCGGCTGCTATCGTCGAGAGTGGAATAGGGGAGCCGAGGTTCGGGTTTCTTGGCATCGACGGGATAAGGAGGTGCTAGGGCAACGGTACTGGGCGGAAGTGACGACTGGGGGTCACTGGAGTAGGCCGGAGAGGGAGGTCAACGGTTTGGGCAGGAAAACAGGGGTTGGGTTCTGATCGGGGAGAGAGAAAATAGAGGAGAGAGAAAGAGGAGAGGGGAGAAAGATTAGACGGCTATTGGGATTTGTATTGTGCAATTTTTAGGATTTACAATAGGATTGTATTAATAGATTGTAATTAGAGTGTTGGGTCAATGGTTTAGGATCCAATAATAGCGGTTTTGGGTCAAGAACAATAGAAATTGGGTTTTAGGGTTCAATAAAAGATGAGTTTAAGGTCAACAGGGTTCAAATAAAAATACCCACAATTAAATAAAAGAAAACAAGATCAATAAGAATAGCTCAATCAAGAAGAACGAAGAGTTTCGTGAACAAGTTTAATTAAAATAATCAAGGAGACAAAAAAATGGAGTATTTTATTCATTTGAAATAGAAATATTACAAAAGAGGGAAAAATGAAAATTATGGAAACGGTTGTTACAATCCTACCCACCTTACAATAAAATTTCGTATGAAAACGGTTGTTACAATCCTACCCACCTTACAATAAAATTTCATCCTCGAAATTTAAGCAAGTGGTAGTAGGGTAACCCCAAAGAAAAGAAAAGAACTACAAAAAAAGATGGGGAAACCTCTTCCGAATCTCATCTTAAAGCTTACAAGTCGACTCACCAGACGAGTGAGAATTCCAAGCAACACGAACCAACCTGATAAACTCATTCTTCGAAATCTTCTTCCGCCGGTCCACAATCGAAACTGGATAAATCTCACAGGACAAATCTGGTTAAACTGACAAATCCGAATAGTCAATAACATGACTATCATCCTTGACATACTTCCTGAGTTGAGAAACATGGAAGACGTCATGCACTTTGGAAAGGGCTGGCGGCAACGCGAGTCTATAGGCCACCTTGGCCTACTTGCTCCACCACATCGAACGGACCAATGAACCTAGGGCTCAACTTGCCCCCACCACCAAACCGAATAACACATTTCCATGGCGACACCTTGAGGAACACATGATCACCCACTTCGAACTCCAACGGCGTCCTATGCATGTCTGCCCATTTCTTCTGCCTGTCCTGCGTAACTTGCAAATGCTTCATGATCTGGGTCACTACATCAACAGTCCTCGTGATCAATTCTGGCCCTGAAAGCTTTCTCTCACCAAAGTCATCCCAGCACACTGGTGATCTACACTTCTGACCGTACAAGGTTTCATACGAAGCTGCCTTAAGACTAGCTTGGTAGCTATTGTTGTATGAAAACTCCACCAAGTGTAGATGATCTTCCCAAGATCCTCTAATCTGACGAACACAGGACCTCAACATATCCTCCAATGTCTGAATAGTCCTCTCCGATTGTCCACCTGTCTGCAGATGGAATGCAGTACTGAACTTCAGCTTACTCCCAAGACTGTTCTAAAGAATCTCCCAAAATTGAGATTTGAATCTAGTATCTCTGTCAGATATAATACTAACAGGAACACCATGCAATCTCACAATCTTCTACATATACCTTTCTACAAGGCTCTCTATAGACTGATCAATTCTGAAAGGAATGAAATGAGCACTCTTCGTCAAGCGATCCACAATCACCCAGATGGCATTGTGACCCTTGGGACTTCTAGGCAAAGCAGTGAAGAAATTCATAGTGATATTCTCCTACTTCCACTCTGGAATAGGAAGCGGTTGAAGAAGTCCAGCAGTCCTCTGATGTTCTGCTTTCACTTTCTGACAAATTAGCCACCAAAAAAAAAAATCTTTCGACAACTCTCTTCGTACCATGCCACCAGAAATGCAACTTCAAATCCCGATACATCTCGTACCACCAGGATGAATAGAATACGGCAAATGGTGAGCTTCTTCAAGTAACTTCTGCCTGACTTCCCCCTTCGAAACACATAGATGAGTCCCAAAGCGGAGAGATCCATCCTCATGAATCACCATATCTATCCTCGAACCGGCTTCGACTTCAGCTCGAAACTTTTACAACTGCACATCACCAGACTGTGCCTCCTTAATCTGACCCATCAAAAACGACTGCAACTGAAGCACCATACAACTCTGCTCGAAACCAGGCAAAACCACTTCCAAATCTAATATCCTCATAGCTTCCACAAGCTCTTTCTGTTCAGTAAGAACCATAGCAACAGGTCTTCTGCTCAAAGCATCAGGTATCGAATTAATCTTGCAAGGATGATACTGCAAACTGATATCATAATCTGCCATCAATTCTAACCATTGCCTTTGCCTCATATTCAGCTCCTTCTGAGTGAACACATACTTGAGACTTTTGTGGTTAGTAAAGATCTTCACTCGGTTTCCAAGTAAATAATGCCTCCAAAGCTTCAAGGAAAAAATCACAGCTGCAAGCTCCAAATCATGTGTAGGATAATTCTTCTCATGCGGCTTTAATTGTCTATATGCATATGAAACAACCTTTCCTCGTTACATCAAAACAACTCCCAAACCTCTACCTGAAGTATCACAGAGAATTATGAAACCTTCTGATCCATCTGGTATAGTCAACACAGGTGCTGACGTCAACCGATTCTTCAGTTCAACGAAGACTTCTTCACATAACTCATCCTACACAAACTTCTGATATGTCCCAGTTAACTTGGTCAACGGCCCTGCAATCTTCGAAAAATTCCGAACAAACTTCATGTAGTACCCCGCTAGACCAAGAAAACTCCGAACTTCCGATACTGACTTCGGCATTGGCGAATCCTTAACAGCAGAGATCTTGGACGGATCCACAGAAACTCCATCACTAGAAATAATATGGCCCAAGAATGCCACACGATCCAACAAAAACTCACACTTGCTAAGCTTCCCATGCAACTGATTCTCCCTCAAAGTTTGCAAAACAACCTTCAAGTGCTCAGCATGTTCATCACAGTTTCGAGAGTAGATAAGAATATCATCAGTGAAAACCACAACGAACTTGTTCAAGAATGGAGAGAAAACTCGGTTCATCAAGCTCATGAACACATCTGGAGCATTAGTAACTCCGAAAGGAATCACCAAGAATTCATAGTACCGATATCTTGTACGAAAAACAGTCTTCTATACATCATCGGCTTTCACCTTAACCTGATGGTAACCATAACGAAGATCCAGCTTCGAATATGAAGCTCCTCACAATTGATCAAATAGGTCATAAATCCTTGGTAACGGATACTGATTCTTCACTGTAACATTATTGAGCTCGCGGTAGTCAATGTACAACCTGCGACTACCATCTTTCTTATTAACGAACAATACCGGAGCTCCCCAAGGCGAAACACTTGGCCTGATAAAATCTCTATCTAGAAACTCCTGAATCTACTCCTTCAACTCAGCCAACTCAACAGGAGCCATTCTGTACGGAATCTTAGAGATTGGAGTTGTTCCTGGCTGAAAATCAATACTGAACACCACTTCATGATGTGGTGGTAATCCCGAAAATTCCTCGAAAAAAATATCCAGAAAATCCCGCACAACCAATGGTGCGACAACATCATCAGCATACACTTCCTCCATAACTCCAACTTCCTGACTTGCCAACTTCTCCACACAAGAAAGTGGCATTTCACCGGCACATAATTTAAATTCCTGATGGCCCGGTATTTGGAACACCACCTTCTTCTTGCGACAGTCAATTACAGCATGAGTAGCACCAAGCAAATCCATCCCTAAGATAACATCAAATCCTGAATTGCTGATGAAAATTAGATTGGCAACAAAATCAACACCACAAATAACTAAGGGATTCTGCTAACAAATCTGAGAACACACGATAACACCTCCACCTGTAGAAATGTTCCATGCTACTGGCATAGCGCTGCTAGCCAAGTGATGCAGATCGACGAAGCAGGAGGAAACAAAAGAATGAGTTGCACCAGAGTCAATAAGAACATGAGCGGCAAAGGAGTGAACAAGGATAATGCCTAGCAAGAAGTCAAAGTGAGAACACAAAGGCAGAAGCAAAATGCAAGAAACAGGTATGAATGGACGGCTAACATGAATAAGCATCAAGATAAAATCACAAAATGGTAAGGAAATCAAAATGAAATAAAAAATGAAAACAATTAAAGATATACCTGCAGCAATGCCCAAAGCTGTCTCAGCATCTTGCGTAGTCAAGTTGTAAGCCTGACCACGACATGTAGGAAGATTACTCCTAGGAGCAGTTCTCCTCTGATCAAATATCTGCCTCTGAGGTGGGAGAGGTGGTCCACCCTAACCACGAGAAATTTCTCCCTGTGGAGTGGAACCTCCAACTGGTGCAAGAGTCCTGGACCTTGGGCAATCACAGACCATATGATCATAGCCTCCACACAGTAGGCACAGGCGGTTAGCTATCCTGCAATCTTGGCGCAAATGCCCAGGCTTTCGACAGTGTGAATAGACTAGATCCAACCTCTGAACAACAGGTGGGTATGGCAATGCCCTAGCAGGAAGGGGCGGAACAAGGCCTCCTGATAGGCCCACCATAAGGTCTAGCAGCAACAGGGTGCGGAACAGACCTGCTGAATAGCACGCTTCCTCGTACTAGTCTGATCCTGAATTCTTACAGCATCCAAGATATTAGCATAAGAACGAAGTCGCAAGGCAGCAAGACGATCCTAAATCTCAATATGCAAGCCCAACAAGAACCAACGACCTCTATCTTCATCATTCGCAGCCATAGAAGTAGCAAAATGACTTAGTCGGGTGAATTCCGCAGCATATTCATCCATGGTCAGACTCCCCTAATTCAAGACAGTGTTTAGTTTAACATTGGTACTTTATGAAATAACTATGAAAAAGCATGAATAACCACTATCTGACGAATCTGGGTTAATGAGACAAACTGTCGTTCCATTTCATTCTTGGTGACATTAGGGAAGAACTTCGTGAGGAAGCTCTCATTGAAGATGGCACAGTGGATGGGTCAGCCCAATCGCTCAGCTTCAGCTTACCACCAGATGTGGACAAGATCAACAAGTTGGATGCTCACCACATCCACACGATCCACATCCGCTATACGTGCTGTGGTCAACAACTACTCAGTTTTAATAAGCCATTGCTCCGCTTTAAGCGAACCTTTAGTGCCCGAGAACATGTCTAGATGGATCCTCATGAAATTTGCCAAATTACCAAGTCTCGGTGGAAGCAATGCGGGGGCAGGCACAATGGGGTCTCTATTAGCAGCTTCATAAGCCATTCTCATCTGTTCATTATGTTCTCATTGCATCCGCATCATCAGTTCGTTGTGGTCACGCTGCATTTGCATCAACTGTGCAACAGTGGGCTCATCAGACTGATCATCCCCATCACAGGAATATGAAGCACCTTTTCTAGCCATGGTCTGTAATAGAAATCAAACGGTTAACGTCCACATCATAATTTGATATCAATTGTTCATGTAATCTCTGTATTGCACATACTGCTGAGTCAAACCAGTTTAAAAAACCCAAATCTGACTAATATATCAATCAAAGCCAAACTTCCTTACGTTAGTCACGTTTGACTGATATATTATCCAAACCTGGGCTCTAATACCACTAAAAAATCTTGTCACACTCCGCTTCCCAATAGTACGGAATACGAGTACATGACATTGGCCCAACAAATGACTAACGTCACCTATAAGCTGTTTATCCGATCAACTCAATAATAATAACAATACAAAATAATTGCGCAGGAAATAATGATAATCTCATGAATAATAATACTTGGAATTAAGCAATATGAAATATCTAAATACAATAAACCATCGTCTGGAAACAATAATAAAATTCGGGTCATAAGCCCAATACAATAATAAATTCAATCACAAATAATAATAATAAGTCTCAATACATTAAGTTCAGTAAAACGATAAGCAATTAGAAAGCAT
This sequence comes from Hemerocallis citrina, assembly GCA_017893485.1. Lineage (NCBI taxonomy): Eukaryota > Viridiplantae > Streptophyta > Magnoliopsida > Asparagales > Asphodelaceae > Hemerocallis > Hemerocallis citrina. The sequence continues at coordinate 285,382,640 of CM030358.1, forward strand.
TAAATCTTCAGAAAGTTCGTTCTCCAATTCCAGCAGGTAATTCTCCATGATCACCTGTGAACACTTCATCTAAAAAGATGAGAAAAATTGTCCTTAGAGCAAGTCATGGACAACAAGTAGAGAAAGCAAGGAACAATACAATATCGATATAATAATGAATTCAATAGACCAATATAAATCAATAACATGGGACAATAGCATTAATCAATATCATTAATAATCAACGCAATGGCTAGAAACAATGATTCAATATTCGATAGCAATATTCAATGGTCAATATCAATAACACATAGCCAATATTCGATATCAATAGAAACAATGATGAACAATATGCAATGCCGATGTTGTGTCAATTCTTAAGTCTATTATCCATTTTAATCCTAACTAATGTACGTACTACTGCATCCCATACCACAGGTTCAATGCATACAATTAATGTCCTTTAGACTTAAGTGGAAGATTCTATAGATCATGTATACGGTACGAAAATATTATTTGCAGCATTGGTGCACACTAGTTGGCTCAATAATAATAAAGCAATACACGATCAATTGGGATACTGTATCAGTAATCCAACAACAAACCGATAACAATAACAATAGCCAACACAAGATATTTTGGGAAATATGGCCCACACTTCCGTATACAGTCACTATGTCATCAACTACTCTAGTCAATTCCTTAAACCCTGACTTATTAATTATTTTATTAATGCAATAATATGATATGCAATTATGAGACATGAAAGAAACGATGATAACAATAGGGAAACAATAGGATAGTAAACAATGATAATAACTCATTAGGATCATGCAATACAACATACACACTTCGATTCATGCAATACTACGATATAGGAATAATTAAATTAACTCAAAGGTGAAATTCTGGACAGCAAGAGTATTCTGTACAAAAATATAATTTCCCGCTGCTACAAAAATCGAAAACCAAATCCGTCAGAAAATCGAGAAACCAGACTTCCCAAAGAATCCAATGCATGTTTAAAGTTCGAAATCCGACAACAGTAGCTAGATCAAACACAGCGTTCTTTATAGATTTTATGTTCAGGCAGAAAATCGACATTAAGTTATTATAATTTTAGAAACATGAAACATACAAGAATCAGAAAATTTAGAAAGATAAGGCTACAATTCTTATTCAGAAAGTTATTTATTTTAAGATCTTTTACTGGGTCAAAAATAACAGACAAGATACAGCCAGCAAGCAACATACAGGTTTTTAGATATTTTCATGAAACAAATTAATTAAACATGATGGGTATCAATCTATTATTCGATAAACTTCATAGTCAGCATGATGGGTATAAAAACATGGTAAATAAAATTAAGAACGCATACATGCATTAATTTATCATCAACCAAACACCAATCGATTAAACAAACATAAAACCTAGCAATTGTTTCTACAATAGATTAATGATGTGACAATTATATGAATAACCCTATTATCAATTCTATATGCACACATGAAAGATTCAATTTTTGGAGTCAATAGAGGTATGAATTCCAGTAAATTGGGGTTAGCTCATGTAAACCCTCAATATACCCGACGAAAGAGATGAACAATGTACAATACGATAAACAATGAGATCTACTTGCAAGAGTTTCAACAAAAACTTGAATTTGATTCAATAATAATTCAAGAGGAAAGTGACTTGCCTTATGGACGATGAAATTGAATACCAAGAATAACGGAATGAGAATCCCGAAGCAACGAACCCATGAACACAAGAAATAACATGTGTATACTACATGCAATAGAGGAACAAATCAACAACAACAACAATAGAGCAATTGATAGCAACAGTAAAGGGTAGTAAGGGGGTCTGATGTCGCCGGTGGTCGTCAGCGTCACAGGCAATGGCGCGACGGGGACAGGAGCATCAGCTCGGCGCTACTTTGCTGGTCGAGTAGCAGCGGGTTCGGCTGCTATCGTCGAGAGCAGAACAAGGGAGCAGGGTTTTGGGTGTCTGGGCAACGACGGGATAGGGAGGTGCTAGGGCAACGGTACTCGGCAGAAGTGATGACTGGGGGTTGCCGGAGTAGGCCGGAGAGGAAGGTCGACAGTTTGGGCAGGAAAAAAGGGGTTGGGTTCTGATCGGCGAGAGAGAAACATAGAGGAGAGAGAAAGATGAGAGAGGAGAGAGATTAGAGGGCTATTAGGGTTTGTATTGTGCAATTTTTAGGGTTTGCAATAGGATTGTATTTATAGGTTGTAATTAGGGTGTTGGGTTAAAGGTTTCGGATCCAATAATAGCGGTTTTGGGTCAAAAACAGTAGAAATTGGGTTTTAGGGATCAATAAGAGATGTGTTTAAGGATAACAGGGTTCAAATAAAAATACCTACAATTAAATAAAAGAAAACAGGATCGACAAGAATATCTCAATCAAGAAGAACGTAAAATTTCAAAAACAAGTTTAATTAAAATAATGAAGGAGAGAAAAAATGGAGTATTTTATTCAATTAAAATAGAAATATTACAAAAGAGGGAAAAAATGAAGATAGCGGAAATGGTAGTTACATTGTTCAAAGTCTTGCTGACATTAGATTAAGTGCATCTATTTTCTGTACGATGTACTACGCATTAGACATCAGGTTATGCCATACACAGACACTAGAAAATTAAGATGCACGTTTCCCTTTCCATCAAGATTGATTGTGATGTGCAATTTGGATATCGCTGCTATTATCAGCATTGCGTCAGTATATGTACTGACGTGCCCACTCAATTAGGTGCTGGGAGCTGGATCACAAACATAGGAAGACTCAGGACCAGTAGGGCATCTAACTAGAGTAGCAATGTACCGACCTACCATTCGAGCAGGTGCAGGAACATCATAGTAGCATAACAGAAGACTTGAGCCACGTAGTACATCTCAGGGAAGCATACTGACCACTAAGTGGAGTTCCAGTGAAGATCAGTTGACTACCATTTCGAAGGGCAGGTGATAGTGGTTACTTAAGAGAAATTGTAATACTTTAATGTAATTTGTATTCCTTGTTCAAAGAGAAAGATAATGATTGCAATTGATGATGTAATAATTTTATTTGGCAATAAAAAATTTTAAATTTTTCCGTATTATTACTGTGTTGAGATGCATCGAAGGAAAAGATTCTGGTTTGTGTCACGAATTTTTGGTAGTGGGTTCGGTGCTATAAGAAGGACGATGGCGGGATCGGTACTCCTGCAGGTGGCGCGAGGAGTTGCTCTGGAAAGAAGGACAAGGGGAAGGAAGCTGCTGGGGGTCCCTTGTCCGTGGTGGTGCTGAAGTAGGTGGATGCTTGATTCACCTTGTTATGTCCTTTTTCTTTCAAGCTTTTCTCGATTTGTCTTTGTTTCGAACTTGTAGTTACTTACTTTGATGGTTAATTGTGGACTTGCCACCGCATTTCTGTATCTTTGTTTTAGTGGTTGAAAGACTATCTTCCAGATTTGTTGCCATTTATCATATTGTGTTGATGTGCTTTGAAGCGATGCTTGCCCGCGACACCCAGTATTTAGTCTTTTCATTTGACCATGCTTTTGGAACTGTTGACAGATTATCGCGGGATCCGGTGAGAACCCCTGTACTGACGAGGTTGAGTGCCTTTCCAAGCAACTACGTATAACGGAATTGGCGGTTGACCATTTGCGTATTCAGTCAGAGGATGAATGGTTGGAGTCAGTTTGCCTTAAGTCAGCGCTTATCGAGAGGGATTGCAAATTAGAACTATTGTATACCAATCGTCTTGACAACTTCCCCCTAGCCCCAAAAGTAACTAAGAATAGTATTGGGGAGTGTGCACTACTTAGAGAAGTAGTTGTCGAGAAAGATTTGGAGTTGTATCGCCTTCAAGTGAGACTTGGTGGATTACGAACGACAAGCATCTCGCACGTTGTCAGTGCGAAAAAGGAATAAATGGTTGAAGTGAAGGAAGGCACCATGACTAATGTGAAAGAGAGTGCAACGGTTGGAGGAGTCGGGTCGAATGTTGGGGGAGCGGCGCCGATAGAGCGGGTGCCCCCTCGATACCCTAGCGATGCCCAGAGTGGTGCATCAGCTTTGTTGAGTTTGGCTTTGGTTGGTGGAGAGTCACGTGTCTCATGTGCCGGCCAGAAATCTCAATCCATGGGAACGACGTTTTTCTGTCAAAGGTGCTGGCGGTCAACAAAAAGCGGTGGCCGACTCTCTCTAGAACAACGTCTCCATGGAGTCGCAAGGATGGCTTGTAGATCGAATGGTATGATTCATGATTTTGTACTTGTAAATTTCTGTAGCACTACTGGATCTGAACATATGGATGTGATAGTTCTGTAATTTGAAGAAATCTTTGCGTGCTTGACTCTTGAGGTGCACCTTGTTGTCAATATTGATGAACCATCGATTGAATTCTTTGTGGCTAAATACTAAGGCCTCAAGTTTGTTGTGTATGGTTAACAAACTATCGACGATGCGCAATAGAGTTAAACATAGACCTTGCCATTAGGTTCGACATGTTTAAGGAGCCAGCCCTGGGTCTGAATTGATTATAGAACCTGCCATTTGTACCCGCAAGTTTCGAGTGTGCCTTACAGATTAAACCTTCCACACGAAATTATGAGGTTGTTGGGAAGATTTGTCCAAGGTAAGAGGGGTGAGCGAGACGTTGAAGCTATTGTTCCGAGTCAACAGGTCGCCGATGGAGTTTGAGTGGTGATCAGAGCATTGAACCTGTTGTCTGGGGCCGTCAAAGTGTTTGGCCGAGCTTGTAAATACTTGTAGTGACACTAGATATAAATGCATAGATTTGAGATAGTTCCGTGATTTGAAGAACTCTTTTCATAGGCTTGATCCTTGCTGTCAAGATTGAGGAGTCGTCGACTGGGTTCTTTGTAGCTAAATAACAGGGCCTCAAGTCTGTTGCGTATAGCTAAAGAACTGCCGACGGTGTATGACAGAGTTTAGAACTTCTTCGTCTTGAACTCAACTAGTTGTAGGAGGAACTCTGAGGGAGAGTTGTTTTCCAAACTTGTTGCACGGGTCATTTGACAAATTGTGAGAGTCACATCGAGTGGAGAGTTGAACTCTAAGTTGTTCTTTTTACAAGTGTTGCTGGAGTAACTACGATCCACGATTTTGGACCTCTTAATCTGTCTTTGAGGAATTTTAACTAGTTTCAGGAACAGATCGAATGGTGAGTTGAACTATGAACGTGTGTAATCACATGTTGTGAGAGTAACTCTGAGCCATGGGTATGGATTCCGAACTTATTAGTTTCAGTATTGATAGGTTGCAGGAGCAGATCGAATGGCAAAGCGCACTCTGAACTTGCTTCTTTGCAAGTTGCTAAAGTCTCTTCGAGCCATAGGTATGGACTTCGAACCAGTCGAGGAGGCGCTAATGGATTGCAGGAGCAGATCGAATGGCGAAGCGCACTCCGAACTTGCTTCATTGCATATTACTAGAGTCTCTTCGAGCGATGAGTATGGACTCCGAACTCGTCTTGTGGAAAGCTTGTAACGTGTGTTTAGTGACGCTCTAGGTGTAAGTTGGGCATTTTTTGCTCATTGTTTGCGTTCATAAAATTGAGTGAGATGCATAAAAATGAACTAGCTAATTTTATTGAGAAATAAACTATGGGGCTACTCTAATGGCTGGCCCTTATTACATGCATGACCGTTAGTGAAAGCGGTCTTTATTTAAAGGAAAAATAGATGGCTTCTCTAGTGGCTGTCCTTTATTACAAGTTTTCTTTAAAAATCTACTATTAGGAGAAGGCGTTTCAGACGCTCTCGTTGTACTTCATGAGGTGTTCAATATTCCAAGTTCTAGGTATCTTCTTTCCCCCAGGTCTTCAAGTCGATATGACCCTGGGCGAATCACCCGAGAGACCTTCTACGGTCCCTCCCAGTTGGGATAAAGCTTTCCTTTTCTCCGCGGGTTCGAGATTACGAGTTTACGCAAGACAAGGTCCCCTTCTTTAAGATTGGTGGATCGGACTTTCTTATTATAAAACTTCTCAACCCTTTACTGATAAATGCTTCTTCGTACAGGTGACTTCTACCGCACCTCCTCAACGATGTCGAGGTTGGCTCGGAGATTGTTGGAATTTTGCTCTTCAATGAAGGAAAAAAGACGGGAGGGGGGGGGGTGGCAATCCAACTTCCAAGGGGATGAGTGCTTCCGAGTAGTAGGTGAGTGTCACGCCCCGCTTCCCAAAAAGAATACGGAATACGTATACGAGATAAAAGCCCAGCGAATGATTTTCATTATCCATAAGCTGTTTAAGAATCTTTACAACATTTCACAAGATAATCAGAGTCGGAAGCAAAAGATACAACCAACATGCACATATGAACCAAAAATACCAACAAGAATACTTGAAATAAAATATATAAATCCCAAATAGTCGTGATCTGAATAACACAAATATCCTGGGTCACGTCGCCCAAATACAAGAATAAATCCAAGTACAAGAATACAATATTGTTCAAGCAGCTACAAGAAATAATAATAACAAGATCCAGCACTAATACTTCATGTCGTCAATACCATCTGGCAGCTGACCATCCTGATCTGCAATTAGTAAATTGCAGGAGAAGGAAAAAGAAAACAAGTACCCATCAATTGTAAGTTACGGGCCACTTATAATGTAGGATACAAGTACATGGGATAGGTAAATCTAAGTAACAAACCTAGTATGGTATAATCATGATAACAGGTAAATCATAGAAAGGCAAGATGAACAAGTATAAAAGTATGTGTCGAGTGTCAAGTAAACAAGTGTCATGTACCTAGTAACCAGTATCAAGAATCATGTAATCATGTAGCATGTATCAAGTATCAAATCTCATGTATCATGAAGTCAAGTATCAAGTAGGCATGTATCACGTTCAAGTGTCATGTTTAAGTCTTGTACTTATTACTATCTAGGTAGAACTTCATGCATCCCGGTTTTTACTACATGGTTGCTACAACAAACAGTTTCGCTTTAGATTTTGTAGGGGACCATACAAGGCAGTGTACTCAGGGACAAGCTCCAAGTATCATGTAATCATGTATCATGTAAACAAGCTCTAAAATCCAAACAAGCTCCAGTGTCATGTGTGTACATATCATCTATATCGTGTCAAGCTCCACATGTAAACAAGCTCCAATAACCACTAGGTTCCTCCGAGTACACGTTTTTGCACATCCACTACTAGATCTTTCCATTAACCCCGGCTTGGTTAATTTATTATTAATATCAAACAAGCATGTAGGTGTGCAGAACAGATCAAGTATATCATGTCATGGTCATGTAACAAGTTCAAGTTGCAAGATAAACATGTACGAGTACAAGATATCTCATAAAAGAATAAAATAAACAAATCTCAAGTTCAGGATAGTAAGACCACACTGCAGTAAAACAATGATTTCCAGTGTTACAAACTTGCAAATCTAAATCCGTCAAAACATCTAGAAAGTAGACTCCCAACCGAATCCAGCGAGTATAAATAAGTCAAATATTAATTCACAAAAACATATATCAAAACTGATTTGAATACAGAAAATAGGTTCAGCCAGAAATCAGGAAAACGTATTCAAGAGCTGGAAAAAAACATGAAAACTCAGTAAATAAATCCACAAAAAATCTAGGGTATTCCCCTATATGTCCAGTATCTAAATATAAAGTTTCATAATTTTCCAGTAAAATTAGACCATTCATCAAAAATCGGAAAACATCAACAAATAGTAGTTTAGCAAATCTGGAAATCCCAACACTGCTGTACGAAAACCATAATATCTCGCAACCAGTGAAACGAAATCCAAATCCCCCAATGGGAGATGAAAATAGACAAATTGTATTAACTTTCATATTTCACAAGAACTTTTCATACAGTAGAAGGAAATAAGGTGAAAATACGATTCTTTACAGAACAACGAGTAACATACAGCAAGTACAGTCCTTATAAACAAGCATGAAACAATGTATAAAACTCATCAATATAATCCAACAAAATTCTGGGTAGTTCCTAACTAGATAAAGAAATACTGACCAAAGTTTTAAATCAAAATAATATGTGTAGCACAGATATTAAAATGATTTAGTCATCAAAAACACCAAGAAACGAAATCTGGAAAAGATAGACACCTATGTAGTAAAACAGTCATAACTCACACATACGAAAACAAAATCAAGCAAGGTCAGAGGGATTGAAAAGAAGATGGAATCCTCTACAATTCATGTTTTATACCGAAATTAAGATTATGACCTTAATATGGTCTAAATTACTAATCAAGACAGATTATTGACAAAATACAGAATTTTCTCAAAAAACCAAAATCAACATAGATCCAACGAAACTTGATCGAAACATAACTAGACATGAATTAGAGTCTACTAAGTGTCCAAACAACATAAATTAAGGTATACGACACGTCCACAACAAGTATAACACATGGATCTGACAAATACTCAAGTTCTTATAATTGATTCACATAAGCCCCATATTAAGATCGGGCAAAAACCTAGGTTGTTCATGTTAAATTTTGTGTCGTGAGTCAACTATTGTCAAATAGCAAAATAGAGACAAAATCCATCAAACATAACACACACACGAGTTGTCTCTAGAACCCAACTACACTATAGGTGGTATTTTTAACTTGTATCAAACAAAGGAATTGGAGTACAAGTTACTTGCCTTAACCGGAGATGAAAAACGACGAAAATCAAGAGTGACAGGAGCGGATCCGACAACGAACAAAACCCACAAACGAAAATCCACAAATCAATGAATCCAAGCAAACTCGTGCAAAAATCAGCACACGAGCTATAACACCTCGGATTTTAAAATACCGAAAATATTCGTTTTTATATTTTGTAGGGGTGAGAATTATTTCAAGTGATATCTTATTGATACTGGTATGAATATTTGTTGGATTGGTGTAGATGGTATATTGAAGTATGAGTCGAGTTTTATATGGAAAATTATTGTTTATTTTGTTTTATGATTTTGGAGGATTATTATGGGATGTTTTCATATATTTTGTATTGCTAAAAGTAGAGTTGAGGATCTATTTGAAATATTTAGAAGATTGGGGGCTCCTATGTAATTATCCCATACTATTATATTATTAATAATGTGATATTTCCAAACCCCCCCCATTCTTCTTCCTCCTCCTTCTTTCTTTCCTTTTTCCTGATCCCGACCAAAAGCAGCGACCGAAACCCCATTCGGCCCGACCTCCCCACTATCAAATCCACCGATATACTCCATGATTTTTCAATTAAATTGGGGAATAGGCTAATTGAAGGGTTCTCTACATCGTGGAAGTGCCAGATTTTCAAAAGGATTCCGAAAAGGTATACCCTATTTTATTTATTCGTATAAAATTAAGTGTGGTTAGTTTTATTGAGTAGGATTATGATGGTAGAGAGATTTAGAGGTGTTGGAAGTGGAAGATTTGAGGAATTAGTGGGTTGTTAGAGAAATTATAAGTTGTTAGTAAATTAGGGTTTTGGGTTTGTAAAATAGAGATATATATATATAAGAATTATCTTTTGTATGGTGGTAAAAATTGTAGTGAGCCATTAGAATAAAATGAGGAGTAGTGATTTTGGCATAAACTTGAACTATAGGGTTTGTGAAATCGGGTAGAAAACTCGATCCAAATAATCATAGAAAATGCATATAAGGGTGAGAGTATTATGAAAGTATTAATATGAATTTAGAATGATTTTTATAGACTTCCAGCTCAATTAAATTGAGTGGAATGGATTATAGGTGAAAAGTGCACGCCGGGTGTTCGGTGAAATGCCCGCGCGATATAGAGGTGAGAATTTGATGAATTCGGAGGTGTAGATGGGTCTCATTATTGTTGTTAACCATGATTTGAGATATTAGGATAAAGGGATTGAAGAAATTAGGAAATAGGAAATTTTCCTATTAGAAAGCCTCCGATCAATATGTGAGTTCTTGCATCGGGATTCGAATTTGAAATCCGTCGTTGTAGCTTGCCTACATATGTCAATTGTAACGCGTGGGTGAAGACGGATTCAAATTTGGAGATCCGTAGGTCGAGTTTTGAGTTTCATGCTAATCGATCCTATAATTTCCTATTTAGGTGGAAAAAGTCGAACTTCGACTGGCTACAGGACGGACGTGGGACATCGTTTGCTCAATTCGTCAAGTGAGTATGTTGTGTTATGAATACTTTATATTGTGGCCGAATTTCGTGGCCTTTTGATATGTTTTGTGGAAGTTATGCCCAAAAGTGGATTTTTGCTGAAAATACGAATTTTTAAGGATCCAAAATGGATTTTTGAGATATGTGGTGAAAGTGATTATTTTAAATATATAAAATCTATATTATGGATTATTGTGATGTGTTGAAGTATAAAAACTAAATATATCAAATCGTTTATGCATATTTTTACCCCGTGCATGTTTTGTGCATGTTTTTGGGGTATATAGGCCGATATAGGTAATTTGGTATATGCGGAGCCTTGTGTACGGGCTAGCATGCTATGGATGGATGTTATAAGATGTAATTAGACGAAATTAGTGATTGTGATCATATTTTGAAAACCCGTGTAATTATAGTGCACGTTTGTGCATGTTTTGGGGCATATAAGCCCTTATAAGTGATTTTACTTATATGAAACATGATGTGTGAGCAAGTATGCTATAATTGGGTATTATGAGATTTAATTAGAGGAAATAAATAATTTTGGCCCCTTTTCTTGGAAATCCGCATGTGTGGTGTATGTTGTGATATATATATATATATATCATGATATTGACTTGTGATGTGATAAGTGATGAAATTAGTAAGTGGGTATATGTTTATAGTCTAATTATGTCCGACATGAATTAATGGGCAATAGTATAATATTACAATGCGATGAATTACCTATTTTGATACTCTTATGATATGGAATAACCTAATATGGTTCTTTTATTAATATTATAACTCGGTGTATGTTTATATGTGATTTAATGAAGTAGCAAATAGCATGGTATTCATAATGGGTGATGTTATGGAAAATTAAATAATATGGTGTATTTATGATGTGTAATACTACGACATGATGGTTTCTATGCTAAATGACATGGTGTATGTATATATGTGATACAATGGGATGATAATTAATATCGTGGATGCCGGATATGCATCAAATGCAAGATAAAAGATAAGATGGTAAGTGTTAATAAAATGTGTTATTATTCACATGATTAAAGTCAAGGATGTGTCAATTGTTTAATTAAAAGCTGTGATGCTTTATGTTGATTTAATAAGTTGAAAAGATGCAATGATTAATGCTAATAATAGATGGCTTTGTTGACCAGTACCTACAGCAATCCTGGGGGTTTGGGCTAGACCTCCTAATACCCAAGGACCGGCTTGGGGTAAGTGACCTAAACTATGTTTGGGGTAAGTGGATTTTATCGCCCAAGCTATCGGCTTGAGGTCCGGCTTTCCCTCGATAACAGCTGTCGTGAGGAAGTACCCAGTTTATCTGGGGTAAGTGGTTTTTCCCTCCTAGCTTCGGCTGGGAGGAAGTACCCAGTTTATCTGGGATTAGTGATTTTTCCCTCGATGACAGCCGTCGCGAGGAAGTACCCAGGTTACCTGGGGTCAGTGGCTTTTTTCCCTTTTGGCTTCGGCTGGGAGGAAGTACCCAAGTTCTACTTGGGGTAAGTGGTTCCCTCGCTAGTTCGGCTAGGAGAAAGACGTAGTCTCAGACGAGTAAGACTCTGTGTGAGCATCGGGCCGCGTGTTTACTGGGCTGTCGGCTTTCAGTATGTTGGGATACTATGGCTCACTGGTCGACAAACTAATAAAATAAATAAGTGTTAATAATAAATGTTGTAGTAAAGAAAGTGGATAGTGAAATGTGAATTGTGTGTGGAAAAGAAAGTGGATAGTGAAATGTGAATTGTGTATGGAAAAGAAAGTTGTTGTGAATGAAGTAAATGTGAAAGTGAACGTGTTATGAGTTAGTGTATGAAAAGAAATGATAAATGCAGCATGTGATTAATTTAAGATGAAAATAATAAAAGAGATGTGTTATCATGAATAATACGAAGTAATTGTATTATGTGTGTGATCATTAAAGTAAAATACAGCTGATATGAGTTGTACCTTGGAATTGTGTCAAGGAACTACCTGCCCGCTATTTCCATGGAAATTGTGGGAAACTACCTGCCTTGGCATAATTCGCAGGGTGAGTTGATATAATAGTGGTAATGATTGATGGAAATGAGAAATAAAGTAAAGTGAAGATGCTTAGTGATTGAAGTGAATTAATAATCAAGCTATCGGCTTGAGATGTGATGTGATATTACCCCCAAACTGCGTGTTTGAGGTGCAGTGATTATTACCCAAGCTATCTGCTATGGGGTGTGATGTGTTGTGGTCCCAAATTGTGTTTGGGGATTAAGTGAAAATGATGATAAGATTTATTGTTTATAAGAAAAAGAAATTACTAAAGTGGTATAATGAGATGGGAATAAGCTATAAAGCATGTTTTTGATGTACTGAGTATAAGCATTCTATTAATGATGTGTTAATGTTGCGATGGAATGTGAGAGCATTGAAATAAGCAATATGATGTTATATTTGCGTTATAAGACTTGAATGAATGTGGTATTAAGAGAATAGAAGCATTTGTAAGAAGTGATACTTGATAGGGCATGATAAAATAAATACCCGTATTATGAGACTCGTTATGAAAATGGTTATTAAGAGAGTATGTTGTATTATGAGTTGTATTCTTATAAATGGTTATTAATGAAAGGAGTAATAACATCATGTAGTATATTCATATAATGCTATTATGACGATACTTGTGGAAGAATGAATATTTGGGTTAGAGAATTTAAATTGAAAAGTAATGGATTGTATGTATATTCGTACTATGCGGATGTAAAATAAGAATATATATATATACGAGGTTGATGTGAAGTATATTATGAAATATGGAAAGTTATGGATAATTAAACAGTTGAATGCAGGATGGGCAAAGTATTTGAATATCGTCGTATTGATGATGTTGTTGTGTTCAGGATTCAGGTTGCATTATCTTAACTTGGTATTTGTAAGTTTAAATTATTTTCTTTATACTATTTTAATTTGTTATTAGATTAATAAGTATACTCACACCAGAAATGGCTGACCCCTCAGTGTTCGGGGGGTTAGGGGAGTCTGAGGACTACCCTAGATCTCCTACTATTGCAGGTTCTCATCAGTGCAGAGGTGAGGCGTGGATTGGTAGGGTAAAGTTTTATTTTTAAAATTTGTACTAATTAGCTATGAGAATAGTAAAATTTATGATCTAAATTGTATTATGGATGTATAAGCATGTATATGACGATGATGAGTATAGTGTGAGGTGGTATGGTATGTTTGTGACCCGTACCCATCTCGTTGTGGAGTACCGGGCTCTGTGGTAAGTTTTACAAGGATTTTTCTAAATTTTTACCTCGTTTTTCAAAGAAATTTATAGTTTTTATTTGATATTTGATAATCCGTTATGAGTTTGGCCCCCAGAGCATTATATTATATTGCCTGTGTGTTTCTGCTCATTTTGGCCTGGGGAGCCCGTGAAATTATTGTGTGTATTGTGAGCTACGGAATTTTGAGCAGAATTCCGTAAGCTATTTGTGTTTCGGGGCAAAATTTACAGGGGAAACTGCCAAAATTTTCCCTGAAATATAACTTTCTTAGTTTATGTTTAAAGTGATATAGAAATTGAAAGAAGGGAAATTCGAGGTTTAGTTTTCAAAAAAAAAAAAAAAAAAATTGGGGTGTTACACGAGAAAAACTCCACAAAGCGAGAGAGAGAGAGATCAAGAGAGCGAGAGATGACGACGGCGGGGTGCAGCCCGGCCTGGTTGCAAGTCGACAGCACCGGAGTGAGGGAACGGGGAGAGAGTCAATGGATGGATGAGGAGAGGGATGGTGGTCGGGTGCGGCAAGTGGAAGGTCGGGAGAGGTGGGGTGTGCGGGTTGGAGTGCAGGCCGGGTGGAGGGGGTGTGCGGGTTGGAGTGCAGGCCGGAGTGTGGTGCAAACCAAGGAGGGGAGGCCGGGGATATGTGATGGAGGCTAGGGTTAGGATTATGGTTGAGGGAGAGGGGTTAGGTATATATATATAAGGGGAATAGGGTTAATGGGTAATTGGGTTGTGGGTAATTAGGAGTAGTAGTAGGATTTGTTTAATGGGTATTGATAAGGATTAATTGCATAGGATTAAACATAGGATTTGGTTTAATTTGGCTTTGGTAAATCCATTAGGGATCAAACAATATGATTGGAAATAGGTTGAGCAACCAATACCACCATAAGCACCCAAGAGAACAAAATAAAGAAGACAATAACCAAATGAAAGAAAGAACAATAATAGACGAAGAACGAAACAAAAGACGAACAAAACCAACACAAGGAGCTCAAAATGAAATAAATGAATATATATATATATATTGAAAACAACTCCAATATACAGTTCAGAAAAATACAAGAGAGAGAATGCACCAAAATGAAAAATACAATCAAAAATACACAAAATAAAAAACAGGAGATACAATCCTACCCACCTTACAACAAAATTTCGTTCTCGAAATTTGCTTAGGCGGTACATAGGACAAGGCAAAAAAAAACAAACGGGGGGGAAGGGCAGCAAAACAGAGAGCTAATGGGGAAGGAACAAAGCAGCGGCAAAACCAGAAAAGAAAGAAGTGGATAACTATGATGTCAAATGGAGTGTAAGAAAGAGAACAAACAGTATCAAAAGAATAGAATCAACACAAGATAACAAAGCAATAAGGAGTCGGCAGAATTGAAATCAAAGAGAGAAAAGACAGGGAAGAATTGAAGCAAACAATAAGTCAATGGATGAGAACAATTGCAAGAGATAGGGGAAACCAAAATAGTTCAAGGAAGGAGAAGCAACAATATGATCCTGGGACCTGTGGGTTATGGGTCCACCACGCTTCCACTGCGCCACTCTGATGGTGACATTCCAAGCTATAGACAAGTCGTTGTAGACCACGCGACAACAAGCGACGATCCAAGCAGGAAGAAAAGAATGAGATACCAGCTTAAAATTAGGATTTAGAGGAGGGCTTTAATTTAAATAATTAGGTCAAAACTAATGAGCATTAACAAAAATAATATTAATAATACAAAAATCAACACATAATAATAAAAAAATAATAATGAAAAAAATAATAAAAATAATAATAACAATAATAATCATCATAAACATATTGCTAAAAAAATAATAATAATAATAATAAAATATTAACAATACTGGTAAGGATAATAATACAAGACAGAAAATAATTTAGGGTTCATCATTTTGGTAAAAGTAATTCAATATCAACATTAAAAATAAAATAGTAAGAAAAATACAATAATAATAATAGTAATAGTAATAACAATAATAATAAGGAAAACAATAATAATAGTAGTAGTAGAAATTCTTTGATGTGGGTTCACCTCATTTATATCCACCTGTAGACTTTCCTTCTCGACATCAAGTTGCAGGTTTGCCTCCACGACAATAGGTTGCAGGTTACCATCTGGATATTCGGTTGCACATTTTGCTTCCCCCGATATCCAGTTGCAATTTGCCTTCATTGACGTCTGGTTGTATGTTTGGCATCTCGACATCCAGTTGCAACAAAATGATGAATGAGATGATGCAATCTTCCACACATACTTAGATATTGATTGCTCAATTTAAGTATGAAGTTACGGTTTGAAATTTGTGATGTTAAAATACACAGTCATTCGAAATACAAAATTTTTGTTTTTAGAAAACAATTTTATAGAAGATCCAAAATATAACAACTAATAATCGAAATACACAAAATATTCGAATATATATATATATATATATATATATATATATATATATATATATAGGGTAAAAGGGATATGAGCAACTTGCTCATTTAGTAAATGAGCAATTGATTATGTGGCATGCATGTGATACATTGGACAACTAACTCTTTTAAGTATTTTCCAATCACATGCATGCCACATCATCACTTGCTCATTTACTAAATGAGCAAGTTGCTCATACACCTTTTTCCCATATATATATATATATAAAGAAAATATAGGCAAGAGAAGAATTAATTTTATACTCAATAAAGAGTCAACAAAGAAGGACAACTATAAGGGATGAAAGAAATTAAGAAATTAAAGAATTGAATATGAAGAAAGAGGAACGAGGAGGCACAAGAAGAATTTGAAGAGGATATAGCAGGAAAAGAAGAACTAGCATGATACTCAAAATGAGTCAACAAATGAAGATGAATGAAAGAATCAAAGAAATATGAGTATGGAAAGAACGAAACTATACCCAATAAAGAATCAACAAATGAGAACGACTAAAAGGGACAGAAGAAGCAAGGAATCAAAGAATTGAATAAGAAGGGATCAAATGAATGGAATAAGACTAGTATCCAGATCTATGCTGATTATGATTCATTTATGCATGTATGGTTGGTGAAATGTTGAGACGATTCCAGATCGAGCAAAGCTTGTCTAATATATTAGTCAACTAATACATTAGCCAAACCTGGTGCTCTGATACCACTAAAAATCCTGTCACGCCCCACTTCACAAAAAGAATACGGAATACGAATACGAGACAAAAGCCCAGTGAATGATTTTCATCATCCATAAGCTGTTCAAGAATCTTTACAACATTTCACAAAATAATCAGAATCGGAAGCAGAAGATACAGCCATGCACATATGAACCAAAAATACCAACAAGAATACTTGAAATAAAATATATAAATCTCAAATAGTCAGTGATCTGAATAACACAAATATCCTAGGTCACGTCGCCCAAATACAAGAATAAATATAAGTACAAGAATACAATATTGTTCAAGCAGCTACAAGAAATAATAATATCAAGATTCAGCACTAATACTTCATATCGCAAATACCATCTGGCAGCTGCCATCCTGATCTGCAATTAGTAAATTACAGGAGAAGGAAAAAGAAAACAAGTACCCGTCAATTGCTAGTTACGGGCCACTTATAATGTAGGATACAAGTACATGAGATAGGTAAATCTAAGTAACAAACCTAGTATGGTATAAACATGCTAACAGTATATAAATCATAGCATGGCAAGATGAGCAAGTATAATAGTATGTGTCGAGCTAGTAACCAGTATCAAGAATCATGTAATCATGTAGCATGTATCAAGTATCAAATCTCATGTATCATGTAGTGAAGTATCAAGTAGGCATGTATCATGTTCAAGTGTCATCTTTAAATATTGTAGTTATTACTATCTAGGTAGCACTTCATGTATCCCGGTTTTTACTACATGGTTGGTTGCAACAACAAAAGTTTCGGTTTAGATTTTGTAGGAGACCATACAGGGCAGTGTACTCAGGGACAAGCTCTAAGTATCATGTAATCATGTATCATGTAAACAAGCTCCAAAACCCAAACAAGCTCCAGTGTCATATGTGTACGTGTCATGTATATCGTGTCAAGCTCCACATGTAAACCAGCTCCAATAACCACTAGGTTCTTTCGAGTACACGTTTCTGCACTATCCACTACTAGATCTTTTCCTTAACCCTGGCTTGTTAATTTAATATTAATGTCAAACAAGCATGTAGGTGTGCAGAACATATCAAGTATATCATGTCATGGTCATTTAACATGTTCAAGTTGCAAGATAAATATGTACGAGTGCAAGATATCTCATAAAAGAATAAAATAAATAAATCTCAAGTTCAGGACAGCAAGACCACACTGCAGTAAAACAGTGATTTCCAATGTTACAAACTTGCAAATCTAAATTCGTCAAAATATCTAGAAAGTAGACTCCCAACCGAATCCAGCGAGTATAAATAAGTCAAATTTTAATTCACAAAAATATATCTCAAAACTGATTTGAATACAGAAAATAGGTTCAGCCAGAAATCAGGAAAACGTATTCAAGAGCTGGAAAAAAACATGAAAACTCAGTAAATAAATCCACAAAAAATCTAGGGCATTCCCCTATATGTCCAGTATCTAAATATAAAGTTTCATAATTTTCCAATAAAATTAGACCATTCATCAAAAATCGGAAAACATCAACAAATAGTAGTTTGGCAAATCTGGAAATCCCAACACTGCTGTACCAAAACCATAATATCTCGCAACCAGTGAAACGAAATCCAAATCCCCCAAAGGAAGATGAAAATGGACAAATTATATTAACTTTCATATTTCACAAGAATTTTTCATACAGTAGAAGGAAATAAGGTGAAAATACGATTCTTTATAGAACAACGAGTAACATACAGCAAGTATGGTCCTTATAAACAAGCATGAAATGACATATAAAACTCATCAATAAAATCCACCAAAATTCTGGATAGTTCCTAACTAGATAAAGAAATACTGACCAAAGTTTTGGATCAAAATAATATGTGTAGCACAAATATTAAAATAATTTAGCTATCAAAAACACCAAGAAACGAAATCTGGAAAAGATCGACACCTATGTAGTAAAATAGTCATAACTCACACATACGAAAACAAAATCAAGCAAGATCAGAGGGGTTGGAAAGAAGACGAAATCCTCTACAATTCAATTTTTATACTGAAATTAAGATTCTGATCTTAGTATGGTCTAAATTACTGATCAAGACAGATTATCGACACAATACAGAATTTCCTCAAAAACCAAAATCAACATAGATCCAACGAAACTTGATCGAAACATAACTAAACATGAATTAGAGTCTACTAAGTGTCCAAACAACATGAATTAGGGTATACGACACGTCCACAACAAGTATAACACATAGATCTCACAAGCACTCAAGTTCTAATAATTGATTCACATAAACCTCATATTAAGATCGGGCAAAAACCTAGGTTGTTCATGTCAAATTTTGTGTCGTGAGTCAACTATGGTCAAATAGAACAATAGAGACAAAATTCATCAAACATAACACACACACGAGTTGTCTCTAGAACCCAACTACACTATAGGTGGTATTTTTGACTTGTATCAAACAAAGGAATTGGAGTACAAGTTACTTGCCTTAACTGGCAATGAAAATCAAGAGTGACGAAAGCAGATCCCGACAACGAACAAAACCCATGAACGAACGAATCAATGAATCCAAGCAAACTCGGGCAAAAATCACCACACGAGCAAAACTCCACAAAGCGAGAGAGAGATCAAGAGAACGAGAGATGACGACGGCGGGGTGCGGCCTGGCCTGGCTGCAAGTCGACGGTGCCGGAGTGAGGGAACGGGGAGAGAGTTGATGGATGGATGAAGAGAGGGATGGTGGTCGGGTGCAGCAAGTTGAAGGTCGGGAGAGGTGGGGTGTGCGGGTTGGAGTCAGGCCGGGAGGAGGGGGTGTGCGGGTTGGAGTGCAGGTCGGAGGGCGGCACAAACCAAGGAGGGGAGGCCAGGGATATGTGATGGAGGCTAGGGTTAGGATTAGGGTTTAGGGAGAGGGGTTAGGTATACATATAAGGGAATTAGGGTTAATGGGTAATTGGGTTGTGGGTAATTGGGAGTAGTAGTAGGATTTGTTTAATGGGTATCGATAAAGATTAATTGCATAGGATTAAACATAGGATTTTGTTTAATTTGGCTTTGGTAAATCTATTAGGGAGCAACCAACATCACCATAAGCACCCAAGAGCACAAAATAAAGAAAACAGAAACCAAATGAAAGAAAGAACAATAATAGACGAAGAATGAAACAAAAGACGAACAAAAACCAACACAAGGAGCTCGAAATGAAATAAATGAATATATATATTGAAAACAACTCCAATATACAGTTCAGAAAAATACAAGATAAAGAATGCACCAAAACAAAAAATACGCTCAAAATACACAAAATAAAAAACAGGGATTACAGTGAGGTTGAAGGGTGACTCCTTCGTGGGTATCCTCTTCATGGTTCTGTAAGCCCACAACACACTTGGCAGCTCTTCAACCCACAAACCTCTCGCAGCATCTCCCAGTCTCTTCTTAAGGCTGTATAGAATCTGTCGATTTGTGTTTTCAACTTGGTTTTTGGTTTGGGGATGTGAGACTGAGGCGAAGCTCTAGGTGATTCCTAAGTCCGTATAGAATTGGCAAAAAATTTTGCCTATGAATTGTGTGCCTTTATCTGAGACGAGTACTCGGGGATCCCAAATCTGCAAATAATGTTCTTCCAAAATAACTACTGGATTTTCTACCCGGTGATTGTGGCTAGTGATTCTGCTTCGACCCATTTGTGAAATAGTTAATGGCGACCACTAAGAAAAATTTTCAGCCGACTGCGGGTGTGAAGGGTCCAAGCAAGTCTATTCCCCACATGGCGAAGGGAATGGGGCTAGACATAGAGCTGAGGATTGCTTGAGCTCCATGCTTTATTGCTGAATGCTTCTGACAGGGGTAGCACTGGCGAACATATTCCTTTGCATCATTGAGTAGTGTAGGCCAATAGTACCCATGATTGAGTATCTTTCGTGCGAGAGATCTTGCCCCTTTATGGCAGCTTCCGAACCCTTCATGTTGTTCTTTGAGGGCCTATTGCGCTTTCTCTGGAGTGAGACATCTAAGATAGGGCATGCCATCGACTATGATGTACAAGCGTTTGTATAGGAGTCCTTCCACGAGAGTATATCTCTCTGCCCTTGTCCGGATCATCCTTTCCTCTTTGCAATCTTCAAGGAGGATTCCCTTGTCGAGAAAATCGACTAGGGGTTTCATCCAACAATCTTCAAATATTTGT
This sequence comes from Hemerocallis citrina, assembly GCA_017893485.1. Taxonomy (NCBI): domain Eukaryota; kingdom Viridiplantae; phylum Streptophyta; class Magnoliopsida; order Asparagales; family Asphodelaceae; genus Hemerocallis; species Hemerocallis citrina. The sequence continues at coordinate 285,403,386 of CM030358.1, forward strand.
GGTGTGATGACCATGAGCTCCAACTCTTCCTCTTTGATGCTCGGATTAAGAAGGACCTCAATGAGGACCATGCGGTCTAGCCCATCGAAAGTTGAGGAAGCTAACTTCGAGAGGGCAGCTGCCTGCCTGTTTTACTCACGAGGAATGCGAGTGACATTGGCTTCTCTGAATGTCGTCGGGAGTTTCTTTACTGGTGATAAATACTTGGCCATGCGGTCGTCCCTCATTCATATTCTCCTTGGACTTGGTTAACAACTAACTAAGAGTCACTAAACATCTCAATTCTCCGCGCACCTGCTTCTCGTGCTAAACGGAGACCAGCTATTAACGCTTCGTATTCTGCTTCGTTGTTGGATGCAGGAAAGTTGAGGCGCAATGAATATTGAAGAGTAAACTTATCGGGCCCGAGCAAAATGATTCCTGTTCCGCTTCCTTCGAGGCAAGATGACCCATCTACATACACTTTCCAAAGCGGGGGGGTTTCGTCTGCCTCAGGGAAGTCAGTGATGGTGCTTTCCACAATGAACTTGGCCAAGGCCTAGGCCTTGATGGCCATTCTAGGTCGGTAGTTGATGTCGTGTTGACTCTGTTCAATGGACCACTTCATCCACCTTCCGGAACTTTTAGGTTTGAGGAGTACTTGCTTGAGCGGCTGATCAGTGAGGACACATATGGAATGTGCTAGGAAATAAGGGCGGAGTTTTCGAGCTGCTGTGACCAGTGCATAGGCCATCTTCTCCATTTTTGAGTAACGGAGTTCTACATTATGGAACACCTTGATCACATAGTAAATTGGCTTCTGAACCCTGCTTTCTTCTCTGACTAGGAGGACACTGAGAATCTGGTCGGAGATGGCTAACTAGAGGAAAAGGATTTCACCGAACTTGGGCTTGCTAAGAAGTGGAGGGTTTGCGAAGTATGCTTTAAATTGTTCAAAAACGATATTCTGTTCTTCTCCCCACTCAAAACCTTTCGCGCCCCGTAGGATTTTAAAAAGGGCAAACACTTCTCCCCAGATTTAGAGAGGAATCAGCCAATGGCAGCTAAGCGGCTGGTTAATTTATGCACTTTCTTAACCGTAGTCGGGAAAGACATGTTACAAATCACCTGGATTTTCTCAGGATTGGCTTTGATTACCCTTTGACTAACCATGAAGCCCAAGAATTTACCAGAGGATACTCCGAAAGAGCATTTAGTAGGATTCAGACGCATGTTATGTTTGCGCAATTCTTCGAATGCTTCTTGGAGGTCTGTGACGTGGTCCTCCTTCTGAAGGCTTTTGACTAACATATCATCCTCGTAGACTTCCATGTTCCTGCTGATTTTTTCTTAGAAGACCTTATTTACCAGACGTTGATAAGTAGCACCGGCATTTTTCAGGCCGAAAGGCATAACTCGATAGCAGTACACACCCTAATAGATGATGAAGAATGTTTTCAGAGTGTCAGGTGGAAACATTGAATCCGATTATATCCAGAAAATGCATCCATGAAAGTTAGAAGTTCATGACCCGACGTGGCATCGATCAGTGCGTCTATACTGGGGAGAAGGAATGGGTCTTCGGACATGCTTTATTTAGATTAGTGAAGTCTATGCACATTCTCCAGTTACCGTTTGCTTTCTGAACCATCACCACGTTTGCCAACCACTCTGATAGTTAACTCCTTGGATGAAGCGTGCGGCTAGGAGTTTGTCGACCTCTTCTTTGACCGCTTGGAGCCTATCTGAAGTGAATTTGCGGCGTCGTTGCTGAACGGGCTTGGCACCAGAACACACGCTAAGATGATGCATGATTAGATCTCTGGGGATTCCTGGTATATCGGTTGCGGTCCAGGTGAATAAGTCGTGATTTTGCCTTATACAAGCAATGAGGTACTCCTTGAGCTGGAGAGGAAGGGTCTTGCTAACTCGAAAATTCTTGTTCTGGTCCTCTTGGGAGACAGGGATCTCCTCTAATTCATCCACGGGTTCCGAGTTCGCATGATTTCTTTTTGGTGGGAGCTCAATGGTATCAAGCAGGAGAATTGAACACTCCATAGTGTAAAATGCTCGTGCGGCCTATTGGTCTCCCACTACCTGGCCTACGCCTGCTATTGTTGAAAATTTTATTTTTATGTGAAACGCAGAGGCAACCGTATGGAAAGCTGTTAACCCGGAGCGTCCAAATATTGCGTTGTATGCGGTTTTGATGTCGACTACCAGGAAGTCAAGTGCTTCTGTCCGAGTTGCTAGGGCTTTCCTTGCCGTTACATCGAGTGTGATTATTCTTTCGACATGGATGGGTACACCTTAGAAGCCGTGAAGTGTGTAACCGACTAGTTTGAGTTGATCTTGAGAGAGCTTTAGAGCATTGAATGTGGCCATGAGAGGATATTCACGAAGATACCATCGTCTACGAGGATATGTCGCACCTCATAATTTTTCATGCCTATATTGATAACCAGTGCATTGCAATTAGGCATTTTGACGCCCTCAAGATCTTTATCGGTGAAGGACACAAAAAGGCCCGAACCTTCTGGGAGTGGAGTGTTATGTACCGAATTAACTTTCCTTATAAAGGCTTTGCCGGAAGAGTTAGAATCTCTCCCCATAGGTTCTCCATAGACGGTGTGTAGAATGGCCATGTGCTCGGAATCTCGTGATTCAGAAGGCCTTTCTTGACTCTTATTAGCCCCCTCGTGGCGGAGGGTTTACGGCGTTATTGTTTCATTAGACAAATTTAGAGAGATAGCCCTGCCAAATCAGGATTTCAATTTCTTCTTTGAGGGCCTTGTAATTGTCGATAGTGTGTCCATGGCCTCTGTGAAATGTGTGCCACAAGCCCTTGTCTCTTCTCTTGCTGGCCGTTGTCATTTTGGGAGGACGACGAACTATCCCATATTTTTCAACCGCCACGAGGATGGCAGACACACTTGTGTTCAAAGGAGTAAACTTGTCGAAGCGAGGTGTTGAAGGAGGATGGCGTTGGCTTGCACCATTTTTCAGGAACTTCTTGGGTGTTTCCTCGCTTGCATTCTTCTGTTTGCTACCGGAAGTACCCTTTCTTTACTCGTAGGTTGAGAGCTTCCTCGACTCTGACATACTTTTCACTCCTTTCTAGGAGCTCAGTGAAATATCGAGGTGGCCATTTGGCGAGGGATGCTTTTAGTTCTTTATGCATGACGTTATAACGAAAAGCTGCAGCCGCCACTGAAGAGTCCAAGGAGGAAATTGACCTTACTTCTGCTGTAAAGCATTTGACGAAGTCTTTCAGCAGTTCTCCATCTCTTTGTTTCAGTTCCAACAAGGAGACACCTGTTTTTTCAGCCTTTCGTCGAGTAACGAAGTGCGCTATGAAAAGCTCCTGGAGCTGATCGAAAGAGAATATTGATTCTGGAGTCAGGCGCGAATACCATTCCCTTGCTGATCCTTTCAATGTGGTGGGGAATGTTCGGCACATGAGTGCATCGGTGGCATTATAGACCATCATGAGTATTTTGAAGCTCTCTATATGGTCGGTCAGGTCTGATTCTCTAATGTAGGAATCAAATTGAGGTGCCTTGAAGCCCCTTGGGATTGGTGCATCGAGGATGGCTTTGCTGAAAGGAGGTCGACTATGGCGATAGGCCCTACTGAAGCTGTTTCTCTCATTCTTCATTTGTTCTAGACGATTCTCTACCTCTTGGATACGGCGAAGGACTTGGTCGTCGTTCCTCTGGGATCCAGTTGAGTCGGCGGATCCTTTGTTGGGGGGCTGGCCCAGATCTTGACTTCCTTGGATAGCATGGAGAATGTCGATCGTGAACTTATCCAATTCGGTCCTAGTGACTGGGCATTTTTTCCTTTGTTCTGCAAAAAAAGCTTTTCGACTCTCATGAGTCTGGCTCCTTATTGTGGTGTGCCCCCTGTGAGAGGATGATTGCCTTGATCTCTGTCTAGGAAAATTGGTTCTCTGGTTTGCTTGATGTCCCAAGTGGAAGGCCTCAGATCGGGCGTGCCTCTCGTCCAATTGGATTCGTAGATCGGTTCATTGTTGCCTGGCACTGGTGATCTGGCGGAGATCTCTGGACCCCCTGGGGCCTCGCGAGGCCATTGAATCAGTTGAAGCATTATGGACTGAGATGCGCTCGTACTGAGGATGTTGTTCGTGACGATTTTGTTGGGAGCCCCCCCGGTGCCTCTCTGTTTGGAGGAGCTTGACTAGGCTGTCGGGGTGACTATTGAGGATGAATCAGATATTCCATATGAGGAGCTAGTTGACGATGAGAGTTTGTGTGATGGCTTGAGGCCACCCCTCTGCCTCTTAGTCTTGGTGGCATGGCGGCAAGTCTGTCTTGTGTAGTTTCCCACAGACGACGCCAATATGTTGCTGCTTATTTTGGTGTGGGAGGAAACAGATAGCGAGTTAATAATTGATGGAAACTACTAAAAATCTGACATTTGACATTGACCATGAAATGCGGTTAAAGCTTTTGAGATTGAATCTGGATCGTTGGTTGACAACCGTGATCTGAATCCGACAGTTGCTGATGCGGCCGATGGACCTACAAAAAGCCCGAAACACCGGGGTGGTGGCCCCGGCGACAGATCCTTCGACGCTCAAGTCAGAACTAGAAAGAGAAAGAGAGTATGAGAGAGAAACTGGCGAATTGTTGATTACCTTCTAACTGTAGAGGGGGAGGGGTATTTATAGGCCTGAGAAACATATCAAGATATCAATCTAGATCCGTTGGATCGATTTGAATTTCTTATCTCTTTTATGTCTCTCCCCCTCGAGAGATAAATTTTCTTGGTAGGGGATAAGAGATTTGACTCCTAGCCTTCATGGACTGAGTTTCTCTCTTAGTGGACCTAGTCTGTCACTTTTTATGGACTTGAAAGAAGCTCATATCTTGGAGAATGCCGGACCTGTTAGAGAGGCCCGTTATGTTCAATCTGCCTGTAGAAGATTTGAGATCTGTGCAGGAATCGAATGGCCCTGGTTCGTTGCGATTTTTACCATCATCAATATATATGTATCTTGATAGTTTGTATTTATATGATTTCATTTCTTCTTTTCCCTACATTTATATAACTTGACAATTGTTCCTGCATTTCACTCTTACGTTGGACTGAAAGAGACTAGCAAAATGACACCCTTGTACCTGAAAAATCTAATTAAAGAAAGTATCATTTATATTCTCTTCGTCAACCATTACACCACATTGTTCCTGCATTTCACTCTCACGTTGTGAAAGAGACGAGCAAAATGACAGCCTTGCACAAAAAAAATCTAATTAAAGAAAGTATCATTTATATTCTCTCTGTCAACCATTACGCCACACCCACGTTCTCTTTCAAGTCCATCACGATCATGGTGTGTTCCCCCTTCACATCCAACACCATGACCACCGCAAGCACCATTGTCGAAGCAGCAGATAGTTAGATACCCGGACTATACCATATGTCACCCGAGTCTAGGGTTGGGTATCCACTCAAATATCATTACCTAGCAAGCATCGGGATAGAGTAATTATTAAATGTGTCAGGATCTTGTATATCTTTCCACACTCGAGTCACGTTCGGGTCTTGTATGGGTCTAATATTGGATTTTTTTTTTCTTTCTTCATATTTCACTATTACTTACGATTCTAGGATTCAATTTTATTTTATAGACCTATGAATTTGATATAATTAGGAAAATAGAAAACATTATGGGTAAAATCATTGCTACGAGATTTTGGCACGCATCTTAAAGTTTCTCAGGAGCTGAACCATAATTTTACAGCAACTACGGGCTGTAAGAAGAACATGAGATGCCTTCATACCCATCAACTCAACCAGGTATACAAGTAAGACATGCGTACAGCTTAAGAAAGATGAATTTCCAACTAATTAAAGTTGAAAATCAAATCATTTATCTTAAGCAAGCCTATTAACTAATACCATCTCTTAACCATGGGAATTAGCAATTTAAGTCCTTTCTAACTATATCCTAGCCTATAAATATCGTCCATCTCCCTCATTAAGGGGTAATCAATCTTTTCCCACTATTTCTAATCTTATTTCTAAGTTATTGTAACGACCCGAATTCCAAATACAGGTAATACGTGGCACAATCAGGATCTTTACTACAATTTCGTATAAAAATATAAGGAATTTAAAACTTTTTTATTACAATGTTATTAATAACAATATACAATGGAAGTTTACATGAAAGAAATACAAATTATAATATCCAATATCTTCAATATTGCAACACCCATCAGCATCAAACTCATCTCCATGTCGCTCGCTAATCTGAGTCCTGCAACTCGAAAACTGCAGGCACGTCAATTGCATACAACTGACGCAATACTATAATACAACAATTACTCTATGCTAACAATCACAAACTTAAATATGACTAATGTGACTATCCTAAGCATATCAGTGTATAATATGAACCTAATGACGAATGCAGACACTTCAACATACAATAAAAGTCTAATGTGCACTTGTTCGGATTCTATGCATCCCATACTATATAGGTCCGAGGGCAAGCCCTTAGCGTACTCCTCATTATAGGGTTCAATATCTCGTTATACAAACATAAAACCGTGACGAAGACAAGATTTAGACATTACACGACTATTGACTCCAGTCTCGGAATTCATTCGCCTGACCATACAAAACCATCACGCAAACATCCCGTAAGCGTCGCTTTAGCTCAGAATACTGGAGATTCGTCTCCCTTCTACCCGACTATTCATAATCCCGGAGTACATCCAACTTATTAGTCATAATCCTAGAAATAATTGAGACTCGTCTCGCATAAAAATCGCAATACATCTGCCCAACTGTAACCAAAGTCCCGATATGCATCCGCCCGACGATATAGAGCTCAGTCCCGGAATACATCCGTCCGACTGTAACTATAATCCCGGAATACATCCGCCCGACTATATAGAGCCCCCGACTCACGTTTGCCTAAGCTTCATCACATCCCATTTCCTAGTATTTTTCCTTAGTCCAATTTTAGTTATTATGACCTAGCGCTAGCTTACCTTGCCGGACTTAAACTAACTCGCCGAGAATGTTAGCCCACACTGGTTACTTCTCAATTTTCACAATAATCAGCCGGCAATTTTGGGTCATGCTCAGCCTCTAGAATTCACACATCTCAAACACAAAGATCTTATAGGTTATTCTTAACCTCTTTATAAAATTTCTCATTTATTATAAATCAATAAAATCTTTTATTCATTCTCTTTTAATTCATCAATCCCATAAACGAAATAGATAAACTTCTTACCCATTATAATAGCATTTCAAATAGTATTTCAAATTGGTAAAGCCTTTGCAAATATCATACGTCTTTTTTCAAATTCATCCCTTAATTATCTCTTAATTCGTCATCTAGCACAATTTACATAAATTCCAAATTTAAATTCGTTTTCATACGATATATAATTCTATAATAAATCTAGGTTAAAAATCATCACATTTCACACTTGTAATCACATTTAATTTTAAAGCGAAATAGCTCCAAAATTTACTTTTTAAAGTAGTCTAATTTACAACTTAATTCGTCCACAAAATAATCCTTGATTTAACATGTATAATCTTGTCAAAATAATTTACTAATTCCCCATATTAATTGTACACTTCTCTCATCAAAGAAAAGAGTTACAAGAAATAAAAATAAACAAAAAAAAAGTCAAATTTGGCCACAATGGATCGAACTAGGGCACAACTCTGCCCAAACTTGCACCCAACAACCACAAGGCCCATTCACTGTTGGTGTATGAGAGACTCCATAAATTCTTTTATATATGTAAGTTTACTGTTCGGTGAAAAAGAATAAAGTTTTAAAATAAAACAGAGGCCCCCAGGGACTCGAACTTGCAACCAACCAGGCCCATTTGCACGTGCACAATGCTCAATGCTCTAAACTGCAACCAACAACCAGTAAGTCCAATAGGACTTGTTGTCTACAATCGTACATAATTTATTTTTGAATATGAAACTCATTGTTTCACATCCAAAGTAATAATTTAGCCATACTTCAATTTTACAATCATTCTCACAATTTCTACACACTATAATACGATTCCTAATGAATTTTCAGAGAACAATTTATTCCATCTAGTTCATTTCAACATGGTTTGTGTTTATATCAATCTACTTAACTTCATTAAGAAATTTAACACACAATTTGCATGTATAAATTTGTCACATTCAAGCGTTAAATTCGTAGCAACAAATAGAATCACATGAATAATATTTATAGAATAAAATTGAAGAAACATTATTCTATGACATTTCACAAGCATGTAATCTAATTACCATGGTGCATGTTATTTAAAACGAAATTTCTCCTAATGATTTAGACACAATCGTAAGAATATCATTACACATATATATTCCACGTAGGAATTAATCATTATCTAAATATATTTACAGCTACACATGCATAATCTACAAAGCATTAGAAAATAGTTGTAACCCCTGTTTTTCATTTTATGTATTTTTTGACTGTATTTTTCATTTTGGTGTAATTTTCTCTCTTGTATTTTTTTCTGAACTGTATATTTGATTTGTTTTCAATATATATATTCGTTTTATTTCATTTTGAGCTCCTTGTGTTTGATTGATTGTCTCTTTTGTCTCGTTTTTCATCATTTTGATCTTTTCCTCATTTTTTGTCTCGTTAACTTTAATTTTATTTCTCTTGGTGTTGTGGTGGTGTTTTGCTTGTATTTTCCCTTTCCCATTATTTTTGACCCCTAATAAGATTTTCTAAAGCCATAGAATTCACTCCTATTTGTATTCCTATTGTTATTTGACACAATATCCAAAATCCAATCGTATGCCTATTACTAACTACTAATACCCACAACCCATTAGCCCATATCTAAACCCTATATATAAACCCCTCCTAATTCTAAACCCTAATCCTAACTCCTAAAACCCTAGCCTCCATCTCTCTCTCCCTCTCTCCTTCTCGGTCAGCATACCCGGCCCCCAACCCGAGCCTCACCACCATCCCGGCCTGCCCTCATCCACTCCAGGCCGAGCCTTCCCCATCCGGCCATCCACCAGGCCGAACACCCACTCCGACCACCACATCACCCGAGCTCTCCATCCCTTGTTTGCCGATACCCACGCCACCACCAACATCATCAATCTTGCACCATTAAACCCTAGTACTCTCTCTTCGTGGTGTTCTCAAAGCGGTCCCTAGCCACTTTGATCGTCGTGCGCGTTGGAAGGTTCGTTAGTGTGGAGATTCATTCGTGATTGCTTGGATTCATTGCTTATAAAGGATTTCGTTCGTGGATTTCGCTTCTAGGCTTGTTTGCATCGTTCTTCATCTCCAAATTATGGCAAGTAACTTGTACTCCAATTCATTTATTTGATACAAGTACCAAAGTACACCTATAGTGTAGTTGGGTCTAGAGACAACCTTTGATTATGTTTTTCTTGATGGATTTTGTCTCTATTGTGATATTTTGGCCATAGAAGACTCACGACACCAATCTTGACATGAAATAACCTAGGAATCGCCCATTCTTGATTTTAGACGTGTATGTGAGACTTGTGTGCAAATTCATATTTTGTTGATACCCATATGAAATAATAGGCGTGGACATGTTAATAACCCTAATTCATGATGTTTAAACACTTGGTAAGCTTTTATTTCAAGTTTGGATGAGTTTGGATCAATATTCTTGAATCTATGTTGTTTTTGTGCTTGAGCGTGAAATCTGTATTTTCTGAATGTTCTGTTTTGTTCGCTGTTTTCGACTATGCTATAGTCAGTATCTTGATTTCGGTATAAAATATGAGTTTTAGATAATTTCGTCTATTTTCAAATCTCTCTGACCTTGCTTGATTTTGATTTCGTATGATTGAGTTATGACTGTTTTAGTACAGAGATATCTCTCTTTTCCAGATTCTGTTTTTCGTTAATTTTGTTAACAAACTATTTTCAAGAACCATGCTGTACATATTATTTTGATCCAATATTTTGTTCAGTTTTTCTTTATTTAGTTAGGGATTACCCAGAATTTTGATGAATTTTATTGATAAGTTTTATGTGATGTTTCATGCTCGTTTATAAAATCTATACATGTTGTATTTTACTTGTTGTTCTGTAAAGAACCTTATTTTCACTATGATTCCTTTTACTATATGAAAATTGTTTGTGAAATGTGAAAGTTAGTGAATTCTATCTATTTTCATATCCCTTTAGAAGAATTGGATTTTTTCACTGGTTGCGAGATATCTTAGTTTTTGTACAGCAGTGTTGGGAATTCCAAATTTGCCAAACTATGTTTTCGTGATGCTTTCTTATTTTTGATGACTTATCTATTTTTCATGGAAAATTCTGAAACTCAATATTTTGATTCTGGACATATAGGGAAATACCCCAGATTTTTCGTGGATTTATTAAATGTGTTTTCATGCACTTGAATTCGTTTTCTTGATTTCTGGCTGAACCTAATTTCTGTATTCAAATCAGTTTTGAGCAGTGTTGTTGCGAATTAGTATATGACTTAATTATACTCTCTGGATTAGTGCGGATGTCTATTTTTCAGATCCTTCGACGGATCCAAATTTGCTTGTTTATAACTCTTGGATTCACTGTTTTACTACAACATGGTCTTGCTGTCCTGAACTTGAGATGTGTTTACTTTATTCGTTTATGAGATATCTTGCACTTGTACATGCTTATCTTACTACTTGCACTCGTCACATAATCATGACAAGCTATTCTTGATATATTTTGTACATATACATGCTTGTTTGACATTAATAATAAAATAACCAATCCGAGTTTTAAGGGGCAGATCTAATAGTGGATAATTCAGAAATGTGTACTCGGAAGGGGAATCAACTGATCCTACGTGATTACTTGACATGATTACTTGATACTTACACGCAAGACACGATACTTGCCACTTGCACGACTTGACACGTGATTACATGCTACACGATACTTGGAGCTTGGAGCTCAATTACTTGCTTGTCCCCGAGTATACTGTCTTTTATGGTCCACTATGAAAATCTAAAGAGAAACTGTTGTGTTGTAGCAACCATGTAATGTGGGCTGCATGAAGTGCTACATAGATAGTAATTCACTACAAGACTTGAACATGATACTTGAACATGATACTTGAACATGCTACTTTGACATGATACGTGAACATGATACATGCTTGCTTGATACTTGACTACATGATACATGAGACTTGAAACTTGATACTTGATATATGAACATATGATACTTGACACTTGATGTATGTTTATAAGATAGTTGATTTCTTGACATTTGATATGCCATGTACACTTGATCACTTTTACCATGCTAGTTGTTTACCTTGACATCACACTTACCATGTGTTAGTTAGTTTCCCTATGTGCTTGTATCCTATATTATAAGTGACCCGTGACTTGCAATTGACAGGTACTTGTATTTTCTCTTTTCTTCTTTCCTGCATTCGATGAATTGCAGATTTTGGAGAACAGGTTCTAGATGGTATCGGAGACTTGAAGTATTAGTGCTATTTTTATTATATTAGTTCTTGTATCGTACTTGAACAATATATGTATTTTTGAGACTTGGAATTATTCTTGTATTTGGGCGATGTGATCGAAGACTTGTGTTTTATTCAGATCATGACTATTTGAGATTTATGTATTTGGTTTCAAGTATTCTTGTTGGTATTTTGACTCATTATGTGCATGTGGTTGATTAATTCGCTTCCGACTCTGAATGTTTCTTGTGCATGTTGTTAAGACTTCTTGAACAGCTTATGTATGATGTATTCGCTGGGCTTTTGTTATGTATCCGTATTCCGTATTCTTTTTGTGAAGCGGGGCATGACAATAGTAGAAGCACCCACCTTTTTTTTTGTTGAATCCCTAGCAATTGAAACTACTAGCAACAAAGACTCCAAGCTTCTTCTCCTCCAAAGCAAGAGCTCCAAGCCAACAGTAATTGGTTTGCAAAAATAAAAAATGAAAACCCCCTCTAAACTAGGCCAGGTGGTTTTTTAAAGATAAGAAGAGATTGGGTGTTTTCAAAACTACCCACATACACTTAATAACTACTCACTAATTACTACTTAACCTTAACTCAAACTTAATCACAATTTAAACCTTTAAAAAAAATTGGCCGGCTAATCAATAGGGTGAAGGTTGCACGTTATTTTATTTGTTGACTCTCCACAAATGTGCATTATCATGAATGTGTTTAGTTAAGCATAGGTTTAAATTATTACAAAGACAACGTCATTCATTAGTTTAAAATGGGTTTAATTAACCATACTATGGATTGTTTTTAGAACTCCAACCTTCCACATGTTTAAATTAAGCATAATAATTTTTAACATACTTACTTCATTAATTTCATAAAATAAATATATGTAATCGACACGTGTATTAAACGTACGTGCAAATGCACAAAAAATTACAAAGAATAAAATTAATATTTGAGTTGGTTGAAAATAGGAGAAAAATGATTTTTGAGAAGACGAAAAAATATATATAAAAATTGAAATACAAAATTCATATGATATTTATCTTAATAATGTTACGGATATTACACATAACGGTACAAAATACATTTGCGTAACACACGTGGAGAAAAATTGTTTTAACTTAATTTTAATTTTGCGGGTGTTACACTCCCCCCCCCCCCCCCCCCCCCCCCCCCCCCCCCCCCCCCCCCAAAGAATAGTTCTGTCCTCAGAACATACTAGGGTAAAGGTTGTATCTTGAACACACCTTATAAAGAAATTGATAGATAAAGATAGTATAAAGATACATAGTGTAGAAAACAAAATAGAATTAAAATAAGGTAAATATATAATAAAGGAAATATGAATGTCAAGTAAGATATACGAAGTTAATAAGCATACAAACAAGAAGCATTAATAGGGACAAAAATAAACACGAAAATATTAAACAAACCAGAGAAATGAGTAGAACAAAGGAAATTTGATAGTAAAAATAATGTAGATTGAATTACTTTTCATACAAAATGATAATAAATTAAGTATTAAACAATATAGTAAAATATAAATTAAGTAATTGATAGTGAAAGAAATTGAAAAAAAAGTAAATTGGAAAGAATAAAGAGAAGCATAGTAAAATAGATGTTTTAATAAATCATAATAAGCTTAGTAAACAATGTTAATGAAAAAACTTGAAGAAAAATAAAGATCATAGTGATAAATTAATAAAGAAACAAATGTAAGAAAAAAATTAGTTAAAAAAATATAGGGATTCTTGACTAAAGTAGTAAAAGAGTTAAGAACAAAGATACTTAGAAATATAGTGAAATTAACGCAGTTAAAATACAAAGTAAACCTATGAAGTATAAAAATAAAAATAGAAAGCTTAGTTTAATAGAGTATAGTAAAAATGTAAAAAAATTTAGGTAACGGAGAACAAAAGACTAAAAAAAATGGAAGAATTGAAATACTATAGATAAATTGCAATGCAGTAGGAAAATTTGAAAATAAATAGACAAAGAGCGTAAATAAATATTAGATAGCTGAAAAGTTAACTATAATAAGAAGAGCAGTATTATGATAAAGGAATGAATAGTAAAAACAAAATACAAAAAATATCCAAATGTAAAATATGTTGGTAAATAATTTGGTAGAGAATTATAATTGAAAAGTAGTTAGCAATAGCTAATGAGAATTTGAAAAATTCCAGGAAAGAGAAGTTAACTAAAAGAAAACGTGAAGAATAGAATGATTAAAAATCGTAAACTAAACTAGTATTATATATTACGAAATAAAAAGAAAGTAGCATTTTAAGATATGTCTGTTCGGTAAGAATATGAAAAATATATGAGTATTGAATTTAGTTAAAAAGTATAAACAATATAAGAATAGTATGATGTTATGTTTTGAGATTAGTGATATAAAAATAGAAGTAACAATATGAAAATAATAAAATAAAACAATAAAATTAAAAAGTGGTTATTAATAGTGAAGTGTAAGTATAATAAAAACAAAATAGCAAATAATAAGTAATAACAATAGTATCGAATATAAGTTATAAAAACAAAAAAAAATAGTAATAAACGAAAAATTTATAATGTGTAGAAGTATATCATATTTATATAAGTAAAAATATCACAATCTTGTTAAAATATACTGAAATAAATAAGACAATATAAAAGGAAAAATATAGTATCGTAAAATCAAAACATATATAAAATGAATGTAAATATGAAAAAATAAAATAATTTGAATATAATAGAAATAATAATGAAAGAAATAATAGTCGCAATAATAATTTAATAAGTACTAATTTAAAACTTAATAAAATATGTAAAAGTAATAGCAAAAATAAATGAGTAACATAAAAGCACATGAAAGTAAGGAGGAAAAAATATTAAGAAGGAAAAATGAGTAAGACAAAATAATAAGATCAAGACTAAGGAATGTAAATAAAATAATAATTATCAAAGTGAATTAATAGTAGAAGAAAAGAATTCTTTTAAAAAAAATTAAGCATTAAAGATGAAAAGTACTACGAGGAAAATATACTAAGAAAAATAAAAGAGAAAAGTTAGCCTACGTATAAGTTACTATAAATGGTAGGTCCAAACTAACCAAAGCACTAGTGATACAAAAGAATAATACTCACATACAATATCACATCAATGTATACAAGAAGAGTTTTATGAATGCAAGTTCAACAACTAAATCATTCATGACTAAAAGCTGACACTCACACATCTAATGTCCACCCTAATTTTTTTCCCTTATAATTTATGTACTACTCATTGAAGTCGGCTCTGATACCACTCTGTAACACAACGAATTCCAAATACAGGTAATTCGTAGCACAACTAAGATATTTACTTTAATTTCGTACAAAAATACAAGAAATTTAAAACTTTTTCATTACAATGTTATTAATTACAATACACACCGGAAGTTTACATGAAGGAAATACAATTTATAACATCCAATATCTTCAAACATTGCAACATCCATCAGCATCAAACTCATCTCCACGTCGCTCGCTAATCCGAGTCCTGCAACTTGAAAACTGTGGGCACGTCAGTTGCATACAACTAACACAATGCTATAATATAGTGATTCCTTTATTTTAACAATCACAAACTTGAATGAAGAAACAGAAAATGTGACTATCCTAAGCACACCGGTAGATGATATTAACCTAATGACTAATGGAGACACTTAAACATACAATGAAAATCTAATGCGCACTTGTTCGGATCCTATGCATCCCATACTATATAAGTTCGAGGGCAAGCCCTTACCGTACTCCTCATTATAGGGTTCAATCCCTCGTTATGAAAACATAAAACTGTGTCGAAGACAAGATTTAGACATTCCGCGAATATTGGATCCAGTCCAGGAATACATCTGCCCGACCATACAGAACCCTCATCGCGCAAACATCCCGTAAGCATTGCTTTAGCTCAGAATACTGGAGATCCGTCTCCCTTCTGCACGACTATTCATAATCTCATAGTACATCCGCCCGATTATTCATAGTCTTGAAAATAATTGAGACTCATCTCGTATAAAAATCACAGCCCCAAAATACATCCGCCTGACTATAACCATAGTCCCTGGAATACATCCGCCCGACTGTAACTATAGTCCTGGAGTACATCCACCCGACTATATAGAACCCCCGACTCACGTTTGCCCAAGCTTCATCACATATCCTTTTCTAGTGCCTGTCCTAGTCAAATTTTAGTTATTATGACGTAGAGCTAGCTTACCCTGCCAGATTTAAATTAACTCATCGAATGTTAGCCCACACTGGCTACTTCTCAACTTTCACATATTATAATCTGCCGGCAATTTTGGGTCTCGCTCAACCTCTAGAATTCACAAATCTCATTTAGGTCCGCGGCAAACTATCATTTAGGTTATTCTTAACATCTTTATAAAATTTCTTATTCATTATAAATCAATAAATGCTCTTATTCATTCTCTGTTAATTCATCAATCTCAAAAACCAAATAGATAAACTTCTTACCCATTATAATAACATTCCAAATAGTATTTCATTTTGGTAAAGCCATTGCAAATATCATACGTCTAATTTTTCAAATTCATCCTTTAATTCGTCATCTAACACAATTTACATAAATTCCAAATTTAAACTCGTTTTCATACGATATAAAATTCTATAATAAATCTAGGTTAAAAATCATCACATTTCACTGTTGTAATCACATTTAATTTTAAAGCAAAATAGCTCAAAAAATTACTTTTTAAAGTAGTTTAATTTACAACTTAATTCGTCCACAAAATAATTCTTGATTTAACATGTACAATCTTGTAAAAATATTTTACTAATTCTCCATATTAATTGTACACTTCTCTCCTCAAAGAAAAGAGTCAAAAGAAATAAAAATAAACCAAAAAAAAATCAAATTTGGCCACAACAGGGATCGAACTAGGGCACACCTCCGCCCCAACTTGCACCCAACAAACAGAGACCCCCCCGGGACTCGAACCTGCAAGCAACCAGGCCCATTCGCACGTGCACAGTGCTCTAAACCGCAACCAACAACATGTAAGTCTAAGAGGACTTGCTGTCTACAATCGCACATAATTTATTTTTGATATTTTTGAATATGAGACTATCTGTTTCACATTCAAGATAATAATTTAGCCATACTTCAATTCTACAATCATTCTCACAATTTCTACACACTATACTACGATTCCTAATGGATTTTCAGAGAACAATTTATTCAATCTAGTTCATTTCAACATGGTTTGTGTTTATATCAATCCACTTAATTTCACTTTGAAATTTAACACACAATTTGCATGTATAAATTTGTCACATTCAAGCTTTAAATTCATGGAAAATAAATAGAATCACATGAATAATATTCATATAATAAAATTAAAGAAACATTCTTCAATGACATTTCACAAGCGTGTAATCTAATTACAATGGTACATGTTAATTAATACGAAATTTCTCCTAATTTGATTTAGACACAATCGTAAGAATATCCTTACACATATATATTCCAGGTTGGAATTAATCATCATCTAAATATATTTACATCTAAACATGCATAATCTACAAAGCATTAGAAAATAGTAGAAACACCCACCTTTTTTTTATGAATCCCTAGAAATTGAAACTCCTAGCAACAAAAACCATAATCTTCCTCTCCTCCAAAGCAAGAGCTCCAAAGTCAAGAGTAATTGGTTTGCAAAAATAAAAAAATGAAAACCCCCTCTAAACTAGGCCGGTGGGTTTTTAAAGAGAAGAAGAGATGTGGAGTTTTCAAAACCAGCCACATACACTTAATAACAACTGACTTAATTCACCACTTAACCTTTAATCACAATTTAAACCCTTTAAAAAAAGTGGCCGGCCAACCAATTGGGTGAGGGTTGCATGTTATTTTATTTGTTGATTCTCCACAAATGTGCATTATCATGAATGTGTTTAGTTAAGCATATGTTTAAATTATTACAAAAACAACATCATTCATTAGTTAAAAATAGGTTTAATTCACCATACTATGGATTTTTTTTTTACAAAACCAAACATTCCACATGTTTAAATTAAGCATAATAAAATTTAACGTACTTACTTCATTAATTTCATAAAATAAATATACGTAATCAACACGTGTATTGAAAGCACTTGCAAATGTAAGAAAAAAACAAAGATTAAAATTAATATTTGAGTTAGCTAAAAATAGGAGAAAAATGATTTTTGAGATGACAAAAAATATATAAATTATCGAAATACAAAATACGTAAGATATCTATCTTAATAATGTTACAGATATTACACATAACGGTACAAATTACATATGCATAACGCACATGGAGCAAAATTGTCTTAACTCAATTTCAGGGTATTACAGTTACTGACTTGAGCATCAAAGAGTCTTTCGCAGAGGTCAACCCTAGTGTTTAGATTTTGTGAACGTTTCTCGTACGTTTTTAGCCATCCAGATCTTGATCCAAACATTCTTAACCATTTAAATTCAGATCAGAAAGCTTTCAACCATCACCATTCAGATCTAATCGACGGTTCAGATTGTAAGTTTCCTCCCTAAAAAGAACTCATTATCTGATTGCTCCCACACCGAAAAAAATAGTAACCAATTGATGCCATCTGTGGGAACCTACAGCTCGGTCAATCCGATCAGATCTCTCCAATAAATCATCACTTTTAGCCATTGCCCCAAAGGGAAAGAAGAAGGTGACAGCCATTAGATGTCAAGCTGATCCTTCTCCTCCTCCGCCGGGGCAATCTCCTTGCCCGATGTCGCAACCAACTCACCCATCATCACAAGTTCCTCGTGCTCGATTACAACCTCTCATCAGCAAGGCTACGTTGGCAGGCTCCCAACATCCTCGCTCTGAGCCTCACCTTGAGCCTAACCTGATTGAGGACCAGATCTTAGTCCGCACGACCTCCCCTTCCACGGTGCCCACTGTGCAACTAGACCTCTGCAACGTCATCATCTTTTGACAACAAGGGAATGACTCTGCCTCTTCCTTGATGAAAAATGTGCCCAAGATGAGGTCCCTTGCTCAAAACATCAGGGGTTCCTTCCCCCCATCAAAAGAGGTCTAGGCGGTCACCCTAGCCACGGGGCAAAGAAACGAAAGAAGTTAGTCTCTAATCAGTCGGCGAGCACCCAAGAACAACAGAGAAGAGGAGGTACCCATCACCTGGGCTGAATTTTGTGATTAAAAAACCAAGTTCTCCAAGTTGACCTGAATAAGGACAATCAATCAAGCGACCACCACCTAGAACTGTACAATGAGAACAGTCCCGTGGGTCAACTCGATCCAAGGGACAAGAGGATGTGCTCCGTTGTTGCCTCTAAGAGATAGAGGACCACCTCATTCAGATCGGCTAAGAGGAGGGTTGCCAAGACAGAGGCTACTGCCCTATCCAACATCCATTGGCCAGATCAGTTCACGAAGCCCTTGTTCAAGAAAACTTCAATACTCCCACCTTTGAAAAGGATTCTCTGTTAAAATCTGCAACATAGATCAAAATATAGGGATAGATATGACCACCAGAACTTCAGTACTCCCACATATCTATTTTTATATCACTAATCTCAAAACATATAAATAGTGATAATTACATAGTCATAATTAAATGACTATGTTTATTTTTATTAGTCATGTAAGGTTACTGCAATGGTTATATGACTCAAAGCTGAGAGGGGCAAGTCGCTGGTTAGGTGGTACCTCCGTGTCTGCATTGGTGTTGTTGCTTTGAAAGTCTTGTCACTTCTTATTGCCAAGAATAAGAGAGCAGTAGAGGTTGGCGAGAAGGAAGAGGAGGAAGGTGAGAAGCAGGGCAAGGCTGAAGGTTATTGCAAGGGTTAGCCCCATTGCTAGCCTAGTCATCCCATTCACTAATTAAGTATGATGTTATGTTTTGAGATTAGTGATATAAAAATAGATAGGTGAGAGTATTGAAGTTCTCTGGAACAAGGGCTTCTCAAAATAGGTGTCTCACAATAGAATAAGTATCTCACATCTATTTTTATATCACGAATTAAGTATGATGTTATGTTTTGAGATTAGTGATATAAAAATAGATAGATGGGAGAATTGGAGTTCTCTGGAACAAGGGCTTCTCAAAATAGGTATCTCACAATAGAATATCCAAAAACACTATGTGAAACCCTGAAGAATAGATATGACCACCAGAAAGTTGTCATCCTCCCAGCATCGAGGAACAAAATAGATTAATGTTCGCTACCAGGACTTCAAGACGGTATCTGCATACAACTCAACATTGTTCAACATTGCATCAAGGCTTGAGTTGTATGGAGAACCGGTTACCCAATAGCAAAGGATCGATAAAACCCTTTTCACATTTCATGCCACCAACGTACTGCTGCAACAACAATATAGAGAACGAAATTTCTCTAAGATTTCTGAACTCATCTAGAAACACATTGCACGGGTATCGTGGATGTTTCAACTCATCTATGGCTATATGCTTGCTGCTAATTACTAGTCAACCTAGATATTCTATGTTGTACTTTAATTTACTATATGTTCATATTGCTAGAGTCAGGATTCAGTACATGTTAACGAGGTCAACTTATTTACTCATAATCTAGGCTATATTTTGATCTGTTCACAGGATTGAAATAGTTTTCTAGTTCTCTCGAGATTGTAACATAGTCATGTAATTATGATTATGTTACATGACTATATTTTCTAGTTCCCAAACTTGATTATGCTTTTGACTCTCATAAGTCGGGCTTCTTTCTATAGTGCGTCCCTTATGAGAGGAGAAGTGTCTTAATGTCAGCTTTCGGGGAGAGTTACTTCTCCGATTTAGTTGACGTTCTTAATGGGAGCTGGTTCATGAAGAGAATTTGTGCGACGACTTGAGGTCGCCGCTCTGCCTCTTACTCTTGGTGACATAGCAGTAAAATTAGGATTGGCAATGATCCGAGTTTGTGCTAGGCCCATATAGTCTCGGGATCAAACCTAAAGTTTAAAACATAAGCTCGAATCCGACCCGACTTTTCTTCGGACTTAAAAAATTAGGCCCGAGCTTGGGCCCAATTTAGGCCCGAAAACTGTTCGCGAGAGGGCCGGGGGGGGGGGGGGGGGGGGGGGGCAGTGCCCCCAATTTTTTTTTCAAATTACATCTTTGAAATTTCGAGCATCCTCAAGTCTCTGCTGGAATATGACTATCAATAATAAAAAAAATTCAATATTAAGTTTGTTGTTTCAATTTGTTTATTTTTGTTAGATATTATGTATTAGTTTAGTATTTGGTTCTTTCCTATATATAGGAGATATTTTACTAAGTTATAATATATCCAATAACATTTTCTTAATCTCTCTGTTAACCTTAACATGGCATCAGAGCCATAACCATAAATTTCTTTCTTCCTCACTAATTCCTAACCCTAGTTAAACAAATTTCATACTTCTCAACAACAGCAAGACTCAAATAACTTCGAGAATACCAACTCTGGTGACTACCAACAACAATAATATCTCCGGCAGCAGATCCCAACAACAACTCTGGCAACACCCAACATATGCAAAATTCCCGAAACCCAACCTCAACATTTGTAAAACCCCAAACCCCGAACCACAAAATCCTAGATCGCGACCTCTCCATCCCTTCTGCAGCCTCAAAATTCCCGAAACCCAACCTCAAAATCCCCAAAATCTTCAACCGCGACCTCCCCATCCCTTCCAAATCTGGCGTCCAATCTGAAACCCATACCCACACTCTCCCTTCCCGATGTCACGCTACATCTCGCCGTCGAAACCATCACCAAAACCTAGCCTTCCACCCTAACCTACCCTATCTGAAACCCTATTCGCCCTCTATCCCTCTCTTCTGCATCTCAAACCCTAGCCTCCAACTGCTTACCACCACCTATATCCAACCTCTACCTAACCCGACCCAATTACCCGAACAAAGAAAAAACCCAAAACCCAAAACCTGAAATCCAAACCTAATTCAAATCCAAACCCGAATACCCTATTCGTAACCCTCTTCCTAACCCTACCTAGCCCACCGGAATACCATATTTCTAACCCTCTTCCTAACCCTACCTCCCCCTACTCTCACTCGTCTGTTGCTGCCGCCGCCGATCATCACCACCGCCACCACCGTTCGGCGTCAATCCAAAAAAAAAACTCAAAAAAGAGATTTTTTTTGCAGGTACTAGTACTTCTCCAATGGAACTCCAGTTTCGCCATTATCTTTCTGCTGCATGTCTACTAATACTCCTTTAAAGCTTCACGTGAAGCTTCGTCCCACAGATGGTGAGCTCCTTCCTGATCCCACTAGATACATGCAGATTCTTGGACAACTTATCTACTTATGCATGACCACACCTGATATTGCTCATGAGTCAGTATTGTTAGTCAGTTTGTTTCCGATCCTACATCAATTCACTACAATACTCTTCTTCGGATCCTCAGATATCTTCGGGGCACTATCACTCATTTATTATTCATTCTTTCTATATCTAAACTGGAGCTTAGTGTAAATTCTGATTCGATTGAGCAGGTTATCCTACATTCAGACGGTTTACCATTGGTTTCTGTTTATTTCTTGGTTATTTGCTGATCTTTTGGCGAAGCAAGAAACATGTAGTTATTGCATGTTCTTCCACAGAAGCTGAGTATAGAGTGATGACAGCTACTAATAGAGTGAATGTTCATGTTCGTCGGTTGTTATCAAATATATGTGTCACTTTTACAGGAGCTACTCCTCTTTATTGTGATTACTGGAGTGCATTGCACATTGCAAGTAACCCGGTCTTTTATGAGCAAACGAAGTACATAGATATTAATTGCCATTATGTTCGTGAGCGTTTTGAAGTAGAGACCATTTTACTTCATTATGTTACCTCTTCACAACACACATCAAACTTCTTTACCAAATTCCACACTGTTCAGAGATTTGTATACTTGGTGGGCAAACTCACACTATTCGACCCACTGTGAGTTTGAGAGGGGGTGTTAGATATTATGTTATATATTTTGTCCCATATTGGAATATGTATTAGTTTAGTATTTGGTTCCCTCATATATATAGGAGATATTGTACTAAGTTATAATCAATCCAATAATATTTTCTCTCTGTTAACCTAAAAACTTTAAACAAAGGAGAAATTTTGGCTAAACCCCTTATTTGACTATAACTTTTTACTATTATACATTTATAAACTCCTCACCCTACATAAAATCTTTTGCATATATTCTTACAAAGTTATCAATTTTTTCCTTAAGTGGAGGTGCCACGCCCCGCTGCCCATTATACGAAAATACGGGCACATAACCAAGGCCCAACGGATGATATAAGTATGTCAACTCATATCATCCATAAGCTGTACAATGTCAGTAAGCTCAACAACAAAATAATAATCACAGGAACAAAAATATAATGTAATAATCGATATCTGGGATACAAGAACTTACAATAAGTCCGAGAATGAACAATCTAGTAAGTAGTTCGCCAAGTTCCTTCAGTATCCCATCGTTATACCTGTATACATTAACTTAAAAGAAAAGATGGATGGTACCCGTTAGAGCAGGTTACGGGTACAAGCAAAATAGGAACAGGAAAATATGACATAATAGAGAAAGCAATTAGAACTGGGAATTCAAGTACGGAACAAACACGATAACGAGAAACAATATTCATAACAAGGAGAAAACAAGAACTAAACAAGTCTCAAAATATAACCAATTGGGAAAATATGTCATGTAAACAAGAATCTTGTAATCTTGTAAACATGAATCATATAACTTTTAACAGGAATCATGCACGTGTTCAATGTAATTTTTAAGTCTATCAATCTTTTATTAGTCATATCTAATGCACGCAATCATGTGTCCTATACCACATGTTCGGGTGCATATAATCAAGTGCACGTTTGACTCTAGTGGTGAATTCTATGGATCATGTACTCGAAAAAATATGTAGACCAGAAAACATGATTCAGTTATTCAGTATTCTGTATTAATGTTCAATGAATGAACAATATATAGTGTTCAGCCATTCAGTTATTCAGTATTCAATCATTCCGTTATTCGGTCATTCAGTCATTCAATTATTCAGTAATGGTAGGGAAACCACGAGCTCCCTTTCGAATACAGTCCTCTATATTATCCACTACTAGGTCGTACCCTTATTATCCCTGCTTGTCATTCTTTTATGTGATTAAGTCGTGTACATGTAATCAATATACAAGCAGTCGGTACAGCCAGTGAAACAGTTGCAATAATAAACCATGCAGTACATGATATAAAGTCATTCGATCTATCTACTGTATCAATTCAATTATTAAATACAAAAATAACATGTTTGTATTATAAAAACATAAATATACAATTCTGGACAGCAATACGTTGTTGTACAAAAACTCGCTTTTCCGCTGCTACGGGAAATAGAATCAGGTTCCATCAGAAATTCCAGAAATTAGACTCTGTGCCGGTTCTAACGCATATTTATACAATACATTATAAAAACATAAACTAGGTCAACCAGACAGTTCTTACTGATCTACTGTTCAGGCAGTAGACCAGGGTCAACTTTTTATATGTAAAAATTAACTTTAAATTCATTTAAAAATCTTTTAAAAATTATAAATTGATTCATAATCATGTCTAGGATTATTCCATTCAATATGAAGTCTTTATTCACCTATTAACATGACATTTTAAATTGCAAAAAATGATGATATACTATAAGTGACAATCTGGAATGTGCAGACCTAGCAGTACGAAAAATATGATATCTCATTGTCTATAGCTTCGAATCCAAATCTGTCTATTGTTCCAGAAACTAGATTCACAGAGCTACGATATTCATGTACAAAGATCAAATTAATTTGCACTGTAGCTAGGTCAAAATTTAGCTACAAGTCAGAGAAACAACAGGGCAAAAACATACTAATCGATATTTATGATCTTTCGATGGGCATCGAATCATAGAGGCAAATGGATTGATTCAATTCAATATATAATAACCGATTTAACCACGGAAAGATTGTAAGCATGATAATATGATGGTTTAATCAATTGAAATTTATAAAGAGCATTTTTCATAAATATGGATGGTAACGAGGTTCAATTATGATAATTAAATATAACAACTAATTACGAGAGGTCAAATGACATGCTTGTACGGAACAATAAATTGTACAAGAAATTTGCCTTAGAGATGACAACGATTCTGATAATAATCCCGGCAGCAACACATGCAAACTACATGCACAGAAACACGTGCAACACATGTACACCACAACAATAGCAAGCAGCAACAGCAAGATGGCACGGCGACACAGCGACAGCAGCAACAGTAAGTGGCAGCGGCAGCAATTCGTAAAATCTACAGAATGGCGGCGGCACGTGCACACCACAGGGATAGCGAGACAGTAAAAGTACAACAGTAAGAACCACGACAACAGTAAGAGGTTGGCAGCGAAAAGGCAAGAGACGGCAGCAGCAACACCTCGAGAGACAGTCGCTGCGGGTGGAGACGGTAAAGCGAGGGAGAGGTGCAATGACGACGACGGTAGTCAGGGACGTCGGTGGCTGTGGGCGTCGACGATTGTGGCTCGAGCGGAAGTCGGCAGTAAAAGAGCAGGGCAGTGGTGAGAGAGTGCGGTGAGGAAGAAGATGGAGGAGGTGGGCGGTCGAGGCGTTGGGTCGATGGCAATGACAGAGGCAGCGACTGAGGGCGCGAGAGGAGTTGCGAGGCAGTGACTGCGGAGGAGCGTCGAGGTTTGGTGTCGCTCGACTGCGGTGAGAGGTAGTAGCGGAGATGATGATGATGATGATGATGATGATGATGGTGATGAGGGCTGGCGCAATGGCGGTGGTTGTCGACGACGAGGTGGGAGGTCGAAGGTGGAGGGTGTCGACGGGGCTGCAGGGCTCGACGGTGACTGAGGCAGTGAGCACGGCGAGTGGTTCTGAGATGATGGCGATGGCTAATGGGGTTGCAGTGGTGACGGTGGAGGTTATCGGTGACTGATGGTGACTGCGGGATAATGGTTGCAGTCGGAGGTTGCTGGGGTTGCCGACTGTAATGCAGTCACGGCGGAGGCTGGGGATGACTGCGGGGATGCTGGCGGTGGTGGTTGACAACGGTGGTGAGGTGCAATGGTCGAGTTCAGTGGTTGGGGCTGGCGAGACGAGGAGGAGAGGGGCTTGGAGATGGCGGCAGTTGAGCAGTTGCGGTTGGTAGAGGGAGCTCAGATGAGAGGCGAGGGGTTTGTTGGTTTTTTAGGCTGAAAGAAAGATCAAGAAGATGAAGAGGAAGTGGGGCCCAGTAGTTAGCTAGAAAAGTGAGGGAGAGAGAGAGAGTCGGAGGGTTTATAATATATAATAATAATAATAATAATAATCTCTACTATTTACTATTATAATGGGAGAAGGGCTTAGTGTCATTTTGTCAACACGTGCAGCGCACGTGTTGACAAAATGACTCACTTTGGTAAATATTTTCGAAAGTGGATCAGTTTTGTAAATGTTTTCGAAAGTGGATCAGTTTGGAAATTATTTTCTTTTTATCATTTTCATTATTCTTCAATTTTTTCCACGTGCACGTGTGCACGTGTATGATACTAGTCTCTACTACTATAATGGGAGAACCCTTTAGTGTAATTTGTCCTCAACCCAACTCGTGTAGCGCACGTGTTGGGTTATGGACTAATTTTGGTAAATATTTTCGGCAGTGGACCAGTTTGGTAAATATTTCCGAAAGTGGATCAGTTTGGAAATTATTTTCTTTTTACCCTCTTCATTATCCCTTCAATTTTTTCCACGTGCACGTGTATGATACTAGTATAATATAATAATAGAGGAGTTAATGGGGGTTGTTGATTGAGGACAATAAATAAGGAGGAAGTGGGAGTCAGTTATGGCGAGAAAGGGTATGTTGGCTGTTATGTTTTTATTTGAGTTTTGGGTAGATAATAGGGCATGGGCTTAAGTTGTGCGCTCACAATCAAATAAAAAATTAATTTGTAGAGTGGGCTAGGAGATTAAGCTTGTTAAAACAAAATAATATATATATATAAAAGGTGATTTAAAATATGACTTGGTTTGAGGAAAAGCTGGGCCTAACCCATGATTTAAAATATAAACAATAATTTGTGTTAGCCACTATTTGTGCTCCTGGGGATTTAGCTTTGAGGTCACCGGCGCGTTACTGCGGTGATGGTGCTGTTCTGGATCGTGATGCGCTCTGCTCTGCTGTCGATGGGTTCGATCAGCCACTGTTTTCATCTTGTACCTGAGTTTTTAGTTGTATATATTGTTTACATCTTGTAAATTTGTATCTAGCTGCTTTTGTATTGACTGTACATTATTCTGATTAATATAATTATTTGTATGGCTGGAGCCGTTTGGCTCTATCCGTTTCATCAAAAAAAAAAATATAAACAATAATAAGAAGAAAGTATAGGCTTGGGTTTCTTTTACAAAAACAAATAAAAGTAATGATAAGCTTTTTGTTGAAATTGAGCTTTGGATTTGGATTTTAACACATTGATTAAAATAATCCAATAATAATAATAATAATAGTATAGCTTAAAATTCTAGCTTATAAAAATATAATTAAATATTCAAAAGAAAGAAATCGGATTCTAGTAGGATTTATTTAGGAAGTTGAATTCAGGAATACGAAGAAAAGAAAAATAAATATCAATCCGTATAAACAGAAATGGGGTTTACAGGAGGTGTACTATGTTTACCCCTAGCAGAGTTTTTCTAGCTTACTCCTATCTTTCTTTCTCTTTAAAAAAATGTTAGGAGTGCTTATTCCATGATCCATATATTATAATTTCTTAACCAGGCATTGAATGAGCTAATATCAAGTTTATAATTCAAAGCTTGGATTGAGCTTGTTTAGGATTTGTTCGAGTTTGTCCGGAGTTCCATAGCGCAGACAAGTTCAATCAAAGCTTTAAAAGAACAAGCTCATGAGCTCAAATGAATCAAACTTTAGAGGCCAAATGAATGAGTCGAGCCTCACCCGAACACCCGCTGAGCTGAGCCAAACCTAAGGCTTAACAAGCTGAAGCCGAGCTTAAATTAGGCTTTTATATAAACAAGCTCAGCTAGGCTTTGCTTGTTTTCAGCTTATTCGATTGAAAACTCCATAGTTATTGTAAACTTAAAAGCTTGCAAAGGGCATTTTCCAAATTCCAATTAACATGTGTTGTAGCTTTCTCTGCATACGATAACGAAATCAGATAAAGTGACCCAACTACTCAAACCAGCAAGTGGTGCATGCATAAGACCCCAGAATCCTAAGATTCTCATCCACATAGCATTCATTACCAATATGAAACGACAATCAACTTTCCATAATCAAAAGCTAAAAAACAAAACCTAGTAACCAAACACTTCTCTATTAATATCTATATGTTTCCTTAACTTATAAACAAATCAGTGTCTCTTTCTGCCTCTCTCTTATTCATTGATTGATGATGAATGGGATGACTAGGCTAGCAATGGGGTTAACCCTTGCAGTAACCTTCAGCCTTGCCCTTCTTCTCACCTTCCTCCTCTTCCTTCTTGCCAACCTCTACTGTTCTCTTATTCTTGGCAATAAGAAGCGACGAGACTTTCAAAGCAACAACACAAATGCAGACACGGAGGCACCACCTAACCAACATCTTCAATACTCCCACCTTCTAGTCGTATAACAGAGAATCTGATCAAACATATCACCTCGAGAGTTTCAAGACTCTCATGAAGATCCACCGAGCTTTTGATGCGCTCTTCTGCCGAACATTTCCAGCAACCCTGAAGGGATCCCACTGGAATTGTACTCCCTTCTCTCTCGAGGGTCTATCTTATCCTTTGATCAACTTGTGGAGCTCTTCCTCACATACTTCATCACTAATCACAAGACCGAAAAGAGGAGTGCATCAATGTTCGAATTGAAGCAAAAGAAAGGAAAGCCGCTCAAGGATTTCGTCAGGAGCTTCACAGCCAAGTTTCAGTCCATCCCTGCCTTCGACCCGGCAGTGACAGTCACTGCCTTCCAACATAATGTCACCGATGAAGCCCTCAAAGCATCTCTGACCAAAAGCCCCTTCGGGACTTCTCCGAACTTCTACAAAGGGGTGAGAAGTATATCGGCTGAAGAGGATCTCTATCCACAAGGCTAAGGGGAACCCTCATCCAAGAAGAAATAGAAGAGTACAAACAAAGAGGGACCCAAGAAGTCTCAGAATGATGGTTCCGGTCAACACCACCCTCCTCCTACTCCTCACTTCGATATATTTACCTCTCTCAATGCAAGTATATTAACGGTCCTTATGGAAATAGAAGGAGATAGCTACTCCACCCTTCCTCTAGGAAGAACACGCCAGGCAAAATAATTGACAGGAACCAATGATATCACTTTCACAGGGATCATGGTCATAACATTGATGACTGTCTAGCCCTTAAAGAGGAGATTGAAGTTCTAATCCAGTGGGGTTACCTCTTCAAGTACACCCAGAAAGTTAAGGTCGAGCCTCCTCAAGTTCGGGGAGCTAACATGCATACAGAGAAAGAACATGAGTCCTAAGACTCGGAGCACATGGTCTTTTTCCACACCATCCATGGAGGACTAATGGGTGTGGAATCTAATTCCTTTAGAAAGCATTCATCCGAGAAGTAAACTTAGTGCACAGCATCCCCCTGCCGGGGGGGGGGGGGGTTGTTCTTGTGACCTTCTAGGACAAACACCTAGAAGCCGTCTGAAGATCTCATTGCCATGCACTAGTAAACAGTCTCTACATGGCAAACTACGAAGTGTGCCGTATCATGATGAACAATGGAAACTGGGTGAACACCCTCTTCTTGGAAGCTTTTGAAGACCTCAACCTCTCCAGGGACTATCTTAAACCTGTCAGGCACACCCTCCACCGGTTGTCTGGGATCTCGCTCCAATTCGAAGGAATAATCACCCTCGCTGTAACTATAGGGAAAACCCCAACTACCAAACCGAAGCCATAGACTTTATGGTTGTCAATATGAAAGCCTCTTACAATGCCATCCTTGGCCGCCCTGGCCTAGCTGCTCTTGACACTGTAGCCTCAGCCTTCCTCATGAAGATAAAGTTTCCTACATCAATGGGGGTAGGAGAAGTTAAAGGAATCCAATAAGTGGCTCACACATATTACACAACCACAATGAGGAGCTCGGTCTTCCTCCTTGATGCTGTAGAACTCCCTTAAGAGAGGAGTCTTGACTCCGATCCCGTGGATGAACTAGAAGAGATCTCCTTGTCCAAAGATGATCAGACTATGTGTTTCGGGTAAGCAAAGCTCTCTCCCACCGAGTTAAAGAATAACTTGTCAGTTTCATTAGGGAGACTCCAGAATTCCACCGCCAACATGTCTAGCATCTCGAAAGATGATCATGCACCACCTCATTGTTAATCCAAATGTCAAGCTGGACCAGTTAAAGCGCGCAAGTTTGCCCCCAACAGGAAACAAGCGGTCAAGGAAGTGGTCGACAAACTTCTACCTGCCCTATTCATCAAGAAGTTAGCAACCCCAAGTGGCTATCCAAAGTAGTCATGATAAAGAAAGCAAATGGAAAGTAGAGGATTTGCATTGACTTCATCAACCTGAACAAAGCTTGTTTGAAGGACCCCTTCCCTCTCCCTGTCATTGATGCCTTGATTGATGCCACATCCGAGCATGAGCTCTCAGTTTCATAGAAGCCTTCTCGGTATATAATCGAATCTGAATTTTCCCTCCTGACATCCCGAAGACATCCCTCAGCCTCTGTTGCAATCGAGTCATGCCCTTCGGACTGAAGAACGCTAGAGCCACTTACCAGTGCCTTGTGAACAAAGTCCTCAAGGAACATATCAGTCGAAACATGGAGGTCTATGTAGATGATGTGCTTGTAAGGAGACTCAAGAAGAATGACTATGTGACCGACCTCAAACAAGCTTTCAATGTCCTCCAGAAGCACAACTTGAGGTTGAACCTCTCAAAGTGCACCTTGGGGGTCTCCTCGGACAAGTTCTTGGGATTGCTGATGAGCCAAAGAGGAATTGAAGCCAATCCGGAGAAGATCCGGGTCATTCTCAATATGTCTCCCCTATCCACCATCAAAAAAATCCGGAAACTCACAGGATGCCTCGCCACCACTGGATGCTTCCTCTCTAAGTCTAGGGAGAAGTGTATCACTTTCTTCAAGGCTCTTCTTGGATCAAAGGGGTTTGAGTGGAGGTAAGCAAAACAAGAAGTTTTTGAACAGCTTAAGACATATCTCATTAATCCTCCACTCCTAAGCAAATCTGAGCCGAGAGAGATACTCGACATCTATTTGGCCACTTTTGATCAGATCTTTAATACTGTCTTGGTGAGAGAACAAGACAAAGTCTAGAATCTAATCTACTATATGGGAAAAATATTTCATGATGTAGAGCTTCGTTATTCTAAGATTGACAATATGGCATAAGCTCTAGTCACAGCCGCCCATAAGCTTCGTCCTTATTTTCATCCGCACTCCATCATAGTTCTCACCGACCAACCCCTCAAGCAAGTGCTTCTCAAGCCAGAGAATTTTGGGCGACTCATGAAGTGGTCCATCGAATTGAGCCAGCATGACATAAATTGCCAATCGAGGAAGACCATCAAGGCCCAAGCCTTAGCCGAATTCATCATCAAAAGCATTATCCCTGATTCCCCCCAAAAAAGATGGGGACCCTCCAACCTAGAGTGTCTATGTTGATGATCATCTTGCATCGAAAGGAGTGGGACTGGTGTCATCTAGCTCAGCCTAGATGAGTTCATCCTCCACTACTCACTCTGCCTTAATTTTTGTGCCTCCAATAACGAGGCAGAATATGAGGCACTGATTGCTAGACTCCTCTTAGCTTATAAAGTGGGGGCCTAAAAGGTTAAGGTGTCTCCCAACTGGTAGTGAATTAAATCTGAGGAGACTATAAAGCCCGGGATGACAGCATGATCAAGTACTTATCTTGCATGAAGAACCTCTTAGCTACATTTTGAGAGGCTGAAGTCACTCACATTCTCTACGAGAAAAGCATACAAGAATTTACATTCACTAAGTCATCCTCCTCTTCTTTCGAAGGACTCGACCACACCGTGCTCAATGAAGACATACTCAAGCCAAGTATCAAAGAGGAAGCATTAGAGCTCATGTTCGTCACTCCTCAAAAAATCGAAAACAATTGGATGAAATCCTTGTTAGATTTTCTAGACAAAGGGATCCTCCCTGCAGATCTGAAGCAAGTAAGAAAGATACGAGTAAGAGCAGAAAGGTACTCACTTGTCGAATGTAACACCCCGCAAAATAGTAAATAACTATTTTGCATAGTAATCCATGTAAATCTGAGAATTGCACGTGATTATGTATTTTTCATGATTATTATTCTTAATTGAGGAATTTTCACATATATTATATATTCTGGACGCGATAAGATGTATTCGGGATATCTTCTCAATTAAATTGTGTGTATTGTCCCGATTGTATTAGCGAGATAATCATTGGAAAAATAATATTTTTATACAATATATCTTGTATGTATTTTACATGTATATGTATATGTAGATATTTATATAGATATTTGTATGTATACATATTTAATTGAATTGTGTTAAAGTGAATTGCAATATATATATGTTGGAGTGTATGTATGTATATATATCTGTATACATATGAAAGTGTTTATATTTTAGAGATTATTGTATGCCTATGAAATAATCTAGAGCCTCTCTTCTTGATCATGATGATCAAATAGAAACCTAAGGCTAGGATTAATTTCCAATACATTAAAACCCCTCCACCTCACTCATTTCTTCCCCAAAAATTCCACCAACCTATACCCTCTCTCCCTCTTTACTTCCCATTTCGGTAGCAAAAAGAAACCGAAACCCATTTTTCATGGAAACCAAAATTTCCTCTCCCCTCATATCCATCTCAATTTCACCCAAAACCCTCACCCTCCATCTTCTTCTACTTCTTCCACATCTTCTGCTACTTCTCCACTTGGTCAAGAAAAAAAAATAAAAAGGAAAGAGAGGTTGAGAGAGTAAGAAATCAAATAGAGAGCTTCAATTATTTTGTAGGGTTCCAATCATCAAAGGAGAAAGAGGAGGAACAAGATTGGAGCAAGTGAAGCTAATGGGTCTTCATTCTTCATGTGGGTGTTCTCTCAACTCTAATTTTATTATTTTTGATTATGATCTTGTGTGGAATGCTAAAAATAGCTTAATAGCATGTTTGCATGCTTGGGAAATTACAAACAAATATTTGTAGGTAGTAGAATTGATGTCTTATTTATATATGAATGTATTGTGGTATGGTGTTGAAATTAGAGAATTTCTAACTTGCAAATAGCATTGAATCTATGCCTAATTTTATTTTTATTTTTTGGCATGTGGTAGTATGAGTATAGAGCATATTAAATTTATCTCATAATTTTTGGAGTTCATTAGATAGCTCAAGCAAGTGCTTCATTTCAAATAGTGAGCAAGGGCAAAACTGGATATTTTATATTTTTAGAATGATGTTTGAAAATTCGAATCTTGGAATTGGTGTAACATCTTGAGATCAAACTTTTTGTAGAGATTTTTAAATGTGTTAACAACATTAGTTTCAAATATCATATTTTTTAGAATTTATTTGATATTTCTACAAAAATTCATTTGGTCAACTGGTTGAGATGGAAAACTGGCTCTGTCCAGGTTTCAAGTTGAAGTTCAAACAATTTTAATTATTTTGGGTATAGAATTTAACAATGAGAATTTTTGTGTAGCACCTTCTATGTCTCTAGAACATGTCTCTAAAGTTTCAGAATTGTTAGACCTCCTTTGATGCTCTTTAAAAATTGTATTGCAAAAAAGTGTTTGCACACTGCCTGGAAAACAGAACAAATTTTCTACTAGTTCCAAAAGGGTATAAATCCTTGAGTATTTTGAATCTTGATGAGATTTATGGGAATAATGAACTTTTGTATTATTAGTAGATTGCTAAGGGGTTTTCTCACTTTAGTTGGCATAATTTGGGATAGTTATCAACTAGAGGAGTGAAGTAGAGGATTATACCTTCCTATATGATTTGGAATCATTAAATTTGAGAATAATAGATGAATTGATATGAAATTTTCTACATGCTACATGATTATGACTATGAGTTGATTTCAGTTTTAAGATGTTGAATAATTATCCCTATTAAGCACTTCATTTGGAACTTAGATAAGATTCTTGTGCTTAGTACTCATGGTGGACACATGAGTAAGTTTAGGAGAATAGCTATATGGTAGATTTGTTGTATTGTGGTGCACGTAGCTAGTATAGCTTGGAGCTAGTCTAGGGTTTTTGATACCATAGGACTATCAACCCAGTCGGCAAGTATTGTAATTGAATTCTTCCATTCGGAGAACTGAATAGTAATTCCTCGTATACCCAAGAACTCTTACCCAATGGGTAATTGATCACGGACCGGATAATGGATGCGATACAAGTCAGAGGTGGTGGCGAACGATGGAGATCGGGTCGCCAGTGTTTGAGATGATTGACCAGGTCAGATCCATTTTCGACGTAGGTATTACTGAAACTATTTTATGATCGGTGTATTAGTATCCTAGGTCTGTCAATAAGTCAGGTGATGATGTTTATGTATGTTTACCTCTATTGTCGGGCATAAGGCTTCCCTAGGGTCACGGGCCGGGGATTTGGTCGAGGACCAACAGGGGTATGGCAGCCGATGAGTATCGACTTGTCGGGTTATTAATTTTGACAGACCAGTCAGGGATCAATTGTTTGATAAAACTTTGTGCATGATTTTGGGTGACAAATGTATTTTCAGTAAACTGTTATTTAATTAATTTTCTTTACTTTTCGCTTAAAGACCGAGTTTATGATAGGGGTGATTCCCTATAATTCGACTTGTCCTAAGGACCAGCACTAGGCGGTGATAACCAGGGTTGTCTCTTCCTGTCAACGGGATACAAGACCTTTATCTATGTTCATTAATTCCTGAAGTGTCGTGGTAAGAATGGGAGAGTTCCTGTCAGATTGGGGGATTAGACCCTCAAGGTCGTTATGTTCTTATGTTGAGTGGACACGAACAGACCAAGGGGCTACATTCCCATGGATCTTCGGCGCCATAGATATGCGGTTGTGTATTTGTAAGATCGTCATGGCATTTGGTGTGATCCAGAATGGATTGGGGCACTAGTTGCAAACAGGGACACCACTGTGTTTAGCAGTAATAACTGTAGGATTCACCAACCACATTGAATCTATCAGAAACAGGTTGAGTACAATAGTAGAATGCATTTCATGGTGAGGGTTCGAAACCCTGGACTGGAGAAGACAACTTGATTTGGAGCGTATGTAGTATAGGATGCATGTGTGTACAAAGTCTTGCAGACATTAGACTAAGTGCATCTATTTTCAGTGCTTTGCGTACCGTGCATTAGACTTCAGGTCATTGGCATACACTGATACTAGGAAATTAGGATGCATGTTTCTGTTTTCATTCAAAGACTGATTGTTACTGCTAATTGGAGATCGCTATTTTTTATCAGCATTGCATCAGCATACGTGCCCCCTCAATTAGGTTCTTGATACCTGGTCGCGAGTGCAAGAGGACTCAGGACAAGCAGGGCATCCAAGTGGAGTAGCAATGTATATACCTACCATTCGAGCAGGTGCAGGAATATCAGAGTTGCGAAGCAGAAGATTCGAGCTACAAGGCACATCTTCGGAAAGCAGATTGACCACTCAGTGGAGTTCCAGTGGAAGATCAGTTGATTACCGATCTGAAGGGCAGGCGAAATGTTGGGTAGTATTTGTAATACTTTAATGTAATTTGTATTCCTTTTTCAAGAACAAGATAATGATTGTAATTGATGATGTAATGATTTTATTTGGCAATAAAAAGTTTATAAATTTATGCGTCATTATTGTGTTGAGATGCATTTGAAGAAAAAGATTCTGGTTTGTGTCACGAATTTCCAGTAGTGGGATCCGGGGTGCTACAACGGGCATGGCGGTTAGAAAGGACGTCGCGAGATAAAAGAATACAACGAAGAAGGAGCAAGTGCTCGTGAGGACGGAGACAGGGGTGCGGCTTGGAGGTGGAAGCAATGGCGGTGAGGGAGGGAGAGGAACGGGGTGGGGGAGAGCGACGTTGTTTGGGGTGATTGTGGGAGTGCTAACAAGGAAGATGGAGGATGGTGGAGCCGTGGTAGTCGATTGGTGTTGGCGAGTGGTGCATAGGGGCTGGCCGTGGGGTTGGAAACAAGGGGGAGCTTCGAGAATGGCAGTGGGGGTTGATGGTGCACAGTCGAGGGAGAAGCCTGGGGCGACGAGGGTGGTGGTGTCACTGCAGTGAGGGGAGTAGCAAGGGCGATGGAACTTGGGGATGGAGGTGGAGGAGGGGGAGTGTTGCGAGGGCTGGCGACGAGGGAGATGGTGAGGGTTGCTCGAGGCTATCGAGGAGATGGGTTCGGGTGGATGGCTCGAGCGGTTGGGTTCTGGTTTCGAAAGAAGCAGAGGAGGATAGAGGGAGAGAGAGAGTCGGGGAGAGAGAGAGTGATTAAGAGGGAGGTTAATAATTAATAATATAATAGTGGGTGTCGTTAAGGAGAGTGAGGGATTAAGGGGTAGTTAATGAAATAATTGAGGAGATTAAGGAGGGGGAGTTGTGTGTGCAGTTGAGAGGGTGGGGAATGTGATAGGGATTTATGGAGAGATCTCGGGTGATTTTGAATTGATGGTTTGACTTTGGGTAGGGAGTTATCGGCTTGGATTTTTGGTAGACTATAATTTGGGTTTTATATTCGACTTCTTCATAAAATAATCAAATTAATTTATAGGATGTGCTAAAATTGGGCTTTTAGAAAAATAATAATAATAATAATAATAATAATCAAACTGGTTTGTGCTTCTAATATTAATAAATGAAGAATATAAGATTGGGCTTCATATAAAATAAATAACATTGGGCGTTCAGCAATTAATATGATAAAATAATTATATTATGGATTTAATATTTGTCTAGGGCTTAGGTTTAAATCTTGGGCTAAAGAATTGGGCTTGAATTAATAGATCAAAAATAAAAGCATACTTAGTTTGAGCTTCATAAATAAATTCAATAATACTGGTTAGGCTTAAATAATCAAAAATAGACATGAAATATGACTGTAGAACGAAATATGTTTCTCGTGAAAAATATATAATTATTAGAAAGCAAAATAATTGGTGTTTAGAAAACTTTAATAGAATATCCACAAATGCATTAAGTACAAGGGATAAATTTAGGGAAATGGAAGTAATTTATAAACAATCGAATACAAAGATATACTGAGAATTTGCACAATTGGAAAATAAAATTGGGGATGAGTTAGGAGTCTGAGTTCAAACAAAATAGTCGGAAATTCAATGAATGCAAATTCGGGTTCAAAAGAATAGAATAATTTATAGGAAAAGTTGAAATACAAGAATACGGGAAAAAGAAAAGCGAAATCCGTATTCTCGGAGACGGGGGTTACAGTTAGTGACCCTCTAAGCGTTCGCATTAGCGTACCAACTAAAAATAAAATTCCCTACATTTGCAGGAGTGGGGAAAGCCAAGGGAAGTCATAAAGCCACTTGGGCTTGCTACACAGCTACCATGGGGGGCTCGATCCTTCCCCTCGATGCCTTCGAACTCCCCCTTGATATGGGACAAGATAGCTCTGAACCCGTGGATGAACTGGCAGAAATCTCTTTCTCCAAAGATGATGCAACTAAGTGTTTTAGGTGAGCAAAGCGCTCCCCCACCAAGTGAATGAGCAACTTATCATCTGCATCAGGGAGAATTGGGACATGTTCGCTTGGACCTATGAAGATATGCCGGGTATCTCCGAAGACTTGACTGTGCACCGCTTATGTGTTGATCCGGAAGCCAAGCCTGTCCAGCAGAAGCGCCGCAAATTTGCGCCCGAAAGGCAACAGGCCATCAAAGAAGAGGTTGAGAAGCTCCTAACAACCCGATTCAGTCAGGAAGTCAGTTACTCTGATTGGCTAGCAAATGTTGTAATGGTCAAGAAGGCCAATGGCAAGTGGAGAATCTACATAGACTTCACCGACCTCAATAAAGCATGTCCAAAAGATCCATTCCCTCTCCCGAGCATAGACGCCTTGATAGATGCCACCTCAGGCCATGAATTATTAAGCTTTATGGATGCTTTTTCATGATATAATCAGATCCGATTGTTCCCTCCAGACATCTCGAAGACGTCCTTCATCACTAATCAGGGATTCTATTGCTACAGAGTCATACCCTTTGGGATGAAGAATGCCGGGGCCACATATCAACGTATGGTGAACCAAGTCTTTAGATATATAATCCCCATTCCCGACAATAAGTATTTTCCGTGTATTTTCTACAATTTGATTTTTATAAATTATTTTGTGCTAAATTCGTTTCAGATTTGTATTAAAGTGTTTCATAATCGAAAATTTACTCATTTTGAGTAATGGTGTATTTAATCTTACTTCCCATTTCTTATTGATCGACTATTTATATTTGAACCTAAAATCTAATGTGTTATTATTATTGGATTATTTTAATGAAATTATTAAACCCGAATATTAATTTGTTATATAGTTTTATTTTATTATGATTAAAATTATTAATTGTTATTTCTTGATTATTTAATTAAAATTCATTTATCGAAATATTTTATTGTACTGGATCTGGTTTCTTGGCGAATTATAATTTAATTGCAAGCCCAATTGATATTCAAATCATTTGTATTATTTATTTATTTATTTGGATTTAAATTTTTGTTCATGAAATTCTTCGTCCTTCTTGATTGAGCTATTCTTGTTGATCCTAATTTCTTTTATTTGAATTGTGGGTATTTAATTTGAACCCTATTGTCTTCAAACCCATCTCTGATTGAACACTAAAACCCAATTGCAATCTGTTCTCAACCCAAACCCACTATTATTGGATCTCAACCCATTAACCCAACAATCTACTTGTATTCTATAAATACAACCCTAATACAAACCCTAAAAACACACAATACCATTTTCTAACCGTCACATATTCTTTCACCTCCCCTCTCCTCCCGTTTCTCTCTCCCTATTGGAATCCCGCTCAACTCATTATGCTTCTTCCCCAAAACCCTGACCTCCTCTCTCTGGCGCCATCTCTGGCGAGCCCCCCCGTCCTCCTCCTCTCCCGTCGACCCTCGACCTCGGGCGCCTCCTGAGCACCCCCAGACCCCGTCCACACCTCCCCCGATCCCCTTGCTCTGATTCTCGATGCCACAGCAGACCCTCCCTGTTTCCCCGCTGCTGTTCCAATCCCGTCGACAACCACACAATGCTGCCTTCGATGCCCTTCCCTCGTTGTGCCGCCGCCTACGATGCCGATGCCCCCATACTGGCCTTGCCCTCTTATCTATTTGTTTGCACATATATTGCACGTGCTATTTGTGTTGGTTCGTGGGTTCGTTGCTTCGGGATCCTTATCACGTTATTCCTGGTATTCGTTTTCACCGTTAATAAGGAAAGTCACTATCCTCTTAAATTGTTAATTGTATCAAATTCGAGTTTCATCGTTAATAAGGTAACCGTTGAAACTCTTACAAGTAGATCTCTTCGTTTATCATATTATACATTGTTCATCTCTTTCGTTGGGTATATTGATGGTTTACACAAGCTAACCCCAATTTACTTGACATCATGCTATTTTTGACTCTAAAGAATGAATCTTTCGTGCATTCATATAGAATTGAGAATAATGTTATTCATATAATTTTCTCACAATTAATCTATTGTAGAAATAATTGTTAGGTTGATTGATTGTTGTTGGTTGATGTTAAATTAGTGTATGTATGTGTTCTTAATTTTATTCACCATGTCTTATACCCCATCATGTTGACTGAGAAGTTTATCGACTAATAGAATTGATGCCCATCATGTCTAATTAAATTGTTTCATGAAACATACCCAAAACCCTGTATGTTTCTTGCTGGCTGTTTGTTGTCTGCTATTTTCGAACCAGTAAATGATCTTAAAATGAATTACTTTCTGAATAGGAATTGTAGTCTTATCTTTCTAGTTTTCAGAACATCTTGAGTTTCTGAATTCTGAGTTGTGTAGCAAAAGTTATGCCCGTTTTACTACAGCTATGTTTTTAATTCCAAACTTTCAGGTTCTTGTATAATTCATGTTTAAACCATAAAAAGGCTGATCAAACGATAAAATTTTGATCTGATAATTTCCAGATTGTTAGTGATCATGTTTAGGAGTCTAGAAAATATCGTTAATGAATTTATTATTGAGCTTTTGCTGATTCTAAAAAAATAAAATAACATGATGTCGAATTTCTGCCTGAACATGAAATCTGTAAAGAACAATGTGTTTGACCTAGCTACTTTTGTTGGATTTTGAACTTTAAATATGCGTTGGAACCATATGGAAGTCTAGTTTCTAGAACTTCTGACGGATTCAGTTTTCGATTTCTGAAACAGGAAAACTGCACTTTTGTACAGACTACTCATGCTGTTCAGAATTATATAGTCCAAATTTTAATAGATTAATTAATCCTATATCGTAGTATTGTATGAATTAACGTATGTATGTTGCATTGCATGATCCTAGTGTCTCATTTTCATCGTTTTAATTGTCCTATCTAAGTTATCGTCCTATTGTTCTCCTATTGATACTATTGTTCATCTCTTGTCTCAAATTGCATAGTGTATTGTTGCATTGATAAAATAATTAACAAGCCGGGTTTAAGGGTCGACTTAGTAGTGGACAATATAAGGACTGTACTCGGAGGAGGGGCCTGTATTTCCTTATTTATTGGTCTATTAGTCATATTGGTCAGACCGGTCATCGATTAATTGTAGATTACTGACTACAGTATCTCAATTGATTCGGTCATCGATCATTATTGTATATCGTCGCCGAGTACATGAACTATAAAATACACCACAAGTCTAAACGTAACTTGTTTTTATGTAGCAACCATGTGGTAAATGAATGGGACGCATGAAGTGCTATGTTAGTTAGGATTAAAATGATTAATATACTTAAGAATTGACATGACATCGACACTACATATTGTTTCTCATTGTTCCTATTGATATCGAATATTGGCTAAGTGTTTTGTTATTGATTATTGATTATTGTTACCAAATATTGAATCATTGTTTATAGCCATTGTATCGACTATCATGATATTGATTGTTGTTATTGTCCAATGTTATTAATTCCTATTGATCCATTGATTTATTATTATACCATTATTTCATTGTTCATTGCTTTCTCTACTTGCTGTCCATGACTTGCTCTAAGGACAATTTTTCTTCTCTTTTTAGATGAAGTGTACACAGGTGATCAGGGAGAATTACCTGCTAGAATTGGAGACGTTCTGAAGATTTAATACTTTCTAGTTGTTTATTATTTTATTGAACTTAATGTATTGAGACTTATTATCTATCTATGATTGGATTATTATTGCATTGGGCTTATGTCTCGGATTTTTATTATTTGTTTCCAGACGTTGGATTAATTTATTTGAATATTTCATATTGCCTCATTCCAAGATTATTATTCATGAGATTTTTATTATTGTCTGCGTAATTGTTTTGTATTGATTAAATTGTTGAGTTGATCGGATAAACAGCTTATGGGTGACGTTAGTCATTCGCTCGGCCAATGTCATGTACTCGTATTCCGTATTTTTGGGAAGCGGGGTGTGACAAGAGAGCAGATCGGCAGAAACATGGAAGTGTGCGTGGATGATATGCTCGTGAAGAGCCTCAGGAAAGAAGACCATGTCGCCGACCTCTGAGAAGTGTTCAATGTACTCTGGATCAACAATATGAGGCTGAACCCTTCGAAATGCACCTTCGGGGTCTCCTCAGGGATGTTCTTGGGGTTTACGGTAATTCAGAGAGGAATTGAAGCCAACCTAAAAAAGATCAAAACCATCCTCGACATGTCTCCCTAACGTACAATTAAGGAAGTCCAGAAGCTTATAGGCCGCCTGGCCGCCATTAGGTGTTTCCTCTCCAAGTCAGGAGAGAAATGCCTACCTTTCTTCAAAGCTCCCCGAGGAGCGAAGAATTTCAAGTGGGGGGGGGGGGGGAACAGCAAGCGACCCTTGAAAGCCTTAAAAAATATCTCATCAATCCTCCACTCTTAAGCAAACCCACATCAGGAGAAATGCTCTACCTCAATCGAGCCGCCTCGGATCAAACCCTCAGCGCTGTGTTAGTGAGAGAAGAAGAATCGGTGCAAAGGCTGATCTACTATGTGAACAAGGTGCTCCATGATGCGGAGCTTCAGTACAGAAAAATGGAAAAGATGGCATATGCTCTAATAACGGCCGTTCGGAAGTTCAGACCCCACTTTCAAGCACATTCCATATGGGTCCTCAATGATCAACCACTCAAGCAAGTTCTCTACAAGCCTGAAAGATCCGGGAGACTCATGAAATGGTCTACTGAGTTGAGCCAACACGACATCACCTATCGCCTGAGAATCGCAATCAAGGCCCAAGCCTTGGCTGAATTCATCATCGAAAGCACGATTCCTGATAATCCCGAGGAAGGAGACAACCCCCCACTTTGGAATGTCTACGTGGATGGGTCATTGATGAGTGAAAATTTTATATAATTTTTAGTAATCTTTTATGCATTAAAATTGCGAGTTCGTGTATATTTCTTTGAAATTTATCTTATTTCTACTCAATATTATTTGTTTGTTTGTTTTTATAGGAATGAGATGGATTAATGCAAAAGGTGGGTGTTTTTGGTGAAATCATGGAAGAAAACAATGATGAAGATTTCAAAATTCAAGCACCCAAATACACATTTTGATGAATTAGCCCATGGAAGGATCAACAAAAAATATTTTGGTCAAGTAGGGGGTGGAATGGAATTTTGTAATAAAAAATTTAAAAAAAAAAAAAGAAAGAGTACGGGTTGAATTGGTTTACAATTAGAGTTAGTTGGTTAATTAATTAAAAGATTAATCTTAATCTTAGTATTATAATTAATTAACTAACTAAACTAACCTAATTCTTATTGAATAAAACCCTACACTAATCCTATATAAGAAAGGGAAGCAGCAAGAAAGGCTATGGTTGGTGGACGGTGTGGAACCTAGTGAAGAGGAAAAAGAAGAAGAAAAAAAAAATTAAAGGGTGCTGATTCTGCGTGAGGAGAGAGGAAAGAGAAGTGGTTGTTTGATTTGCGGCGGAGGCTTCAATTTCGGCTTCATACAACAATCAAGTTCTTTCTTTTCTCTTCTAATTTTTATTATGCAATCAAAGAACATGGTTGTTAGTTGCAAATTTATTATAAACTAAATTTATTTTTCTAAGGCTTCGATGTAGCCTAGTTTTGATAACACAATTCTAATTTCATGTTATTTTATTCAACTATTTTGGTTGTGTGTTTAATCTTTGTTCTTAATGCTTACAATTATTTGGCCAACAATTGTATGATTTATTGCATCATGGAAAGACCGAGAGGTAATTTGTGATTCAGAACTATAGAATTAAATACCATTGATTGAGCGAATTTAGAGATGATTTACCGCGATTAATGTAACTATAAAGAATTCCATAGAACTTAATGAGTCTTCAATTAATTAAATTTGCATAGAGATATGACAAACTAATAGTTGGGAATATTTTGGGAACTGTTCGAGAGAAAACATTGAAGAATTAAGGGATACAACTTGGAAAAGTAAAATTTGTTGTCGCATGGAATTATGAAATGTGTGGGATTAACTAGGTGAAATCCAAAAGCCCCAAAATTAGTTTTGCTATTAACAAACAACATAGTTTCAAATTTTCATTCTTTTTAATTAGGTTAGTTAGTTCTCTAGATTAATTTAATTTAGTTGTTTTCTTTATCAAATTTCGATTCTCCAA
The DNA here is from genome assembly GCA_017893485.1 of Hemerocallis citrina. Classification (NCBI taxonomy): domain Eukaryota; kingdom Viridiplantae; phylum Streptophyta; class Magnoliopsida; order Asparagales; family Asphodelaceae; genus Hemerocallis; species Hemerocallis citrina. Next base: position 285,446,786 of record CM030358.1, read on the forward strand.
ATAGTAGTTAATCTATGTAAATTTCAGTAGTCAATAAAATAATTAGTCCTTGCGGGTTCGACACTCTTTTCACTTAAACTCTACTACTTGTTGCGATTTTGTACACTTGCAAATATTCCCATCTGTAACGCCCCGAATTCCAAATAAGGCTGAATTCAAAGTTCCACAGGATCTTTACACTTTACTTCGTACAATTTTACAAGAAAATTTGAACTTTTTATAATACAACAGAGTCCTTTACATTTATAACACAGCGTAAGGTAAAATAAAGTACAATGGTGAAAAGTAATATACAATTACAACATCTTTAACATTTAAATAGATCAGCAGCAGCATATCAACTTTATATCTTCATGAAAAATCCAAACCTGCATATAAAATTTTGGGCACGTCAGTTGCTTACAACCGACGAAAATATTATACACGGCCATCTTCTCTATGCCGAAGGTATAACGATCTTAATACTTTAACAAACCACAAACTTGAATGCAAATTAAAGTGTTAAATGTGACTACTCTAAACATATAAGTGTATGCAATGCCTTAATGCCTAATGCAGATATTTTACACTAAGATGACACTATTGCATACTTGTTCGGATTCTATGCATCCCATACTACACAGGTCCTAGAGCAAGCACCTACGTACTCCACAATAAAGGGTTTGATCCCTCGCCATGACAACTACCCAGTAATAAAACAAAGTTTAGACATTCCACGAGTACGGATCTCAGTCCCGGAGTCCACCGCCCGACTGTTATACAGACTCCTCATCGTGTGAACATCCCTCAAGTGTCCCTCTAGCCCCGGTATACGTATGTATCTGGAGTACGGCAAACTATCCGCTCGACTATGCATAGTCTCGGATTTAAAATAAAAGTTCATCTCCATCGAAGAAACCACAATCCCGAAATACACTGCCCTGACTGGGTCTATAGTCCCGGAATCCACCGCCCAACTATATAGAAGCGCCCCACTTACGTTTGCCTAAGTTTACTACATCTTCACTTAGTGCCTAGTTCTTAAGTTCAAGACATGAATCAATTACAACACCTAGAGTTATCTTTACCCCCTACCGAACTTAATCACAAATACCGAGATAGCTCACATAGCCATAGCTCAAAATAAATCAATCATTTAATTCAACAATTGCCGGTACCCGCGGTCTCACTAAACCTCTGGATCACAACCTTTCATGTACTATAATCCATGGGTACTCATACCCTTCAATAATCATGTATTAAACTTCATTATATTCATATCTTCAACTTAATCATCTACTTTTCTCATGGTGAATAAACTCATAAACCATCTACTTTTCTAAAGTGAACACACGTCAACAATTCACATGCTAATTCACACAAATTTTAATTCCTTCAAGTCCATTTTAATCAACAAGCACTTTACTTCAATTTTTAGAGTATCTACTATCACACACATCACAATTCATGAGAGAAAACTAAAAAATTCTACATTAGCAATTTAATTTTAGGGTAATCTACACATACAACTACTCAATAATTTAGAAAGCATAAAAAATCACCCACCTATTAGGAGAGTACTAAAAATAATTCTGCCTTCAAAAGGTACTCCGATCTCCACAAAATTGAGCCACAAACCCAACTCCGAAAGCCTCTGAGCGCTCTGCTGCTTCTCTCCTCCTCTCTTAATTACTCACGGCAATTTAGTGAAAATTGGTTTTTTTTTTTTTTTGTTAACAGTGGATAGATAGAGTAGGGGTGAATGAATAGATTTATACAGGATCTTAATGTTCCATTATAAAACCAACTCCACGTTTCCTCCCCACTTCCACGCACACCTAAGTTGCGGCCCACTCTCTCTCCAACCGCACACCACTCTCCACTAACTCGAAAACACGTGCACGTGCAGTGCACGAGTACACAAAGAAAAAAATAATTAATTAATTAATTACTCTTATAATAAAATAAATTTTATTTATTTATTCAATGGGTTATTAGGTTTAGGGGTTTAATAAAAGACTAAATAAAGATAGTGAAAAAAAAGGATTCATGCATACTATAAAATAAATACAATTGAAAGGAACGAACAAAATAGAGTTTACACGTATGCTGCACGTGCAAAAGTTTTGAAAAAGGTAGTTTTAATTAAAATAAATTATACGGGATGTTACAGCACTCCCTCATTTGAATAGTTCCGTCCTCGGAACTACAATTAAGAGTGAGAAAGACAAAGAAAGATAAGAGTTTATAAATTTTAGTTAAAAAGCTCAGGGTGATCTCTCATCATCTTGTCCTCTGATTCCTAAGTGGCCTCCTCAACAAATTGGTTCCTCTAAACGACCTTGACCATAGGTATTGTCTTATTTCTCAAGACCTTCTCTCGTCGATCCACAATCTCTACTGGACGCTCTGCATAGCTCAAATCCATTTGCAGACCCTCTGGCACTTCTGGTAAATGTTGACTCGGATCCGGAATATAACCTCGTAACATTGACACATGGAAGACTTTGTGCACTTGGGACAACCCTTCCAGTAGTTCTAACCGATAAGTTGTTTTCCCAATTCTCTTTAATATCTTATAAGGGCCTATGTATCTCGGGGCTAATTTTCCTCCCCTTCCAAACCGAAACACCCCTTTGGTTGGAGACACCTTCACAAAGACAAAATCGCCTTCTTCGAACTCCAGATCTCTCCTCCGGTTGTCGGCATAACTATTCTGCCTGCTTTGTGCATCGACTAACCTCTTCCTGATCAGCTCGATCTTTTCTGAGGTCTGCTGCTCAATCTCCGGCCCAAAGAGGTGTCGCTCCCCCACTTCATACCAACACACCGGTGTCGTGCACTTCCTTCCATACAGAGCCTCATACGGCGCCATACCGATGCTTGCCTGGAAACTGTTGTTGTAGGCAAACTCCACAAGAGCAAAATGCTTCTCCCAACTGTCACCAAAGTCAAACACACCACATCTCAGCATATCTTCTAGTACCCTGTTGACTCTCTCAGTCTGCCCATTAGTTTGAGGATGAAAGGCTGTACTGAAATCAATCTTCGTCCCCAAAACTGCTTGAAGACTTCTCCAAAAATGCAAGGCTCGGTCGGATACTATCGATAGTGGAACTCCATGAAGCTTCACGATCTCTTCAACATACAACACGGCCAACTTCTCCATTGACCAAGAAAGCTTCATCTCCAAAAAGTGAGCCGATTTGGTGAGTCGGTCCACTATCACCCAAATTGCATCGTTGCCCTTGGAACTCTTGGGCAATCCTGTGGCAAAGTCCATGCTGATACAATCCCACTTTCACATTGGGATGGGTAAAGGCTGCAACAAACCTCCGGGATTTCTGATTCTCGGCTTTGACCTGCTGACAAACTACACACCTAGCAACAAACTCAGCTACATCTCGCTTCATCCCTGGCCACCAGAAATACTGCTTTATGTCTTTGTACATCTTGGTACTCTCTGGATGCACGGATAACAAAGTAGCATGCGGTTCCTGAAGTATACTCTCCTTCAGTTCTGCTTGATCTGGCACACACAGCCGCTCTCCAAACCACAACACCTCATCCTTTACTTGAAATTCTGCCAACCTGCCAATGCCAACCTGCTCTCTCATCTTTTGAATCTCTGGATCAGTGTTCTGACTGTCGATGATCATGTCCCTCAAAGTGTGTTGAATCCTCAACTGAGCTAAGGAAGCTCCCAATCCTTGCAAAACCACCTCTATCTCTGCTCGATCAAGCTCTTCTGCCAACTTCTTCTGAGTTGTGATCAATTGGGACAAACTGCACTTCCTGCTTAGTGCATCAACCACCACATTGGCCTTGCCTGGATGGTACTTGTTCTCGGGTCAGATATCTTCCAACCATCTCCTCTGCCTCAGATTCAAGTCCCTCTGCTGATAGATATACTTCAGACTCTTATGATCCACGTACATGTTGACTTTCTCCCCGTTCACGTAGTGCCTCCACTACTTCAATGCAAAAATGATCACTACCAAATCCAGATCATGGATTGGGTAATTCTTTTCATGCGGTCTCAGCTGCCTAGACCATAAGCTATTACCTTTCCCTCTTGCATCAGCACACAGCCCAATCCGCGATGGGAAGCATCGCTATAGACATCATAGTCGACTCCTGCTTTTGGCAAAGCCAGAATGGTAGCGGTAGTCAACCTTCCCTTCAACTCTTGGAAGCTAGCTTCACACTGTTCTGACCATTTGAAACTCACGTTCTTCCTTGTAAGCCCTGTGAGTGGCACAGCTATCTGGGCGTAGCCCTGAATGAACCTTCTGTAGTAGCCAGTTAAACCCAGAAAGCTCCTAATCTTTTTCATTGTGGTCGGTCATGGCCAATCTTTCACTGCCTTAATCTTCTGTGGGTCAGTAGCCACTCCCTCCTTAGAAAGGATGTGACCCAAGAAGGCGACTTCGGTTTTCCATAAGTCACATTTGGACAGCTTTGCATACAGTTTCTGCTCATGTAGCTTCTTCAATACCTCTGCTAGGTGCTCAGCATGCTCTTCTTCTGATTTGGGGTAAACCAATATGTCGTCGATAAACACAACGACAAAAGAATCGATGAACGACCACAGGACCCTGTTCATCATGTCCATGAAGATAGCAGGTGCATTGGTTACTCCAAATGGCATGACTAGGAACTCATAGTGACCATGTCTAGTTTCGAAAGCCGTCTTGTGCACATCTTTTTCCTTTACTCGAATTTGGTGATATCCTGACCGCATGTCTATCTTGGAGAAAAAAACTGCTCCTTGTAGACGGTTAAATAGATCATCGATTCGAGGAATTGGATACTTATTCTGCACTGTAACCTTGTTCAACTCTTTTTAGTCGATACACATCCTCATCGATCCATCCTTCTTCTTCACCAAAAGAACTAGGGATCCCCAAGGTGATGCACTAGGCCTGATGAATCCTTTGCCCAACAACTCTTCGATCTGCTTCTTGATCTCACCTTGTTCAACCGGCGCCATTCTGTATGGTGCCTTGGAAATAGGTGCACTCCCTAGCTGAACGGTGATGCTGAACTCTACATCTCGATGAGGAGGAAGCCCAGGTAGGTCTTTAAGAAACACTGTTGGAAAATCTCGAACCACTGGAATCTGCCTCACTCCTACAGGAATCTTCTGCTCTGTCAGAGCTGCTACCAACTGCTTACACTTCTTCTTCCCTTGAAATGTAACTGCTGGTCCTCCTGGCGCCTTCACCACAACCTCCTTGCTCTTGCACTGAATAGTGGCACTGTAGACTGACATCCAGTCTATGCCAAAGATGATGTCGACCCCTAAAACTCCCAACTCAATGAGGTCGATGCCAAAGATCCTGCCTCCAATCTCAAGATCACACCCTTCATAATATCGGTCGGTAGTCAACTTTTCTCCTGACGGAGTAGCCATAGATAAACATTGCCAGGAAAAATTTTAGGTTCGACTCCCAATCGTTTTGCAAATGAGAGTGACACAAATATGTGCGATGATCCCGTATCAAATAAAACTGCTGTTTTTTTCCATTTATCTGAATATCTCCAGTTACATAAGAGTACTCTCATTACATAACATTTCTTACATAAACGGAAAAGCAACAAAGCAACTAAACATCATCTCCCATACTCAAGATGACATTATCAACATCATCAGCATCGGATTCGGTCAAAGCGAACACTCGCCCCTGCCAGAATTGCTTCTGCCCTGGGATGGACTGCTTCTGACTCGGCCCTTCCCGCTGAAGCTGAGGGCAAAATGGCTCGATGTGACCCTCCTTGCCACAAAGAAAAAAAGTATTGCCCACTTGCGACTTGGTACACCCAGAAGATATGTGGCATGTCTCTCCACACTTGTAGTAAGTAGGTACCCTTCCAGTCACTGCAACAGCATTTGCTCCGGTGGGTTTGAAATGCTGTGCTGGGGGCTGTCCCCTGAAATTTCTCAGTGCTGTAGGCCTCTTGCCAATGCTCCGGTTACTCCTCTTGACTTGCACTGCCTGGTACTGGTTCATATCCGACTCAATAGCGGCAGCCCTCCTGACTAACTTCTTAAATCTTCAGATACCTAGGGGTATCATCCGGGTCTTCAAACTTGGCCTCAACCCTTGCTCAAACTTCTGCGCTTTCTTCACTTCGTCCAGAACCATTTCCGGCGCGTACCTTGAGAGTTGATTAAATTTGGTCTTATACTCTCGCATGGTCATTCCTCCTTGTTGCAAGCCCAAAAACTCCATAGCCTTTTTCTCTTGAACATCCATGGGAAAATAGTGACTTCTGAATTCTTCAAGAAACTATTCCCAAGTAAGCTGCACATTGCCCAAGTCCTCTTCAGTGATTGCCACCAAACTCCTGCGTCTTTCTCTAGTTGGATGGTGGCCAACTTCACCTTATTCACCTTAGGGGTCTCTAGCAATTCAAAGACCGTCTCAATCTGCCTGATCCAGTCGTTAGCAGTGTCTGGATTTGCCTGGCCCTCAAACACAGGTGGCTTCATCCTTTTGAATGACTCTACCAGTCTGATTGCTTCGGGGACCTGCATAACTGGCCCTGGCCTAGTGTTCCCGGCGATGTTGGCAGCTAAAGCATTTAAGGTCTGGTATACTCGAGCTAGTTCAGTCTCTAGATCGAGCTCATTCTCATCAATATGCCCCTCGTCGTTCCTATTCCTTCGTGCCATTTCTGAGTCATAAAATTTATCATTAATCACCATAAATAGCACAACTTACCTTCCTTCAACAAAATTTATTCATTCCAAAATTAAACTTTTTACATTCGAAAAGAAAAAACTTGTTTCATCACATCCATTACATCCTTTTAACAAAAGACATCCTAGATTCTACGGTTTCTCTTGGATGCCCTGAGCTCTTCCCGTAGTTCCTGGATTTCCTTCTTCACATCTTCAAATCTCTGATGCCGCTCCTGCTTGTCCCAGCGAGTGATATAGTCCAGCTTGGCAAAGTATCGATCATTCACGTGCTCAACCTTCTCGAGTTCACACACTTGATGTCTCAACTCTTGAATGAGCTCCTTATCTTCTGCCCATCGTGCTTCCAAATGGTTTACTCTTCACTTTTGAGCATCCAATTCTGTTCGAAGAGAAGCAACAACATCATCTTGGTCATCTAGAATGAGTTCTTCGTCTGAGAATTCTTCAGGAAAATCAGGCGAAGGTGGAGTAATCTCCCTGGACTCGGGTAATTCCTCTTCTATCTCCTCCGGGTCCTCTTCTTCTTCCTCTATTGGCTCTTCCTCTTCATTCTCGAAGGGGAAAAACCAAAGCATCTCATGCTAGGGATCATGATGATTGGCCATCTTATAGGGAAAGGAGGAGAAAATGTCATCATATAGAGCAACACAAACGTAAGTTATGAACATTTAAATCTCTATAAACTGAAACTCACACTCTAATGTCCACTCTAGGGTGTTGTTCCATATAAATTTGTTCTACTTATTGAAGCGTGGCTCTGATACCACTCTGTAATGCCCCGAATTCTAAATAAGGCTAAATTCGAAGTTCCACAGGATCTTTACACTTCATTTCGTACAATTTTTCAAGGAAATTTGAACTTTTTATAATATAACAGAGTCCTTTACATTTATAACACATCGGAAGGTAAAATGAAGTACAATGATGAAAATTAATATACAATTGCAACATCTTTAATATTTAAATAGATCAACAGCAGCATATCAACTTTATATCTTCATGAAAAATTCAATCCTGTATATAAAACTGCGGGCACGTCAGTTGCTTACAACCAACGAAAATGTTATACACGGCCATCTTCTCTATACTGAAGGTATAACGATCTTAATACTTTAACAAATGAATGCAAATTAAAGTGTTAAATGTGACTACTCCAAACATGTAAGTGTATGCAATGCCTTAATGCCTAATGGAGATATTTTACACTAAGATGACACTATTGCATACTTGTTCGGATTCAATGCATCTCATACTACATAGGTCCTAGGGCAAGCACCTATATACTCCACAATAAAGGGTTCGATTCCTCGCCATGACAACTACCCAGTAATAAAACAAAGTTTAGACATTTCACGAGTACGGATTCCAGTCCCGGAATCCACCGCCCGACTGTTACACAGACTCCTCGTCGTGCGAACATCCCTCAAGGGCTCCTCTAGCCCCAGTATACGTACATATACTGGAGTATGGCAAACTATCCGCCCGACTATGCATAGTCCCGGATTTAAAATAAAAGCTCGTCTGCATCGAAGCAACCACAGTCCCGGAATCTACCGCCCGACTGGGTCTATAGTCCCAGAATCCACCGCCCGGCTATATAGAAGCGCCTCACTTACGTTGCCCAAGTTCACTACATCTTCACTTAGTGCCTAGTTCTTAAGTTCAAGACATGAATCAATTACAACACCTAGAGTAAGCTTTACCCCCTATCAGACTTAATCACAAATACCGAGATAGCTCACCTAGCCATAGCTCAAAATAAATCGATCATTTAATTCAACAATTGCCGGTACCCGGGGTCTCACTAAACCTCAGGATCACAACCTTTCATGTACTAGAATCCATGGGTACTCATACCCTTCAATAATCATGTATTAAACTTCATTATATTCATATCTTCAACTTAATCAACCTCATGAAATTCATTTCATTCCCTTAATCACAATTCTTTCAAAACAAACAACGTTTCCTTTCATGAACTCATAATATAGAGTAATCACTTCAAATCTCATAATTTAATCACACAGTAACTTATACACCTTCAAGTATTCTTACAAAAAAAATAATTATAAAATCTCACTTAGGAGGAAAGTCAATTGCATTGTCAAAAATTAAATCTTCTTATAATTCAAGTTTAAAACCCAAGTCAGAAAACTCAAAGACTCCAAAAAATATGTTTTAAGAACCCAAGTCAGAGAACTCAAAGACTCCAAAAATATGTTTTAAGAACCCAAGTCAGAGAACACCATTTCTCAAAAAAAATGTTTCCAGAACTAAAGTCAGAGAACTCAAATATTCCAAAAATGTTTTTGAACCCAAGTCAGAGAACACAAGGACTCGAACCCAGAACCAGCAAGGAAACAGCCCAACGCCCAAACCATAGGGGCAAGTGCACCCACGGTGAAGGCATTCAAAATGAGTTTTATATGCTCAAACCCTCTCTATTACTCTCTGTTAAAATTTTACTCTTTCGGATAACCAATTCACAACACCGAATAGACGAACTCACGCACCAAAAAAAAAATCTGAGAACAGTAAAATGAATTCTAGTGCAATAATAGATCCACACAATTGAATTTTTTCACCGTGTGAAGAGTAACTCGAATGTCGCTATAATTAATGAAATGTCAATTTTACTCAATAAAAATATACTTTTTCATATCCAATAATAATACGAGAATTTTCTCATGGTGAATAAACTCATAAACCATCTACTTTTCTAAAGTGAACACACGTCAACAATTCTCATGCTAATTCACACAAATTTTAATTCCTTCAAGTCCATTTTAATCAACAAGCACTTTACTTAAATTTTTAGATTATCTACTATTACACACATCACAATTCATGAGAGCAAACTAAACAATTCTACATTAGCAATTTAATTTTAGGTTAATCTACACATACAACTACTCAATAATTTAGAAATTATAAAAGATCGCTCACCTATTAGGAGAGTACTAAAAATAATTCCACCTTCAAAAGGTACTCCGATCTCCACAAAATCGAGCCACAAACCTAACTCCGAAAGCCTCCGAGCGCTCTGCCTCTTCTCTCCTCCTCTCTTAATTAGGTTTTTTTGTTTTGTTAATAGTGGATAGATAGAGTAGGGGTGAATGAATAGATTTATATGGGATCTCAATGTTCCGTTATAAAACCAACTCCACGTATCCTCCCTACTTCCATGCACACCCGAGTTGCGGCCCACTCTCTCTCCAACCGTACACCACTCTCCACTAACTCGAAAATACGTGCACGTTCAGTGTGCACGGGTACACAGAGAAAAAATAAGTTATTAATTAAATACTCCTATAATAAAAAAAAATTTATTTATTTATTCAATGAGTTATTAGGTTTACAGGTTTAATAAAAAACTAAATAAAAGATAGTGAGAAAAAAGGATTCATGCATACTACAAAATAAAATTGAGAGGAACGAACAAAATAGAGTTTACACGTGTGTTGCACGTGCAAATTTTTTTTAAAAGGTATCTTTAATTAAAATAAATTATATGGGATGTTACACCATCAGTCATCTTGCCTCGAAGGGATCGAAGCCGAGGTTATCTTAATCGGTCCTAATGAGTTTTTCCTCAAATACTCGTTGCGCCTCAATTTCCCTGCTTCGAACAACAAGGCCGAGTATGAAGCCATGATTTTTGGTCTCATCCTAGCAAAAAAGGTGGGGGTATGAATATTCGGTGTATTCAGTGACTCCCAATTGGTGGTAAACCATATCTGAGGAGAATACGAGATGATGGATGACCGAATGATCAAGTACTTGGCGTGTGTAAAGAAAATCATGTCTACTTTCCAAGAAGCTGAGGTCACTCGAATTCCGCAAGAAGAAAATGGGCAAGCAGATGCCCTCTCCAAGCTCGCCTCCTCATCGTTCGACGAACTCGACCACACTATACTGATCGAGGTCCTCCTAAAATTGAAGAAGAAGATGCAGCAAACTTATGCATATCACCCCTCAAACACCCGAAGACTGTTGGATGAAACTTCTAGTTGACTTCCTCGACAAAAGGATCCCCCCAGTGGATATCAAAGAATCAAGAAAGATTCGGGTAAGGGTTGAAAGGAATGTTCTCGTAGAAGGGGATCTCAACATGCGCTCCTACACTCTGGTTGATGGTCGACCATACCTTCGGTGCCTCTCACCTAAAGAGGATGTTTATGCCTTACAAGAAGTTCACGAAGGAATAGGTGGCAGCCATATGGGCTCAAGGTCCCTTGCACGGAAGATCCTTAACCATGGGTACTACTGGCCCTACTCTCTTAAGTGATGCTCAAGCTTATGTCTACCAATGCCCCTCATGTTAGAGACACTCCTCTGTAAAGCAAATTCCCCAAAGCAACCTTAGCTCCATGTCAAGCCCCATCCCATTCACAATGTGGGGGATGGATCTACTCAGTTCATTCCCTCCTGCCACTGGACAACGATGCTTCTGGGTGGTCACTTTCAACTATTTTAAAAATGGATAGAAGCTGAACCACTGGCAACAATCACCGAGCACCGAATCCAAGAGTTTTTTTTGGAAGAATATAGTTTGCCGCTTTGGGATCACTCAGATTTTAGTTACTGATAATGAGACTCAATTCGCTGGTAAAGGGTTCCGCTAGTTTTGCACTGATCTGGGTATTGATCAACGTTTCTTTTTAGTTTGACACCCTCAAACCAATGTCCAAGCCGAGAACGCCAATCGACAAATCTTGAATGGTCTCAAAAAGAGACTTGGTGAAGCTGCCAGGGGACAATGGGTCGAAGAACTTCCGAGTGTACCCTGGTCTTATAGGACCACAAAAAGAACCCCTATGGGCGAGTCCCCGTTCAACCTTACATTCGACACAGAAGCCCTTTTCCCTCTAAAAGTAGGAATACCTTCTCCTCGCATCCTCTCGTTCAACCAAGAATATAACTCTAAATACATTTGAGCTAATCTTGACCTTCTCAAAGAAGTCTGAGAGAAATCCATCCTCCGGAGAAAGATCTACCAGCAGAGGGGAGAGAGATTCTATAATTATAAGGTGCGTCTGGCCAACATTCAAGAAGGGGACCTTGTCCTCCGTAAGCTTGAAATATCCATCCCTCAGAGGAAATGGAAAGCTCGCCCCTAACTGGGAAGAATCATACAAAGTCTCACAAGTTGTTCGCCCAGGAGCTTACCGACTTGAAGACTTGGGGGCAAAGAAGATATTGATGACTTAGAAGGCTGAACATCTCATGAAATATAAAGAGAGCGCTTAACGCCCTTGCCCAGTAAATAGCACCAAACATGTAATAAAGGCATATGATTATAACAGTTACAACATGTAATAAAGGCTTGCATTAAAGTCGTTGTTTAGTTAAAATTTTCAATAAAAAGCACTCTTTTCTTTTTTTGCAAAATTTCTTAAACAATTCAGAAACTCTGTGAACAATTCTACCTAAGGAAAACAATAAGTTAAGACACTTGGTATGCCTCCGAGCCAACACCAATCTATTCACTAAGCACTTCAACGGGCAATTGTGGGATCCATGCAGGATTCATAATAACGCACAGGCACACTTGCCCCCGAGCAAGTGTGTAGGGTATATCTCGCCGTACAAGTGCCTCACTCTGGATGAGTGTGGGGTCCATTCATGGTTCATAGATCCATCATAGCTACATGCTCCTAATCAAGTGTGCAGGGATCAGTTCGCCATTCGAGTGCTCCCAAAACTCTTCGTCATCCTATTCGGAGTCCACTCACGGTTCAACTATACCCACTTTGCTTCTAAGAAAACGTGCAGAGTTAGGCCTGCCATCCGAGCACTCCTGAAATAACTATGGATAAGTGTGGAGTCCATTTATGGTTCATAGAGCCACCATAGCCACATGCTCCCGAGCAAGTATGCGGGATCGGTTCACCATTCGAGTGCTCCGAAAACACGTCGTCACCTCGTTTGGATTCCACTCACGGTTTAGAGTGCAACTATAGCCACTTTGCTCCTAAGCAAACATGCAGAGTTAAGCCTGCCGTTCGAGTACTCCTGAAACAACTTTGGATAAGTGTGGAGTCCATTCATGGTTCATAGAGCCACCATGGCCACATGCTCCTGAGCAAGTGCAAGAGCATTAGTTTGCCATTCGAGTGCTTCCAAAACTCATCGTCACCTTGTTCGGAGTACAATCACGGTTCACGGAGCCACTCTAGCCACATGCCCCGAAAGCTAGTGTGCGGAGTATGGCTCGCCATTCGAGTGCTCCTAAATAACCCATGGTTCATATGCTAAAGCACTCCAACGGATAACTGCGGGATCAGTTTAGGTTTCATAAAGTCACACGGGCATACTTGCTCCCGAACAAGTGAGTGGGGTATATCTCGCAATATGAGTGCCCTTTGAACCAAAGTTAAAATCAATAAAACACAATTCTCAAGAGACGATTCTCAACCGCTTGGCAAAATTTTATTTATTATCTTGATACAAGTGTTGTTAAAAGAACAAGTCTCTACAAGAATTACAAAATCTTACTCACCGTCACTTCAACTTTTCCATGGCAGTGGGATATTCTTCTTCAGGGACACACGCGGTTTACAGCTTCCTACTGGAAAGCCAGCACTATCCCTTCCCTCGAACCATCTGAAGCAACATCCAAACCCACAGATTGGGTCGCACCACTGGGGCCTACTGCTCGTTTCTCCCCACCAACCGACACCCTGCTAGACAAGCCAGGCCACACCACTTTGAGCGTCACTAGGGTTCCACAGGGCCTTAGGCAAGCATAAAGACAGTTTGTGGAACGACCTCCTTTGGGTACGCTTTTCACGAGAGCAAGAAGTGCTCCTACCATTGCCTCCTTCAAGGAGTTGCTTCAAACGGTGGTTCTCTGTCTCTAGTTCAACTAGCCTATTTTTGAGAGAATTTTCCTTCACTCTAAATTTCAAATAAGGCACACCACTTGCTTTGGTCCCCTGCAATAATTCAAAATAGTCCTTCTAAGATGGGCTGCTTCTAACTGTTCTCGAGCATTACGTTCTTCAAATCATTTCTCTCAGTTCTGATCGCAGACAACGAACGACAAATGACTTTAAGTTTCGAAGACTTCCTAACAGCTGCTCCACCTGTAGATTGATCTTCCATACCAATCAAGGTTACTTCATGGAGAATCTCATCATTACGCCTCACCTCGATATCCCTGCTGGTCAAGATCCTTCTCAAGTGGCCAAGCTCTGCCTTCGCTTTGGAAAGCCTCTCTCGTGAACAAAAGAGCCCCAGCTCCATTACCTGAAGCTTGGAATGGAGGCAGACTACTTTGCGATCTCGAGAATCTCGAGCATTGTACACAATAACCTGCTGAAAAAAGAGAATGATAGATCACTCTAACAAAAACAACCAAGTCAGAGGATGTGCAAAAACTCAAGAAGCTCAAAAGCCACACAAGATACGAACAACTAGGGAAAGAAAATATTTTCATTGCAGTATAAAGATACAACAATCGGTGACCAGTCTGCTATTAGGCAAATACAAAAAAAAAAACAAAACAAAAACAAAACAAAAAAAACAAAACAAAACAAAAAAACAACAAAAACTACTAATGAAGAAATTGGATTCAAGGGTCCAAATCGCTAGGCGGCACTAGCGGGGTTGCAGAATCGCCTCCAGCTTCCCCTTTGACCCCTATACTACTTGCAACCACGGCAAGAGGACCCACCTCTACTTCCTCATCCCCTGCTTCCTCATCCTCCTCCCTTTCTGCTTCCTCGTTAGGGGGCGGGAATAACAAGTACCTCGAGTGATCGAAACCTGGGATGCTCTCACTCACATGATCCAAGGCCCTTGCATATGCCTTCTCCATGTTAGTCGTCAGGTACCCCATGGCCTTCTTCTTTGCCTCCTCCTTAGCGGCATGCACTGCAGCGTCTCTTTCTCTAGCTGCGCTCTCCATCTCGCGGGCTGCCAGATCCCTCTCCCGAACTGCTTGCTTCCTCTCTGAGGCCACTAGATCCTTCTCCTTGGCCAAGGCAGCGATTCAAGTCTCCTGAGTCTTTGCTCGGAGTGCAGCAGCCTCTAACTCCTTTGTAGCTTTTGACCGCTCAACCTTCTCCCTATCCTGGATTACTTCAGCTCCCACTCCTGCTCCACCACTGGTTTCAACAAGTGCCTAAAGTGACAAATGGCCTACAAAGAAATAAGTCAAAGTTACGAATCAAAAGACAGATACCAATGCTCCGCTAATGCAATTATATGAAAATGAGATAACGAATACACATTGTCATGCTTGTCTTGGCGATCTCCAAAGCTGATTCCCCCATGGTCCCGTGCTCCATCAAAGCCTTATCCTTAGGGGTAGCTAAGTGGCAAATCACATCCATGCAACTTGCTGGATCCCCGAGGAAGTCGACGTGCCTCCTGACCTGCCAGTCGTGTAACACCCCGAATTCCAAATAAGGCCGAATTCGAAGTTCCACATGATCTTTACACTTCACTTCGTACAATTTTACAAGGAATTAAAACTTTTATTACAACAGAGTTTATATCATTGCAGCGAAATTATAAATTACAACATTTATACATGAATTGAAATAATAACTTGAACATTTCTTTAAGCAACAATAAATCTTTAGTCTTCTCATCACTTTATCCTGCATGGAAACTGTGGGTACATCAGTTGCATACAACTGACGCTAGAATATAATACATTAATTTCTCTTACTTATAAAGCACACACTTGTCACAAAACAAAGCTAAGGGGGACTACCATATTGATGTCGTGTGTGAATGTGCACTTAGTCCTTAGTGCAGTTATTAATATTTACATGACACTAATGCACACTTGTTCCTATTCTATGCATCCCATACTACATAGGTCCGAGGGCAAGCACTTAATCATTCTTTATCTTGTAGAGTTCGATCCCTTGCCATGACTTAAACTACTAAAGTAACTACGGTAAGTATCCTAGGTATTCTATGAGTTACGAGCCCACGTCCAGACATCCTGGAGAGAACCCCATGTACTGACACATGACTCATCATGCAGGCATCCTGTGATCAATTCACCTCTGCCATGGACCCTGGCACCACCCGTAGTCACCAAATACCTAACAAGCATCGCCACCGCGACGATATCCTGGAGTAGTATCCACGCCCTAATCATGACGCATCATGAGGACATCCTGTAAACACTCTCACACCGCCAATCCAATGGCCCTCATACTCATGTTTTTCTCTTACTTTCATCACATCTCCACTATGTATCTAAATCCTTAGGTAATTGAACCATGAAAAAAAATCAACACTCTAGAATTTAGCGTTACTCCTACATCGGTCTTAAAATATCAATCATTATCCACGACCCAAACTTGGTCACAATTTATCACATTTCTCTTTTCAAAACTTTCATTCTTGCCGATGTGAGGACTTAGCTAAAATTCTTGTCTAAATTCTCTTTTCATGTTCTTTATACTTGTTCACAAATTTCACAATTCATCATGTTTCTTTTCAATCAATTCTCTATGCACAACATGCATATTCTTACACAATCTTACATTAAATTCTACTCAACAATTTATAAGTCAAAAATCTCATTTTGAGCTCTTCACAATTTTCTCTATGTTCAACAATTATTGGTATCTTTAGTTACAAAAAGAACCATATCCAAAAAATCTTATTACTTCTTCTTCTCAATATTCAAATCATAATAAGTCAAACGTTATAGAAATACTTTTCATGAATAATTCAAAACTCAAAATCAACGATCAGAATAGTTCAGTCGACTGTTGAATAGTGGTCAGTCGACTGTCCTGTGAAACTTCAAAACTCAAGAACAGATAGTCAGTTCAGCCGACTGTGAAAAATGGCCAGTCGACTGTCAGCGAAACTTTAAAACTCAAGAACAGACAGTCAGTTCAGTCGACTGTGAAAAATGGCCAATCGACTGTACTGTTTCTAGATTACTTTACAAAACTTGATTTTTCTCATTCGAATAGTTCTTATAAAAAGTAAATTTTTGCTGAATATACTTTCTAAAGAAAACAGTAGCTTTCATTTTCATAATTTTCATGGAATTCATTTTTAACACAAAAACTCTTTCTCCCTTAGTTAGTTTAATACATAGATCAAAATAAACTCATGTTGACATAAAAAATTTATTTCTACAAAATCTTCTTATTAACAATTTTCCTCATTCTCGTTGAGTTCAAAATACAATTTTCATTACTTACTAAGGATTTATTTGATCAATTTTAGTCCTATTTTTCCAACTACATACTCTGAGAGGCAAATAGGGCTAAATAAATTCAATTATCACAATTCCACTTGAATAAGGCACATGAACACATTTTTATCACAATTTCATCTATTTAATATTTCATGCCAACTAAATTAAATTCCATAATCACAATCTCCACATATTGTATCTTTCATTTCATGCATAGACAAGTTTCACAACAAATCATAATTCACCCATTTTAGCATGCAAATAAACTATCAATTGATCATACACATATTCACATACACATTCTATTTGTTCAGCTACTTTCTCATGTAGATTACTTTGGTGATCTTTTTCCTCTTAATTTCCTTAAACAAAAACATGGCAATATTTTCTTTTCATTTTAACATGATCACAATGTCAATTCCTAGCATGATATCTAACGAGAAACTTGAGAAATCACCCATCTATTTTGAAGAAACACAAATGAAAAGAACTCCTAGAAATCTCCTTGAACAAAGAGCGATCATTCTCCTCCTAGATTGTGCCACAAGTTGCCTTCTCCTCTTTGTACTTGATGGAACCCGAGCCTTCCTTCTTGCTCCTTGGTGAAATGGCCGGCCTCCAATGAAAGGGACACACACACTAGCACACAACTCAAACTTTTGTGCTCACAAACTCTAAATCTTTTTCTCATTTTTTGTTTATTTCTTTCTTTTTCTCTTTTACTAATTTTTTTCAAGTGTATTGCATGAAAAAATGGAGGGGGTATTTATACATATTTTTTAGTGAAATGGAGGGCCAGGATTGAACTAGATGGTTGTAGATTAGGGGCTAGGATGAACTAGGGAGTTAAAGCAACTACCCATGAACACAAACCACCTCTTCCACTAAGTCCATCTTTCCACTCTCTTTGACTCCATCCGACCTAGCTCTTGTGCACAATGCACGTGCCACCCTAAGCACACATTGTTACTAGTTTGTACATGTTCATTTAATTAATTGTCTACAAGACTAGTCTACACTACAAGTTATGACAATTAAAAGGGAATTAAACTAGTGGGCTCAAATTAGTGGGCTTTAGAACTCATGGGCTATTAATTAAAATAATTAAATAATTAGTGTGGGCTAAGAATGAACAATTAGGCCTAGAATTTAAATAGGCTTTTAAAAATAAAAGAGAAGGATTAAAAGTATTTGTTCCTGGTATGAAAATAAATAATTTCTAGGGAAAATGCACATGAATTTTTACGTGCAAAAATACGTAAAAATCAGCAAGCTCTTATTTAATTATAATTAAAAAATCGTCAAGAGCTGTAAGAGGGTGAGCCTCAAGAGCTAGGGCCGCAGAAGATGTGAAGTCACCTGTAGTGGCAGGGGGGAGGGGGGACGCCAAGTCCACCCCCCCCCCCCCCCTGCACACTCCTTGATGGGGAAGGCTTAGTAACCTTCCTCTTCCTCTTCTCGTTGGGCCGCCTGCTAGTTAAGCCCGAATGCTGGGACATGATCTCATCGAAATCCGTGCCTTCCTCTCCTGCAAATAGAAGACATGAAAATCTGAGAGATAAAATACACACACACAAAAACACACACACACACACACACACACACACACACACACACACACACACACACAGAGATATATATATATATGCAAAAAAGACAAAGGCAAACATATGAAAGAAGACGTGTACTAGGGTTCATCGGGCTAAGACCCCCTTTGAAGAGAAACTCCTCATTTATCTCTCTCCAATGAAAGGTCGGACGATCCAAAAGAGTGCCAACCATACCCTCCTCCTCGGGGCTCTAAATCGGGTCCTCCTTCACCCTCTTTGGTACATCCACCCTCCACATTGTAGGGATTTCCCACAGCTCGCGACTACGGGATCCGCCTTATCTTTCCATGCCTTGATTGAGTCGGGGTTATCGTGCAGCTTCACACCCTACAGGCCATAAGATAGAACCGATACTCCGACCTGTTCTTCTGATGGATCTTGTACAACTTGTGTAGAATGTTGAGACGAGGCTCAAACCCTACTGCCTGGCAATGCGACACAAACCCCGTAACATGTCTCCACATGTTCGGTATAAGCTGAATGGTCGTACCACCACAAAACTTATCTCATAAAGGTATGAAGAGGAAGGCGGAGCTCTGCATGAAAGGCGCCGAATGGGAAAATGCACAAGTCGGAGAAAAGCGGCGAGCAAGCTCTAACTCCAATGGGATCTTGTAGCACTTTCTAATAATGCCCAAATCTACCTCCGTAAGCATGGAAATGACATCATTAGCCTCGAAATGCTCGCACGGCGCATTCTCTTCGTAGAACCGCTCCATACCATGCTCAACTCGTCTCAACTCCTCAGTAATATACTCTCGAACGCTGCCTAGAAGCGACACAGCGATCTAGTGTCTCACAAACTCCTTCATTCTCTGCTCTCTCTCTCTATAATTGTCTCCACGACAACCAAAGGCGGATCTGCTACACCTTTTCCCTTATCCACTCTAGTAGAGGAATTAGGCGGTTGCACTTCAACACGAATAGAGGGGGAGGTCTCATCGCCTAAAGAAACTCTAGACATCTTTAATAAAGAAAAAAATAAATTACCTTCGATTCGACAGTTACGGTTGGAATTTCCCGCCGGAGATCGAAAGAATTCGCCGGAGTTTCTCTAGAGCTGATGTCATGCCCCGCTTCCCAAAAAGGAGATATAGAATACGGATACGTGACTAAGTCCAGCGAATGGCTTTCACCATTCATAAGTTGTAAGGATCTTTACAACATATACAAGAATAAACAAGAGATATACAAGAGAAATAGTCAACCACGTATGCATAACTGAATCAATATAGTCAATAAGATTACTTGAAACAAGAATCAAGAATACTAAATTTCAAATAATCATGTCTGGAACAAAGCACAAGTCTGGGACAAAACACCCAATACAAATATCCATGAAACAAATTACAATTTATTCAAGATAAGCAACAAGAATTAAATAGATATATCAAAAGCTCCAGCTAACTAGAATCTTTGATCACCTACTCCGTCCGGCAGCTGATCACCATAATCTGCAATTTAATAAATTGCAGGAAAAAAGAAAGAGAAACAAAATGCCCGTCAATGCAAGTTACGGGTCGCTTGTAGTGCAGGCAACAAGTACAGGAAAGATAACAAGAATAGAGTAACAACGGAAGCAAGTATAGCATGGAAAGGATGTAACAAAAAATAGAGGAACTAACTCTAATCAAGAACAGAGACAACTAGCATGGCAAGGTGAACGGATGCAAGTGGTATGTAACAAGTGTCAAGTATCATGTAAACGAGTAACAAATAACAAGTAGTCAAGTAATCAAGTATCATGTACAAGTAACAAGTAGCAAGTGTCAAGTGATCATGTTCAAATCTTGTATCTAGTCCTATCTAGGTAGCACTTCATGAATCCCAAATTTTTACCACATGGTTGCTACATTCAAATAATTTCGCTTTAGATTCATAGTGGATCATAGAGGGTAGTGCACTCAGGGACAAGTATCAAGTAATCAAGTATCAAGTATCAAGTATCGAGCTCCAAGTACCAAGTATCATGTGTCAAGTGTACAAGTGTCAAGTAATCACATTTCAAGCTCCAAGTATCAAGTATCAAGTAATCACGTAGGATCTATAGATCCCCTTCCGAGTACATGTTCTGTATTTTCCACTATTAGATCTTTTCCTTTAAACCCCGGCTTAGTTTCTTGTTATTATTGTTCAAGCAAGCATGGACGTGCAAAAACAAGTCAATAAATATGGTGAAACGAAAAGGAACAAGTACAAGTTGAATAAAGGACACGAACGGGTGACGAATGACTCAAAATAGACTACGACAACGAAAATTCTAGTTCTGGACAGCAAGACAGTATTGCACCAAATCTGGAATTCCCGTTACCACGGACATGCAAATCTAGATCTGTTAGAAAATCTAGAAAGTAGACTCCTGGCAGAATCCAGTAAATATATACAAGTCACAGAAACAGGGCTCAAAACAGAATTATATACAGAAAATATGTTCAACCAGAAATGACAAGGTTGTGTTCATAAACAGGAAAACGGCATAAAAACTTATTGATTAAATCTGAGAAAATTCTGGGGTATTCCCTAATATGTCTAGTATCAAAAAAGATAATTTCATAATTTTCCAACATAGATAGTATGGTCAAATAAAATCAGAAGACAACAAGGTACAGCAAGTTTGTAAATCTGAAACCCTTGACACGGCAGTACTAAAACAACAATAGATTACAAAATATAAATCGAAATCTAGATCTATCAAAAGGGTTTTAAAATAGATACAGTAGGATACATTTCATATTCACAAAGTTTTTATCAACAACAACAAAAAACAGGTTGAAATTAAGGTTCTTTACAGAACAGTATGAAAATTCTACAAGTTTAGTAGTTGTTTACAAGTATAGAATAGTTTGTAAGACTCATCAAAAAAATCCACAAAATTTGGGTTTACTCCCAATCAATTCCAGTTGTACTCAGCAAAATATTGGGTCAAAATATTTTTCCTAACATCAGTATAAAAATAAATAACTTTTCAGAATTCATATAAAACAGAATCTAAAATTTTATACACCTCTGTAGTAAAACAGCAATAACTTGCAATTCACAAATCGAAACTGAGATCTGTCAGAAATTCTGAAAAATAGACAATAGTGGCTACAACTTTTATTCACAAATAAATTTGATTTACTGACCTCAACAGGATCAAAAATACTGAACAAAAACGGGACAGCAACAAAAACAGAAATATTCTTCATGCATAAAATCAACTAGTTCATATACAACACTTCTAAATCATAACAAAAATGTGAAATATGGTATACTAGATTTCCAAGCAATATGGTATGGGGTATTTAACAAGTCTACAACAAGTTATACTACTACTAACACATCAAGCATACAAGATCATGCGATACTTCATAAATAACGAACAAATGTATGTATACATTAAGAGTTTATTAGATCTAAGTCATTTCATGTCGTATGTGTATGAGACAACCACGGATAGATAAACAAGTAGAGACAAGATCTAATCAAGGGTTTTCATGACAATTGACTCTAGAAACAAAAGCCAAACTATAGGCGGTATTTAGTACTTATATGTGCAACAAAAGGAATACAAGTTATTTGCTTTGAAATTGACGATGAAAACAAAGCAAGAACGAGAATAACGGGAACGGTTTCCCGAGCACGAACACAAAAACAGCGAGTGACTCATGAACACACTAACGCAAGCAAGCACATGCACACAAGAGAGAGAGGAAGTCAGGTGTGCGCGGCGGAACGGCGGACAATAGCAGCAAGCGGTGGAGACAGCACAGCGTTGTTATCTTGCTATTCGTTGTTTGCGTCACGACAGGAGGAGGGGACAGCATAGGGCGCTGAAGTGGTTGCTGGTTCAGGGGGGGTGACAGCACAGGGGATGTCAGGCTGCTGACTGCGTCGGGGTTCGACAGGGGCACAGGGGTCGCACGGGGACAAGGAGAGTTCAGGAGATGCACACAGAAATGAAGGGGATGGGTTTAGAGGTCGGCTAGGGTTTCTGGGGTAATAGGCGGCTAGGTAGGGATGAACAGGGTAATATATACAGCATGTGTATTTATAGGGAGAGATAGTAGGGTTTATGGTGATAACGGATTGGGGATAATGGGTTATTGGGTAGTAGATATAAAATCTAATAGGGTTTTAGGGTATAAATATCCATCAAGAAATAGAATAGGATTTAAACAATAATCGAATAGGCCATGAACAAAATTAATTGGAACAAAATAATTTAAATCGGAGACAATAAATTTGGACAGAAAGATCAGAATCAAATCAAGAAAATATTCAAGGCCACAAAATAGTGTCAAAAAATCAAAACAGATGGATTTATTATTGAGAATGAAGAACAATACACGGTTCAGAAGAAACGGAAGAGTACGAAATGAATAAATTCACGAAAAAGAAAAGTACATCAAAAATACAGAAAATGGAAAACAGGGATTACAGCTAATTTTCAACGGTGAGAAGAAATTTTGAGGAGAAGAGAGAAATGATAAGATGTGAGGAAGAAGTGAGAGGGGGGAGTATAAGAGAACCTACCGATACTTGGGCTTCCATGATATTGGGTCCCCAGGATATTGGGCCCTCAAAACGATGGAAACCCAAAAGGTAGGAAATTGCAACGGCCGAGTAAAGCTAGGAGACAAAACCCAATCACTGACCGATTAAGGTGGTCAACAGTTAAACATGCCGCGTGTTTCAAATGCCAAAACTCCAGAATCCATTCCCCGTCGTTCGCTTAATCACCCAAGATGTTCGTCAAAGATGTCACATCGATTGCCCCTAGCTCACCCAAAACTCAAGAAGTCATTCACCAAATGCTCGCCCTCGTTCACCACATCGTTTGCCAGAGCATGCCGAGCAGCGAAGAACCGAACGAAACAAAGCTAAACTAGCATTGACCAGTCAACGGTCAAATGCCATATGTTGCCTCGTCATCATCTGCCAAATGTTCGCCAACGCTCGCCATCGTTCACTAGAGCGTGCCGAACAGATTAAGAATCGAACAAAACAAGGTCAAACTAGTGGTGACTAGTCAACGGTCAAACGTTGACCAGTCAATGGTCAAATGCCAAGTGTTGCCTCAACATCGTTCGCCAATGCTCACCGCATCATTCGCCAATGCTCGTCATCGTTCGCCACATCGTTCGCTAGAGCGCACCGAGTCGACAAAGAACCGAACGAAATAAGGCCAAACTAGTGTGGACCAGTCAATGGTCAAGTGCCACGTGATGCCTCGTCATCGTTCACTAAACATTTGCCAATGCTCGCCACACTATTCGCCAATGCTCGCCATCGTTCGCCAGAGTGCACCGAGCAGACGAAGAACAGAACGAAACAATGTTAAACTAGCGCTGACCAGTCAACTGTCAAACATTGACCAGTCAATGGTCAAATGCCACGTTTCGCTTTGTCATCGCTCGCCAAATGTTCAACGCTCCCAGCATCGCTCGCCAATGCTCACCATCGTTTGCCAGAGCGCGCCTTAGTAGACAAAGAACCGAACGAAATAAGGCCAAACTACCATTGACCAGTCAATGGTCAAACGCCACATGTCGCCTCGTCATCGTTCGCCAACGATCGCCGTGTCTCTCGCCAACGCTCGCCACAGGGCGCAGAGCACACGAGGAACCGAACGAAAAATGGACGATGAAGTATTGACCGATCAACGTCTGGACGCTGTCCGATCTCCTTGATTTTCACGTGCAACGTGATCAACGATCCAAATTGTGCCACATCATCAGGTATTTAATTAATTTCTATATTTAATTATTAAATCGAATTAATTATTTTAAAATTTCAAAAAAATGATTAAAAATCGTAAAAAAATTAATTTAAAAATCTAAATTATTAATTATTAATTCTGAAAAATATTATTAAATTCTAAAAAAGTAAATATTAATTTATAATAATTCATTAAAAATTTTGAAAATTAATTATAAAAATTCAAAAATTGAATAAAAAATTCAGAAAATAATTAATAAATTAGGAAAAATTCAAAAAATTCTGAAAAAATCATTAAAAATCCAGAAAATTCAAGAAACAATTTTGGATATTTTATAAGCTTGGAATAACACCGTTACACCTAGAGCAAGATCTAAACTTTTCCGAGAACTCCGATAGGTTCTATAAACCATTAGAAATTGGGGAACTACTCCTCAAAGGTTGTGAAACTCAGTCTTCGGGAGTGGGGGGGCTTGTGATATGGGTAAAATAGAACTAAATCGGGAACGTTCAAATTGGGCATGAATCTTAAAGCTCTCAGGGGTAAAACAGGTAATTTCACCTATAAACGAGACCATGAGGGGAAATTGGGCATCTTTCAAGCCCGATAATCCAAAAATGGGTCTGTCTTACTGGGTTTATGTGACAGACCATTATAAATAAACCCAGATTATTTAAAGAGTTATTTAAATTCATGATTATCCCTAAGAGACAGTTTAAAATCAAATCTCTTATCATGAAGGAATTTAAACTCTATTTCCTATCCAAAAACACCGGGAAGTAGTGAGAAATGATTATCTCGAAATTGTCTCAAGGCAACTATAAATACCCCCTACCCCCGCTAGAAAGATGTAATCAATATTTTTCTCCACAAAAGCTCTCTCATATTCTTTTTTATTTCTGACTTGAGTGTCGGAGGGTCTGTCACCGGGATCAATCTCAGTGTTCCAAACTTTTTGCAGGTCACTGGAGGTGATCGTCACCGCACGAATCAAATTCTACGGCGCAAACGAGTCAGATCGTCAAGTCAATCGCAATCAAAGACAGTTAACACCGTTGAAAATTAAAAGATCAAATTCTTGATTATTCCTAAAAAAGAATTCACATCATCTGATTGTTCCCGCACCGGAAAAAAGCAGCAACAATTATAACTTGGATAAATAGTATAGAAGCTTTTACAATTGTGCTCGTGCATTGCACTGGTTAAATGGTAGTTTTACAATAATTCCATGACCTAATCTATGATGCCTGGTCATTGGGTGTACTGAATTATTAATGCTAACATCATTTAATTTATTTGAGAAACTATCTGTATAAACCATTTTCAGAATAAGTACATCCAAAGTATTCAGAATTTATAGTCAATATGACCTTACAACTTGTTATATGAAAGACAATCTAATTTTCCAGAACATATTTATTAAAATTAATTTCCTTTACCTAAACTAGGAACATAAGAATATCATGTAAAATTAACTTTTCACCTAATGAGAATTAAAGATAAACAACTCCCTTTCTTTGACTTGAAATATGCTCCTTTAGCCATTGGTAATAGATTGATTTAACCTTAGTGGTCTCCTCCATCGTTCTGTCATTCGCTGCATGCACTATTGCACCTGAATCTAAAACATAGCTACTAGACTCAATGTTTGAGTCCTTAAATCAAGCACATAAAATTTGTTCTTAGGAAATTTAGATTGTCAGTATAACCTGTAATTGGAGTCTTCTTAGGTAACCTGTACTCTACTGCTCGATGTTACCATTTTTTTGCGCTTTCTACATTAACCCTTTCTTTTAACCGAAGTTCAAACATATTTTAACTTTTGGGAAGTACTTGTTATATGGGTAAAATCGGATCCCAATGACCCAACACGCGCCTTAAAACTTTCAAGGGTAGTATAGTAATTTCAAAATAATAACAGACCTACTAGAAGATCCTGGGCCGTCTTCAGACCCTTCAACTCAACCAAATCCACAATTATTACATACTTGTAGCATAAGAAGAAGGATATTTCCAATTAATTATGGTTGTCAATCAAATCTCCCAGGTCAATGATTAAATAATAAGTTTATCTCTTCACTATGGGAATCTCCAACCAGATCTTAAAGATACATTTTCAGATATATCTTTTATAACTAATTTCTAGTTTATAAATACCATCTGTCCTCATTTAGTAAAGGGTAATAAATATTTCTCTACTTAAAACACTAATCTTTATTCTGGGTTGCTAACTTAAGCATCGAAAACTCTAACTCTAAAGCCACCTCCGGTGTGTGACTTTTTGCAGGTTCTCGAATGTTTTCAACCGTCCAGATCCAGTTTCAGAGTATCCTGGCCGTCCGATCTAGATCCAGGCGATCTGTGTTGTCCCCATCCAGATCGAGATCCATACGTTTCCAACCGCTTAGATTCTGGTTCTGATCGATGGTCCAGAACATTGCCTTCTCCCTCAATAAAAGAACTTATAATCTAATTACTCATACACTAAAATTAGCAGCAACAGAATTGACGATGTCTATAGGAAAGCTATACTCTGATCAGATCCATCCACCAAAAGCACTTTTAGTCATGCCTCCTGCAAGAAAGCCAAAAGCGAATCCTGCCAACTGCCTAGCCGATCTCCCTCCCCCACCATCGTAGCCTCCTCCCAGTGGGGCTGCATAAGCGGTATCCCAACTCAACCGTCCTGAACCCCGTCCAGCCGAGAACTAGGGGTCGGTTCGTACATCCACTCCCTTCACAGTGGACCCTGTGTAATAAGACCTCCGCGGAGTCTTCAGCGCTCGCCTCGAAGGGACGGACCTCCACTAGAGCCTAGATGAAAGGCGTGCCTGAGTGGTGTTTCCCACTCAAAACACCATAAGAGCTAGATGAGTCCTTCGTCCCAACGACCGAGGCCCTAGCCACAGGGATGAAGAAGCATGAGGAGACCAACTCCAATCAGTCGGCGAGCTCCCTAAACAACAGAGAAGAGGAAGTGCTCGTGACTCGGGCAGAGTTCCAAAAATTTGCCGACCAAGTCCTTAGGGCTCTCCAAGGTGCCCCGAATAGAGACCACCTGGCAAATGGTCCATGCCCAGGAAACTGAATAAGAAGAAGAATCCTGCACATCAACCCGAACAGAGGGATGATAAGATTTGGTGCTATGTCACCTCTGATAGGTGAAGAACCGCCTCGTCCAGATTGGTCAAGAGAAGGTCACTAAAGCAGGGGTTACCGCCCCATCCGAGCTCCATTCACTAGAGCTATTCTTGAAACCCCCGTCCCAAAGAACTTCAAGCCTCCCACCTTCGAGTCATAAGACAATGAAGCCAACCCCATGGATCACATTGAGAGTTTCAAAACTCTCATGATGATCCACATGGCCTCCAACGCGTTCCTCTGTAGGTTTTGCCAAACTACCTTGAACGAATCTGCATGGAAGTGGTACTCCTATCTCATACCTCAAAGCATCACTAGCCAAGAAGCCTCCTCGAGACTTCACTGAGCTATTACAATAATGTCAGAAGTACATCTGAGCTGAGGAGATTCTCCATCCCTATGACCAACGTGAGCCCTCGTCCAGAAACAAATGAAGAAGTGTGAATGAGGAGGAGCCCAAAAAATCTCATAAGGACGGGTCCGGCCAATGTTTCCTTCCTCCGATCCCTCACTTTGACTAAGTTCACCCCACTAAAAACTAACATCTCGACCACCTTCATGGAGATCAACGGAGTCGGGCTACTCTGGTCCCCTCCTAAGATGAACCCAACAAACTGATGGAGGAACAAGAGCTGATGGTGCCAATTCCATAAGGACCATGTCCATGACACGGAGGAGTATCGATCCATAAAGGATGAAATTGATGCTTTTATCCACCTTGGTCACCTCTCCCAGTGCACACAAAAGGACAAAGTCGAGCCTCCGCCGGCTAGAGGAGACAACAAGTGTGCAGAGAAGGATCCCGAAGCCCAAGACTCAGAACCTATGGTCATTCTCCATTCCATCTATGGAGGTCCTATGCACGAGGAGTCCAAATCCTCCCAAAGGCATTCAACATGAATGTCAACTCAGTGCCCCCCTCCCCGTCACGCAAAAACTGGAGAATCCCCAATAACCTTCTCAGATAGAGATCATGAACATCCTCTTTCTAGAAGCTTTTGAAGCCTTAAACTCTCTAGGGACTATCTTAAACCCACCGGTTACACCCTACATGGATTCTCCGGGGCTGTCCAAATCGAAGGGATTATCACCCTCGATGTGACGGCTGGCAAATCCCCCGTTCTAGACCTAGGCCATGGATTTCATGGTTGTTAATGTGAAGGCCTACAGTGCCATCCTCGGCCGCCTGGCATAGCGATCCTCCACGCCATAGCTTCGATGTTTCACATTAAGATGAAGTTCCCCACACTATATAGGGTGGGAGAAGTCAAATGAAGTGAAGAGGTGGCTTGGATGTGCTACACGACTACAATGTGGGGCGCTGTCTTGCAACTCGAAGCCTTAGAGCTCCCTTAAGATAAGAGTCAGGTTGTTTCTGAACCCGTCGATAAATTAGAAGAAATCCCCTTCTCTTGTGAAGACCTTTCCAAGTGTTTTCAAGTTAGCAAAGATCTTTCCCACTGAATTAAGGAACAAATTGTTAGTTGCATTAGGAAGAACCAGGACTTGTTCGCTTGGACCGCTGCTAACATGTTTGGCATCTTGGAGGACTTGATCATGCACCACATAACCGTCAATCCAGTATAAAGCCGGTCTAAAAAAAGCACCACAAGTTCACTCCCAACATGCGATAAGTTGTCAAAGAAGGGGTCGACAAACTCCTAGTTGCTTGCTTCATTCAAGAAGTCAACTATCCCGAGTGGCTAGCCAATGTAGTTATGGTGAAGAAGGCTAATGGCATGTTGTGAATTTGCATTGACTTCAGTAACTTGAACAAAGCTTACCCAAAGATCCCGTTCTTCTTCCTAGTATTGTGGCCCTAGTTGATGCCACATCCGGACACGAGCTCCTAAGCTTCATGTATGCTTTCTCTGGGTACAATCAAATCTTAATGTTCCCTTCCAACATTCCAAAGGCATCCTTCATCACCGACCAAGGCCTCTACTGTTATTGGGTTATGCCCTTCAGGCTAAAGAACGCTTGGAACCAATTACAATCAGCTAGTGA
The DNA here is from genome assembly GCA_017893485.1 of Hemerocallis citrina. Taxonomy (NCBI): domain Eukaryota; kingdom Viridiplantae; phylum Streptophyta; class Magnoliopsida; order Asparagales; family Asphodelaceae; genus Hemerocallis; species Hemerocallis citrina. Next base: position 285,476,116 of record CM030358.1, read on the forward strand.
ACAAATTCTTCAAAGAAAACATCAGCCGAAACATGCAGGTTTATGTGGATGATATGCTTGTAAAAAGTCTTAAACATGAAGACCATTTGCCCGACCTCCAAGAAGCTTTCAATGTTTTACAAAAGTACAACATGAGGCTAAACCCCTCGAAGTGCGCAATCGGGGTTTTCTTGCGATAGCTCTTGGGATTCATTGTTAGCCAAAGGGGAATTGAGACCAATCCAGAGAAAATTCGAGTCATAGTTGACATGTCTCTCCATCTAACATCAAGGAAATCCAAAAACTTATGGGGTGCCTAGCCGCCATCAGTCGGTTCCACTGGAAGTCTGGAGAAAAGTGCCTCCGATTCTTGATGGCCCTTAGAGGATCAAAAAGGGGGAGCACAATAAGAAGTTTTTGAATATATCAAGGCGTATCTGACCAATCCGCCACACCTAATTAAGCCAGAGCCGGGGGGAAAACCCTACCTCTATCTAGCTACTTCGAACCAAACCCTCAGCACCGTGGTATAGGAGGAAAACAAGATCTAAAAGCCAATCTACTATGTTAGCAAGGTGCTCCATGATGCTGAACTTCGTTATTCCAAAATGGATAACATGGCCTACGCTCATATAATAGCCACCTGAAAGCTCCATCCCTACTTCCATGCACAGACAGTCTTGATCCTAACCGGCCAACCACCCAAGCAAGTATTTCACAAGCCGGAGAACTCTGGGTGCCTCATGAAGTGGTCCATCGAGTTGAGCCAACATGACATCAATTCCCGGTCAAGGACAACTATCAAGGCCAAAGCCTTAGCCGAATTCATAAGGAAGGCGAAGATCCTCTGGTCTGAAGTGGCTACATCGATGGCTCCTTTTGCATCAAAGGGAGGTGGGCGGAGTCATCTTGCTTGGCCCATATGAGTTCACTCTCCAATACTTACTTTGTCTCAAATTTTGAGCCTCCAACAAAGAGACTGAATATGAGGCACTGATTGCCAGCCTTATCTTGGTTTCGAAAGCAGGGCCCGAACAGTCAAAGTGCTCAGTAACTCCCAGTTGGTGGTAAGTTAAATCTGAGGAGATTATGAGGCCAGGGAGAAACTCATAACTACATTCCTAGAGGCAGAGGTCACTCGCATCCCCCACAAAGAAAATGGGCAAGTGGCGCCCACTCTAAGTTAGCTTCCTCTTCATTCAAAGGACTCGACCACATTGTAATTATTGTGGTCATACTCAAGCCAAGCATTGAAAATGAAGCTTTACAGCTCATGATTGTCATTCCTCCGACACCCGGAGGCAATTGGATGAAACTCTTGTTAGAATTCCTCGACAAGGAAATCCTCCCGACAAATCATAGAGAAGCTAGAAAGATCCGGATATGGGCCGAAAGATACACACTGTTCATGGGATCCTTTACAAGCACTCCAACACCTTAGTTGATGGCCTACCTTATTTTTGATGCCTTGCCCCCAAGGTGTTCAAGTATGTGCTTAGAGAACGACATTAAGGAGTCAGTGGTGGCCACATGGGTGCGAGGTCCCTCGCACAGAAAATTCTTAATCATGGGTACTATTGGCCCTAACTCCCTGGTGATGCTCTAGAATATGTTCGCTGATGCGCCCCTTGCCAGAAGTGTAGTGCCCCGATCCCACTACCAGAAATCCGTGACACAAACCAAAATCTTTGCCTTCGAATGCATCTTAACACAGTAATAATACGAAATTTTAAAACTTTTATTGCCATCACAGTTATTACATCAACATCTTATTCTTAAACAAGGAATACAAATTACATCAACTTATTACAGATACTACTTCGAAACATCTATCGCTTGCCCTTTAGAACGGTAGTCAATCGATCTTCAGTGGAACTCCACCGAGTGGTCAATCTGCTTCCCTTAAGATGTACTACGCGGATCGAGTCTTCCGCTACGCTACTCTAATATTTCTGCAACTACTATAATTGTGGAAGGTACGCTTGATAATCCCCTTGGATGCTCCGCTGGTCCTGAGTCTTCTTGCATTCTCAATCCGGCTTCGAGCACCTAATTGAGTGGGCACGTCAGTATGTGACGCAATGTTGATAAAATTAGCGATCTTCAACTTGCACAATCAAAATCAGTCTTGATGAAAAAGAAAACGTGCATCCTAAATTCCTAGTATCTGTGTATGCCATGTCCTGAGGTCTAATGCACAACACACAATGTATAGAAAAATTGATGCACTCAATCTAATGTCAGCAGTACTCTGGAAACACATGCATCCCATACTACATACGCTCCAAATCAAGTCGGCTTATCCAGTTTTAGGGTTTCAAAACCTCGCCATGCATTGCATTCTACTTTTGTACTCAACTTGTTCCTGATAGATACAACGTAGCTGGTAAGGCCTACAGTTTTGGTCTAGTCCCGTTACTGTAGAGGCATAGTGGTGTCCCCATTTACCACTAGTGCTCGGTCCCTGCGGCACCCCCGCTCCGGATCTCACCAAAAGTCGTGACGAACTACAAGGTAGCAAACGGCATACCAAGTGGCACTGAAAACTCATAGGGTACTCCCATATGGCCCGTTCATCACCAACTTAGAACATGACGGACTCAAGGGTCTATTTTTCCTATCCAACAGGAAACCCTCCTGTTCTTTAGCATGGCACTTCAGGAATTTATAGAGCGAGGTACGCAACTCAACACGTATCCCTACGACAGGAAGAGACAACCCTGATTATCACTTCCTAGTGCTGGCCTTTAGAACAAATCGGATTATAGGGTATTACCTCTATCACCAACTTGGACTTCAAGCTAAAAGTAAAGAAAATAATTAATTAATAGTTGTTACCAAAATATGATGGTCATCCAAATATGCATAGTGTTTAACGAAACGGTTGAACCCGACTGGTCTGTCAAAATAACAACATGGCGAGTCAATATTCATCAAATGCCACCACCTCTATTGGTCCTTGACCAAAATTCCCGGCCCGTGATCCTCAGTGAGTGGTACAACGGCGCCCAAGGGATGCCTTACACCCGGCAACAGGGGTGAAACATATACAAACATTCCAACCATTGACAACCTAGGGGATCAATATATATTCTAGACGAATCAAATAAATAATTTTAGTTAATGCAAAGATCACAAGTGGATCTCACAGTTAAGTAACCCAAGATATTGGTGACCTGATCTCCATCGTTCGCCACAACCTCTAACTTGGATTGCATTCAATATCCCGTCCCGCGATCAACCACCAATTGGGTGAGAATTCGTCGGTGCACGAGGAATGATCATCCAGTTCTTGAGGCGGAAGATTTCAATTCTAACCTAATGGGTTGATAGTCGTAGGGTAATTCCTTACCCTAGACAATCCAAAATCACTCAAATCATATTCAAACCATCACATGCATTTTGAAAAACTCAAAATATGATATAACCAAGTATTTAAAGCATAGAAATGCTACTAATACTCAAATCCAAGACTTAGGAGTGGAGCAAAATAATCTATTTTATAGAAACAATAACTTTCACTAGGACTGGATCTGCCCAGAAATTAGAAAAATCATATCTTTCATTATACAAACTGAAATTGCATGATTCTAAATATTTTGGAAAACTAAGATTCTCTACTACACTTCTCTAATTAATTATTTCCTCAGATTCTAATCACACAGGGATGGAAAGTCCCATGTTTACAGACATGCTGATTCTGAACTCATACTAAACATGATCTACTAAAAATTCTATATCAACTAATCCAAAACTCCAATATGTAACAAATTTGGGATCCATTAACTAGACATACCCAAGTACAACATACCAAAGATTGCATCAAAATTCCAAATATACAAGGAGTTATAGCTTTTTGAATCCAATATAAAAATATCTCTGTTTTCAGGAAGTGTGCCAAACCTCTATTACAAACTAATTTAAAAAACCCCATCAAATGTTGTCTAGAAATTCTAAAATTTTGGATAAATGATCTAGACACACATTAGATGCTACATTAAAAATTTCATTGCAAGTGATATGGCTAAAAATAGAACCAAATCGGGACTGTCCAAATTGGACATGAATCTTAAAGCTCTCAGGGGTAAAACGGTAATTTTACCTACAAACAGGTCTAAAATGGGAACTGGGTCTTTCTTCAAAGCCAATAACCCATAAACGGATCTGTCCTACTGGGTATGGGTAGCAACCCGTTACAAACCAATCCAGATATATAAAGAGTAATTCAAATTCATAGTTATCTCTATGAAACGATTTAAACTCTAGATCTTATCCAAAAACACCTGGAAGTAGAGATAAATTATTATCTCGAAACGGGTCCCTAAGGCGACTATAAATACACCTCTCCCCCACCATAATAAGGTAATCAATAATTTTTCACCTAAAGCTCTTTCATAATCTTCCTGATTACTGACAAGAGCGCCGGAGGGTTCGTCGTCGGGATCCATCCCAGCGAACCGAGCTTTTTTGCACGTCAACGGCAGCGGCAAAAAACCAGTCAAAACGTTGGTGAACGTCAACAGGTTTGCTTTATTGTTTCCAAAAAGAATCAACAAATTCATCTGCTTGCTCCCACACCAAAATTAGCAGCAATAGATTGGCGCCGTCTGTGGAAAATAAAAAAGCAATCCAACCTTACTTCATCATCAGAAGTGGTTTCAAACTAAGCATCCGCAAGAGAAGGGGAAGGCAGCGGTCCCCAGCCAAAGAGCCACTCCTCTTCCTCCACTTCCTCCTCCAATCCAAGATGTTCTTCCCCAACAGCATCCTCCTCAATAGGCCCCTCCAGGGTCTCGGGGGCCTGCCGAGGGGGGCTCTCGTCCGAGTCGTCCAAAGCAACATCCTCTTCATGACCATGTCGCGGTCCACAATCCTTCAGTTGACTCTATAGCTTCTCAAAGTCCTCCCGAGCAGGATCTCCTTCAAGTGATTGTCAACCGCCAACAGGGGATCGACCTCCAAACTCGCTTGAATGGATGGTGAGCCCATGGGGGAGTCCATTAACTTGAGCACCCAGAGGTTTCGAGAGTCTGGACCCCCCGCAGATCGAGGACCAGAAGATCCCCTTCCCTAGAGGAGGCGAAGAGAATTCCCTGCAAGTCGTCGGCAGAGAAGTCATACTCCAGTAAGCTGAGCCACACATAGGGACCGCCAAGCTGGAGGGGCACCAGTCACAAAGGTAGAGTTCCAGGATTTTCAAGAAGCCATTCTGCGGGCCCTCAATCGCTCCTAACCACGAGCAACGAGCGCCCAGTCCTCAACCTGTCCCAAGCCATCACCACTGCACTCCTAGTTCCCTTCCGCATGGGAAAGAGTCTCGGGGCTCGGCAAGATATGACCGAAGGGAAGACTCGGTCTACCGCTGTCTCCACGAGATGGAGAGGTGACAGAGAAGATGAACAACTGTCGAGGAATTTCTGCCCGAGCAGGCCTTCGTTCTCCCGAACCATCATGGAAACCCTGGTCCCGAAAAACTTTAAGCCCCCTAACTTTTAGTCATACAACGGGGATTCGGACCCCGCCGACCACATCGAGAGTTTTAAAACTCTCATGATGATCCACCAAGCTTCAGATGCGCTCCTTTGCAAAACCTTCCCTGCTACTCTGAAGGGGACTGTGAGAGAATGGTACTCTCGACTCGCCCCGGCCTCTTTCTTCTCTTTCGATTAGTTCAAAGGGCTCTTCCTTACTCATTTCGGGAGTAGCCGCCTAGCCAAGAAAACAAGTGTATCTTTGGTGACCCTCGGCCAAAGAAAGGGTGAACGCCTAAGTGATTACGTTCGGCACTTTACCGCCGAAGCACGGTCTATTGCCTCCCTCAACCAATCAGTAGCCTCGGTGGCATTCGGGCACAACGTCACTAATGCCGACCTCAAGGCGTCCCTTGCTAAGAAGCCTCATCAGGACTTCTCAGAACTCCTGCTTAGGAGTGAGAAGTACATCCGAGTGGAAGAGGCTCTCAATGGCCCCACTCTTGAGGAATCATCTTTCGGGAACAAACAGAAGAACACAAGCAAAGAAGGGTCCCAAAAATTCCAGAGGGATGACGATGGCCAATGCCGCCCAGCTCCTCGTTTCGGGAAGTTCACCCCCATCATTGCCAGTATATCAGCAGTTCTTATGGAGGTGGACAAGGAAGAGCTACTCCGCGCTCCCCTAGAATGAATACCCTTAGCAAGAAAAGAAATAAGGATAAGTGGTGCCGCTTTCACAGGGACCACGACCATGATACGGATGATTGTCGGGCTCTTAAAGATGAGATTGAAGAACTCATACAATGGGGACACCTGGCCAAGTTCATCCGAAGAGACGGGTCCGACCTTCCACCCCGAGGAGCCTACAAGCAAACAGAGAGGTCCGCCGAGTTCCAAGATTCCGAACTTGGGGCCAGCCTCCACCTTATCCAAGGAGGTCCAATGGGGGGAGAACCAAACTCCTCCCAAGAGGCTTTCACCCTATCGAAGAAGTAGGTTTTCATTCTCAATAAGGTTGATGCTTCTAACACGGCCAAAAGCATGTAATAATGGCTCGCCCCATTGAAGCAGCCACTTAGTTTGTTTCCAATAAAACTTATCTTTTTTCTATCGAATATTATTGTGTTTGCCTCATTTCTATCTCTCCGAGTCACATCTACAACTTGCTAAATGGTAAGTTCGGAGTCCATCTTGGCCTACAGAGCTGCTCCCACAACTTACGAAGCTCATAAAACGAGTTTGGAGTCAAACACTTGGTTCGATGCTGCTTTATCCGCTTGCAACAAGCAAGTGCGGAGCAACTCACCATTCGAAATTGCTCCTGCAACTCGTTAACCCCCTCAAACGACAACTTCGGAGTCCAACACTTGGTTCGATGTCACTTTAGCTACTTGCGAACGAGCGAGTACAAAGCAGCTCACCATTCGGAATTGCTTCCACAACTGTTGAAACTCATTTAAACAACAAGTTCGGAGCTCAAACTCTCCCTTAGAGTTGCTCCTCAAACTCGTCTCCCAAATGGCTCTCTCCTAGAGCTTGGAGATAATTCTTCGTTCCACTCGCCTCTCGAGCGGTCCTCTTCTAAACGAGTTCGGATCTCAAAACTCTCCCCTAGAGTTGCTCCTTAAACTCGTCTCCCGAACGGCTCTCACCTAGAGCCTGGAGAGGATTCTTCATTCCGCTTGCCTCCCTAGTGGTCCTCTTCTAAATGAGTTCGGAGCTCAAACTCTCCCCTAGAGTTGCTCCTCAAACTCGTCTCCCGGATGGCTCTCTCCTAGAGCCTGGAGAAGATTCTTCGTCCCACTCACCTCCCGAGTGGTCCTCTTCTAAGTGAGTTCGGAGCTCAAAACTCTCCCCTAGAGTTGCTCCCCAAGCTCGTCTCCCAAATGGATCTCTCCTAGAGCCTTGTGATGCTCTTCACTCCGCTCGCCTCACGAGCGCCCTTCTTCTCAACGGGCTTGGAGCTCAAACTCTCCCCTAGAGTTGCTCCTCGCACCTGCCTTTAAGAACAGATCTTCCCATGGGTCTTACGAGAATCTTCCTAGCTCATCTTCTTAGCCCATAAGAGTAGAGCTCCTCTTCGAAGATTTCGAAGACCGAAGCTTTTCTTAACTTGACAGAAACGATGATATTGCGGGCATATTTTGACCCTAAATACGGGTGATTCTTCAACTGGCCTCCAAAGAGAAGTTGTAGATCTTTGAGTCAGCTTCGAAATGAGGGGTCACATGCCTCGATTGAACGTCCGTAGCACCAGAAAAGTGGGTCATAACACAGTTGCACCGAGCTGTGAGTTGGCGAAAAACTATCGCCTCGGGATTCACGCCAGATCTTCCTCAAGCGGCTCAGATCGTGCCACATAGCTCGAAATTTTGATCCAAGCTACCGATCTACCAAGCTGTGAATTGGTGAAAACTATCACCTCACGATTCGTGCCAGATCTTCATCAAGAGGTCCACATCGTGCCACATAGTTCGGAATTATGATCCAAGCTACCGAGCTGCGAATTGGCAAAAACTATCGCCTCACAATTCGTACCAGATCTTCATCAAGAGGTCCAGATCATGCCCCGTAGCTTGGAATTACGATCTGAGCTACCGAGCTACCGAGCTACAACTTGGGGAAAAACTCCACCTCAAAATTCTTGTTCGATCACGATCACCAGATTAGATTCGCCAAACAAATTCTCAAAAAAAATAGGGGGGGGGGGGCTAACGGATCGGGGTCGGACCCGTTATGTAGGGGTGCTATACCATACCGTACCGTATCATCATTACTCTACCGTCTACCGTACCGGAATACTCGGTACACAAATTTCTCTACCATTACCGTGCCAAGTTTTTGATACTACCGAGTTCGGTACTACCGGAATATCGGTACGGTATTGGTAATACCATGGTACTAATGGACATCAATTAGCTTAGAAAATTAACATTCATATAAATGGCAAAAGAAGGATAAATAAGCTCTATAATGCCCCGAATTCCAAATAAAACCGAATTCGAGATTTCACAGGATCTTTACTTCACTTCGTACAATTTTTACAAGGAATTTAAAACTTTTTCAACAACAATACAACAGAGTTTAAATACAACTTTGTTTTACACGGCGGAAGAATGAAAGATTACAACATTGAAAATAATAATATGACTTGTACAACTTTATCAAATAAGTTATCAATTGCATCATAACAGCTTTATTCCTTCTTAAATAGTCCATTACCTGCATATCAAGCTGTGGAAGACACGTCAGTCACTTACAACTAACGAAAATGTTATACTCGGCTATCCTCTCTGTGCTGTACATATAACGATGTCCTTACTTTAATACAAATCACAACAGTTGAATGAATAAAGTGTTAAATTGTGACTACACTAAACATGTAAGTGTATGCCATGCCTTAATGCCTAATGCACACAATTTTATGCTAGGATGACACTAATGAACACTTGTTCGGATTCTATGTATCCCATACTACATAGGTCCGAGGGCAAGCGCCTACGTACTCCACAATAAAGGACTCGATCTCTCGCTATGATAACTATCCAGTAATAAAAACAAGGTTTAGATCATTCCACGAATTTGAATCCCAGCCCCGGAGTCCACCGCTGACTGTTATAACAGATCCCACATCGTGCGAATCATCCCGCAAGTGACCCTCTAGCCCCGGTATAAGTATATACATGGGAGTATGGCAAAACAAAACTATCCGCCCGACTACTCAAGATCCCGGAGTCCACCACTGACCCGTCTTCATAGTCCCAGATTTAAATATAAACGTCGGTCTCCCACGGAGCAACCTTAGTCCACCAACTGGGTCTATAGCCTCGGAGTCCACCGCCGACTATATAGAGCACCCCACTTACGTTTACCCAGGTATACTACATCTTCACTTATGTGCCTACTTAATTATTTCTAGACATGAATAATTCTCCAAACCTAGAATTAGTTTTTACCTTCTACCAGACTTAATCAACTTTTATCAAGACGGTTTCATGGCCACATCTCAAAATCAAATCTCAACATCTTTTATTTCAATATTGCTGGTAACGAGGTCTCACTAACTCTAAATCTCAATTTTCTTGTACAAGAATCATGGGTATTCATACCCTCCAATAATCAATGTCTTATCATATTCATGCCTCTAACTTATCCATAATTTGTTTTATGTCTCATTAAGCATTATTCATGGTTCTCTTATTTGTTCATAGATCATTCGTGAATCACAACAATCATAATTCCCTTCACAATTTTTTTAAACTCATGAAATGTCTTCAAACAATCAAATACAATCTCTTCAAGAGTAAATAATTCACACAATATATTCCTTTTATTCTTTAAGAGAATCATGCCTTTCTTATTAATAAATCTTCAATCTTTCCTTACTCTCTATCTCAAAATTTTCTTTTTAAACTCTTAATTTTTCTTTATAGAAGATTTCTGAAATTACTTTTAGTAAGTTCTAAACCATTTATAGAAATAGTAGGATCTTTCTCAATTTTTTTTATTTGTACTAAAAACTCTTCTAAAACACAAAAAAAAATCAGGATTTTACAAAAGAAAGTTGGCCACAAGTTTCGAACCCGTGACTGCACAGCCGACACCCAAACCCACACCCACTAGCCATTTAGTCCAATGGACTTTGGCGATTCAAAGAGGCAAACTGAGCCTCTTGTATTAAAGTCCGTTGCTTAGATTTTATTTTAAAAAAAACGAAAATAAAAGAAGGGTGTTGCCGAGTTTCGAACCCGTGACCCAAATCACACAGGCGCTGCTACAGTAAAAGGGCTTAAGGTGCACTGTGTAACCAAGAAGTCCATGTGTTGAAATATAGTAATTGTATATTCTGTTTCCTAATATAGGAAACAGATTCCCCAAATCTCTCATTTTCCAAATCTTCTCTCAATCTCTTTTCTTCTTCTCCAAGAATGTAATCCTTATATATAGTTGTATACAGTAAAGAATAAAGCACAACAAGAAGAATAAGAATTATTTTCTCCAAAATTATTGTCTTCATGGTATCAGAGCCTAATCAGATCTAGGCCAAGTGAAGAAGAAGAAGAGGAGGTTGATCACCTCCATCTTGATCTGATCCCATTGTTGATCCCGTCACCGATCATCGTCTTCGATCCCGTCTTCCCGCCCAAAATAGCACAACTCCATCTCCGGCATCTTCTCTGATCGACCTTCAGCACCCCCGTCACCACTCCTCCCTCCGCCGCCACTCTCCTAGCGTGCGCCGCATCCACAGAACCCCACCTCGACCTTCCTTCCCTGCCATCGCCATTAACCGAGCTCCAAACCCATCAACCCAAATCCCCTGAACCCCTCTTCTCCGATCACCTTCTCCGGCGACCCCCGTCGCCATTCCCCCTCCTGAGCGCTGCCCACCTCCTCTATCCATTGGGGACACCTCCTCCTCGACGCTCCAGCACCACCAGACAACCCCCTGACCTCCTCAGCACAACCCAACCTCCCATTTCCTGTTCCTCGACGAAAACACACCAGACCCAGTGCGCCGTCGACGCGCCGCCTGTCCCCGTCGTGCCGCCTGTCCCCGTCGTGCCGCCTGCGATGCCTCTCCAGCATCGGCGCCGCCTACTTCGGCCACCAACGTCGCCACTGAAGCCCCTTGTTGTCGATGCTGCAGCCTCTTTTACTGTTGTTTGCTATTGGTGTTTGGGGATTCACTGTGTTGCTATTTTGTGAAGTGGATTTGATCGGTGTTTGGTGTTTTGATTCACTATGGAGTTGCTATTTGGGTGTTGGATTATTGCTGTTTTGCGGTTTGTTGAAGACTTGGAGCTATTCTTGACCAAGTTGTGTTGTTTGCTATTGGTTGCTGAAGATCAGATCCATTGTTTTTCTCCTTTGTGCCACTACCATGGGAAAAATTGATAGAGCTGAGAAGAGTATTGGACTCGCCTCTACATTAGTCACAGCTGCAGGTAATGATGGTAAGGTATTTAATATTTCTGCTTCTGTTATGAATAGTGCATGGATAATTGATTCGGGTGCTACCGACCATATGACTTTTGATTCTAGACAAGTTCAAAATTTTCAACCATCCACTAAATCGACTGTGTCCACTGCCAATGGTGATCCTGCCACTATTACTGGCAAGGGTACCATACATCTCAGAAACAACCTAACCTTAGATACTGTCCTAGTTGTGCCATCCTTGAATTTCAACCTATTATCTGTTGCTCAAATAACTACTGCCTTATATTGTATTGTAGTCTTTTGGCCTTCCCATTGCGTGTTTAAGGATATTCGGACTTGCAAGACGATTGGTTATGGGGTTAGGCACGGGAAGCTCTATTACCTGGATTTAGAATCTGAATGTTCAAGCAAGTTGACTCAAGCTCTAGGTGTGGAAGGATCCGAAGATGAGAAGAAGAAGAAAGATATTTGGCTATGGCATCGACGTCTAGGGCATGCTTCTTTTGGTTATTTGAAGAAATTATTTCGAAGTTTACTTTTGAAGTTAGATATATCTACCTTTCGGTGTGATGTGTGTGAACTCGCAAAAGGTCATCATGTCTCTTTTCCTCCAAGTCCAAGTAAAAGCTCTCTACCTTTTATGATTATTCATTCTGATATTTGGGGTCCTTCCAAAACCACTACATTTGGAGGAAGCCAAATGGTTTGTGACCTTTATTGATGATTGTACCCGTATGACCTGGATTTGTTTGATGAAGTCGAAAAGTGAAGTTAGTGGTTTGTTTCAGAAATTTCACAAACATGTTATGATTCAGTATAAATCACAGATTCAAGTTCTTAGGAGTGATAATGGTGGAGAATACCTGAGTTCAAATCTACAACAATATTTGGTGGAACACGAAATTGTTCATCAGACTACATGCTCGTATACACCACAACAGAATGGAGTTGCAGAAAGGAAAAATAGACACTTGCTCGAAGTGGTTCGTGCTTCTCTCATCCATGGAAATATGACACTCATTTAGTGGGGAGAATCCCTTGCTTCTGCTGCATACTTATTCAACCGAGTTTCCTCTAATATCCTAAACTTCCTCACACCATTCCAAGCATTAACTGAAGCTGTGAATGCACCAAAAGTCGTCAACTTGCCACCTCGTGTGTTTGGGTGTGTTGCATTTGTTCATCTTCATCAACATGAACGCAATAAGTTAACTCCTCGAGCTGTCCGCTGTGTTTTCGTGGGATATGCATAGAATAAGAAAGGGTATCGGCGCTATCACCCACCAACTTAAAAGATGTTTGTGACTATGGATGTTGTGTTCCATGAAGATGAGATGTATTTTTCCTCTGAGGTTGAACTTCAGGGGGAGTACCAAAGTGAAGTTCAAACGCTTGCCTATGATAAAGTTCAAACTCTTGCCTATGATGAAGTGGTTACTATTCAAACTGAACAATCAGATATAAGGGGAGAAAATCAGCATGTAAGTAATGACGATCACTCGAATGAAAACTTGGTTGAGGAAGAAAATTTCCACGAAGATCTGCAGTCAGTGCCGAACCTCCATGAAGATGAGCCATCTCCACCTCCAGCACCATCTAAACCATCTCCACCACCAGTACCATTAGATCTATCTCTATTCCCAACAGAACCCCAAAACCAATCGTCATCGTTGTCCGAAGCTCCAAGAAGAGAACTCCCAAACCGTACTACTAGAGGTATCCCAAAACCTACTTATGAGCCTAATCCTACTAGTAAAGTCAAGTATCCCATGAGTCATTATGTGTCCACTCACCGATTGTCTGAATCAAATAAGTCATTTGTGAATCAATTATCTGCTGTATCTATTCCTAACAGTATGCAGGAAACCTTAGCCGATCCAAGGTGGAAAGCAGCTATGGATGAGGAGATGAATTCCTTGAAGAAGAATAGACTTGAGAGATAGTTGAGCTGCCAGCAGGGAAGAAGCCAGTAGGATACAGATGGATTTATACAGTGAAATATAAATCAGATGGTTCGATAGAGCGGTACAAGGCAAGGCTGGTTGCCAAAGGGTACACTCAAACTTATGGAATTGATTATGAAGAAACATTTGCACCTGTGGCAAAGTTCAACACTATTCGAGTTCTACTGTCACTTGCTGCAAATCTTGACTGGCTGTTGGAGCAATTTGATGTGAAGAATGCATTTTTGCATGGGGAATTGACAGAAGAAGTCTATATGGATCTTCCACCAGGGTCAAACAGACCAGTCCAACACAGCAACAAAGTATGTCGTCTGAAGAAAGCATTGTATGGACTGAAGCAGTCACCAAGAGCCTGGTTTGGGAGATTTACAAAATTAATGAGGACATTCGGATACGATTAAAATAATTCTGATCATACTCTATTCCTAAAAGGGAAAGAAGGTAAAATTACTGCTCTTATTATTTGTGTTGATGATATGATAGTAACTGGAGATAATCCTGAGGAGATGAAGGCATTAAAAAACTACTTGTCACAAGAGTTCGAAATGAAAGATCTTGGTCCGTTGAGATACTTCCTTGGTATTGAAGTTTCTCGCTTAAGAAAAGGGATATTTCTTTCTCAAAGAAAATATGCTCTGGATTTATTGAAGGAAACTGGAATGTCCGCTTGTCAACCGATTAGTACACCATTGGAAGAAGAACTGAAACTATGCAACGAAGCGGATCAAGTGCCTTGTGATAAGGAAAGATATCAGAGATTGGTTGGATGACTAATGTATCTTGCACATACACGGCTAGATTTGTCATATGCTTTAAGTGTGGTAAGTCAGTTTATGCATGCACCTCGGGAACAACATATGGACACGGTAATGAGAATTATGAGATACATTAAGTCAGCCCCAGGAAAAGGAGCCTTGTTTGCGAAACATAGTCACTTGAAGGTTGAGGCATATACTGATGCTGATTGGGCAGGATCTTCAATCGATAGGCGCTCCACTTCAGGATATTTCACCTTTGTTGGAGGAAATTTAGTTACATGAAAGAGCAAGAAGTAAAATGTTGTTGCACATTCTAGTGCAGAGGCTGAGTATCGCGGAGTAGGTTTAAGTATAACAGAAGCTTTATGGCTAAAACTCCCGTTGCAGGACTTAGGCTATGGTCCAAAGGAACCTATGAAGGTGTATTGTGACAGTCAAGCAGCGTGTGATATTGCAGCTAATCCAGTTCAGCATGATAGGACGAAACATGTAAAGGTGGATAGATTCTTCATCAAAGAAAAATTAGATGAGAAAGTTATTAAGATATCCAAAGTGAAGTCAGAAGATCAACTCGCAAATATCCTAACCAAGACCGTTTCAACTCGGCTCTTCTTGAAATTTGTTGACAAGTTGGGCATGCTCGATATCCATGTACCAACTTGAGGGGGAGTGTTGAAATATAGTAATTGTATAATCTGTTTCCTAATATAGGAAACAGATTCCCCAAATATCTCATCTTCCAAATCTTCTCTCAATCTCTTTTCTTCTTCTCCAAGAATGTAATCCTTATATATAGTTGTACACAGTAAAGAATAAAGCACAACAAGAAGAATAAGAATTATTTTCCCCAAAATTATTTTCTTCACCATGCACATTTACTGTTATAAAATTATTCAAAAAAGCTTTTGTTCATTTTGTTCAGAAATCGATTCTTTTTCACAAAACTTGTTTATCAAAATTAATCCATTCTTTTAGAATATTGAAACACAAATCTCTTTTGGATTGAGATAAATATTAAAATAGTGATTCAAAAGTTCAAACTTATTTTTTAGAAATATCTTCACTTTTAAATATATATATATATATTTTTTTCCTTTCTTTTTGTATACTAATTTTCATCTTTTTTCCCAAATCTCGAAACTAAAATCATGTTTAGTAAAACTAGTTCATATACTCTATTATACTAGTTACATTTTGTGATAAAACAAACATGTCTCCTAATAAGTCATGAATATCTCAAAGAATCTCCTTTAAGCAAAAATTGTATCTCTAACCTATGTCAACATTAAGAGTTATTTTTCTCTTTTCTCTTTCTTTCTTAATCATCATGTCGAAATATCATTCTTTAGCAAGTTCTAAAAGGAACTCACACATTCAATAAAACATACAAATTTACAAATATTTTTAACATGATTCATATGATTAATTCCTTAGTTGAACTCTCTTTTTAAAATTAGCATGGTAACAAATTATTTACAACTTCTCAACATGACCATTTCATACTATGCTAGCATGTATTTTTCATATATCTCATTCAATTAATCATTTAATTATTTAGCATGCAAGTCCTACTTTAGAAAGGAAAGAGATCACCCACCTTAATTTGGAGAACGAAACTACTAAAGAAAAGGACTCCTTCTAGCTCCTAGCTCCATAAGCACTTCCTTGCTCCTAGCAAAGCTTCCTCTCCTAGCAACTCCAAGAAAAAGAAATTGCACTCTCTTTCTTTTCTTTCTTTTCTTTTCTTTTCTTTTGATTATGTTTTTGGTGCAAATGAGAATGAGAAAATGGGCTCTATTTATAGGATTTTGTGAGGGTCTAAAGTGAAAAAAATTCCCCCCTAATTACTCTTCAAATTTATTTTACAACTCTCCACTTTCCTAACTCCTAAAAGCTCCATCTCTTCATCTCCCTACTCTCCACTAACTCAACCTCCCAACTCTTCTCCTCCCCTTCTCAAAATCGGCCTCCCCCTTGCTAAAAAAATGGTCCAAATACATTTGTGTGTGCATACACACATGCACAAACAAATATGAACACATTTCTATAACTCTAAATATGTACAAAAAGTTATAACT
This sequence comes from Hemerocallis citrina, assembly GCA_017893485.1. Taxonomy (NCBI): domain Eukaryota; kingdom Viridiplantae; phylum Streptophyta; class Magnoliopsida; order Asparagales; family Asphodelaceae; genus Hemerocallis; species Hemerocallis citrina. Next base: position 285,492,312 of record CM030358.1, read on the forward strand.
TGTCATGTAATAGTCCAAGTTCAACTTAATTTGTGCTTTTATTAGTGGGCTTGCTACATGGGCTCATTACTAATTAATTTATTTAATTATCTAGTGGGCTATTCTCCTAATGGGCTAGATTTTAATCTATGGGTCAATGGATCAAAAGAAGGCTAATTAAAAACTTATGCTAAAATTTGTAAATGAGAACAACAAAATGAGAATAAAAATTTTCACGTGCATCATACTTGCAAAAAATCAAAAAATGCATTTTAATCAAAATAAGGGGAAATGAATTTTTATTTTATAAAACGAGTTCAAACACGTAAAAATAAATAGTCAATACACATAGAAATATCACACTTAATGATAGAAAAATACGCAATTGATACGTGCATCGAAAACACATAAAAAACACGTAAAAATTACAGAGATTGAAATATTATATTTTTGTTGACTCAAAATAGGGTAGAATCAATATGGAAAATGCATAAATAGTCGGCAATCAAAATGTGTAGTGAAAACACGTTACAAAATACACGTGCATAACACACAAGAGCAAAATTGTCATTTCCAATTTTGCAGGGTGTTACAAGCTCAACATAAATATATATATATATATATATATATATATATATATATATATATGAAGAAGTTTCAACATAAATAATTAAATGTATATATATGAAGAAGTTCCAATAATCAGCCAATGTCAATTCTCAAACAAGACTCAGCAACTGTCCATAATTTAGTCTAACATCTGTGTTTCCAGAGCCCAATCACCAGCAGTACCAAATAATATAAGTTTCTGTTTAACAATGAAGGAAGAAATCATCACAAAACTCCATTGAAATAAATAATATCTTCAGGCATGTTCCTTTCACAAAGCTCTAGAACTCAAAACAAAAAAACATATACAGGAATAGAGAAACACCAGCACGAATAGTAGACAGAAACCTACAGTTCAATTGATTAACTGAAAACAGATTCACATAAAAAATTATCCTCACAAACAAACATACATCACCTGATATAATGATAAAGAATCGTCACAAAATTTAAGATCATGGATAAAAAAAGTCAACATCGCCTTCTCATCCCCTAAATAGTTTAACCCTCAATAAAAAAATTAGCTAAAAACCTTTTCTGCCCAATCCTTAATCCACCCAGGCCAAACAACAAATCAGGGTTGTGGACTTTATTGTTGTACAATTTCAGAGAAGTATAAGTTTCAATATAATGTATCTTTATGTATGAAAATTAGTTTCAGCATTCTGCAATATGATTGATTTAATATGGTACTCTATTAGATTCAGCATTCTGCAATATGCTTGATTAGATGTAATTAGATAGCTTCAGCATATAGAGAAAGAATGACAACAATACCTAAAATTAAGAAGATTCATATATAAAGAATGACAACAGTATTGTTATTTTCCGTTCATAACATTCATGATATTTGATGGTTCTTTCATTTCGGTGTATTTTTCTACTCCTTTTTTTTTGTTGTAGCTCATTTAGAAGATTCATATATAAATCAATTTCAGGATTATGATACAAATATACTACATAAATAAGATTTCACCTATATTAACCAGTAAAAAAAACTCCTAAAAAAACACAAAAATTAATTTGATAAATCAAATCAGAAGATCTTTTACATCCTAAATTCCTAATTACTTGTGAATAATAATACGCAAGATCTCAAGAAAACCCAACAAGAACAAGAAGAAGATGGAACTTATATTAATACACCAACTAAACTCTAAAGTTTCCCTAATTAGTCGAAAAAATCTTCCAAAAATACCGTACCGATGGGGGCTGAAGAAGGTAGGCGGCATCGCGACAGCGTGGTGCTTCGGCAGCGTAGTGCGTCGGTCAATCAGTGCATGTGCCCTAGATTCAACGAAGAAAAAAAGGAAGAAGGAAAAAAGGAAGAATAATTGAAGTAGTAGTATAACTGGGGTGAAAAATTGAAAAAAAAAAATAAGAAAAATGGGCCTGGACCTAGGTCTGGGCCTAGGTTTTTAAATATAAAAATTAAATTAAATATATATTAATTACTTGGTATGGTACGGTATACCATGGTATCAGTATTGGGTACCAGTACCATACCATATAATTTCGGTATGGTACAATACCGAGATTTCAGTATGGTATTACCAAGATTTCGGTAATATATGGTATGGTAACGGTATGGTACGGTATGGTACGGTAATATGGTATTTTTTGACACCCCTACCGTTATGGAACAAAAATCCCAAAAGCAAAAGGGGAAAGAGAAAAAGGGGTTAACGGGTCGGGTTCGGATCCATTACCCACAAACCGACCCGCACAACCCCTTCTTCATCCTCTTCTCCTTCAGTTTTTCCCTCCAAAACAAAACCACGAACAGACCTCCTTCGTCCACCTCGCCAACCTCAAAAACCCAAACCTCCGCTTCGAAACCCCATCGACAAGCTCATCTCCACCGTCGAGCCATCGAGTTCTAACACAGAGTTCGAGTTCCCCTCCTCCGCGAGTGCCTCCGCTGGCGTCGAGCCCCCCATGCCGAGCTCTCTCTTCGCCGATCTCGATCACCTCCTTTACTCCTCGTCGAGCTCCTCCTCCAGTACCGAACTCCTCGACGAACCACCGCCTCACCATCACTGTCAAGCTCCACTATAGCCTCGACGAGCTCCTCCCTCACTGAGCTCCGTAGAAAGTGTGCTAATGCCGAGCTCGTTCCTCCCACATTCGAGCACTGCCGAGCTATCTTCACCCAGCTTCGTTCTCGCCAAGAACCCAACTTCGAAGGCTTCGCAATCGAGCTCCAAAGCTGCTGTCGAACTCACCTTCCCCATCAAAACATCGTCGAAACCACTGCACCGAAGCTCGAAGCTTCGTCAAACTCCAACTTCATCATCGAGCTCCACGTTCGACGAGCTCCACCATGGCCTCGCCGAACCCATCACTGCCGAGCTCCAACTTCTCATTCGCACCTCTGTTGAGCTTCGGAGCTGAGCTTTGACCCCGATTTGCCTAGCTCAAATCCTTCGCTGCCAATGCTACTCTGTGCTCGGGCTCCCTTCCAAGCGTCGAGCTCCGACGTCGAGCTCTGTCGCGCCCCAACGTCAAGCTCCATCATAGTCGCTGACGAAAGCTCCACTTTGCTAGCTCACAAACTGGCCACCACCGCCCTCGAGAGAGCTCCGCCGAGCTCTCCTCCTCCGTCTTCGACCCCACAGTCGAGCTCCTTCCACTGCAAACTCTGTCGGGTTCGAGCTCTCCTCGCCAAGCTCCTCTCTCGTCGTCAAGCTCCGTCGTCGACCTCCACTTCGAACTCCCCTTCACGAACTCCAAGTCCTTCAACCCCAACGCTGAACTCACCATCACTTTCGCCGAGCTCCGAAGCCGGGATCCGACTCTTTCTCTGATGACCTAACTCCTCGCCGAGCTTCCCACCTCGCCGACCTCCATCGCCAGCTCCCTCCTCACCTCTAAGCTCGACCTCACCGGTGAAGATGAGGGGGATAGGATGAAGACGAGGGCGGAGATGCAACAGGTTCCTCGAAGTCGAACGGAAAAAAATGCGTGGGTTTCGGGAAAAGTCGAAGACGAAGAAGAGAAGAGAGAAGAAGCGTGGGAACAGAGAGGTCGGAAAAAAGTAAATAAATAAATAAATAAATTTTCCACGTTGCGGTCAATGATCAACGTTGACCGGCCACGTGGTGTCAGCTCGAACCGCTCGGCCAGATCTGAGGACAGTTCCGAGCTACCGACCCTGTAATGAGGGGAAATACCCTGCTTTGAGATGCGCGCCCTCTGATCGTGATCAACGCACAGGATTGCGCCACATGTATAGGTAAAATTTAATTTAATTTATTTATTTATTTAATTGAATTAATTATTTAACAAAATCTGAAAAATTAATTAAAATCGAAAAATATTAATTAAAAATTCTAAAAATAATTATTAATTCAAAAAGTAATTTTAAATTCAGAAAATAATAATGATTAAACTATAATAATTAATTAAAATTTTTGATAATTAATTATTTAAATTTGGAAATTGAATAATAAATTCAAAAATGATTAAAAATTGGGAAAAAAACAGAAAAATCTGGAAAAATCACAAAAAATCCAAAAAATTCTGAGGATAATTTTGGGTACTTTACAAGCTCATATTGACACCATCACACCTCGAGCAAGATCCAAACTCTCCCCGAGAACTTCGATAAATTCTATTAGGCATTGAAAACGGACAAAACTACTCAAAGACTGTAAAACTCAGTCTCTAGGAGTGAGGGGCTTGTGATATGGCAAAAAATAGAACCAAATCGAGAACATTCAAATCGGGCACGAATCCTAAAGCTCTCAGTAGTAAAACGGTAATTTCACCTACAAACGGGTCTGGAATGGAAACTGGGTCTTTCTTCAAAGCCCAATAACCCATAAACGGATCTGTCCTACTGGGTATGGATAGCAACCCATTACAAATCAACCCAGATTGATAAAGAGTAATTCATATTCATAGTTATCTCTATGAAATGATTTAAACTTTAGATCTTATCCAAAAATATCGGGAAGTAAAGATAAATCATTATCTTGAAATGGGTCCCTAATACGACTATAAATACCCTTCTCCCCCCACCATAACAAGGTAATCAATCTTTTTCCACCTAAAGCTCTTTCATAATCTTCCTGATTACTGACAAGAGCGTCGGAGGGTTCGTCGTCGGGATCCATCCCGGTGTACCGAACTTTTTTGCAGGTCAACGACAGCGACAAGAAACCAGTCAAAATGCCGGTGAAGGTCAACAAGTTTTCTTTATTGTTTCCAAAAAGATTCCGCAAACTCATCTGTTTGCTCCCACACCAAAATTAGCAGCAACAGAAAAGTTATATACAAAAAAATAGTTACGATTTATTGAACTTCACCTTTGAAACAGAACACAACCAGTCTTTGGCTCTGGACCATTCGACCAAACTTATTTTTTAAAAATATCAAATAAATTCAGAAAAATTTGAAATTTGAAACTATTGTTGTTAACACATTCAAGAACTTCTAATAAAAAATTGGGCTCAAGATATATTACCAATTCCATGTTATGAATTTTTGAATCCAAACAAGTTATAGCTAAAAACTGCACTCTTCCACAACTCACTGTTTCGGAAACAAAATTTAATTTGCACTACTAAACGAACCCAGAAAATTATGAAAAAAAAGGAGTATGCTCTAAACACATATTAGAACATGCCATAAAAGTTTTAGGTCAAGATTCTAAGCCATGTTCAAGTTAGAAATTCTCTAAGTCTCAACATAACATATGTATTTATAACCATGGTATCAATTTATACTAGCATATAAGCATAATTTCTTCATCACAAAAGCATGCTATCAAGCTTTTCTATTTACTCCTACACACAATATCATATTAAAACATCTAATCTAGAGTTAGATAACACCCCCTCTATGTAGTTGAGATTGATTGCACAAGCTTTTGCCTTCAAATAGTTCCTACTCCTCCTCCTTAGCTTGCCTTTCTTGAAATATACCTACAAGAAAGTGTAGATGATGGAGGCTACAACACACTCCCTAATTCTCACTTATTCTCTTTTCTTTTTCTAATTTTCTAGATTTCTATCAACTTTCTCTCTCTCTCTCTCTCTCTCTCTCTCTGTTTTTTTTTTTGAACAACCTAAATGAAGAAAATGAAGATAGAAAGAATGGAGATGGAGTTATATGGAATGGAAGGAGAGATAGGAGGGGATTAGCTGGCTAGGGTTTGGGCGAGGTGGAGGGTGAGGATGAGAGTGTGGGTGAGTGGAGAAATGAAGGCTTTAGATGTGTGCCAACACATGGTTCCTAGAATGTTCAAGTGTCCACATAGTTGTTTCATGAAGCTTTCTTCATGGCAAAAATGTGACCACTTGATCTCATCAAATCAAGACCAAGCTCATCATGATGCTAGGGTTACATAACCCTAGAATGGCTAACCCTAGGTAAAAACCCTAGGTTAAACAAAACCCTAACCCTTCAATCAAAAACATAACCATTCCATTGAAATCAAGTACTTATATGTCTATACATAGAAAAATATATTCAAGTATATAAACCATAGAATATATATGGACATATTCACATTTCAAATAATTATAAATACATATATCATAGACAATCCAATATACGATCCAACAAATATATAGATATATATACACATGCTTACAATAAAATATTTATTTGTTGAATAAAAATATATTTTATAAAAAATTATTATTATCCCCAATGATTGTCTCGTTAAAATAATCAGGATAATCCATAATTTAATTGAGAAGATATCTCAAATCTATCTTATTGGGTTCAGAATAGCTAATATATCTAAAGTTTCTCATTTAAAATTAATAATTATGGAAAAATACATAATCACGTGCAATTCTTAAACGTGCATGGATTAATATGCAAAATAGCTATATACTATTTTGCGGGGTGTTACAAGAAGTTCTGCCTGGTTAAACGAGTTCCCCAAATAGACCTTCGTTCCATGTAAAGCCTGAACCCCTTCGCCATGTATGGAATGAATCTACTTGGGACATTTCCTCCTCGACCAGACAAAGAAACTTCTTAGTAGTGATTATCGACTACTTCACAAAGTGGATCGAAACAGAACAGTTAGTCTCCATCAATGAACATATGATTGACAATTCGTTTAGAAGAATAATGTCTACAGGTTAGGGATACTTCGGATTCTTGTCACCAACAATAGAACCCAAATCGTGCCAAGAGCTTCTGCACCTTATGCTTTGATCTGGGAATCGAACATCATTTCTCTTTCATTTCACGTCCTCAGAACAACGGTCAAGATGAGAATACCAATAGACAGATCCTTGATCCCTTATGAATAGGCTAGATGAAGATCTCCAAAGGGTCTATAAGTCGAAGAACACCCGAGCCTACTCTGGTCCTACAGGACCACAAAAATGACCTCAACAGGAAAATCTTTGTTCAACTTCACCTTCGAATCTGAAGCTTTAATCCCCTTAGAGGTCATACTACCTTCTCTGCGTGTCCTCTCTTTCAATGGGGAGAAAAATTCAAATGGTCTCTCGGGAAACCTCGATCTTGTTGAATAAGCTCACGAGAAATCCACCCTACGGAGACAGATTTATCAGCAGAGGGTGGAAAGGTTCTACAACAAGAAGGTTTAGCTGACGAAACTAAAGGAAGGTGACCTCAGCCTATGGAAGCTCGAGATCTCTGAACCATGCAAGAAGGGAAAGCTTGCTCCTAACTGTGAATGACCGTACAAGATCTCCGGTCATCCACCCAGGAGCTTACTGACTTGAATGCCTGGGGGGCAAGGATATATCAAAGACCTGGAACGCGGAGCACTTAATGAAGTTCAATGAGGTTTCTTAACACCCTCCACTAGATTCTAGATTTTTCACAAGACCAATCTTTATAATGGTCAGTGTATGTAATAAAAGTTAGCCACCAAGGCAATTACTTAGATTGGATTTTCAACAAATTTCGACATTTGTTAGTAACTTCTTATACTACCTGCCAGATGTAAACAATGAGTTCGGTACCCAGCTCCTCTCCCGAGCTACACCAACAACTCATTAACTTGAAACAATAAATTTGGTGCTCAGCTCCTCCCCTGAGCTACACAAATAACTCATTAACTCAAAATCAGCAAGTTCGGAGTCCAGCTCGTCCCTAGCGCTGCTCCCACAACTTCTTAACTCAAAAACAGCAAGTTCGGAGTCCATCTCATCCCTAGAGCTACACCCACAATTCACAAACCCAAAAGCTGCTCCCATAACTAGCGAACTTAAGAATAGCAAGTTCAGAATCCAATTCGTCCCTAGAGCTGCTCCCACAACTCACTAACTCAAGAACAACAAGTGCATAACTCTGCCACACACATCTCACCCCGTCCAACGCTGGAAGCCAAAAAGGCAATGAAGGCCAAGCATGAAAGATTTCTTAAGTTTGGAGGTTCGTTCATCTGATTCTCGACCATTTGAACCCCTAACAGTCACCATTGTCGAAGGTGGTGGGCTCGGTGCACGGCCAGTCGATCGAGTCCCTCACAAGAAATGCATAAAAATTGCTGAGGCTCGGTGCTCGTCTTGTCAATTAAGCCCCCAAGAAGAAACGTGCAAAAATCACCTAGGGTCGGTGCTCGCCTTGTTGATCAAGCCCCTTGAAAAAAATGCACAAAAATTGCTCAGGCTAGATGCTCAGCCTGTCAATCGAGCCTCTTGCAAGAAACGCGCAAAATTCACCTAGGCTTGGTGCTCCGCCTATTATTCAAGCCCCTCACAAGAAATGGTCCTAGGCTCGGTGCTCAGCCCATCATTCAATCCCCTCAGATGAAACGCACAAAAATCACATATGCTCGGTGCTCGTCTTTTTGATCCAGCCCCTCGCAGGAAATGCACACAAATAGCTTAGGCTCGGTGCTCGACCTATCGTTCGAGCCCCCCCCCCCCCCAAGAAATGGGGAAAAATTACACACGCACAAAAAATCAGAAGTTTGGCCAATCTGAATCCCTTCACCGATCCAAACCCATTCAACAAGTCTGGGTCACTTGACCTATCCGACCTGCTAGACCGGTCTGGGCCGCCTGACCGACCAGAGAACTTGGACCAATCTAGCCCACTCACCCGGTTCGAACTGGGTTCCTCGATCTTAACCGGTCCGATCGATATGCCCTGAGCCTTATCAAGCTGAACCAAGCCCCGCCTGGCTCGTTGCTCGGCCACTCGTTCGAGCGCCCCAAGCGTAAGGTGCAATGGGGGCCCTCGGATCTCCTCAAGATTCGCGCCATCTGATTTTCATTCATAATTCTGGAAAATAATTATAAATTTATAAAATTAATTAAAAATTATAAAAAATAATTATAAATTCATGAAAATTAATTAGGATTTTAGAAAACAATTACCAATTCCGACAAATTAATTAAAATTCCCAAAAATAGTTACTACCTGTAAATACTCCAAACAAGTTTATAAGCATCCCCAAAGGTCGTATATGCTCTCCTAATTTCCCAAAGCAGAGCGAACTATTCCTCAAATGCTGCGATACCCAACCTTCGAGGGTGAGAGGAGGTGGGCGCTTATGATATGGGTAATATCGGAGCCACACGATCCCAACAAGTATCAAAGCTTCCAAGGACATTACAATAATTTTGCAACAACAACAAGCCTGCCAGAAGATCATGGGCCGTTTTTAGGCCCGTCAGATCGACCAGATTAACAATTATGGCTTACTTATAACCCAAGAAGAAGGGGATTTCCAGTTAATTATGACTTTCAATCAAATCCCCCAAAATCAGGGATTAAATGAAAATTTTATCCCTTCACTATGAGAATCACTAACTGAATCGTAAAAGATACATTTTTATGTCTATCTTCTATAACTGATTCCTAGCCTATAAATACCCTCTCCTTTCATTCAGTAATGGGTAATCAATATTTCTCCACTAAAAACCCCTAATTTGTATTCTGTGTTGCTGACTTGAACATAAAAGGGTCTTACGCCGGAGCCACCTATGATGTGAGACTTTTGTTGGTTCCCAGACATTTTTAGCCGTCCAGATCCAGATGCACATGATCACAGCCATCCAGACCCAGATCCAGGCGATCACAGCTATCCAGACCCATGTCGAGAAGATTCTAGCCATCCAGATCAAGATCCAGGTTTTTCCAACCGCCCAGATTTAGATTCTGTCGATGGTCCAGATCCGTGCTTTATCCCTCAATAAAATAACTCATAATCTGATTGCTCCCACACCAAAATTAGTAGCAACAACTAGCAGTAGAACTAGTTGGCTTTAAGATAACAAACTTAGGAAACTATTTAGAGTGTGAGATATAATTTGCCTCAACTTTTTGTAAACATATATAACCTCTAACTTCTTCCTATTTCGAGTATGACTTTCAATCAATATAAAGCGTATCTTTAGCTACTGTACATCAGTCTTATGGTTCTGGTCACTGTTAGGAAATTGATGAATAATCATGCCTGGCAAGAAAAGTATCAAAATTAGAGAATTCTCTTTATTTAATCTATTGATAATTAATTCAAGTTCAGATACCTACGGGAAGATGTCCTTACCTTCCTCAAACGGGAACCTTATAAGTTTCTCAAACTCTCTTGCAGAAGATCTGTTCAATTTGAAAACCAGATTCCAATAAAAGCACTATCTTATGATAAATTATTCATCCGGAACTAGCCAGAAAAATGAAGAAATAATATCAAAAAACCAACAAAAATAAATAAAAAATAAATATTTACCGAACTTGATGATGTCAGCCAACAGGTGATGATGTCAGTAGCAAAAAGTGGGTCGATAATAGATCTGGTGAAACAGATCAGGTTGACTGCACTTGGAGGACATAAGCAAGGGGGTTTCTGACATCTGTGATTAATGTATCAGGTTTGAATTGAAGCGGATTGGATCCGAGGCTAGAGTAGGTCTGGACTAGCTGGAGTGGAGAGGGTCTTTGAATTGGGTTTGCTTAAATTGCGCTAGATCGGGGGAGGGCGCACGATTGGACTGGGATCGAATCTAGGTTTGGATATGGTCTCAGCTTGCGATACACGAAAGAGAAGACGAGGAAAGGCAACCACAGTTGCACCCTTGGCTGTCGTGGTCGGTGTTGCGGTTGGGGTTGTGGCAATGGGTGGCCGCAACGATCGTGGAGCGACAGGTAATGACAACGATGATGGGGGTTGTCAGCAATGGGATCTCCACAGTGATCGGAGGAGGAGGAGGAAGAAGAAGAAGAACATGAAGTCACATATGGTATTAAAGAATAACTATTATGCTTTAAGACTGTTAGATCTAGAATACAATATTAGGGTTTACTCCAAAGATTAAAATAAAGGCAACTATTGTTTTTTGCGTAAAGCGTAATAGCTTAGATATTTGATATACCTAGCATACTGCTTCGACACGGTATATAGCCAAAACTGATTTGTTGGCCAAGGGGCCTATAACAAGGGATAAACTCAGCTACCCACTATCTTATATTCATAACAATAAACACACATATAGTTCGTGCCCTTATATACATTTTGGGTTTTTAACTCGTGTACACTAACAAATAAGCTAATATCATATGCACCCTTCACAAATTAATATTATCATATTTGCCACTAACAGTTTGAGATCCATCTCAAGTTGACACTCGGTTAGAATTTTGCCGTCGATTGTAGTGTTTCCTTGTATTGGATTCGATTATAGGGTGTTGTGCCTGAATGCTTTTCTGTTTGGACCAATGGCTGCAAATTTTCTTTTATTTTTTCATCATCTTCTTCTCTAGCTAGCAATTACCAATTACTACTGACAACCCAACTCCATTCTATTCCTGCTGCCCAATCACCTTCTCCGGCCAAACCCACCTCCATAAAAGATATCCAAACCTCACAGCCACATCATCAACTTCATCCCTAAACCTCAAATCTCATTCTCAATCTCAATATCAATCTAAATCTTAATCTCAACTATCTTCTAAACTAAGGGATATATATGGTTAATGCTCACATGGTTGGGGGCAGATATGATAATACTGATTAGTAAGGGGTATATATGATATTAGCCTTTTGTTAGGGGTACACTTGTTAACAACCCTATACATTTATATGGGAATATATATTGATGCCTGCAGTATCAACACTTTTAAGTACTATATGTCCATCTTCAAGTTAGCGATGGAATGGGGTGTCTACAAACACATCGGTGGTGGTGTAGCGGAACTAAGTAGAGTAATGAGGATGTCGAAATAGATGAGACGAGTCAATGAACACCCACATGGCAAATAGATCCACCAATCCAACACAAATATAACAAGGATTTATCGGATTAGCTTTCTCTTAATCCGAAGGGCAATATAGGAATATAAAACATTCAACTAGAGGAGATTATAATGGGTTAATGATTCATTAAATATAAGGAATTAAACTCACTCACCAAGAACTATCTCTCTCTCAAGCCTCTCTTTGCAATGTAGAAAATATCAATGAAGTACTTAGTCTCTTACCTCTCAAATTGGAGGCTACAACAATATATAGAAAAATAATAGAGATAACCCTCGGTTAATCTTGATTCTCAATCGTTTGATATAACATGAAGAAGAAATAACCGAATAGGAGCCGTACGATCTAACTTGGAGTTGAAGATTGGGCGGAAACGACCTAACAAATCGAGGCCCAAAAAGAACACGGCACAACGCATGGTCGACCGTCCAACAAGAATGGTGTACCAACCTCCTCTCGGCCAAAACCTTGTACAACTGCGGTCGGGTGTGAGGTCGGGGGTGCGGTCGATTGTCCCCCAGGATAGTCGACTGTCCATCTTCCTGTTTGCTTATGTTGCTGTTTTCTCTTCCACTAGCTTGATGCTTCGACCTCCGTGCTTCATCATACATTTTTCAAATCTGAACCACGAGTATTCAAGACATAATCCTAACAATCTCAACATTGGATTGCATGCGAGTGTTATCACATAATGTGATAATTCATCTCTAAACTCTACTAAACTCCACTTGCAAATCAAACTTTGAACAATAGTTTCATCTACTAGATGAACAAATCCCTACCCAATCTCACTGATTAGTATATCCTCTCAAGGGCATACCTCAGTAGCCGTTATCATGGAGTTGCCAACCTCCGCACGAACTCCACCTCCATCGAGGCACTCTCCAACTCTCGATGATATTCAAACGTCTTGGTCTCGAATTGATGATGTTAGTTGCGGCAAACTAGATGAGCTCGTGGGAATAACGGGAAAAGAAGCAACAACATCTGTGCAGGTATTTCGGATTCCCCAAATCTTGTAGAGATTATTTTGGTTTGGCCCAACCACTCTCTTACCTCTAATCAACTTACGACGACCCTAAAAAACAGACATAACTCTACCTCGAGCTGTGTACCTACAACCCCGTGCTTTAAGATTTCTCAAGGAAATCAAATTCTGTTTAAGTAGAGGAATATACAAAACTTCCCTTAGAGTGAACATGTTTAGACATGGCATCTTCAACTCAACCATCCTCTCACCTACTACTTCACAAATCTCTCCAATTCTCGTTCTCACACAATGCCCTGTATTAGACTTATAAGTAGAAAACAACTCCCTCTTGGAGAAAATATGAGCCGAACTTCCTGAGTCAAGAAACCAGCTAGAATCCACTTCTAAAGAATTTGAAATAAGAAGACATGAATCTTCTAAATCACAAGAACGAACCACATAGGCAGTAGATTTATCATCCTTCGCACCCTTCTGATTCTGCAATTTTCAACAGTCTTTCTTGATATGCCCTGGCCTCATGCAATATTGGCAACGGATCGAACCTTTTTTACATAGCACTTTGTCTTCCACCTAAATGATATTCTATTGCTAGACAACTTGGAGTAGATGATGATTTTTAGGTATCCTTCCTAAGTTTACTTTCCTTCAATGTTTTCATTACACCATCCACTGTAATACTCTCCTTGGCAGGTTTACTGTGTAGCATGGTAGTGATCAAATGCTCGTACAAATCCGATAGTAAATATATCAAGTTGAAAGCTTTATATTCCTCACTCACATCCGCGTTGATTGTCTTGTGTTTGATAGAACCTTGTTGAACTATGTGATGTGGTCTTGGAGTTCGGTACCTTCCTTCATTAAGAAACGGAATAACTTCCTTTTCTAGTGCATCTAATCTAATAATGATGAACCAGAGTAGTCAGGTATGAGTTTTTTCCCATAAACTCGCCATGCCAGTTTCTTCAACAAGCTTGCACTTGACCTTGTCCGCCAATGATAGTCGGATTAGATTTACGGCTCTTTCATAAATATCATCCCAAACATCCTCCTTCATATCGGACGGCTTTTCCTTCTTCTTGACGACTAACTGTAGAAGATCTTGAACTAGGACATCATACACGTCTACCTTCCAAAGATTGAAATTGATCTTTCCATCGAATTGCTTGATCTTCCAAGGACTGTGATCTACCATCTTAACCATGGGGCTCGACATCCTGAAGCTCTGATACCACTTTGTTGGGATGGGGTGTCTATAAACACACCAGTGGTGGCGCAGCAGAACTAAGTAGAGCAATGAGGATGTCGAAATAGGTGAGATGAGTCAATGAACACCCAGGCAAATAGATCCATCAATCCAACACAAATATAACGAGGATTTATCCCGGTTAGCTTTCGCTTAATCCGGAGAAAAATATAGAGAAATAAAATATTCAACTAGACAATATTACAAGGAGTTAATAATTCACTCAATACAAGGAATTAAACTCACTCACCAAGAACTATCTCTCTCTCAAGCCTCTCTTTGCAATGGAGAAAATATTAATGAAGTACACTCTTGCCTCTCATATTGAAGGCTACAATAGCATATAGAAGTAGAATAGAGAGAACCCTGGGTTAATCTTGATTCTCAGTCGGCCGATATAGCCTGAAGAAGAAGTAACTGAATATGAGCCGTACGATCTGACTTAGAGTTGAAGATTAGGCTGAAACGACCTAACAAATCGAGGCCCAAAAAGAACACAGTGTCGTGCACGTTCGACCGTTCAACAAGACTGGTCGAGCGACCTCCTCTTGGCCAAAACCTTGTACAACTACGGTTGAGTGTGCAGTTGGGGGTGCGGTCAACCGTCCCCCAAAACAGTTAACCATCCATCTTCCCGACTGCTTAGGTTGTGGTTTTCTTGTAATGCCCCGAGCCCAGCTCAACTACGTACATGGCTACGCGTGCGCGCAAACGCGAAAAACATATCCTAAACAACTGCCCACCACAGCCTTGCCACACAAAATGTGTTATAGCTTATTGGTACCTTATGTTCATTGGCCAATATTATTTATACTTTCTAATCTGTTTCTCTCTCCACCGATGTGGGACTTAATCACCCACATCACCACAACTCACTTTACACATACACGTGCATGTGTATGTGCAAGCACACCCAAGTAATACAACACCACCCGAGCCCCACTGTGCAAACACAACACAACACAACCGGCCACACTTTTCTTCTTCATTTCTTATTTGTGGCCCAAACCTATACAACCAAGCCCATAATAATACCCTATAGGCCACTCTTTTCTTCTTCATGATTAGTGAAAAGAGAGGGGTGCCAAGTATGTGTAAAGTGAGTTATGGTGATGCAGGTAATTTAGTCCCACATCGGTGGAGAGAGAGAGATTAGAAAGTATAAATAATAAAGGCCAATGAACTTAAGGTACCAGTAAGCTATAGCACCTTTTATGAGACAAGCCTGTGGTGAGCAGTTGTTTAGGATATGTTTTTCATGTGTGCGCGCACGCGTAGCCGCGTGTGTAGTTGAGTTGGGCTCAGGGAAAAATCCAATATCGGCCAAATGTATAGAAATATCAGAGTTTATATTAGTTTGCCTAAGCTCAAGGGGTACCAATAAGTCATGACACTTTTTGTGAGGCAAGCCTGTGGTGGGAAGTTGTTAGGATTTGTTTTGTTCGCGTGTGCGCTAATGTGAATTATTTGCAAGTGTACAAAATCGCAACAGGTAGTATAGTTAAGTGAAAAGAGTGTCGAACCCACAGGGACTAATTATTTTATTGAGTACCGATATTACTAGATTAAAAATCGAAATTAAATAAAGAAAGCAACTAAATTAAATTAATCTAAAAATCTAATTAAATTAATTAAAGGGTGCTGAATCTGAAATGTTTGTGATTTGTTAATGGCAAAATTAATTCTAGGACTTTTGATTTCACCCAGTTCATCCCACACAATTTATAATTTCATATGAATAAAAATATTATTTTTCCAAGTTGTAGACCAAAATTCCCAAATTATTCAATATTCTCTCTCAAAAAATATCAAAAATATTCTCAACTAATTATTTGTCATAGTTCATGCACAAATTACCAATTGAAAATTCATTAAGATATATGGATTTTTTATCGGTCACATTAATAGCAGTTTGCTCTTGTAACGGTGTTTAATTTTATTAATCACAAATTACCAGTTCGGTCTTTTCATGATTTAATAGATCATACAAATATCTGTTCACCAATTGTACGCATTAAGAATAAAAATCAAACACACAACCATGGAAAAATAGAAAAATAATATAGAATAAAAAATTGTGTTCTCAAAACTAGGCTACATCAAAGCCCTAGAAAAATAAATTTAGTTCACAATAGTTTTGCAACTAACAAACATTGTCCTGGATTGCATTATAAAATTAGAGAGAGAGAAAAGAGATACAAAAGGGACTATTTTTGTAAAAGAAATTGCAAACTGAACAGCCTCGAAAAGCGTGCCCAAAGTCAATTCCTCTCTCTCTCCGTCCCGTCTGTCTTAGTCGCTGAGCCAAAAAAAAAATGCATGCCTCGGGACATGTGTGCCACATCACGCTACTGGTCTCCCTTCCGCTGTCTTCAGCACGCCGCACGAGATGCTGACGTCAGCCTGTACCACAGACGCCACGTCACGTCAGGCTGCTTCTCCTTTGTCTTGTGTTGTCCTCGTCTGGGAGTTCGCACTACCACAGAGATAACAGACAAAGCTTTGTATCTCCTATTTTGGTTTCGTCTCAAGCCTCACACAATGTGAGCGAATTTTGAGAGCTGATCTCCACCCAAAGGATTTAGCTTCTCCCTCTCTTGGCGATTTTACTGTTCCCCTCTTGGCCCTTATTCCTCCCGCCGATCCGCCTTCTCCGCCGCTCCTTTCCCTCTACCCCTCTCATTAATTTTTCTCCCCTCCTCCCGATCTACACACCCATCTCCCCTATTTTTCGGGTCCCTATTCTTTTCCATTTTCCCTCCTTTTGGCTGCGTGGTTCCCCCCTTCGTCTCGGTTCAGCGTTTCCCCGGTTCCCTCCTTCGTCTTCTGTGCTCAAGAGGCGAGCTGCCCTCCGTCTTGAGTTCTCCAGGTGGGTGTCCTCTCTTTCCTGAGCTCTCTCTCACTTCCGGCTCCTCCGTTGCCTCTAACGCCTCCCCCGCTTCGTCCTTCCGTGGAGGCTCATTTCATCAGATCTGACCGCAGTTGCCGCGAAGGTAAGGGACAGGTTCGTTATCCTTGCTCACCCATCTCTTCTTTTTTGTGCTGTCTGTTTGCGTGCTGTGTTTCGCTGTGGGGTGGTATAGTTCTTGAGTTTCCTTTGAACGCGGCTCGTTTGGTTTCGGGTTGTCTGCTTCTGTTTTGGAGCGGCAACTTGAAGTTACATTTTGTGTGGATAGTCGGTGAAAGCTGTCGTGAGCTTCGTCTCCGATTGAGTTCCCCTCTTTCGGCATCCACTTCCGATGTCTTCCGGTGTTCCCACCATGGATCTTTCTTGGGTCGAGGTAGTAAAAAAAATAAAAAAGAAATCTACCAGTTCTTTTGGGCCTAAGCCCAATGTTTCAGTTTCTCTGTCTGGCAAGAGGACGCATGGGCCCTTCTCGGCCCATAGTCGCTCTTTTCCAGAGAGTTCTTATTACTCTCTCTCCCGCCCTCGTTCCACTTCCACCGCTTCATCTTCTCCCTTTTCTTATTCTCGAGTTCTTCTCTCCTCCATTTCCTACTTTAGGTGCTTACAGCGTGGGCATCTTAAGAGTGATTGTTCTGCCAAAATGAAGTGCCTTTTCTGTTTAAAGGAGGGGCATGCCCGTCAACGTTGCTTTGCCCTGCAAAAGCTTCTTGGCCTCTCTGTTGGGATTCCGATCGCCGATCAGGTCATCTCTGCCCTCGACTTTCCCACGGTGCAACGTAAACTGACGGAGTTGCCTCCCGATAAGCTTAAAAATAAAAAAAAGAAACCTAGCTTTGAGGTCCCCTTTACTTCCCACTCCCCCCTCTGCTTCCAAGCTTCCATCCTCGTCGGCGCTTGAGCTCCCCACTCACCCTGTTCCTAACCCATCGCTGCGCCAACCAGTTATCACTCAAGTTCTTCTCCCTGACACGCAGCTTACTGAGAGGCTTCAGTTCTTTAGCTCTTACGGAGCCATTTCCTTTCACGGTGGGTCTATTCCTTTCTACACTCTTAATGCGTTCTTGAGTAACTCCTGCAACATTAAAGATTGGGATTGGGTTCAGTATTCTTGCTCCAATGGAGACTCTGTCATTACGTGCCCATCTCCCAGTATTTTGGATGAGCTATGCGCCAACTCCGCGCTCGCGATTGGTTCCATTTCTCTTTCCATTCGTAAATGGGTGGTGGTTAATGCTGCTCCTCCTGCCTTGCCTTCGGACCCTATCCGGGTTTCCTTAGTGGGTCTCCCTCTTTTCTGTGACTCGATTAAGTTCATTGCCGCGTTCACTAAATGCATTGGAGAGATTATAAGTCTCTCGTCTTGTGCGAGACTCGCTTCGGGTTCCCTGCAAATCGAAGCGCTTTTTAGATGTCCTCCTTCTAAGGATCGTATCGAGGCTTTCTGTCTTAAAGACGGCATCTCGACCGTCTCTGTGTCGGTGCAATACCATGACCACAACCTCTCTTCTGTGGTTTCTCCTCCAGTCTTTGCTCCTGAACTCTCTGCCAGGTTTCACCCTGGCTCTTCTTCGGCCCCGAAAGTGGATCTTGGGAGTAGTAAGGCCCCTATCAAATCGCAGTGGAGGCGAGAGTCTTATCAGGCTCGCAATCCCTTTCCCAAGCCTAGTATTCCCAAAATTTCCCCTTCTAAGGCTCCCAACTTGGTATGGATTAACCCCGAAAGAGCCGCTCCATCTTCCTCTAAGGGAGGGGCTTCTTCTCGTCCTCCACCTGCGCCTCCCACATCTGTTCCTTCAGCTTCTTATTCCCCGCCTCAGGGCTCTGCTCCTCCGACTGCTCCGTCTTCTGCTCCGTCTTCCTCTGGATGGTCCGCTTGGGAGGTTAATCCATCTTTTGCTTCGGACTGGGAATTATTTCAAAAGGCGGCGCATTTCCCCACGGCTAGCAAGTCCGTCTCCTCTTCGTTCCCTAAGGCAGCTAAGCTCTCCTCTCCCTCCAAAGGTCAGGGTTGGGTTGATCAAGATGATCTTCTCCTTGAAGAAGAGGCGGACTTATCGAGCTCTAAAGCCACCAAACAGGTATGCTGGTCTATTTATTGCAAAGTTTCTTGTTTGTCTTTTAGCTTTTCTTTTGATTATTGCTTTCTGATTGCGGATTCTAGCAAGTCGTTATTACTTTTTCAATTATTGCTGCAAGTGCCCCCCGGGGCCATGCGGCCTTTCTTTCCGTTCTCTCTCGCCAATTTGTGGCTTTCTTATGATCTTTGGTATCGGGCTAGCCGTTTGTGGGCGCCCAAGGCCGATTTTGTGAGCCCTGGCGCTGCTTTGGAGAGCCCTCAAGGCCCTTCCTTTTTGGCTGAGTCACCATCGTGCATCCTTCCTATTGGTACTCCTCTCCCCTTGCGAGGACTGCCCTCTGCGGTGTCTCCTCCTTCTTCTGTTCCTTCCCCTCGGTTGATTCGATGTAGCGCTCGCTTAAGAGCCAAAAACTTAACTTCCTCCGACTTTTCTCCTAATATTGTTAGTGATTATCAGCGCCCTCTTCCCGCTTTAGGTTCCCTATTTTTCTCGCAATTCGATTCCCTGGATGATATTGAACTTTTGAATATCTCTTCTTCCCTGGGTTTTAGGATTGATCCTTCGGACCCTAAGCCAATTCACATCATTCGTCGTAACGAACGTGTTAGAGTCCGTGAGCAACATTGTTCTAATGATTAGTATTTCTTGAAACATCCGGGGTCTCAATTGTCCCGTTAAGCAAAGAGCGGTCTTAGATTTAATTGTGTCCTCTAAATGTGATATTATCTCTATTCAAGAGTCGAAGGTCGAAAGTCCTTCCCCTCGACTTTTTCGCTCCATCGGAGGCTCTGTCATTTCCAACTGGATTTCTCTTGCTGCTTCCGGATCTAGGGGTGGCATCCTCCTCGGTTTCAAGGAGTCGAGCTTCTCGCATATGTCGACCCTCCGACTCAATTTTTTCGTTATCGTCCAGCTTCTTTGGAAGCCTCTCAACATTGCTATCACTTGTGATATCGGTGTATGGACCGTCCTCCTCCCAATCCAGGCCTCTGTTTTGGAGTGAGTTTAGGTCTCTGCTCCAATTTTCCAATGGTCTCTGTCTTTTCTGCGGAGATTTCAACGTTACGAGATTTGCGTCTGAAAGATCGAATGCTACGATCTCTTTCTCCCAATCTTGCTCTTTTAATGATTGCATCAGGGATCTGCAGATCATTGATATCCCCATCAATGGTAGATCCTTTACTTGGTCGAACCAACGTTCGCCTCCTATTCTGGCCAAACTTGATCGCTTCCTCGTTTCCCTTTCTTGGTTAACTCAGTTCCCTTCCTCCTTTGCCAAGGCGCTCCCCAACCCTTCCTCTGACCACGTTCCTATAGCTCTGTTTACTGAATATCATTTCCCTCGCCGTCATCAATTTCATTTCGAAAAATTTTGGTTACAAGACCAACTTTTTGTCAATCTGGTGGTGGAATGTCTTGGTGCTATCTCTGGTTCGACAGGTCTGGCATCTTTGCTCCTTAAGCTTCATGTTATTAAGCATGGTTGCAAGATCTGGCAGCGAGAAAGGCAATCCAATACTTATTTCCTTAAAAGTTATCTTCTTTCTACTATTGAAGCGATTGACGCTTTAGAGGATCTTGGTTCCATTTCGGACCTTGCTCGTGTTGAGCACCTCGATTGCAAGCGCGATTATGCTAACCTTCTTTTGCAAGACCATGCAAAATGGGCGCAGAGGGCCAAAGTTAAATGGCTCAAGGAGGGTGACGCCAATACTGCCTTTTTCCACAATTACGCTTCCTTCCGTCAGTGCATTAATCATATCTCCTTGATTCATGACCATGGGGTCGATATTACCTCAGATCATGACATTCACCAAGCTTTCCACTCCTACTACTAACAACTCATCGGGATTTCTAAATCGCAACTAATATCTATTGATTGGGCCCATCTTTACGGCCCTCCCTCTGCGGACCTCTCTTCCCTCGAGGACCCTTTCTCCTTGGAAGAGATTAAGTCAGCAGTTTTTTCTCTTAACAGCGATTCTGCTCCGGGACCGGACGGTTTCCCGGCTTTCTTCTTTCAAAAGTTCTGGGATTGGATCAAGCTTGATCTTCTCAACATCTTTAGGGACCTACATAATGGTTCATTATCTTTCGATCGTATCAATTATGCGCACATCGTTCTTATCCCCAAAAAGGTGGGTGCTAACAGGATCTCTGAATTTAGGCCTATCAGTCTTATTAATACTACTTTCAAAATCATCATGAAAGTCCTTGCGGCAAGGCTTAGTGATCGTATTTCGCCCCATATTGATCCGGTCCAATCCGGTTTTATCAAGGATCGCTTCATCCTTGATAGTGTTGCATCGGCGCAAGAGATTATTTCTCTCTGCCATCACTCCAATTCTGAAGGCATTCTCCTCAAGCTTGATTTTCAAAAGGCCTACGATAACGTGAGTTGGGACTTTCTCCTCGATATCCTCCATCATCGAGGTTTTGGTTCTAAATGGATTTCCTGGATTAAATCCAGCCTTATGGCCGGTACCTCCTCTATCATAGTTAACGGCTCCGAGGGTCGCAAGTTTAAAGTCAAATGCGGTCTCCGTCAGGGAGACCCCATTTCCTCTCTCCTTTTTTCCCTTGTCGCTGATGTATTCAGTAGGCTCCTGCATAAGGCGCGGGACGCTCATGTCATTGAGGGTCTAGGTGGCTCTCAAGGTTTTGACGGTATTCTTAATCTCCAGTACGCCGACGACACCATTGTTTTTATCAAGCCCGACATATCGTCGTTGCGCAACCTTAAACTTCTTATCTACTGTTTTGAGTTGGCCTCTGGCCTGTCCATTAACTTTCAAAAATCCTCGGTGACTTGGCTAGGCGGTGATTCCTCTCGGCAATCAGAAGTCTCCTAGTTTTTTAATTGCCCGATCGCCTCTTTCCCCATCACCTATTTGGGTATCCCTCTTAGATGGGGAAAGCTTCTTAGATCGGATTGGTTCCCTATTATTGATAAAATCGAGTCTAGGCTTAACGTCTGGATGGGTAAGCTACTTTCTCGCGGAGGCAGATTGATCTTAATCAATTCTGTTCTCTCTGCCATGCCGCTTTATATGATGTCCTTTTATTTTCTCCCGGCTTGGGTCATCAAAAGATTAGATCAAATTAGATGCAACTTTCTATGGTCCGGATCTTCCGATTATAAAATTGGGTCTCACCTCTGTAACTGGAATTTGGTTTGTTCTTCTAAGTCTTGCGGAGGCCTGGGTGTGCTTAACCTCAGTCATCAAAACTTAGCCCTGTTGGGTAAGTGGATTTGGAGATTTCATAACTCGGAACACCTTCCGTGGGTCCAGTGTATCAAAAGCCACCTTTTCTCTTCCTCCCCTTGGTGGGAATTCCCATCATCCACTCATCGATTTGCCTCTCCTTTCTGGAAAGGTGTTTGGAAAGCATCTTCGGCTTTCCACTGTGGAATCTCTCATAGATGTGCGGTTGGCTCCAGAATTAAATTCTGGTCCGATCTCTGGGTAGGTAACATTAAACTTGCTTCAGGCTTACCCCAACCTTTATCGCTTGTCATCTTTCCCTGATGCATCTGTCTTCGACTCCTACCAAATTATTAATTCCATCCGAACTTGGATCATTCCGTTTGAGATTGAGCTTCCTTCGGTCTTGTTGGAGGAACTGACTGAGCTCATCTCTTCCCTTAACCATTTCGAATGGTCTACTAGTGATGGGATTGATTGGCGCTGGAATTCTTCGGGGATATTTTCAGTTAAATCATTCTATAATTTCCTTAACTTCCACGGTACCACTTCTTCCTTTGCCTCCTTCATCTGGGATTCGTGCGCCCCAATTAAGGCTCAAGTCAATTCTTGGCTTGCTTTCCACAATAAGTTATTGACGGTCGAGATTCTTAATAAACGTAATTTGGCTTGGGGGCAACTTTGCCCGTTGTGTTCTGCTTCATCTGAAGATGTTAATCATCTCTTTGTGAGATGTTCCTTCATATCTCTGCTTTGGCAGATTGTCTCCCTAGCCTGGGGATTCATTAACCTGCCGATTGATCTTGTATCTTGCTGGAGTAGCCTTCCCTCGCTCTCTAAACACCGCAAATGCTGGATGCTCTCGGTCCACATTATTATTTGGATCGTTTGGCTAGAGAGGAACCGTAGAATTTTTGCTCATCGCTCTCGCACTATCAACCATCTGATTGATGAATTCCTTTATTTTTTTAATTTTTGGTCAACTAATGCCTCTTCTAAAGATAAAGAGCTTTACGATGGTCCTCGTTTACATGACTCTATTATTGTTCTTCGCAATCTTCATGCGTTTTAATAATGTTGCTTCATCATATTTCTCTTCATTTTCTTCTATCGCAGGTTGTTTGAGGCGCTCTGTTCTTTCTTAGTCTCGGGGATGTTTGCCTTTTTGGTTCTCTAGCTTTTCTCTGTTCCAGCTTGTCCCCACTGGATGACTGATGGTTTTGTGGTTCTGGATCGGTGACCATCTTGCTAACCTGGTGGTTTCATGTTTTAGGGTGTTGGTGGCCTTTTGTGGAAGGCTCAGGTCTTTATGTTCTTGTGCTTTATGCCATCTTTTGGGTCAACTTATATTGCCCTTTGTGTTTATGTCTTTTCGATCCTTCTGTTACTTGCTTATGTGGATTTCCTACTAGTTACCAATGTGATTATGTGTGGCTTCGTTGATTATGTTGGTTTCCTGCTTTTGTGTCTGGCTTTGGTTGATATGGTGATTGTTTTCTCTTGTTTGCTCTGTTTAGATGCTCTGTTTTTTCCCCAATAGTTGAACCTTTGTTTGGCTGGGGCTCTGTGACTATGGTTGTGGTTGCTCTATGTTGAGTGTGATTTGTTGTGTTGCCATTGTGGATGGAGGTTGTTTGTACAGATCGATTGCACTTCTATCGATTGTAGCTTCCCTTTAGCTGGCTACTTCTCTAGCCTGCACCATGTTTCAATTTTTGTCACCGTTTGAGGGCGACCTGCGATAGTTACTGCCTTTCGGGGAGCGGTTTTGTGTTCCTCCCCTCATCCTGTTGTCTATTTTTCTGCGGTGTTTGTTTCGCTGCCTGCCCTTACGGGGCGTGCCTGGGTTCTTTTGACTGGGTGTGGATCTTCGAGTCTCCAGCTGCTCTGTTGTTTTGGTTGCGGGCAGCGCAGCGTGCGGCAGCTGCCGGAGCTCTCGTGATCGCCGCTGCTTGCGGTTCGCTTGTTCGGCGGTCGGTTCTGATGTGTGATTTCGATTATAATTGTAATTGTATCTATTTAGTCTAGGGTTGTATTGTTCTGTTTTACATTTCGTACAACCCTTCGATGTACATTTTACTCATTATTAATATATTTTGTTGTGGCTAGAGTCTTTAGACTCTATCCGTTCACATCAAAAAAAGCCTCACACAATGCCATGTCAGCTTCGCCTTGAACTGTGCGCTGCTTAACGTCGTGTCTCGCCCCACTTTCCTTTCTCTCTGTTGCTCTTTCGTCGACTTGTATATATTTATTTATTTTATTTTTAAATGATTAGGGATCAGCCTTCGCTCTCTCCCTTCGTTCGCCGCTCTCTTTCTCTTCTTATCTTCTTTTCTATTTGTAGGCACGGGAAGGGTGATTTAGGGTTTACTTTTGCAGAAAACCCCATATTCTTCATTTATTTGTTTCCTCTCTTTATTTTTTCTTCAAACACCTGCTGCACACACAAAATAAAATCGAAAATTATGATTTAAATATAAAAATAAATATAAAAATAAAATTAATTAGTTTAAAATTAATTAAACTAACTAAAAATCATATTAGCTCATTTAAACCCTTTTAAAATTATTTATTGCACTTTCAGCTCAATTGGAAAATTAAAGTCTATATTTTATTTTTCTCATGGCCAAATTGTAAAATTATATTCAACAAATCAATAAAAATAAATAAATCATTATGTTTGTTTTGTTTGTTGATTTTTACCAAAAAACATCATTTTTTGCATCAAAAATCTTATTCCTTCAAAAATAATTAATTAACTGAAATCTACGAAA
Source organism: Hemerocallis citrina (assembly GCA_017893485.1). NCBI lineage: Eukaryota > Viridiplantae > Streptophyta > Magnoliopsida > Asparagales > Asphodelaceae > Hemerocallis > Hemerocallis citrina. The sequence continues at coordinate 285,517,303 of CM030358.1, forward strand.
ATAAGATAAATTATAAACAAGATAAACGAAAACAAGCAATTTTTATGGATAAATGAGTACAGATATTTGTATAAAAATTAAACACATCATGCGCAATGCGTAGCTGCGTGGGCAGCTAGGCGGGGCTCAGAACGTTACATTTCTCTCATACTATCTTGGATACTTCGACCTTCGTGCTTCATCGTACATTCTTCTAATCTAAACTGCGAGTATTCAAGACATAATCCTAACATTTAGGTCTAGGCGTCTAGCACACATTTCTGTTCGAGTTTTTTTCTTTTGAGACTGTTCATGTGCAATCATATGTGCAACCTACTTTTTTTCACGTTTACTTGGTTATTTTTGATCTTTTACAAAAAAGTCAAAATAGTGTTGGGGTTTGCTGTATGGTTTGTGTTTAAATTTTCTCAGCTTAATGCAAATACAAATTATCTTTATCTGAATTTTAAATCATAAAGCATCTCTACAAAAATTTCCTCTTTTGGGTTATTTTTTTCATCGGTGCTCTTTTGGAAGATTTGAAACTTTAAGATGCCTTCTTCCATTCAATCCAAAATTTCTCACCTTTTGTAATTGTGATTAAAATTTATTGCAGCTTGATGTGGATAAAATCCAATTGAATCTGATTCGTTTGATCCCCTCCGGATCCGCAACTTCCCGATCATCAGGTCTGTTGATCCTATGGGCCTTCTGTGGGTCAAGCCCACACACAGAGGGTCAACCCAGCCCATTAGGGTCCCCTCTCTTTGCCTATAAATACCAGGCTCCTTCCCCACTCTAAAGGTAATGTCATTTTCTCTTCTGAAACCCTAGCTTCACATTTTCCCCAGCAACTGACTAGACCATCGGAGGACCAGTCACCGAGACCATCGGAGGACCAGTCACCGAGATCTCTCCCGGTGTTTCTAGGCATTTTGCAGGTGTTCAGGACAGCCAGCTACCAGCAACACCCCCTCTCCTGCTCCACACAAAATCTTTATCTCAGATCCAGATATGTGGTTAAGATCTGTCTCTCCCAATACAAATAACAAGAACTCACATCTGTTGCTCCCACCTCTAAACCAGCAACATCAGATTGACGACGTCTGTGGGAATTGACAGACTGGCTCGATTCCAGAATCGGATCTCACCCAGCAGACGTCCCCCATCATGGCACCCAAGGCCAAGAGAGAGCCCACGGCGGGACGTCAGGGCGACCCTCATCCTTCTCGCAGTCACGTGAACATGCAGGGTCCTGAAGACAGCAAGCCAAGGGTCCATCAGGAATTGGTCCGAGCACTCCACGCTCGGTCGTGGCTGACCTGAGGTACGTCATCAACAATCGGCAGCCGGTGGAGGATCTCCGGCACCAGCTCAGCCGCTCAAAGGGCGGGGCCACCCCCTCCAACCAGGCTCTAACCTACAGCATTCACCCATCCTAGGGTCGGGAGCAGAGGCGCAGCCGCTCCTCGAGAGACGGGACACCCCCGAACAGTCAAGGAGAATAGGTCCCGGTCAAGAGGGCAGAGTTTCGAGATTTCCAGAACGAGGTCCTCCTGGCCTTCTAGGGTGGCCCTAGAATCGAACGTCGACACGCAAACCCTCGCCGGGAAGCAGCCCAGGGCAATGAGTCTCACGGCTCGACTCAGCCGGCAAGACGGGATGAGGTGTCCTTCAGCGCCTATAAGAAATGGAGAACCTGCCTCGCTCGAATCAGTGAGGGTGGGTCACAACCCAACCGGGGGTATCCGCCTAGCCAACCCCCATTCTCTGCTCGATGCCGAGATTCCGAGGAATTTCAAGTTTCCCTAGTTCGAGACGGACAATGGAGAGAGTGGTCATGTTGATCATATGGAAAGGGTTCAAAAACCTCATGAAAATTCACAGTGCCTCGGATTCTCTCCTCTGTCACGCGTTCCCAGTCACACTGTCTGGCCCGGCATGGGAGTAATTATCCAAGCTCATCCCCAACTCGATTTTCTCATTCGACCAGCTCGAGGCGAGATTCCTTGCTCACATCATGACCAGTCGCAAGCTCGATAATACGAGCGTGTCCCTCCTGGATATCAAGCAAAAGGAAGCAGAGTCCCTTCGGGACTTCATACGAAAGTTCACCGCTGAGGCTAGGTCGGTTTCTTCTCTCGATGCCGGCATCGCGTTCGCAGCCTTCCGACACAATGTTCGCCACGGCCAGCTGAAGGCCTCCTTGGTGAAGAAGCAGCCATTGATTTTTCCAGCCTCCTCAACAGAGTAAAAAAAATACATCCGAACCGAGGAGGCTCTGCACCCTCAGAGCCCTAAAGAAACCCCAGCCAAGGGGAAGAGAAAAATCGATGACTCTGAGCCTCCGAAGAAGGCTCAGAAAGATGCATTCGGTTAGAAACATCTGTCTCTTGTACCCCGCTTCGAGAGGTTCACTCTGCTAACTCGGAGTGTGTCAGTCATCCTCATAGAGATTGAGAACAAGGGGATGGTCTGTCATCCTCCCCGAGCGAACAACAAGAAGAGGGACAGGAAGTTCTATTGTTTGTTCTATCGGGACAACGGGCACGAGACTGACAATTATCGGGCTCTCAAAGACGAGACTAAAACCCTCATCCAAAGGGCGTACCTAAGAGAGTTCACCCGAACTAACCCGAGGTTTTCGCCCCCTCCTCGAACGGCCAGCCAGCGTCTAGAGGAGGAACCCGAGCCCGAAGAAGCAGGGGGGGCGGCCAATCTTCACTGTGTCCACGGCGGACCGATGGGGGGAGATTCAAGCACCTCCCACAAGGCCTTCGTACGAAAGGTTAAAGCAATCCACAATTATCCACCCCTCAGGGACCAAGGAGTGGCAGTCTCATTCTCCAATGAAGATCTGGAAGGCGTCTGACTTCCTTATTGCGATGCCCTAGTAGTTAGCCTTGGCATGGTTAATCACGAGGTCCGCCGCATCCTAGTTGACAACAGGAGCTCCATCAATATCTTGTTCCTGGCCGCATTCGAAAAGCTCAAACTCTCTCGCAAGTGGCTAAAGCCGGTCGGGTACACACTCCACGGGTTCTCGGGCGTCCCTTTCCAAGTTGAGGGAATCGTCACTCTCGACGTATCAGCCAGAACGGCCCCGACCATCCGAACATAGGCAATGGACTTCATGGTGGTCAACATCAAGGCCGCCTATACTGCCATCCTCGGTAAACCCGGCCTCTGCTCCCTTCCGGTGGTGCCCTCCGTCTATCACCGGAAGTTGAAATTTCCTGCCGACCACATGGTCGGCATTGTCCGAGGCAATCAGCAATCTGCCTGTGCATGCTATATGGCCAAAGTAGGGGGCGGGGTCTTCCCCCTTGATGCGGTGGAACTCCCATCTGACATGAGCCAGTTGTACTCAGAGCCTGCTGAAAAATTGGAGGTCCCCTTCTCCGGGGAGGATGAATCTAAATAGTTCCGAGTGAGCCAGTCTCTCGCTCCAGACCTGAAGCAGGCCATTATTGGATGTATCTGTTGGAATGCCAACCTCTTCGCATGGACGCCTTCTCAAAATACAACCATGTCAGAATGATCCCTCCAGATATCCCTAAAACCGGCTTTGTGACAGATCAAGGCCTCTACTATTATAAGGTCATGCCCTTCGGGCTGAAGAACATCGGTGTCACGTATCAAAGGCTCGTCAACCAGGTCTTTAAGGAGCAGATAGAATGGAACGTTGAGGTGTATGTCGACGATATGCTCGTCAAAAGCCGAAGAGGGCAAAATCATGTTAGCGATCTAGAGGAGGCTTTCAGGGTCCTATGATCCCACAATATGATACTCAACCCCTCCAAATGCACCTTCAGCATCACTTCGGGAAAATTTCTCGGAAGCCAAAGAGGTATCGAGGTGAACACCAAAAAGATTCAGGCCATACTGGACAGGGCCCGTCCAAGAAATGTCAAAGAAGGTTAACGGCTCACGGGTCGACTGGCGGCCAACGTCCGCTTCCTCTCCAAGTGCGGAGAGAAGTCGCTCCCATTCTTCAAAGACTTCCGGGGGAAGAAGAGCTTCGAGTGGGAAGATCCTCAACAGTGGACTTTCGATCAGCTGAAGGCCTACCTGGCTAACCTCCCACTCCTCAACAAGCCACAGCTGACCGGGTCCCTCATTCTCTATTTGGTTGCTTTGGAACACGTGCTCAGTATCGTGCTATTCAGGGAAGAAGACGGGGTCCAGAAGACCAAATATTATGTCAGCAAAGTCCTGCATGACGCTGAACTCTGACGAACCAGGATGGAAAAGGTTGTCTATGCATTGATGATGGCCTCTCAAAAACTCCGAACATACTTTCAAGCCCACACTATCCAAGTCTTTACAGATTAGCCTCTCAAGATAGTCATCAAAAAACCAGATAATTTTGGCCGCTTGATCAAGTGGTCTATCGAGCTGAGTCGGCATGACATCAGCTACCAACCTCGGACTACCATCAAAGGGCAAGTGCTCGTAGAATTCATCACAAAATGCACAATTCCCGAACCCTCTGAAATTCGAGAGGACGAACTAGTCTCGGAGCTTTATGTCGACGGATAATCCTGCGAGGGTGGTAGCGAAGCTGGCGTCATACTCAGGGCCCCGACGACTTCATCTTTCAGTATTCCCTACGTCTCAATTTCTAGGCATCCAACAACGATGCGGAATATGAAGCAATGATCGCCGGGCTCATGCTAGCCCACAAGGCAGGGGTAAGATGGGTAAGGGCCTTCAGCGACTTTCAGCTCGTGGTCAACCAAATCTCTGGAGATTATGAGGTTCGTGATGCTCGGATGATCCAATACTTGGTGCGCATCAGACTCCTCTTAGCTGTCTTCGAAGGCGTTGTTGTCGTTCGTATCCAGAGAGAATAGAATTGCCAGACCAATTCCCTGTCCAAGCTCACCTCGTTATCCTTTGAGGGCCTAGCTCACACCATCCTGGTCGAGGTCCTCCTCAAGCCTAGCATCGAGAATCCCGAGTTTTTTGCCTCAACCCGGGCATACAAATAGAAACATGGACGGATGCCATCCTAAAGTTCTTGACAGAGGGGGAACTCCTGCAAGACCCGACCGAAGCTAGAAAGATAAAAGTCTAATCGGGGAGATTCACCATGATTGACGATGTACTCTTCAAGCGCTCATACACTAAAGTGGACGGAATACCATATCTCCGTTATCCGAGTCCCGAGGAAGCTAAGTACGTGCTGGGGGAGTTGTATGAGGGAATTAGTGGTTGCCATATGGGTAGCAAGTTTCTCGCGAGGAAAGTACTCAACCATGGGTACTATTGGCCGACCATATTGCAAGACGCCCTTGATCTTGTGAAAAGGTGCGGGCCCTGCCAAAGATTCTCTTCGATCAAGCACATGCCACAAGCCGAACTCTGATCACTTGCCAATTCAGCCCCCTTTGCTATAAGGGGAGTCAGCCACTTCTCGAAGGCCACGGGCCAAAGGCGCTTCCTCATAGGGTTCATCGACAATTTCACTAAATGGGTCGAGGCGTAACCATTGGCCACAGTCAATAAGCATCATGCCAAAAATTCTTTTAGAAGCACATCATCTGTCGGTTCGGGACTCTGTGAGTGCTCATCACTGATAACAGAACTCAATTGCCAACAAAAGTTTTTGAAAGTTCTGCAAAAACCTCGGGGTCCCGCAGCGGTTCTCAGCAATATAACATCCCCAGCTGAACGACCAAGCCGAAAATGCCAAATGCCGAATTCTTGAAGGTCTCAAAAAACGGTTGGACAAATCTCCTAAGGAGCTAAGAGACGACAAAGTGCATAGCGTCCTTTGGTCATATCGAACAACCAAGGGCAATTCCCCATTCAATCTACTTATTGGACATAGGCTGTCATCCCCGTGGAAATTGGGCTCCCCTCACCTAGGATCATGGGCTTCAATGAGGAATCGGACTCGGGAGACCTCAGGGAAAACTTGGACTTAATCAACGAGATCCATGAAAAGTCTGCCATCAGAAGAAATATCTATCAGCGGCGCATTGAAAGATTTTACAACAAGAAAGTCCATCTGACCGACATCAAGGAGGGCGACCTCGTGCTCTTGAAGCTTGCTATTTCCAAATCTACCAAGAATGGCAAACTGGCCCCCCAATTCGTGCGTCCAGGTACATACTGACTTGAAGACATTTAGGGCAAGGTAGTAAAGAGACCCTAGAATGTAGAGCATCTTAGTAAGTTCAATGGGGGGCCATAAGGACTAACAGAGACATCTGTGGTTGTAATAGGCGCTACACCTATTTTCTTTTATACTCAAGCGTTGAATAAAAGCAATGAAATTTCTTTTCAAAATAGGTCAAAATGTATCTGCTTCACTCCTCCAAACGAGGGATTTCTCAACCTCTCAGGGTCTCGTCGCTTTTGCATAAGCTCGACGCTCGACATTAATCTTGAGCAAGCTTCTAGCATTCATGCTAAGATCGGCGCTCAACATTAACCTCGAGCAAGCTCCTATCCTTCGCACTAAATTCGGTGCTCGACGTTAACCTCAAGCCAACTCTCAGAACTCTCAAGTCCTCGCCGCTCGGCGTCGACTCTCCTAACTAACGAGAGATTCCTCAATCTCTCAAATCATCACCACTCGGTGTCAACTCTCCTCACAAATTAGAGATTCTTCAATCTCTCAAGTCCTCGCCGCTCAGCATCGACTCTCTACACTAGTGAGAGATTCCTCAATCTCTCAAGTCTTACCGCTCAGCATCAACTCTCTACACTAACGGGAGATTTCTCAATCTCTCAAGTCCTCACCGCTCAGCGTCGACTCATTAATCCTCCAAATGAGGGATTTCTCAACCTCTCAGGTCCTCGCCGCTTCCGCATATGCTCGGCGCTTGACATTAACCTCGAGCAAGCTCTTGACCTTCGCATAAGCTCGGCGCTCGACATTAACCTTGAGAAAGTTCCTTGCCTTTGCGCTAAGCTCAGTATTTGGCACACGGCACTTGACATTAACCTTGAGCCAACTCTTGGATCTCTCAAGTCATCGCCGCTCGGCATTGACTTTCCTCACTAACGAGAGATTCCTCAATCTCCCAAGTCTCCACTGCTCGACGTTGACTCTCTACACTAACGACAGAATCCTCAATCTCTCAAACCCTCGCCACTCAGTGTCGACTATCCTCACTAACGAGAGATTCCTCAATCTCGCAAGTCCTCACCGCTCGGCATCGACTCTCTACACTAATGATAGATTCCTCAATCTCTCAGGTCCTCTCCGCTTTCCCATAGGATCGACACTCGACATTAACCACGAACAAGCTCCTGACTTTTGCATAAGCTTGGCACTCGACATTAACTTTGAGCAAGCTCCTGGTGTAGCACCCCGAATTTTCAATAAATAAATTATAAATACGCGGCACAAATTCTATAATCAACCTCAATTGTAATCAAAAACATAGTACACAATACAGAGAAAATTTAAAACTTTTTATTACATCAACTCTTTTACATAGAACAACGGAATTCAAACACTTTGAATTACAATTCTTTACAACATGATAAATTACAATTTTTATTTAACTCCAAGCTCTTTCGTAAATCAACTTTATCCATAACTGGGAACCTGCAAAAATCTTAATGAAAAGTGGGAACGTCAGTTAAATGCAGCTGACGTCAACTATAGTAATAGTGATAGTTCCCATCCTCACAAACACAAGAAATCATAATTAATACATGTTAATAATAATGGAACATGAATAACATGGCAATAATAGATTGACCATAAAACAACAATAAATGAAACATAAAACATCAAGTGAAGCTGGGGCTAAGTGTCAAGTGTAAGAAAATAGTAAGTAAGCATGCATAAAACAAGTCAAGAAAACCACAAATGCCTATGATGATTTCTAATGCATACTTGTAGGATTCTATGCAGCCCATTCTACATAGGTCCGGTGCAAGCCCTTATCGTTCTCCACTTTATAAGGTTTAAATTCCTCGTTATGCAACTAATCCTACTACGGTGACTAATTTAAGGTTTAGATTACTCTGTGAGTATCTAGCCAATGCTCCGATAATTCCGGAGGTCAATCTCTATCCACAGATAATTTCGGAGACTATTTCACTCACACCTGGGAATCTTCGAGAATACCCTACACTGCAAGAAATGGAGCCTCATCACACAAAAATCCCATGAGCGTCGTCGCCTCGATCCCAATAATTTTGGAGATCAATCCCACACCGGAGGTAATTCCGAAAACTATTTCACTCACACCTCGATAATTCTGGGGATTATCTCACACCACAGATCATATGAGGCCACCCTACCCATGTTTACTCTCATTTCATCACAACTCCAACTAGTGCATGTTTAGGTTTATTTTTTATTTATTAAGTCACAATTACCCTCTAGAGTTGGTGTACCATGCCAGACTTATCTCAACTAGAATCACAACAACAAGGCCCCACTAGCCAAAATATCCATAAAGTTCAACTGCCGGCATGCTAGGGTCCCACTCAACTTCTATAGTCTCAAAAACCCCGAAACTTCAGTTCAAACACTTCTTTGAAATATGTAAAACCAAATTCGTATAACTCATCCCGAGAATTTCCTTCAAATCCAATAGTAGAAATTAAGTACCTTCATGTACAGTCATATCCACATAATTTGTCGGATAAAATTGAAACTAACTCAATCAAAACTGAAACAAACAGTGGAAAATAAACTCGTAATAGAATATTCTTTAAGTTTGAAAACATATAAACCAAGTAAATAGGATTTAAATACTTATTAAAGATTGAGAATACATACTTCTGAAAGTGATGAAATCTGAATTCAATTACTGCCAAAAGTCTGAGAAATTAACTTTGCAAATTCAAAGAAACAATCGTTCGAAGATTAGAGACTCAGCTAAAATAGTGTGCAAAAACTCAGGGGTGTCGGTCGACTGGAAGACTCAGTATAAAATGTTGCGGTCGACCGGCATTATCCAAAAATAAATAAATAATAGTGAAAGCCCTGGCAGTCGACTGGCAGACACAGATGTAATCGCTGCAGTCGACCACCAGTAGGGGAAATTGGCATCAGACAGTTGCGACAGTCGACCGCGACTGACAGTTCAAAAGAACTGCGGTCGATCGACGTGCGGTCAGCAATAGCCAGATTTCAAAACTTCTCAAAAACTGATTCATGATTATATACAATATTAGGATTTCCAAAGATGAAAATTATGCAGTAAAATAAGTGCATCCTGGCCAAATTACCTCAGTTCATACATCAATCAAACCTTTTGTAAACTTCACAAAAAGAAACAAATTTTCGAAACCAAGTTGTTGCAAAAATCAAGATTTTGAAGAAGTTCTCATATGAATATTTGAATACTTACAAATGCAGTCAAAACTCCTTCATATACAGTGATAAAGGCATAATATGCGTCAAAACTAAAAGCCAGCACTCGATAGTAATACATCAATTCATATCTTTCATCTCACAACTCAACAATATCCAAGAGGTCTTTCCTCATTTCATTGAACACAAATCCAACTCATTTTATGAATCAACATACATAACTCAGTCATTATCAACTCAATAAACTCGAATTCCTCCATTATTCATAAGGTTCAAGTTTGCACATGATATATTTGCAACAAACAAGCATCTTTCATAAGTAAAGTTTGGATTTTTTTCAACTTTAGATAGCAATGCATACAATCTCATACAACTTCTATTCACTATCATGGCATATAGGATTATTCAAGCAAAACATGGGAACAGCATTAATCTTGTGCAATATTAATTCTCCAACAATCTTTTAATCATACATGCATAAGAAAAATCAATCATCAAATTTAATTCGTTTATTAGATTGCACTTATAATGGTTCTATGTCAATTTCACAATCATACGAGTTCTAACATGCATTCTAATTGATTAATATTCATATAAATAATTCAACAAAACAAAGAGAAAAGGAAGCATCACCCACTTCAAAGAAGACTTAATTGAAGAACGATAATAGTAGTCAAGAAATGCCCCTTCCTCCTCCTTGCAAAGTTCCAAGATTCAAGTTTTAAACTCCAAGAAAATAATGATAAAATAGATTTTGGGTTTCACAACAAAGAATAGCGTATGCTGCCGCTAATATAGGACGAGATCTAGTGTTTCAGGGTTTCTCAAAGTTTACAAAAATACTCCTCAAGAAAATTATTTATTTACATATATGGATCCTTCCAATTATTAGTTAATCAAATTGATTTAAAATAAATTAAAATTAAAATTCCTCACTCTCCTGATTTGGTCGGCCAATATGCACAGCCCAGAAAACCGAAATCTGGAGTTTTTACTCCAAGTGACAATTTTGCATAAAAGTCGTTCATTTTTTAGTATTTGCAAATATGTCATAAATCATTCATAAAAATCCAGAAAGTCGATAAATAATATCTACTAATAAGTGTTAGATTTTCCAAATAGGTTTTCTGACTTCGTGTTTCCCAAGAAAAATATTTGCACAAGTTTTGCACGTGCAAAAAGATAAAATTCAGAAAAATGTTTATTAAATCAAAAAAATTCATTTTAATTCACTTATTAATTCCAAAAAATTATTTAAAATTCTAGGGTGTTAAATTACTCCCTCCTTAGAATAGTTCTATCCTCAGAACTACTGCTAATAGGGACAAACTATTACAAGCAAAAGAAGAAAATTAGATAAAAAGTTCGAGAAAGTCCTTCTTCATGCGATCCTCCGGCTCCCAAGTGGCTTCCTCAAACAACTGGTCCTCCACAATACCTTGACCATAGGTATAAATTTATTCCTCAACACCTTCTCTCGATGGTCCACAATCTCCACAGGCCGTTCCTTGTAGCTCAAATTCAGCTGCAATCCCTCGGGCACTTCCATCAACTGGTGACTCTGATCTGGCACATACTTTCTCAGCATTGACACATGGAACACATCATGTACTTGTACCAATTCTTCAGGCAACTCCAACTTATACGCCATTTTACCAGTCCGCCTCAAAATCCTGTATAGCCCAATGTACCTTGGCATCAACTTGCCACCTTTCCCAAATCTGATCACTCCCTTCGTCGGAGATACTTTGAGAAACACTGCATCTCCAACCTCAAACTCCAAGTCTCTACGCCGAGTATCTGCATAACTCTTCTGCCGACTCTGAGCTTTAACCAACCTCTTCCGAATTAGTTCGATTTTCTCCGATGTTTGCTGCACAATTTTCGGCCCAAACATCTGCCCCTTCCAAACTTCATACCAACAAATGGGTGTTCTACATTTGCTCCCATACAAGGCTTAATAAGGTGCCATACCGATACTTGCATAGTAACTGTTGTTATAAGCAAACTCAACCAATGCCAGGTACCTCTCCCAACCGCCACCAAAATCCATGACACATGACCTCAGCATGTCCTCCAATACTCAGTTCACCCTCTCTGTTTGACCATCGGTCTGCGGATGAAAAGCAGTATTGAAGTCAGTTCTGGTACCCAAAACTGCTTGCAAACCCTTCCAAAATCTCGATGTGAACCTTGCATCCCTGTCGGAAACAATAGATACGGGAACCCTATGCAATCTCACATCTCATCAATATACAACTCTGCTAGCTTCTCCAAAGACCATGTAATCTTCATAGGTAAGAAATAAGCTGACATGGTCAAATGATCCACGATATCCAAATTGAGTCGTTGCCCTTCGAACTCCTAGGCAAACCAGTGATGAAATCCATACTGATATATTTCCACTTTCATTCCGGTATAGGCAACGGCTGCAACAAGCCTCCAGGTTTCTGATTTTCTGCCTTGACTTGCTGATAAGTCAAACATCTCGCCACAAAATCTACCACATCTCTCTTCATTCCTGGCCACCAAAAGTGCTGCTTGATGTCCTTGTACATCTTCGTACTTCCAGGATGTACTGACAACAAGGTACTATGTGCTTCCTGCAAGATGCTCTCCCTCAAATCTGTATTACTCGGCACACACAACCTCTCACCCATCCATAGAATCCCATCTTGGACACGAAATTCTGATAACTTGCCATCGAAAATCTGCTGCATCATCTTCTGAATTGCTGAATCTGACTTCTAGGCCCTCCATAATCTGTTCCCTCAATGTAGGCCGTAGCCTCAACTGTGCCAACGAAGCTCCCAATCCTTGTAGAACAACCTCGATACCTGCCTGGTCTATCTCTACTGCCAACTCTTTCTGAGCTGTTATCAAACATGACAGGCTACTCTTCTGACTAGGCCCATCAGCCACTAAATTTGCATTACGAGGAAGATACTTGATCTTAGGACGAATGTCTTCCTACACCTCCAACCACCTTCTTTGCCAAAGATTCATATCCTTCTGCTGATAAATATACTTCAAGCTCTTGTGATCTGTATACGTATTGACCTTTTCCCCATATTCATAATGCCTCCACTGCTTCAAGGCAAAGATGATAGCTACAAGCTCCAAATTGTGAGTCAAATAGTTCTTCTCATGAGAATGCAACTGCCTCAAACCATAAGCAATAACTTTCCCCTCTTGCATCAAGACACAACCCAAACCTCTGAGCGACGCCTCACAGTATACATCATGCTCCTTCCCAGCTTGTGACAAAACTAGAATAGGTGTTATTGTCAACTTCTCCTTCAATTCCAGAAAGCTTGCTTCACATTTATCAGTCAATGTGAAATTCACATCCCTCCGAGTCAAACCTGTTAATGGAACTGCAATCTGTGCATATCCCTAAATGAATCGCCTGTAGTACCCAGCCAAGCCTAAGAAACTTCTAACCTCCTTCACAGTCATTGGTCTAGGCCAACCATTTACTACCTCAACCTTCTGAGGATCAGTGGCCACTCCCTCTTTAGAAAGGATATGACCAAGGAAAGCCACCTCCGACTTCCAAAATTCACACTTAGATAGCTTGGCATACAAGTCATGTTCCTGCAACTTCTTCAACACCTCTGCTAAGTGTTTAGCATGCTCATCCTCCGAATTCGAGTAGACCAAAATATCATCAATGAATACCACCACGAAGGAATCAATGAACGGCCGTAAAATCCGATTCATCATATCCATAAACACTGATGGCGCATTCGTGACCCCAAATGGCATCACCAAAAACTCATAAAGCCCATGTCGAGTTCTAAAAGATATTTTGCTCACATCTTCCTCCTTAACTGGGACCTGATGATACCTTGGCCGCAGATCAATCTTCGAAAATACTATTGCTCCCTGAAGCCTATCAAACAGATCATCAATCCGTGGAAACGAATACTTGTTCTGAATGGTCACCTTGTTCAATTCCTGATAGTCAATGCACATCCTCATTGACCTATCCTTCTTCTTTACTAGCAACACTAGTGAACCCCATGGTGAAGCACTCGGCCTAATGAACCCCTTACTCAATAATTCCTCAACTTGCTTCTTAACCTCATCCTGCTCTATATGCGCTATCCTGTACGGAGCCTTAGATATTGGAGCACTTCCTGTATGAACATTGATGCAAAAGTCAACATCTCGTTGTGGCGGTAACCCCGGTAGATCGTCTAAGAACATAGTAGGAAAATATCTGACAACTGAAATCTCCTTGACCCCTTCTGGAATCACCAACTTCGATATAGCTGCAACTATCTTCGAGTTCCCCTTCTTCCCTTGAAAAGTCACTGCGGGTCCTCCCGGTGCCTTCACTATAACTTTTTTATTCTTGCATTCAATTGTAGCATCATAAATTTCCATCCAATCAATGCCCACGATCACATCTACACCCAAAACTTACAGTTCAATGAGATTGATTTTGAAGAGCCTCCCACAATCTTAATAAAACAATCCTCATAATACCGATCAGCAATCAATTTCTCTCCTGATGGTGTTGCCACTGACAAGACTCTGCCCGAAAAAACCTTAGCTTCCACACCTAAAACTTTAGCAAAACTTGGAGACACAAATGTATACGAAGAACCAGTATCAAATAAAACCTTTGCTTTTATTTTATTAATCGAAACATATCCTGTTACATGAAGAATGATAATCAAAACCTCATTTTACTCTTAAACAAAGTCATATTTAATACATTCAATGAATAAATTTAAAATTCTTGCATACTCTGGATCACATCTTCTGAGTTACCTGCATCCTCCTCAGTCAATTCAAACACTCACCCTTGCCTCTGAAATTTTCCCCCATTCGCACCACCCTTCTTAAGTTGCGGGCAAAACGGCGTGGTATGACCTTCTCGCCACATTGATAACAAGTCTGCCCCTTTATTGATTTGGGGCATGCTGACCTGTAGTGGCCTGCTTCTCCACAATTATAGTAAGTCACCCCTTGAATTGCCACTGTCCTTTGCTCGAGCCCACCAAACTTGCCTTTTTTTCTCCGGGAACCTCTTCCCACTCTGATTTGTTACTGCTGGACTTTTGTTCCTATTCCAGGTGTCCTGCTTCTTCTTGAACTGATCCATGTCCTCTTCGATCATGGCTGCCCTCCTGACAAGTTTGTTGAACCTCCTGATCCTCAACGGTATCATTCGAGACCATAGATTCGGCCTCAAGCCCTGGTCAAATTTCTTGTCCTTCTTTGCTTCATCAACAACCAACTCCGGTGCATACCTTGACAACTGCGTAAACTTAGTCTCATACTTACGCACAGTCATATTACCCTGCTGCAGGTTCAGAAATTCCATCGCCTTCTTCTCCTGAATGTCCAAGAGGCAATAGTGATCCCTGAACACTCCAAGAAAAACTTCCCAAGTCACCTGCTCATCAATAAAAGTCCTTTTCACTAACTACCACCAAACACCGGCATCCATTTTCAACTACATCATTGCCAATTTCACCTTGCTGGCCTCGGGGGTTTCCAAAACCAAAAAAACCATCTCCATCTGCCTGATCCAGTCATCAGCTTCATTGGATTTGCTTGCCCTTCAAAGACTGGCGGCTTCATCCGCTTGAAAGACTCCACTTGCTTGATTGGGTATGCATTAATAGGTACAAGCCCTGCCCCCTGATTCCGAGTCGCACTTGCTTCCATAAATGGATTCAGAGTCTAAACACCCTGGCAATCTCCGTTTTCATAACAAGTTGATGTGAATTATTTGCTAGTGTACAAAATTGCAACAATATAGATAAGTGAAAAGAGTGTCAAACCTACAAGGACTAATTATATTATTGAGTACCGAAATTACTAGATTAACTACTATTTGAAAAAATCGAAATTCAGTAAAAAAATAACTAAATTAAATTAATCTAAAGAACTAACTAAATTAATTTAAAGGAGATGAATCTGAAATTTATTGTTTATTAATTGCAAAACTAATTCTAGGGCTTTTCATTTTACCTAGTTTATCCCACACAATTTATAACTTCATATGAATAAAAATATTATTTTTCCAAGTTGTAAACCAAAATCCCCAAATTTATTCAATATTCTCTCTCAAGCAATTTCAAAAATATTCTCAACTAATTATTTGTCATAATTCATGCACAAATTACTAATTGAAAATTCATTAAGATCCATGTATTTCTTAACGGTCACATTAACAGCAGTTCGCTCTTGTAACGGTGTTTAATTTTATAAATTCAAGATCACAAATTACCAGTTCGGTCTCTCCATCATTTGACAGATCCTACAAAAGTTGGTCAACCAATTGTAAGCATTAAGAACAAAAATCAAACACACAACCATGGAAAAATAGAAAAATAATATGGAATTTAAAATTTGTGTTCTCAAAACTCGGCTACATCAAAGCCCTAGAAAATTAAATTTATTTCATAATAAAATTGCAAGTAACAAATTTTGTCTTGGATTGCATAAAAAAATTAGAGAAAGAAAAGAGATACAAAAAGAACTGTTTTTGTAAAAGAAATTGCAAACCGAAGCCAGCAAACACAGCGCTTCTCTTCCTCTCTCATTCTCTATCTGTTTCTCTCTCTGTCGTCTCGAGTCGCACGCCACAGGACAGCTAACACACAGTCAGTGCCCGATGACGTCACGCCCACGACAGCCTGGCCTTTTCCCCTGGGTCCTGCTCTCTCTCTCTCTCTGTTTCATTTTCGTCGCCACATCAGCACAGAGCCACGTCACCCTTGTCTGCTTCTTCTTTTTTGCTCCCTTAAACACTGAGCCGCCACAGGTCAACTACCGTGCCCCCTTGTCTGCTAATTCGCTGACGTCCCTCTCTCTCTCTCTGTTACTTGTTTTTTATTTTTTATTTTTTTTTATTTGAGACCAGCCGTCGCTCTCTCTCTCTCTTCGTTAAGTCTCCTTTCCTCTCTTGTTTGCTATTGTATTTATAGGAGCACGGAACTGAGAATTAGGATTTATTTTTGCAGAAAACCCCATCTTCTTCATTTATTTGTTTCCTTATTTGATTTGCTCTTTATTTCTTACTGATTTTTCTTCTCTTTCTTTTTTGAATTTCTCGTCGCACACAGCCGTCCTCTGTTTCGTTTTTGTTTTCGATTTTTTTTTTCTTTTGATGTCCATGCCACCACCTAGCACACACCCCCCCCCCTACTTCATGTAACCTCTGTTTCCCCAAACCCGTATTTTAAGCGTATTTTTCTATATTTAAAATTTTTGTACATTAATTTTTCTGCTTTCAAATTCTTTGTTAAAATGTGTTGTTAGATCTTCTGTTAAAACCTATTTTTAATCAATAGTTTATTTATAACTAGTTCCCAATGATATTTTTTTATAATACAAATATTTTTATTATGCTTTGGATTATTATGTTTATGTTTATGATTTTTTATGATTATTGTTATTTTTGGTATTCGTGTTATTTTATCTTTTACTCTTGATTGTTGATTTAAAAATCTATTTCTATTGTTATTTGTATTTGTAGTATTTCAAATAACTTCTATCTTGTAGATCAATATATATTTTGATATAGAATCCTACTTTTATTTATTACTTTATCTATTCGATTTGATCTTTTATTTAAATCCTATTGTTGATCCCTAATAGATTTACCAAACCTAAATTAAACCCAATCCTATTTTCAATCCTATGCCACTAATCATTATCCATAGCCATTAAACAAATCCTACTACTCCTCCTAATTACCCACAATCCAATTACCCATTAACCCTAATCCCCTTATATATATATATATATATATATATATATCTCACCCCTTTCTCTCTTGGTGTTCTCTTGTGGCCGCAAGCCACTATTGTCATCATCCCTCTTGGATCTTCTCTCTTTTGGTGGAGTTTGTTCATGTAGAGATTTTCGCTCAAGTTTGCTTGGATTCATTCGTTCGTAGATTTTTGTTTGTGGATTTTGCTCATTTTCGGGAATCCGTTCCCGATATTCTTGATTTTTGTCGTTCTTCATGTTCGATTAAGCCAAGTAACTTGTACTCCAAATCATTTGTTTGATACAAGTCAAAAAGTTCACCTATAGTGTAGTTGGGTCTAGAGACGACTCTTATTTGTGATTTCCTTGATGGGTTTTGTCTCTATTGTGAAAACTTTACCATAGTTGCCTCACGACACAATCTTGACATGAATTAACTTAGGATTTGTCCGTTCTTGATTTTGATCGTATGTGTAAGACTTTTGTGAGAATTCGTGTTTTGGTTGAGACCCATGTGAAATACTTGGTGTGGACATGCTAGATACCCTAATTCATGACGTTTAGACACTTGGTAGACTCGATTTCATATTTGGGTGTGTTTGGATCAATTTTCTTGAATCGATGTCGATTTTGTTTTCAAGGAAAAAATATGTAGTTTGTCGCTCTTCTGTTTTGGTTACTGTTTTGGACTATTTTAAAGTCAGTATCTTAATTTTGGTATAAAATATGAGTTTTAGAGAATTTCGTCTATTTTCCAACCCCTCTGACCTTCCTTGATTTCGTTTTCGTATATGTGAGATATGACTGATTTACTACAGAAGTATCGATCTTTTCCAGATTTCGTTTCTTGGTGTTCTTGATGACTAAATCATTTTAATAACCATGCTACATATATTATTTTGATCCAAAACTTTTGTCAGTATTTCTTTATCTACTTAGGAATTACTCAGAATTTTTGGTGGATTTTATTGATAAAAATTATACGCCATTTCATGCTCGTTTATGAAAACTGTACTTGCTGTATTTTACTCGTTGTTCTGTAAAGAAACATATTTTCACCCTGATTCTTTTTACTGTATGAAAAATATTTGTGAAATATGAAAGTTAATATATTTTGTCTATTTCCATATCCCTTTGGCGGATTTAGATTTCGTTTCACGGCTTGCGAGATATTTTAGTTTTCGTACAGCAGTGTTGGAAATTCCAGATTTTCCAAAGTATCGTTTCTTGATGTTTTCTTATTTTTGATGACTAAACTAATTTTACTGGAATATTATGAAATTTTATATTCTGATTTTAGACATTTAGGGGAATACCCCAAATTTCTCCTAAAATTATTTGAGAGGTTTTGATGCGGTTTTCCTGACTGAGAATTCGTTTTACTGATTTCTGACTAAACATATTTTCTGGATTCAAGCCTGTTTTGAGTTAAGATGTTGTAAATTACTATATGACTATATTCGCTGGATTCATGTGGGAGTCTATTTTCCAGATCCTTCGACGGATCCAGATTTGGATGTTTATAGTAGCGGGAATCACTATTTTTGTACAACACTGTCTTGCTGTCCTGAATTAGAAAACTAGTTGTTCTACCCTATTATGTGTTATCTTGTGCCTGTACTTGTTTATCTTGCACCATGAACTTGATACATGTTTATACTATGTTATCCCTACTTGTTTTGCGACACATACATGCATGCCTGATTATAATAATAAATGATCAAGCCGGGATTTAAGGGAAAGATCTAATAGTGGATAATTCAGAAACGTGTACTCGGAAGTGGGCCCGTGTTTCCCACATTTGAAATTTGGTATATGATTTGGATTATTTGGAATTTGGTATAGGATTTGGTTAATTTGGAATTTGGTATATGATTTGGTTAATTTGGAATTTGGTATATAATTTGGATTACTTGTCCCCGAATATACTGCCCTCTATGGTCCGCTATAAAATCTAAACCGAAACTGTTTGTTGTAGCAACCATACAGTATGGGATGCATGAAGTGCTACCTAGGTAGTAATTACTACAAGACTTGAACACGATACTTGAACATGATACTTGAATATGATACATGCTTGCTTGAACTTGAAACTTGAACTTGATACATGAGACTCGATATGTGACACTTGGTTACTTGATACTCGATACTTGACACATGTTTACATGATACTTGTTTACTTGACTCTTGATATATGCTACATGATACTTGATCACATTATCATGCTAGTTGTTTATTTTGATATCATACTTATTCCATGTTATTAGTTAGTTTCCCCATGTACTTGTATTGTACATTATAAGTGGCCCGTAACTTGCAATTGATGGGTACTTGTTTTTCTTTTTCCTTCTCCTGCAAATTCACTAATTGCAAATCAAGATGGTCAGCTGCCCGATGGAGTATGTGATCTAAAGTTCTAGTTGGCTGGAGCTTTTGCTATCTTCATTGATTTCCTGTTACTCATTTTGAACATTGTATCTGTTACTTGTATTCTTTGTGTTTGGGCAAGGTGACCCAGGATAATTGTGTTATTCAGATCATGACTATTAGAGATTAATATATTTCATTTCAAGTATTCTTGTTGGTATTTTGGGTCATATGTGCATGTGGTTGACTTTTCTGGCTTTCGATTCTGATTATATTATGATATGTTGTAAAGATTCTTGAACAGCTTATGGATGATAAAAATCATTCGCTGGGCTTTTGTCGCGTATCTGTATTCCGTATTCTTCTTGGGAAGCGAGGCGTGACACTTCCAGACCTTCATGCCGCCACCTAACCCACCTACACTTCCCGCCTCTTCCCACCTCCTCCCACCTGCACTTTATATAGGAGTAGTAAACTATAATTAGGGTTAGGTTGTTAGGTTAGTAAATTAGGATACTTAATTAATTAAATAATTATTATGATAAGTGTATATATTTAAATAATTAATTAAGATTAATAGATTTGGTGGGTTGCTTTATTTAATTTTTATTTTTTTTAATTTTATTCCAAAATGTCATCGCACCCCCTAGTGGACCATGATATTTTTATTAATTCTTCAAAGAGCCAATTTGTAAAAACATTATTTAAGTGCTCAAATTTTCTAGAAATCTTCACATAAAATAAATTCTAATTTTAAATTCTTTATCCATGTTTCTTCTTTGATTTTTTTTCAAAATTCATATCTTTTTGCACGTAAAAGTAAACATTGGTGATGAATACCCCTTGTTACTAAGCAACTCAAAACATTAGAGTAGATAGATCTTTATTCATTCATCATTTTTTTTTCATTATTACTCTATTTACTTAAACTCTGTTTAGGACTAGATCAAATGGGATAATCACAAGAAAAAGCATCACATTTTTCTTTTATGTATACTCACATGACTCAGACAATTTTGTAAGGAATTTTGAAATTCAATAATCCTAAAATAAATAAGTATGCTTAATCTTGCTTTATAAGATATTGTCTATTCCAAAAAAAATTAAATGCTTTAGCACAATAAAGAACACAGAAGTGTAATGGTGAGCCTAATTGCAATCCCTTTTTGTTTTGTTTTTCTTTCAAATATATATAAATAAATAAATAAAATAAAAAATAATTTACCCTCATCCCCAAACTTAAATATCAAATTTTCCTCAATGGGAACAGAAAAATAAAAACAAAAAGAATGCAAAAAGTTCAGAATTTCTCCCCTGATTCGTGTTAAAATTTTGCATGCATGACATTCATTGTTTCAGCGATATCTGGAGCAGTAGGTGTCCAAATGGCCTGATTCTTTTTATTATGGAAAGATAAGAAAATTTCCTATGATCGCTCTTTGAAACACTTTTCCAGATTCTGACTCCATCCTGCTAAAAAAAACCATCAATGTAGGTGTAGAAAACAGCTCCGCCCTGACGACTTCCAAACTCATGCATTCCTAAAAAATAAAATCAAAAATTAAAATTAAAAATAAACTAAAACAAAAATCAAATCTAATACAGTAAAAAGAAAACATGGGTTGCCTCCCAAAAAGTGCTAAGTTTTAAGTCTTCAGCCAGACGTTATAATTGAGATGGTTATGTAACGCCAAAATCCAACAACATATGAGCCTCTTTTCCAATAATTCTCTTCATATGTGGATTAGATTTTTCGGTGGATCCGTCAAGCTTGATAGTACCGGCTCGAATTTCAGTCGTTTCTTTCTTGAAGATGGAGTCTTTGATATCCCCACCTCCTTGAGTGTCAGCTGAGAAAAAAAACTAATAGATGGTGCAACTTGAACGTAATCCAAAATATTTTCTTTCTCAGAATCAATAGTTGCTGAATTTGTTGGACACACTTTTATGGGTAACTTTTCAATTTCAGCACTATGTTTCTCTCCTAAAATTAAATCAGTTTCACTTACTTGAACACACGATTGTTCTTCGGCAGAAAACTTCATGGATTTAAAAACATCAAACGTTACTTGCTCATGCTACGTTTGTTCCTCCACAATTGGTTCGTACTCATCTTCCTTTTCATTCACATTTTGTTTGCTATTTTCTTCTTGTGGTTGCTCAATTGTCCTCCCACTTCTTAGTGTTATTGCCTTGACATGCTCATTGAGATTAACCATTGTATTGCTCAGTAATGTTCATACCGTTCTTTCGTTAAGAATATTTGAAATTTGATCAATTTGAACCTCAAGATTGCGAATTGAAGCTAAGGTTGAAATTGCAACATTTTGGATTGCCAAATCTATCTTCTGCATGTATTACTCTGTCTTCTACATGTATTGCATAAACATCTCTTCAAGTGTCGGCTTCTTTTCTTGATGCTAAAAATTCTGAGGTGGCCTAATTGCTCTTCCTTGATTGTTGTTCCAAGAAAAATTGGGGTGGTTTCTCCATCCTGGATTATACGTATTCGAATAAGAATTATTTTGAAGTTGGAAATTGGACACGTAATTTGCTTGATTGAAATTTGATTGAGCAAAAGGATTTTCCACTTGGCAATCTGTACTTGAGTGATTTCCTGCACAATGATTACAAATAATATTAGTTTGAATAGAATTAACATTCATATTACTTAATTGTTTAGATAAAATATCAATCTGTGCAGTCAATCTGGCAATAGGATCAAGCTCAAAAACTCCAGCCTCTTTTCTTGGTATTGCTCTTTCTGAATACCATTGGTAATTGTTGGATGCCATCGTGATACACTTCTTTGTCCTGAAATATAAGTATTAAAAAAATAGAAAAACTAAAAATAAAAAAAATAAATAAAAATAAAAGTAAGTCAAAAGAAAATAAAGAGGTAAAATAATTTTTTTAAAAAATCCAAATTAGTAATAATCTAGCAATTTTCAATATCAATTAAAAAATAATTAGTTCGGCAACGGTGCCAAAAACTTAATGTGAATTATTTGCAAGTGTACAAAATTGTAACAAGTAATATAGATAAGTGAAAAGAGTGTCGAACCCACAAGGACTAATTATTTTATTGAGTACCGAAATTACTAGATTAACTACTATTTGGAAAATCGAAATTCAATAAAGAAAACAACTAAATTAAATTAATATAAAGAACTAACTAAATTAATTTAAAAGAGCGGAATCTGAAATTTTATTGTTTATTAATTTCAAAACTAATTCTAGGGTTTTTGATTTCACCTAGTTTATCCCACACAATTTATAACTCTGTGAATAAAAATATTATTTTTCCAAGTTGTACACCAAAATCTTCAAATTTATTCAATATTCTCTCTCAAGCAATATCAAAAATATTATCAACTAATTATTTGTCATAGTTCATGCACAAATTACTAATTGAAAATTCATTAAGATCCATGTATTTCTTAACGGTCACATTAACAGCAGTTCGCTCTTGTAACGGTGTTTAATTTTATAAATTCAAAATCACAAATTACCAGTTCGGTCTCTCCACCATTTGATAGATCATACAAAAGTTGGTCAACCAATTGTAAGCATTAAGAACAAAAATCAAACACACAACCGTGAAAAAATAGAAAAATAATATGGAATTTAAAATTTGTGTTCTCAAAATTAGGCTACATCAAAGCCCTAGAAAATTAAATTTAGTTCATAATAAAATTGCAACTAACAAATTTTGTCTTCAATTGCATAAAAAAATTAGAGAAAAAAAAGAGATACAAAAAGAACTGTTTTTGTAAAAAAAATTGCAAATCGAAGCCAGCAAACACAGCACTTCTCTACCTCTCTCCTTCTCTATCTCTTTCTCTCTCTGTCGTCTCGAGTCGTGCGCCACAAGACAGCCAGCACACAGTCAGCGCCCGCTGACGTCACGCCGATGTCAGCCTGGCCTTTTCCCCTGGGTCCCACTCTCTCTCTCTGTTTCGGTTTCGTCGCCACGTCATCGCAGAGCCACGTCACCCTTGTCTGCTTCTTCTTTTCTGCTCCCTTAAACGCTGAGCCGCCACAGGTCAACTACCACGCCCTTTTGTCTGCTTCTTCGCTGACGTCCCTCTCTCTCTCTGTTACATGTTTTTAATTTAATTATTATTATTATTATTATTTTATTAGAGATCAGCCGTCGCTCTCTCTCTTCGTTAAGCCACCCTTCTTCTCTTATTTGCTATTGTATTTATAGGAGCACGAAAGTGAGAATTAAGGTTTATTTTTGGAGAAAAACTCCTATTCTTCATTTATTTGTTTCCTTATTTGATTTGCTCTTTATTTCTTACTTCTTTTTTTTCTCTTTCTTTTTTAAATTTCGCGCCGCACACAGCCGTCCTCTGTTTCGTTTTCGTTTTCGATTTTTCTTTTCTTTTGATGTCCACACCGCCACCTAGCATACCCCCCCCCCTACTTCCAGACCTTCATGCCACCACCTAACCCACCTACACGTCACGCCTCCTCCCACCTGCACTTTATATAGGAGTAGAAAACTATAATTAGGGTTAGGTTGTTATTTTAGTAAATTAGGATACTTAATTAATTAAATAATTAGTGTGATAAGTGTATATATTTAAATAATTAATTAAGGTTAATAGATTAGGTGAGTTGCTTTATTTAAATTTTTTTCCTTTTAAATTTTATTCTCATTGCACCCCTAGTGGACCATGATATTTTTATTTATTTTTCAAAGAGCTAATTTGTAAAAACATGTATTTAAGTGCTCAAATTTTTTAAAAATCTTCACATGAAATAAATTTGAATTTTAAAATCTTTATCTTTGTTTCTTCTTTGATTTTTTTCAAAATGCATATCTTTTTGCACTTAAAAATCTCATTCCTACAAAATAAAAAAAAATAAAAAAAAAGTAGAAATAAGATAAATTTCAAAGAAATAAACAAGAACTCGCAATTTTGATACATAAAAGAGTACAAAAATTTATGTATAAATTAAACTCATCACAAGTCTGGCCCCGTGGGAACCTTCAGTCCCATCATCATTCCCGCCATTCCTGATCCTGGGTCCTGCCATTTCAATGAATACTGCAAATTACGTGAAAATGTTAGAGCACCACAACTTAAATCACATTCACACCAACTGCCCATTGCAGAAATCTATTCATACTCAAACCATTTTATTTGTTTTAGTTCCATGTTTTAATACTCACACTTACTCACACTCTAACGTCCACACCTAGGTTCATTTCCTCTACCATGTTTATCATCACTAATGAAGCTTGCTCTGATACCAACTTTGCAGTGCCCCAATTTGCTACAAATAAATTAGAAATACATCACATTTTTCGGAATCAACCTCAATTGTAATCATAAACATAGTACACAACAAAGAAAAAATTTAAAAAAATTTATTACATCAACTCTTTTATATAGCACAGCGGAATTTAAACACTTTGAATTACAATTCTTTACAACATGATAAATTACAATTTCCATTTAACTCCAAGCTCTTTCTTAAATCAACTTTATCCATAACTGGGAACCTACAAAAACCTGAATGAAAAGTGGGCACGTCAGTTAAATGCAACTGACGTCAACTATAGTAATAGTGATACCTCCCATCCTCACAAACACAAGCAATCATAATTAATACATGTTAATAATAATGGGACATGAATAACATGGCAATAATAGATGGAACATAAAACAACAATAAATGAAACATAAAACATCAAGTGAAGTTAGGCTAAGTGTCAAGTGTAAGAAAACAGAAAGTAAGCATGCATAAAACAAGTCAAGAAAACCACAAATGCCTATGATGATTTCTAATGCATACGTGTCGGATTCTATGCATCACATTTAACATAGGTCCGGTGCACGCCCTTATCGTTCTCCACTTTATAGGGTTTAAATCCCTCGTTAGGAAACTAATCCTACTACGGCGATTACTTTAAGGTTAAGATTATTCTATGAGTATCTAACCAATGCCCCGATAATTCTGGAGATCAATCTCTATCCATAGATAAGTCCGAAGACTATTTCACTCACACCTGGGAATCTTCGAGAATACCCCACACCGCAAGCAATGGCGCCTCATCACACGAATATCCCATGATTGTCGCCTCAATCCTGATAATTCCGGATATCAATCCCACACCGCAGGTAATTCCGAAGACTATTTCACTCACACTTCGATAATTCTGGGGATTATCTCACAATGCAGATCATATGAAGCCCCCCTACTCATGTTTGCTCTCATTTCATCACAACTCCAACTAGTGTCTTTCCTTAGGTTTATTTTTTATTTATTATGTCACAATTCCTCTCTAGAGTTGGTGTACCCGGCCGGACATATCCCAACTAAAATCACAACAACAAGGCCCCACTGGCCAAAATATCCACAAAGTCTCAACCGCTGGCTTGCTAGGATCCCACTCAACTTCTAGAGTCTCAAAAACTCCAAAACTTCAATTCAAACACTTCTTTGAAATATGTGAAACCAAATTCGTATAACTCATCGCGAGAATTTCCTTCGAATCCAGTAGTAGAAATTAAGTACCTTCATGTACAGTCATATCCACATAATTTGTCCGATAAAACTGAAACTAACTCAATCAAAACTGAAACAAACAGTGGAAAATAAACTCGTAATAGAATATTCTTTAAGTTCGAAAACATATACTTCAAAACCACGTAAATAGGATTGAAATATTTATTAAAGATTGAGAATACATGCTTTCTGAAAGTGATGAAATCTGAATTCAATTATTGCCAAAAGTCCGAGAAATTAACTTTGCAAATTCGAACAAAACAACCGTTTCAAGATTAAAGACTCAGCCAAACAGTGTGCAAAAACTTAGGGGTGTCGATCGACTGGATGCAGTATAAAATGTTGCAGTCGACCTGCATTATCCAAAAAAAAATTAAACAACAGCGAAAGCACTGGCAGTCGACTGTCAGACACCACTATAATTGCTGCAGTCGACCGCAAGTAGAGGAAATTGGCGTCAGACAGTTGCGACAGTCGACCGTGACTGCAAGTTCAAAAGAACTGCGATCGACCGACGTGCACTCAGCAACAGCCAGATTTCGAAACTTCTCAAAAACTGATACATGATTATATACAATATTAGGATTTTCAAAGATGAAAAATATGCAATAAAATAAGTGCATCCTGGAAAAATTACCTCAGTTCGTACATCAATCAAACCTTTTGTAAACTTCACAAAAAGAAACAAATTTCCGAAACCAAGTTGTTGCAAAAATCAAGATTTTGAAGAACTTCTCATCTGAATATTTGAATACTTACTAATGCAGTCAAAACTCATTCATATACAGTGATAGATGCATAATATGCGTCAAAACTGAAAACCAACACTCTACAGTCATACATCAATTCATATCTTTCATCTCACAACTCAACAATATCGAAGAGGTCTTTCCTCACTTCATTGAACCCAAATCCAACTCACTTTAAGAATCAACATACATAACTGAGTCATTGTCAAATCAATAAACTCTAATTCCTCCATTATTCATAAAGTTCAAGTTTACACGTGATATATTTACAACAAAGAAGCATCTTTCATAAGTAAAGTTTGGATCTTTTCAACCTTAGATAGCAATGCATACAATCTCATACAACTTCTATTCCCTCATCATGGCATATAGGATTATTCAAGCAAAACATGGGAAAAGCAATAATCTTGTGAAACATTAATTCTCCAACAATCTTTTAATCATCGATGCATAAGAAAAAACAATCATTAAATTTAATTCGTTCATTAGATTGCACTTATAATGGTTCTATGTCAATTTCACAATCATACGAGTTCTAACATGCATTCTACTTGATTGATCTTCATGTAAATAATTCAACAAAACAAAGAGAAAATGAAGCATCACCCACCTCAAAGAATACTTAATTGAAGAACAATTATAGTAGTAAAGAAAAGCCCCTTCCGCCTCCTTGCAAATGTCCAAGATCCAAACTTTAAACTCCAAGAAAATAATGAGAAAATAGATTTTGGGTTTCACAACAGAGAATAGAGGCTGCTGCCCCTAATATAGGCCGGGATATAGTGTTTTAAGGTTTCTCAAAGTTTACAAAAATACTCCTCAACAAAAAATTTTATTTACATATATGGATCCTTCCAATTATTAGTTAATCAAATTGATTTAAAATAAAATAAAATAAAATTAGCTCACTCTCCTGATTTGCCCGGCCAATATGCACAGCCCAGAAAACCGAAATCTGGAGTTTTTACTCCAAGTGGCAATTTTATATATAAGTCCTTCATTTTGTTAGTATTTGCAAATGTCACAAATCATTCATAAAAATCCAGAAAATTTATAAATAATATCTACTAATAAATGTTAGATTTTCCAAATAGATTTTCTGACTTTGTGTTTTCCAAGTTAGCCCACCTAATTAGCCCACTAGTTATTTCTAATATTAATCAAGACAACTTGTAGGGTAGACTTGATCAAGTAACCAATAAATTAACAATTAAATGAACAAAACAACTAGTGTGCATGTGTTGGCACGTGCATTGCACATGCACGTATAATGGAGCAACAAGGGGTGGCCAGCCATGCTTGAGTGGGAGAGATGGAAAGAGAGGAGAGTGGTTACTTGATGATGGGTTGTTCTTCTAACTCCCAAATGTATCCTAGCCCTTCATCCAAACTCATCTCAACCATTCATTCACTCTTGAAATGTGTATAAATACCCCTCCCTTGTCTTTCTTCATCACTTGCACTAGAAATTTCAAAGAGAAAGAGAAAGAAAAAGGCATTTGTGAGGAAAAGATTGAGTGAGAAAAAGAAAGAGAGTGTGTTTCCCTTCCATTGGAGACCGGCCAAAGCAAGAAGATTAGGAGAAGGCTCGGGTTCATGCTTTGCTAGGAGGAGGAGCTCAAATTTTGCATAAGCTAGGAGGAGACGTGGAGACGATCGTGCTTTCAAGGAGTTCATTGGGAGTTTTTCATTTCTTTCTTCAAAAGGTGGGTGATTTCTCTACTTTTAATATAGATACCATGATAGAAATTAAATTTGTGAACATGTTAGAAACAAATAGAAAAAGTTTGCCATTTACTTGGGTTCGATTCCGAACCTAGCCTTTTGTTTGTGGTTTTGATTTTTTTGAATATATAATTCGATTTTGGGGTATTTTCAATAGTTTTAAGAGTATAAAAAATTTGAGAAAAATACTAATATTTTTCTAAAATTACTTAGACTTCATGAAAATTATTTCTACAATATTTGACTTATTATAATGAGAATTACAAGTAATGTTGGGAAAAAAAAATTGATAAATTTTCTTAGAGCATGACTTCGATTAATTAAAGAAAAGGAATATTTTGAATGTAAATGATTTCTGTGTAGAGATTAAAAATGAGATTTTCGACATGAAAAATTGAGAAAGATAATAAATGAAATTTGTTGTTTATTATATGCAAGTGTGCATGAGAAATGAAATAAAAAGATCATGATGAAATGTGAAAATTTATGAGTATAAACACTCATTTTTGGTAAACATGAAAAGATGTTGAAAACTATAGTTTAGCTAAGTCCTTATATCGGCATGAATAAAATTTTTGGAGAGAAATGTGCTAATAAAAGACCAAGTTGGGTCATGGTTAACAATTGATATTTAAGACCGGTGTAGAGATAACGCTAACTCTAAGGTGTTAATTTTTATTCATAATTCAAACATCTAAGGACTACACTATAGTGAAGATGTGATGAAAGTAAAAGAAAAACACAAGTATGAAGGCCTCGGATCTACGGTGTGAGAGTGTTCACAGTCTATCTGTATGATGCGTCATGTCATGACGTGGATACATCTCCGGAATTATCGGGACCGTGGCGACGCTTGTAGGGTGTTTAATGACTACGTAGTGTCATCGTTCCATGACGGAGGTAAATTATCCATAGGTTGTCTGCATGATGCGTCATATCATGACGTGGAATTTTCCTCTAGGTGTCTGGGCATGGGCTCGTAACTCATAGAACATCTAGGATACTTGCCATAGTTACCGTAGTAGTTTAACTCATAGCGAAGGACCCAACCCTACAAGATGAAGAACGGTTAAAGGCTTGCCCTCGAATTTATGTAGAATGGGATACATAAGTTCGAACAAGTGTGCATTAGTGTCATGAAATAATAAGTAACTGTATTTAAGACTAAGTGCACATTCACACACGACATCAATAAGATAGTCCCCCTTAGCTTTGTTTGTGATCAAGTGTGTGTTTTCCAAGTAAGAGAAATTGATGTATTATATCCTAGCGTCAGTTGTATACAACTGACGTGCCCACAATTTCTACGCAGGATAAAATGAATGAAAGGACTAAAAAAGGAATGCTGCTTAAAGAAATGTTCAAATTTTTATTTATTTCATGTATCATGTTGTAATTATAATTCTGCTGCGTTAATGTAAACATTGTTGTATAAAAAGTTTTAAATTCCTTTTAAAATTGCACAAAGTGAAGTGTAAAGATCCTGTGGAACTTCGAATTCATACTTATTTGGAATTCGGGGTGTTACAATTAATTCCAAAATATTATCTAAAATTCTAAGGGTGTTACACCTAGCCTTCGCGCTAAGCTCGGCACTCGGCGCTCGACGTTAACCTCGAGCCAGCTCTTGGATCTCCCACGTCCTCGCCGCTCGGCGTTGACACTCCTCACTAACGAGAGATTCCTCAATCTATCAAGTCTTCACCGGTCGGTGTCGACTCTCTACACTAGCAAGAGATTCCTCAATCTCTCAAGTCTCACCTCTCGGCATCGACTCTTTACTCCTCCAAACGAGAGATTTCTCAACCTCTCTGGTCCTTGCCGCTTTCGCATAAGCTCGGCGCTCGACATTAACCTCGAGCAAGCTCCTGGCCTTCGCGCTAAGCTTGGCACTCGGCACTCGACATTAACCTTGAGCCAGCTCTTGGATCTCTCAAGTTCTCACCGCTCGACATCAACTCTCCTCACTAATTAGAGATTCCTCAATCTCTCAAGTCATCACCGCTCGGCGTCAACTCTCTACACTAACAAGAGATTCCTCAATCTCTCAAGTCCTCGCTACTCGGCATCGACTCTCCTCACTAATGATAGATTCCTCAATCTTTTAAGTCCTCGCCGCTCAGTGTTGACTCTCTACACTAAAGAGAGATTCCTCAATCTCTCAGGTCCTCGCCGCTTTTGCATAAGCTCGACGCTCGATATTAACCTTGAGCAAGCTCCTGGCTTTCGCATAAGCTCGGCGCTCAACATTAACCTCGAGCAAGCTCCTAGCCTTCGCGCTAAGCTTGATGCTTGGCGCTCGATGTTAACAACAAGCCAACTCTTAGATCTCTCAAGTCCTCGTCACTCTGCGTTGACTCTCCTCGCTAACAAGAGATTCCTCAATCTCTCATGTCCTCGCCGCTCGGCATCGACTGTCTACACTAACGAGAGATTCCTTAATCTCTCAAGTCATAGCCGCTCAGCATTGACTCTCTACACTAACGAAAGATTCCTCAATCAATCTCTCAAGTCCTCTCTGCTCGGCGTCGACTCTCTACACTAACAAGAGATTCCTCAATCTCTCAAGTCCTCGCTGCTCAGCGTCGACTCTCTACAGTAGCGAATAATTTCTCAACCTCTCAAGTCCCTACCTTTCTGCATCGAACTCAAACCTCAACACTTGCAAAAGTTTTAATTTTATTTACGGTCCTCTCCTTCGGCGAGGACCTCCAGTTCCATGCCCCAGGGTGGTCTTTCCTCTACCCGCTGATAGCCAGTAATAGAGCGGTCTTCATCGCCGCTACCCCTAACTGTCGGTAGGTAGTAGAATAACCACTAGTAATGAGAGCTCACAGTAAGGGTAAGCAATGAGAAGGGGATGGAGGAGGGTTTATATAGCCTAAGCGGAGGTGGGAATTCGATAATCGTGACACTGATGTGGACCAATCTCAGCCATTCGCCTACATCCAACAGCCTGAAAAGTTGTTCGTACATTTCCCAAGGTCCAAACGTTCCGCCTCCCAACGAGGCGCATTTATGACCGTGGAAGACGAAACGTCTCCTATTATAGTCATTCAATATCATTGGAAGACGAAACATCACACATTCTGTAACACCCCATACTTAAAAGTGTATATATATAATATTATATAAAAATTTTGTAATACCCCGTACTTAAAAGTGTATATATATAATATTATATAATAATAATAATAATAATAATAATAATAATAATAATAATAATAATAATAATAATAATAATAATAATAATAATATATACACATATAAAATAATAATAATAATAATAATAATAATAATAATAATAATAATAATAATTGATATGGCTAAAAAAGGGGTTAAATCGGAACCGTCCAGATTGGGCACGAATCTTGAAGCTCAGGGGTAAAACAGTAATTTCACATACAAATGGGTCCGAAATGGGTATTGGGTCTCCTTCTCACAGATCCAATAACCCACAAACGGATCCACTCCAACTGGGTACGGGTCCCGACCCAAGACAAACCCAAACCAGCAAGAGGAAAATCAGGGTCACTGATTTGACCGAATCAACGGGCCTGATTTGCTCTCACCAGGAATCAGGGGTCAGTTTCCTAAACAGAGTGGGAGGATTTTACTCCTGACAGTTACATAGGAAATCAGGTCCTTAATCACTCCCATGGTGACTATAAATACCTCCTACCTACCACTGTGACCAGGTAATCACTCTTTTTCCAGCTTAAGCTCTTTCTTAATCATCACTGGTTACTGACAAGAGCGTCGGAGGGTGCGTCGCCGGAATCAACCCCGGTGTATCGCACTTCCTTGCAGGTTAGCGGCAGGAATCAACAAGAGTGGATCCGCTATTCAGGTTTTTCCCCGAACTCACAAATCTCATCTGTTTACCCCCACACCAGATCCAGCGGTAACAGATTGGCGCCGTCTGTGGGAAGACCACACGAATAGCCTCCGCCTCTTCCTCGTCGACTAGCCCTTCTCCAACCATGCCTCCCAAAAAGGTCAGGTCTAGAGGGTCCAACTGAGGACCCAATCCCGCCGATCAGCAAGAGGAAGTCCCCGTGCATCCTGCTCTGCAGCTCGAACAACTTCCTCCCCCGGTCCAACAGGGCCAGCCTCCTCTTCCGAACCAACAACCCCCAAATGGTCCTGCTGGTCAGAACTAGCGGAGGCAGAAGCAACCTCTCCACGCAGAGCATGTCTCGATTCACAATGCCTCCTCGGACTCTATGGCTTCCCATAACCCCCGAGCCTTCGATCTCCGCAACACCGTTCTGAATCGCCAAAAGGATGAGGACCTTCACAGCCATCTAGATGAGAGGCAGGCCCGAGAGGGAGCCTCCCGCCAGCATCAAGGTGAGCGATCTCCTCATCGCCGAGATGGTAGGAGGTCTCCGGACCGAAGGGGCCGGGGGGGATCCCCCGATCGTAGGAGGAGGCCACATTCCCCCGCTGATCGACATCATCCGAGGAACGATGAGGCACCTATCACTCGTGCCGAGTTCCTACAATTCCAGGAGACTTTGTTGCAAGCCCTCAACCTTCGCCCCAACAACCATAATGTCCAGAGGGTTCCAACACCCCCACGGGTTCCAAGTCCTCGCCACCGATCCAGAAGTCCTCTCCCGGCTCCCAGTCGCCAGCAACACCATCATAGTCCTCGCCGATCCCAGGACTACCGACGCCGTAGCCCCCGCTCCCCTTCCTATGAAGACGAGTCCAGGGGCTCGATCGACTATCACCGGAGGGACGATGCCCTCTACCGTCGTCTCCACGAGATGGAGAGGCGCATCGGTCGCATGGACAAAGAAGAGGAGTCGAGAGTAGGGACCGTCCGCCCCAGCAGACCCCCTTTCTCTCGGACAATCATGGAGGCTCCCATCCCGAGGGGTTTCAAACCTCTGCAGTTTGAAACGTACTCAGGGGAGTCAGACCCTGTTGATCATGTCGAAAGCTACAAGACCTTAATGCTGATCCATCAAGCTTCCAATGCCGTGCTCTGCAAGACCTTCCACGCCACTCTCAAGGGGTCGGCACGGGAATGGTACTCCAGGCTCGCTCCCTCTTCCATCTTCTCGTTCGAGCAGTTCGAAATGCTTTTCATAACTCACTTTGTGAGTAGCAGGCGAACGGAGAAGACTAGCCTCTCCCTACTCCACCTCTGACAGGAGAGGGGAGAAAAGTTGAGGGACTACGTGAGGAGATTTACCGCAGAGGTCAGGTCGATTGCCTCCCTCGACTAGTCAGTGGCGACCGTCGCGTTCCAGTCGAACGTCCTCAACTCCAACCTCCGGTCGTCCCTCGCCAAGAAGCCCCCACACAACTTCGCCGATCTTCTCCTAAGATGCGAGAAGTACATTCGGGCGGAGGAGGCCGAGTGCCTCTCGAATTTCGGAGGATCCGCCTCCGGATCGAAGATGAAGACAACAGAGGAGGAGAGGTCCAAAAAGCTACAGAAGGACAATAGCGGTCAGCGCCGTCCTTCCCCCAGGTTTGAGAAGTTCACTCCTCCCACCACCAATGTCTCCACCATCCTGATGGAAGTGGAGAAGGAAGGGGTGATACCGCCCGCTCCGAGGATGAACACCCCGGCCAAGAGGAGGAACAAAGAGAAATGGTGCCATTACCACCGGGACCACGGCCACGGCACCAACGACTGCCGGGCGTTTTAAAATGAGATAGAGGCCCTCATCCAGAGGGGGCAGTTGGCCAAATTTGTGAAGGCAAACGATCGTGTGGATCGCACCACTCCTCCGCCTCGGGGGGCTAACAAGCACTCCGAGCGACGCGATCAAACCCCCGAGTTCGAGGAAGAATGGGTTCTGCACCTTATTCACGGGGGCCCAATGGGGGGCTCTTCCAACTCCTCTCGGAAGGCCTTCGTCCGAGAGGTCAACTCAGTTCACAGTGCCCCTCCCCCCAAAGGCCTCGGCGTCCCAGTGACTTTCTCCGATGAAGACCTCGAGGGGGTCCGAACTCTCCACTGCGACGCACTTGTCATCGACCTTCGCATGGTGAACTTCAAAGTGCAGAGGGTCCTGGTAGACAATGGGAGCTCGGTGAACATCCTCTTCCTCTCGGCCTTCCGAGGGCTGCAGCTGTCCCGGGATCGCCTCCCACGGGTTCACGGGGGTACCAGTAACTGTCGAAGGGGTTATCACCCTGGACGTAACTGCTGGGACCCTACCACCCGAACTGAGCCGATGGACTTTATGGTCGTCGATGTCCCGGCTGCATACAATGTCATCTTAGGCCGACCTGGCCTCACTGCCCTGGAAGCGGTCCCTTCGGCGTACCACCTTAAAATGAAGTTCCCCACCCAGTCGGGAGTGGGAGAAGTCAGGGGCAGCCAAGAGACGGCTCGGAAGTGCTACATGACTTCCACCGGGGGTCCGGTGCTCTCCCTCGAGACTCTAGAAATCCCCGAGCCGAATGTCCGACCCACGTCCGAGCCGGCGGACGAATTGGAAGAAGTACTCTTCTCGAATGAGGACCCGAGTCGAAGGTTCCTCATCAGCAAGTCCTTGCCGACTGCCCTATGCTTTGACCTGGTGCAGTGCATCCGGGAGAACCGTGACCTATTTGCTTGGTCCGCCGCGGATATGTCCGGGATTTCTGAGGACCTTCTAGTGCACCGCCTCAGCATCGAACCGGGGTGCAGACCGGTTCAGCAGAAGAGGCGTAAGTTCGCCCCGAGCGACAACAAGCCATCAAGGAAGAGGTGGACAAGCTCTTAAAAGCTCGGTTCATACAGGAGGTGAACTATCCCGAGTGGCTCTCCAATGTCGTCATGGTTAAGAAGTCCAATGGTTCTTGGAGGATATGCATCGACTTCACCGACCTGAATAAGGCGTGTCCGAAGGATCCTTTCCCTCTCCCAAATATCGACACCCTCATCGATGCCACCTCGGGCCATGAGCTCCTCACCTTCATGGACGCCTTCTCCGGCTATAATCAGATCCGAATGTTCCCCCCGGACATTTCGAAGACTTCTTTCATTACCGACCAAGGCCTCTACTGTTATAGAGTTATGTCGTTCAGACTGAAAAACGCTGGAGCCACCTACCAGCGCCTCGTCAACAAAGTCTTCCAAAGCCAGATAGGCCGCAACATGGAAGTATACGTCGACGACATGCTCGTGAAGAGCATCCGAGGTACCGACCACATGGCCGACCTCCAGGAGGCATTCGGCGTATTAAGAAGGCACAACATGAGGCTTAATCCGAACAAGTGTGCATTCGGAGTCTTGTCGGGAAAGTTCCTCGGCTTCATGGTGAGCCAGCGAGGGATCGAAGCAAATTCCGAGAAAATCAAGGCCATACTGGACATGGCCCCGCCCCGGAACATCAAGGAAGTGCAGAAGCTTACGGGTCGCCTCGCCGCTATTGGCCGGTTCCTTTCGATGTCTGGGGAAAAGTGCCTCCCCTTCTTCAAGGCTCTCAGGGGGGGCCAAGGGTTTCGAATGGGGCCAACCGCAGCAGGAGTCGTTCGACCAACCAAAGGCCTACTTGGCGAACCCTCCCCTGCTCAGCAAACCCGTTCCAGGGGAAACCCTCTTCATCTACTTAGCTACTTCCGAGCAGACCTTAAGTGCTGTCTTGGTGAGGGAAGAAGACCGGGCTCAGAGGCCCATCTACTATGTGAGCAAGGTGCTTCGGGACGCCGAGCTCTGCTACCTGAAGGTGGAAAAGATGGCCTACGCCCTGGTTATGGCGGCAAGGAAGCTCCGCCCATACTTTCAGTCACACTCGGTTGTGGTCCTCACCGACCAACCGCTGAAGCAGATCCTCCACAAGCCCGAAACCTCAGGTCGGCTTATGAAGTGGTCCATAGAGCTAAGCCAACACAACATCTCATACCAGCCTCGGACTGCGATCAAAGCTCAGGCCCTCACTGACTTCATCGTCGAGACCACCATTCCCGAGGTCAGCCATGTCCCGAACGGACCCCCCATTTGGACGGTTTTCGTGGACGGTTCCTCCTGCAACGAGGGAAGCGGCGCCGGTATCATCCTGAACGGCCCTGATGACTTCGTCCTCCAGTATGCCCTCCGCATGAATTTCAGGGCCTCAAACAATGAGGCGGAGTATGAGGCACTAATCGCAGGCCTCAGACTTGCCCGAAGTGCCGGGGCACAGCGCCTCCGAATCCATAGTGACTCCCAGCTGGTGGTGAACCAAGTCTTGGGTGAGTACGATGTGCGAGACGAACGGATGGCGAAGTATCTCGCCAAGGTCCGAACCCTCATCGGCCGGTTCGAAGAGGCACTCATCCAACGAGTCCCTCGAGAAGAAAATTCACAGGCCGATGCCCTCTCCAAGTTGGCCTCATCCTCCCTCCAAGGTCTCGAGCAGACCGTTTTGATCGAGGTCCTATTGAAGCCGAGCATAGAAGACGAGACCCCTCGACTCAGTGGAGTCATTGCCAGTCCTACTGCAAGATAATTGGATGAAACCCATAGTGGAATTCTTAAGGGATGGGCTCCTCCCCGAGGACCCGAAGGAAGCGCGCTGAGTAAGAACCAGGGCCGAGTGGTACGTCCTGATCGAGGGAATCTTGTACAAGCGCTCCTTCTCGCAGATTGACGGCCTACCATACCTGAGGTGACTTTCCCCGGAACAGGCCGACTACGCCTTACAGGAGCTCCACGAAGGCATCGGCAGAGCACATTCAGGGTCTAGGTCTTTGGCTCGGAAGGCCCTGAATTACGGATACTTCTGGCCGACTCTCCTCCAAGACACCGAGCGACACGTTCGGCAATGTGCCTCTTGTCAGAGAGATTCCAACATTCGTCGCCTCCCTCAAGCCAACCTCGCCTCCCTATCAAGTCCTATCCCCTTCGCAATGTGGGGGATGGATTTACTACGGGCCTTTCCCTCCAGCTCCGGGCTAGTTCAAGTTCTTGGTCGTAGCCATTGACTACTTCTCGAAGTGGATTGAAGCCGAGCCCCTCGCCACTATCACCGAGAACAAGGTGCTTCAATTCTTCTGGAAGAACATCATCTGCAGGTTCGACGTCCCCCGTGTCCTCGTAACGGACAACGGACTCAGTTCACTGGTGCCGCATTCCGAGCTCTGTGTGAAGACCTTGCCATCCAACAGCGCTTCTCGTCCGTCTCCCACCCTCAGTCGAACGGGCAGGCGGAGAACGCTAACCGGCAGATCCTCTCTGGTATCAAGAAGAGACTGGACAAGTGTTCTAGAGGCTTATGGGTCGACCAGCTCCCCAATGTGCTGTGGAATTACCGCACCCACAAGCGGACCCCCACGGAGGAGTCCCCGTTCAACCTCACCTATGGGTCCGAGGCGGTGATACCACTTGAAGTCGGAATACCTTCTCCTCGCCTCGCGGCCTACAACGAGGAACAGAACGCCAGGGACCTCCAGGCGAATTTAGACCTGGTGGACGAGCTGAGAGAAAGAGCATCAATACGCCAACAGAACTAACGGAGGAGGGTCGAACTGGTGTACAACAAGAAAGTCCGACCCACCGATCTCAAGGAGGGGGACTTGGTCCTCAGAAAGCTAGCCATCTCCTTCCCCAATCAGAAGAGCAAACTAGCTCCGAATTGGGAAGGACCCTACAAGATCACAAGGGTCGTTCGGCCCGGAGCTTATCGTCTTGAAGACCTAGAGGGCAGAGAGATTCCGAGGACCTGGAATGCCGACCACTTGTTAAAATACCAAGAAAGCGCCCCGGCACCTCTCTAAGTATCACAGGGTGTCGAACCATTCCTCTCCTCTAACTTGTAATTCATTTCTTAAGTTGTTATATGTAAAAACGGCTCGCCATCAATTATCAATGAAGAATGCTCTTTCAGACTTATAAAATTGCTTGCATCTCTCCGCCTTTATTTTTTATTTCAACCAATGGTTCGGGGTCCAATGTCTGGCTCGATCCTACTTCACAAGCTCGCTCATCAGCGAGCTAGAAGTAGATCGCCGTTCGAAACTGCTCCCACAACCGTTGAACTAGACCGATGGTTTGGAGTCCAACACTCGGCTCGACTTTACTTTCCCGGTTCGCCCTTAGGCGAGCCAGAAGTAGATCGCCATTCGGAACTGCTCCCACAACCGTTGAACTACACCGATGGTTCGGAGTCCCACACTCGGCTCGACTTTACTTCCCCGGTTCGCCCTTAGGCGAGCCAGAAGTAGATCGCCGTTCGGAACTGCTCCCATAACCGTTGAACTACACCGATGGTTCGGAGTCCAACACTCGGCTCGACTTTACTTTCCCGGTTCGCCCTTAGGCGAGCGAGAAGTAGATCGCCGTTCGGAACTGCTCCCACAACCGTTGAACTACACCGATGGTTCGGAGTCTAACACTCGGCTCGACTTTACTTCCCCGGTTCGCCCTTAGGCGAGCCAGAAGTAGATCGCCGTTCGGAACTGCTCCCACAACCGTTGAACTACACCGATGGTTCGGAGTCCCACACTCGGCTCAACTTTACTTCCCCGGTTCGTCCTTAGGCGAGCCAGAAGTATATCGCCATTCGGAACTGCTCCCACAACCGTTGAACTACACCGATGGTTCGGAGTCCAACACTCGGGTCGACTTTACTTCCCCGGTTCGCCCTTAGGCGAGCCAGAAGTAGATTGCCGTTCGGAACTGCTCCCACAACCGTTGAACAAATCTACCGATGGTTCGAAGTCCAACACTCGGCTCGACTTTACTTCCCCGGCTCGCCCTTAGGCGAGCCAGAAGTAGATCGCCGTTCGGAACTGCTCCCACAACAGTCGAGCAACGCTAACGCTGGTTCGGATTACATCGTTCGGATCGACTACGCTCACTCAAATCCTCGAGCCGAGCAGACGAAGGACCGACCCTCGTATATGGAGAAAAATCCTTCCGAGGCAAAGTCACCATTAGATCATCTCAAAATGCGTGCTAGAGTGTGATGAACGGACCTGACCATGCCACGTGTCCACAAAACGACAAGATAGTGTTTTCTTGGAACTTGTGCCTCCATTCTTGTGATCCGTGCCATGATCATGATCGACTGTCCAGATCAGGCCACGTGGCTCCTGCCGCGAAACAGAGTCACACCTCTTCCTAGGCACCGAGCCGCACCGGTATGTACCGAGCAAGAGTCAGGACCACGGCTAAAGCGTGAGCGTCGTGGCTAAAGCGCTCGACGAAGCAAACACTCAGCCAACTCTAGCTAAAGCAATTACAGTACTACAACAAGCAAGCCAACTCCAATTTCATTAATATAACTTGGATAAATTTACAAAACCCAAAGGTTACAACGAAAGACAGTTCGGAGACCCAAAAACACAATATGACCTGTTTAGTGCCTCCGCGGAAGGGGGATGCTCCGGTTCAGGGATACCCGGGGTCGGTGCTTCTTGACCTCCGAGCTCGTCTCTAAGCCGACGAATCGAGACGCCCCCTCACCACTGACCCTGACAGTCGCTCCAACCGAAGCACCACTCGAAGATACCACTACTCCACTTTGGGCGTCGGCCGCTGTCCGACCTACGATGGGAGTTCGGCTCGCGAGTTGATAGAACGTAATCCCTCGGTCAATCTCTTCGCGAGTACACGAAGTACTGCGGACATTAGCCCTCACCGGCTGAGGTTTAAGCCGAGGAACCTCTTCCTCCAGTTCAACGATCCTGTCCTTCAGTGTGTCGTCTCTCACAATTACCTTGAACCGAGGAAGCTTTGCCGAACCAAGATACTCGGCACTATCAGATATGACACGGCGCAAGTGGGTCACCTCGATACTCTTGTCGACTGTTACCCTTTGCAGCTGTTCTACCCTCCTTGCGAAATCATCTCGCTCGGCCAAAGCCCGGGCCAACTCTTCCTCCTTCGTAGATAGTTCGGCCTCGACTATCCGCAGATGGTGCAACTCAGCCAACAACTCGCTGTTCCTCTTTTCTACGTTGTGCAGTATTCTCCTCGTCAGATGAACCTCGCCCTCGAGGTGATCCTCCCGGGACTGCTGAAACAACTCTGCACGGCACCGAGCTGCTGCGATGACGCGAGTTTGCTCGGCGATCTGAAATAAAAAAAGGGCAACATTGAAGAACTACATGGCCGAACTGAACACTTGGACAATTCCAAAACCAAAACAATCTTTTCATTCATCATAAAAGCGGTGGCCAGTCCGCAAAAGGCATTACATTTCTGCAAAATTAAAAACAAAGACTACAAAGAGACGAGAAGGTCAGGGGTCCACCTGCGCCTCCGTTTCGACTACAGGCACCTCGCCAGAAGGCCCTTCGTTTCTCGCCTCGCCCTGAAGGTTCGTCTCCGGAGCGTCGGCGACAACCTCCTCTTCGTCGCCCTCCACCTCGTCCTCTTCGCCTCCATCCTCCTCGCCGTCCGATGGGGAACCGGGCCACAGTCTGTAGCCGACCCGTTCGAAGCCAGGCACGCGGTCTTGAACGTGGTTGAGCGCCCTCTGATAGGACATCTCCATGTTGGAGGCCATGTGCTTCTTCGCCTCGGCCTCGAGCCTCCGCCTTGATCGTCGCTGCCAAGGCATCTTTCTCCGCTTTCACGTCGGCCAGTGACTTCGCCGATGCGGCTAGCTCCTCGGCGGCCTTTACGACTTTGGCAGACTCCGCATCAAGTCGCCCCTTGGCTCTTTCTAGGTCGGCCACAAGATCGGCAACCCGGACCTCCAAGGCCTCGACTCGCCTCTGCTCGGCCTCGAGTTGCCGAACCGCCTTGACCTTCTCTGCCCTATCTTTGTCGCTGGCGGCCTTCAGCTCTTTCTCCTGCGCGGCGAACGTCTCAAGGAGGTGGCCAAAGTGACATGTGGCCTGTGAAGACAACGATAAGCGCAAGATACAGGCCGAGCAATAGACTTGAAGAAATCCACAATGAAAAACTTACCGATACG
Source organism: Hemerocallis citrina (assembly GCA_017893485.1). Taxonomy (NCBI): domain Eukaryota; kingdom Viridiplantae; phylum Streptophyta; class Magnoliopsida; order Asparagales; family Asphodelaceae; genus Hemerocallis; species Hemerocallis citrina. The sequence continues at coordinate 285,558,534 of CM030358.1, forward strand.
AGCGACCAAGCCACTTCGTAGGTATCGTCGCCGACCATTCCCGCCTTCAGCGCGGCTCTATCTTTCGGGGTCGCCAGGTGCTTGACGAGCTGCACCGACATCTGCGAGTTTCCGAGGAATCCATCGTGATTCTTCACTCGCCAGTTCGGCACGAACAACTGTTTGTGCTGCTCGGTCAGGATCTCCTCGGCCGCGTCGGTCAACGGCGGAGCCTCGAGCGACAATGCCACATTGACATCGAAGGCCCCACCAACCGGGGCAGATGCCATAGGCGTCGAGGGCTCTTCGGCAACAACCACCGTCGTAGGCACCTCGGTGGTCGGAGGCGGAGTGGTAGTCAAAGCAACCTTGGGCTGCGGACCTGACGAGACAGCCACGGTCGGCCTCTTCCTCTTCCTGCCACCGGCCACTTTGGACCTATCGATCATCATGGCGTTGAAATCCATCTTCGGCGCTTCTGCATCAAACGAAACACAAACTGAGTCAGTAAGACGAGCTAAAGACTTGGAAGAAAAAAAAATAAACGAGATGTCAGGAGCATACTCGGGTCGATGGGGCTAAGGCCAGACCCGAACAGCACCTCCTCCGTCAACTCCCTCCAACTCAACATGGGGAGGGCCATGATCTTCCTCGCCACCTCCTCCTCGGCCTCAGTCAGTACGGGGTCGACTCTCGCAAACTTGGGCACCTCTGGCTTCCACCGGCTCGGAATTTGCATCATTGGTTCCCCCCTCAATATAAAGAACTTTTCTTTCCAGCCTTTAATTGAGTCCGGGTTTTCTATGATCCTAACACCCTTCCTCGGCCCCAAGTAGTACCAATGCTCGGTCTTGTGCATCCGATTTATTCGATACAGGCCTCGGAAGACCGTCAGGTCCGGCTCGACTTCAGTGTTGCGGCATTGGAGCAGGAAGGCGTTCACATGACGCCATGTGTTCGGCATAAATTGGGTCGGCGCGAGGCAGAACCATCCGAGGACTTGGCGAATGAAGGGATGCAGCGGAAAACGCAGTCCGGCATTCAGGGAGTCGAAGTCGAACATACACATATCCGACGACGATAGTTTGGAATTTGCCCGCATCCCAGCGCCAGGGACAATTAACTTGTACTCCGGAGGATGGCGAACCCCTTTCGGATCCGAAGGAGATCCCTTTCGGATAGCACCGACCCGATCTCGTCTGCCTCGGTAGGAAGTGCCGGATTGGGTTCCTCGTAAACTTCCAACTGGCCAAAGACCGCCTTCTTCAAAAGATCGCCTTCGTACTGCCTAACCCCCGAATGCCCGGACAGTACAGAAGGGTATCGTCCCATCTCGGGAGCCTGCTTCGAGTTCTCCACGATCACCTCGACCACGGGAGATTGGGTGACCACCCTCCTCTTCTTCTTCTCCTTCCTCGCCTCGGCCGCAGTCGGCTCGACGACCTGTTTCCCCTTCCTTCGGATCTCCGCCTTCCTCCTCTCCTCGGCGCCATCATTGCCCGAGGACGAGGCCTCACTTCCCGAGTTCACTCTTGACATCTCTATAAAAAAGCTAAGGCTAATAGACTGACCTTGAAGTGACGTTCACGGTCGGAATGAGATAGCCGGAAATTGCCTGGCCCGCGCGACAGCTAGCACAACCGCCCTGGAGCAAAGATCGCCGCTAGCAGAGAGCACAGAGAGTAAAAGTAAAATCTTAAAAGTGAAAAGTGAGAAATGAGCATGGGGGTGGGGGAATGATCTTTTATAACCCCAAAATCGAGTTTGGGCCGCCTTGGGAATCTAAAAAGCCCATTAAGAAGCCAAAGTGCCAAAGCGGAGTGTCACGACGTTTTAGTTCCAACTACAGAGGATCTTCAAATCACCAAGTCTGCAACTCGGCCACCGGTGTGCTTAACCGAGCTATCGAACAGCTTGGCTGGGCCACCGAGCTACTGAGTCTCTTCAAGACAACTCCGAGGTACTGAGTCTCTCCAAGACAACTCCGAGTTACTGAGTCTCCATACCTCAGCCGAAGACACCAAACCTCCGAACCGAGGGGACGAGGAACCGACCCTCGTATATGGGGAAAAATCCTTCCGAGGCGAAATCACCGTCGGATCTCTCCAAAATTCATGTCCAAATTCGATGGACGGTCCAGATTGCGCCACGCCCACAAAACGACAAGATAACGTTTTCTCGTGATCTGAACCCTGTCCTCGTGATTCGCACAATGATGGACGATCCAAATTCGACCACGTGTAACTTCCGAGCTGCCTGCCACCGGCCTGTTTAACCAAGCTACCGAATAGCTTGGCCAAACAGCCGAGCTACTAGGCCGGAGGGTGGCAACCCTTCAGAAACCAAGACTCCCGAACATCACAACTCCCTACCTCGGCTAAATACACCGAACCTCCCAAACTGAGAGGACGAGGAACCGACCCTCGTATATGGCAAAAAAACATGCCGACCATCCTCAGCCGTTGGATCGTGTCAAAAAGCGCGCTCGTCATGAGGGACAGTTCAAATCTCGCCACGTCCACTAAACGACAAGATAGTGTTTTTTGGGGATCCGCACTGAGATGGACGCTCAGGATCACGCCACGTACTTCGGCTGATTCCGAGCTGCATGCGCCGAGCCGAGGGAACGAGGGACCAACCCTCGTATATGGCGAAAAAACCCACCGACCATCCTCAGCCGTTGGATCTTGTCAAAAAGCATGCTCGTCATGATGGACGGCCCAGATCTTGCCACGTACCTCGGCAGATTCCGAACTACGTGTGCCGACCTGCCGAACCGAGGAGACGAGGAACCGACCCTCGTATATGGCGAAACAGCCTGCCGAACCGAGGGGACGAGGAACCGACCCTCGTATATGACAAAAAAGCCCGCCGAGCCGAGGGGACGAGGAACCGACCCTCGTATATGGCGAAAAAAACCGCCGACCCATGTCAGCCGTTGGATCTTGTCAAAAAGCGCGCTCGTCATGATGAACGGTTCAGATCTTGCCACGATCACTAAACGACAAGATAGCATTTTTTGGGGATCCGCGCTGAGATGGACGGCCCATATGACGCCACGTACCTCGGCTGATTCCGAGTCGAGGAGCCGACCTGCCGAGCCGAGGTACCGAGGAGCCGACCCTCGTTAATGAAGAAACTACCTGCTGAGGAATAGGGATCGTCTGATCGCTCAGAAAATCGCGCTTGGCACTGATCAAGGGTCCAGATTGCGCCACGCCATAAATCGGTATTTAAAAATCAATTTTTATTTATTTAAATCGTTTTATTTATTTAAAAATTGCGAAAAATTGCTAAAAATTCGGGAAAATTAGGGGGATATTTTTAAGCCCCTGAACGATCAATTATTGCCTATAATGTACTATTAAGGCCCCCGAACGATTAGTTAACACATCGCAAAATTAAATAAATAGTCCGAAAAAATAGATAAAAACCGTCAAATACCCAACAAGGCTTCAGAACAGCTCACGGCTTCAAAAATCACCTCACTACCCCCTTCGAGATTCAAAACCCTCCATTCGGACTCCAATACAACTCCACTAGCCACTAAAAAAGTTAAACTACTCCTCAAAGGCTGATCACACTCAGTCTTTAGGAGTAGGGGGCCCGTGATATGGCTAAAAATGGGGTTAAATCGGAACCGTCCAGATTGGGCACGAATCTTGAAGCTCAGGGGTAAAACGGTAATTTCACATACAAATGGGTCCGAAACGGGTACTGGGTCTCCTTCTCACAGATCCAATAACCCACAAACGGATCCACTCCAACTGGGTACGGGTCCCGACCCAAGACAAACCCAAACCAGCAAGAGGAAAATCAGGGTCACTGATTTGATCGAATCAACGGGCCTGATTTGCTCTCACCGGGAATCAGGGGTCAGTTTCCTAAACAGAGTGGGAGGATTTTACTCCTGACAGTTACACAGGAAATCAGGTCCCTAATCACTCCCATGGCGACTATAAATACCTTCCACCTACCACTGTGACCAGGTAATCACTCTTTTTCCAGCTTAAGCTCTTTCTTAATCATCACTGGTTACTGACAAGAGCATCGGAGGGTGCGTCGCCGGAATCAAGCCCGGTGTCTCACACTTCCTTGCAGGTTAGCGGCAGGAATCAACAGGAGTGGACCCACTATTCCGGCTTTTTCCTCGAACTCACAAATCTCATATGTTTACCCCCACACCAGATCCAGCGGTAACAATAATAATAATATGGTGAGAAGCGGTAGTTGGGCCTATAGGGAATTCTATGGGCTTGGTCCTATGGGATTTAAGCCATGAGATGAGAAGGTGGTGGCTGCACTTGGATGCGGGGCTCGGTCTCATGCTAGCATGGTAGAAGGTAGGAGGAAGGGGATGTGTGTGTGTTGTTGTGTGTGTGAGAGAGTTTTTGTGTGGTGTTGTGTAGGGGGGAAGTGTCCCACATCAGCTAGGTTGAAGAAATGTGTGGGTTTAAATATAGAAGCCTATGATCAATTGGTACCTGAAAGTTACAGCACCTGTTGTGAGGTAAGCCTGTGGTAGGCAGTTGTTAGAATCTATTTTTTGCGTGCTGCGCACGTGTAGTCGTGTGCGCAGCTGAGCAGAGCTCGGGGCACTACAAATGGTATCAAAGCCGATTTTTGACCCTGATCGTGTGCAAGATGTACGCCTGAGATGGAGCTAACAGTGTACACTGGCGGGTAGCCAGAGTCCCGGGTAGGTCTGTACACTAGCAGAATCAAGTTACCCCTCTCCACATCGACTAAAGAGGCGGTCTTGTATTAGCTTGCGAGTCCCGGGCTCAGCGAGGATGCTGAGTTCCTAAGGGTGGTGTGTGTAACACCCCGTACTTAAGAGTGTATATGGAAATATAATAATAATAATAATAATATATATATATATATATATATATATAATAATAATAATATGGTGAGAAGTGGTAGTTAGGCCTATAGGGATTCTATGGGCTTGGTCCTATGGGATTTGGGCCATGAGATGAGAAGGTGGTGGCTGCAATTGGATATGGGGCTCGGTCTCTTGCTGGCATGGTAGAAGTTAGGAGGAAGGGGATGTGTGTGTGTGTCTGTTGTTGTGTGTGTGAGAATTGTTGTGTGGTGTTGTGTAGAGGGAATTGTCCCACATCGGCCAGGTTGAAGAAATGTGTGGGTTTAAATATAGAAGCCTATGATCAATTGGTACCTGAATGTTATAGCACCTTTTGTGAGGCAAACCTGTGGTGGGCAGTTGTTATGATCTATTTTTTACATATTACGCACGTGAAGTTGCGTGCGCAGCTGAGCGGGGCTCGGGGCGCTACACATTCAGCACATCCAAATTGAAGTTGAGCTCAAAAAGCAGAAAGATCAGTTTATTACAATGTACAGGAGTTCATCGATACAATCGGCAGGGTCATAGGGGATGTGATTACAACAAAGTTACAACTAATACAAACTCTGTCTACACCTCTGCTTGGGGGGGGGGGGGGGTTAGGACTGATCAAGTGCCTAATCAAGCGCATTTGCTCGCTGACGAGCCCATCAATATCCCTAGGAGACGCTAAGGTGGACGCTCTAGCAACTGAATTCTGAGCATCACCCAGCCTCAAAGTCGGAGACGGCCCCTACTCGGAGGGCCAATCACTCCTGAAAGAATGGGGTTGCACTACTAAACGGAACGTCTATAGCGGCGTTTATTTCTGTCTATGGCGGCGCTTATAAACGTCGCCATAGATGGTAGCGGTGTTTTAATTATTGCCGCGAGCAGCGCCGTTGCATCGACCGTCGTTACAGATCATAGGCCTATCGCGGCGCTTTTCTAGAGCGCCGTTACAGACCATAGGTCTACAACGGCGCGTCTTAAAAGGCGCCGCTATAGGCCTATGATCTGTAACGGCGCTCTAGAAAAGTGCCATTGTAGGTTGGATGCCTATGCCGGCGCTTCTAAAAAACGCCGCTATATGTGTACAGCTTGTAACGGTGCATTTTTAAACCGCCGTTACAACCCGTAGCCCTATAGCGGCGTTTTTAAAAAGCGTCGTTACAATTCGTAGGTCTATTACGGCGCTTTTAAAGACCGACGTTACAGTCCGTAGGTCTATTAAGGCGCTTGTTTAAAACGTCGTTACAAGTCGTAGATCTATTACGGCGCTTCATAAATGCCGTGATAGACACATGCTCGTATATTTTCTAAATCATTTCGATATGCTATACCGGTGTTCCTGAACGCCAGGATTGGTTCTTTTTTTTTTAATAATTCACCACGATTGGTGGATCCTCCCGGCATATTTATCTCAAAACTGATTGATAGGGGGTTTCGGGTTTTTCCCACTATTTAAAAAATATCACAAATTCAAAATATTTGTAGTCATATCAAATCTGAACGTTCAAATCTTAAAAACACTAATAGCAGCATAATAAACAACTATATAATCATGGACCACAATAAACAATAATTACTTGTCTAAAAATGGCCATACGAAGAGTTAGAAATATACTTGTTATACATCAATTTCTTTAACAAAGCATAAATTTAGTTTCAACAAAACATAAAAAGACTAAAGCCCAAATTTAACTCAACAATGGCAAAGTCTACTGAAGCGGCTCGGCATTGCTTTGATTCCCACTGATATTTTGCCCAGATGTATGTGCGTGACTAGAAGTCGATGGAATTCGCTGGCTCTGTATAGTTCACAATAATGTCATTTATTAGATTATTCACTACACTAGGCACCACACAAGTAAAATGCAATAGTTAAATTTCATACTAATATCATAAAATATTGCTGAATACTTACAGTTCCATGTACTGGATTGTTAGAGTTCTGGTTTTGTTGGGAGATTAAAGAAACAATCATATCTTTCAAGCCGTCAATCTCTTCCTGCATCTTGGCTTGCATCTTGAACACATCCGGATAGGATGTACGACTGGAGGTAGATGCACAAGAACCAAATACCTGTGATTGAAACCATGTCAGTCCAATTTTCACAAGGTGAACTGCTTTGAACTAAAGTCAATAATATAATGGGTTAGTCAAAAGAAACCCCTTACATGTCGTATAATACTTGCATAAGGTTAATTAGAATAGGTTTTGTTGCGGAACTAGGTCTTATCAACAGAAATGTATTAAGTTTTGATTAGCAAAAAAAAAGTTTAAGCATAAAGTATCAGGAATGGTTGCAATTCACTAACCATTCTCTTTCACATACCAAAGTGATTCTCAAATAGCTTGTAAAAGTCTGTAGATCTAAGTGTCAAAAATTCAATGTTAAAGATAACATGTATCATCATAATAGTCTAGAGATGGGGAAAACAACAATAAAGAAACAAAACCCACAAAAAAAAAAGGGTAATCGTGGAATATCTTCAACAAAATACCCAGAGATAACACAATAATATCCAAATGCCTTGGACAACTAAAATGCAAGTTTAACCAAGTTTCTGTCACATAATCATCAACAACAAAATCTCATACCTTGAACAGTATCAAATGTATTTACTCTTGCTAAATGCTAATCGAGCATTACTGAGTCAAGCTTACCTAAACAGATTATGTCAAAGCCAAATACTAATGGTAATTCTGGAATATAGGAAAGCATGTATTTCTCCTTGTATGACTTATTTTTTAAAGAGTTACTCATAACTGCTGTTACTCAATATAACTTGAACTGTCATTGTCTTAAGTTTCTCTGAAGTGTTCCAGATTACTAAGTTACGTACACAAGTTATATAGAGGATCCTAACGATGAATAATATGAGTGCTCTTTAGTTGAACTTAGTGTAAAGCAGTTAAACGAGAGAAGGTTGGTTAGTATCATTTTCTATAGTTGGAATTACTTGATTTGGTCTATTTATGCTGACTGTGCACAATTTTACAGTTCCAAACAAGTCAGTGAAGATGCCTAGTAGAACTTCCTAACTCTTACAGTCTATAAAAAACTAAATTTCAGAAAACCCTTTAACTGTTCCTTTATATCAAATAACCCCAGTTCTATTTTTAATGAATTAGCTATCCATCTACACACATGGCCACTTTTTTGTTTCATATGACATCTGTTCTGACATTTAGTAGAAGTACTTTCACTGTTGTGAAATGATCCAAATAACCACTAACTAGATAGTGGCAGATTAAACCTGCAAAGTACTTAATCATCTCTGTGTAACATGTTATAATATAAGATGACGGTCGGGTATGGATGTTGGCTTTGGTGTTGTTGTTATTGGTAGGTATGGATGTGATACGAAACAAAAAAGGTAGGGAGCTGATTGATGAAAAAAACTGCACTACTGCAGGGAGGTGTCTAATCTGGAAAAAGTCAGGGGAGTTTCTTATAACTTAACCAAAGTATAAACAATTAGGCAGTGGAATTTGTAGAGAAAAACTTCGGACTACTGAGAGATGCACATTTAATGGTCAAATTGAGAACCACAAAATCCTAACAAGTTTTGGTTCTTCAGAATTTTGTGCATAATAACAAGCCAAAGGAATTTTGTGCATAATAACAAGCCAAATACAATGGAGTAGCGAAATAGTAAAAGTGAAACAGTATGAGAGGGAGAATCATGAGAATCAAATTAGAAGCTAGAATAAGAAAATGACCCATAATCAGTCAGAAACAGAAGAGGAAAAGAAGGCTGCTGAGGATCGTGCTGCTGTTGTTAAGGCTTCTGGAAAGAAGAAAGAATGTAAAGCTAGTTTGACAATCACAATGTTGCTGTAGAAATGTTAAATATAAACTTGTTGCACTCTGTTTTCTTCTCCTTTTAATCAACTAGACGGATGATCTTCATCCATCCCTTTCGTCAAACGGATGAACATATTCCATCTCCTATATTTAGCAATTGTCTAAAGCCTTTGCTAAGTTTAGCAAGATACTGTGCGTTTCTATCCTAATTTTTGAGTTTTTAGCAAATGACTGCAGTGCGTTTTTCTAAACATATTTCTAATTTTTGAGTTTTTAGCCAACGACAGTGGATGCTCTAACAAGATAGAAAAAGCAAATGAAAACTCATGCAGCATAGATAAAATTGCTATTGATGTACCTTTATTGAAGACATCTTAGTTCTTAAACTTTCTTCTATTTGATCCCTTGCCATATGAAAAGGTAGGTCAAAGACATCCTATAAGTAGTTATTTCCAAACATGAAAAGTAGTGAGAATTTTTCTTTTCCTACCAGAGAATTTTAATAGTATGAAACATTAATCACATAGAGAATAGCACAATTGTATTTCCTTACCGTCCTGCCACCCAAAGGAGACTGAGGAGACCCTGCCTCATGCTTTTCGTTAACAGACAAAGTTTGCTGCAGTAACCCATTTTGTGCATTCAAGAAGTCGCGCATGTCGTTCTAAGAAAAAAATTAGCAGAAGTTACTTCCGTGTTATATCCAAACGATACTTTTACAAGACAGACAAACAAACAATACCTAAATATTTAGTGCAGCAAAAACTTGCTACATCATACTGATATCTAATACAAGAACATAAATAAATAAAAATAACAATGAGATAGTTTTGGTCCTTTTACAATGTCTTAGAATAATACGCCTAGATGATAAATATTATAAATAGTAAATGCTTTTTTAAACCAAGAAGTATCACTGTGCTTGAATTGGCAGTAAGTGATCCATAAGAACCTGCTCTGAATAAGGAAATGCTAGTGTTCATTTCTAACAGGTAAAAATAGTTGCAATCAAGATATTAAAGGATTGCTCCATCCATTTATGCGTAATGTCTTTACCAAAATAGATGATCACATTGCACCAGCCAACCAATTCTTGGTGGGCAAGATGCTCTTTACCAGCATGCCATAACACTTCAAATTTAGCTTAAATGTCAAGGAGGATATGCTATAAAAGAAATTATTTAAGTCAGATACAAGCCTGTTCTATTATGCATCTCTGCATATAATCATAAAACCCATGCATAATAAATTAAAACGCCGCTTCAGATACTGAGAGCGAAGCTAAAAAACTAAAGTACCTAACCTAATGATTTAAAGGTTACAGATTTCACACACAACTTATGAGCAGATAGGAAACAGAGAAAAAAAAAACCGATCATTACAATAATTTCAAAGGAAGAACAAGCAAAATATTCTCATGCAGAAAGAAGTGTTTGTATGAAGAAGACTACAGCAAAGAAGTTAATATAATTTAGAACTTCCATCCCAAATAAAGGCATGTGGAAAGACGTGATGAATATTTTGAAGTTTTAAATCTTATAGACAAGTTAACACCTGCATTGAATGTAGTAATGCCCGCAGATAAGAATTTTCTGCCATTAGCTCTTGTTTTCTAACCTCATATGCATCAACCTGTTCCATATTCATTCAGCAGTGACAACAAGACAGCAGGAATCACAAATAAGCATTCACTCAGTTGATTGTTCCTTACTATCCTTTTGTAAAAGTCATTATCAGCTTTCTTTCCATTCCATGTTCCACGTTGGCGTCCTTCTTTCTGTTAACATGTTAATTGGTGTATCAAGTATGTTACATGAATATAGTAGCTCAAGAAAGAAAGAAAGGTATAATATATAAAATATCCAAAGCATATACATTTACAGGAAACATGCAAGAACATGAATTATAAGAGATTATATATCAATAAGAAAAAGAGAAGCTGACTGATACCTGCAATAAGTTCATTATCTCCATACCAGACCTAGATTCTTTCTTTTTCTCCATTCACACTTGGTTTAGCATCTCCTGCAGCAAACAAGTTAATAACACTCTATCAGTTAGCAATGTGTTGCATCAACATGCACCTCACGATTAACATAGAACTTCAAAACAGCTACGTTCACAAGATTACCTGCAGTTTTATGTATTCCTTCTCCTTTTTCTTCATTTCATGAATTTGTTGTGTGCATACTTGCTTGAAAAGTTATAATATAAATCATTACAAGTTTTTGTCAGGTATTTAATAGAAAGAACAAAAAAAATACTGAAAGAAGTGAAAAAGGCCATTATGAGAATTCTTCACCTGATTACCAATAACCATCCTTTGAAATTCATCTCATTCTTTCTGCAATTTTTCAATTTGAGCTTTGAATGCTGCAGTAGCTTTAGCCTCCTGAATAAAATAAACTTTAATGTGTACAATAAATTATACTTCAAATATTTTATATAGTATAAACTGTAAAACTCACTGTTGGGGTTAAGGTGGCAAGCTCTCAGTCCTTTGCAGCTATTTGTGCCTCAAGTCTTCAACCTTGGCCTCCAATCTTGATATGTCAGATTGAGACCTAATAAAAATGACAGTAATGTTACTAGACAGACCACAACATTCAAAATATGTAACGCTTTTGTAATGAACAAAAAATTAACATCAAAAGAGAACTCTTTGACCACACATTTTCACATGGAAAATAAAAATAGGACACTGTTGCAGTATGCAAACTTGCTATACAGATTGAACCCAAAAGATATGTCCTTATCAGTTATCACAACTCACTAATCAGCAGCTATACCAATAGTTATGCCAAGGAATAAGATAGATATCAAAGATAACAAAAATGTCCACACAGTGGCTGACTCACAAATCACCAGCTCTTTACATTCAATGTGATGATAAACTACTGATATTTTTGGTGGTAAAATTTAAATTTACAAAGAAGGTAATATGCTCCTTAGAACATTGTGGGCAAAAATTACTTTCAGCTCTAAAGATACATCAAGAACTACAGCAATTCCAACAAAACCATACATGCTACTAAGTACTTACTAGAAGCAGTGAAACACCATTAAATCATAATACTGAGTAATAGGTTTAAACAAGAGCATTTTACCGAAACTGACAATAGGAGAAAGAATCGACACGACGATCAGTTCTGTACTTTTCAAGAATAGTAGGCCATATAACTCCTAATAAAATTTGTTGAGAAAGCTAAATAGCCTGATAAATTATATGGAATTACTGATGGCATGTAACAGTTTAAAATGTGAAAGGAAAATTTGTTTTTCTAGAAGGACAACAAAGTATCTGACCTTGCTTATGATAGCTACGCCCAAAATTTGAAGAAACCCAACTAAACATGTTTTTTTTTACTTTTTAGATTTGACTTTCAAGCTTGGTTGAAGGGGGGGAAAATATAAAATTAAAATTACAGCTTTATTTATAATTGTCAGCCATAGAATATACTTTTTAAGCACAAGCTAGACTGAAACAAATGAGCAAACAAAAGCACGAGCATGCCCTCCGTTCTAGTCTGATTAAACATTAAACCGTTCTAGTCTGAAAAAAAGCACGCAGTAAAAAAATCTATCAACATTATCCAATAAAGTTTTAGCATCAGCAACTAAACAAAATGGTAGTTCAAGTAAATTCTCTGGATTAAAAAAGTTAGATCAAAACAAAATTCAAACCTTTGCCTCTGATCATTTGCCGACTCCCTAAACGAGATGCTGAAGTAGAGCATACATGCAATTGCATGTCCTTGCAATCGATACCTAACACCAGTTAAGATGCATTTAGAGAAAAACCCACAAAATCAGTAGTTAGGGTTTTGGATGTTCCATTTAGAGAGAGAGAGATTTTGGAGACGGGAAATTCGTTTTTGGGGAGAGGGGAAGAGCGGCGCGTGAGTAGTTAGGGTTAGAAGAAATTCGTTTTTGGGGGAAAATGAAGAGTGGAGCGGGATTAATTCGGCTAGCGCCTAATGTTTGGGGGGGGGGGGGGGAATGAACCGACTGGAGCTAATGTATGGTCTATAATGGCGGTTCTTATAAAACCGCCATTATATATATAATATATAACGACGTAATATATCACCGCCGTTATAGAGGCTCGCTATTAAAAAAATTATTATAATGACGATCTATCGCGGCGTTTGGGCATAGACGCCGGGATAGATATGCCGTTAAATCCATTCCGATTAGTAGTGTTGGGATCCACCCACTACGAGCATTACCTTCATTCTTTGGATCTCCAATTCCTTCTCCACTGTTACCTCACGAAGGAACGATCTGAAGAGGGACGTTGAATGGAAGCAAGAGATCTCGACCACCCGGGTTCTCCATCAGCCAGGCCTCAGTCAGATATCATCCTCCTCAGACGGGCCGATTCCAAACTCAGCTCTTTCGACCTGTTCATGAAGTAAGTGAGGGTCGCTTCCCGGTCCTTAGCTTCTTTATGATTGTGCACCAAATTGGCCTCTAGGAATTTCACACGATCCTTAAGGCGATTAACCTTGACGTTACGAAGGTTGGACAAGATAAGGTCGACCATCTGACATAAAAAAACAAAATCATTCCAAACCTTGTAGACTTGACCAAATCACAAGAATTCTCTAGCAAAAAGGGTTGGCCCAAAAAATTTCTTTCATTCATTTAAAAAACGGTACAAAAATGTGATGGCCAGTTCTCGTTCGGCAAATACAGAAAACAAAACAAAACAAGAGAAAGCTATTGTTGAGTGGAGGGGATCACCTCATCATTCCCCGCGACTTCAACCTCGTGGTCGAACTCCGGTTTTTCCTTCCCCTCGCCAGTCTGGCGACCATTGTCCTCCTCTTCGTCCCCCCAAGGGTTTGCGGAGGCTTGTCAAACTTCATCAAATAATGAAAATCTTCGAGGTCACACTGGGGGTACTTAAGGAGCACGTGCTCTTCTGGGACTCAATGACTTTATCCATGGCGGCGGTCTTCACCTCCTTGAGCTTCCTCTCAATCTCAGCCTCCATCTCCTTATTCCTCTGAGCTTGGCTTTCGGCGAGGGAGGTCAGTTCCACCCTATGAGCCCTCTCGTAAGCCTCAGCATCATCGGCCCGCAATTTTTGCTCCTTCATTTCACGCACATAACGCTGAGCGTTCTTTACTACCCGATGAAGCCTCTGAGCATGCAGTCTCCTCAGCTGGGCCCCGATAGTTGTCGCCTATAAACGAACTGCCAAGACTTAGAAACTTACAGAAGGGAAAAAAAATTATGTTGCGAAAGTCGTTTAACACTTACCACCATATCAGCCTGAGCCCACCTCATGTAGCATGACTCGGTTTACTCGGTGGCGAAGCCCTCCCGGTCACAGGGCGTGGCGAGGTGCTCCACCGCCTCGACCGCAATGGGTCCCTCGATCAGTGAGTCTGCTACCTTCACCGACCAGTCAGGGGCCCATGGTAGGAGCCCAACCTCTCTGACGATCTCATGAACCGAGGGGCTTAAGGGGTGGGACACCCTTAGTCAGCAGCTCAGCAACCTTAAGGTTGCTAGAGCTCGGTACCATCTTTGTCGACCTTGGAGTCCCCGATACCGTGAAAACCCTCGACTTCTTGGACTTCGGATCAGAAGTCCCTTCAGAGCCTCCCTGAGGTGGCCTCTTCATGTGCTTCGACTGCTAGGCAGCCTTCTTCTCCAATTGAGCCCTCCTCAACGTCATCCATTGCTGCAAAAGAAAATCAAAGTTATGAGAATGAAGGAAAAAAGATGCAAAGAAAAAAGAAACCAAAAACAAACAGGGATCAGTAGGGCTCAATCCAATTCGGGCTAGGTGTTTATCTTGCACAGTCTGCCAGCGAATGCTCTTGCCCCCGGCGACCCGTTTCACTTCGCCCCACTCCTCATCTGAAAGCTCCTTCCCCTTAGGAGACTTGAGGTTTGGTTTGTAGAAGACCCACGTGGTCAGAATATCTCATGGAGTCGGACTCTGATTAATAAAGTACATGTTCTTCCACCCCTTGATGGAATCTGGGTGACAATGAACGACTCGGTTATGGAGCCTGGGAGATACATAGTATATGCACTTGTGCGTCGACGATGAACTCACACTAATAGCGGATCGAAAATACTTCAGCTTCAGCGGCACCCCTCTCTTTTCACTAAGCATGATGTAACACACCAGCTGCTTCCAAGAATTGGGCTCGTACTGTATGGGGCTTAGACCGGCCCAGTTTAACACCTCCTCCACCAAAGGGTGCAAGGGAAGCCTGTAACACCCCGATTTCCGTAAACAAGAAGCTTGAGACACAAGCCAGAATCTTTCCTTCAAAAGAGTCCAAACACAGAAAAATCACAATAAATTAAAAACATGATATTGCCACAATGTTATTACAAGTACAATTTGTTCATCATAAAATTACATCATGAATTCATATCGGTAATTTACATCATAGATTACATTGTATGACAATCAGAAATCTCTACAACGAATTGGACAACATCTTTTCGCTAATTACTTCCTGCAGCTCGAGTCCCCTGCTCCACGATCAACAATCCTGCAACTAATCAAACTGTGGGCACGTTAGTTTAATGCAACTGACGCAATGCTGATAAAATCAGCGACTCTCTGAAACTCAACAACCAAAATTCAATGCAAGGAAAAATGTGCAGTCAAACCACAAGTGTCAGTGTATGCCATGACCTAGAATCTAATGCACAATCCTCAAATGCACAAAATGCTCATATTCTAATGCACACTTGATTTTGAAACATATGCAACCCATACTACATACTTCCCAAATCAAGCTCGTCTTCTCCTGATTGTAGGATTCGATCCCTCGCTACGCATTCTACTCTTGTACTATTTCCTGTTCCTGACGTTCATCTAGTGACTGATGAAATTGCAAATATTCGGTCCAATTTCTCCTTTACATTCGAAAATGGTCAAATTATTATGCCATGATTCCCTGTTCCTTGTGGTCCTTTTCCGCCCTCGGACATTGCCGGTCCCTGCGGGCCGTTTCCACCCCCGAACCTCACCAAAAGTTGACAAGTTGTTACGGACAAGGTGGTTCTGTGGTACCTTCACCCCACCGAAAGTCTTAGAGTCTTGCTCTTGCTTTCTGTCCGCATTAAACAACATAGAAACTGACGAATAATTTAGGGTCCATTCTCTGAACTTCTGACAGGAGATACTTCCTGTTCTTATCACTTAACGTCAGGAATTAACAGATGAGACTACGCCGCCCGTGCCCCTTGACAGGTGAGACGGTGCCGCACGTGTCCCCCTGACAGGTGAGTAAAACCATCTGACTAGTGCCTATCCCATCAAATAAATGACATGCTAGGTCAATGGGTTACTACTATAAACTCCCCGATCCAAATTTAGAACTTATACATTGGCCTTATTTTAAACAACTAATTAACTATTAGTGAGATGATTAGTGGAAAATACCAAATGGTTGCTTCCTTGTCAATTACCTAATCTTTTAGTTAATCTCGCAAGCCCTAAGGAAAACCAATCCGGTGACATGGGTGATTTGACCCCCGTCGATCGCTAATCACCCACTTGTTTGGATCTCAACCCTGTCTCCGCCCTGCGATGAAACCCTCCTTGGTTAGCGATCCACCGACGCATTAAGGCTGTCTTTATCCACGACACTAAGGTGACAAGGGATACTAGCTACTCAAAATATCCTATAATATAATAGGTCATTAGCAACTAAAGATAAATAACAACAAGTGCACCAAGGCAAAAATAAGATAAGAGCTGTTCAAATCATAAAACACAATAGGTGTAAATAAGCACAACTATTCCAAAGTCAGATAAACTACATTCTATGTCTTATTCTAAGCCCTGGTATGATGAAAACATAAATTTAATCAAAACAGTGAGCTAGCTACTCAATCTGCAGCTAGTGTTATTTTGGAAAAATCATCATTAATCACATACTCAATGAGATTCCAAGTTCTTAGGTTCTTTAGAAAGATCTTCAAGTCTACTTTAACTTCTCAGTTGAAAACATTCTCAAAATACTTCATTTTAGAGAAGAAAAATGGTCATAACTGATGAACATGTAAAACTTTCAGAACTGATTGAATTATCAACCAGTTGCACCAATAATCTCATTTAAAATAACAAATGAACTAAAAAATTATAAAATTTGTTATGAATGTCCCAAACACATAGAATCATCAAATATCCAAAATTTAGCGAAGAATTCCAAGTAAGCAGGAAGATATGATATTTTGAATTGGATGTAAATTACCTGACAGCAACAACACTGTTTCTTAATAACAACAGCAAATTATATTTTAAAGAGATAACAATTCTTATTCAAAAATTATGAAACTTGGTAGAAATGTTCCACAATGACTTGGGATACTACTGTATAAATTTCAAGTTCAAATTATCTTTTATCATAGGGTTATTCCTTCCAGAGTAACAAGTACTCCTAAAGTAAACAGGACTGAAACAATGTTATCCCAGTATACAAACGTGATTTTTGTTAAATATCATATCATCTCCAAAAATTACAAAAAAAGGTAGGATTTCTGTAGACATATACATGGAACATGCATAAAAATTTCAGGTCAAAAATACTTATATTTTGGAATGAATGAATTCCAAACTTAACACAAAACTTTGTTGAGACAGAACCTAAAATAGTTCAATATTTCTCTTACCCAATATCGGTGTAGCATTTTCTAAAAATATCAAACTTCATCTAAAAATTATGAAAGACTGAAGAATTGATATAGACATGCATGAGAACCTACAGTACAAATTTCAACTCTAAATCCATGGTAATCATGGAGTTATGATTTTTGTAAGTCAAGCATGTTAAATTCAAACAGAGCAGAAATTTTATCCCATACCAGCAACATGATAGAATTGATTAAAATATCAAAACACATCCAACATTTACGAAATTTGGTAGAGTTCTTAGGGACATAATCAAGATGCTATTGTAAAAATTTCGACTCTAAATTTCATTATGTCACAAAGTTATGATTTTTTTTTAATTACTCTTAGTATAACTTCACAAGTTCATGCATTTTTCTATCAATTAGCTTTTTTAGCTCAAGTATTGAATTATAAACATACAAAAATCTTCATTCATAATTTCTAGCAACCAAATCAGTAACATTAACCATTCATCATTCAAAAAGAAAAATATTCAACATGCATGAGTTTAGAAAGAAACTCACTATGAATATCATCTTGCTTCTTCTTCTTCATACCTTCTCCTCCAAGCTCCTTGCTCTCCTCCGTAAGCCAAGTTTGAGAAAATATTTTGGGGAGTGTAGGAACTTAGTAAAGGTAAAAGGAGGAATTTGGAAATATGATGTTGATTGCTTAATTTAGAAAAATGGAAGAAAAAATAGCTTGAAAATAAAATCTAGGTTTTTTTTATTTATTAGGGGGGGGGGGGGGGGGGGGGGGGGGGGGGGGGGGGGTTACCATATGAACAAAGCCCATGGTTTCCAAGTTAGGGTTAGAGTTTATTAGAGTGTATAATTGTACAAATATACACACGTATATTTCATACATATATATACACATATATGTATTCATACATACCAATGAAAATTGCATTCATAATACAATTTGAGAAGAGTACTTGCATGTAAAAAATAATTATTAGTAATTTTCGGGATTCTAATTGAGAAAATTCCATTAATACGTGCGACTCTCAATCGTGCACAGATTAACATACAAAATAGATATATACTATTTTGTGGGGTCTTACAGAGCCTCAACCTTGAATCGAATGCATCTATCGGAAACATGCAAAACCATTTGAACAGGGTATCAGCAGGTCGAATCGTAGGGTTCGACACCATTAACTCATACTCCAGATGAATAAAGTATCTCGCCCGTATCAGGGGAAGATCAATGCTTGCCACTACGCTCTTCTTGTAATGCCCCAGAATTTTAAATATTTATTTTGAATGAATAAATAATTTTGAAACCAATTTATATAATTATTTTGAATTTTTGTAAAATTGACATTTTCCACACATGCAAATATTTTTTACGTGCAAATTACCACTTTTAAATTTCTGAATAAATTCTCCTATTTAAAATTGAGTATATTCTAAATTTTGGGATTTTTCAGAATAAAGAAACTATTTTTGTAAATACTTTAAAAGAAAAGGGTTTTTGTGCAAAATGTCGATTGGGGGTAAAGTTTGAATTTAAATTTTTATTGTGTGTTTTGGTAGGCCAATCTGGTAGTGGGGAGATTGGGGGAGAGATTTTATCCCTCTAAATTGATTTTATTTGATTTTATTGAGTATATATATTTACGCAATTTTTTATATTGTTGGGACATTATTGAAAATATTCTTTCTGGAGAATAAAAAGTCAGAAAATTTATTTGGAAAATCTAATCTTTATTAGTAGATAATGATTCTAAATTTTCTGTATTTTTCTGAATAAAGGAAACTACTTTTGTAAATTTTCGAAAGAAAATTGTTTTTTTGTAAAAAGTTGTTTGGCGGTGAAATTTGGAGAAAAAAAATGATGGACTGCATTTAGGGCCGGATATTCAGTATAAGGCTCTAATAAATTAGACTTTTTCCATATTTGGTTGATTTTAATTGATTTAATTAAAGAAATATGTATTTATGCAATTTTGGTATTGTTGGGGGGCTAAATCGCAAAATTGCGATAACACCCTAGATGTGCAGCCGGCCTATAATAGACAGCAGCCATCCCTCTGTTTGGAACACAATATATATATATATATATATATATATATATATATATATATATATATATATATATTGTGTTATTATCCCTATTTTCATGGAGTTGGAGGCTTGGATCTTTGGGTTTTCGCAAGGAGGAGAAGGACTTTTCTTCTTGTTAATATTGTTCTTCTTTGATCTTCTTTGAGGTGGGTGGTACTTCTCATCTCTTGATTTGTTATAGGCTTGTAGAATATGATGATGATTGATCAAGTATGGTGTATATTAAGATCTTGCATGATTATAAAACTTGATGTAGATCTATTGGAGGATAAATCTCAATGAATAAGTAGTCAAATAACTTCTTCATGAATAAGAACCCTAATTGAGATGTGATTACCATGTATAAATTATTTATTCATATTGTACTCTTCTGTTTCTTCTGAACCATGTATTTGTCCTTCGTTCTCTATAATCAATCTATCTGTTTTGACTTTAACTCTATTTTGTGGCCTTGAATGTTTTCTTGATTTGATTTAAATTTTCTGTCCCAATTTATTGTTTCCGAATTATTTGCTTAGCTCCAATTATTTAGTTTCATGGCCTATTTAATTATTTTTTAAATTCTATATCTTATTCTATTTCTGTTGGATCATTTAATTAAACCCAATGGCCTTAAACCCAATATCTTTTGGTTTTTACCACCCTACCCGTCTACCCATCACCTACATAAACCCTACTCTTTCCCCAATATATATATATATAGGGGAAAGCTTCAGTTGAGCACTACTCTAGTGCTCACCGCGTGAACACTAGGCCTTCGGGCGTTCATATCGAAAATCCGAACCGTTCACATTGATCTACACATCTAAATTAGTCTAAATATGTAAAATCAAATCATTTGAAATTCATTTGCCCATTCATTGAAGTGTTACAAAATTGTATGGCTGAAAATCAATGTTTTTATAGTCACATGATGGATGGGCAAATGAATTTCAAATGATTTTATTTTACATATTTAGACTAATTTAGATGTGTAGATCAATGTGAACGGTTCGGATTTTCGATATGAACGCCCGAAGGCCTAGTGTTCACGGCGGTGAGCACTAGAGTAGTGCTCAACCGAAGCTTTCCCTATATATATATATATATACCCACTGTTATTTTACCCTAATATTCTCAAACCCTAGCCGCTACTTTTAATTAGTGATGAATGACAAATACTTGTTTTAATTTACAAAAAGAAAAAAAGATACTTGTATGATCATGGAGTTTATAATAGTTGATGGGTATTTGTTATGAAAATTCATAGACAATTGAATACACACAAATCATTGCTTGATTGATTAAAAAGTTACAATTTTATAAGAGAATTCGCTGTTATAATTAGAATTAATTTCATGTTTTGGATTCTCGAGTTTTGATGATTGTATGATTATGGATTGTGTATTAAATATTGGGTTTTAATATTATGACTTGGAGATTATCAAGAACATACAAAGGCAAATTTTTAGTTGATAAAGATTTAATTTGAGAATATAAAATTGATTGGATGATCATATATTTAAATTGTAGATGGTAGGGATTTGTAGAGACAATTATAACTTATTGTATGCTCTTAAATTCATGTTTGATTGATTTCAAATATTAGGATTTTCCATGTTTATTCGTTGTTTTTTATTATTAGAAACTCAAGATTAATATTAGGGTTTGGAAAATTGTTGAATTGGAGTATATTGGATTCGGGTCCACTGTTCATGAGGTGAATAGTAACCCAAGATACTGTGTTAGGGTTTGGAGTTATAGGGTTTCGGGTTTGTATAGGACCTACGGTTTATACAAGGCTTTGAATTATATTTATTTTAACATGCAGTGATGACAGTAAGAGGACTTGGGAAGTTGGTTAGCCCACAGCAATTTGGGCTGTGTGGACCTCTGGTTGGGTCGCACGAGTTCGAGCCCGGATAGGCCATGTTTTGTTTTGTTTTTTTTTCTTCTTTTCCTCTGTCGATTTTTTTTTCTTCGAGTTTTAAGCTTTTAAATAAAAAGGGAAAAAAATGTGTTGGGTGAAAAATTAATTTAATGAATTTCAATATTATAGATTATTGATTCTAAGAGTTCAATTTTTGAGAATTTAATTTTAGATTTTAGGCAAAAGAATTTCAGATTTTTGGGACGAGATCCCACATGATTAAGAGACTTGTTTCAGTTGAATTGAATAAATTTCTTCTAGAATCGATTGAACTTTATCAAGGAACGAAAAGGGGTAATTAAAAGTTGATTTTAAAGAATTTTCGGAAGTTTGATATGTTTTATGGCAATTTCGGTTGATTTAAGGAATGTGATTAATAAAAAACATTTTTGTATAATTATTAAACCAAGTTGGGCCTGGATTTGAGGCTTAGGACCATGATGTGGACCATATAATAATTGTTGATAATAATTTGAGTTATAAGAATCTAGAAGTTGAGTGGGACCCTAGCATGCCGGCAAATGAGATTTCGTAAAATTTTGGCCAGTGGGGCTTTTGGTTATTCATTGAGTAGAGTTAAGTCCGGTAGGGTACACTAACTGTAGGGGGATTGTAATTTTATTTAATTGTTAATAATAAAAATAAGGACAGACACTAGTGGAGATGTGATAGATCTTGGGAAACGTAAGTAGGGGGCCTTGTATAGTCGACGGTTGGGATTCGTGACTATAGTCGTAGTTGGGCGGTTTGATTCCGAAGGTTGCGATTATCATGACATCTTCCGGGTTCGTACGTCGAGAGTCTTGTACAGTTGGGTGGTTTTATTCCGAAGGCTGGGACCTATTCGTGGAATATCGGGAATGGAATGTTCAGGGCGACGCTTACATGATGCTTGCGCGTTGAGGGTGCTAGTCTAACGGGTAGATACCGGGACGTAGGCCAATTCGCGAAGATCTGGATCTTGTTTCTATCACCGTAGTGCGTTAGTTGCATAACGGGGGATTGAACATATAAAGTGGAGAACGATAAGGGCTTGCACCGGACCTATGTAATATGGGATGCATAGAATCCAACAAGTATGCATTGGAAATCATCATATGCATTTGTGTTTCTTGACTTGTTTATGTATGCTTGCTTTCTGTTTTCATCTCATACACTTGACACTTAGCCTGACTTCACTGGTTGTTTTACGCTTCTTTTATTGTTGTTCTATGTTTCATTTATTATTGTCATATTAATATGCATCAAGTTTGTGGTTGTGAGATCTAGAAGTATCACTATTACTATAATTGATGTAGTTGCCTTCAACTGACGTGCCCACTATTCAGTTTATCTCGCAGGATTTGCAAGTGAGTTGCCCAAGTAAAGTGGAAGCGTGGATTTAAGATGATTAAAGTTTAAGTGTTCGGTTGTGTTGTAATAAATGTATTAAAATTTTCCGTTGTGCAAATATAAGAAAGAACAGTTGTAATAAAAAGTTTTAAATTTTCCTGTATTTGATACCATGTTTATGATTACATTGAAGTTGATTCTGAAATTTGTGCCACTTATTTCTAATTTTATTTATTGAAAATTCGGGGCGCTACACTTCTCATCAATCTTCAGCTTCGGCTGACCTAGAGAAGAGGGTTGCACTCTGTACCGAACTTTGTCCTCAAGGTCGTCCGGATACATCCTAATCGAACCCAGTTGCGGAAGATAAGGAACGTCTAGCCCGTGTTTTGGGAAGAATTCGGGTGGGTCCTCAGAACTGTTTGGAAGGGTCCACTTTAGCTTATTCCTACAAGCGACCTTCGAAGCGAACGGCTCGGTTCGAGGCCCCAGTGAAAAAGTTTTATCATAAGCCTCTCCCTCTCCCACAACACCTTCATCCTCCTCCACGTCCATCGCCTTCATCATCTACTTCTATCCCACCAACCGCTTCCACCTCCTCGACACCTTCCTTCGAGTCAATCGACTCCACGACGAAGGGCTTGCGAGTTCGAGCAGCTCGGGATTGTAAACTTTCTTACTCTCTTCAAATACCACCCAGTCCAAGGATTCGCTGAGATGATCGGCACCGCCCCGGTCAAACGTAGAGGTCAAAGAATTGGACTAAGCCCTCGACATAATGTTAAATTTACTAACCTGTTTGCCGGTGCCAGAGAATACCACGAAGAACCTACCGTCGGTGACTGAATAGTGCCTATAGAGAGAATCTCTGGAAGTTAGAGAGAGAGAGTGCAATGGGAAAATGATACAGGGGGAGGAGGCATATATAGGTAAAGGAAAAATGCCTTGATGTCCATATCAACCTTCTGATCTTGATCCAACGGTGGATGTGATTTCGATGCTTCGATTTCCATAACCATGATGTCATGAGCCCACGTGTTGAACGCGTGCCAATTATCGCCAATTTTTATATTAAAAAAGTTCTCAACGCCTTGATTTCCACAATCGTGACGTCAGCATCACACGAGCAGTACACTGTCCACTACAGCCATAGCAAGTGTACACTCAAGATCTCGCAAAGTCTATTGTGCTCGACGTTCAGCATGAACTTCGAGCTACCTACTGGCTTTCTCACAAAGTCTATCGTGCTCGACGCTTGGCATGAACTTCGAGCTGGCTACTGGTTTTCTCACAAAGTCCATTGTACCCGACGCTCGGCATGAACTTCAAGCCACCAACTGGCTTTCTCACAAAGTCTATCGCGCTCAACTCTAGGCATGAACTTCGAGCTGGCTACTGGCTGCTACTAGCTTTCTTACAAAGTCTATCGCATTCGACGCTCGGCATGAACTTCGAGCTGGCTACTGGCTTTCTCACAAAGTCTATCGTACTCGGCACTCGGCGCTCGGCATGAACTTCGAGCCATCTACTGGCTTTCTCACAAAGTCCATCGCGCTTGACGCTCGGCCTGAACTTCGAGCTGGCTACTGGCTTTCTCACAAAGTCTACCGCGCTCGACACTCGGCATGAACTTCGAGCTGGCTAATAGCTTTCTCACAAAATCCATCGTGCTCAATGCTCGACATGAACTTCGAGCCACCTACTGGCTTTCTCTCAAAGTTTATCATGCTCGACGCTAGGCATAAACTTCAAGCTGGCTACTAGCTTTCTCAGTCTATCGCGCTCGATGCTCGGCATGAACTTCGAGCCACCTACTGGCTTTCTTACAAAGTTTATCACTCTCGACGCTCGGCATGAACTTCGAGTCACCTACTGGCTTTCTCACAAACTCTATCTAGCTCGACGCTCGACATGAACTTCATGCCACCTACTAGCTTTTCACAAAGTCCATCATGCTCAACTCTCAGCATGAACTGCAAGCCACCTACTGGCTTTCTCACAAAGTCTATCACGCTCGACGCTCGGCGTGAACTTCGATCTGGCTACTGGCTTTCTCACAAAGTCCTTCGCGCTCGACGCTCGATATGAACTTCGAGCTGGCTTACTAGCTTTCTCAGTCTATCGTGCTCGGCGCTCGGCATGAACTTTGAGCTGGTTACTGTCTTTCTCACAAAGTCCATCATGCTCGATGCTTGGCATTAACCTCGAGCCACCTACTCGCTTACTCACCAGCACGCCACGATTGACGCTCAATGCCCTATCCCCGAGACTCGAAGGTCGGAGGGTCGAATCTCGGCATCACACCGCTCGACCTCAACCACATTTCACCCGTGGGGATCTTCCGCTCTATCCATGGGCACACTGCCGACTGATCTTCTCACAAGATTGGGCTACTCCTCGACGGCTAGTACATACAACCCTCTAGGAGTGGGGGGCCTATGATGTGGGTAAAGTCCAATTCAATCTGAGCCATTTAATCCCTTAGGATTCGCAACTTCCCGATCATCAAGTCTGTTGATCCCATGGGCTATCTGCGGGTCAGGCCCACAGAGAGAAGGTCAACCCGGCCCATTAGGGTCCCCTCTCTTTGCCTATAAATATCAGGCCCCCTCCCTACTCTAAAGGTAATGTCATTTTCTCTTCTGAAATCTTAGCTTCACATTTTTCCCAAATGACTAACTAGACCGTCGGAGGGCCTGTCGCCGGGATCTCTCCCGGTGATTCTAGGCGTTTTGCAAGTGTTCAAGGCGGCCATCTACCAACAGCACCCCCTCTCCTGCTCCGCACAAAATCTTCATCACAGATCCAGATCTGTGGTTGAAATCTGACTCTGTAGTCGTTGGCCATTTTTACAAAATTTGCAAAATTTGGCAAAAATCGAGTTGTAGTCGTTAGCTAAATACCCAAAATTTGGGTTTTGGAGGAGGCAGAAGATATAGAAATTTGGAAAATATAGCCAAACGAACGATAATCTTTCGTTCGTTCATTTAAAAAAATGGAATCGGACGAAAATCATCTTTCGACGCTTCTAAATTTTTTTATTAAAAAAAATCGATTAGACGGGAAATCATTCCCCGTCCGATCAAGTTATAAAAAAACATCTCGGATGGTAAAGGAAGCATCATCCAAGCATTTCTCTCCCAAAAAAGCCCAGAAATTTCTATGTAATTATCTCCATAGGAATTATTATGCAACTTTGTATCTTTGAGATTTGTGTACATTTGAGGATCAAGAGCCAAAATGGAATTGTTCTATAGAAAATGTTATGCACACATTTGCATACAATTTTTTTCTTTAATCTTTCTCAAGCCATTTTTTGGCTTTTGACGACTATAGCTCCAACTTATAATTCCTATATCTAAATGTCAAATACCCAAAATTTGAGTTACAACGACTACAGATGCTCTAACTAGACGAGTCCAAGTAATTCATGACTCAATTAATTTTTTCTTTATGTTGTCTTTTGCCTGCTGTAACTTGGGACGGAAATGTACTTAAACATCTATTTTTGTGAGGAACATTGTCCATTTTCCAGTACAGAAGGTTGAAGGTTTTTGTTGATGATGTGAATAGGCAGAAAAGAAAGATGGTATAGGAGAGAGGAGAAGTTGACGATGAAGTTTCTCCTATTCCGTTTGGCTTCCTTCCCGGATGCCTCCGTGGCTGAATCTTTCACCTGTGTTAACTCCACTAGGCTTTGGTTTATCCCTTTCTCGATGGACCTCCCTCCCCCCTTAATGTCGGCGCTTCATGATCTTATCTCTTCTTTACATCTTTTCGAATGGCAGCCAACTGAAGATATTGCCTGGCGTTGGGGGTCGGCCAGGAATTTCTCTGTTAAATCTTTTTATAGCTTTCTTAATTTTCGCGGGATTAAATCCCCGTCAGCTAGCTTCATCTGGGACTCATCCGCTCCTCTTAAGGTGAAGATCAACTCTTGGCTGGCTTTGAACAACAAGTTGCTCACGGCCGAGGTCCTTAACAAAAGAAATCTGGCATGGGGACAACTTTGTCCCCTATGCTCGGATGCCTCGGAAGATTCTCATCATCTTTTTGTGTGGTGCTCCTTCATTGCCCCTCTTTGGAAGTTGGTTTCCCTGGCTTGGGAAAACCCAGTCTTGCCCACCAACCTCGTTTCATGTTGGTCATCTCCATCGTCTCATCCCAGATTTCGCAAGGGATGGAACCTATCGGTTCATGTCATTATCTGGATAGTGTGGCAGGAGAGGAATCGTAGGCTATTCTCTAATAGCGCTTCCACTATTCATCACCTTATAGAAGAGTTTCTATTTCTTTATAAGTTTTGGTCTTCGAATGTTAAATCTGGTGATAGAGAATCTGTTAATTATTGCCGTTTAGATGATTCTTTTCGTTGTCTTAACTCTCTTAATGTTTTTTTATCATCGTTTTGAGGATCAGTGCTTACTTTCCCTCTTCTTCGCAGACATAATTGGGGGGCAACCTACCCTCTTCAGAGGCGCTTTTAGGGCTCTTTTGTTTGTGGTTGTTTTGCCCTCGCTGCGCTTGACTGTACAGCCACCAGCTCTTGTTTCATCTTGTTCCCCGCATTGGCTCTACCCGTCGCACTGTTGTGTGCAGTTTCTAGTGTCTGACTCTTCGGCACTGCTTTTGGCTTGCTCGTTTTCTTTTCTGTTGCTCTGATGCTCTGAGGTGGATGTTGGGTTGCCTGAATGTTAGGCCTGTTTGGTGCCTTTTTTGGAGTGTTGTTGTGTTCTGGATGGTGGTTGTGTTCTGGTCTTGTGTGTGGCGGATTGCCATGGGTGTAGTGTTGACTATATTCATCTTTACTTTCTGTTTCTTTGCTGGTGGTAGAGTTTCATGCTTATTTCTGGTGAATTGTTAGCTTTATTGCTGTTTTGCTTCTCTTCCGCCATGGCTGTTTCAGTGCATGCACTCGCTTTTTCATTATGCTGTGGCTGTGAGATTGTTTGTTGTTTGCACGATATTATGATTTTTGTTGATCATTTTCTTCATTTTTTTTTTCCTTGTTGTATTTATGTTGCCTACGAAGCTCGCGACCTTTCCCTGAGGTCGACGTGGTGATGATTTAGTGTGAGGGCATTTTTCTTTTCTGCTGTTGTCCCTCTGGACGGTGGCCTGATCCTTCCCGAGCTGGCTTGGTTCGCTAGACCCCTATCGTTGTATTTGATCGTCCTCTGGGGTCGGCGATTGTAGCCCGCCCCTAGCCTGTCGTGGGATGCTGCTCCGGCCCAGGGGCAGAAACTGTTTTCCTTTTTTCACGCCCTATCGCTAGTCCTACCGGTGTCGCTGTTGCGTAGGCCTCCGCTAGCTAGCCGCAACCCTGTTTGGATGCTTCTCCCGTAACTGTAGCGTGTTTGGTGGTCGTTAATGTTCATCCCAGAGTCAAGGGGTCTGCTGCCTTTCCAGAGCCGTGCGTGCTCTTTGGTCGGGGTCTATCAGCCGACGTTCCGGGGTTGGTGCCTTCTTCAGTTTGCTGTTGCGACCTCATCCTCTCCCTCTATTGTTTTGTCTTCTGTACAACCATCTGTAACTATTTATGCCTTTGTTTCTCTTGGGGTGTTTTTTGGTTTGCTCGCATGCCAGCGAGAGTTTTACAGCTTGTAAAACTTTTATCTGTTTGTACTTTCATTCATTATTATATATTTTTTGATCTGGTTGGAGTCTTAGGACTCTATCCATTTACATAAAAAAAAAGAAGTTTCTCCTATGGGGGAGTTTGGTACGCGGTAATTTACCCTATATGAGTATGGTTTTGAAAAGATTCTTAAATTCTCATTGTAATCAAAATTCTTTATTGGGAATGATATACATTTATCTTTAAAATGGTGGGATTTGTGGATTCATCAACATAGAAAATAACTGAGCTTATCATATTATCAAATCACCGACCAGATTTTTGATAATCTTTCTACCTTATCATATTACCGCTTTATGTTCCCTCCAACAAATTTGTTATTGTCTTATCAAGATGGAATTTGTGCATATTTATATATAAGGAGTAACGTTCAATTAGAGACTAAACATAATTAAATATGTAAAATATATGTTTCAGTATAATGTATCAATTTCAATATAATGTATCAATAATGTACCCGCCATTATTAATTTAAAAAAATTGAAGAGGAAACCCTCTGTCTACTACGTCATAAATAATATATTTCATTAATAGTTATAATTCATGTATGCCTAAAATCATGTGTTTGAACTGCGTAATTTTTTTTCTTTCTTTTTGTTAAGTTTTTATCTACGTGGTTAAAATATATTAGAAACATAATGTAACTTTCTGAGTCATCTATTTGTTACTATACTCAGATTTTATAAGATATATGTCAATACTAGTTTTGCACGCGTCACGCATATGCTTTGATTACTAATATTGATTTTTTTTTAAAATAAAGCTAAAAGGACATTTTCGGTAATGTCTACTATAGCAAAGGATTGATGAAAATGAACTGATCTATATCAAACACAGTAATAAGATATTTTCTAGAATACTATGTCATGTACTAAACACAATATTGCAATATTCATGAGAATCATGATTCCTACCATCATATTCCCGGAAATATGCTCATTCTAAGGACTTTTCTGTCAACGCATATGGCATTTGGCAGTTCTAGACTCCATTTTCTTTTGCCATCTATCAGCCAAGAAGAGACAAATGGCGAGGAAGAAAAAGTACAATTTTTGTTTTTACAAAGTTCCAAAAAAGAATTTTAGGTTTGTTTTTCTTGCTTCTAATATTTTCGCATTGTGCTCAAACTTGCAGGCATACATCCCATGTTTTGAGTGCATTGCTTGTATATCCTTCCCGGCACACCGGGGTTGTTTTATTAACTGCTTATTAATGAAACAGGGTGACTTTATTCCACCTTTTACCTCAAAAAAAAAAAAAAAAAAAACACGATTAGCAACATCGAATGATAAAACATCAAAAGAGTAAGATTGCTATTAGAGGCTTGTTAAGAACATACATATGCCCTACTCTTTATAAGCTCAAAATAAACTTAGCCCATGAAAACTAAAGCATCCTGTTGCAGCTGTATGATTTTTTTTTTCCTTGCATTCACATGAAACGAAGGAAGTAAACGAGGCATCTCCACCATATCAGAGAACTTTAATTCATTCAAAACTAGCCTTGCACCTTTCTGTTCAACACATTGAAATATTAAGTATATTGTTCATATATGAAGCAAATCGGCTATGCACTCCCAGCCCCATCATTTCATCCTTGAAGTAGTAGATATCACGTGTACTCTCAATGCCTGATCTCACACAGTTTCTGAGCGAAAAATATTTGATCACTTTCAGAACCAAACTCGGTGTTTATTATAGTAGTGAGATGAAGACGGAAACAATGACTTAAATGCATTCTTACTCTTCTTTAAGAACTATCGCCAAATCAATAATATTCGGGGAAGACTGGGGAAGACTGAAGACGAATTCAAGTATTATTAGCTAACTTCCAAAAGTCAAACAACGAGAAAGAAGAATAGACATTGAAGGAAATCGTTTTCTCCCTCCATTATAATTCTTAGTAGAAAGAAAGGATTCGACCAGAATGATTAATCTCATTCCGACTATTACAATACATATATTTTGCATACGAGTAACAAAATTTATTAAATTAAATTTTTTTTTAAAAAATACAGTGAATAGGAAAATCATGCGCATATCTTATCAAACCTGCTCGACTCGGAAGCATTTTTTCTCAGCTACTTGGGCGGCCGGCGATAAGGATACATCATGCCATCAAATATATCTTTGACATAGTTGCCAACTCTATTTAGGTTCCTGTTTACTCCGGAAGCAACAAGTCTGGCGCTCCTCTTAAACCTGCATCCCAGAACCAATTCAGTACAGTAATTTTTTTAATTTTTTGGATGATGTACAGTAATTTTTAGTTGTTTACTTTTTAGCTATCATGACCATTTCTTTAAAAAACAAGACTGATTTAAATGGGAAAAAGAAAGGAACTGCAAGCTTTCCTGGTGAAGAATTCATCCCCTGTAGCTTTTGCAGGTTTATTTGGTCGCGGTTGAGTTCGAACAACGCCATCTTCTGGAACTAAGAAACATAAACCATAATGAATTCCGAGAGTTTATATGATATAAGATAAAGCAGATGCTCTAAACTCTCCAAACTAAGGGAAACATAAAAGATAGGAAAAAGGAGCTTGAGATCAAGTGATAATTTCTCAATCTAGGCACACAATTAGTCAGAGAACATAAATGTTAATTCTCACATGCGTTAGCTAAAGACCGAAACGTTGATGGATAATTGATATATTGCATATGGACAATAATTTAGAGCCAATGGACACCAAAATACGTGATTAATTAAAGTGAGTGAATGGAAGTATTTGAAATGCATCGCATATGTCGTAGTGATCAAACAGTAAATTTCCATCGAGTATAACCAATTTTTTTATTAGTAAACACTAGAGGAACTTGAAGATAGGAAATCCTCGATTTGAAAACCCAAAAAGAAAAGGTGACGCCGTATCTTTTTAGAAGATACGCAGCATTCATAATCCTACATGACACACTGTTTTGGGAGAAGGCAGAATATGGACATCTGACATCTAGTATCTTAAAAGATACCAAAGACCTGGAAAGGTCAGCACAATGGCAGAAAAACAAATAGTGCAACCTGAGCTAAACGCTTCATGGTAAACAACACCAACAAACATAGCTTGTAAACTTTCATACACCAAGAATTCCCCATAGTCTAAAAGGTCTTTGATAAGGATATGAGAAAGCATGCTCTGAATGGATCTGCTCACACCAAGAATGTAGAAGTTATTTCTTTCTAGCTAAACACCGTGCGGTAGCTTCTGCAATGGCGATGAACTAAGCACCCTATACACTCAGCAGAACCTAAAGAATCTGGGGCCAGCCCATAACTTCTCATAAGAGGTAAAGTAGGTTGACATGCCTAGAAGTTCCGTATCTTCTCCCAGATGGCCTGTCTCAGGTGATCTCTAGAATATAACTTCCTCGAACAGAGTTCACACAGGAGGACAATCTTTGCCTAACACGTCATGAGGTTCCCCCTGGTTAGGTTGCATTGTTGAGCATGATTGAAAGGAAAACCCAGGACTCCAGGAGAGGGTTTTGACTTTCCACATTAGGTTGGACACTCAAAGCTCATAGAGTGACATAGCGAGAAAGACAAGATTTTTCAGGGCCTCACCAGTCTGACTGGCCCATAGCGCAATAGCTACAATTCAGGTTGATGAGACAGTGCATTTCCTCCAGATGGTTCTCCATTAATGGGCTGAAGGCCATTGAAGATGGGTTTCGAACAGTTGCACCGCGTGCATGCAACAACAGCTGGTGGGTGGTCTTCTCATGAAGTTCTGGGAATAGAATATCGACCGTAAAACCACGATATACAACAGTGTTTCTCTGAGATTTTTGTATGCTAGTGGTCAAAATGCAAAGTTGGTGTGCTCCAAAATTTGAGGAAGAAGTCACCGATCATAACATATGATTTGCAATTTCGGTTTCTTTTTTATGACAAAAGGAGGATGTGGATGCCAAAGTTTAAAATAATATACTGGAAAAGACTAAAAGCATATGCAACAAGAAAGATCATGGATACAAGATTTATGAATTATAACCATC
Source organism: Hemerocallis citrina (assembly GCA_017893485.1). Classification (NCBI taxonomy): domain Eukaryota; kingdom Viridiplantae; phylum Streptophyta; class Magnoliopsida; order Asparagales; family Asphodelaceae; genus Hemerocallis; species Hemerocallis citrina. The sequence continues at coordinate 285,590,778 of CM030358.1, forward strand.
TGTGTAACCCCCGTTCCCGTAAATACATATTTTCTAAATATTTTCTATATTTTGTTTATTTATAAATTCATTTTATGTTAAATTCGTTTTGGATCTTCCATTAAAATATTTTCTAATCGAAAATTATATTTATTTCGAATAATGGTGTATTTTAACTTTATTTCATCGACAATTTATATTATGACTATTTGGATCATTTTAATAAATTTGTTAATCTCAAATCCTATTTTGATACATATCATCATTATTATTATTGTTATTACTAGATTTGCCCGTGGGCACGTGCCTACGGCACATCTTCGAAACGATACAGCATATGAAAGTCTTGTAAACAGTAAAACAACAATTATGTAGCTCAAGTTTGAATAGTAAAACAATAATTAGTTGTAAATAAAAGTCCAACTTCTTAGAACTTTGAAAAATAATTATAAATGGGGGTGTAAAATCCATCTTTTTAGAACTTTGAGTGTGGAAAATGATGACATTTAACTGTTGATGAGATATTTGCTATTTTCAATATAACATGAGCAATAAAAAAAATGCATAAAAAATATAAAAATTTACAAAGCTGAAATATGAAAATATAAATTTCTGAGTAAATAGAGAAAGAATAAGAGAGGGGGAGAGAGAAATAAATAAATAAAGGAGTTGTTTTGGGGATTTGAATTTGAGTTTTGGGGGAAAACTTTTGGGCGGGAAAATATTTTGTAAAGTTAGATCTGGACCATTAATTTCAACCCTATTGAATGAGAGCCATTTGATAGCTTTCTTTGTGTTTTATTATATAGATTATTATTATTGTTATCATTATTATCATCACACGTGCGATGCACGTTTTAATAAATATAGTTTTTTAAAATAAAAATTTAGACGTAGTCTTGATTTGAACCTAAGACCTCCTTTATAATAGTTATGCACGTGCGTTGTACGAGTTGGTAGAATGACAAAACATTTACGAATGACACTAAGGCCTTCGCCCATTATAATATTAGAGATTATTATTGTTATTGTTGTTATTGTTAATATCATTATTACTATTGTTATTGTTAATATTATTATTACTATTTTAAAGTACAAACCAAGTATATTATTTGTATATGACTATTCTAATTATTTGTGAAAAGTTAAATGTTAATTTAATTGTATTCTTCAATTAATTTTATTAATCTTCAATTAATTTTATTAAACCCTGTAAAATATTGTTTTGCAACCTATGAGAATTTATGCATTGTATTTTATAAATCCTATTTTTTATTTACTTATCCTACTCCCTATTGGATTAAACGTGGTGTGAAACTACTTGTGAGTGTCTGATTTATCCAAGTAAATTAAATCAAGTAGTGTTCACCAACACGTTTGAGCATAGTTATAGATTGAACTTTAAAATATTTACGGGTTAATGAATTTTACAAGAGTTACATATTAACTAGCAATTCCATTTAACACCCTAGATAACATTATCAACAAAACTAAAGTTGTGCAATTTAAAACTGACGATATAAAAGTTTATAAGCTACAGGCATGTAGAAACTCTCACTTTCATATATATAGTAGCAGAGTCAACAAATAATAATTTAGAGATAATGAAAGTGAAATTCGATAGACTTAATTATTTGAAAAACTTACCAACTATGGACATTGAGGAATGTTGGATGAGAAGAGGAATGGTAGAGGAGGCTTGTAACCTTGACGATGAAGAATCAATAGAAGAAAGAAGGATAATAGTCGGTTTCACACATTGCCTTAAAGTTTCACACATTCAAGACATGAACATAGAGACATCACATTCTCTTTGTTTGATTTTTTTTCATTCACCAAATCATATCCAGAATACAACAACCCAAGCATTTATATAGGCTACTACCACACACACTGACTAACTGACCACACAACTGCATACAACTGCATACACATACATTGACAACTGACCACACACACACTGACCACACAACTGCATACAACTGCATACACACATTGACAACTGACCACACAAACTGATACATAACTGCATATAACTGCATACATACTGAACTGATACATAACTGCATAACTGATGCTAACTGATGCCCACATCATTCTCTCCGGGTAGGAGAGAACTCGACTCTGTCGAGTCAAATCTGATACTGTTGTGGTGTTCTGTCTCATAAATATATCGGAACCATATCTCGCCGGCGCTGATAGGTCTTGCCAAATCTCTGGAATGAACTTGGTGTCGGTGCATCAAAGCTAGGGTAGCTCTCATACTGCTCCAGCCTATCTGGATCAAGTCTCTGAAGATCTGAACGGTCCAGCCATGTGTCCTCAGTCTGTGGTTTGTTTTTCCACCTAATTACATACCTGCGAATTTCACCATCTCCTGTAAAGATAATCTCATCATCTAAAATATTATCAATATCCTTTACTGAGGGATATGTGATGTCAGGGAGTGAGGGTAGTAGAGGAATCCAACCATTAGGCTCTTGGGAAGGCTCTTCTATTAATGAGTTGCTAGGGTTAAAATTTGGGCCTTCGTAGCTTACTAAATCGTCGATATTGAAAGTTTTGCTAATGTCGAGACCTTCAGGAAGGTCGATAACATAAGCATTGTCATTAATTTTCTCTAAGATTTTAAATGGACCTGCACAGTGGGCATGCAACTTCTTAACGGCTCCAGGTAAAAACCGTTCCGGACGAATCCGGACCATTACTTCATCACCCACCTTAAAAGTTTTAAACCTCCTAGCATTTGCTCTCAACTTGTAGTTAGCATTACTTTCTTCAATTTTCTTGGATATTTCTGTGTAATTCGTGTATGCGAGATGCAAATGCAGATGCAGACTAAGACTCTCTGTTAGGTTCTAACATAGGTGCTAAGTCTATAGGTTGTCTAGGTTGATACCCAAAAACTATCTCATGCGGACTCATACCAGTGGTTCGACTCTTAGATTAATTATATGCAAACTAAGCAATAGACAATTTTAGAACCCATGTTCCCATGTTTTCGCCTGCTAACGATCTCAACAGACTTCCTAGACTCCTATTCATAGCTTCTGTCTGTCCATCGGGTTGAGGGTGGAAGGCCGAAGAAAACTTCAATTTTGTCCCCATCTTGTGCCACAGGATTTTCTAGAAGTAGCTGATGAACTTAACATCCCTATCAGACATAGTAGAATTGGAGTCTCTGAAGTTTAACAACGCCGTCGAAGAAAATTTGAGCAACACGTGAGGTATCGTGAGTCTTAGAACAAGCCAGAAAGTGGGCCATTTTTGAAAAACGGTCCACAACAACAAGGATGAAGTCATGCTTCTTTTGGGTCTTTAGGAGACCAAGCACAAAATTCATACTGACGTCTTGCCATGGGCATTTTGGGACAGGCAACGGAGTATATGTTACCGCTGAATCTGGTGTGGGGTTAAACAGATAGAATTTGTGGGTTCGTGGAAAAACCTGAATAGCGAATCCAAGCTTGTTGGTCGGAATTGGGCTGCTGACTCCCGCCGTTCACCTGCAAGGAAGTGCGATACACCGGGGATCCCGGCGACGCACCCTCCGACGCTCTTGTCAGTAACCAGTGATGATTAAGAAAGAGCTTAAGTTGGTAAAAGAGTAATTAACCTGTAACAGTGGTCGGTGGGGGGGTATTTATAGTCAACGTTGGGATCAGATTAGGAATGTGATTCCTGTGATCTGATAAGGCGTAAAATTCTCGTAATCAGATTAGGAATGTAATCCCTTAATTTCCGGTGAGAGGATAGTCGCGAATCAGGCCCGTTGATTTGGTTCAATCAGAGACCCTAATTCTATCCTGTCGGACTGGGTTTGTATCGGGTCGGGACCCGTACCCAGTTGAGGTGGATCCGTTCGCGGATTATTGGATCTGTGAGAAGGAGACCCAGTACCCGCTTCGGACCCGTTAGTATGTGAAATTACCGTTTTACCCCTGAGCTTTAAGATTCGTCTCCGATGTGAACGGTCCCGATTTAATCCTATTTTTAGCCATATCACGAGCCCCCCACTCCCAGAGCCTGAGTTTTTCGGTCTTTAAGGAGTAGTTTTACTGTTCTAATGGCGTACGGGATTTTATCGGTGTTCTTAAAGGAGTTTTGGATCTTGCTTGGGGTGTAACGGTGTTATTCTGAGCTTGTAAAATGCCCAAAAATATTCTCAGAATTTTCTGGATTTTTGGTAATTTTTCCAGATTTTTCTGAATTTTTTCTCATTTTTTTGAATTTTTTATTCATTTTCCGAATTAAATAATTAATTATCAAAAATATTAATGAATTATTCTAATTTAATAATTATTTTTCCAGAATTTTAAAATAATTTTTCTGAATTAATAATTATTTTTTAGAATTTTTAATTAATTTTTTTCGATTTTTTAAATATTTTTTCGGAATTTTTAAATAATTAAAACAATTAAATAAATAAATAAATTAATTAAATATTACCTGATACGTGGCGCGATCTGTGCCGTCGGATCCCGGCACGAATCTCGAGGAGGCGCGTTTCCCAAAAAATCGTTATCTTATCGTTTAGCGCACGTGGCGCGATCTGGACCGTCCATCACCAGAAGCGCGAATTTCTAGAAGATCCAACGGTCGTAGTCGCTCGGCGGCTTTTTTCTCCGTTTTTGGAGCTCGGATGGGGACTTGCTCGGTCAGCCGACCGGGAGGTGATTTTTTTTTTTTTCTTTCTTCTCTGCTTCTTTCTCTTCTTTCTTCGTTTCGTTCTTTTCTTCTTCGCCTCTCCTTCTTCATCTCCTTCTCCAACCTCTTTTCCATTCGCCGCCGCGCAGCTCACGCAGGGTCGAGGCGAGCAACGGAGTCGACGAGGAGTGAGCGGCGAACGCGGGGGGCTTCGCCATTGGACGACTCCAACTGCGGCGAGCTCGGCAGTTCGAGAGCTTGGATGAGCTCGAAGTTGAAGGAGCTGTCGGTGTTGGAGCTCGGCCGTGGCGAAGCATGGATAATGGAGATTGCTGATGAAGGAGCTCGACATGGGAGATGGTGGAGGTCGGCGACGGCCTCGACCTTGGCGAGCTCGTGAGTTCGGAGTTGAGTTCTCGGCGAAGAGAAAAGTTCGACGACGCGAGCTCGGTGATGCGCCGCTCGTCGAGTCGGAGAACGCATTGATGGGGCTTTTGGGCGTCAAAAACTGAAGGAGAAGAAGGTGACGGGGTGTGGAGTTCGCCGAAGTGGAGCTTGATGGAGGAGGAGCTCGGTGGAGGTGAGCTTGGTGAGGGACGTTCGGCGACACTTTGTGGACGTTGGCGAGCTCGTTGATAGGGAAGGAGGAGCTCAGCGACGAGCTGTTCGACGAGTTCAGTGAGAGGCGAGCTCGAGCTCCGCGGAGCTTGCAATCGAAGGGGCTCGACTGTAGGGGGAGCTCGGGGTGACTGAGCTCTGTAATGGCGAACGTGGAGCCCGGTGAAGTGGGGCGGCGTGGAGCTCGATGCTTCGGAGCCTCGACAGGTGGAGTGGGTTCGAGCTCGGAGAAGGAGCTTGGCAATGTCAAGAGCTCGCGCCGTGGAGGGGTTCGGCTCGACATTACGCTCAGAGCTCGAATACGAGGAGATGGACGAAGATGCTCTTGTTGTCTCAACACTGACTCTTGCTGTAACAACGATTTCAAATCCATTAGTTCCTTTTCCATTGAAAGAATAAAAAGAGTTGAAGCTCGGAGTTGCTCCTCGGCCAGTTGAAGCTTCGACAGGTCGGAGAGGGAGGCGAGGGCCTCAACCTTGGCGAGCTCGACGGAGGGCGAGCTCGGAGTTGGGTTCTTCTTCCTCCGGTTCGTTTGGTCGCACGGTGGAGAAGAGAAGAGTTCGTTTTGTTGTTGTTTTTTTTTTTTTTTGAGGGGCCTTTGTTTTGACGGGAGTATGGAGAAGAAGAAGGGAAGGGGTTCGGGTTTGGGACCCTAACCGGTCCGAACACGACCCTGTTCTCCAAAATTTTTTTTTTTTGGCTTCTTGTTCAGCGAATCCGAGCACGGATTTTGAGGCAAATTTTTTGCCATTTTGCAGCTCGGTGGGGCAGTAGCTTGAATGGTAGATCCGAGCTACGTGGCTTGATCTGGACGGTTGATCACGATCGTGGCGCGAATCACGAGACGGGCTCAGTTCCCAAGAAAATACTATCTTGTCGTTTAGCGACGCTGGCAAGATCTGGACCGTCCGATCGAGATCTTACACGAATGTTGAGGGAAAAGTGATTTTTCTCCGTTTTGGGGCTCGGATGGGCACTTGCTCGGTCAGCCGACCGGAGGGAAGAGCTCGGATTCGATTTTGACAGTTGCTCGGGTTCGGTTTTTCCCTCGCGCGAGTGGCTCGGTTCGGATTTCCGAGCTATTCGGCGCAGCTGTATTGCGGTCCACTTTTCCGGTGCTATGGAGGTCCAATCGGGGCGTGCGACCCCTCGTTTCGAAGCTAGTTCGAAGATCTACAACTTCTCTTTAGGAGTGGGATGGAGATTCACCCTCCTTCATGGTCAAAATAACCCCGCAACATGCTTGTCTTCACGAAGTTGATAAGTACTTTGGTCTTGGGGATTTTGGAAGAGGAGCTCCACTCCTAGAGGCAGAGAAGATGTGCTAGAAAGACCCTTGTGCTAGGAAGACCCTTGTAAGATGTGCTAGGAAGACCCTTGTGCTAGGAAGAGGCACGAGTGGGTCGGATCGCTAGTCGCTCGGCTCGGAATACCGAACGACGTGGAGCGATCTGAGCCGTCGGATCTCAGCGCGGATCTCGAGGCGGGCACAGTTTCCAAGAAAACACTATATTGTCGTTTAGCTACTGCTGGAGCGATCTGAGCCGTTGATCTCAACGCGGATCTCGAGGCGGGCACAGTTTCCAAGAAAACACTATCTTGTCGTTTAGTGCTGCGGGAGCGATCTGAGCCGTTTGATCGAGATCTTACACGAATTTTGGGGAGAAAGTCGTTTTTCTCCGTTTTGGGGCTCGGATGGGCACTTGCTCGGTTAGCCGACCAGGCTCTTTGATGTTGGGGTAAGGATCGGCACTTGCTCGGCATCCAAGCGGAAGGAAGAGCTCGGCTCTGGAAGAGAGCCATTTGTGAGATGAGTTTGAGGAGCAACTCTTAGAGATAGTTGTGAGCTCCGAACTCGTTGAGAAGAGGTCCGCTTCGGAGGCGAGCGGAGTGAAGAGCTCGGCTCTGGAAGAGAGCCATTTGTGAGATGAGTTTGAGGAGCAACTCTAGGAGAGAGTTGTGAACTTCGAACTCGGTGAGAAGAGGTCCGCTTCGGAGGCGAGCGGGGTGAAGAGCTCGGTGAGACGAGTGTGAGGAGGGACTCTATGAGCGAGTTGTGCTCCAAACTCGTTGAGAAGAGGTCCGCTTCGGAGGCGAGCGGAGTGAAGAGCTCGACTCTGGAAGAGAGCTATTTGTGAGATGAGTTTGAGGAGCAACTCTTGGAGAGAGTTGTGAGCTCCGAACTCATTGAGAAGAGGTCCGCTTCGGAGGCGAGCGGAGTGAAGAGCTCGGCTCTGGAAGAGAGCCATTTGTGAGATGAGTTCGAGGAGCAAACTCTAGGAGAGAGTTGTGAGCTCTGAACTCGTTGAGAAGAGGTCCGCTTCGGAGGCAAGCGGGGTGAAGAGCTCGGTGAGACGAGTGTGAGGAGGGACTCTATGAGAGAGTTGTGCTCCAAACTCATTGAGAAGGGGTCCGCTTCGGAGGCGAGCGGAGTGAAGAGCTCGACTCTGGAAGAGAGCCATTTGTGAGATGAGTTTGAGGAGCAACTCTAGGAGAGAGTTGTGGGCTCTGAACTCGTTGAGCAGAGGTCCGCTTCAGAGGCGAGCGGAGTGAAGAGCTCGGCCCTGGAAAAGAGCCATTTGTGAGATGAGTTGGAGGAACTCTAGGAGAGAGTTGTGAGCTCCGAACTCGTTGAGAAGAGGTCCGCTTCGGAGGCGAGCGGAGTGAAGAGCTCGGCCCTGGAAGAGAGCCATTTGTGAGATGAGTTAGAGGAGCAACTCTATGAGAGAGTTGTGAGCTCCGAACTCGTTGAGAAGAGGTCCGCTTCAGAGGCGAGCGGAGGGAAGAGCTCGGCTCTGGAAGAGAGCCATTTGTGAGATGAGTTCGAGGAGCGACTCTAGGAGAGAGTTGTGAGCTCCGAACTCGTTGAGAAGATGTCCGCTTCGGAGGCGAGCGGAGTGAATAGCTCGGCTCTGGAAGAGAGCCATTTGTGAGATGAGTTCGAGGAGCAACTCTAGGAGAGAGTTGTGAGCTCCGTACTCACTGCTTATGTGAGAGAATCAACGGTTGTGGGAGCAATTCCGAATGGCGAACCACTTCTAACCTGCTGAAGAGCAAGTTATTTGAAGCAGAATCGAGCCAAGTGTTGGACTCCGAACTCATCGCTTAAGAGAGCATCAACGGTTGTGGGAGCAATTCCGAATGGCGAACCACTTCTAACCCGTTGAAGAGCAAGTTATTTGAAGCAGAATCGAGCCAAGTGTTGGACTCCGAACCATCGGTAGAGTTGTTCAACGGCTGTGGGAGCAATTCCGAATGGCGAACCACTTCTAACCTGCTGAAGAGCAAGTTATTTGAAGCAGAATCGAGCCAAGTGTTGGACTCCGAACTCGTTGTCAAAAGGTTAGTAAGTTGCGGGAGCAGTCATGTAGAAGAAGCTGGACTCCGAACCCACTATTTAAGAGAGTCGTGACTCGGAGAGATAGAGAAGCAAGAGCAATAATTTTCAATGAAAAGATGTAAAGTTTGAAATAAACTAAGTGGCCGCTTCAATAGGACGAGCCATTATTACATGCTATTGGCCGGGTTACAAGCATCGGCCTTATTGAAAATCAGGATCCTACTTCTACAATAAGGTGAAGACCTCTTGGGAGGAGCTGGGAGATTCTAAGTCTTAACGCTCGGCGGGCCCTTCGGTTCGTTTGTTGGCTCCTCAGGGGGGAAGCTTGGCCCCCTCTTTTTGGACGAACTTGGTCAGGTGCCCCCACTGTATGAGTTCTTCGATCTCCTCCTTCAGAGCCCGACAATCTTTCGTGTCGTGGCCGTGGTCCCTGTGAAAGCGGCACCACTTATCCTTGTTCCTCTTCTTGCCAGGTGTATTCATTCTCGGGAGAGCGCGAAGGAGCCCTTCCTTGTCCACCTCCATAAGAATTTCTGATATATTGGCAATGAGGGGGGTGAACTTCTCAAACCGAGGAGTCGGGCGACGCTGTCCATTGCCGTCCTTCTGGGATTTTTGGGAGCCCTCTTCGCTTGTGCTCTTCCATTTGTTCCCGGAAGATGTCTACTCAAAGCCCGGGAGATTCTCGGCTTCTTCGGCCCGAATGTACTTCTCGCTCCTAAGGAGGTCGGCGAAATTATGTGGGGGCTTCTTGGCAAGGGAGGAGCGAAGGCTAGAGTTGAGGACGTTCGATTGGAAGGCGGCCGCTGCAACAGGCTGGTCAAGGGAAGCAATGGATCTCACTTCTGCAGTGAACCTCCTCACATAGTCTCTCAACTTCTCTCCCTTCTCCTGGCGGAGCTGGAGTAACGAGATGTTAGTCTTCTCCGTGCGTCTGCTACTCACAAAATGAGTGATGAAGAGGCTCTCGAATTGCTCGAAGGAGAATATGGAAGACGGGGCGAGACGGGAGTACCACTCCCGAGCCGAACTCTTAAGAGTGGCGGGGAAGATTTTGCACAGCAAAGCATCGGAAGCTTGGTGGATTAGCATGAGGGTCTTAAAGCTTTCGATGTGGTCCACGGGGTCCGACTCCCCCGAGTAAGTTTCGAACTTCGGGGGTTCGAAACCTCTTGGGATAGGAGCTTCCATGATGGTCCGGGAGAAGGGAGGTCTGCTCGGGCGGATGGTCCTTCCTCTTAACTCCTCATCCTTGTCTATTCGGCCGATGCGCCTCTCCATCTCGTGGAGACGGCGGTAGAGAGCATCGTCCCTTCGACGATAGTCAAACGAGCCTCTGGACTCATCTTCATAGAAAGGTGAGTGACGACGGTAGCTCTGGGAGCGGCGAGGGCTAGGCATGCACTGTTGGTTGCTAGGAGCCGGAGGAGTTATGGACCGATGGTGAGGACTTTGGACCCGTGGAGGGGTAGGAGCCCTCTGGGCATTGTTATTGTTGGGTCGGAGGTTGAGGGCTTGCAACACCGTTGCTTGGAACTGCTGGAACTCGGCACGGGTGATGGGTGCCTCATCGTTCCTCGGATGTTGTCGACCGGCAGGGGAATGAGGTCTTCTCCTATGGTGTTCGGGGGACTCTTTCATCCCTCTTCGGGTAGGGACCTTCTATAGTCTCGGTGGTGAGGATTTCGCTCATCTGGACGTTGCTGGCGAGAGGCTCCCTCTCGGGCCCGCTTTTCATCCAGACGGCGGCGAAGATCCTCATCTTTCTGCCGGTTGAGGACGGTATTTCGAAGGTCAGGGGCCTGAGGACTGTAGGAGGCGTGAGAGTCCGTAGAGGCATTGTGTATCGAGATGCGGTCCTGATGGAGAGGTTGCTTTTGCTTCTGCGGGTTAGGACCAGCAGGACCGTTAGGGGGTTGCTGATTCAGAAGAGGAGGCTGGTCCTGTTGGAAATGATCCTCGACCGGAGGAGGAAGTTGCCCCTGCTGCGGAGCGGGATGGACGGGGACTTCCTGCTGTTGATCAACAGGGTTGGGTCCACGGTTGGACCCCCTGGATCTTACTTTTCTGGGAGGCATGGCTGGAGAAGAGCTAGTCGACGAGGAAGAGGCGGAGGCTATTCGTATGGTTTCCCACAGACGGCGCCAATCTGTTACCGCTGAATCTGGTGTGGGGGTAAACAGATAGAATTTGTGGGTTCGTGGAAAAACCTGAATAGCGAATCCAAGCCTGTTCGTCGGAATTGGGCTGCTGACTCCCGCCGTTCACCTGCAAGGAAGTGCGATACACCGGGGTTGATCCCGGCGACGCACCCTCCGACGCTCTTGTCAGTAACCAGTGATGATTAAGAAAGAGCTTAAGTTGGTAAAAGAGTGATTAACCTGTAACAGTGGTCGGTGGGGGGTATTTATAGTCGCCGTTGGGATCAGATTAGGAATGTGATTCCTGTGATCTGATAAGGCGTAAAATCCTCGTAATCAGATTAGGAATGTAATCCCTTAATTCCCGGTGAGAGGATAGTCGCGAATCAGGCCCGTTGATTTGGTTCAATCAGAGACCCTAATTCTATCCTGTCGGACTGGGTTTGTATCGGGTCGGGACCCGTACCCAGTTGAGGTGGATCCGTTCGCGGGTTATTGGATCTGTGAGAAGGAGACCCAGTACCCGCTTCGGACCCGTTAGTAGGTGAAATTACCGTTTTACCCCTGAGCTTTAAGATTCGTCTCCGATGTGAACAGTCCCGATTTAATCCTATTTTTAGCCATATCAGTATACAAACCAGTATTTTGCTTACGTTGTTTGGCTAATTGACAGGTATGACATCGTTTAACAAGTCTTACAACATCTTTCTTTAAACTGGGCCAAAAGAAACAATATTCAACAGCATCAGTTGTCTTGCTATGCCCAAAATGTCCAGCAAGACCACCAGCATGCAATTCCCAAACAAGATATTCTCGACGAGAGGTGTGGGGAATGCATAGTCTAGATAGATAAAATAAATAACCATCTCTAAAAATGTAGTTATTTATCACTCGAGTTACGCCATCCTGTAAAAGAGCATAAACTTATTGGAAATCAGGGCAGGATGCATGCAAGTCCCCAAGAAAGCTGTGACACCATTCCTCCTCAAGTTGTTCCTGTCCTTCAGAAATTTTCTGATGTCTTCCCTGAAGCCCTCCCCAACCAACTACCCCCATTGTGTGACATTCAACACGCTATTGATCTGGTCCTGTGAGCAAGTCTTCCCAACTTGCCGCATTATCGAATGAACCCAACTGAGCATGCTGAGCTCAAGTGACAAGTTGATGAACTTCTCAAGAAGGGCTTCATCCGAGAAAGACTAAGCCCTTTACGCAGTCCCTGCACTTTTGGCGCCAAAGAAAGACAGAACTTGGCGTATGTGTGTGGTCAGTTGTTAATGTGTGTGTATGCAGTTGTATGCAGTTGTGTGGTCAATGTGTGTGTGTGGTCAGTTGTAAGTGTGCGTATGCAGTTGTGTGGTCAGTTAGTTAGTGTGTGTGTATGTGTGTGGTAGTAGCGTGTTGAATGTCAGTTAGTTAGTTAGTTAGTTAGTTGATAATGTTGTCTAGGGTTGTTGTATTCTGAATATGATTTGGTGAATGAAAAAAATCAAACAAAGAGAATGTGATGTCTTTATGTTCATGTCTTGAATGTGTGAAACTTTAAGGCAATGTGTGAAACAGACTATTATCCTTCTTTCTTTTATTTATTTTTCATCTTCAAGGTTACAAGCCTCCTCTACCATTCCTCTTCTCATCCAACATTCCTCCATGTCCATAGTTGAATGGTGTGAAACTACTTGTGAGTGTGATTTATCCAAGTAAATTAAATCAAGTAGTGTTCACCAACACATTTGAGCATAGTTATAGATTGAAGTTTAAAACATTTACGAGTACAAGAGTTACAATTTAACACCGTAGACAATATTATCAACAAAACTAAAGTTGTGCAATTTAAAACTGACGATATAAAAGTTTATAAGCATGTGACAACGACTGAGTGCATCAGCAGCCTTGTTTTCAACTTCCTTTTTATGCCGGATAGTTAGGAATATTCCTGAAGAAATTCAACCCATCGGTCATGTCTGGGTCTCAAGTTATGTTGGGAGTTTACAAACCTCAAGGCTTCGTGGTCAGAAAAGATAACGAATTCTTGTAGCAGAAGATAGTGACGCCAGTGCTTTAAAGACTGTATCACCGCATAGAATTCCTTATCATAGGTGACTGTATCACCGCATAGAATTCCTTATCATAGGTGGAGCAATTCTGTTTTGCTGCATTTAATTTTTCGCTAAAATAGGCAATGGGGTGATTTTCTTGGCTAAGAACGCCGCCTATGCCAATACAAGAAGCATCGCAAGTCACCTCAAAGACTTTTGAAAAGTCAGGTAACTGCATAACAGGCATTTGGACCATTCTTTTTTTAATCTCATTAAATGCTTTTGTGGTAGCTTGTGTCCAAACAAACTCGCCTTTCTTCAAACAGTCCGTTATTGGAGTTGTTATGTTGTTGAAGCCTTGTACAAACCTTCTGTAAAAGGTTGCGAGTCCATAAAAACTTCTGACATCACTAATGTTATAGGCTCGGGCCAATTGACAATGGCTTTCACTTTCTCTGGGTCAACTGATACACCTTTAGCAGACACTATAAAATCCAGAAAGATGACCTGATCCGTAAGGAAAGTACATTCGGCGGGATTAGCATAGAGTTCTTCTTTCCTTAAGACACTACAAACCTGCCTCAGATGGTCCAGATGACTCACTACAGATCGGCTGTAGATGAGAATATCATCAAAATATACAATGAGAAATTTTTCCATGAACAGATGGAGGACCTAAGTCATAATTCTTATAAATGTACTCGGGGCGTTGGTCAACCCAAAAAGCATAACCATCCATTCATATAAACCATCTTCGGTCTTGAATGCTGTCTTCCATTCGTCACCTGGATGGATACGGATTTGATGGTAACCACTCTTAAGATCAATCTTAAAGAAGATAGTGGCACATGCCATCATGTCTAGCATATCATCCAGTCGTGGAATGGAAAAACGGTACTTCACTGTTATCTTGTTAATGGCGCAACTGTCCACACACATACGCCAAGTTCCATCTTTCTTTGGCGTCAAAAGTGCAGGGACTGTACAAGGGCTTAGGTTTTCTCGGATGAAGCCCTTCTTGAGAAGTTCAACAACTTGTCGCTTGAGCTCAGCATGCTCAGTTGGGTTCATTCGATAATGCGGCAAGTTGAGAAGACTTGCTCCCGAGACCAGATCAATAGCATGTTGAATGTCACACAATGGGATAGTTGGTTGGGGAGGTCTTCGGGGAAGACATCAGAAAATTCCTGAAGGACAGGAACAACTTGAGAAGGAATTGGCGTCACAGCTTTCTTGGGGACTTCTCTAGTGGCGAGAAAAAAGACTGGTGCCCCTTCTTGTAGCTGTTGACTTAGTTCTTTAATGCCAATATAAGAAATTCCTTTTCCTTTCTTGTCAGTGGGTTTTGAAGCCACTGGACTTATTCGTGGTTGGGAATGATTAAGTTTTATCCTTTTGTTGTTGTGCTGAAAGACACTAATTGGAGTGGCCAAAAATGGTTACATCGTGGTCAAACAACCACGGTCTACCAAGAATGATATGGCCTACATCCATGGTCAACACATCGTACCAGATTTTATCCTTGTAGACGTTAAAGTCAATGGGGCCTAAACAGCGTTGGTTGACTTGCATCGAGGTAGGGTCAATCCAAGTTACTTTGTAAGGGTGGGGATGTGATTCAGCTTTAAGGCCATTCTTGGAAATGATGGCAGAAAATACAATGTTGACACAACTACCGCTGTCTATGATCACCTTGCAATTCTTATCGCCTATCTTGGTGAAGGTATGAAAAATGTTAGTGCGCTCCAATCATCTTGTTCTTTTGGCTGGGAGAAAGCGCATTTAATAACTGATAGACTAGGAGAAGGCTCAAAATTGATGCAGTTGAGGTGATTATCTTCCTCAACATCGCCAAATTCAGCACTATCGTTGACTTCGTAGGTAAACTATTCGGTGTCAGATTCTTCGTTGTCAAGGACGGGATTGTCGTCCATGATGGCTACCTTGACTGGGCTAGAACAGTTAGCTGCAACATGTTCATAGTCTTGGCATTTGTAGCACTTGGTAAGTGGGCTAATCTTGGAAAAGTCTCTATCATGGTTCTTTCCTTTGGGGTCACTCCTAGGCTGCGAAGAGTTTGGGGTAGACTTACTAGGGTAATGAGAAGAAGATCTGGATCCATAATTTTGACTTAGGGTCGTCCTTGAATTTTTACTCCTAGAATCATTGGACCTATAAGATGAATTTGCTTTGGTGTCGTCAAGATCTTGAACAAGAGCATGAGCTTTCTCTAAAGTTTCCACATCTCGATGGATGAGTTCATTGCAGAGGTCCTCTCGAAGTCCAGCTCGGAATCGAGAAGGGTCTGGACTTGAGGCTCGGTGCCTAGAGCATTGCAACGAATCAAGAACTCGTCAAACTTGGCAACATATTCTTTCACTGATTTGCTGCCTTGATATAGTTGGTTCCATGAGTCAAGAAGACAAGAATGGAAAGACATAGGCACATATTTGCCCTTGAGTTCGTCTTTCATCGCTTCCCAAGTGGCAATAGGGTTTTGGGCTTGTGCTCGTCGAGTGCTTCTCACATTAGTCCAATACTGGAGAGCTTGTCCAGTTAATTTCATTGTCGCAATCTTAACTTTTCGCTCTTCAGTCACATCGAACCTCTCGAAGTAGTGGTCCATGGCTTGGATACAATCGAGGAAGGCTTGGGGCTCTAAACGACCGTCAAAAGTGCCAACATCGGGTCTAACACTTCAGGTATTGTTCGTCGGGGTCTGGAGCTTGTCTGTGATGATCTTGACCGTCATGTCGAAATTCTGTATGGTCGGGAGTTGGGGAATTGGCTTGAGTTTGTTCAATTCTGGCAAGCCGGTCCATAATTTCAGTAAGGGTTGCTTGGAGGGCATCCATTGAAAGGTTGGATGGAAAGACACTAGAGGTATCGGAAGAATGGGAGGGACAAGGGATGTTTAAACTACTCTCCTAGAGATGTTATCGTCCTAATCCTACGTCTCCTAATTGAGTGGTTGGGAATAGCTAAGAAAGGTTCTTCAGGGTCCTTAACAGTGCTTCGTAGTCTCATGTGCTAGGCAGGGACAAAGGAGGAACTGAGAGGAAAATCCTAAAGTATCTGACTGCTGAAATTCCTTGGGAAACTGGCTAAATGTACCTAAAACTAAATGAAATTAAGATCTAAAATGAATGCACAAACTAGAAAATAAGTCAACCTAAATGAATTTTTATTTTTTTTAATACTAAGTGCTTGCTGAAATTAAAACTAAATGACATAAACGGAGTGATGCAAGAGCCGAATTACGAATAACCTAGCTCTGATACCAAAATGGTGTGAAACTACTTGTGAGTGTGTGATTTATCCAAGTAAATTAAATCAAGTAGTGTTCACCAACACATTTGAGCATAGTTATAGATTGAAGTTTAAAACATTTATGGGTTAATGGATTTTACAAGAGTTACATATTCACTAGCAGTTCCATTTAACACCCTAGACAACATTATCAACAAAACTAAAGTTATGCAATTTAAAACTGACGATATAAAAGTTTAAAAGCTACAGGCATGTAGAAACTCTCAGTCACATATATATAGTAGCAGAGTCAACAAATAATAATTTAGAGATGATGAAAGTGAAATTCAATAGACTTGATTACTTGAAAAACTTATCAACTATGGACATGAAGGAATGTTGGATGAGAAAAGGAAGAGGAGGCTTGTAACCTTGAAGATGAAGAATCAATTGAAGAAAGAAGGATAATAGTCGGTTTCACACCATACCTTAAAGTTTCACACATTCAAGACATGAACATAGAGACATCACATTCTCTTTGTTTGATTTTTTTCATTCACCAAATCATATCCAGAATACAACAACTCAAGCCTTTATATAGGCTACTACCACACACACACACACTGACTAACTGACCACACAACTGATACATAACTGCATACAACTGCATACATACTGAACTGATACATAACTGCACCCACATCAAAACCCTTCAACCCGTTAACCCTATAACCCATCTGCTACTAGATTCCAACCCAAAACCCAATATCCCAAACCCCTATAAATACTCTATTAAACCTACCCTAACCCTAACCCTAATTACCCTATACATCCCAGCCGCCAAACCCCATAATGTGTAAACCCAAACCCCAGCCCTATTCATCTCTCTCCCTCACCTCGCATGCGTCAAGCCGCCCCCAAGCTCGACCTCCGCCTTTGACCCATTCCACTCCTTCACCGTCTTCATCGCCGCAACCCATCAGATCTCTGCTGCACCTCCTCCTTCTCTGTGTTTCCTCGAGCCCTGCACCCTCATCCTCTTCGTCGAACCCACCACCACCCATCGTCGTGCAACACTCATCGTCTCCACCCCGATCGTCTTCTTCTTCCTCTGGTTGCGCCTGACCTCGCCGACAGATCCATCGCCTCCGCAACCCATCACTGCCTTCATCGCAGTGCACCCCCTGTTCCCCCTGTGATGCTGCAGCCACTACTGGCGACCCCCCCCCCCCCGCAGTCCACTGCAGTCGCTCCCGTCAGCCGCCGTCGAAGTCGAGCCGCCATAGCCCCCTTGTCGTTTTTCTATTGGTCCCTTGCTGCGGTTAACGTCCAATCTTCTTGTGTTGCTACGTCTCTTTGCACGTTGAGCGCACGTGTCACCACGGGATCCTAATCCAGTTATTCGATTACTTCGGATTAATCGTCATTAAGGCAAGTCATTTTCCCTCGAATTGTTATTGTATCATATTCAAGATTGTTTATTGAATTCCGGAAGTAGATACATATCGATTACCGCAAATCGTTTATTGTTGTTCATCGTCGGGATACTATAGATTTACACGAGTGAATCCAAGTAGTAGTCTTGACCTCGTGCCGTCTATTTATCTCCGATTTATAGAGATCTTGCATGCATTCATGTAGTTAATTATTGAATATATGAATAGGAATTGTTATTGTAATTCATGTCATGATATTACACAACTATTGTAGATTGTATGCTAGTGTTGATTGTTCATATGATTGATGTTGGTGTATTGGTTGATTGTGATTAGTAAGATTATGGATATTATACATCTTAATACCATGTTCACATAAACTTGCTATAATTTATGTTGTCAACCCCTAATTCATCGTCTATAACATTTTAATTATTTTTATTCATGAAAAATATATTGAGACCGTGAAATTTACTGTCAACCTGAACATTGTTAGGCTGTTTTGACATAGATACAATCATCAAATCCCATAACTTTCTGAATATGAAATGTAGCCCTATGTTTTTAGTTTCTAGAACACCAAAAATTATTGAATTCCGCCTTATCTTTCATGAGTTATGAAGATTTTATTACTGCTGCATTTTATTTCTAGATTTATGAATATACCATATTAAACTGATTAAATAGATGAACTAATGATCAAATATTGTCATGATAATTTTCAGATTGATAGTTAACATGCTTAGAGTCATGAAAATTATTTTTGCTGATTTTTAAAGTGAATATTTACTGTTTTTAACTGTAACTAGTTAACATCGATAACAAGCCAGAATCTGTAACCTGTAAAGAACCCTATAATTAACCTAGCTACTGTTGTCAGATTTTGGACTTTAAATATGGGTTGGAACCGGGCAGGAGTCTAGTTTTTAGAACTTCTGACGGATCCACATTTGCTATTCTGTAGCAGCGAAAAATCCAATTTTGAAACAGCAACCTATTGCTGTCCAGAATTGGGTATTCCATGTTTTGATAATATAATCGAATCTATATTGTGGTATTTGATACATGAAATTGTGTAAATTGCATTGCATGATCTTAGTGTTGTTTTGTCATCATTCTAGTGTCCCCTATTGGTCGTCTCATCGTTTCCCTATTGATATTATTGTCCCTATTGTTTCCTATTGTTATCGAAATATTGCCAACAACTATTGTATATTGATTGAATAAAGAATTGTTAACAAGCTGGGGTTTAAGGGTGACTTAAGTAGTGGACAATGTAGAGACTATACTCGGAAGAGGGGCCTGTGTCCCTAAATATTGTTATCGGCTATTGTTTTATCGATTAATTGTGGCTTACAGCAGTAACCCAATCTATCGTGTATTATATCGTGGCCAATTATCGTATCGTGCATTAAATATTGAATTGTAACTATTGAATATTGATTATCGTTGCCGAGTACATGATCTATAGAGTACACCACTTAGGTCTAAACAAAATTATTTGTATGCATCGAACCTGTGGTATGGGAACGCAGTAGTACGTGCATTAGTTATGACTAAAATGAATAATAGACTTAAGATTGTCATCGCATCGTCATTGCATATTGTCAGTTTTATTGAACAGTATTATCGTTATTGCTACAATTATTGATATCGTTTATTGTTATTGTTATTGATCATTGTCATTACACATTGCATCGTTATCATTTTGCCATTTGTTCATTGTCATCGACCATATTGTTCATTGAATTCATTGTTATATTGTAAATACCATTGTTTCATTGCTTTCTTTACTTGCTACCCACGACTTGCTCTAAGAACATATTATTCTTTTTTTTAAATGAACAGCTTACAGGTAATCAAGGAGAACTGCCTGATGGATTAGGAGAACAACAATGGTGAAGGAATTGATAGCATCGCCGCTTAATTAATTATTGTTTTGTTATGAAAACTTAATTATTGAACATTGCTATTTCATTGTATTGTGGGCTTTTGACCTGAATATTGTTATTATTATTTCCAAATGTTGGATTATTATATTTGGTTATTTCATGCTTATATTCCAAGTATTGTTATTCATGTGATTATTCTTTTATTGCATGCGTGGTTGTATCGCTTTCTTGTTTATATTGTTGTGTTGAATCAGTAACAGCTTATGGGTGATGCAAGTCATTCGCTTGGCCAATGTCACGTACTTGTATTCCGTATTTTTGGAATGCAGGACGTGACAATCTGAGAAGCTGAAAAGGCTATCTTAAACTAAACACTCTCCTATATAACGAATCTACAGCTCTTTAAATGGCTTAAGTTTTAATTTCCAGCACAAGGTCCTTATCCAAAATCAACCAAAACCAAACAACTCTACAGGACCATCTAGCTGAAGTTAAACTATCAGTCACTATACTTATTAGGACAACATCGATAAAAGTAAAAGAATTCACAAGTGCAACAGTACACAAATGGCAGAAAGACAAAATGAGGGTATCCGATAATAGAATCTTGTGATAAAATAAAAATATAATCTTTCCTGCACGTTGTGAAGTCAAAGTTCCAGATAATGTTGTCATAAAATAAAGGTGTGACATATTCTTTCATACATGTCTGAAGTCAAAGTTCTTGGTTCTTTTAGCTTCCATAAAAAGGAGGCACGTGTTCATATTCCATACTACTAAATAACTCCACTAATGATCTTTTTGTTACATGACAGTCCTCACGCCAAATATTGTGCAGATTCAGGTCACACGTTCACCTCCTATAGAAGGGTCTAATAGGTCGGGAAGTACCCAAAGGAAAATTTCCCCTTGATGCGCAGCGGAACGAGCGGAGATAATCTAGCGACTATAGTTTCCCGAATAACGAACAAAGATGAGATTTTAAAAAATAAAAGATCTAACGCGAGTTATTTCGGAAGGCAAGCAGAGGAAATTCACTATCAAGGAGAATAGTACAAATCCAGAGAATAACAATTCTCTCAACCCAAAACTCACCGATCTCTCCCCACAAGGACACTATGAGGTTTCCTTGTTTACAATAACTCTCAAAATCAAAACCTAAAAATCTCCAAGCAATCCAACTCTATCATAACCCTAGAGAAGCCCTAACATCTCCATATACAACCCCCAAACCAACTCAAATTAAACTAGATTTGGAATAAGGGCCTTTTAACCCAAACCCGCAACTCCTTCAATTTGGATCTGGTCAGGGCAGTCGACTGCTACCAAACAGAGAGTACCAGCAGCCTAGGATGGCCGACTGTACATATTGGGCAGTCGACCGTGATCACCTGATTTGAATGCTAAGGCATATTTTAACATAATATACCCACAGCAGCTAGCAGTAGTGAACCAAGCAACGGCACTGCTTTCTATCTATTTAGTTTAATTGAAATCAAGTAGAGAGAAAGATCTGGTTCTAAGTTTCACAGAATATATCAGAATCGACTAGAGAAAAGATAAATTCAATCTGAAAAATGAAAAATGAAGAATACATTTTATTCTAGGAGATGATAGTAATGTGACATCATACTTTTTACAGCTTATGCAGTACCCTTGTGTCTCCTTTCCCTCAAGCTCCAAACTGAGCGTATGTGATGAGGGATTGAGAGTACGCATGATATTTAGTACTTCAGGAATCAGAAGGAAATGAGTATGGGTCAGAATAATGTATATGATGAGGGATCAGGAGTACATAGACGACTTGCTTCACATATGATTTATGAATATGATGTGGGCTCAAAGTACATAGACAGCTTGCTTCATATGAACAATATATATTCAATGTGTTGAACGGAAAGTTGAAAGCGAAGTATTGAATTCAAGTTCTTGATATGGTGGAGATGCCTCATTAACTTCATTCATTTGAATACAAGGACAAAAATTCAAACAGATGCAAGAGGATGCTTCTGCTGTTTTTATGGCTAGTTCATTTTGAGGCGAGCTTTTAAAGAATAGGGGATCAGTGTTCTAAAAATCCTCCTAGGTGGACGCCTAGGCCCTGCCTAGGTGCTAGGCCATCCCTAGCCGGCTCGCCTAGGGCCTGGGCGTTTTTAAAAATCGGTTTTGCTGCCTTGCGAATTTGGAACGGTCTAGGGGCGGGTTTTTTTGTGTGTTAAGTGAACCGGTTTACTTAAATCCCCACATCCTAAAAATTCCCGACCCCCCCCGTGCATCTCTCTCTCTCTTCCCAAAATACCCAAATTCCTAAATCAAAAATACCCCAAATTCTTGCTTTCCCCAAATCCTCAAAATCTCAAATCGTCAAAATCTCAAATCGATCACCCCTCTCATTGGAATCTTGATAATGGGCAATACACAAAACAAGCACTCTACCATTGAGCTAATTCTCATTTATGACTTTTTTTTTATTTTTTTAGTATTATATCTATCTTGTATTTTATGCAATATTATATTTTCTTATAAATATATTTTTAAAATTAAAAAAACCGCCTAGGCCCCACTTACAAAATTTAGGCGCTAGCCCCCATCGGCCGTCCGACTACCGCCTAACGACATTTAGAACATTGTAGGCCATAGGTCTGTTTTTTAATAAGCCTCTAATAGCAATCTTACTATTTTGAGGTCTTCTTTCAATGTGGCTGACAATTCATCATCATCAACAAGCAATGCATTTTCAATAAATATGAGATCAACCATACGCCACACTAGTCATTATAATAAAAAACCATAGGCCACACTTTTCCCTATCCAAATGCAGAGGCACGAAGCACAACTTGAGTCAACGAGACAAAACAAGAGAAAAGAAGCCACCTGCTTAGATCAATCTGCACATAACCTCTGGAAGGAAAAGGTTAATCAGAAAAGAGGGAAGGGTGGAGGGCAGGTCAGATCTGACCCCAAGATCATTACGTAGACAAGGTCAAGACTCAATGGTAGCCTTGCAGTTTCTTAAACTCAAAACCTGCACATGTATATGTGCAGCTTGAACACTAGGCAAAAATATGAAAAGAAAAAGAAACCTAAAATTCCTTGTTTGAAGACTGAAAATATTAAATTTGTACTTTTTCTCCCCGATATTAGTCTTATCTCGCCAAAAGCAAAATAAAGAAAATGGAGGCTAGGACTGCCAGATGCAAAATATACAAGACAGCATGCTTGGCAAATGCAAATGCAAATTTGTAGGAGAGAAGCTTCATCCTCAAGGTCTCATCTCTCCTGTATCATCTTTCTTTTCTGCCTATTCACATCATCAACCAAAACCTTTGGAATTCTGAGGAGGAAAATGGACAATGTCCCTTACACAAACATATATAAAGTACATTTCCCTCCCAAGATGCAGCAGGCAAAATCAGGAGAAAACTACTTCTTTCTAAGTTCAGAACTAATATAAAATGTCACAAACGGTTCAATATGCACAGGGACTTTAAGAAACTTCACTACAAGTTAAAGGACACAATAAAGAAAAAATTAATTGATCCATGAATTACTTGACTTATCTATTTATGGATTATATTTTAGTTTCCATTTCTGTTTGACCTTTTTTCCTTCTTCAACTTAACAGAGCACATAAACATGAAAATCATTAAACCTAATGTATATGTATTAACACACCAAATAAAAACAAACTTTCTCCTTTGTGATTTATGTACCTTCTTTGTTGTAAAGAGGAGCAGGAGTTTGGGTAGCAGTTGAGGCTCTTCTGTCCACCAATAGCTGCAACAAATTTCAATCACAATTACAAAACAGGTTAATAAGTTGGACTGAACCGAATAAGGCATGTTAAAGTTTCAAATCTTCCAAGAGAGTACTGATGAAAAATATAATCCAAAAGAGGCTAAGTTGAGAAAATTTAAACACAGATAACAACAACAACAACAACAACAAAAAAGCCTTTTTCCCAACTAGTTGGGGTCGGCTACATGAATCCTGGTTTTCCATTCTACTCGATTTAGCGCAATATCTTCTCTAAGGTCACAAGCTATCATGTCTTTTTCTCACCGTTTTCACCCAAGTTTAGGTCTTCCCCTACCCCAAATTCTACCATCAATACTTATCAAAATCACAAACACAAATCATACAACAAAATCCCAACATTATTTTGATTTTTAGAAGAGATTAAAAATAAACAACAATAGCTATAAAAGCGAACAAAATAGGCTGAACATATGATTCCACATAAACAAGAATATCGGGAGGAAAAGAAGGAAAGAAATGTGTGCGAGACGCCTAGACGTAACTTGAAGATGGACAAATAATGACATAACTTATTACTTAAACGAGCACCATCTGACATATAATATGAAATAAAAGGCTAGGAATACACCACCAAATAAACAATGGATATGAAAACAAGTTCAGAATACAAAAGCAACAATCCGTAAATTGAAAATTATCAACAACAATAACAACAACAACAAATCAAAGATGCTATACACACCCTTCTACACTCCCACCCTTTTACACTCCCAAATGAACACACCCACATGTGGTAGTCCTGACCACCACGGCCGCATCATCAGTTCAGCTAAAATCCAACTCAACTCCTTAACCAAATCAGATCGTAAGTAACATCTAACTAATTCTATAGGGTTAATTACTTGAGGTTTAATTTTATCCGTTTTATGGTATATCGGAGAATACATTTCATTCATTTTGATGATGTGGCAGTGGTGATTACAACTGCCACATAAGGGTGAATTTGGGAGGGTAGAGGAGAGTGTGTATAGCATTTATATTCATAAACTATGTGTCCATAAGAGGCTTTTTGTTGCATATCAAATTCTGTTAGGTTGGACAAATACCCCGTCATGTTGTACAACATTTTGTGCATTAACTTTTTGTTGTTAAACTTATTACCTATCAATCCCTTCAAGACATTATTTTTGCTTCAGTCAAATCGTTGATAAGGTGTCCTTCCGAGAAATGATTGACAAAAAACTTTCCACCTTTCTTTTACCCCCATTCAAACACAAAACGAAGCATAGATACTTGTTATCGAAGGTTCAAGCATTTTACATCAGTCCAAATAGCTCCTAAGGATCATGGTCCTCGTGATGCAAAATCTTGATTCACATCTTGGCGCCTACAGGCTACAAATGGCTAGCTGCACATCTTATTCTGCTATAAAAGCACCAATAGCAAACCATGAATTTGTCCAGTGCGAATCTCAGCAATTTAAATGTTTGATCAGTCTAACTGATTAGGCTATGTTTGGGAATAAAGTTAAGTTAGGATAAGTGGAGTTATCCCTCATAATTTTAAAAAGCTCTAGTTATCACGACTTTGGCATGTTTCGATTCATTTTGGAATTAAGATAACTACAGTTATCTTAGCCCAAAAGGTGAGAAAACCATAGTTACCTAATTTTCTTAACTTTGATGAGAACTTCAAAATGGAGGTAATGGTATGACTACCAAAATTAGCATACCTTGTACCTCCAAGATTAAGATAACTTCGGTTGTCTAAACTTGTTCTCAAACAGGGCCTTAAAGGCTAAAATTAAATTGACTTAAAGTAAACGTGTACTACATGTGTAATTCATAATCTATCTACTTATATGACTAAGAAAATAGGGATATTGTTTTCCGCCAACATTTCTTTACCCTTCAAAAGACGAACACACCACTAATTTCATCTTTACCATACATTTTTTAAGTTAGACATATAACAACCGTCCACTCAATTCACTCATCCAATTAGAAATTTAAAATTAAAAAAAATACAAATTAACTACAACTACACGTCAACTAGGAAAAACCAAATAAATAAATAATAATATAAATGGAAAATTCCTCGCCACCCCCACGTCCAGCTCCTCCCCTACCTTTTAAACACATGCTTTGCACGTAAGATATGAATACATATGTTTTTTGGCAATATTTTCTAATTAGATTAGGTTCATATAATAAAATTATCATCGCTAATTTAAAAAGGTATGCAGTTAACCTTATAACATCGTAATTTTATTTGATTACTAATATAGTCGTTAATACTTATTACTATCAAAACTAATATAGCAGTTAATATTTGGTTATATGGTAAAAATTCAAAAATAAGTATTTTTTGTCATTTTTGTTTTAAAATTCAAAATTGTCATACCAAAATAAATGGCTTCTCTTCTCTCACTTTTATATGCTCATTCCTGTGCTAGGAAGCTTATTAAATAAGTTAGTAGTAATAATATTTATAAGTACTCCTAACTTTACTTTCTCCAATTAAAAAATGTCAAAAATACTTTCCTCATATAAATAAATAATTTAAGAATATTTTTCCTCACAACAAATATTACTTTTGATATATTCATTAGTGTGTTAGGAAATATATAATACAGGTTAGGAAAGTAAAAAGTTCTAGACTTTCTTGGCCCCAAGGGCTTTTCTCATTTATATAAACAATTAGAAACCCCAACTTAAAAGAGAGACACAGAATCCAAGCATGGAGAATAATAAGTGGATCAAGAGATGAGAGAGATTCAATTAAGGAAAAACCTAGACCTGTTTTCTTTATTTTGATATTTATTGAAAAACAGAAAACCATTGAGATTTATTGCTTTCTTTACTATTGCCTATTGAATAAATCTTAATTTTCGGCTTGAAAAATATTTTTGTGTTCATCGAGAAAATAACAGACGTTGGATCCATAACTTGTTTGAAGGCATCGCATTTTAATTGGTTCAACTTCATAACTTCTTAGTCTTAATTTTATAAATTTTGCTTTCTTACTCCAATTAATTCTTTCTAGCACAATTTATATAATCAATTTATTTTAATTTTGTCTTATAATTTTTCTGTTATAATTTTGCTTTCTAACTCCAAATATTTCTTTCTTGCATGCGGTTTCCAAGTAGAGCTCTTGGCAGGTGCAACCTAAGGTTGCTGAGTTATGTGAAAGAGTTTTGTAATAGGAAAACAATTTGCATAATAGTCAGAATAGATTTTCTCTTTTAGTTTGTAAACTTCAGAGACTATTTTGATCAGTTTTTTGTAAATACCTTAATCTCAGTGTAACCCCCGTTTTCGTTTATACGAAAATCTTCTGTATTCCTGTATTTGTTGTCTATAAATTATTTTGTACCCGATTGTACAGATTTTATTCCTTCTTGCTCCGTATTCTTGTATTTCAATTTTCTTGTAAATTCTTTCTTTCATTTGAATTCATTTTCTTGTACATCTCCTATTTGATTGAACTCAAACCCGTATATAAATTCTCCTGTTCTCTTGTACGGTTCGAGAGATACGGCCGCGTATCGCTTTTGGTTGGAAAAAAACAACTGAAGCCGGTACACGGACGTATCTCGCAAACCGTGACTCGAAACTTGCTTCTACAAGTTTGGGTGGCTTGCCCTACGTAAATTGGACCTAGTCGGAAAGTTTTATAATTTTTGGTTGCCGTTTGGGCGGTTTTCTTCAATTCCTCAAATGAGAAGTTTTTGACTTAGAATTTTCTAAGTGCGGTTAGATTAGAAAACCCTTCAAACGATCTCCAAAAAATACGAAACCTTGTGAGTTGGTTGGTGTCACCTACGAGAAGCCAGCCCAAGTTGTAGAAGTGAGTTTCGACTCATGGTTCGAGAGATATGGACGCGTATCACTTTCGGTTGGAAAAAATCAAGTTTAGCGGTACACGGCCGTATCTCGCAAACGGCGACTCGAAACTCGCTTCTACAAGCTTGGGTGGCTTGCCCTACGTGAATCCGACCAAGTCGGAAATGTTTATAATTTTCGGATGTCCTTTTTTGCGGTTTTCTCAAGTTTATATTTTTAGAAGTTTTTGAGTCAGAACATTTTCTAAGTGCGGTTAGAGTTGAAAACACTTCAAACCACCTCCAAAAAAATACTCGGCCGTATTTCTCGAACCATTAGTGAAAACTGACTTTTACAAGTTGTTGTGGCTTGCGCACTTATAAAAAACACCATGCACAACGGTTTAGTACCCCTAACTGTTCTCCTTTTCATGGTTTCTTAGGTATGGACAGTTTCGAAGGAAGTTCTGTTGC
Organism: Hemerocallis citrina; assembly: GCA_017893485.1. Taxonomy (NCBI): domain Eukaryota; kingdom Viridiplantae; phylum Streptophyta; class Magnoliopsida; order Asparagales; family Asphodelaceae; genus Hemerocallis; species Hemerocallis citrina. Next base: position 285,618,178 of record CM030358.1, read on the forward strand.
CGGAGAGAAATTTGTTCGTGCACAACAAATTGGTGAGTATCTTCCTCATGTTGACGAGCACCTAAAACCGAAGATTGGTATGACATTTCCCACTCTTGAGGAAGCAGAAAAATTTTATTCATCATATTGCAAATGTGCGGGATTCTCTATGCGTAAGGGTGGAAATAAATATAAGGGAAACGATGTGGTGGATAAATCCTATGTTTGTAATAAAGCCGGGGAGTCACCGAATAATCATAATGAAACTAGACGAGGTACAACTTCTAGAACGGGTTGCAAAGCTTTCGTTCGTGTCAAACTAAACTCACATAATAATTCACAAAGTAATTTGTGGATTCTTTATTTGTTAAATGAAGCACACAATCACGAATTTACTTCACCTGGTAGACGTCACTTGCTACCTCAAAACCGTGAATTGACTAAGACAGATAAAAAAGTAATTGGTCAACTTACCGAAGCTAATGTCCCTGTATGCAAACAAATGCTATTCTTTGAAGGTGCAAGTGGAGGTAATGAGAAAATTGGGTTCACTGAAACCGATGTCAGAAATCTCAGGAGAGACGAGATGGAGGGTTTAAAAGGACACGACGGACAAATGCTACTTGAGTTTTTTGAATCCAAAAAGGAGACTGATCCTTTATTCTATTTTGATTACCAATGTGATCCCGAAGGGCGATTGTCATATTGTATTTGGGTGGATGGTATTGCTAGAAAGAATTATGAAGTATTCGGTTCTCTGCTTTGACGCTACCTACAACACAAACCGATACGGAATGTTATTCGTACCATTTGTTAGATTCAACCATCATTGGCAATCAATATTCCTAGGTTGTGGGTTCATCCCCAATGAGAAGACATCCTCATTTGAGTGGTTCTTTGAAAAGTGGCGAGAAGCAATGGTCTTTGATCCGATCAACATCGTGACAGATGAGGATCGTGGGATAACTTCTGCAATTTCCAAAGTTTTCCCAATCACGTCACATAGATATTGCATTTGGCATATTTTGGATAAGCTACCGCATGAAGTGCGCATGCCGAATAACGTTGATGAGTTCAGGAATGCCTTGAAGACTATCATTTATACGGCGGAATTTAAAATAAAATTCGAACAGAAGTGGAAAAATTTGATCTCCCAGTACAAACTGGAGAATAACAAATGGTTGAAGGAAAAATTTGAGATCCGCGAAAAATGGGCTCCTGTGTACGCAAGACTCATTTTTTTTGGGGGGGGGGGGGGGGCATGTTGAGTACCCAACGTAGCGAATCGCTACATTCATCCTTGAAGCACCATACTCATAAAAAGTACTCATTACATGAATTTGCCGTCATCTTTGACCGACTCTTAGTAAAACAAAGACATGATGAATTAAAGAAACACATCGTAATCGCGATGAGCGGCCAAAATTGAAGACCGAATGGGCATTGGAGTCACAAATGGCCGGAACATACACTTTGAAGATTTTCTACAAATTTCAACAAGAAGTTGTCAAAAGCTTATTACTTAATGTAAGTTTAATTGCGAGTATGGATACACCAGATAGTGCAGCTTATTCTGTAACAGTTTGTGGAAATTCAGAACCGGGGAGGGTGATTTCTTATTGTAAAATCACTGAAATTGCTAAATGCCCTTATTCCATGTACGACTTCGTAGGCATTCCCTGCAAACATCTACTGGCAGTTATTCGGTTCACAGATCACACCGCACTACCCGAACAATATATTTGTAGGCGATGGACTAGGGATCAACTGAGAAGAAGCAGTATACCGGTTCCCAATAGTATGGGCGACAATTTTGCCTCTCGTTATTGTGAACTGACTATACACTCAAGACATTTGGTCGATCTTGGTTGTTCTTCAGAGCGAGGATACAAGTACATGCTCGACCACATGCTGAAGGGAATTGAAGGCTTTGCTAACATTGAGTCAGTGAACAGCACACCACACGAAGGTAGCGCACAACCTGAGAGTGGTGGACATGCACACGCACACGCACACGCACATGCACATGTATGTGACCCTGCGCAGTGCACCACAAAGGGGAGGCCTAAAGGGAAACGGTTGAAGTCTATAAGAGAAGGTCAAAAAACGAAGAGGCCAAGACTTTGCAGGACATGCCTTCGTGTCGTAGGTCACGATTCACGGAATTGCCCAAAAAATGTAGCAAGGTATTATATCAGAGATTTTGTATTTGTTAATTGGACTCAATGAATGTAAACTTGTTGTAGTCGGTACTAACTCATTCTTCTTCCTTATTTAGTGGATCGGTAAGGAATGAAGAAGCTCCAAACGCTATAACGAGTGATGATGACGAAGGCGAAGGTTTGTGCTAGGGGTTTTGATCTAATATGTATGTCATATCAAACTTTCAAGATAATCACCTAATAATTGCTGAATTTTATATTTTTTTGTGCAGATAATTATTAATTTCGACTCGATTATTAACTTATATTTTTTTTTATTTTTTGGTGTAGGTCCGGAATGAAACAAAAAAACACGCCCAATGGAAAGAAGCAATGCGTTGAAAAATTCGTTGCTTTTGGATTGTATATATGTGGTTAATTGAATGTATCTGTTTGGTACAAGTAAATTAATGATGTATTTAATCAGAGTATAATCTCTGTATGTCAGTTTATTTTGTGTATTTGTGAACTACATATGTTGCTATGGATTTTGATCTTATATTTGGGTAGCGAATGTTTATTTATGTCGAAATTTGTGAATTTTGAAGATGCGTGCCATTTGGGCAACTCGATCTGTTTGTGAATTATTTGGTAATGAAATTTGTCTGGATGCCGATGTGAACAGATTTATTATTTATGTAGGAGACTGTGTATTTTGTGGATGATATATCTATATTGTCGAAAATTGTGAAAATGTACGCAGTATTGAAGAAAAGATGCTGCCAGATACTCTCTACTAAACCCGTTATTGAAGATAACGGGTTACGATAACTTAACCCGTCATCTTCAATAACAGGTTAAGTAGATAGATATTGGCAGTCCTTAACGAATACTTCACATGTAGGGGATGAAGTTCGGCCAATATCTCTCTACTTAACCCGTTATTGGCGTTGACGGTTTTATATCACCTAACCCGTTATTACCAATGACGGGTTAAGGAGATAGATATTGACAGTCCTTAACCAATACTTCACATGTAGGGGATGAAGTTCAGCCAATATCTCTCCACTTAACCCGTTATTGGCATTGACGGTTTTATATCACCTAACCCGTTATTATCAATGACGGGTTAGGTTGAGATTTATTTACAGAACTTTCCACTTTGTAGACTATATCTGATTTTGTTGATACATATATATATTTGTTCATTCACAACAAATAACTTAGTGAACTTTCGTCTGTGTTGGATATATCTTCTTTTGTTAATACATATACAAAATTGTTCATTCACAATAAGCCATTTGCAACAACAAATTTATTCATATATCAAACATTACAAACTGGCAAGAACAAGTTGTGGGAAGATACATAGAATGCGTATATAACTCAAGCAAATTGACATTACAAAATCATCCTTTGACACTCTACTCCAAAATTGAAATTAATTTAGTATACCAGTACATGCTCGGTTTCTTCTCAAAGTGATAGGAAGGACTGCTGACTCTACCTTTTTTTTATTGCATAAGTAGTAGTTATCCCCCTACATACAATTTAGTTCACTACTATTACACAGAGGTAAAAATTCTCCGCTTCGTGGGATAGCATAGTAGTGGGTGTAACCGTATATTCAAAGTACTTGACAACTTCTTGACACGCACTCCTCATATTCGTACTATTTGTTGCACGATTGTGAGGTGTGCATGCCAAGAAGTTGAAAAGTAGCATGAATACACTGTGGCACCCACCACTACTCCGTCCTACGAAGCAGAGAATTTTTATACTCTGTGTAACAATAGAGAACGAATGTGTATGAAAGGAAGACAATTGCTACTTATGCAAACGCATCTAAAAGCTATAAGAAAGAAAATTGAGGGAAATGAAGGGAAAAAAAAGGCAGAGTCGGCAGCCCTCCCTACCACTTGAGAGAAACCGAGCATGCACTTGTACACTGAAATGTTCATGCACAAGTCTCTCTACTTCTGCATCTTCATACACAAGCACAATTGTAGGCGACCATCTTTGAACTCAAATTTCTTCTATAGGCTCAAACTTCTTCCTCCCTATTTAGAAGAAAAGATTATCTTGAAGAGAAGAAGAAAAGATTGATTCCTTATATTTTTTCATTTACTGAGTTATGAACTGAAGTCTCTCATTTGAGTTATCTTGAATAGAAGAAGAGAAGACTCATTTGAGTTATGAACTGAAGTCTCTCAGTTATAGGGAAGATTAGAAGGAGGGGAGCATGATATGACAGCGATCTTGTACACAACAATGCTCATCAATAGGGCTAAATCAAAACAAGTGGAAGAAGAAGACAAGGAGGGATCAAAACAAGAAGAAGAAGAAGACAAGAAGGTTAAATCCTTGATATCCACCAAAGTATGATACAAGTCTCCAAAAAACAGTAGCAAGAATAACAATTGTCTCCAACAAATTGATACAAATCTCAAAATGTACAGACCATGTCTGTAAATTACACCTGGATAACCCGTTGTTGGTGACAACGGGTTAATTACCGTTAACCCATCGGTACCAAGAACGGGTTAAGTATACTTGATCTATGCCAAAACTTGGTCTCTACATGATGAACCACTGCCAATCTTTGTCAACGTAACCCGTTGTTACGGATAACGGGTTACGTTAACAAAGATCGTTATCGCCAACGACGAGTTAAGTACACTTAAATTTGCAGAAGTTTATGGCTACATGCATAAGTAGATGGCGAAGTTCTGCCAATATATGTTAACTTAATTCGTTATTGACGATAACGGGTTAAGTATTTACAACCCGTTATCTTAAATAACGGGTTAAATGTACCTATATCGGCAGTACTGATAATTATTAAATCGCATGTAAAAAAATGTGTAAACAAGTTTGTAAATATAACATATAAAGTAGTGCACTTATATAAGCTCAATTTATGACGGGTTATTCAAACACCACATTGACCTTACTAAAACCTGCTGCAAAAAAACTGCTCATAAAATTTTATATAATCTGCTTTCTATAGATGTTCGTTACGCGGTTTCAAATTTTGTTTGTAAACAAAAATTTTTAAATCATTTACACAATTTCAGTCAGTCCGGTTTAAACAATTATGTTAGATATAATTTTTGGTTGGGTTAGAGTACTTTGTAGGGTTAGAGTAGGGTTACAGTAGGTTAAGGGCAGGGTTAGGGTTAGCGGGGGTTAGGGGTTTGGTTAGATCTTGTTTTTAATTTATTTCAATTCCTCGCCACGTAACTAACCAATATAAAATCGATATCATCAAATGAATATAAAAATTAACGCATATTAATTTAGTATTTTGTTTCTTAAAAAACAATTAAAAAAATTTGTAGGTTAGGGTTAGGGTTATTATAGGGTTAGTAGGTTAGGGTTGGCGATTAGGGTTAGGGTTTCCACTCTTTTTCACTTCGTATTAGAACAAGTTCAAAAATGGGAATAACCTAAAGTACATAGCCAAATGTAGATCCCCCACGTGTCTACAAAAAACCAACTGTAGATCCCCACATGTAAAGAGAAAACCACATGTAGCTTTTGTTGGTTTTTTGGAAGTCATTGATAACACATGTATATCCCCACATGTACCCTATACATAAAAAAAACACATGTACGTCCCCACATATAGCGTATACGTGGAAAAAACACATGAAGATCCCCACATGCTGATATCCCTAATGGAAAAGCCTAACCAGATGCGTCACATGATCCGCATCTCGTCATCAGATCCAATTAATTGGCCATCAAGAACTGGATCTGTACATAGGATTTTTCCCATATATAAGCTACATGTGGGGATGTACATGTGGTTATTTAGTTTAGGTTTTTCCCATATTGAAGTGTCTGCAATAATAGTAGGCGGGTGCTGAGTTCTGCTTGTTTAGCTTGGTGCATTTTCCACTTAGGTGTATGTTCAAAGTTTTCTAGCTTGTGGTGGTCACTTGGCTTATATGGGAAAAAAACCACATGTAGATCCCCACATATAGCCTATATGGAAAAAAAACCACATGTAGATCCCACATGTAGCCTATATGGGGAAAAAACTACATGTAGATCCCACATGTAGCCTATATGAGAAAAAAACCACATGCAGATCCCACATGTAGCCTATATGGGAGAAAAACTACATGTAGATCCCACATGTAGCCTATATGGAGAAAAAACCACATGCAGATCCCACATGTAGCCTATATGGGGGAAAAATCGCATGTAGATCCCCACATGTAGCCTATATGGAGAAAAAACCACATGTAGATCCCACATGTAGCCTATATGGGAGAAAAACCATATGTAGATCCCCACATGTAGCCTATATATGGGAAAAACCATATGTAGATCCCCACATGCATGTACAAAAAGACCAATACAGATGTGGAATCTCGCTGTGATGATGATGGTATCCCTAATGGAAAAGCACGAACGCGTTATTAGAGCGCCACGCCACCAGATCTTTTTCTCTTCGTGGTAGAACAAGTTCAATATGGGAAAAAACTAAAGTACATAGCCAAATGTAGATCCTACATGTAGCCTATATAGCGTCAAATTGATTGACTGATGGATGGATGGATTCATTAATCTGGGAATTTAGAACGGCCCGTTAATGTGCTACAAGTTAACGACTTGTACTACAAGTAAAGATTATTGCCATGTTGTACATGTGGTTCTACATGTTGCAAAGTAAAATCTAAAGGTGGGGATCTACAAATATTAACCTAATTAATCAAAACAAAAAACACTCACTACTAACCCTAACCCTACACTAACCCTATCTTAACCTAACACTAACCCTAACCCTAACCCTTGGGTTGAAATCTCATAATTTATTTTTTGAACTTTTTCACCACCAATAACACATTCAAATTTATAGTGGTTAGTTACGTGGCAGTAAATGGAAATTAATCAAAAATATAAACAATTATGAGCATATTAATGTCACCTTGCACAATTCATGAGACAATTCTCGCAAGGAGTGAAGAGAAATTTGTAGAAAATCCAAAATTTCAAACTCCCTAACCCGTTATTCACAAGAACGGGTTAAGGGACCTTAACCTGTTATTCATAAGAACGGGTTAAGTAAGTAGATTTTGGCAGTATATTTTGAAAACTTGGATAAGGTCCTCCCAATAACTCTCTACCTAACTCGTTCTTGTGAACGACGGGTTAAGTGAACTTAACCCGTTATTCACAAGAACGGATTAAAGAGAGCGATATTGGCAGTGCTTTGGTCTGTAGGAGTTAAAGGACTGCCAATATCGCTCTACCTAACACGTTGTCGTGAAGAACGGATTAAGGTCACCTTACACGTTGTTCACAATGACGGGTTAAGAAGAGCCATATTAGCAGAACTTTAGTAAGACATGGTCTTTAGGCCTCCAATGGACTGTCAATATCTCTCTACCTAACACGTTGTCGTGAAGAACGGGTTAAGGCCACATTACACGTTCACAATGATGGGTTAAGAAGAGCCATATTAGCAGAACTTTATTAAGACATTGTCTATAGGCTTCCAAAGGACTGTCAATATCTCTCTACCTAACTCGTGCTTAGTGATAACGGGTTAAGCTCAAATAACCCGTTATCGTCAATAACGGGTTAAGTATAGATATTTATGCAGCACTTCTGTTTGTGTTTGGTTGTGTACATTTTTTCTGATACAGAAACAACTTCATCAAATGTTGCTCACAAATTCACCTACAACATCACATCAAAGTCAATAATACAACAGATATCTTCACAAGAAAGTTGTAGGCGTACAACTGTACAATGTCAACCAAACCACTTAATTAATTGAAATGAATTCAATTTTCATAAATTTACACCAAAATTATACATATCAAGTTGCACATGTCCAAAATACAAAAATTACAAATGAAGGCGTTCTCCACTTTGGCTTACACGCCATGCCCGATATTTACCTACAACAATTTATCAACATAGACACAAACAATACGTTAGTTACTGCAATAACAAAATCACCAACCAAAAGATACGCTATTACAGAGTAGTAGAGACTACCGTCTATGACCACGCGGCTTGCCACCGCTTGGTGTGAATTGATTGGGAAGGTTCCGCTTCCTTTGAGGATTTCGCCGTCTGCCTTGTGTCTGGGGAGAATCAGGATCATCCGACAACTGTTCCTCATCAACATCTTCGGGATTTGGCTGTTCTTGTAGTTGTTGTGGCTCAGTGATGCGAATTCCCCTACTCACAGTTTGTTTTCGCCTATAACCTGTTGATGGCACGTTGGCTCTCAAATAGGCCTCAACTTGTGGACCTTCACGCGCGTCCTCCAGAGTACGACGGCACGGGGACTAGCATCTCCCGGATTACCTCCTTGAAGCTCTCGGGTATCCTAGTCTTCAGGACGCGAGCAACTGTTCGAACAACCTCCCATGCGTTTTCAATCTACAGTTGGTGAAAAATTCCAATTTAAACATCATTCATAATTAGCGGCATCAATTAAATACAGTACATGCATACAAACTACATAAAATTTGACTGACCGTTTTTCAATATGTCTCAGCCCTCGGTTGGTACATCGGCTGGGAGGAGGAATATGCTGGAGGTGGTTCTGTCTGGGTAGGGGGAATCGGAAGTTGCACACCAGCTGGTACGACGGCCTTTGGAGAAACATACAACCGGGTTATTCGCTTGTACCACATCATGTATGCCTGCTGGAGGGAGCCATCATATGGTATCGCGACGTACATCATATTCGGTGCCATTTGCCGCCGCATGGTGTTCCAGTTGGCTACATGGTAACGATGGTAATCAGCCCAATCGAAGTTGGGCACTCGTTCCGTTCCCCTGACCTCGTGCAACTTTTTATCATAAGACCTGACCTCGGGAATCTTCTGTTGATATCCGAATTACCGCAAGACTCTATCAAACTAAAAATGTATCAACTGTTGATAAGACCTGACCTCGGGAATCTTCTGTTGATAAGACCTGACCTCGAGAATCAACAACCGTAGGTACATTAGCGGCACGGTTGATCCGGATGAGTTCGGGAAGATAAGTCCCCCTATCAAACTAAAAATGTATGCACGTGCATAGTACGTCAGGGTTTGCTCGTCCGAATCGGCGGCCAAATATTCCTTCTCGAACTGAAATTTTAACCAGCTGATGTACAGTGATTTACCATGGAAAGTTTCAACCATCACTTCTTCCTCCGCTTTATCTTTCGCAGCTTCTATTTGTTCAAACAATAAATCTTCATCCAAATTTGTGGGTACATTTTTGCGGATTTCTTTTTCAACGGCCTCTTTTTTTCGTTAACTATCAACTGCAGGTCGATACCGAGTAAGTCACGAACAACTTCAACTCGATCGAAGTCCATGTTCCCCGTCACGGCAACCCCATCTATTGGTAGTCCAGTTATCATTGCCACATCTTGTAGGGTCACAGTCATCTCACCCACTGGTAGGTGGAATGTGTGGGTCTCCGGCCTCCATCGCTCGACTAGAGCTGTAAGGAGTAGCTGATCTAGCTTCACTGAGTGAATGAATCTAGCTCCGACGAAACCGGCCTCCACCACATACGGCGTGATACGGGGGTCGAAAGGAAGAACTGCGTGCTTCCAGAAATTACATTTTTTATCGGACCCATTCCACACGGCTTCCGGTCGGTGTTTGGGTTGCAAGGTGAGTATGCTTGTGTCCACGGGTCCGGGTGATGTAACGAGAACCGAGGACGACGGACCTGCCTCAGCAGATGTGGATTGACGGTCACCAACCAACACGAATAAATATAACAAATGTTATTATTGAGATAATGTTACATATTCGTATTTAAAACCAATAATAATAATCAATCTTACCTCAGTAGTTGGTGCGCCACTAGTGCTTTCGGACGGAATTCTCGGTTGCCTTGTTCTTGCCATTTATCTATCTGACAAAAAATTTAAAATGTGGTTGTCACAAATGACAATAAAACAAACATACCGAGATTGTGGAAAAAATACAAATGAAAACAAAAAAAGGACTGAATGTGAAATTGGTTGAATTCACATAGCATAAGTCACCCCAAATTGTGAAAGTGAGTTTCAAATCGCGGTTGAAGAGATACGGGCGTGTAAGATGGTTTAGGTGGTAAAAAACCCAAATAAACCGATACACGGCCGTATATCTCGAACCGTAATACCAAACCCACTTCTACATGTTGAGGTGGGTTGTGTTTGAGTGAGATCAACCAACTCACAAAGTTTCGTATTTTTTGGACGACGTTTGAAGTGTTTTCAACTCTAACCGCACAAAAATATTGAAAGTCATTAACTTATAATGCGAGGACCGTGACAAAACCGCACAAACGGCATCAAAAATTTATAAAACTTTTCCAATTGGTCGAATTCACGTAGCGCAAACCACCCAAACTCGTAGAAGTGAGTTTCGACTCACGGTTTACAAGACACAAACCGTATACCGCTTTATAATGATTTTTTTCAATCAAAAGCGATACGCGGCCGTATCTCTCGAACCGTGAGTCGAAACTCACTTCTACAAGTTGGTTTGGCTTCTCATAGGGAACACCAACCAACTCGCAAAGTTTCGTATTTTTTGGAGGTCGTTTGAAGGGTTTTCTAATCTACCCGCACTTAGAAAATTCTAAGTCTAAAACTTATAATGCGAGGAAGTTGAGAAAACTGCACAAACGGCATCCGAAAATTTTAAAACTTTCCGACTTGGTCGGATTCACGTAGGGCAAGCCACCCGAACTTGTAGAAGCGAGTTTCGAGTCACGGTTTGCGAGATACGGCCGTCTACCGTTTTACTTGGTTTTTTTCAACCAAAAGCGATACGCGGCCGTATCTCTCGAACCGTGAGTCGAAACTCACTTCTACAGATTGGGTTGGCTTCTCATATCGGACACCAACCAACTCGCAAAGTTTCGTATTTTTTGGAGGTCGTTTGAAGGGTTTTCTAATCTAACCGCTTTTACAAAATTCTAAGTCATAAACTTCTCAAGCGACGAATTGAAGAAAACCACACAAACGACATCCGAAAATTATAAAACTTTCCGACTTGGTCGAATTCACATAGGGCAAGCCACCCGAACTTGTAGAAGCGAGAATCGAGTCACGGTTCGGGAGATACGGCCGTGTACCGCTTTACTTGGTTTTTTTCAACCGAAATCGATACGCGACTGTATCTCTCGAACCGTGAGTCGAAACTCGCTTCTACAACTTGGGTTGGGTTCTCATAGGGGACACCAACCAACTAGCAAAGTTTCAAAATTTTTGGATATCGTTTGAAGGGTTTTCTAATCTAATCTAACCGCACTTACAAAATTCTAAGTCAAAAAACTCTCATGCGAAGAAGTTGAGAAAACCGCACCAACGGCATCCCAAAATTATAAAACTTTCCGACTTGGTCGAATTCACGTAGGGCAAGCCACCCGAACTTGTAGAAGTGAGTTTCGAGTCACGGTTTGCGATATACGGCCGTGCACCGCTATACTTGGTTTTTTTCAACCGAAAGCGATACGCGGCCGTACCTCTCGAACCGTGAGTCGAAACTCACTTCTACAAGTTGGGTTGGCTTCTCATAGTGGACACCAACCAACTCGCAAAGTTTCAAATTTTTTGGATATCGTTTAAAGGGTTTTCAACTCTAACCGCACTTACAAAATTCTAAGTGGAAAAATTCTCATGCGAGGATGTTGAGAAAACCGCACAAACGGCATCCGAAAATTATAAAACTTTCCGACTAGGTCCAATTCACGTAGGGCAAGCCACCCGAACTTGTAGAAGCGAGTTTCGAGTCATGGTTCGGGAGATACGGTCGTGTACCGCTTTACTTGGTTTTTTTCAACCGAAAGCGATACGCGGCAGTATCTCTCGAACCGTGAGTCGAAACTCGCTTCTACAACTTGGGGTGGCTTGTACTACGTGAGACGAACCTACTCGGAAGGTTTCGTATTTTTTTACGGTCGTTTGCAGGGTTTTCAACCATAACCGCACTGAAAAGTTTCTAACTAATTTCGTATATACAATTCTAATTATACAAATTACTAACGCAAGCAACATAATTCGGCAATTGAATATACTTGAAGTCAACCCGATTCTACATCTAAAATCTACTAAGGCATATAAATTTTTTCCCAATTTCTAAATAATTTACTACACACAAATTCAAAAAAATAATACAAATATAGATTATTGAGGTAAAGAAATAGTGTATACCTTACAAAATTGGTCCAAATCAAGCCAAACAATCGATTTGGAAGAGAACTAGGGTTTCGATTTCGTATCGAAGAGGGGAAGAGAAGGTAGGGTTTCGATTTTGTAATTGGGAGGAGGGGGAGCGGGCGTAAGTGGATTGATTTGGGTTTTCGACGAAGGATTTGGGTTTAGACGAAGGATTAGGGTTTTTTTTCCGTTGGGTTCGTCGAAGAAAGAAGAAGGAACGAGAGAGCAATTGCCGAAGAAGACGAACAGAATGGAAATACAAATGAATATAGATAGCCTTAACCCGTCCTTCCCAAGAACGGGTTAAGGCTATTTTTTTAAATAAAATTTTGCCTTAACCCGTTCTTCCTAACAACGGGTTAAGGCAAAATTTTATTTAAAAAAATCTGGGCCAACGGTCCAAATCAAAGTTCGCACGGGTCGGTGCGAACAGACCCGCTTCCGACCCGTTTGCAACGGAAGAAAGCTCATATATATATATATATATATATATATATATATATATATATATATATATATATATATATATATATTGTAGTGTTTGTTTGATTATATATGTATGATGATGGAGTGCGTTTATGTTTGCGGGGCGGTTCGTGTAGGTAGTTGCGTTCTTGAAGGTGCGCGAGAACGAGAAGGACCGATATTAGTACATACACTAGTTTTGAGTGTGGCACGTATACAAATATGCAATTGTATGATACCACAATGGGTATACCACAATTGTATGCAATCACTACAATATATATATATATATATATATATATATATATATATATATATATATATATATATATGGGTAAAAGGGATATGAGCAACTTGCTCATTTAGTAAATGAGCAATTGATTATGTGGCATGCATGTGATACATTGGACAACTAACCCTTTTAAGAATTTTTCAATCACATGCATGCCACATCATCAATTGCTTATTTACTAAATGAGCAAGTTGCTCATACCCCTTTTTCCCTATATATATATATATATATATATATATATATATATATATATATATATATATATATATATATATTTTGTAGTGTTTGTTTGATTATATATGTATGATGATGGAGTGCGTTTATGTTTGCGGGGCAGTTCGTGTAGGTAGTTGCGTTCTTGATGGTGCGCGAGAATGAGAAGGACCAATACTAGTACATACACTAGTTTTGAGTGCGGCACGTATGCAAATATGCAATTGTATGATACCACAATGGGTATACTTTGCATGCACTCAAATTTAACCTCTCATCTCTCATTTAGAGCTTGATCAAAACCAAACAATTTCAGCCCAAGACTTGTCTCAAAAACCAAGAGCTAGACCATGGTTTTGTAGAAAACCACCTAGCCTACCCCCCACCCCCTTGGGCCGGCCTACACCCCCCCCCCCCCAAGCTCTGGAAATTTCAGGAAAAAAAAGAAGGGAAAAAGAGAGAGAATGAGAGAAAGAAAGGTGCGAATTTGAAGAGGATTTCTCAAGCTTTGGAGTTAGATTTGGAGAAGAAGCTCAAGACAACCACATCTTCTCAAGCCCACTCAGGGTGGGGAGTTCTTTAATCTTGTTCTTGTTCATTCTTGTTTAAATTTCTTGAATGCATGAGTAGTAGTAGTTCAGAATGGTTGATTTAAGAGTAGATTATTAGAATCTTGAAATGATGACAGAAACATGATCTGTATGCTTAGTTCCGAATTTCCAAAGAGCAAACTACTTGGAATTTGATGATGAAATTTATACAAGATGATCTCATACATGTCTAGTAGATGCATGATTTATTTCGGAATTTTCTGATGATGTTTGATATTTTAATAAAATTCATTTTGTGGACCGAGCCGTAAGGCAGAAACAGGATCTGTTTATTGTGATAACTGAGCTTAACTAATTCTTATAATTAATTGACACATGATCTATGGCCATTTTTACCATGATTTCTTGCATGCAATCTAGACTCTACGAAAAAATCATGAAATTATTTGGAAGAATTATACATTTTCAAAATTATTTAATCAATAGTAGTCAAGTGCAACTGAAGAACAGCAGGATTTTTATGCATGTTTAAAACAGATAGAACTCATTGATCACTTGGAATTTGGATATGAAACCTTTTGCATGTTACTCATAATGATGTCTAGTTTCTGTGATGTAAATTTGGTGACCATCTGATCAGTATGTGATTTATGATGGATTTTTTAGCATGTACTGTGCATAACACAGTCAATTTTGATACTCTGATATGATGGTACTGTTGAGGCTCTGTAAGAGCAAAATTTGAGGAAGTGTTCTACTAGGAATTTGTAGTAGACATCTAGAGCTTTCCAACAATCCTTATTTGAAGAATTTCCTGTGAGTAGATTATTAGATATGATTTTTGCAAGGTTGGACAGAAACCAGGTTTTGAGCTAAAGGCTCTGTTTGAGTAAGGCTTAGTGTGAGGTTCTGTACACCGGAGAGTAACGTTTGTTTAGGGTGATCAAATGACATAATTTGGATTGATGATCAACTAGAAAGTTGTAGAGGACATTCACACCTTTCCACAGAACCTGGATTGGTAGCATTCCGATGAGTAGGTAGTGTTTTATGCTACCGGTAAGGTGCAGCCAGTGTACATGAAGTACACAGGCTGAGGCTTGTGAGGCCAATTTGAGGATTTAGATGACTGAACCTGAGGTGGTGATCAACTAGAGAGTTGTAGCCTAGGTCTTTACCTTTCCAGATTGGGCTTGAACACCCAAATCTGAGTTGTATTGTGGGAGTTATGATCTTTTAAGTTTCAGGCAAAAACACCATTAGTTTGGTTTAGCCATGGTTTTGGCTAAGTGTTGGTAGAACCATTTCCTTTGTGTACCTAAGAGTTGATGACTCGCTATTTGGGGATGAATGGTGTCTTTTGCTGGTCTTATTGGTGTGACTCCTATGGAGGATTATCGTGACTCGAGTTAGTCACTAGGGTAGGGTGATACCTTACGCCTATTGACCCTAGATGTGAACTTCCACCGAGGCATTGGACGTCCAAGTGGTGCCGTCGAGTTGTATTTCATGCCGGTTAAGGATGAACGCGGGCCATGGTGAGGGACGACTCCAAGCTAGGGGATGTGGCGAGCGGGACTTGTGTTGCCAGGGCAGTAGTCGATGGGCAGAGTTTTGGAAGCAATCATCTTTTACCTGAATGGTTAGAGTGAGTCTTGGATTAGAGGGATGTACTAAGGGTGTGTATATTGCATTAGTACTAGCAAACCATAGTCGGGTGTTATACTTTTCCTATCGTAGGGATACGGATTTGGTTCTCAGGTTTTGAGTTTATGGTCTCGTATCTCGATCTGTTAATTCCCAAATATCCGGAATAAGGAACGGGAGGTGCTCCTATCGGATAGGGGGATTTGACCCTCGAAGTCGTCATGTTTCTATACGCGTGGGTTTGTTCTATATATAAATCATTGACGTCATTGGGTGCATGGCCTGTACCGAAAAGTTATTGGGTACATGGTTTCGTACCGGAATGTTTTCGCGGCTTTTTGAGTGAGGTCCGTACGCAGGTACTAAGTGGAAAACATTACCACCACTTTTAGGGACTGCAGCGCGGAACTAGACCAAATGACTGCAACCTCCTCAGACACGAAAATCTATTGGGAACGTGATGAGTACAAGAGTAGGATGCATGGCGAGGGATTGAACCCTACAATCAGGAGAGGCAAACTCTTTCGAAAGTATGTAGCAGTGCAGTTGAAGGCGTAAGGCACAACACAATTTCACTACCCTATAAAAAGCCTGAGGGGCAAGGCGCAATTTGGAGCGTAAGCCTCACTTAACCGAGGCTCATTATTACTTTTTGGGTTTTTTTAAATTTATAAATAAGATTATATAAACAAGATAACATCATAGCAACAAAATATATCATACAATGACCAAGATAACTGTGTAAGTTATCATTTTTGTAAAAGTACAATGTGTTCCTCTGTAATGTATAACTACAATGTGTTTCTTGCCCCAAGACGAAATGATACAATGTCCCTCTATAAAACTACAATAATATCATGTTAACCTTGAATTCATAGTTTCATATAGTAATGAGCATACAGTATTACGGTATTACAATAATGAAGATACTTACCATACAACATACAATATTACAGTATTACAGTAATGAGCATACAGTAAAATTACAATAGTATCAAATTAAATATTGCAGTAGTGAGCATACAATATTACAGTATTACAGTCTTAGCAAATGGTAAGGTATTTTGAAAGATTACAACAATAATATAAAGTTAGCCGATCATAAAATTTTGTCATGCTTTACACTGAAATATGATGCGATTTTTTGAATAAGGCATGGTTTCACGATTATAGTAAATTATGGAATGAACTAGCTTTACAATTTCGTTTTGAAGTAACTTGCAAAAACATCATAAGAAAAGATAGACAAAAACTCAAGAAAGAAACCATAAAAGTGAAAAATCAAAAAAGAAAGAAACCACAAAGGAGTGGAGAGTCTAGAGACTGAGGAGTAAAAAGGCCGCCGGCACAACCGATCTGCTTCCGCTATAGCCGTTGATCTGTTGTATCTTGCTGTGTCGCCGTAGATGTGGTTGAAAAGGGGAGGAGATTGATGAGGATGAGTGCAGATTGAGGAGTTAGGGAGATGGAGATTGGGGTTAGATTTTGGAATTGGGGATGAGAGAGAATTAAGGGAGTTACAGAATATGAGAAGAGTTGAAGATGGGTCGGTGATATGGCTAAAAATGGGGTTAAATCGGAACCGTCCAGATTGGGCACGAATCTTGAAGCTCGGGGGTAAAACGGTAATTTCACATACAAGCGGATCCAAAGCGGGCACTGGATCTCCTTTTCACAGATCCAATAACCCACGAATGGATCCGCTCCAATTGGGTACGGGTCCCGACCCGAAGCGAGCCCAGACCAACAAGAGACAAATCAGGGCCACTGATTTGACCAAGTCAACGGGCCTGATTTGTTCTCACCGGAAATCAAGGGGTTAGTTTCCTAAACAGACTGTGAGGATTTTTCTCCTAGCGGTTACACTGGAAACTAGGCCTCTAATCACTCCCCTGACGACTATAAATACCTCCCCTCTGCCACTGTGACCAGGTTAATCACTTTTTCACCACTTTAAGCTTTCTTTAATCCCTTCTGATTACTGACAAGAGCGTCGGAGGGTGCGTCGCCGGAATCAACCCCGGTGTTTCGCACTTCCTTGCAGGTTGCGGCAGGAGCAAGAAGGCTTGAGTCAACTATTCAGGTTTTTCTCGAGCTCACAAATTCTATCTGTTTACCCCCACACCGAAATCAGCGGTAACAGATTGGCGCCGTCTGTGGGAAAAACCACACGAACAGCCTCAGCCCCTTCCTTGTCGTCCTCTCCAACCATGCCTCCAAAGAAGGTCAGATCTAGAGGGTCCAATCGCGGGACCAACCTCGCCGACCCTACAGAGGAAGCCCCTGTCAATCCTATTCCACAGCCCGATCTTCCTCCGCCGGCCCAACAGGGCCAACCTCCTCTTCCCAAGCAGCAACCTAACAATGGCCCTTCCGGCCATAATGGTCGGAAGCAGAAGCAGCCCCTCAATCCGGACCATGTTTCGGTCCGTAATGAATCCTCGGATTCAATGGCTTCTCATCATCCCGACCTCCGCAACACAATGCTGAACCGCCAGAAAGATGAGGACCTCCGCACCCACCTTGACGAGAGGCGGGCCCGAGAGGGAGCCTCCCGCCAGCGTCAGGGCAAGCGGTCCCCTCACCGCCGAGACGGTCGGAGGTCTCCGGACCACAGGGGCCGAGCGGTATCACCCGAGCGCCAAAGAAGGAGACCGCACTCCCCCGCGGATCGACATCATCGGAGGAACAATGACGCACCGATCACTCGTGCCGAGTTCCTACAATTCCAAGACACCGTATTGCAGGCTCTCAACCTTCGGCAGAACATCCAGAATGCCCAGAGGGCTCCAACGCCCCCGAGGGATCCCAGTCCTCGTCGTCGAACCCGAAGTCCTTCCCCGGCACCTAGCCGCCAGCAGCGGCGCTACAGTCCTCGTCGATCCCAGGACTACCGGCGCCGCAGTCCCCTCTCCCCTTCCTATGAAGAAGAGTCCGGGGGATCGTATGATTACCAGCGGAGGGACGACGCCCTCAACCGTCGTCTCCATGAGGTGGAGAGGCGCATTGGTCGCATGGACAGAGAGGAGTCCAGAGCAGGAACCGTCCGCCCCAGCAGACCCCCTTTCTCTCGGTCGATCATGGAGGCCCACATACCGAGGGGTTTCAAACCTCCGCAGTTTGAAACGTACTCAGGGGAATCCGACCCAGTTGATCACGTCGAAAGCTTCAAGACCCTGATGCTGATCCATCAAGCTTCCGACGCCGTGCTCTGCAGGACCTTCCCCGCCACCCTCAAGGGGTCGGCTCGGGAATGGTATTCCAGACTCGCTCCCTCCTCCATCTTCTCGTTCGAGCAGTTTGAAACACTGTTCATAACTCACTTCGTGAGTAGCAGGCGAGCTGAGAAGACAAGCCTCTCCCTACTGAACCTGCGGCAGGAAAGGGAAGAGAAGCTGCAGGACTATGTGAAGAGATTCACCGCAGAGGTCAGGTCTATTGCCTCCTTAGACCAGTCAGTGGCGACCGTGGCGTTCCAGTCGAACGTCCTCAACGCCAACCTCCGATCGTCCCTAGCTAAGAAGCCCCCGCATAACTTCGCCGACCTCCTCCTGAGGTGCGAGAAGTATATCCGAGCAGAGGAGGCTGAAGCTCTCCCAAGCTTCGGGGGGACCTCCTCCGGGTCGAAGAGGAAGGCGACGGGGGAAGAGGGGTCCAAGAAGGCGCAGAAGGACAACGGCGGTCAGCGCCATCCTCCCCCCAGGTTCGAGAAGTTCACTCCCCTCACCACTAACGTCTCCACCATCCTAATGGAAGTGGAGAAGGAGGGAGTCATCCCTCCAGCTCCGAGGATGCACACCCCGGCGAAGAGGAGGAACAAAGATAAATGGTGTCGTTACCATCGAGACCACGGCCACGACACGAACGACTGCCGGACATTGAGAGATGAGATAGAAGCCCTCATCCGGAGGGGGCAGCTGGCCAAATTCGTAAAGACTAACGATCGGGCGGATCGCAACACTCCTCCACCTCGGGGGGCTAACAAGCGCTCCGAGCGACGCGAGGAGACACCCGAGTTCGAGGAAGAACGGGTCCTGCACCTGATCCACGGAGGCCCCATGGGAGGCTCCTCTAATTCCTCTCGAAAGGCCTTCGTCCGAGAGGTCAACTCGGTTCACAGCGCCCCTCTTCCCAAAGGTCTCGGCATCCCTGTGTCTTTCTCCGATGAAGACCTCGAAGGGGTCCAGACCCCCCACTGTGATGCCCTCGTTATCGACCTTCGCATGGCCAACTTCAAGGTGCAGAGGGTCCTAGTAGATAACGGGAGTTCGGTGAACATCCTCTTTCTCTCGGTCTTCCGAGGCCTGCAGCTGTCCCGGGACCGTCTCAAGCCGGCCGGTTACACACTCCACGGGTTCACGGGGTCCCAGTAACTGTCGAGGGGGTGATAACCCTAGACGTAACTGCTGGAAGCACCCCTACTACCCGGACCGAGCCGATGGACTACATGGTCGTCGACGTCCCGGCAGCGTATAATGTCATTCTGGGCCGACCCGGCCTAGCCGCCCTGGAAGCCGTCCCCTCAGCATACCATCTTAAAATGAAGTTCCCCACTCGGTCAGGAGTAGGGAAAGTCAGGGGAAGCCAAGAAACAGCCCGGAAGTGCTACATGACTTCCACTGGGGGACCAGTGCTCTCGCTCGAGACACTAGAAATCCCCGAGCTGAAAGTTCGGCCAACGTCCGAGCCGGCAGACGAGCTAGAAGAAGTGCTCTTCTCGGACGAGGACCCGAGCCGAAAGTTCCTCATCAGCAAGTCCTTGCCGACCGCGCTGTGCTCTGACCTGATTAAATGCATCCGGGATAACCGTGACCTGTTTGCCTGGTCGGCCGCGGATATGCCCGGCATTTCCGAGGAGTTGCTCGTCCACCGCCTTAGTGTCGAACCGGGGTGCAAACCGGTTCAGCAGAAGAGACGAATGTTCGCTCCCGAGCGACAGCAGGCCATCAAGGAGGAGGTGGATAAACTGCTGAAGGCCAAGTTCATACAGGAAGTAAACTACCCTGAGTGGCTCTCCAATGTTGTGATGGTCAAGAAGTCCAACGGCTCCTGGAGAATATGCATTGACTTCACCGACCTAAATAAGGCGTGTCCGAAGGACCCGTTCCCTCTTCCAAACATCGACACCCTTATTGACGCCACCTCGGGCCATGAGCTACTCAGCTTCATGGATGCCTTCTCAGGCTATAATCAAATCCGAATGTTCCCTACGGACATTCCGAAAACCTCCTTCATCACCGATCAAGGCCTCTACTGCTACCGGGTCATGCCGTTCGGATTGAAAAATGCAGGGCGCCACCTACCAGCGCCTCGTCAACAAGGTCTTTCAGAGCCAGATAGGCCGGAACATGGAGGTGTACGTTGACGACATGCTCGTCAAAAGCGTCCGAGGGACTGACCACGTGGCCGACCTCCAGGAGGCCTTCGGCGTGTTGAGAAGGCACAACATGCGGTTGAACCCGAACAAGTGTGCGTTCGGGGTCTCTTCGGGAAAATTCCTCGGCTTTATGGTAAGCCAACGAGGAATCGAAGCTAATCCCGAGAAGATTAAGGCCATATTAGACATGGCCCCGCCTCGGAACATCAAGGAGGTGCAGAAGCTTACTGGTCGGCTCGCCGCTATCGGCCGGTTCCTCTCGAAGTCGGGGGAAAAGTGCCTCCCCTTCTTCAAAGCACTCAGGGGGGCTAAGGGTTTTGAATGGGGCCAACCACAACAGGAATCGTTCGACCAACTAAAGGCCTACTTGGTGAACCCCCCTCTGCTCAGCAAACCGGTCCCGGGCGAGACTCTCTTCGTCTACCTGGCTGCTTCCGAGCAGACCCTAAGTGCTGTCTTGGTGAGGGAGGAGGACCGGGCCCAAAGGCCTATCTACTACGTGAGCAAGGTGCTTCGGGACGTCGAGCTCCGCTATCCGAGGATAGAGAAGATGGCCTACGCCCTAGTCATGGCAGCGAGGAAGCTTCGGCCGTACTTTCAATCCCACTCGGTCGTTGTCCTCACCGACCAACCCCTAAAGCAGATCCTCCACAAGCCTGAGACCTCGGGCCGGCTGATGAAGTGGTCCATAGAGCTGAGTCAGCATGACATCTCTTACCAGCCTCGAACGGCAATTAAGGCACAGGCCCTCGCCGACTTCATCGAAGAGTCCACGATCCCTGAGGTCGGCCACGTCCCGAGTGGACCCCCCATTTGGACAGTCTTCGTGGACGGATCCTCCTGTAACGAAGGAAGCGGCGCCGGCATCATCCTGAACGGCCCTGACGACTTCGTCCTCCAATACGCGATCCGTATGAACTTCAAGGCCTCGAACAATGAGGCGGAGTACGAGGCACTCATTGCTGGTCTCGGACTCGCACGAAGTGCTGGGGCGCAGCGCCTCCGAATCCACAGCGATTCCCAGCTCGTCGTGAACCAAGTCTTGGGCGAGTACGAGGCCCGAGACGAGCGGATGGCAAAGTACCTTTCTAAGGTTCGGGCCCTCATGAGCCGGTTCGAGGAGGCGCTCATCCAGCGGGTCCCTCGTGAAGAGAACTCACAGGCCGATGCCCTCTCCAAATTGGCCTCGTCCTCCCTGCAAGGTCTCGAACAGACCGTACTGATCGAAGTCCTCTCTAAGCCGAGCATCGAAGACGAGACACCTGGGTCGGCGGAATCGTTGCCGGTCATGTTACAAGATAATTGGATGAAGCCTTTGGTGGAGTTCTTAAGGGACGGGCTCCTACCCGAAGACCCCAAAGAAGCGCGCCGAGTCAGAACCCGGACCGAGCGGTATGTCTTGATCGAGGACATCTTATACAAACGCTCTTTCTCTCAAATAGACGGCCGACCATACCTAAGGTGCCTCTCTCCGGAGCAGGCCGAATATGCCCTACAGGAGCTCCACAAAGGCATCGGCGGGGCACATTCAGGGTCCAGGTCCTTGGCCCGAAAAGCTTTGAATTATGGATACTTCTGGCCAACCCTCCTTCAAGACGCCGAGCGACACGTTCGGCAATGCAGCTCTTGTCAGACACTCCAGCATCCGTCACCTCCCTCAGGCCAACCTCGCCTCCCTATCAAGTCCTATCCCCTTCGCAATGTGGGGAATGGATTTACTAGGGCCTTTCCCTCCGGCTCCGGGTCAGTTCAAGTTCTTGGTCGTAGCCATCGACTACTTCTCGAAGTGGGTCGAGGCCGAGTCCCTCGCCACTATAACCGAGAACAAGGTGGTACAGTTCTTCTAGAAGAGCATCATCTGCAGGTTCGGCGTCCCCCGTGTCCTCGTGACGGACAACGGGACTCACTTCACTGGCGCAGCATTCCGAGCTCTGTGCGACGACCTTGCCATCCAGCAGCGCTTCTCGTCCGTCTCCCACCCTCAGTCGAACGGACAAGCAGAAAATGCTAATCGACAGATCCTCGCAGGCATCAAGAAAAGGCTGGACAGAAGTTCCAAAGGCTTATGGGTCGACCAACTCCCCAACGTCCTATGGAACTACCGCACGAGCAAGCGGACCCCCACAGGCGAGTCCCCCTTCAACCTCACCTATGGGTCCGAGGCCGTGATACCTCTCGAGGTCGGAATACCTTCCCCTCGGCTCACAGCCTATGACGAAGAACAGAATGCCAGGGACCTCAGAGCAGAATTAGACATGATAGATGAACTGAGGGAAAGAGCGGCGATTCGGCAGCAGAATTACCGAAGAAGGGTTGAACTGGCGTACAACAAAAAGGTCCGACCCGCCAACCTTAAGCAAGGAGACTTAGTCTTGAGAAAATTAGCCATATCCTTCCCCAATCAGAAGAGCAAGCTGGCTCCGAACTGGGAAGGGCCGTACAGGATCACGAGGGTAGTTCGGCCTGGAGCATATCGTCTTGAAGATCTAGAGGGCAGAGAGCTTCCGAGGACCTGGAATGCCGACCACCTCCTAAAATACCAGGAGAGCGCTCCGGCACCACTCTAAGTATCATAGGATATCGAGCCATTCCAGTCCTCTGACTTGTAACCTATTTTCATAAATTGTACTATGTAAAACGGTTCGCCGTCGATTATCAATAAAGAAAGCTCTTTCGTATTTGTGAATTCGCATGTTTCTCTCCCCTCTTATCATCTGCTTTTTAAATTGTGATTTCAACCAATGGTTCGGAGTCCACGTCCGGCTCGACTTCACCTCCTCGGCTCGTCCCCGGACGAACCAGGGGTAGACCGTCGTTCGGAACTGCTCCCACAACCGTTGAACTACACCGATGGTTCGGAGTCCAACACTCGGCTTGACTTTACCTCCTCGGCTCGCCTCCGGACGAGCTAGGGATAGATCGCCGTTCGGAATTGCTCCCACAACCGTTGAACTACACCGATGGTTCGGAGTCCAACACTCGGCTCGACTTTACCTCCTCGGCTCGCCTCCGGACGAGCCAGGGGTAGATCGCCGTTCAGAATTGCTCCCACAACCGTTGAACTACACCGATGGTTCGGAGTAGAACACTCGGCTCGACTTTACCTCCTCGGCTCGCCTCCGGACGAGCCAGGGGTAGATCGCCGTTCGGAATTGCTCCCACAACCGTTGAACTACACCGATGGTTCGGAGTAGAACACTCGGCTCGACTTTACCTCCTCGGCTCGCCTCCGGACGAGCCAGGGGTAGATCGCCGTTCGGAATTGCTCCCACAACCGTCGAACTACAACGATGGTCCCGGAGTCCAACACTTGGCTCCCAGTCCCCCAAGCTTGCTTCGCGGCAGACTGAGAGTGGTCTACCCCTCAGCTTCGCCAGTGGAGGGATACCGAAGCTACGTTCGGCCACATGATCCGAGCAATCTTGCCTATTAGCCGAAGCCCGAAGCCCTACGCCTTCGGTCGGCTACCGAGCAAGTGCCTTCCCGAGCTCGCAAACGGAGAAAACACACTTTCTCCTCAACTTTCGCGCATGATCCCGATCAGACGGCCCAGATCTTGCCACCGACGCTAAACGACAAGATAGCGTTTTCTTGGGAACTGAGCCGCCTCGAGATTCGTGCCTACATTCAATGGCTCAGATCTTGCCACCTACGCTAAGCGACAAGATAGCATTTTCTTGGGAACTGAGCCGCCTCGAGATTCGTGCCTACGTTCAACGGCTTAGATCTTGCCACCTACGCTAAACGACAAGATAGCGTTTTCTTGGGGACTGAGCCGCCCAGGGATTCGTGCCGTACCTTGTCAGAGTCGCTAAACGACGAAGTACTGTACTCATAGGAACCCGTTCGGTTCAACACTCTCGCCGACGGAACTAACATGCTCAGTTTGAGGATCTCGGCGCGACCAACACAGTTATAAGCAAGATAAATATGCAGAGCAACGAAAGATATTTTATTAAACAACCAGGCCATAATACAAAGCACATCTTTTCCACGGTTACAAAGTGTTGGCAAACAAAATACACGCCGCCGACCCACTACACTTGGCCCTCATATGGAAATATCTTCACTAGATTGTTCGGTCGCCTGCTCGTCCTCCTCGGCTGATAGCTCCCATGCATCGTTCCGGAGCTTCGCTACCACAGTCTGCAAGTGTCGAATCTCCGAGAGCAAATCGTCCCGCTCGGCTATAATCTTCGACTGGTTGTGCCGAATACACTTGACCCGAAGAGCGTTGCTGAAAGCGGTTTGCGAATCTTCGTCCCCTTCTGCAGGGCTCAACTCGGCGATCCTATTCTCCAGGCGTTGGATCTCGGATTCCCGTAGGGCGAGGACGGACAAAAGGTGGGCCCGCTCACTCTCAGCTCGGCGTGACTCCAGCTCGGCGCTCCTAGGACTCAGAGCCATCGTTCCAGAAGTGGCTTAGGATTCAGAGTCATCATCCGAGCCGTGGAGATCAGCATATGGGTCGGCCGCCTCGAGCTGAAAAAAGGGAAAAACAAATAGCGGGACTTCAAAACATCGCCGAGGCCCAACACTTAAAATTTTCCAAATCACAAATCCGGATTCATATTCAGACATATCAATTCTACATACAACGAGACAGATCCAACAACAGAATTTTACAGCAACAAGGAAAACATGAAACGGCGTGATTAGGGCCTCTTCGGAAGGGGAATGCTTCGGTTTAGGAAAACGCGAGGACGACGAGGCCTGCCCTCCGAGCTCGACCCTAAACCAACGAAGCGCGACCCCCCTTCGCTGCTGGCTCTAACCGCGGCGCCGACCGAGGCCCCGCTCGACGAGACGGCCGCACTGCTCTGAGCGTCGGCTGGACTCCGCCTGGTCATAGGCGAGCATGTCGCAAGTTCGTAAAACGTAATCCCTCTTTCGCTCTCTTCGCGGGTACATGATGTGCTCCGGACGTTGGCTCTCTCGGGCAGGGGCTTGAGCGACGCGACCTCCTCCAGTTCGATGATTCTATCCCTCAAAGGAGCGTCCTTCGCCAACTTCTTCAGTCGAGGGACCCTCGACGAGCCCGAGGCGTTGGCACTATCGGTCGCGAGCCGTCGGTAATGGGTGACCTCGATCCCCCTATCTATGGTAATCCTCCTCAGCTTGTCGACCTCGGCTAGCAGCTTCTTGCGCTCGGATGACACCTTCTCCAGCTCGGAAGCAAGCCTCTCTTCTTCCGCCGAACGGCCTCGCCCCGCTACCTCCAAGTGTCGGATTTTGGCCGAGAGCTCTTCGTTCTTCCGCTCGGCGACGGCGAGCTCCCCACCTAGCCGCTCGACCTCGCCCTCAAGAGCAGAGACCGGGGGTCGCTTTCGTAGCTGCGCCAACTCGCGACACTTCGCCCTGGCCAGCGCCTTTACCTCCTCCAGTTCCAAAAATAAGTAAAAGCGCTTATCATGGCTCAACGACAACTCCCGCTTCGTCTTGACTAACTCCTTACGGAGGTACGAAACCTCCGTGATCGGACCGAACTTCACCTGAAAAGCGGAGATAAATCCGATGGGACAATACATGGAAACATCTACAACTAATCACACGCAAATCCGAGGCTCAACACTTGGATAAATTTTGGCCAAACAAAATGTTTTCATTCAAAACCGAGGAGAAAGTTTTACAAAAGCGGTGGCCAGTCCGCAGTTAGGCTTACAAAAAGAAACAAAACAACAAAAGACTAAAAGAAACAACCGAGTCAGGGGTCGACCTTTTTGCCGCTCGGGTCCGTCGACCCCCCGTCTTGCCCTCGCCATCGCCCTCGCCTTCGCCTTCGCTCCCGCTCTCCTCCTCGGAGTCGTCCTCCTCCTCGCCCTCGGCCTCGGTCTCCCCTGGGCCTTCGACCCCTTCCGTCTCTCCCTCGGAGTCGAGCAGCCCCTCGGGAACCTCCTCCTCCCCTTCCACGGGGTCGTAAAAACGGTAAGAGGACGTGTCGAAGCCTGGGTTCTTGGCGGCTACGTGGAGCAAGGCTCGACCGTAGGCATCCTCCATGTTCTGGAGCATGTGCTGGGCTGCCTCCTCCTGCACGGCCTTCTTCACCTTCTTCACCTTCTTTCGGTGTTTGGCCTCGATCCTCTCGGCCCTCTTCCGAGCCTTCTCCGCTTCCGACCGAGCATTGGCCAGCGCCTCCTTCAGCTCGGCAGCCTCCTTCTCCGAGGCCTCAAGCTTGGCCGCCGCGTCCTTCGACAGTTGAATGGCGTCGGCCAGCTGCTTCTCCAACCCCGCCACTTCAGCAGCCCTCTTCGCCGAGAGGAGCTGCTCGGCATCAAGCAGCTGCGTGGTCTTGACACGCTCCGTCCTCTCCCGTTCATTCTCCTGCTCCTTGCTCGCAAACTCCTCGAGCAGGAAATTGAAGTGACAGAGGGTCTGAAAAAGAACTGCACGTTAAAACCCGAATCCAAGGACTTAAAAAAATTCTAAGAAAGAAATTTTGATGAGGGAAAGCTCAGCCTACTTACCAACATAGTATTCCGAGCAATCTGCATCACGGCGTCCCCTGCTAGCCCGGCCTTCAGGGTCGCTCGATCCTTTGGGGTCGGCAGGTGCCTCACCGCCTCCATGCAGATGTTGCCGTCGCCCAAAAAGCCGTCGACATTCATCACCTGCCAGTCAGGGACGAAGATCTGCTTATGACGCTCAGTCAAGATCTTCTCCGCCTC
Organism: Hemerocallis citrina; assembly: GCA_017893485.1. Classification (NCBI taxonomy): domain Eukaryota; kingdom Viridiplantae; phylum Streptophyta; class Magnoliopsida; order Asparagales; family Asphodelaceae; genus Hemerocallis; species Hemerocallis citrina. Next base: position 285,645,697 of record CM030358.1, read on the forward strand.
GGCAGTAAGGGACGGGACTTGGAGGGACAACACCTCCTTCACGCCGAACGCACCGCTCGACGAACCGGGAGCGTCCCCCTTCGGGGTCGGTGTCGGCGCACCCGAAGCAGGAGGGTCGAGGACCATAACTTCCCCCTGCTCGAGGACCATGACCTTCGGTTGGTCGGCAGGCTTCGCGACCGAAGGCTTCTTCGAGGCTCGGCCGTCCTGAGGCCCTGCCGAAGGCCTCTTCTTCTTCGCCTCCTGCTCCGACCTGCCCTTCGCCATCAGAGCCTTGTAGTCCAGCTTCATTGTCTCTGCACAAGCCGAATGAAAAAACTTAGAAAAACTTTCATGAATTTTAAGCAAAGAGTATAAATACCAGAAGCATACTAGGGTCGATCGGACTGAGACCCCCTCGAAACAGATCCTCCTCGGTAATTTCTTTCCAGCTCAGCGCTGGCAGGGCGAGGAGCTTCTTCTGGACCTCCGTCTCCTCGTCACTCAGAACCGTCTCCTTCTTGGTTCGCTTGGGCAGACCGTCCTTCGCCCAAACCGTTGGTATCACCCACGGCGAAGGAGCTCAGATGAGGAAGTACTTCTCATTCCAATGTTTGATCGAGTCCGGATTCTCGATCAGCTTCACGCCCGTCCGGGGCGAAAGATAGAACCTTTGTTCGTCTCGCCTTGGCTGACAAGGACGGTAGAGGCTCCGAAAGAGGAACATACTCGGCTTGGCACCAACCTCTTGACATCGGAGGACGAATGTCATGACGTGCCTCCATGTGTTCGGCATCAGCTGGGCGGGGCTCAAACCGTACCACGTCAAGACATCAACAACGAACGGGTGGAGGGGAAAACGGAGTCCGGCAATTAGGGAGTCGACCGGAAAGACGCACACGTCCGACGAAGACTTTGTAGTGGCTCGGAAACCCGGCCCGGGGAGGAGCAGTCCGTAGTCGGCAGGGATCCGGAAGCCCTCTCGGATCAGGTGAAGGTCGGTCTCGGTAAGAGACGAGATGGTATGGTCCACCTCGGACAGCTCCCTCGGCTCATTCTCCTCCACCAACTTAGCCGTGCCTTGGGTCACCCTCTCCAAGGCATCCTCGGCGTATTCCCGTACATCTCCCACGCTCGACAGAGCAATAGGCTGCCGACCGAACGCTCCCGCCGTCTTTGGCGTTTCCACGATCGTGATCACGGCCTTACCCTTCTGGGACACCGCCGCGACCTCCTTAGGCAGCTCGGCCACTTCGCCCTCTCTGTCCGGACAAATGACGTTCTGATCGCTCGGCTCCACCACTTCCTTCCCTTCGCCCCCTCGGCCTACTGCTTGCTCCGAGGCGGGGGTCTCATCCGAGGGCGTAACCTTAACCATTTTTCTAAAAGAGAAGGGAGAAAGACTGACCTTGAAGTGATAGGTACAGTCGAAAAGTTAGCCGGAAACAAGAAACGCCTTGCCGCGTCAGCTAGCACCACCACCAAGGAGCTAAAAACTTCGAAGGCGAAAAGTAAGAACTGAAGAGAGAGGGTAAAAGTAAAAAATGAGACTTGGTCTGAGGGGGGGTGAAGATTTATAGTACCAATCCGAGCTGGCAAACGGGAAAAACTCCCTTTCTCCTCAAGCTTTGCGTAAAATCTCAATCTGACGGCCCAGACCTCGCCGAGAACACTAGACGACAAGATAGTGTTTTCTCGAGAGATGTGCCCGTCTCGAGATGAACAATGCCATCCAACGGTACAAATTGCATCAAGTCGCTCGGATGGCCTACACTTCCTCCATACCCCACCTCTGTCTGAAGAAACCAGAAAAAATTTTAATTTAAAGTTTTAAGGCACCGCCTTCGGCGGGCCCCCCAGGCCCCATGTCTCGGTCGGCATTCCGCCAACCCACGGGGCCCGGTCAAAAACAGATAGGCACACCCCCCATCTCTAACCCCTTCGAGCCGACAACCATCGGAAGCCGTCGGCCCGGAAGGAAGACAGAGATGGGAAGAGGCCCATCATTCCGAAGCTGCTGCAGTCCCTCGGTTCCGGACTAGGGTCATCACCTCTTCTACCATGATCTTCCCCGACCCTGACACCCACGTTAGAGCCCTCAGAATCGGGTGAAGATCTTGGTGGAAGAACGACCACCCGTCCTACCTAAGCAAAGTCATCCCTCGACTCCGGACTAAGGTCATCACCTCTTCTACCATGACCTTCCCCGATCCTGACACCCACGATGGGGCCCTCAGAATCAGGTGAAGATCATTGTGGAAGAACGACCACCCGTCCTACCGAGACAGGTCGTCCCTCGGCTCCGGGCCACCAGTCGTCCCGAAGCAAACCCTCCCCTCGGACCGGACTTGGGTCATCACTTCTCCTACCGTGACCCTCCGATTCTAACACCCACGCCGAGGCCGTCAGAATCGGGAGAAGATCACGGTAGGAGAACGACCACCCGTCCAACCGAGGCTCGTCCCACAAATCCGGACTCCGGTCATCACCCCTTCTACCAGGATCACCCCCGATCTTGACACCCGAATCGGGCCGGTCAAAATCGGGTGATGATCATGGTGGAAGGGTGACCACCCGTCCTTCCGAACGAACTCACCCCTCGGATTCGGACATGGATCATCACCTCATCCACCATGATCTCCGCCGACCCTGACACCCACTGTGGGGCAACCAGAGTCGGCAGAAGATCTTGGTGGAAGAACGACCACCCGCCCTTCCGAGGTAGCTCACCCCTCGGCTTCGGACGATGGATCATCACCTCTTCCACCATGATCTCCCCCGACCCTAACACCCACGTTGGAGCAGTCAGAGTCAGGAGAAGACCATGGTGGAAGAACGACCACCCGTTCTTCCGAAGTGACTCGCCCCTCAGGTCCGGACTACGGTCGTCACCACTTCTGCCTAATTCTCTCCCGCCCCTGACATCCCCATTCGAGCCGTGAGGAACGGGAGAAGAACCAGGCAACAGGGCGACCACCCGTCCTTCCGAAGTAACTCATCCCTCGGGTCCGGACTATGGTCGTCACCACTACTGCCTCATTCCCCCCCGCTCCTAACATCCACTTTGGGGCCGTCAGGAACGGGAGAAGAAAAAGGCAAAAGAGCAACCACCCCTTCGGACCTCGAAAGATAAGTTACCCAAGGCCAACACTTCCGAGGTTTGAAACTCTACATTGTTGCAATTGAAATGACAAAGGGAGTGGAGTACTTATAAGCTCTCCTCCAAGTCCTGGCCATTATGACCCTCGGAAGTTGAAACGCCACGCATTAATTGAAGGAGTTATCCTTAATGACCTGGGGAAAGTGGAACGCCGCGCAAACCCCGGAGCACCATTAATACCCTTGGGAACAGGATCATCTCGGGACAGATTGCGCCGCGTCGCTCGACTTGCCGGAACCCCCTGTCTTCGGTCGGCTGCCGAGCAAGTGCTTTTCCGAGCTCGCAAACGGAGAAAACTCACTTTCTCCTCAACTTTCGCGCATGATCTCGATCAGACGGCCCAGATCTTGCCAAGGACACTAAACGACAAGATAGTGTTTTCTTGAGAAATGTGCCCGTCTTGAGATGCGCGTCGTCATCCAATGGCCCAGATTGCGCCACGTCGCTCGACTTGCCGGGACCCCCTGTCTTCGGTCGGCTGCCGAGCAAGTGCCTTTCCGAGCTCGCAAACAGAGAAAACTCACTTTCTCCTCAAAAATCGCGCATGATCTCGATCAGACGGCCCAGATCTCGCCGAGGATACTAGGCGACAAGATAGTGTTTTCTTGAGAAACGTGCCCGACTTGAGATGCACGTCGTCATCCGACGGCTCAGATTGCGCCACGTCGCTCGACCAGCCGAGCCCCTATCCCTTCGGTCGGCGGCCGAGCAAGTGCCTTTCCGAGCTCGCAAACGGAGAAAAAAGACACCGAGCTACTACAACCGCTGGATCTCTCAAAAATTCGCGCCCGTCTATGATCAACGGCCCGGATCGATCCACGTCATAAATCGGTATTTAAAATCATTTTTTATCTATTTTAATCGATTTGTTTATTTAAAAATTGCGAAAAATTGCTAAAAAATCGGGAAAATTAACTAAAAATTCTAGAAAATAATTAAAAATTCGTGGGTATATTAAGCCCCCGAACAAACAATTATTGCCTAGAAAGCACTGGTAAGGCCCCCGAACGATTAGTAAGCGCATCGCAAAATTAAATAAATAATCCGAAAAAATAGATAAAAGCCGTCAAATACTCGATATGGCTAGGGAACAGCACCTGGGCATCAAAAAATTACCTCACTACCCCCTTCGAGATTCAAAATCCTCCATTTGGACTCCGATACAACTCCACTAGCCACCAAAACAGTCAAACTACTCCTCAAAGGCTGATCACACTCAGTCTTTAGGAGTGGGGGGCTCGTGATATGGCTAAAAATGGGGTTAAATCGGAACCGTCCAGATTGGGCACGAATCTTGAAGCTCGGGGGTAAAACGGTAATTTCACATACAAGCGGATCCAAAGCGGGCACTGGATCTCCTTTTCACAGATCCAATAACCCACGAATGGATCCGCTCCAATTGGGTACGGGTCCCGACCCGAAGCGAGCCCAGACCAACAAGAGACAAATCAGGGCCACTGATTTGACCAAGTCAACGGGCCTGATTTGTTCTCACCGGGAATCAAGGGGTTAGTTTCCTAAACAGACTGTGAGAATTTTTCTCCTAGCAGTTACACTGGAAACCAGGCCTCTAATCACTCCCCTGGCGACTATTAATACCTCCCCTCTGCCACTGTGACCAGGTTAATCACTTTTTCACCACTTTAAGCTTTTTCTTTAATCCTTTCTGATTACTGACAAGAGCGTCGGAGGGTGCGTCGCCGGAATCAACCCCGGTGTTTCGCACTTCCTTGCAGGTTGCGGCAGGAGCAAGAAGGCTTGAGTCAACTGTTCAGGTTTTTCTCGAGCTCACAAATTCTATCTGTTTACCCCCACACCGAAATCAGCGGTAACAGTCGGGTTGTGAAGACGGGTCGGGTCGGCTCGGGTCTGTTATGTTCAGGCGCGCCTTTTGCGTAAGGCGCAAGCCTTGAGCCTTTGCTAAGGCGCTTCTAGGCGCAAGCTTGAGTGAAGCTTCGAACAAAGAGGAGCCTTAACTGAGGCTTGAGGCTCAAACTATTGTTAAGCCTGATGCGAGCCTTCGACTATATTGGTATGTAGTATGGGATGCATATGTTTCTATTGAAGTTGATTTTGGGAAAGTATGTAGTATGGGATGCATACGTTCCCAAATAAATTGCATTAGAGTAGGTGCACGTGTGCATTCTTTGGTTTGTGCATTAGATTAGGCAATGTTTGATTCTGGAACATGTGTAGTATGGAATGCATGCGGATCCAGAGTCCCAAGTCTTGCTTGCATTACTGGTGCATTTAGTTGTTAGATCATGGCATACACGAACACTAGGGAACTTGGATGCACGTTTCTTTTTCTATTCAAGATGGTTTGTGGTTGCCAGTTTGGAGATCGCTGTTTCTTATCAACATTGCGACAGTCGAAGTACTGACGTTCCCCACATTTTAAGTACTGGTCCTACCTTTCGAGAGAGTGCAGAAGTATCAGAATCGTGCAGCAGAAGACTAAAGCCGAGGAGCAAGTCCCATGGAAGCAGATTGACCACTCAGCGAAACTTCGGCGGTGATCAGTTGATTACCATTTCGGGAGGCAGTTGATAGCTTTACAAGAGTTGGTAAATATTTTGTAATAAGATGTAATGAGTTAATGTAATTTGTATTCTTGTTCAAGAACAAGATATTGGTTGTAATATGTAATGACTTTATTTGGAAATAAAAAGTTTTTAAATTTCCATGTTATTACTGTGTTGAGATGCATTTGAAGGCAAAGATTCTGGTTGCATCACGGATGTCCGGTAACAGAGATCCGGGGCATTACAGTCTTCACGAGCCATAGTCTGCAATATAATCAAATTGGGTCAGTATCCAGATTATAGTTGGTTACTACATGTTAATGTGATAACGTGGTGTACATACTGTTGAATTAAACCTGGGCAACCCAATCTGATTAGGTCAAACCTGGCTAGAGCCTCACCTGAGCTCTGATACCACTAAAACCTGTCATGCCCCGCTTCCCAAAATATAGGAATACGAGCACGTAATGAAGGCCCAGTGAATGATTTGCATCATTCATAAGCTGTAATATGTAACTCGACAATATGCGAAACAAATTCAACCACGCATGTTAAAATGAAATCACATCACAAAGATATTACATGAAATGTCTCAACAATAACCAACAACTGAAAAAAACAAGCTTCAGGTTAACAAAGCCCAAAATACAAAATATGATAATAACAATAGCACTGGAATGTGCAATTGGCAAGAACAGCAACAGAAGCAACAAGCAAACAGCTCGGGATTTATTGCGACGGCAGCGAGGTGCTGTGGTGACAGTGCGGCGAGCGTCGATGGGTGTTGCGAGGATGATGGCAAAGGGCGGCAGCAACGGAGGGTCAACGACAGTAGGGTGTTCGGCTGTGATGAAGGCAGCGTGCACCAAGGGGACGCGACGGTGGCGGCAAGGCGATGAAGAGGCAGGGGTGGTGATGCGGAGTTGCGAGGTGGTTGGACTGTGGGAGCATCGACGGTTGCGGCGAGGTGCAGTAGGGTTGCGTCAGGGTTGCTAACTGCAGCAACGGTTGTAGGCGAGGTCGATGGCAAAGGAACAGAGGAAGAAGACGGACAGGATGCGGGGGAGCATCGAGGGGTGCAGTCGCGGAGGAGGCTGAGGATGGTGGGTGCTACGGCGATGGAAGTCGACAGCAATGGCAGGGATGGTGGAGGTTCGATGGGGCTCCGAGCTTCGGTGAGAGAGTTCGGCGAAGTTGGAGCTCGGTGTGGAGCTCAGTCACTTGAGCTCGTCGAGGTAGAGGAGAGCTCGGTGGAGCTCGTTCGAGAGAGCTCGAGCTCGGGGTTCGACAAACTTCCGACGAGCTCGGTGAGGAGCTTCGACAATGGCGCACTGGAGCTCGTAAGGGGGATCTCGAGGACGTTAGAGCTCGACATAGTGGAGGGGCGCTCGACGCCGTTGGAGCTCGACTGCATTGGTGGAGATGTTGGGTTTATGGAAGGTGGCAAGGCCATGCGGTGGAGCTCGTTGACGGGAGCTCGACGACGAAGGAGGGGGTGAGGTCGAGCTCGCGTTGGTGATTCGAATTCGGCGAGTTGGAGTTGAGGTCGGAGGAGAGTTCGAAGCTCCGCCATGGCGGAGCCCATGGGGAAGGAGCTGAGCTGGTTTTTTTCTTTTTTGGCGGGAAACTGTGTAGGGGAAGAAAAGGAGGATGACAGAGGAAGGTTGCAGTTCGGGTCTCTAACGGGTCCGAACCCGACCCGTTAACCCTTTAATATATTTTCCCCTTTTTTCTTTTGAGAATTTATTCTGCGAATCTGATCCGTTGATCGTGATCGAGCACGAATTTTGAGGCAAATTTTTTTCTCCAATTTGAGCTCTGGTGGCAAGAGTGCTCGGATCGTGTTTCTAAACTCAGGAGCGGCTTCGGCTGCTTGACACGTGGCGGTCAACGATTGACCGTTGACTTTTTGATAAATTTCTCTTATTTCGACGTCGGTGGCAAGAACGCTCGGATCGAGTTTCCGAACTCACGAGAGACTTCGACGGCTTGACACATGGAGGTCAACAGTTGACCATTGACTCAGTCAACGTTGACCGTTGACTTTTTGATAAATTTTTCTCTCGTTTCAGGGTCGGTGGCAAGAGCGCTCGGCACTTGTTGCCGAAAGTCCAGGAGAATTTTTTTCTCGCAATTGGACGTCGGTGGCAAGAGTGCTCGGCGAGAGGTGTCGAGGGCCAGGGAGGCTTCGGCGCAGCTGTATTGTAACCGACGTTCCCAATGCCACGGAGGTCGGATTGGAGCGTGTGACCCCTTGTTTCGAAGCTATCGCGAAGATTTACAAATTCTCTTCAAGAATGAGTTGGAGAATCATCCTTCTTCAAGGTCAAGATAGTCCCGCAACATCTTCGCCATCACGAAGTTGAGAAGAGCTTTGCATGACTCTAGGGGAGATCCGTTCTTGAAAGCGAGTTTAGGGTCTAGACGAGTTAGGCTCCGAACTCTTTCAGAAAAAGGCCGCTCAGGGGGCAAGCGGAGCGAAAAGCTTGGCTCTAGGAGAGAGTCGTTTAGGAAACAAGTTTGGGGAGCAACTCTAGGGGAGAGTTGAGCTCCGAACTCGTTGAGAAGATGTCCGCTCTGGGGGTGAGCAGAGCGAAAAGCATCACTAGGCTCTAGGAGAGAGCCGTTTAGGAGACAAGTTTGAGGAGCAACTCTAGGGAAGAGTTGTGCTCCGAATTCGTTGAGAAGAAGACCGCTTGGGGAGCGAGCGGAGCGAAGAGCTTAGCTCTAGGAGAAAGCCGTTTAGGAGACAAGTTTGGGGAGCAACTCTAGGAAAGAGTCGTGCTCCGAACTTGTTGAGAAGAGGTCCGCTCTGGAGGCGAGCGGAGCGAAGAGCATCACTAGGCACTAAAAGAACCGTTTGGAAGACAAGTTCGAGGATAACTCTATGAGAGAGTTTTAGCTCTAAACTCGTTAAGAAGAGGTCCGTTCAGGAGGCGAGCGGAGCGAAGAGCTTTACCAGGCTCTAGGAGAGAGGCGTTTGAGAGACAAGTTTGAGGAGCAACTCTAGGGGAGAGTTGAGCTCCGAACTTGTTGTTTAAAAGAGCTTCAACAGTTATGGGAGCGATTTCGAATGGTGAGCTACTTCGCACTTGCTTGTTTGCAAGCGGCTAAAGCAACGTTGAACCAAGTCTTGGACTCCAAACGTGTTATTAAGAGAGTTAACGAGTTGTAGGAGCAATTTCGAATGGTGAGTTGCCCCGCACTTGCTTGTTTGCAAGCAGCTAAAACAACGTCAAACCAAGTGTTGGACTCCAAACTTGTTTTTTGAGCTATGTAAGTTGTGAGAGCAACCCTGTAGAACAAGCTGGACTCCGAACTTACCCTTTAACGGGTCGTAGATGTGACCCGGAGAGATAGAAATAAGGCAAATGCAATAATTTTTAATAGAAAAACGCTAAGTTTTATTGAAACAAACTAAGTGGCCGCTTCAATAGGGTGAGCCATTATTACATGCTTTTAGCCGTGTTACAAGCATCGGCCTAATTGAAAACTTAAACTACATCTACGATAGGGTGAAGGCCTCTTGGGTAGAGTTTGGTTCTCCCCCGTTGGACCTCCATGCATAAGGTGGAGGACGGCCCCAGGTTCAAAATCTTGGAACTCGGCGGGCCTCTCTGTTCGCTTGTAGGCTCCTCGGGGTGGAAGATCGGCCCAGTCTTTTCGGACAAACTTGGCAAGCTGTCCCCGTTGTATGAGCTTTTCGATCTCCTCTTTGAGATCCCGACAATCATCCGTGTCGTGGCCGTGGTCCCTATGAAAGCGGCACCACTTATCCCTGTTTCTTTTCTTGCCAGGAGAAGCGCGGAGTAGCTTTTTCTTGTCCACCTCCATAAGAACTGCTGATATACTAGCATTGAGGGGGGTGAACTTCTCAAATCGAGGAGCTGGGTGGCTTGGCCATTGTCGTCCCTCAAGAATTTTTGGGACCCTTCTCCGCTCGTATTCTTCCGTTTGTTCCCGGAAGATGATTCCTCGAGAGTGAGGGGTTGAGAGCCTCTTCCACACGGATGTACTTCTCAATCCTAAGTAGGAGTTCTGAAAAGTCTCGATAAGGCTCCTTGACAAGGGACACCTTGAGATCGGCGTTAGTGACGTTGTGTCCGAATGCCGCCGAGGCTACTGATTGGTTGAGGGAGGCAATGGACCGGGCTTCGATGGTGAAGCGCCGAACATAACCTCTTAGGCGGTCACCCTTTTTTTGGCTGAGGATCACCAAAGATGTACTTGTTTTCTCAGCCCGGCGGCTACTCACAAAATGAGTAAGGAAGAGCCTTTCGAACTGATCGAAAGAGAAAATGGAGGCCGGGGCGAGTTGAGAGTACCATTCTCTCGCAGGCCCCCTCAACATGGCAGGGAAAATTTTGCAAAGGAACGCATCCGACGCCTGGCGGATCATCATGAGAGTTTTAAAACTCTCAATGTGATCGACGGGGTCCGACTCCCCGTTGTATGACTCAAAATTAGGGGGCTTGAAGTTTTCCGGGATCGGGACTTCCATGATGGCTCGGAAGAACGGAGGCCTGCTCGGGCGAAAATTCCTCGCCCGTTGTTCCTCTTCTCTGTCAAATCGGCCAAGGCGCCTCTCCATCTCATGGAGACGGCGGTAGATCGAGTCTTCCCTTCGGTCATATCTTGCTGAGCCCCGAGACTCTTTCTCATGCAGAAGAATACTGGGAGTACGGTGGTGATGGCTTGGGACAGGTTGAGGACTAGGTGCCCGTTACTCGTGGTTAGGAGCGATATTGAGGGCCCACAAAACCGCCTCTTGAAAATCCTGGAACTCCGCCCTTGTGACCGGTGCCCTCCAGCTTGGCGGTCCCTAGGTGTGGCTCGGCTTACTGGAGTATGACTTCTCCGCTGATGACGTGGAGGGGACTCTCTTCGCCTCCTCAGGGAAGGAGATCTTCTGCTCCTCGATCTGCAGGGGGTCCGGACTCTCGAGACCCCTGGGTGCTCAGGTTGATGGACTCCCTTAAGGGCTCGCCATCTATTCAAGCGAGTTCGGAGGTTGCCCCCTATTGGCGGTTGACAATCACTTGACGGAGATCCTGCTCGGGAGGACTTTGAGAAGCCATAAGTCAACTGAAGGATTGTGGACCGCAACATGGTCGTGAAGATGTTGCTTTGGACGACTCCGACGAGAGCCCCCCTGGGCAGCCCCCGAGACCCTGGAGGGGCCTGTTGAGGAGGAGGTGTTGAGGAAGAACATTATGAACTGGAGGAGGAAGACGAGTGGCTCTTCGGCTGGAGACCGCTGCCTTCCCCTTTTCTTGCGGATGCATAGTTTGAAACTACTTCCGCTGATGAAGTAAGGTTGAATTGCTTTTTTGTTTCCCACAGACGGCACCAATTTGTTGTTGCTAATTTTGGTGTGGAAGCAAATAGATGAATTTGTGGATTCTTTTGGAAAAAATAAAAGCAAACATGTTGACCTTCACCAACGTATTGACTTGTTTCTCGCTGCTGCAGCGAACCTGCACAAAGTTCGATACACCGAGATGGATCCCTGCGACGAACCCTCCAACGCTCTTGTCTGTAATCAGAAAGATTAAGAAAGAGCTTTTGGTAGAAAAAGATTGATTACCTTGTCACGGTGGGGGGGAGGGGTATTTATAGTTGCCTTAGGAACCCGTTTCGAGATAAGAATAAATCTCTACTTCCCTTTTTTTGGATAAGATGTAGAGTTTAAATCATTTCATGGAGATATCATGAATTTGAATTACTTTTTATCCATCTGGGTTGGTTTGTAACAGGTATGCCCATACCCAATAGGACAGATTCGTTTATGGGTTATTGGGCTTTGATGAAAGACCCAGTTCCCATTTCAGATCCGTTTGTAGGTGAAATTACCGTTTTACCCCTGAGAACTTTAAGATTCGTGCCCGATTTGAACGGTCCCGATTTAATCCTATTTTTAACCATATCAATGGGCTTCAATAAAATAGATAAATAAGAATTAGAAAATAAGAATGGGCTAAGTTGGTTTGGATTAATAAATCAAAAATAGTAAGAATATATTTGGTTTGGGCTTCATAAATGAAAATAATAAATTCAAAGATATTGGTTGGGCCTGACAAATGAAGAATCAAATCAATCATAGGATGGCTATGATTGGGCTGTTTACAAACAAATCTAATAATCAATCAAATAATTTTATCAAATGAATTAGGATTTGGATTCAAACAAAATAATCAAATATCGAGAGAATGCAATTGGGTTCGAGAGAACATAAGAATTTATATACGGGTTTGAGTTCAATCAAATAGGAGATGTACAAGAAAATGAATTTAAATGAAAGAATTTACAAGGAAATTGAAATACAAGAATACGGAACAAGAAGGGATAAAATCTGTACAATCGGGAATAAAATAATTTATAGACAACAAAATACAAGAATACAGAAGATTTTTGTATAGACGAAAACGGGGGTTACACTCAGTGTCCTTAGAAATCTGCTAAAAAGTGTGCAAGATGGAAATACGATTGTTGCATGTGAATAAACCATTAACACATGTCCAATGCATTTTAAAATGATTTTATCTTTGCAAATTGTGTAATAGTTTGTCAGTAGTTATTTTTTGGCCCATAAAATATTATGAATAAAATAAGTTTCTTTGTTATATTTCTAACTTTTTTAACTATTTCCCATATTTCTTTCTGTTAATTTTATTTAAATAATTGTCTTTTGAAATTTTGTTTTAGTCTTAACTATTATATAAGTATGTTTCCTTAGAATCACATTGTCATCATCCGCCATGCAAAAAACCTCTTCAATACAATCATTAATTTTAGAAGATTTCATAATTTGAAAATTATATTGCTTAAAATCAATTTTTACAATTTATTCTTTGTCCTGCTTATTTTCGTAGGCACCCAATTTTTTATCTAAAAAAAGGAGAAGTTAAAATTAAAAAAAAAAAAACAGATCGGCATTATATATGTCATTCAAAGAATAAAGTCCAACAGATAGATGAAGATGTAGGCAGGAAGATTTAAGGCCAGTTTCTCATTGTTATTCATATCTAAGCTGACAGGCACTAGTGTCGTGCAATTCTAACTAGTTTCCATAAATAAGTAAGAGCAATGCTTCATTGCAAACCATTGAAGCCATTGTTGGGAACAACGGCTTCACTGGTTTTGGGAACAACGGCCTAGGTGGTTTTCACGCATTTTCACAACATTTGCGTTTGCAATAGAGCATTGCTCAACAAGTAACTAACTACACACAACACTCTTCTTGACTGTAAAATTTGGCATTTGGCTTATGGTTGAGCCTCAGATATAAGTGCACATCAATGCAGTATTGCAAATCCATATGTAAAATTTTAGCTATCCCTCTTGCATCTTTACTCGAACAATCGCTATAAGCCTAAAACTAAAAAAATGTCCTAGTTAACGTTCAAATAACATTCTATTTATAAACAAATCTTAATCCATATAGAGATCTTAAGCAGAGCAAGTTAGTAGAGGAGAAAGAAGTGATCTTTAACACGTGATTTGCAATTAAATTAATTGTGTATAGTCTGAAGAAGATTCAAACCTCAATGCCAGCACAAAATGGCAACTCTGTTGGTTTCTCTCCATTATCACTGGAATTTTCTTTGCTATCCACAAATACTGAGTAACCAAGACAGGCATACTTGAAGTTTAACAAACTACGGCCATCTTTAGTAGCTTCCATCTCAGATTCTCCCACTATGTGAAGAGGAACTGGAAAAACAAATGAACACTGGTTGGTGGTTTTGTATTGAAGATCTATATTTGCAAAAAGATTATGTGTCAAAAGTACATAAACAAATGAAGAGGGAAATGGCAGTACATAACAAGAAAAAAGAAAGCATCCAAAATTAATATATGTTCACATCAATGGTCTCAAATAAACACACACACACACACACACACACACACACACACACACCCCTCTTCAGCTAATCTGGCTGTAGATGAAGCTATTGCTGCTTCTTCCCACAACAAATGGTACCATATAGTTTGGTTTGATAAAAAAGTTATGATTTCCTCCTTGAGTTTTTAGGTCTAAAACTATATACAGCTACTAAGCATGAACACTTAGACACAATGCTGCAAACCTCACCATCTATTCAAAATCAAAAGTAGCTTTACTCTATCATCAAATGAATGCTTGAAGCTCACATAAGATTTATTTTGATTCCAAAAGAACTTAGGCGTCGTTTGGCATTGCTTTCGTAAAGTGATTTTGGGTCTAAAAACTCTTTTAGGCTCAAAATAGGTGTTTGGCAAACCCAATTAAAAGTGTGTTTAATCAAAGTACTTTTTCTAATACTACAATTTTTATCGGTAGTGAAATAAATCCAGTTATTTAGAGCGGCCATTTACATTGCTACTTCACTAAATCGTCATCCATAAGAAGAAATCCTAAATATTAACTAACCCACCAAAGCTACTACCAAGTTCTGCTTCAAAAGAACTACTTCAAGTTAATTCCCCTCCAATTTGCACCAATCTTTACAAGTCATAAAGATCCAATCGAATAACATAGTTTAAAGATAAATCGAATGACATAGTTTAAAGATAAATATGGGTCATAAATAAAGAACAGAAAAAATATGGGTCAAATAAAGAAGTGAGATGAGGATTTGGAGATAGTAGTACCATGAGGGAGAGTGCGGGTGATGCCAACGCAGGTAGGGCTGCGGCCGTTGGATTTGTGGACGGAGGTGAAGTAGAGGCAGCCCTTGCATGACTTGCCTTTGTACGTCGATGGCAGTGGTGGTTGGTTAGGGTTCCCATGAAGATCGTCGCCGCCGCCGTTGTCCGGTGAGCTCTCCTTGATTTCTTCCATATTATTATAATTTAATGATAAAACAATTATGACATGGAAAAAATCTGAGAAAACTTTCTGTTATGGACCATTTCGTCCGATATCACTTATATGGGTTATATGGGTAGCTGATGGAATTTTTTGAGGCCACTTTTTGAAACTATTTGCAATTTTAGGTCAGTTCACAAATTATTAGTATTTTTGGCTAGCCAGTGTCACGTCAGCAGCGGCCGCTATTGGGAATAGCGGCCTCTTCATAGCGACCTCCCACACTTGTCAGATTATAGAGAGTGTATTGTATAATTGGCACGACTTGGTGTAACTGAGGTCACTATTGTCAATAGCGGGCTCGTATAATCAAGGTCGCTATTCTCAATAGCGACCGCAGATTGGCCCAATCGCTTTTAGGCCTATCTGAGGTCGCAATTGGGAATAGCGACCTTAGTTACACCAAGTGTTTTGCCAATTATACAATAGACTCTATAATCTACCAAGTGTGAGAGTACATTGTGTTGGTCGCTATGAAGATGCCGCTATTCCCAATAGCGATCGCTGCTGACGCGGCACTGGCTAGCCAAAAATGCTAATAGTTTGGGAACTGACCTAAAATTACAAATAGTTTCAAAAAGTGGACTAGTACGGCAAAAAAATCTAACCGATGTGGGGTTGAAATAAATTTAGGTTTCCTCCCCTTAACAACTAGTTATTAAGGGTGAGTAATCTTGAGTTCATTTCAATTGGTATCAAAGCAAGTCCCATGTTCTTGATCTGCGGTGCCCGGAAATTGCTACCTAGAGAAATTTTTTGCCGTCATAGGCCACTTTTTGAAAATATTTTCAATTATGGGCCAGTTTCGAAACTACTAGCGCTCGTGGCTAACTTGTGTCACGTCAGCAGCGGCCGCTATTCTTATTAGCGACCTATTCATTTTAAATGTCGATAATGGGAATAGCAGCCTATGTTTTAAATGTTTTTTGGATTTTTTGTTTGCTGTCGCTATTCCCACTAGCGACCTTCGTATATATGAGGTCGCTGATGGGATTAACGATCTCAAATGAATGTATTGATACACATAGCGATTCCTAAAGAGCTTTCCTCAAAAATTTAAAACTGAGGTCGATAGCAACTTCCCAATAGCGACCTCAGTAGAAACACAATCTCCTTGTTCTTTGTAAAATTTGCAAAATAGTCATACAACTAAGCCCTCTATTCGGAATAGCGATCTTAATACAATAAAGGCTCTATTCTGAATAGCGACCTTAGTTTTAAAAATAAATTGTCATTTTTCATAGAGCAAAAGCTCTCTAGATTTTGCTAAGTGTTTGAATACAGCTCATTAAAGGTCGCTAATACCATCAGCGACCTCATATATACTAAGGTCGCTAGTGGGAATAGCGACGGCAAACAAAAAATTCAAAAAAAATTAAAACATAGGTCTCTATTTTCATTAACGACCTCGAAAATGAAGAGGCCACTATTGGGAATAGCGGTCGCTGCTGACGTGGCACAAAGTAGCCTAAAAGCGCTAATAGTTGGGAAATTGGCCGAAAAACACAAATATTTTCAAAAAGTGGCCTATGTAGGCAAAAAACTCTACCTAGAGTGTCGCTAAAGTGGAGTGAGTTATCCTGAGTTCGTTAGAGAGGGGGGTTTGAAATTGTGCTCAATACTAGAAGATTCTCTCCCTTTCAATGATGGTTTTTTTAGCACGGGTCTTCGACAAATATTAAAATTCCATATCAGTTCCTTACAAACTATTATTTCCACATTAGTCCATCAATCAATTTCAATGGGGTTACATAGGATGCTTTCAGATCGAATACGAATCAGATATGACTATACCAACATTTGTATCTGAATTCCAAAGACGAATTCGGACATGGATACGGATATGACTCGGAAAGAGAATCATATCCGTATCTACAAATTTCGGATACGGATGTGATTGGATACGGTCTACCGGATAACGGATACGAATTCGGAAATCAAACATATAGTTTTTGCTATATTTTCTTTTCTTAACTAGTTCTTAGATATGTACAACACTGAATTACGAGTATCAATTTTCATATCTAATCTTTCCTCAGCCGCTATAATTAATCTTTTGACATAAACTAGTTTCTAAACATACCATCCGATATTATAGATTGCAAACTTATCTTTTCAATCACAATAATCTAGTTAAATTGTGCAGTCTCATCATGTTCCTTGCATTGCCAATAAAAAATTAGTTTACCACAACTACAAGAATAGCATCATTACTGGTTCATCAGACTCGTCTTTTTTGTCTCAACAACTTTGATTCTTACAATTATCACTAGGACACGTGGATTTTAGTATTGATCAAGCCGGGAGCAATTTTATCTTAATCAACCACCTTGTTTTGAATCTTTTACTAGCAGCCAAACTGGACTCCTCTAATATATAGTAATTAGGCATGAAAGCCACTGAGAGTCGGAAAGGGCTACCTAGAGGCTGGATTAAAATTACTGGTAGGTTCGGGCCAAACCAGTGTCTTCTCCTGTTCTCCTGAGTTTGTTTCACTTTCACGTGCTTTCGATGGTAGTAGGCTTTTTGGGCGAATTGGGGGGGGGGGGGGGGGGTGAAATTGTGCTTAATACTAGAAGATACTCTCTCTTTTCTCTCTTTCAATGATGGTTTTTTTTAGCACAGGTCTTCAACAAATATTAAAATTCCATATTGGTTCCCTACAAATTATTATTTCCACATTAGTCCATCAATCAATTTCAATGGGGTTGCATACGGATGCTTTCAGATCGGATACGAATCAGATATTAACTATACCAGCATTTGTATCCGAATTCCAAAGACGGATTCGGATATGGATACGGATGTGACTCAGAAAAAAAATCATATCTGTATCCGCAAATTTCGGATACGGGTGTGATCGGATGCAGTCTACCGGACAGCAGATACTGTAACCCCTATTTTCCCAAAAATGAATTTTTGTGTATTTTTTGTATTTAAAATTTTCGTAAATTATTTTTTTCGGTTTTCAAATTATTTTTTCAAGATGTGTTCTTGACTCTTCTATTGAAATCTAATTTTTTGATCAATATTTTTATTGTAACTATTTTCTAATGAATTTACACTATAAGACAAATCTTATTATTGATATTATTATCTTTCATCATTTTTCTTATTATTATTATTGTATCAGTATTATTATTATTGTTGTTGTTATTAGTACTATTATTATTTTTATCATTATTATTAGTATTTCTATAAAACCCTATATCCTATTATTATTTATATATATTTTTCCCTGTTATCTTAATGGATTACCCATTATCCATTTTAATACCCATACCCATTTACCCATTTCTGTTGCATTATTTCTTTCATAATTATCTTCTGCATTGTGTTTTCCTCACCCCTGTTCATCCATTTTCCATGTCTCTTTGCTTTGTTATCTTGTAAGCCTTGTGTTGTTTCTTCTTCATTTTTTATACCAGTTACTTCCTTCTTGCATTCCATTTTGCCATCATGCACCCATTCATTGTTATATTCAATTCTTCCCTGTTCATCCTCTCTTTGATTCCAGTTCTACCTACTCCTTATCTTGCTTTGTTATCTTGTGCTGTTTCACTCCTTTTGATACTGTTTATCTTCTTTCCTTGCATTCCATTTGACCTCGCTGTTATCCACTTTCTTCTTTTTGTGGTGTTGCCCCTGCTTTGTCCCTTTCCCTTTAATCCTCTGTTTTGTTACCCTCCCCCAAGTTAGTTTGTTTTTGCCCTGTCCTATGTACCGCCTAAGCAAATTTCGATGACGAAATTTTGTTATAAGGTGGGTAGGATTTGTAACCTCTGTTTTTCCAAAAACGTATTTTTGTGTATTTTTTGTATTTAAAATTTTCGCAAATTATTTTTTTCAATTTTCAAATTATTTTGTCAAGATGTATTCTTGACTTTTCTATTAAAATCTAATTTTACGATCAATAATTTTATTGTAACTATTTTCCAATGAATTTATACTATAATACAAATCTTATTATTGATATTATTATCTTTTATCATTTTTCTTATTATTATTATTGTATCAATATTATTATTATTACTGTTATTATTAGTACTATTATTATTTTTATCATTATTATTAGTATTTCTATAAAACCCTATATCCTATTATTATTTATATGTATTTTTCCCTGTTATCTTATTGGATTACCCATTGATATGGCTAAAATGGGATTAAATCGGGCCCGTTCGAATCAGACACGAATCTTAAAGCTCAATGGTAAAATGGTAATTTCACCTACAAACGGGTCTGAAATGGGAACTGGGTCTTTCTTCAAAGCCCAATAACCCATGAACGGATCTGTCTTACTAGGTGCGGGTCCAAACCCGTTACAAACCAGTTCAAAAGGATAAAGAAGAATTTGGATTCATAATTATCCCTAAGAAGTGATCTTAACCGCTTCTATCCATTCACACCGGGAAGTAGAGATATGTTCTTATCTTGAAACGGATCCCTAAGGCGACTATAAATACCCCTCTCCCCCACTGTTACCAGGTAATCAATACTTTTCCAGTTTAAGTTCTTGCTTAATCATTCAGATTACTAACAAGAGCGTCGGAGGGTGCGTTGCCGGGATCCATCCCGGTGTCTTGCACTTTTTGCAGGTTCGCAGCAGCGGCAAGAGACCAAGTCAACACATTGGTGAAGGTCAACAAGTTAGCAGGTTTGCCATGTTCGTTTTCTCAAGAATCCACAAATTCTATCTATTTGCTCCCACACCAAAATCAGCAGCAACAGATTGGCTCCGTCTGTAGGAACCGAAAATCCAACCCGACCTAACTTCATCAGTGAGACTAGTTTCAAGCCATGCATCCAAAACAGAAGGGGAAGGCAACGGTCTCCAGCCAAAAAACCACTTCTCTTCCTCCTCCCCCTCCTCCAGCTCAAGGTGCTCTTCCTCAACAGGCCCCTCCAGGGTCTCGGGGGTCTGCCCAGAGGGGCTCTCGTCAAAGTCGTCCGAAGCAACATCCTCCTCATGACCATGTCGCGGGTGTAGCGCCCCGAATTTCTAATTTGATATCTTAGAAAATACGTGGCACATTCCCAGTGATCCACTTCAATGCAATAATAAACATAACCAACACCACTAAAAATTTTCAAACATTTATTACAACAAAACCTTACATTGCACAGCGGAATACAAAAATCTCAACTGCAAATCTTCTCAAAACTGTTATTACAATTTTACACAGATCACTTAAGAATCAATTTATCTCAAATAAGCCTCTAGCATCCACATCTCCATCACTAGGCAACTACCTGCATCATGTGAGGCTAGAGATGATCCCTAACCCCCAAAACTAACGGGATCAGCCATAAATGGTGTGAGAAATATAAAAATAAACAAACAACATAAAAGATCATAACTCATAAATTCTTAATCAACAGGTACTAATAAGAATATGGGAAATACGGAATGACAGTAACATAAATCATCAAGTGATACTAAGCTAAGTGTCATGTGTGGAAAACACGAAAAACCACATGCATAAAACCAAGCCAAGAAAAACACAAGTTCTATATGCAGACTCTCTAATGCGTACTTGTCGAAGTCTATGCATCCCATTCTACATAGGTTCGGTGCCAGCCCTTAACGTCTTCACTTCATAGGGTTCAATCCCCGCGTTATGAACTAATCCTAACACGATGACTACTACGAGATAAAGATAAACCATGGATAGTATCTCATGCCCGATAATTTCGGAGATGGATCCCACACCCAAGATATTTCACTTGAATAATTCCGGAGATCATCCCACACCGAAACATTGACACGTCACCACAATATACCACATGTGCTTCACCTCGACTCCGATAATTCCGGAGATCAATCCCACACCACAAATAGTTACCGTGATAATTCCGGAGATTGTCCCACACCCAAGATATTTCACTTGAATAATTCCGGAGACATATCCCACACCACTAATAATCTACCGTGATAATTCCGGAGATTGTCCCACACCGAAAGCCATACTGAGGTTCTTGACTCATGTTCCAGTTCATCATATCACCTCTAGTGCCTGTCCTTATTATTTTGGGTTGATTAATTACTTAACAAATCTCCTAGAGTGGTATACCCTACCGGCCTAAATTCAAAATCCAAATAACTGAAATGCCTCACTGGGCCTCAACAAATAACTCAACACCGGTATACTAGGGTCACACACCACTAGAGACTCAAACTCAAAAGGTCTAAACTAAAGTTCCACTAAACAAAAGTGGCTCAACTGAAAGTCTTAAATTAAATACTCAACTGAATATCTCAAAGTCAAATGCTTAATCAAATACTGAACTAAATGACAAGTGTATACTAAATTATCTGAGATACCAATCATTCGAATCAACACTGAAGTTTACAAATATCCTTCAGTATCAGTCGACTTACACTGATGATAAGTCGACTGTCCAGAGGACCAAATTCAAGATTGTACAAAAATAAACTAAGTCATTTAACAGTCGACTCAAGAAAGGGATCAGTCGACTTACCCGAGGTAAATTCCAATAATTTCTCAAAATATTTTCTAAGTATATGAGTCGACTTAAATGGATATAGGTCGACTGTCCAGAAGGACAATTAATTTTCGCAAAAAGAATTTCTTCAGTGGACCAGTCGACTGCCTATGAGCTAAGTCGACTGTCCAGAACATCTTTTCAAGGATTCTAAAATAAAATGTCAGGCTCATACCAGTCGACTGCACAGTAGGCCAGTCGACTGTCGGCCTACAGATTTCAAAACTTAGGTCTGATTACAAAATCAAATTCTGACGCTTTCTAATGATCAATGTTTATGGAAATAGTTCGTATTCCGGGGAATAATAAATCTCCACGAATCTTCATCAGGTATATGTATATAACACTCAAAACATCAATATGTCAAGATCTACGTTCTCATGTTCTAAATCACAAATCCTTTCTTTAGGGTTTTACAAGATCTAAGTTCCTTTCACAAATCTAAATCAGTCTGAATTCTGAATCTAATGTCCAGATGTTCATACACAAATCTTAACATGTTTTTAGCAACCAATTTTAATAATAAAGATCTACTACTTCATCCACCATTTCTACATGATTCATACCACATTACGAGATCTAAATTGTTCTCAACATCAAATCAATATATCAATGATACTTCCACACATAGATCAATCACAAGACGAATTATAATATTCACAAAGTCGAACAAACAAACAAGATCACTCACACGAATCAAACAACAAAACAATTTTCATATCTCTCACCTTAGATTTTGAGAATAGTCCCCAAAAGAATCCTCCTTTTGCTAGATCCAAAAGTTCCTTGCTCCACCGAAATAAATCTCCCAAAATTCAGTATTTTTTCAGCAATGATGGCTGGGGGAAAGATCTCTTATATATGCCAGATTGATAATTAGGGTTTTACCCGCAACTTTGCAAAACAGCCATTTCCAAAATACAATTTGCATATATAGATCATTCTTTGGAAATTCCATCAAAACTCATTTAAATTAGGATTCATCAGAAAATATATATTCTAAATACTGTTCAACACTTCCAGAAATTGTATTTTGCACTTTAACCCCTAAAAATGTCAATTTTGCAAAAAGGGTCATTCTTTTCCCAAAAATTGCAAATAGCTCCAATAAGTTCCAGAAAAATCTGGAAAAATACTAAATAAATCACAAATATTAAATAATGATTTCTCATGATGAAAACTTAATTTTCCAACTTCTCAAAAAGTATTTGCACGTGTTTTGCACGTGTTCAAAGGATAAATTTTCTGAAAATATTCATTAAATCTCCAAAAATAATTTTAAATTCATTTTCAAATATAAAAATAATATTTGAAAATACGGAGTTCTACATCACTCCCTCCTTAGAAGAGTTCTGTCCTCAGAACTACTACTAATGAGTTCAAACAACATATCATCAAAGAAGTCAACATCTCACAAATGGAAACATAATTCAACCAATTGTATAAGGCAACTCAATCAAAATAGAAGAAATACAACTCAAATCAAGTACTATCATTCAAAAAGAATTTCAATCACATAACAGAAATACACTCATACAAAAAGTTCAGGAAAATCCTTCTGCATGCGATCATCAGGCTCCCAAGTAGCCTCCTCAAACTGCTGATTCCTCCACAACACCTTGACCATAGGTATCACCTTGCGCCTGAGAACTTTCTCTCTACGGTCAACGATCTCAACAGGCTGTTCCTTATAACTCAAGTTCACCTGTAATCCTTCAGGAATCTCTGCCAACTGATGATTCTGATCTGGCACATACTTCCTCAACAACGACACATGGAATACATCATGCACTTGTGCCAACTCCTCTGGAAGCTTCAATCTATATGCGGTTTTGCCAATCCGCTCCATGATCCTGTATGGACCAATATACCTTGGCGCTAACTTGCCTCCCTTACCAAACCTGATCACTCCTTTGGTCGGAGAAACTTTGAGGAAAACAGCATCCCCAACTTCAAACTCCAAGTCTCTTCGTCGTGTATCAGCATAACTCTTCTGCCGACTCTGAGCCTCAACCAATCTCTTGCGAATCAGCTCAATCTGCTCTGATGTCTGCTGCACGATCTCAGGACCATACATCTGCCTCTTGCCAACCTCATACCAACAAACAGGTGTCCTGCACCTCCGTCCATACAAAGCCTCATACGGTGCCATCCCAATACTTGCATGGTAACTGTTGTTATAAGCAAACTTAACCAATGCCAAGTATCTCTCCCAACTACCACCAAAATCCATAACACAAGCTCTCAACATATCTTCCAGCACTCGATTCACCCTCTCAGTCTGACTATCGGTCTGTGGATGAAAAGCAGTACTGAAATCAGTTCTGGTGCCTAAAGCTGCTTTTCCAAAACCTTGAAGTAAACCTTGCATCTCTGTCGGAAACAATCGACACAGGAACTCCATGAAGTCTCACAATTTTCCCAATGTACAACTCAGCCAATTTCTCCATCGACCAAGTAATCTTCATGGCTAGAAAGTGAGCCGACTTAGTCAAATGGTCCACAACAACCGAAATCGAGTCATTGCCCTTCGAACTCCTCGGCAAACCCGTGATGAAATCCATACTGATATTCTCCCACTTCCACTCCGGAATGGGTAACGGCTGTAACAAACCTCCAGGTCTCTGGTTTTCTGCTTTGATCTGCTGACAAGTCAGACACCTTGCCACAAAATCTGCTACATCCCGCTTCATACCAGACCACCAAAAATGCTGTTTGATGTCCCTGTACATCTTCGTGCCTCCTGGATGAACTGACAACAATGTACTGTGTGCTTCCTGCAAGATACTCCCTCTCAAATCTGCGTTATCTGGAACACACAACCTCTCACCCAACCAAAGAATTCCATCTTGGACACGAAACTCTGATAGCTTGCCTTCAGAAACCTATTGCAATATCTTCTGGATCTCTAGATCTGATCTCTGACCTTCCACAATCCTCTTTCTCAAGGACGGCTGCAGCCTCAACTGAGCCAAAGATGCCCCTAAACCTTGCAGCACCACCTCGATACCTGCCTGATCGATCTCTGCTGCCAACTCACTGCGAGTAGTGATCAAACTCGATAAGCTACTCTTCCTGCTAAGTCCATCAGCCACCACATTCGCCTTGCCCGGATGATACTTGATCTCAGGACGAATGTCTTCCAAAACTTCCAACCACCTTCTCTGCCGAAGATTAAGATCCTTCTGTTGATAAATGTACTTCAGGCTCTTGTGGTCGGTGTACATATTAACCTTCTCACCATAGACATAATGCCTCAACAGCTTCAAGGCATATATGATAGCTGCTAGCTCCAAATCATGCGTCGGATAATTCTTCTCATGCAGGCGCAATTGCCTCGAGCCATAAGCAATAACCTTGCCTTCTTGCATCAAGACACATCCCAAACCTCTGAGAGACGCATCACTGTAGATATCATAATCCTTCCCAGCTTGCGGCAAAGCTAAGATAGGTGCAGTAGTCAACATTTTCTTTAACTCAAGGAAACTCTCCTCACACTTATCTGTCCATACAAATGCCACACTCTTCCGGGTCAAACCTGTCAAAGGAACAGTAATCTGGGAATATCCCTGGATAAATCTCCTGTAGTAACCAGCTAATCCCAAGAAACTCCTGACTTCCTTCACAGACGTTGGCCTGGGCCAATCCTTCACTGCTTCAACTTTCTGAGGATCAGTAGCTACTCCCTCCTTAGAAAGAATATGACCAAGGAAAGCTACCTCAGACTTCCAAAACTCACACTTCGACAACTTGGCATACAAGCTATGCTCCTGCAATTTCTGCAATACCGCTGTCAAGTGCGTAGAATGGTCCTCCTCCGACTTCGAGTACACCAAAATATCATCGATGAAAACCACCACGAAGGAATCAATAAATGGCCTCAAAACCCGATTCATCATATCCATGAAAACTGCTGGCGCATTCGTCAACCCGAATGGCATTACCAGAAACTCATAGAGCCCATGACGAGTCCTGAAAGCTGTCTTACTCACATCTTCCTCCTTGACTCGAACCTGATGATACCCCGACCTCAAGTCAATCTTCGAAAACACCGCTGCTCCTCGAAGCCTGTTGAACAAATCATCAATCCGCGGCAGTAGGTACTTGTTCTGAATAGTCACCCTATTCAACTCCCGATAGTCAATGCACATCCTCATTGACCCATCCTTCTTCTTGACTAATAGCACTGGCGCTCCCCACGGAGAAGAACTCGGCCTGATAAGCCCTTTGCTCAACAGCTCCTCAATCTGTTTCTTCACTTCATCTTGCTCTACAGGTGCCATCCTGTACGGAGCCTTGGAAATTGGCGCACTCCCCGGCTGAACATTGATGCGAAACTCCACATCTCTCTGCGGCGGTAATCCTGGAAAATCATCCAAGAACACCTGAGGAAAATCTCGAACAACCGGGATGCCCTTGACTTCGTCTGGAATTGCCATCTTGGATACAATTGCAGCCACCTTCGGAATCTTCTTCTTCCCTTAGAAAGTCACTGCAGGTCCACCTGGTGCTTTCACCAACACCTCCTTCTGCTTGCATTCGATTGTGGCATCATATATTACCATCCAATCAATGCCCACGATGACATCCACACCCAATACTTTCAGCTCGATCATATCAATGCCGAACGACCTCCCACCAGTCTCGATATCACAGCCCTCGTAATATCAATCCGCAATCAGCTCTTCACCTGACGGCGTTGCCACCGACAAAACTCTGTCTGGAAACAACTTTGGTTCCACACCTAAGATCTTTGCAAAACTTGGCGATACAAAAGTATGCGATGAACCAGTGTCAAATAAAACCTTTGCCTTTATTCCATTAATTAAAACAACTCCTGTTACAATAAGAATGATACTCAATCTTAAATTGTTCTCAAATAAAGGTTTCATTTATTACATTGATTCAAAAATAAAATTCAAAATTCTTGCATACCCTGTATTACATTTTCCGAGTTACCAGCGTCTTCCTCGGTTAATGCAAATACTCGCCCTTGCCTCCTCTGAAATTTGCTCCCACCAGAACCATCCTTCTTCGATTGTGGACAATAAGACTGAGAATGTCCTGCCTGCCCACACTGGGAACAAACCTGCTTTGCCAACTTCGGACATGCTGACCTGTAATGTCCTGCCTCCTTGCAGTAATAACAGGTCACCCCTTGAGCTGCAGGTGCCTTCTGCACAGGGTCACTAAATTTGGCCTGCTTCACTGGAAATCCCTTCCCACTCTGGCCTGATGCTGGCCTCTTGTTCCGGTTCCATGTATCTTGCTTCTTCTGGAACTGGTCCATATCCTCCTCAGTCATGGCTGCTCTCCTGACCAGCTTGTCGAATCTTCTGATGCCCAACGGGATCATCCTCGACCTCAAGCTTGGCCTCAAGCCCTGCTCAAACTTTTTGGCCTTCTTTGCTTCATCAACGACCAACTCTGGTGCATACCGCGAAAGCTGAGCAAATTTGGTCTCATACTCCCGCACGGTCATGCTGCCCTGCTGAAGGTTCAAAAACTCAGTCGCCTTCTTCTCCTGAACATCTAGGGGAAAGAAGCGATCTCTGAACTCCTCCAGAAAAGCTTCCCAAGTCAACGGCTGGTCTCCCAAAGCCCTCTTCACTGACTCCCACCAGACACCAGCGTCCTTCTCAGGCTGCATCGAAGCTAACTTCACCTTGCTGGCTGCCGGAGTCTCCGATACCTCGAAGATCGTCTCCATCTTCCGAATCCAATCATCTGCTGCGGTTGGATCAGCTTGCCCCTCAAAGACTGGCGGCCTCATCCTCTTAAAGGATTCAATCTGCTTAATAGGATCGGCGTTCACCAATCCATGTCCAGCTCCATGATTCGGCTGCGGATTCTGCTGCTGCGCTTGTTGCTGCGCCACGTTGAATGCCATCAGCGTGTTCAGCGTCTGGTACACCTTGGCAAATTCAGCCTCAAGGTCGATCCCATTTTCTCGAGAACTACCAGATCCATCCTCATTGTTGCCACCATTCCTGCCCCTGGGTGCAACCATTTCGAATACTGCAAAACGAGAGAAAAGTCAGAGCATCACACACACAATTCAAACTCACATCAATATCCTTTGGCGAAATCTCAATTGAATCCCAAAGGTAAAACATCATATTCAGTTCTATGTGACACTCACTCTTTAATGTCCACACCTAGGTACACACACTCTAGTGTCCACACCTAGGTTATTTTCATGTCATGTTTAGTATTACTATTGAAGCGTCACTCTGATACCAATCTCTGTAGTGCCCCGAATTTCTAATTTGATATCTTAGAAAATACGTGGCACATTCCCAGTGATCCACTTCAATGCAATAATAAACATAACCAACACCACTAAAAATTTTCAAAACATTTATTACAACAAAACCTTACATTGCACAGCGGAATACAAAAATCTCAACTACAAATCTTCTCAAAACTGTTATTACAATTTTACACAGATCACTTAAGAATCAATTTATCTCAAATAAGCCTCTAGCATCCACATCTCCATCACTAGGCAACTACCTGCATCATGTGAGGCTAGAGATGATCCCTAACCCCCAAAACTAACGGGATCAGCCATAAATGGTGTGAGAAATATAAAAATAAACAAACAACATAAAAGATCATAACTCATAAATTCTTAATCAACAGGTACTAATAAGAATATGGGAAATACGGAATGACAGTAACATAAATCATCAAGTGATACTAAGCTAAGTGTCATGTGTGGAAAACACGAAAAACCACATGCATAAAACCAAGCCAAGAAAAACACAAGTTCTATATGCAGACTCTCTAATGCGTACTTGTCGAAGTCTATGCATCCCATTCTACATAGGTTCGGTGCCAGCCCTTAACGTCTTCACTTCATAGGGTTCAATCCCCGCGTTATGAACTAATCCTAACACGATGACTACTACGAGATAAAGATAAACCATGGATAGTATCTCATGCCCGATAATTCCGGAGATGGATCCCACACCCAAGATATTTCACTTGAATAATTCCGGAGATCATCCCACACCGAAACATTGACACGTCACCACAATATACCACATGTGCTTCACCTCGACTCCGATAATTCCGGAGATCAATCCCACACCACAAATAGTTACCGTGATAATTCCGGAGATTGTCCCACACCCAAGATATTTCACTTGAATAATTCCGGAGACATATCCCACACCACTAATAATCTACCGTGATAATTCCGGAGATTGTCCCAAACCGAAAGCCATACTGAGGTTCTTGACTCATGTTCCCGTTCATCATATCACCACTAGTGCCTGTCCTTATTATTTTGGGTTGATTAATTACTTAACGAATCTCCTAGAGTGGTATACCCTACCGGCCTAAATTCAAAATCCAAATAACTGAAATGCCTCATTGGGCCTCAACAAATAACTCAACACCGGTATACTAGGGTCACACACCACTAGAGACTCAAACTCAAAAGGTCTAAACTAAAGTTCCACTAAACAAAAGTGGCTCAACTGAAAGTCTTAAATTAAATACTCAACTGAATATCTCAAAGTCAAATGCTTAATCAAATACTGAACTAAATGACAAGTATATACTAAATTATCTGAGATACCAATCATTCGAATCAACACTGAAGTTTACAAATATCCTTCAGTATCAGTCGATTACACTGATGATAAGTCGACTGTCCAAAGGACCAAATTCAAGATTGTACAAAAATAAACTAAGTCATTTAACAGTCGACTCAAGAAAGGGATCAGTCGACTTACCCGAGATAAATTCCAATAATTTCTCAAAATATTTTCTAAGTATATGAGTCGACTTAAATGGATATAGGTCGACTGTCCAGAAGGACAATTAATTTTCGCAAAAAGAATTTCTTCAGTGGACCAGTCGACTGCCTATGAGCTAAGTCGACTGTCCAGAACATCTTTTCAAGGATTCTAAAATAAAATGTCAGGCTCGTACTAGTCGACTGCATAGTAGGCCAGTCGACTGTCGGCCTACAGATTTCAAAACTTAGGTCTGATTACAAAATCAAATTCTGACGCTTTATAATGATCAATGTTTATGGAAATAGTTCGTATTCCGGGGAATAATAAATCTCCACGAATCTTCATCAGGTATATGTATATAACACTCAAAACATCAATATGTCAAGATCTATGTTCTCATGTTCTAAATCACAAATCCTTTCTTTAGGGTTTTACAAGATCTAAGTTCCTTTCACAAATCTAAATCAGTCTGAATTCTGAATCTAATGTCCAGATGTTCATACACAAATCTCAACATGTTTTTAGCAACCAATTTTAATAATAAAGATCTACTACTTCATCCACCATTTCTACATGATTCATACCACATTACGAGATCTAAATTGTTCTCAACATCAAATCAATATATCAATGATACTTGCACACATAGATCAATCACAAGACGAATTATAATATTCACAAAGTCGAACAAACAAACAAGATCACTCACACGAATCAAACAACAAAACAATTTTCATATCTCTCACCTTAGATTTTGAGAATAGTCCCCAAAAGAATCCTCCTTTTGCTAGATCCAAAAGTTCCTTGCTCCACCGAAATAAATCTCCCAAAATTCAGTATTTTTTCAGCAATGACGGCTGGGGGAAAGATCTCTTATATATGCCAGATTGATAATTAGGGTTTTACCCGCAACTTTGCAAAACAGCCATTTCCAAAATACAATTTGCATATAAAGATCATTCTTTGGAAATTCCATCAAAACTCATTTAAATTAGGATTCATAAGAAAATATACATTCTAAATACTGTTCAACACGTCCAGAAATTGTATTTTGCACTTTAACCCCTAAAAATGTCAATTTTGCGAAAAGGGTCATTCTTTTCCCAAAAATTGCAAATAGCTCCAATAAGTTCCAGAAAAATCTGGAAAAATACTAAATAAATCACAAATATTAAATAATGATTTCTCATGATGAAAACTTAATTTTCCAACTTCTCAAAAAGTATTTGCACGTGTTTTGCACATGTTCAAAGGATAAATTTTCTGAAAATATTCATTAAATCTCCAAAAATAATTTTAAATTCATTTTCAAATATAAAAATAATATTTGAAAATACGGGGTTCTACAGCGGGTCCCAATCCTTCAATTGAATCTATGGCTTTTCGAAGCCCTCCCGAGCGGGATCTTCTTCAAGTGATTGCCGACCGCCAAAAGGGGGTCGACCTTCCAACTCGCCTGAATGGATGGCGAGCCCTTGCGGGAGTCCATCAAGTTGAGCACCAAGGGGCCTCAAGAGTCCGGACACCCTGCCGACCAAGGACTAGAAGATCCCCTCCCCAGAGGAGGCGAAGAGAGTCCCCTCAGCATCATTGGCGGAGAACTCATTCTCCAGTAAGCCGAGCCACACAGAGGGACCGCCAAGCTGGAGAGGCACCAGTCACAAGGGCAGATCTTCAAGACTTCTAAGCAACAGTCTTACGGGCCCTCAATATCGCCCCAAATAATGAACAGAGGCCACCTACTCATGAGCCTGTTAGGAGCCACCGCCTTCGCAATCCCTGTCCTCCTCCATCTCCAAGCTACCATCGTCGCAGCCCCAGTCCACTCTCGTACAAAAAAGAATCATGGGGCTCGGCAAGATATGATCAAAGAGAATACTTAGTCTACTGCCGTCTCTACGAGATGGAGAGGCACCTCGGCCGAATTGACAGGGAAGAAGAGCAACGGACGATAAACCTCCGCCCGAGCAGACCTTCATTCTCCCGCACCATTATGGAGGCCCCTATCCCAGAGAACTTCAAGCCGCCTCACTTCGAGTCGTATACCGGAGAGTCGGACACTGCGGATCACATAGAGAGTTTCAAAACTCTCATGATGATCCACCGTGCTTCAGACGCCCTCCTCTGTAAGATCTTCCCTGCCATGTTGAAGGGGCCTGCGAGAAAATGGTACTCTCGACTCACCCCGGCCTCCATCTTCTCATTTGATTAGTTCGAAGGGCTCTTCCTTACTCATTTTGTGAGTAGCTGCCGGGCCGAGAAAACAAGTGTATCTCTGGCGACCCTCAACCCAGAAAAGGGTGAATGCCTAAGAGATTACGTTCGACGCTTCACCGCCGAAGCCCAGTCCATTCCCTCCTTCAACCAATCAGTAGCCTCAGCCGCATTCAAACGCAACGTCACTAACGCTCGCCTCAAGGCGTCCCTTGCCAAGAAGCCTCCTCGAGACTTCTCAGAACTCCTACTTAGGGTGGAGAAGTACATACGGTGGAAGAGGCTCTCAACCCCCCTACTCTTGAAGAATCATCTTCCGGGAACAAACGGAAGAATACGAGCGAAGAGGGGTTCCAAAAATCCCAGAAGGACGGCAATGGCCAGCACTGTTCGACTCCTCATTTTGAGAAGTTCACCCCCCTCATTGCTAATATATCAGAAGTTCTCATGGAGGTGGACAAGGAAGGGCTACTCCGCGCTCCCCCTAGAATGAATACACCTGGCAAGAAGAGGAACAAGGATAAGTGGTGCCGCTTTCACAGGAACCACGGCCACGACACGGATGATTATCGGGCTCTCAAGGAGGAGATCGAAGAACTCATATAGTGGGGACACCTGACCAAGTTCGTTCAAAAAGATGGGGCCGAGCTTCCCCCCTGAGGAGCCTACAAACGAACAAAAAGGCCCGCCGAGCTTCAAGACTCAGAACCTGGGTCCGTCTTCCACCTCATCCAAGGAGGTCCAATGGAGGGAGAACCCAGCTCCTCCCAAGAGGTCTTCACCTTATCGTAGAAGTAGGATCTTGATTTTCAAAAAGGCCGATACTTGTAACCCGGCCAATAGCATGTAATAATGGCTGACCCTATTGAAGCGGCCACTTAGTTTATCTCAATAAAACTTTACACTTTTTCATTGAAAATTATTGCTCTTGCTTCATCTCTATCTCTTCGAGTCACATCTACGACTCATCAAATGGTGAGTTCAGAGTCCAGCTTCTCCTACATTGCTGCTCCCGCAACTTACTAAGCTCTAACAACGAGTTCGGAGTCCAACACTTGGCTCGATTCCGCTTCAAATTACTCGCTCATAAGCGGGTAAGAAGTGGTTCGCCATTCGGAATTGCTCCTACACCTCGTTAACCCCCTCTAACAATGAGTTCGGAGTCCGACACTTGGCTCGATTCCACTTCAAATTACTTGCTCATAAGCGGGTAAGAAGTGGTTCGCCATTCGGAACTGCTCCCAATACCGTTGAATGTCTCTTAAACGACGAGTTTGGAGTCCAACACTTGGCTCGATTCTGCTTCAAATTACTCGCTCATAAGCAGGTAAGAAGTGGTTCGCCATTCGGAACTGCTCCCACAACCGTTGAACAACAAGTTCGGAGCTCGCAACTCTCTCCTAGAGTTGCTCCTCAAACTTGTCTCCTAAATGGCTCTCTCCTTGAGCCATGCTCTTCGCTCCGCTCACCTCCAAGGCGGACCTCTTCTCAACGAGTTCGGAGCTCACAACTCTCTCCTAGAGTTATTCCTCAAACTTGTCTCCCAAATGGCTCTCTCCTAGAGCCAAGCTCTTCGCTCTGCTCACCTCCAAGGCGGGCCTCTTCTCAATGAGTTCGGAGCTCACAACTCTCTCCTAGAGTTGCTCCTCAAACTC
Organism: Hemerocallis citrina; assembly: GCA_017893485.1. NCBI lineage: Eukaryota > Viridiplantae > Streptophyta > Magnoliopsida > Asparagales > Asphodelaceae > Hemerocallis > Hemerocallis citrina. The sequence continues at coordinate 285,678,339 of CM030358.1, forward strand.
ATCTCCCAAATGGCTCTCTCCTACAGCCAAGCTCTTCGCTCCGCTCACCTCCAAAGCGGACCTCTTCTAAGCGAGTTCGGAGCTCACAACTCTCTCCTAGAGTTGCTCCTCAAACTCGTCTCCCAAATGGCTCTCTCCTAGAGCCAAGCTCTTCGCTCCGCTCACCTCCAAGGCGGACCTCTTCTCAACGAGTTCGGAGCTCACAACTCTCTCCTAGAGTTGCTCCTCAAACTCGTCTCCCAAATGGCTCTTTCCTAGAGCCAAGCTCTTCGCTCCGCTCCCCTCCAAAGCGGATCTCTTCTCAACGAGTTCGAAGCTCAAAACTCTTCCCTAGAGTTGCTTCTCAAACTCGTCTCCCAAATGGATCTCTCCTAGAGCCAAGCTCTTCGCTCTGCTCCCCTCCAAAGCGGACCTCTTCTTAACGAGTTCGGAGCTCAAAACTCTCCCCTAGAGTTGCTCCCCAAACTCGTCTCCCAAATGGCTCTCTCCTAGAGCCAAGCTCTTCGCCCCGCTCACCTCTAAACCGGACCTCTTCTCAACTTGTTCGGAGCACACAACTCTCTCCTAGAGTTGCTCCTCGAACTCGTCTCCCAAATGGCTCTCTCCTAGAGCCAAGCCCCTCGCTCCGCTCACCTCCAAAGCGGACCTCTTCTTAACTAGTTCGGAGCACACAACTCTCACCTAGAGTTGCTCCTCGAACTCGCCTCCCAAATGGCTCTCTCCTAGAGCCAAGCTCTTCGCTCCGCTCACCTCCAAAGCGGACCTCTTCTCAACTAGTTCGGAGCACACAACTCTCTCCTAGAGTTGCTCCTCGAACTTGTAGTACCCCGATTTATTTTTAATATATTTGGAGGGGATTTATTTTCTTATGATAGCCTATTATTATTACTTTTCTCCATGATAAATAAAGTGTATTATTTCCTATGAAACATTCTTCTCAAAGCCCAAATGCAACTTGTTTATTTTCTTATATAAAAATACATATTTTGGCCCAAATGTATTTAAACCCTCGAACTTAACCTCTTATTTCATAACTTGTATATGTAGCATTTTCCCCTCTTTATTTTTCCGGATAAGATGTACTCCTTGGAGTTTTGTGTGTGTACACGTGCACTTCATGTACACGTGCACAAGACACTTAAAGCTTGGCCGGATTTGTGGAGTGATCATGGGCGGTTACATCTTGAGGTGTGGGTAGTTTCTTAACTCCCGATTAGATCTCAGCCTTTGATTCACCAACTCCCCTATTAATCCTAGCCATCTATTCTATCTATTTTCTAGTATAAATACCCCCTTCTCATCTCCTATCTCTTTTACACTAAGATTATTACTGTAATAGAAAGTATTTGTGAGTTGTGTGGGAGCTCTTCTGTGGAGGCAACAGCATTGTTGAGGAGCTCGGCGTGGAGCAAAGGAGCAAGAAGGTGTTCTCTACGTTGAAGGACTTTGCGGGATTTCGTTATTTTCTTCATACAAGGTGGGTGTTTCTCAGGACTTCTATTGTAGGATTGTTACTATAATGGCTATGATGGATATTATGTTACAAAATTGAATTAAACGCAATAGAAATTGCTCGACATGCTGTTATTATGAAAACTAGTCTGTCGATGCAGTCGACTGCCAGGTGAGCAAGTCGACTGGTACGAGACATTATTTTGCATGATTGTGATGATAAACATGTGTATAAATGAACATGATGGTGTGATTACTATTACATAATTTCCCTATGACACATATGATGGAGGGAAAGTGAATGAATGAAAAGAACTAATGGTGATTAATAAATTAGAGTTGTCGAAGCAGCCGACTGATGTTGTGCTAAGTCGACTGATACTTTAATCTGACTGATTATTTGGTAGTTTCACAAATTGAGATATTTTCATCATGTGGACCCAGTTTGATGACTTGGGATTTACATCTTTATTGTTGTAAGAAAACATGAGCATTGTGAATGCATGTCTTAATTATTTTTCCCTCAAGGAAAGAGCATGTTAGTAATGTGAAGATCCATGTTGTAGTGTTACTGAATGATAAGAAACCTTGTATGTGGAACATGAACTTATGTATACTGTTAGTTGACATCATGACGAAATGCACGTAAGAACTGTAAATAATCTACTGAAAATGGATCTGTCCAGTCGACCGATTGCGTGTAGCAAGTCGACTGATCTGGACATAGAATTATGCTGTTGAAATTGCTGAGACAGACGACTGAGGTGTGAACAGTCGACTGTCGTGTGACTAATATTGTGAACTTGAAAGTTGCGGGACAGGCGACTGGTAGTGTATACAGTCGACTATCCCGAGCCCTTTTGATAACCCTGTATGACTGTATAAGTCGACTGGTATTCTTCCAAGTCGACTGTACAGAGTGAACTCTGGTATACTTGAATTCATGTTATTTGCTGTTGGTAATTGTGAACTTTATGATTTAAGTCAATGGACTCTGTTTATGGATACATGAATTGTGTAATTGAATCATAGATGGGAATTGAGAATCAAATGAATTTATGAAATGTGAAATCATGATGAGAAAGTCTGTGAGACTCTAAAATGAATGATGAGCTGATGATGCTCCATTGGATATTGTGAATTGGAAATTGAACAAAAGAGTAGCTAAGTCTCCCCGGCAGTGAAATGAAATGATATTGAGAAATAGACCAGGTTGGTCAAGTGAAATGAAATGATGAGTCTGGATGATGGAGAGGCTAACTCTAGAGCTTGATTTTTATTCATGATTCTAATATAACTTAAATACATAGTGTGGAGGTGATGAAGGTGAGAGAAAAACATGAGTATGAGAGCTAGGGTACGGTGCGGGTGTGTGAGCCGCAGAATGCATGCTTGATGAGTCAAGACATGGCGCGGGCACAACTCAGTAATGATCGGACTCTAGTCACGCTTATGGGATGTGTTGGTGACTGCAAGAGGAGTGTGTTCAGGGAGGAGGCTGAATTGTCGCAGAATGCATGCTTGATGAGTCAAGACATGGCGCGAAATTCTACTCCAGGGGCCAGGATACATGCTTGTACTCATAGATTCATCTAGGATACTCATTGGAATTACAGTAGTAGAATAAGTCATGGCGGGGGATTGAACCCTACTAAAATGAAGATCGTTTAAGAGGCTTGCACTCGAACCTATGTAGTATGGGATGCATAGAATTCGAACAAGTATGCATTAGTGTCATAACTAACTAAGTAAATTGCATTAAGGATTTAAGTGCACCATCACGACACGACATCATTAAAAGTTCCCTTATTTGCATGTTTATGTTGAACTGGCTTGTGATTTGTAAGAAATGAGATTCATTATACTGTTCCTGGCATAGAGAGGATGGCCATGTATAATTATCGTCGGTTGAATAAACTGACGTACCCACAGTGTTTTATGCAGGATAATCACATGTAAAAGGAATGGATGCACAAAGAGTTCATTATATTGTTGTTCATTTATGTAAATATTGTACATTTTGCTTCCGCTGTGTAAAATTAAATGTAACATGCTGTAACTCTGATGTAAAAGTAAAGATTTTAAATTCCTTATAAAACTGTATGTGAAGAAAGCGAAAAGATCCTGAAGAACATCTCGAATTCAGAAAAAAATGGGATTCGGGGCGTTACAGAACTTGTCTCCCAAACGACTCTCTCCTGGAGCCAAGCTCTTACTCCACTCGCCTCCAAAGCAGACCTCTTCTCAACGGGTTCGAAGCACAACTCTCTCCTAGAGTTGCTCCTCAAACTTGTCTACCAAATGACTCTCTCCTAGAGCCAAGCTCTTCGCTCTGCTTGCCCCCCGAGCGGGCCTCTTCTAAGCGAGTTCGGAGCTCAAAACTCTCTCCTAGAGTTTGCTCCTCAAACTCGTCTCACGAATTGCTCTCTCCGAGAGCCTTGTGATGTTCTTCACTCCGTTTGCCTCATGAGTGCCCTTCCTTTCAATGGGCTCCGAGCTAGAACTCTCCCCAGGAGTTGCTCCTTGCACTCACCCCCAAGAATGGATCTTCCCATGGCTCTTACGAGGATCTTCCTAGCCCATCTTCTTTGCTCCTAGGAGTGGAGCTCCTCTTCGAAGCTTCTGAAGACCAAACACTCCTCAACTTCATCAAGACAAAGATGTTCCAGGATTATTTTGATCATGAAGAAGGGTGATTCTTCAACCCATTTCTGAAGAGAACTTGTAGACCTCTGAGTTAGCTTCGAAACGACGGGTCGCACACCCCGATCGGACCTCCGTAGCACCGGAAAAGTGGATCGCAACACAGTTACGCCGAGCTACCGAGCTACAATGCCGAGCTTCCGGGGCACCGGCCTCCGTATTGAGGAAAAAACATCGCCGAGCTCCTTGGACCGTCAGATCTTCTAGATATTCGCCACGTCCAAAAAATGAAAAAATCACGTTTTCTCGTGATCTGAGCCCACAAAACGAAAAAATCACGTTTTCTCGTGATCCGCGCCTTCGTGCCTCGTGATTCGCGCCAAGATCCTGATCAACCGTCCAGATGGAGCCACGTAGCTTGGATCTGAAATCCGAGCTATCGAGCTACCGAACTGCAAAGTGGCAAAAAACTTACCTCAAAATTCGTGCTCGGATTTGTCAAACAAGCAAGCAGCCCAAAAGCAAAAAAAAAAGAAAAAGAGGTGAAGGGGTTAACGGGTCAGGGCCCAAACTCGTTGGGACCCCAAACCCGAACCGACTCCTTCTCCTACCTCTTCTTCTCTTCCAACTTTCCTGCCAAAACCAATCAGAACAAAAAAAAAACCCCAAGCTCGCTCATCTCCAACCTCCACTACTGTGCTGAGCTCTCCCTCCTTCACGAGCTCGAGCTCTCCTCGGCTCCGAGCTCCGAGCCCAATGACAAGCTTCGAACGCCACCGTCATGAGCTCCGTCAGCTCCCTCGAGTGAGCTCCGCCGAACACTGTTGAGCTCATCACCTTCACTCGTCGAGCTCCTTCGCCGAAGCTCCGACCACCTCCATGGCCGAGCTCCTTCCGCACCCAAAAAATGAGGCCCAAGCCGAGCTCTTCACTCGCCACCCTCGTCGAGCTCCAATATGCCGACCCCCTGCTTCGTCGGGCTCTGACCCCTCCTCCGTCGTTGAGCTCACCTCGATAAGCTCCGCCATAGCCGAGCTCCACTTCTCCGAGCTCAAAATCCGAACTCCACCTTCGTCGAGCTCCGCAGAGCTCTCTCCTCCCCTCGCTGTGCTCGACCTAGCCTACATTTCGTCGAGCTCCAGCATCGAGCTCCCATTCTCCGACAGCGAGCTCCACCATGCCATCGCCGAACCCATTCGAAGCGACCCCAAACTCCGAACTCTGGCCAATTCCGAGGTTCAACCGCCCCGTCGAGCCCCGAGCTCGAGCTCGAGCTCCCTTGCACGAGCTCCGAGAGCTCTCTCCATTGGCGTCGAAGCCGAAGAAAGTCGGAGACGAAGAAGACAATGGAAGGCGGAAGGGGGAAGAGATCAAAGGCAAGCAGAGGAGAAAGAAACAGAGTGTGGAAGAAGAAAAAAAAAGTGTGTACCACGTGGTGGTCAACGCCTCTGTTGACCGCGCCACGTGGCGTCTTCTGAGGGGTTGGCGCTGGTTGCCGAGCTACCGACCCACCGAGCTCAAAATTGGAGAAAAAACATTGCCGACCTACACGCGCCATTCGATCATCTCAAAATTCGCACCACGACATGATCGACGCTCAGATACGCGCCACGTGTCCAGAAAATGATCCACTTTGCGATGTGCGCCATCTGATCATGATCGACGTCCAGAAATGTGCCACGTGTCCAGAGCATGATCTGCTTTGCGATGTGCGCCATCTAATCACGATCGACGTCCAGAGATGCGCCATGTGTTCAGGTAATATTTAATTAATTAATTAGTTTATTTATTTGTATTAATTATTTTAAAAATCTGAAAAACTAATTAAAAATCGAAAAAATTAATTAAAAAATTTTTAAAATAATTATTAATTCGGAAAATTATTTTAAAATTCTGAAAAATATAATTATTAAATTAGAATAATTAATTAAAATTTTTGATAATTAATTATTTAATTCGGAAAATGAATAAAAAATTCAAAAAAATAAGGAAAAAATCAGAAAATTCTAGAAAAATCAAAAAAAATCCAGAAAATTCTGAGGATATTTTTGGGCATTTTACAAGCTCAGAATAACACCGTTACACCTTGAGTAAGATCCGAACTCCCTTAAAGAACACCGATAAAATCCCGTACGCCATTAGAACAACAAAACTACTCCTTAAAGATTGTAGAACTCAGTCTCTAGGAGTGGGGGGCTCGTGATATGGCTAAAATATAATTAAATCGGGACCATTCAAATCGGGCACGAATCTTAAAGCTTAGGGGTAAAACAGTAATTTTACCTACAAACGGGTCTGAAATAGGTACTGGGTCTTTCTTCAAAGCCCAATAACCCATAAACGGATCTGTCTTACTGGGTGCAGGTCCCAATCCGTTACAAACTAGTTCAAAAGGATAAAAAAGAATTCGGATTCATAATTATCCCTAAGAAGTGATCTTAACCGCTTCTATCCATTCACACCGAAAAGTAGAGATATGTTCTTATCTTGAAACGGATCCCTAAGGTAACTATAAATACCCCCTCTCCCCCCTACTGTTACCAGATAATCAATACTTTTCCAGTTTAAGTTCTTTCTTAATCATTCAGATTACTAACAAGAGCATCGGAGGGTGCGTCGCCGGGATCCATTCCGGTGTCTCGCACTTTTTGCAGGTTCGCAGCAGTGGCAAGAGACCAAGTCAACACATTAGTGAAGGTCAACAGGTCAACAGGTTTGCCTTGTTCGTTTTCTCAAGAATCCACAAATTATATCTGTTTGCTCCCACACCAAAATCAACAGCAACACCCATTATCCATTTTAATACCCATACCCATTTACCCATTTAATACCTTATACCCATTAAACACACCCCAATAACCCATTTAATTACTCTACCCAGTTAATTACCCTACCAAACCCATTAGCACCCCAGACCCAATACCCTCAACCCGATAAGCCTTCCCCTACCTGCAACCCCATATAAACCCGTTTGCACCCTATCCGTGTGCAGCCGTCACCTGCATCCCCTAACCCTAACCCTGCCTATATTTAAACCCATGTGTTTTCCTGTTCACCTTCCCCTAGCCGCCTCCTTCTTCACCCATACCCCAATCAACCTTTTCACCTTCCTGCACCCCTGAGCCGCTCCATCTCCTCCCTGTCCTCGTCTATCCCTACTCCCGACCATCCTTCCTCTCCTCCTCACCACCCTGTGCCACCCTACCTCTCTCCTTTCCTCCTCCTATACCCTAGACCCCGACCTCTCCCCCGTCTCCTCTTCTCTTCCCCTGTGCGACCAGCATCGCACTACACCCTGTGCTCCTCCGCCAGCCAGGCTGCACCTCCACCTCAGCAACGTCGTCCATCTCTCTTGCCTGTGTTCCCCTCCCTGTTCCTGCTGTGTGCTCAGGACCACCCCGGCCTTTCCCTGCAGACCCCCTCCCCCCCCGTCTGCGCATCCTCGGCGACAGCGAAACAACCGTCGGCATTGTCTTTCTCCTCCTCGACCGCAGCGACAACAGTGGTAGCACCGTCGTGCTCTTCGCCGATGCCATTCCTCGTCTCCCTCGTGTGAACAGGTGTTGGTTGCTCGTCGTTAATCGTGGATTGTGTGCTCGTTGTTGTGTTCGCGGGCTTGTTATTGGGTTCGTAGGATTCGTCGTTCTTCGTTCGTGGTTGTTCGTGTGCTCGTGGTGGTTTGTGGTTGTTCGTTCGGTTTGGATTGCACCCCAGGAATTCGTTCCCGTTATTCTTGCTTGGAGTCGTTTCTGTCGCCAGTTAAGGCAAATAACTTGTACTTAATTCCTTTGTAAGATACAAGTCATAAGTTCCGCTTGTAGTGTAGTTGGGTTCTAGAGACAACTCGTGTGTGATGTATTTGATGAGTATTGTCTCTATAGTGCTATTAACCATAGTTGCCTCACGACACAAATTTGACATGAAACAACTTAGGATTTGACCGTTCTTGATGTGGTCATATATGTGGGTTAATTATGAGAAATCGTGTGTTTGTTTGGATCCATGTGATATACTTGTTGTGGACATGTTATATACCCTATTTCATAATTTTTGGACATTTAGTAGACTCTATAACATGTTTGGTTGTGTTTGGGATGAGTTTCGTATGTTGTATGTTGATTTGTTATTAAGAGGAAAATCTGTATTTTGTCGATGATCAGTTTTGATTGCTATTTTAGACCATATTAAGGTCAGTATATTAACTTCAGTATTAAAAAAGATTTTTAGAGAAATCTGTCTTATTTCCAAAATCTCCGATCTTGATCGATTTTGTTTTTGTATGTGTGAGATATGATTGTTTTACTACAGAGGTGTATTTCATTTCTAGATTTCGTTTTTTGATGATTTCGATGACTAAACTATTTTGATACTAGTACTAAACATATTATTTTGATCTGAAATTTTGCAGAGCATTTCTATACTTGATTAGGAATTACCCAAAATTTTGTTGAATTTAATTGGTAAGATTTATATGCCGTTTCATGCTTTCGAATAAAAACTATACCTGTTGGATTTTGCTCGCTGTTCTGTAAAGATTTGTATTTTCAGCCTAATTTCCTTTCTTGTATGAAAAATATTTATGAAATATGAAAGTTATCTTATTTTTTCTATTTTCATCTCCCTTTGGCGGATTTGAATTTTGTTTCACGGTTTGCGAGATATTACAGTTTTCATACAGCAGTGTTGAGAATTCCAGATTTGTTAAATTATTGTTTCTTGATATTTTCTGATTTTTGATGGCTAAACTAATCTTACTGGAAAATTATGAAACTTTATATTTTTATGCTAGACATATAGGGGAATACCCCAGATTTTTTCTGGATTTATTTGAGATGTTTTGATGCTGTTTTCCTTACTTTGAATTCGATTTACTGATTTCTGGCTGAACATATTTTCTGGATTCAAATCAGTTTTGAGTTATGATTTTGTGAAATACTGTATGACTTATATATACTTGCTAGATTCGGCTGGGAGTCTATTTTCTAGACCTTCCGACAGATCCAGGTTTGCATGTTTTTAGCAATGGAAATCTCAGTTTTGCTACAGTATGGTCTTGCTGTCCTGAACTAGAAATTTAGTTATTTTATCCCTTTATGTGTTATCTTGCACCCGTACATGTTTATCTTGCAACTTAAACTTATTACACGATCATACCATGTTATACTTGATATTTTTTGCATACATACATGCTTGTTTGACATTAATAATAAATAATCAAGCCGGGGTTTAAGGAAAAGATCTAGTAGTGGATAATACAGAAACGTGTACTCAGAGGGAGATCTATTGATCCTACTTGATATTTGGAGCTTGATATATTTGGTTATTTGAAGTTTGACACGTGATTACTTGCACTTGCAAACTTAACACAGAGCTTGATATATTTTAGGTATTTTGAGCTTGTTTGGAGCTTATTTATTTGGTTATGTGGAGCTTGTTTGGAGCTTATTTATCTGGTTACTTGGAGCTTGATACTTGTTTACTTAGAGCTTGTCTCTGAGTACACTGCCCCTTATGGTCCACTATGAAATCTAAAGCGAAACTGTTTTAATGTAGCAACCATGTAGTAAAAGGATGGATGCATGAAGTGTTACTTAGATAGTAATAAATACAAGACTTAACATGAAATAATACATAATACATGAATATTGTTACATGCTTGCCTGTTACATGTTTACCTGCTTACTTGATACTTGTACTTGATACATAATACATAATACATGAATCCTTATTACATGCTTGCCTGTTACATGCTTGCCTGTTACATATTTACCTGCTTGCTACTTGTACTTGGTACTCGACACTTGCTACTTTTACTTGGTACTCGACACTTGATACTTGTTGCCTGTTTACATGATACTTGTTCACTTGACACTTGATACATGCTACATGTACTTGTTCACCTTACCATGCTAGTTGTTATGCTTGATATCATGCATATTCCATGTTATTAGCTAATTTTTCCCCATGTACTTGTATCCTGCATTACAAGAAGCCTGTAACTTGCATTGACAGGAGTTTGTTTTCTTTTTCCTCTTCCTGCAATTTATCAAATTGCAGATTTTGGAGATCAGTTGTCAGATAGAATAGGCGAGATGAGATACTAGATGCTGGAATTTTGCTATTATTATTTCTTATTGCTTGTTTTGAACAATTGTATTTTGTACTTGGATTTATTTGTATTCGGACAATGTGACCCAGGATATTGACTTATTCAGATCTGGATATATTTGAGATTAATATTTTGGTTTCAAGTATTCTTGTTAGTATTTTGGTTCATATGTGCATACTTGGTTGATTATTTTGCTTCCGACTCTGATTATTCTTGTGAAATATTGTAAAGATTCTTGAACAGCTTATGGATGATGAAAATCATTCGCCGGGCTTTTGTCACGTATCTGTATTCCGTAGTCTCTTTTGGGAAGCGGGGCGTGAAAGATACGAATTCGGATATCAAACATATAGTTTTTGCTATATTTTTCTTTTCTTAACTAGTTCTTAGATATGTATAACACGGAATTACGAGTATCAATTTTCATATCTAATCTTTCCTTAGCTACTATAATTGATCTTTTGACATAAACTAGTTTCTATACATACCATTCGATATTATAGATTGCAAACTAATCTTTTCAATCACAGTAATCTAGTTAAATTGTGCACGCTCATCATGCACCTTGCATTGTCAATAAAAATTAGTTTACCACAACTACAAGAATAGCATCATTACTGGTTCATCAGACTCGTCTTTTTTATCTCAACAACTTTGATTCTTACAATTATCACTAGGACACGTGGATTTTAGTATTGATCAAGCCTGGAGCTATTTTATCTTAATCAACCGCCTTGTTTTGAATCATTTACTAGCAGTCAGACTGGAATCCTCTAATATACTGTAATTAAGCATGAAAAATGTAACAAACAAGACAAAGAAAAATAAGTTACTTACTTTAGAAAGGGAGCTTACATGTTTTGCTTAAGCCAATGCGAACTCAACTTTATATAAACAGAGCCCTACAACTTCACACTATGCTAATTAATAGCCTCTAAAACTTCACACTATGCTAATTAATATCCTGAAAAAGTAAACAGATAGATATGAGAATGTCATAATAACAATAGTTACTAAACTAAATTTGGAATACATGCATTACCAATATTATTGTTAAATCACTCATATATGCAAAAAAACAGAGCTCCTATACTCCCACTCATGGATTTGTAGTCGATCTCGGTTACTGTCCACCATATAGGATGGATTTGTAGTCGATCTCGGTTACTGTCCACCATATAGATGAAAACAAAATAATAAGTCCTCTTACATGAAGAAACATGGCAAAATACAATCTATCCTTCCACAACAAACACAACTATCTGTCCTAACATTAGAGGATCCCTTCACAGCATGGTTCATAGAAAAACTCTCAAACAATATGAAAAAAAAACTCACGCAATAGAAATATACAGAGTGGGAAACCAAAATTATATTTCATTGCCAACACTAACAAGGATTCATGGAAATGGACCAAACACAATTGAGAAAGAATGATATAAATACTCACATCTCCATCATTAGCTCCAAAACTGCCAGACTCTTGATCAGAATCAAAGTCAACCGTGTGTGGAGGTGGGGCATGTACAGACATAGGAAGAACTAGAGAGAGCAGCTGGGTGAGTAGGCCTATGTAATATGTCAATACATTCACCTGCTTCTTCACTTCCTCATATTTCTGCGCATGATCAGATGAAACAAGTTATGCTTTTGTTAATCACTGAAAGATATTTCAGACAACTGATTATTTGTTGTTCAAATTCTTGTATATAGTGCACTAGGTATATTACAATAAAACATGCCACTTAGACTGAACATGTGCCGACTCATTATTACCATTAGGTAATATGTATCATAGTTCCAGTTGTAATTATTATCATCTAGTTTAGAAAAGAAGAAGAAAGAAAAGGCAAAGAAAATGTATAGTTTCTGATTATTTATAAACCAAAATTATAAATTATAACAAAATGATGAATTTGTGTTCAAGAAAGCTACTACTGTTCAACACTAATCAAAGTTCAATGATGCATTTGTGTACAAAATAACCTAAACAAAGAATACATCGCTCTTCCTCTAATGCTGAGTTGCAGTCCCAATCTCAACCCTTCGATGTATTTCTTCCTCACGTGGGGCATTCATGGACCGTTGCCTCCTGTAATTTGAGCATCAATTGGAAGATGGTCGGGTTCACACCTTACAGTACTTTCATTTCGCTTCATCTACCTACAGGCGAGCTCTGTATATACTTCCATTTGGCTTGCTCTGTGTAGAGACAAGCTCTTCATGACAAACTGTAACAGATATAATTTTTTAGGCATTATAGATGATGTAGGAATGAAAGTAAAACATAAAGAGTAGTTCCCTCTAATGTGATATGTAATAAATCAGTCTAATTCTTAATTTTTTCCATTTTCAAGTTCTTCTTTCTTCCATTGATAAGATTGATATATCAAGATATAGTTGTACTACAATATATAGCATTCATCCTTTACATATATTTTACATAATTCAAGTATGTATTAAGAAGTAAGAAAATAAAGAAAGTAATCCATAAGAATGCTAATCTGATAGAAAGCATCATAAGCATAATTGAATATCTTCTATTAACCAAAAAAAAGCATCATCTTGTTACCATTTGATTAAGTTTTTCTTGTGCTTTCCAATGGAGTATCATACCCAACTAAAGTGCGCCTGATGAAGAGGTTGCTCCTGAGACTATGGTTTAATCGGTGGAGGATAGGGTTCGGCGGTGGAGGAAAGTGTCAGATTTGGGGGATTTGGGAGAGGAGGAAGAGCTCGATGTTGGCGGAGCTGGTGGAGCTAAGGTATCGAATTTATGGAGCTAGGGTTTCGAATTTGAGCGATTTGGGGGTGGAGGAAGAGCCCAATGATGGTGAGGAGATTTCCACAATGAGAACATGCCTATCAGAAGAATATGGGCCATCTCCAAGTCCATTAGCCCAATTAGATCCACAATCAAAGCTTACTTGCAGCTCAAGAAGAAAGGAATTTCCAGCCAATTATAGCTGGCAGTTAAATTCCCCCAAATCAGGGATTAGTTGCTAATTATATCCATTTTACTGTGTTAATCTCTAACCGAATCTTAAATAGATTTTTTTTAGTCTATTTTCTATAACTGATTCCAAGCCTAATTACCATATCCCTCCATCACCCAAAGGCAATCAATGTTTTCTCCACTAAAAAACTCTAATCATTATTTTGATGACTGACATGAGTGTCAAACAGGTTCTCAGGCATTTACGACCAATCAGATCCAGATCCTAATTGAGGATCCAGATCGCAACTTTCTTCCTCAATAAAAGAACTCATATCTGATTGCTCCCACACTAAAATTAGCAGCAACAGAGACGTTGCATCATCATAGTTATATACTTCTATGAGCTTACATGTTATAAATCTAAGATATCATAATCCATGGCTTGAACTTTAGTTGCATGTTGCCTAAATAAAGGCTTTAGCTCCAAAATTCTTCTCGCTTGGCTTATAAGCCATCTTGCAATTGTAGCTGACGAATATCTGTACTCCCTTTCGTTGCTAAGAGGTCTGCATGACTTGACTAGTAATGTGATACAAGCTTCAGCAATCATCTTCTCTAGTAAATTATCCCGTTACAAGATTTGTCTCCGTTTATTAACTGTCTCAGTAATTGCAAACAACTCCCTTACATATCTCTAATATTATAATGGGAGAAGGCTTTAGTGTCATTTACCATTTTGTCATTCTACCAACATGTGCAACTGTCACGCCCGGCTTCCCACTATATGGAAATACAGGCATGCAACTGAGGCCCAGCGAATGATATACATCATCCATAAGCTGTACAATTATAAGCTCAACAAGATATTTAAAACACATTCACGCAGGCAAATATAATGATCACATGAGCTAGAAATAGAATAACCATAATCTGGGTAATACATCAACATCGGGTCAAGAGGCTCGGAGAATACAAGGTACCATAATTAAAACAGTACGATAAGCAGTTCGCTATAACAACTACATAAAATAGTGACTGAAAGAAAAACAACATGAAGTAGTAATAGAGCAGCAACGATCGTCTAGAACGTCTGTTCCGCGGGTCTATCAATACCTGTATAATTATTAACTCAAAGAAAAATAAAAAGGTACCCGTTAGAGCAAGCTTCGGGCAGCAAGTAGCAACAAGCAGTAAAATGGGTAATATAACAAGATATAATATAGAAGAAACAAGAAGTAGCAGTACAAATACAATATGGAAGGATGCAAGAAACTGTGACAATATGATCATGTAAGTAATAATTGTAAATTAGTGTATTCAAGACTTCAAAGTATAATCAATTGATAATATAAGCTCAGTTAATCGATAATCATGTAATCAAGAATCAAGAGTCATGTAATGAAGAGTCATGTAATCAAGAATCATACTTAGTGGAAATCTCAAGTTTATCTGTTTTATTAACTTGTCTAATGCACGCAATCCTGTATCCCATACCACAAGTTTGGTGCATATCAATCATGTGACATTTAGACTCGAGTAGTGAATTCTATAGGATTATGTACTCGGGTCTTCTAGTGATAGTATCAAGACATGTAATCAAGAATCATGTAATCGAGAATTGTGTAATCAAGAATTGTGTAATCAAGAATCAAGAATCAAGAATCACTATTACGGAAAACACGAGCCCCCTTCCAAGTATACTCCTCTATATTGTTCACTACTAAGTCGTACCCTTATAACCCCGGCTTGTTATTCTTGTATAATTAATTATCAACATGCAGTTGGTACGACTAGTGGAACGGTGAAATTAAGGCAGTTAATTAAGAATCTAGAAAAATATCAAGAACAGTAATCATGGGTATGAGATGAAACGGGTACATATATCGAGAGTAGTTATTATAGAATTATCAAGTGGTATAAAATGCATTATATGAGAAAATCTATCAACCTATTATATCTATGCAAGTTAGTTCAATTCAGTTCATTAAATATGAAAAATAACGGGTTTATATGCAAAAACATAGAGATGAATTTTTAGACAGCAGCACCAATCTGCATTCAAATTCACTTTACCGTTGCAACAGGAAAGTAAATCCGATTCTGTCAGAGATTCTAGAAAGTAAACTCTCTTTCGGTTCCACCGCATATTCACATGATACATTCTAGAGATAGTAGCTATGCGTACAAATTCATTTTTCGTTGGTTTCGATATTTTGTGTGCATTCTAGAAATTCAGAGTCACAGTACTAAAATCGTGATATCTCACAATCTATAAATCGGATTGAGGAACCGTAAGTTGTTTTGGACTCTACACTCGATGGGCTGCGATTTTCACGTAGAAAGTTCTTCGATCCAGTATAGGGAACATGGTCGAATTCTCAGTACAAGAGACCGGTTAGCGGTCCCGTGCAGGTTCAGGAATGTACGATATGACAGTACTAAAATCGCGATATCTCACAATCTATACATCGGATTGAGAACCGTAAAATGTTCTGAATTCTAGACTCGATGGGCTACGATTTTCATGTAGAAAGTTCTTTGATCCAGTATCGGGAACATGGTCGATTTTTTAGTACAAGAGATCGATTAGTGGTCCCGTGCAGGTTCAGGAATTTACGATATGACAGTACTAAAATCGTGATATCTCAAAATCTATACATCGAATTGAGGAACCGTAAGATTTTAGACTCGATGGGCTACAATTTTCATGTAGAAAGTTCTTCGATCCAGTATCGGGAACATGGTCAAATTCTCAGTACAAGAGATCGGTTAGTGGTCCCGTGCAGGTTCAAGAATTTACGATATGACAGTACTAAAATTGTGATATCTCACAATCTATACATCGGATTGAGAAATCGTAAGATGTTCTGAATTCTAGACTCAATGAGCTACGATTTTCATATAGAATTATTCGATCCAGTATCGGAAATATGGTCGAATTCTTAGTACAAGAGACCGGTTAGTGGTCCCGTACAGGTTCAGGAATTTACGATATGAAAGTACTAATATCGTGATATCTCACAACTATACATCAGATTGAGAAACCGTAAGATATTCTGGATTCTAGACTCAATGGGCTACGATTTTCATGTAGAAAGTTCTTCTATCATGTATCGGGAACATGGTCGAATTCTCAGTGCAAGGTCAAGAAATTTAGAGATAGCAAGGTTGAATATTCGATATTCGATAACATGATTCAAAGTGTGTTAACGGTTCATTCTTGAGTTGAATAGCATGGAACAAGTGAATATAACGGAATAAAATATGATGATAACTAGATTACTTGCCACGAGTCCAAGAAAAATGCTTGTACGAGAACAAAAAGAGTGTACAAGATGCTTGCCTTATAACGTGACGATTACGATGGTGGTGTTAACCACGGAAAGAATGAGCGATGTTGACAACGGACGGCGGCAAGAATGGTAGCAAAACGGCAACGAGCGAGCAATGGTAGCAACGGTGAGCCACGGCGGCACCTATAGCAGTGGCGTCAGGTTATATGGGATTGAGTTTGTGCAATGGCAGCGACAAGAACAACAGTGAGTAACGGTGTCGAGGTTGAGCGCAACAAGGTGGCGATGAGCTTGGCTTCTCGGGTTTGAAGAAGGTAGAGGAAGAGAAGAAGAAGGGAATGAGGTGGTCTGCATGCATGTGTGTGTGTGTATAGAAAGAAAGGGAGAGAGGGAATGCATGCATGTATATAATTAGGTATATATAATTATATATATGTGTAGTAATAGTAGTAAGAGTAGGAGTTGTTTTTTTGTATATGGAAATATAATGAGGAAGGGAGAGAGAGAAAGAGATGGGAGGTGTGCTGCATGTGTGTGTATAAAATAAGGAGGGAGAGGAAAATAGCATGCAAGTGTGTATGCATGTATTATTATTATATAGGTAGTGGGAGGAGGTGTGTAGAAAAATTGTAAAAGGAGACAGAAGAGGGGGTTGACGGATTAGAGAGGATTAGGAGTAGTAGGGTGGTGGAGGCAGTAGAGTAGGAGAAAAATGAGATGGACAGATTGGTTGTATGCAGAAATGGAGAAGTAGAGATTATAGGGAGGGAGAAAAAGAAGCGTAGGGAGGAAGAAAATAAGGTGTAGGAGAGTTAGGTTAGCTGTTGGATTAAGAATTAGGATTGGGATTAGGATTAAGATTAATCAGGGTTAAAGTTTGTATTTAAACTCCGATCGAAAAATCACAAAATTATGGAATTGATCAGAAAAATATTCTGGTTCTAGATAAAGAGTCCAAAGAGAAAAAAAATAAAATTGATCTGAAAATTAAAGTTCAAAAGTTCACGTAATAAAATATGTACAACTGGAACAGGGAGTTATAGCAACGCACGTACATAACTAATATAGAGGAGGTTTCTGGTTCGAATCCTCCTTACGTCAGTGTTTTTATTTTTATTTTTTGAAATTATTAAAACGTGCATCACACGTGTAAATTACTAGTGTATATAAAAGCTTTCATACCGGGAGAAAATTTCTTACCAAAATATGCTATATGATGCAGTTTGTTTTTGGGGGTGTCTGCACTAGGTGTGAGTTCTCTCAATTTATAAAGTGAAAGTTTCGGTACTGGCTATACGCCCGACCCTCAGCGGAGGGAACGACTCGGGAGTAGGCAAGAGTGAGGTGGAGGTCGGATGCTCGGCTCGGATCTGGAGGCTCGGATCGGTCTTGTGTACCTGCACTCAGCCTAGGAACACCGGGGTTGATTCTGGTGGCAGGCCCTCCGACGGTCTAGTTAGTCACTGAAGAGTAACAATAGCTAGGGTTTTTTAGAGGGGAAAGACTAATTACCTGGTAAAGGGGGTGAGGGCTTGGTATTTATAGGCAGACACAAATGGGTCTGGACCCGTTTGGGCCAGGTCTGGACCCGTTTGCCCGTGGGCATGACGTGGCAGAAGCCCATGGGGCTTAGGACAGACCTGATGATCAGGGGTGAGTAGTTTTTGAGAGGATCCTGTGGCCCAGGAGGGTCTACGTCATCTGACCCACATTAGGAGCCCCCCACTCCTGGAGGGCTGGATAATCCAGCCGTGCAGGAGTGATTTTTTTGCCTCTGTAGGAAGAGCGGAGTGGTGTGTACGGCGAAGAACGGGATCTGTATCTTCCTGAAGAGGTCAACGGGGTAGGATGCAGGGGAGCCCTTCTTGGAGTCACGAAGGGTGTCGAGTGCAGAAGAGTCAGAGCTCGGTTTGCCGAGCATCGAGGGTCGGGAGACGAGCCCCCTCCCCCAAACTTGTTGGAAAAGCAAAGGGACGTGGGGATCTGAGGAGTAAGAGCTCTTTTTGCCGAGCGTCGAGGGTCAGGAGACGAGCCCACTCACTTTTTTGAAAAGCAAGGGGGTGTCAAGATCTGAGGAGTAGGAGCTCTTCCTGCCGAGCATCGAGGGTCGGGAGACGAGCTCCCTTACTTGTTGGAAAAGCAAGGGGGTGTCGAGATCTGAGGAGTAGGAACTCTTCTTGCCAAGCGTCGAGGGTCGGGAGAGGAGCCCCCTCACTCGTTGGAAAAGCAAGGGGGTGTCGAGATCTGAGGAGTGGGAGCTCTTCTTGCCGAGTGTCGAGGGTCGGGAGACGAGCCCCCTCACTTGTTGTAAAAGGAGTAGGAACTCTTCTTGCCGAGCGTCGAGGGTCGGGAGACGATCCCCCTCACTTGTTGGAAAAGCAAGTGGGTGTTGAGATCTGAGGAGTAGGAACTCTTCTTGCCGAGCGTCGAGGGTCGGGAGACGAGCCCCCTCACTTGTTGGAAAAGCAAGGGTGTGTCGAGCCTCAAGCTAAATTGAGGAGATTTTTGTGGCTCGCAGTGTCATCCGATTGCTGAGCCTTAAGCTGAATTGAGGAGATTTTTGTGGCTCGCGGTGCCATCCGAGCACTGAGCCTCAAGCTGAATTAAGGAGATTTTTGGGGCTCGCGGTGCCATTCGAGCGCCGAGCCTCAATGCTACATTGAGAAAAAACTTGTGGCTTGCAGTGCCATCCGAGTGCCGAGCCTCAAGCTGAATTGATGAGATTTTTGTGGCTCGCGGTGCCATTCTAGCGTCGAGCCTCAAGCTGAATTGAGGAGATTTTTGTGGCTCACGGTACCATCCGAGCGCCGAGCCTCAAGCTGAATTGAGGAGATTTTTGTGGCTCGCGGTGCCATCCGAGCGCCGAGCCTCAAGTTGAATTGAAGAAATTTTCATGGCTCGCAGTGCCATATGAGCGTCAAGCCTCAAGCTGAATTCAGGTGAAATTAGTGGCTCGTGGTGCCATCCGAGCGCCGAGCCTCAAGCTAAATTAAGAAGATTTTTGTGGCTTGCGGTGCCATCCGAGCACCGAGCCTCAAGCTGAATTGAGGAGATTTTTGTGGCTCGCGGTGTCATCCGAGTGCCAAGCCTCAAGCTGAATTGAGGAGATTTTTGTGGCTCGCGGTGTCATCCGATCGCCGAGCCTCAAGCTGAATTGAGGAGATTTTGTGGCTCACGGTGTCATCCGAGCGCCGAGCCTCAAGCTGAATTGAGGAGATTTTTGTGGCTCGCGGTGCCATCCGAGCACCGAGCCTCAAGCTGAATTGAGAAGATTTTTTTGGCTCGCGGTGTCATCCGAGCGCCGAGCCTCAAGCTGAATTGAAGAAATTTTCATGGCTCGCGGTGTCATCCGAGTGCCGAGCCCCTTGACTGAATTGAGGAGATATTTGTGGCTCGCGGTGTCATCCGAGTGCCGGGCCTCAAGCTGAATTGAGGAGAAATTTGTGGCTCGCGGTGTCATCCGACTTCCAACTCCAACCTCCTCATCTGCTCAATCAAATCCCTCTGTAGAGTCAAGAACATAACTGCCGATCTCCTACTCAAAGCATCTGGCACCAAGTTTACTTTACCAGGATGGTATTGCAAACTGATGTCATAATCGGCCATAAGCTCCAACCAACGCCTTTGCCTCATGTTTAACTCCTTCTGGGTGAAGAAGTACTTGAGACTTTTGTGGTCTGTAAAGATCTCCACTCGGTCCCCAAGTAAATAATGTCTCTACAGCTTCAAAGCAAAAGTCACTGCCGCTAACTCCAAGTCATGAGTCGAATAGTTCTTCTTATGCAGCCTCAACTGCCTCGATGCATACGCAACGACTCAGCCCTTCTGCATCAAAACTGCTCCAAGATCCTTACCAGAAGTATCAAAGTGAATTACAAATCCGCCTGAACCATCGGGAATAGTTAACACAGGTGCTGACGTCAATCTGTTCTTCAACTCAACAAAAGCTCCATCACACTCATCAGACCAACAGAACTTCTGATCCTTCCCAGTCAACTTAGTCAACGGTCCTGCTATCTTCGAAAATTTTTGGACGAACTTCCGATAATAGCCAGCCAAACAGAGAAAACTCCTGACTTCAGAAACTGACTTGGGAATAGTCCAATCCTTCACAGCCTCAACCTTGGCAGGATCCACAGAAATACCATCACAGGAGATAATGTGCCACAAGAAAGAAATCCTTCGAGCCAAAACTCGCACATGCTGAGTTTCCCATAGAGCTGATTCTCCCTTAAAATCTGCAGAACCACTCTTAGATGCTCAGCATGATCTTTCCGATTCCGAGAATATACCAAAATATCGTCAATGAAGACCACCATGAATCTATCCAAGAACTGAGAGAAGACCCGGTTCATAAGACTCAGGAATACGGCCGGCGGGTTCGTGACTCCGAGCGGCATCACAAGATTTTCATAGTGCCTTCTAGTCCTGAAAGCAGTCTTCTGTATATCTGCAGCCTTCACCTTGACTTGGTGATATCCAGAACGTAGATCCAACTTTGAGAAAACAGCAGCCCCACTCAACTGATCAAACAAATCATCGATCCCGGGCAACAGATACCGATTCTTCATAGTAACTCTGTTCAGTTCTCGATAATCCATGCACAGTCGAAGACCACCATCCATCTTGTCAATAAAAAGGACCGGAGCACTCCAAGGCGAAACACTAGGTCTGATGAAACCCAAATCAAGCAACTCCTGAATCTGCACCTTAAGCTCTGCTAGCTCAACCGGTGCCATCCTGTAGGGACTCTTCGATATCGGTGCTGTTCCAGGCTGAACATCAATACCGAATTCCACTTCCCTATAGGGGTAAGCCAAGCAACTCATCTGGAAAAACATTTAAGAAATCCCGAACTACTAGGGGCACAGCCTCACAGCCCGAATGCAACTCCATCGCACAAATCTCCTGATCAACTGCAGCTCGGCCAAGGGAAGACTCCTCGGCATGGAACTCAAACTCTGTGTGATCTGGAATTCGAAACACAACTTTCTTAGCACGGCAATCAATAATGGCATGGGCTTCACCCAACCAATCCATACCGAGAATAATGTCGAATCCTGAATTACCAATTACAATCAGATTGGTTTTGAACTCTGCATTACCAATAATCAAGGGACACTGCTTGCACTCCCGGGAATAAATGATAACTCCACCACCTGTCACAATGTTCCAAGCCTCTGACATGTTGCTGCACTCCAACTGATGGCGAGAGACAAATCGAGAGGAGAAAAAAAAGAATGTGTTGCCCCAGAATCAAACAGAACATAAGCAAGGAAAGAGCACACAAGCACACACCTAAGATGGAAAGCAAAAGAGGCAAAGAAAATAATGGATGACACCAAAATCAAGGAATATGGGTACGAGAAGAATGAATTCATACCCAAAAAGAAATCAAATAAGAAGGGATAAAAAAGAATGGAATAAGACTATATCCAGATCAATGTTGGTAATATTTGATTCATTTATGCATGCATGGTTGGTGAAATATTGAGCAGATCCCAGTTCGAGCCAAACTTGTCTAATATATTAGGCAACTAATACATTAGCCACACCTGGTGCTCTGATACCACTAAAAATCCTGTCATGCTCCGCTTTCCAAAAAGAATACGGAATACGGATACGCAACAAATGCCCAGCAAATGATTTTCATCATCTATAAGCTGTTCAAGAAATCTTTACAACATTCTCAAGAATCATCAGAGTCGGAAGCAAAAGAATCAACCACATGCACATAATGAGCCAAAATACCAACAAGAATACTTAAAACCAAATATATAAATCTCAAATAGTCATGATCTGAATAAAACAAATATCTTGGGTCACATCGCCCAAATACAAGAATAAATCTAAGTCTCAAAATACAATATTGTTCAAGCAAGCTACAAGAAATAGTAATAATAAAATGCAACACTAATACTTCATGTCTCCGATACCATCTGGAACCTGTTCTCCAACATCTGCAATTCAACGAATGCAGGAAAGAGGAAAAGAGAAAAAAAATAAGTACCCGTCAATTGCAAGTTACGGGCCACTTATAATGTAGGATACAAGCACATGGGAAAAACTAACTAGCAATATGGTATAAGTGTGATGTCAACATAACAACTAGCATGGTAAAGTGAACAAGTGTATATGGCATGAATCAAGTGTCAAGTAATCAAGTATTATGTAAACATGCATCAAGTATCAAGTGTCATGTAACCATGTATCAAGTGTCATGTATCAAGTCTCATGTAAATAAGTCTCATGTATCATATAGTCAATTGTCAAGCAAGCATGTATCATGTTCAAGTATCATGTATCAAGTCTTGTAGTGATTACTATCTAGGTAGCACTTCATGCATCCCATACGACATGGTTGCTACATCAAAACAGTTTCACTTTAGATTTCATAGTGGACCATAGAGGGCAGTATACTCGGGGATAAGTTAAGTAATCGAGCTCCAAGCTCCAAGTATCATGTATCATGTAATCACGTGTCAAGTGTGCAAGTGAAAAGTATCGTGTCTTGCGTGCAAGTATCAAGTAATCACGTGTCAAGTATCATGTCTCAAGTAATCATATAGGATCAGTGGATCCCCTTCTGAGTACACGTTTCTGAATTATCCACTATTAGTTCTGTCCCTTAAACCCCGGCTTGGTTATTTATTATTAAAGTCAAACAAGCATGTATATGTGCAAAATATGTCAAGAATAACATGGCATGATCATGTGGTAAGTTCAAGTTGCAAGGTAAACATGTACGAGTGCAAGATATCTCATAAAAGAATAACATGGACAAATCTCAAGTTCAGGACAGCAAGACCATACTGCAGTAAAACAGTGATTCCCAGAGTTAAAAACATCCAAATCTGGATCCGTCGAAGGATATGGAAAATAGACTTCCACACGAATCCAGCGAGTATAAATAAGTCATATATTAATTGACAAAAATACAGCTCAAAACTGATTTGAACACAGAAAATAGGTTCAGCCAGAAATCAGGGAAACGAATTCAAGAGCAGGAAAACAGCATGAAAACACATTAAATAAATCCACGAAAAATCTGGGGTATTCTTCTATATGTCCAATATCTAAATATAAAGTTTGAGAATTTTCCAGTGAAATTAGATCAGTCATCGAAATAAGAAAACACCAAGAAACCATAGTTTGACCAATCTAGAAATCCCAACACTGCTGTACAAAAATTATGATATCTCGCAACCAGTAAAACGAAATCCAATTCCGCCAAAGGGATATGAAAATAGATAAAATATAATAACTTTCATATTTCACAAAAATTTTTTATACAGTAAAAGAAATCATAGTGAAAATAAGATTCTTTACAGAACATCGAGTAAAATACAGCAAGGATAGAATTCATATACGAGTATGAAACAACACATAAAACTCATCAATAAAATCCACCAAAATTCTGGGTAATCCCTAACTAGATAAAGAAATACTGACCAAAGTTTTGGATCAAAATAATATATGTAGCATAGTTCTTTAAAATGGTTTGTCATCAAAATTACCGAAAACAAAATCTGGAAAAGATCGACACCTCTGTAGTAAAACGGTCATAACTCAGTCATACGAAAACAAAATCGAGCAAGGTCAGAGGGGTTTGAAAATAGACGAAACTATATAAAACTCATGTTTTATACCGAAATTAAGATATTGACTTTAACACGGTCCAAAACAGCAAACAAAACCAAACAACGACAAAATACAGATTTTCCCCTTAAAACAAAATCAACATCGATTCAAGAAAATTGATCCAAACACACCCAAACATGAAATCGAGTCTACCAAGTGTCTAAATATCATGAATTAGGATATCGTACATGTCCACACCAATTATATCACATGGGTCTCACCCAAATCACGAATTCTCACAAAAATCTCACATACATGATCCAAATTCAAGAACGGGTAATGCCTAGGTTAATTCATGTCCATATTGTGTTGTGAGTCATCTATGGTCAAATTTTTACAATAGAGACAAAACCCATCAAGGAAAACACAAACAAAAGTTGTCTCTAGACCCAACTACACTATAGGTGAACTTTTGGACTTGTATCAAACAAATGAATTGGAGTATAAGTTACTTGCCTTAATTGGAGATGAAGAACGATGCAAATCAAGAATACGAGCAAAACCCACGAACGAAAATTCACAATCAATGAATCCAAGCAACTCGAGTAAGAATCTTCACATGAACAAAACTTCCAAAGGCGAGAGATGATCAAAGTGGCTTGCGGCCACAAGAGAACACCACGAGAGAGTAGAGGGATTATATGGTGCAAGAAGGTTGTTGGTGGTTGTGTGGGAGATTGTCGGGATGGTCAAGGAGAGGGGCTCGGGTGTAGCCGGAGTGGAGTAGGCCGAGGAAGGGAGGAGGTCGGCCTGGGGTCTCGACCTGGGGGCTTTTGGTCGGGTGTGTAGCCGCAAACAAGGAGGGAGAGGGAGAGGGGTTAGGCCGGGATGTGAGGGAGAGAGAAATTAGGGTTAGGGTTTAGGGTTTAGAGTTTAGAGGTATTATATATAGGGTTTAGTTGTGGGTTAATGGGTTAATGGGTTAATGGGTTAATGGGTATTAAGAGTAGTAGTATGTTTACAAATGGGTTTTGGATTTTGGGTCAATAAAATAGGAATACAAATAGGATTGAGAATTTCTTTGGCTTTGGAAATCTTATTAGGGATCAAAATAATAGGAGTGGGAAAAAGACAACCAAATCACCACCACAACACCAAGAAAAATAAAAATAAAGATAACGAGACCAAAATAATGAAGAAAGACAAAATGATGAAG
This sequence comes from Hemerocallis citrina, assembly GCA_017893485.1. Taxonomy (NCBI): domain Eukaryota; kingdom Viridiplantae; phylum Streptophyta; class Magnoliopsida; order Asparagales; family Asphodelaceae; genus Hemerocallis; species Hemerocallis citrina. The sequence continues at coordinate 285,703,571 of CM030358.1, forward strand.
AACGGAACGAAAGAAACAACCAATCAAACACAAAGAGCTCAAAATAAAAATAAAATGAATATATATCGAAAACAAATCCAATATACGGTTTAGAAAGAATACAAGAGAGAAAAATACACCAAAACGAAAAATACACTTCAAAAATACAAAAATGAAAAATAGGGGTTACACCCGGGGTCGATCAGGATGTATTCTGACGACGTTGAGGGCCTTGTTGCGTTCACCCCCCTGCTACGGGACGAGGGTCGGGAGATGATTAAGATGGACAACATTCAGTGCTTCTTGAGGGCGAACTATCTGCATATCCTGAGGGCGACCTACTTCATCCCGAAGGAGTTCGAGCTTCTGATGCCGAACCCTGGAATCCGTCCGACCACAGCTCTTGCGTCGAGCTACTGTATGTTTTCCAAGGACGCCTTCATCTCGGGGCAGAGGCTGCCGCTGCACCCTTTCATCGTGAGGGTTTTGAATTGGGCGAAGTTGAGCTCGATGCAGTAATTTCCAAATTCGTGGAAACATTTGATCTGCTTCATCCTGAAGTGCTAGGAGAAGGGGATCAAGCAGAGGCTTATGTAATTTTGCGCCATCCTAGGGATGAGCTTGCTCGGCGATGCGGAGGGGATCTTCTACCTCTCGCCGCAACTTCGCAAGAAGGTGATGCACGGCCATCCGGACTCCATCAAAGGATGGAAAGACAAGTACTTCATAATCTGGAGCAAGATGCCTTGGAAGATTCCTACCTCTTGGAACTTCGGTAAGCCGAACCACAAGCCTCCGAAGCACAGTGAGTTGTCGGAGAAAGAATGGGCAAAGGTGGAGAAGATCGTTCGAGCGCACAGTATAGGGTGGCCGCAAGTGACGGAGCTGCACTTGGCCTGAGCCGGACTGAGCCCAGCCGACCCTAGTATATTTATGTTCTGAATTCGTTTATCTTTCTACCTTTGTGTTAACATTTGCTTCTTTTTTTCCTTTTGCAGAGATGACTGCCAAGCAGCTCGACAACCGACAGGCCTTGTTGGCCGTAACCGCCAAGAGGAGGGCAGACCAAGGGAAGAAGGGTGCCGCGGGTGCGGGCCCTAGTTAAAGGCCGGCCTCGGTGACGGTGGAGTCGTCCCCGAAGAGGGTGAAAAAGCACCACCACACATCGAGGTCATCGAAGGAACTGAGGGCGAGCTCAGGTAGCAGAAAAGGGGCCGAGGTCCCTAAGCAGATGCTCCCTCCACCCTACCCCAGTACCGAGCAGCTGGTGGGGTAGCACGGCCTGAGGCCGCATGCCTCGGTTTGGGCGGTCAAGGTAGGGGATACCCTGCTCGAGGGTCCGGTGGCCATGGAGGTGGTGAAGAATATCGCTACAGAGCGAGACCAAATGTTTCTGGCGACGGAGACGTCCGAGACGACCTTCATGAGGTGGTCTCAGGCGCAGCTCTCGCTAAGTGTTTGGAATTTGTTTTAAGCGTAAAGTTATTTTATTTCCTCTAACTTATTCTCCTTCAGACAGGAGGTGCTTCATGGGCAGCACTTTTACAAGTGCTTGGAGAAGGAGGTCCTCGTCGAGAGAAAGAATGCGGTGAAGTACTTCCGCGAGGTGACCAAGCTGACGGATGAGCTTAAGGAAGCCCGGAAAAACGAGGCGGTCGTCCAAGCTCAGATGGCGTTGCTTTTCGACCATCACAAGAACGAGCTGCCGCACTTCAAGTCTAAGGCTAAGGCGGAGGCTAAGAAGGTGCAGGCCGCCATGGCGGAGATGGAGATCACCATGGTGGATACTCTGATCCTGGCCCAAAATGAGGCCTATGACAAGGCGAAGGAACACTTCAAGCTCATCTATCCTGACAAACGGGTCGATCACCTCCACTACAACTGGGAGCCAGAGCACCTGCCAATGCCCGATGGCGAGAAGGATATGGGGGACCCTCAGCAAGAGGAGTCCGGGGGTGACCCGGCTGACGAAGAGGTGCCGTCCCCCCCTCAAAAATAGTTTAGGATTTTCTTTCTTTTGATTTTGTAAACGCCTTACGCGGACTGGCCACCACCTTTTGTAATACAAAATTTTTGAATTTATAAAAGAAGATTTTCGACCGATGCTCTATGACTTGTGTTTTTTCGCCTCTCTTTGTGACTTGTGTTTCCCGTCTCCTTGACTAGATGCATGAGGCCCTCGGCGCCGAGGTCTCCTGAGTCCGAGCTGAGCTTGGGGCCACAAAGAGTGTTCTGGCTTACCATCGTAAGCAGTCTTGGGATTGAGAGGTCGCAGTGAATTACTTTATGAACAAGTCTAAGGAGTTCAGCCTAGAGGTTACTCGCTTGAAGAAGGCTATAGCCGACCGGGACTGGTTGATAGTTGAGACGAACTGGTCAATCTCAGACGTATCGATCGGGAGACCGACTTTGGAGTCCTTCCTTCGAAAGGCTGTTGTAGAGAAAGAGTTGAAAATTTTTAGGTTGAAGCTCATGCTAGGCGCCGGTCTGCTCGAGGAGGCGAGCAATTCCGTATTGGGACCTTCTCCAACTTTTTCTTGAAGACGGCCTGACATGCCAATGCGCAGAGCTCTGTTGCCAGGGTGCCCTCGCTGGCCGGACTGGCGAAGCACGCGGAGGATCCCACGGTAAGCACTAAGTTTGAGTTTTAAGCCGAGCGGTGAGCAATTTGTAAATTTTCATTATATTGTGTGGCTGTTTCTGGTGCTCTATGAGTAATAAGAACTTCAATTTCTTTTCTTTGATAATTTGTTGAGCAAGACCGGTAGTGTCGTAGCTCGAGGTCGGCACTAAGGTCGGGAGCCGAGCCGCTACGCCTTGCTGGTAGCATTTAATGAGGGACATTTCGTCTTCCGATAAAAATTAATGGAGACGCTTCACCTTCCGCCGTTTGGACTTCCCGATGCCATAAATGCGCCTCCTCAGGGGCTATATAATCTCCACCCCCTTATCATTTTTTCACCAGCAATTGGCTGTGATTCATCTACCACCCGCTGACAATTCGGGGTTTTGGCTCCGAGGGTCGTTTACCCTGACCTATCAGTGGGTGAGAGGCGGGTTTACCCCGGAGGTGAGGTTCGGGTGCCTGCCAAATGCGGGCACCCATAAGTGGAAATTTTGGCCGAGACTTTCGGGTCGGTGGCTCCCCTGTCACCCTCGAACAATTCGGGGTTTTGGCTTTGAGGACCGTAAACCCCGAGTTGTTCGCGGGTGAGAGGTAGGTCAACCAACGGTCCGGGGGCTTGGCGAGAGTCCTGGGTTGGTGGCTCCTCTGTCGCTCTCGGACAATTCGGGGTTTTGGTTCTAAGGCCGTAAACCCCGAGTTGTTCGCGGGTGAGAGGTGGGTCAACCAACGGTCCGGGGCTCAGGGCATTTGTAGAAGGCGAGTGCCCTAAATCTTTAACAAAATTTTTTTGGGTTGGGTGTGGTTGAAGGTCATCACCGAGCGTAAAAGTTGCATGGCTTGAAAGAGCCAAAGCCTTGCTCGAGGTTGATGCCGAGCTCCCATATACGTTCTTTGGTAGATAGTACAGGTGTAGCTAGAGGTCATCACCGAGTGCATAAGTCGCAGGGCTTTAAAAAGCCCAGGCCATGCTCGAGGTCGATGCCGAGCCGCCATACCTTAGAGAAGCTTGTTATGAGCGTAGCTGAAGGCCGTCGCCGAGCATAAAGATCGCATGGATTGAAAAAAGCCAAGGCCTTGCTCGAGGTCGACGCCGAGCTCCCATAGACGTTCTCTGGTAGATAGCACGGGTGTAGCTGGAGGTCATCGCCGAGCGCATAGGTCGCAGGGCTTGAAAAAGCCAAGGCTATGCTCGAGGTCGATGCCGAGCCCCTATACCTTAGAGAAGCTTGTTATGAGCATAGCTGAAGGCCTTCGCTAAGCGTAAATGTCGCATGGCTTGAAAAAAGCCAAGGCCTTGCTCGAGGTCGATGCCGAGCTCCCATAGACGTTCTCAGGTAGATAGTATGGGTGTATCTGGAGGTCCTCGCCGAGCGCATGGGTAGCAGGACTTGAAAAAGCCCAGGCCCTGCTCGAGGTCGATGCCGAGCCCCCCATATCTTAGAGAAGTTTGTTATGAGCATAGCTGAAGGCCATCGCCGAGTGTAAAGGTCGCATGGCTTGAAAAAGCCAAGGTCTTGCTTGAGGTCGACGCCGAGCTCCCATAGACGTTCTCGGGTAGATAGTATGGGTGTAGCTGGAGGTCATCGTCGAGCGCAAGGGTCGCCGGACTTGAAAAAGCCCAGGCCCTGCTTGAGGTTGATGCCAAGCCCCCATACCTTAGAGAAGCTTGTTGTGAGTGTAGCTGGGGGTCATCGCTGAGCGTAAAGGTCGCATGGCTTGAAAAAGGCAAGGTCTTGCTTGAGGTCAATGCCGAGCTCCCATAAACGTTCTCGGGTAGATAGTTGTTGTGCAATCTAGTTACCTAAATAAATAGATAAACTAGACACAAATTAAAAACCTCGCAAGTGTACGAATCATTTATAGAAGCGTAGCAATAGCAAGGGTCGATCCCACAGAGATTGTAGAAATTAACTTACTAATCAATTGAAAATGTGAGAATGATAAAGAGTTGTTCTAAAGGTCTAAAAGAAATGAAAAGATTAAGATATACTGAATCACAAATATTTATTAAGTAGTTGGGTTTAGATCTCCACCGATAGTCAATAATGCTAAGTTACCTTCTGAACTTCTTCTTATTACTCATGTTTGTTCTCTTCAAGGGCATGGTATCTACTCCTTAAAGTAATGTTTCCCTAAGCCAAGAATTAGGCATGGTATCTACTCTAATTCGTTTCTTTCATTAAGTATTTAGCATGGTATCTACTAAGTTGCACTTAAAGAAAACATAAGATCAGTGGAAACGAACAAACACTCAAGGTTCTAGAAATTGGTATCAGATCTAGATCCCTTAAGTTGATTAAACCAAGAACCCCTAAGGATTCCCTTGTTACAAGTTATGAACACGAGATACGGGTCGTCTCAATATGCTCATATAACAGATTCAGATAGATGGTAATGCAAACTTGATATTCTCAAGTTCTGTATGTCAGTCGACTGGTTGTCACCTCAGTTGACTGCTCTCAGAACTTGAGAACAAGTTTGATTATCATCAATCTATACCAATTCAATCAGATTCAATCAATAAGTAAAGTAGAAGGATTCAGAAGAATATAGCACTACATAACTACGGCTTCAATCTACCCAACTATGAAATTAGTTCCACATAATAATACTTTTATTGATCAACAAGTTCGAATACATGATTAACATAAAAGAATTAGAAAGAGAATGAATAAACTGATGTGGTTCGGTTAGATGACTCGGCTGGCTGTCACACAGTCGATCGGCCGTTCCTTTCCTTATGCTTGATCTCCTCTCTCCTTCTTCAATGCTGATACCGTACTGCTCTTCACTTGATGATTCAGAAAGTTGTGTGTTTTTGTGATTCGAGAGCCTCCGCGTATATCCAGAATAATGCTTCTTGGTTGGTATTTATAGAACACGACTAGAGAATTAGGGTTTGCACTCTTCTTTTTATAGAAAAGTCCTTTTCTTTTATTTATTTCCTCCCTTGTTTCTCTGCGTGTTATTTCTTTCTCTTTTCTTCTATTCTTCCTTTTCTGTTCTGATTTGGATTAGATTTGGACGAATCTTCAAATATCTTATCTTTCAACTCTGCCGCCTACCAGTCGACTTGTCAGCGAACCAGTCGACTGTGCCGAGACTTCTGAAGATTTCATAATTGATCATACAAGTCGACTGTGCTTTGGAATAAGTCGACTGCAACGAGCGGCTGTGGAAAATCAACTTCTCTGTCCAGTCGACTGCTGTGGGGAACCAGTCGACCGATGATCTGCAGTTTTCTGTGTATCATCCTTAAAATCCTGAATCTGCTTCGTTTCTCCGTTTTAGGCTGTTCCCTATGGAAAAGAGAAAATAAGAGTTAAATACCACATATAGAGCTTTTAAATGTCTAATTGCATTAAGATTATTGCTCATAAATGTGGATAATATTGTGTTCATCAATAGTACGGGTGTAGCTGGAGGTAATCGTCGAGCGCATAGGTCGCAAGGCTTGAAAAAGTCCAGGCCATGATCGAGGTCGATGCCGAGCCCCCATACCTTAGAAGTGACTTTTGGTGGCTCGTGGTGAAATCTGAGCACCGAACAACAAGCTGAGTTAAGGAGGAATTTGTGTCTCGTGGTGTCCTCCGAACGCCGAGCCCCAAGCTTGTAAGGGAAGCTTTTTGTGGCTCGCGGTTTCATCCGAAGGCCGAGCCCCAAGCTTGTAAAAGAAGCTTTTTGTGGCTCGCGGTTCCATCTGAAGGTCGAGCCCGAGATTTTTTTTAAGAAAGCTAGCACAAAGCTGAAGCTTGTTTTAAGAAAGCTGGCATAATTACATTATATTGACTTCATATTACAAAACAAGGCACGGCGTGCCGACTACATTTCATAATTTACATGGGGGTATCTGCAAAGGCTAATCCTATCCTTCGAGGAATTTGATGAGGTGCTCGGCGTTCCAGGGTCTCTTGACAGCCTTACCCTCTGGGTCGGTGAGGCGGTACGTGCCCGAGCGTACAACCTCAGAAACTTTGTACGGGCCTTCCAGTTTGGGGCCAGCTTCCTCTTTTGGCCGGGGTTAGACACCGACAGCTTTCGGAGGACGAGGTCCCCTAGCTTGATGTCGGTGGGACGCACCCTTTTGTTGTAGAACCTCACGATCCTCTGCTGGTATGTGTTTCTTCTGATGGTAGATTTTTTCCTGACCTCGTCTATGAGGTCCAGATCGGCACATAGCTGTGCCGAGTTGCCTGCTTCATCGAACGCCGTGATTCGGGGCGAAGGGAGCCCAATCTCGAGGGTAATTACTGCCTCCGCGCCGTAAGTCAGATTGAATGGCGACTCTCCCATGGGGATTCTCTTCGTCGTTCGATGGGCACATAGAATGCTCGGCAGCTTGTCGACCCATAACCTCTTGGAAGAATTATCAAGTCGTTTCTTGAGATCGTCAAGGATCTGGCGGTTCGCGTTCTCGGCCTGACCGTTCAACTGTGGGTGGCATACCGAAGAGAAGCGCTGCTGGATCCCGAGATCCTTGCAGAACTTTCGAAAATTTTTACCCTCGAACTGAGTCCCATTATCTGTGATGAGTATGTGTGGAATCCCGAATCAGCAAATGATGTGCTTCTAGAAAAATTGTTGGGTCTGCTGCTCGGTGATCGTGGCCAGGGGCTCGGCCTCAATCCACTTCATGAAGTAGCCGATTGCTATTATCAGAAACTTTCTTTGGCCCGTTGCCTTTGGAAATTGGCCTACCAGGTCCATACCCCACATAGTAAAGGGGGTCGGACTGGCCAGGGAGCGGTGGTTTGCTTGCGGAACCTTCTCACCGAGGAGAACCTTTGACAATGGCTGCACTTTTTGACCAGGTCCAGAGCATCTTGCAACATCGTGGGCCAGTAATACCCGTGGTTCAGTGCCTTTCGCGCAAGCGATTGACTTCCCATATGGCACCCACCGATTCCTTCATGGAGCTCCTTGAGAGTGTACTTTGCTTCGCCGGGGGTTAAGCAGCAGAGGTAGGGCCTTCCGTCCGTTGTGGGGTACGACCGTTTGAAGAGGGTTTCGCTGATCATGGCGAACCTCTCTGAGCGAACCCTGATCCGCCTTGCCTCGGCTCAGTCTTCGGGGAGATCTCTTTTGATTAGAAACTTTCTGATGGGGATGGTCCAATCGTTAGGCTGAGCTCCGTCTTCTATGTAATGGGTCTCGGGGAGGTCGATACTCGGCTTTCAGGAGTACTTCGATCAGAACGGTGCGGTCAAGACCTTCGAAGGACTGTTGTTGGTTTCTAGATACCTAAATATATAGATAGAACTAGACACAAATTAAAAACCTCGCAAGTGCACGAATCGTTAGAAAAGCGTAGCAATAGCAAGGGTCGATCCCACAGAGATTGTAGACTTTAACTTACTAATCAATAAAAAGAATAAAAATCATAAAGAGTTGTTTTGAAAGTCTAAAAGAAATAAAAAGATTAAAACTAAATTAAGAAGTGTTGAATCACAAATATTTATGAAGTAGTTGGGTTTAGATCTCCACCAATAGTCAGTAATGCTGAGTCACCTTCTGAACTTCTTCTTATTACTCAAGTTTGTTCACTTTAAGGGCATGGTATCTACTCCTTAAAGTACTGTTTCCCTAAGCCAAGAATTAGGCATGGTATCTACTCTAATTCGTTTCTTTCATTAAGTGTTTAGCATGGTATCTACTAAGTTGCACTTAAAGAAAACATAAGATCAGTGGAAACGAACAAACACTCAAGGTCCTAGAAATTGGTATCAGATCTAGATCCCTTAAGTTGATTGAACCAGGAACCCCTAAAGATTCCTTTGTTACAATTACGGGCACGAGATACGGGTCGTCTCAATATGCTCATATAACAGATTCAGATAGATTGTAATGCAAACTTGGATTTCTCAAGCTCTGTACGTCAGTCGACTGGCTCTCACCTCAGTTGACTGCTCTCAGACTTCGAGAACTAGTTTTGATTACCATCAATCTATACCAATACAAACTGATTCAATCAATAAGTAAAATAGAAGAAGAATATAGCACTATATAACTACAGCTTCAATCTACCCAACTATAAAATTAGTTCCACATAATAATATTTTTATTAATCAACAAGTTTGAATACATGATCAACATAAAAGAATAAATAGAAGAAAAATAAACTAATGAAGTCCGGCAATAAGTCGACTGTCTGTCACACGGTAGACTGCCTTCGAGTACTGGATCTCCTATCTCCTTCCTTGATGCTGGTAGAATAATACCCCTGTTGATGACTTGAATGCTTAGAAACTCTTGTGATTCGGTGGTTTTGGAACCTGGAAGAGTGCCAACCGCCAGAGTCTTGTTGATGACTCTTTTCTGATATTTATAGAACACGACTGAGAATTAGGGTTTTGTACTTTTTCAGAAAACTCCTTCTTTGTTTGATTTGATGATTTATTTCTTTCTCTTTTCTTCTTTCCTTCCTTATCTGTTAACCATGTGCTCTTGGAAATCCCCAGTCTCTAGATTTGATTTGCACAAATCTGGATTCAGATAGATTTGAAATTGGATTTGGATGAATCTTTGAATATCTTATCTGTTTACTCTGCCGCGTACCAGCCGACTGCCTTCGGATATAAGTCGGCTGTGTCGAGACTTCAGTATTTTCATGATTCCTCAGCCCAGTCGACTGTTGTGTAAACTTGATTCCTTCTGTCCAGTCGCCTGTAAGCATGATCAGTCGACTGATCGCTTCAGTTTTCTGTGTTTCATCCTTACAATCCTGAATTTGCTTCGTTTTGCTGTTATAGACTGTTTCCTATGGAAAAGAGAAAATAAGAGTTAAATACCACATATAGAGCTTTTAAATGTGCGTTTATAATAAGATTATTGCTTCTAAATGTGAATAATAATGTGTTCATCAAATACCCCCAAACTTAGATTTTTGCTTGTCCTCAAGCAAACTAGAATTATTGAACAAGGGGAAAAATAATAATGACAGCCTTAATCACCAAGAGTTCTTACTATGTGGGCATCAACATAGAAAAGTATAAACAATTTCAGATAAAGTAAAATTAAACATACCCACTTTCTTTAGTGCAATTGTTTATTCATAACTCCAAACTCAACCACACTTGTCATGCAATTAATTATAGTTATAGTATATAATTACTCAATCTGTGATTATCCCCTTTTCTCTACTACAAACCGAGTAGCAAACTAGAGTGTTTTTTTTTTTTTTTTTTTTTTTTTTTTTTTTTTTTTTAAAGTCGCTTCTCTAAAGTTGTCACTTGCCCTTTTACGCGAATGCGAAACATTTGTGATGAATCCACTCGGTTACTCAGCGAGTCACAAACTCTAAAGTGCTTTGCATACTCATATTTCAAGTTGCCGTTTAACGTAAAGGTAAACATTGGTGATGAATACCCCTAGTTACTAAGCACTCAAAACATTGGAGTAGATTGACTTTATTCAAGTATATATATATATATATATATATATATATATATATATATATATATATATATATATATATATATATTTATTTTTTTTTTTATCACTCTATTTACTTAAACTCAATTTAGGACTAGATCTAAAGGGAATAATAACCAGAAAAAGCATCACATTTATTTTTTATGTATAATCGCATGACTCATACAATTTTGTATGGAAGTTATGAAACTCAACAATCCTAAAGTAAATAGGTATCCTTCTTCTTACTTTATAAGAACTTGTTTTATCCTAAAAAAAAAAATTCAAAAGACTCTAATACCCCTAATACCCCTAATACCCCCAAACTTAGATGGAACATTGTCCTCAATGTTCGAAAGAAAATTTAAAAATAGGCATATGTCACATCTAGTAAGGAGAGAAAAATAAATAATAACTCAAAGAAAAAGAATAATGAATAACTGAAAGAAAATAAAGGGAAAGTGTAAATACTCCCCTGAAAAATTGGGTTGCCTCCCAACAAGCGCTGTGTTTTCTGTCTTCAGCTAGACTTGATGAGGTCATGCCATGTATTGAACGGTTTGAAGATTCACATCTTCCTCTTGCGGTCCTATGCTCGTCTCTATGTATGGCTTCGCTCTATGCCCGTTCACCTTAAATGTTTGATTCTTTTCCTTGCTATGAACCTCCAAAGCGCCATGTGGAAAGACTCTTGTGACAATGTATGGCCCATACCATCTTGACATAAGCTTGCCTGGAAAAAGTCTCAATCTTGAGTTGTATATCAATACCTTCTGCCCTTCATAAAACTCCTTCCTTGCTAGCTGTTTGTCATGGTACAACTTTGTCCTTTCCTTGTACAATTTTGCATTCTCATAAGCATCGTGCCTCAACTCTTCAAGCTCATTTAGTTGTAGTCTTCTTTTGTCACCTGCTTGTTTCATATCAAAATTGAACCTTTTGATGGCCCAATATGCTTTGTGCTCCAACTCCACTGGCAAATGACAGGCTTTTCCAAACACCAAACGGTATGGTGACATGCCAATGGGTGTTTTGTATGCGGTTCTATAGGCCCATAATGCATCGTTCAAGTGCAACGACCAATCCTTCCTTCTTGTGTTGACTGTCTTTTCCAAAATGCTTTTGATTTCTCTGTTGCTAATCTCCACTTGCCCACTAGTTTGAGGATGATATGGGGTTCCCACTTTATGTGTGATACCATATTTCTTCATCAAGGAAGCAAATGGAAAGTTATTGAAGTGGCTACCTCCATCACTTATTATTGCGCGCGGTGTCCCAAACCTAGTGAAAATGTTTTCCTACAAAAACTTGACAACAACTTTGTGATCATTAGTTCTTGAGGGGATAGCCTCGACCCATTTAGACACATAATCCACACCAACAAGTATATATAAATAACCAAATGAGTTAGGAAATGGACCCATGAAGTCGATTCCCCAAACGTCAAAAAGCTCGATCACTTGGATGTTTTGCAGTGGCATTTGATTTCTAGAAGAGATGTTACCTGTCCTTTGGCATTTGTCACAAGTCCTGCAAAAAGAAAAAGCATCTTTGAATACTTTAGGCCAATAAAATCCAGATTGTAATACCTTGAGTGCTGTTCTTTTTGGTCCAAAATGTCATCCACATGCATATTTGTGGCAATGTTGTAGAATACTCATTTGCTCTTCTTCTGCCACACATCTTCTTATAATTTGATCTGGGCAAAATTTAAACAAATAAGGATCATCCCAATAGTAGTGCTTGCACATAGCCACCAGTCTCTTTCTTTCCTGACTTGTCATACCTGGAGGGAAAACATGAGCGGTTAGATAATTTACAATGTCAGCAAACCATGGAAAATTTGAGTAGTAAGATACCAGTCGACTGGTCCTGGTACCAGTCGACTGTCCCGAGGATGAGTTTATTTCAAAGAGATGTTCATCTGGGAAAGTCTCATTAAGTGGCGGCACAATTCTTTCTTCCTCCTGCAGTAGCCTGGACATGTGATCTGCAACAACATTGTCGCTTCCTTTTTTATCTCTAATCTCAAGATCGAATTCTTGAAGCAACAGCACCCATCTGATCAACCTAGGCTTAGCATCTTTTTTCGCAAATAAATATCTCAAAGCAGCATGGTCAGTGAAAACAATAACTTTAGAACCAATCAAATATGATCTAAACTTCTCTACAGCAAAAATAACAGCTAACATTTCTTTTTCAGTAGTGGAATAATTTAGCTGTGCATCGTTTAAAGTTCGAGAAGCATAGTAAATAACATGAGGTTTCTTATTGATTCGTTGACCTAACACAGCCCCTAAAGCATAATCACTTGCATCACACATGAGCTCGAAAGGATGGCTCCAATCTGGTGCCATGACAATAGGTGCAGAAATGAGAAGATTTTTTAATGTAACAAAAGCATTTGTGCACTCTTCTGTCCATACAAACTCAACATCCTTAGCCAACAAGTCACAAAGGGGTTTGGAGATTTTTGAGAAATCTTTTATGAATCTTCTATAGAACCCTGCATGTCCTAGAAAACTCCTAATACCCTTAACTGTAGTGGGAGGGGGTAGTTTTGATATTATATCGATTTTTGCTTTGTCTACCTCTATTCCCCTTTTGGACACCACATGTCCCAACACAATACCTTGTTGTACCATGAAATGACACTTTTTCCAATTCAGCACTAAATTGCATTCTTCACATCTTTTAAGCACAAGCTGCAAATGGTTAAGGCATTCATCAAAACAAGATCCAAAAATACTAAAGTCATCCATAAATACCTCGATGAACCTTTCCACCATGTCTGAAAATATACTCATCATGCATCTTTGGAATGTAGCTGGAGCATTGCACAATCCAAAGGGCATCCTCCTGTATGCAAAAGTACCAAAAGGACATGTAAAAGTGATTTTTTCTTGATCTTCTGGAGCAATAGCAATTTGATTATAGCCACTATAACCATCTAAAAAACAATAATGACTATATCCTGCTAATCTTTCTAACATTTGATCAATAAAAGGGAGAGGGAAGTGATCTTTCCTGGTTTCATTGTTCAGTTTCCTGTAATCAATGCATACCCTCCATCCTGTGGTCACTCTAGTAGGGATAAGCTCATTCTCTTCATTTGTCACCACTGTGACTCCACTTTTCTTAGGCACTACATGTATAGGACTTACCCATTTGCTATCTGAGATAGGGTAGATGATGCCAACATCTAGTAGCTTCAGAATCTCTGCTCTTACCACTTCCTTCATGTTTGGGTTAAGCCTTCTCTGTGCCTCCCTGCTTGGTTTTGCATTGTCTTAAAGGAGTATTCTATGCATGCATCTGGATGGACTTATTCCCTTGATATCTGCAATGGTCCATCCTATTGCATTCTTGTGTTCTCGTAGTACCCTTAGCAGCTTATCTTCTTCCTGTGTACTCAGGTTCGCAGCAATTATCACTGGTAGCATCTGGTTCTCACCCAAATATGCGTGCTTCAAATGGTCGGGCAGCTGCTTAAGCTCTGGGTCTGTAAGTCTTGGTGCAGTCGACTGGTCCCTGGTAGCAGTCTGGACAGTCGACTGATCCCCTGAAGCAGTCGACTTGTCCAGTGCACCAGTCGACTTGTCTGCAAAAACAAAAATGTCATCAGGCACCAATTTTTCAAATGCTGGTGCAAACTTACCTGAGTATGACTGTGAAGTGTCAAGGTGATGTATTGTCTCTGCAATCTCCCAGTCATCATATTCCTGTTCATCATTAGATAAAGTTAGAGATTGTGTAATTATGGCCTGTAACGGTTCAACGCTATGTACCTGAAATGTTTGATCAACAATATCCTGCACCACATCAACATTATAGCATTCATGATCATCATGTGGAAATTTCAGTGTATCAACATTTTAAATTCAACCTTCTCTCCATTTATTTTCATGCTTATGGTACCCTTTTTGACACAAATTTTTATATCAGCCGTACTCATAAAGGGCCTACCTAGAATGATTGGTAGAGATGATGGCATTGAAGATTCCTCCATGTCTAACACAACAAAATCAGCAGGCAAAATGAAATCGTTTACCTGAACTAGGACATCTTCCAAAATACCTCTAGGTCTTTTGATACTGCGATCTGCCAACTGCAACGTGATAGATGTTGGTTGGAGTTCCCCCAATCCTAGCTTTTCATAGACGGTGTATGGGAGAAGATTGATGCTTGCCCCCAAGTCTAGTAGTGCTTTCTCAAAGAAGTGCTCGCCAATCCTGCAAGGAATAGTAAAACTACCTGGGTCTTTTAATTTGGGGGGGCAGTTTTCTTAGTAAGACAGCGCTCACTTCTTCTGTCAAGGCCACATCCTCCCTAACCTGAAATGTTCTTTTGTGAGTACAACATTCTTTCAAAAATTTAGCATAAGAAGGAATTTGTTTAATAGCATCAAGTAGGGGGATATTAATTTCTACCTTTCTGAGAGTTTCAAAGATGTCAAATAAATGTTGATCTTTCTTTTGTTTGACTAACCTTTGAGGGAATGGTGGCAAAACTGTTCTTTCTTTTTCACTTACCTTGTTGGACCCCACAATTTTTGATGGTTGTTCTTCTTTTTCTTCGGTGTGTGTTCCAACTTTGTTGTCAATTATCTTACCACTTCTTAATGTTGTGACTGCCTTGAGCTGTTCTTGGCCTCCAAGATTTGGTATAGTTTGTGATGGAAGTTCCCCTGCCTTTCGCTCGCTTAATTCTTTAGCAATTTGGCCAATCTGTGTTTCCAACTTCTGAATTGCTTGCCCTTGTTGGTTGCTTGTTTGATGTTGTTGTTGGAGCAATTGAAGAACAGTGGATTCAAAATCCAACTTCTTCTGTTCTTGAACTGGCCTATCAATCCCACTTCCCATTTGGAAGTTCCGTGCATGTCCTTGTGTGAATTGAGTCCCTTGATTATTTTGATTATTGCTCCATGAGAAGTTTGGATGGTTCCTCCACCCTGGGTTGTATGTGTTCGAGAAGGGATTGTTCTTTTGTGGGAACACTCCTCGACCTACATAGTTTGCATGCTCCTGATCTGTGAAAGAAGACATAGGACATGTATCAGTGGTATGATCTACATGAGAACAAATTGCACAAATTTCATTTGTTTGATTTTTAACTCCACCCATCATAGACATTGCATTAACAAGCATATCAATTTTCTTATTCATGTTTACCATTTCCAATTAAATGTTATTGCTACTAGAAATTTCATAAACTCCCTGTTTTTTCGAAGGGCCCCTCCTTGTTGAGAATTGTTGTGAATTCTCGCTGAGTTCTTCAAATAGTTCTATAGCCTCTTCGCCGCTTTTCCTCATCAAGATCCCGTTGCAAGCTGAATCCACAATTGCCTTATTAGTATCATTTAAACCTTCATAAAAAGCTTGTACCTGATCATCTTTAGGCATGTTGTGTGTTGAACACTTGAGAAGTTTGTTCTTGAAATCTTTCCATGCTTCGAAAAATAAGTCTCCATCCTTTTGTTGGAAGAGTTGAATTTCCCTTTTCAGTTGTTTGGTCTTTTGGGCTGGAAAGAATTCTTTTAAGAACTTTGTCGCCAATTGCTCCCATGAGTTTATTGATCCTGGTTCCAAAGAATTATACCATAGTTTAGCATTAAGTTTTAAGGAAAAAGGAAACAAAATTAACCTGATTTGTTCAGGGGTAAGCCCTTGGACGCTTTGTGTCCTGCAAAGATCGAAAAAATCTTGTAAATGGAGATGAGGCTCTTCATCAGGTCTGCCACTAAAATGGGGAACCATACTAAGTAACTGAGGAGATAGATGCATGTTCCCTGTGACATTGGGTTGATACGCAATGCAGGAGGGTTGTTCAATGTTCTTAGGCGTAAATTTATCCTGCATTGGTACGCGATTGGGTATTTCTTTTGCCATGATTTCTTGTGACTGAGGTCTCTGAGCAGTCGACTGGGTTCGTGCAGCAGTCGACTGGTTGGTCGCAATCAGTCGACCTAATCTGTGCAAAGTGCGTTCTGTTTCTGCGTCAATTGGTAGTAGCTCTGGACGAAGTGATCTCCTTCCGTGCATCCACTAAAATCCTGTAACCTAAAAGAAAAATTTATTAATAAACTAAAAGAAAGAAAATAAAAACTTCCTACTGATCTGTAAGTTAAAATACTAGACAATCCCCGGCAACGGCGCCAAAAACTTGTTGTTGGTTTCTAGATACATAAATATATAGATAAAACTAGACACAAATTAAAAACCTCGCAAGTGCACGAATCGTTAGAAAAGCGTAGCAATAGCAAGGGTCGATCCCACAGAGATTGTAGACTTTAACTTACTAATCAATAAAAAGAATAAAAATCATAAAGAGTTGTTTTGAAAGTCTAAAAGAAATAAAAAGATTAAAACTAAATTAAGAAGTGTTGAATCACAAATATTTATGAAGTAGTTGGGTTTAGATCTCCACCAATAGTCAGTAATGCTGAGTCACCTTCTGAACTTCTTCTTATTACTCAAGTTTGTTCACTTTAAGGGCATGGTATCTACTCCTTAAAGTACTGTTTCCCTAAGCCAAGAATTAGGCATGGTATCTACTCTAATTCGTTTCTTTCATTAAGTGTTTAGCATGGTATCTACTAAGTTGCACTTAAAGAAAACATAAGATCAGTGGAAATGAACAAACACTCAAGGTCCTAGAAATTGGTATCAGATCTAGATCCCTTAAGTTGATTGAACCAGGAACCCCTAAAGATTCCTTTGTTACAATTACGGGCACGAGATACGGGTCGTCTCAATATGCTCATATAACAGATTCAGATAGATTGTAATGCAAACTTGGATTTCTCAAGCTCTGTACGTCAGTCGACTGGCTCTCACCTCAGTCGACTGCTCTCAGACTTCGAGAACTAGTTTTGATTACCATCAATCTATACCAATACAAACGGATTCAATCAATAAGTAAAATAGAAGAAGAATATAGCACTATATAACTACGACTTCAATCTACCCAACTATAAAATTAGTTCCACATAATAATATTTTTATTAATCAACAAGTTTGAATACATGATCAACATAAAAGAATAAAGAGAAGAAAAATAAACTAATGAAGTCCGGCAATAAGTCGACTGTCTGTCACACGGTAGACTGCCTTCGAGTACTGGATCTCCTATCTCCTTCCTTGATACTGGTAGAATAATACCCCTGTTGATGACTTGAACGATTAGAAACTCTTGTGATTCGGTGGTTTTGGAACCTGGAAGAGTGCCAACCGCCAGAGTCTTGTTGATGACTCTTTTCTGATATTTATAGAACACGGCTGAGAATTAGGGTTTTGTACTTTTTCAGAAAACTCCTTCTTTGTTTGATTTGATGATTTATTTCTTTCTCTTTTCTTCTTTCCTTCCTTATCTGTTAACCACGTGCTCTTGGAAATCCCCAGTCTCTAGATTTGATTTGCACAAATCTGGATTCAGATAGATTTGAAATTGGATTTGGATGAATCTTTGAATATCTTATCTGTTTACTCCGCCGCGTACCAGCCGACTGCCTTCGGATATAAGTCGGCTGTGTCGAGACTTCAGTATTTTCATGATTCCTCAGCCCAGTCGACTGTTGTGTAAACTTGATTCCCTCTGTCCAGTCGCCTGTAAGCATGATCAGTCGACTGATCGCTTCAGTTTCCTGTGTTTCATCCTTACAATCCTGAATTTGCTTCGTTTTGCTGTTATAGACTGTTTCCTATGGAAAAGAGAAAATAAGAGTTAAATACCACATATAGAGCTTTTAAATGTGCGTTTATAATAAGATTATTTCTTCTAAATGTGAATAATAATGTGTTCATCAAGGACGAGGAGGCTAACTTTGACAGGGCATCGGCCTGGGCGTTCTGCTCTCTTGGGATTCTTAAGACTGCAGACTCGTCAAAGGACTCCAAGAGCCGCTGGACCACGGCCAAGTACCGGATCATCCGATTGTCACGAGCCTCGTACTCTCCGGTGATCTGATTGACCACGAGCTGAGAGTCGCTGAAAGCCCTAATCTGTCTAGCACCTGCCTGATGTGCCAGGATGAGCCCGACAATCATGGGCTCATATTCGGCCTCGTTGTTGGAGGCTGGAAAGTTGAGGCGGAGGCAATATTGGAGAAGGAAATTGTTAGTTCCTCGCAAAATGATGCCCGCACCACTCCCCGCTTCACTGGAAGAGCCGTCGACGTAAACTTCCCACGTCTGGTCGGCCTCCCCACTTGCGGGTTGCTCAGAGAAGGTGCATTTCTTGATGAACTCGGTGAGGGCTTGTCCCT
Source organism: Hemerocallis citrina (assembly GCA_017893485.1). Lineage (NCBI taxonomy): Eukaryota > Viridiplantae > Streptophyta > Magnoliopsida > Asparagales > Asphodelaceae > Hemerocallis > Hemerocallis citrina. The sequence goes on from CM030358.1 coordinate 285,721,849, forward strand.
TGATGGCCGTTCTTGGCTGATAGCCGATGTCGTATTGACTGAGCTCGATCACCACTTGACTAGTCGGCCGGAGCTCTCGGGCTTATGGAGTACGGCTTTCAGAGGCTGGTCCGTGAGGACCTGAATTGAGTGTGCCTGGAAATAGGGACGGAGCTTCCGCGCGGCCATGACCAGGGCGTAGGCCACCTTCTCCATCTTTGCATACCTTGTCTCGGACGAGAGCAAGACTTTGCTCACATAGTACAACGGCTTTTGGACTCCGTCCTCTTCTCGAACGAGAATGGCACTGAGCACATTTTTCGAGGCCGAGAGATAAATCCGAAGTGGCTCGCCCGGTACGGGTTTGCTAAGGAGAGGTGGATTGGCGAGGTACTCTTTCAATTGGGCGAACACCTCCTGCTGCTAGGTACCCCAGTCAAAGCCTCCGGTTCCGCGCAAAGCTTTAAAGAATGGGAAAGACTTCTCTCCGGGCTTGGAGAGGAAACGGCCGATGGTCTCCAGTCTTCCCGTGAGCTGCTGCACCTCTTTGACATTTCTAGGAGGGGCCATGTCTGTTATGGCCTGGATCTTCTCGAGGTTCGCCACGATGCCGCGCTGGCTGACGACGAACCCAATGAATTTTCCTGAGGAGACGCCGAACGCACACTTCGTAGGATTGAGCCTCATATTGTGGGTCCGAAGGACCCCCAAGGCTTCTTCCAGGTCGGCGATGTGGTTCTGTCCCGCTGGCTTTTGACGAGCATATCATCGACGTACACCTCCATGTTGTGATCGATCTGATCCTTGAAGACTCGATTGACGAGCCTCTGATATGTGGCACCGTTATTCTTCAGCCCGAAGTGCATAACCCTGTATCAATAAAGACCTTGTTCGGTGATGAAGGACGTCTTGGCTATATCAGGGGGGAACATTCGGATCTGGTTGTAGCCTGAGAAAGCATCCATGAAGGAAAGGAGGTCGAGACCCGATGTTGCGTCGATCAGAGTGTCGATGCTGGGGAGAGGGAACGGATCTTTGGGGCACGCCTTGTTAAGGTCAGTAAAGTCTATACAGATCCTCCAGCTCCCGCATGTCTTTTTGACCATCACGATGTTCGCCAGCCACTCGGGGTAGCTGACCTCCTGGATGAACTGGGCAGACAAGAGCTTGTCTACCTCCGCTTTTACAGCCTGCTGCCTCTCCAGGGTGAACTCACGCTGCTTCTGGACGATCAGCTTTGAGCCGGGGATCACGCTTAGTTTGTGCATGATCAGGTCTTCGGAGATCCCGGGCATGTCGGAGGGCTTCCAAGTGAAGAGGTCGACGTTGCGGTGAATGCAATCGATCAGATCGGACTTGAGGTCGGGCGTGAGGGAGCAGCTTACACGGAACCACTTTGACATGTCCCCTGTCTCGAACGAGACTTCTTCTAGTCCGTCTACCGGCTCTGGCTCGAGCTGGCTCCTTTCGAGCTGTAGTTCAACGCCGTCCAGGGGGAACACACCGCCCCCAACTGCCATCATATAGCACGATCGTGCTGCTTCTTGGTTCCCTTGGACGACCCCGACTCCTAACTCGGTGGGGAACTTCAACTTTGGGTGGTAGGCTGAGGGAACTGCCTGGAGATAGCAGAGCCCCGGTCGACCGAGGATGGCGTTGTAAGCTACCTTGACGTTCACAACCATGAAGTCCATCGACTCGGTCCGTCTATGAGGGGCCGTACCGGCGGTGACGTCCAAGGTCACGATCCCTTCTATTGGCACCGGGACGCCGGAAAACAGGTGCAGGGTGTACCCGACTGGCTTCAGCTTATCTCAGGGGAGCTTGAGGTTCTCAAACGCTTCCAGGAAGAGGATGTTCACCGAGCTTCCGTTGTCCACGAGGATCCGACGGACCTCGTAGTTGGCCATGACGAGGCTGATGACGAGTGCATCGCAGTGCGGGAGCCGGACCCTTTCCAGGTCTTCCCCTGAGAAGGAGACAGGGAGCTGCTGAACCTGGGGGAAGGGAGACTTCGGATAGCATTTACCTCTCGGATGAAAGCCTTGCCGGAAGTGCTGGACTCTCCTCCCATGGGCCCCCCATGGACGCAATGTAGGACAGCTTGACCTCTGGTCTCTTCAGGCTCGGGGTCCCGCTTGGGACACGATTTAGGGGCACGAGGAAGAGAAGGCCTTCGATTCCTCATGTCTCTTCGGTCCCGGGCGTCTTCCCAGGTGAATTCCCGGAGGTACCCTTGTTGGATGAGGGCCTCGATTTCGTCCTTCAGGGCCTCGATTTCGACATTAATCGGTGTCATGCCCTTTGTTCCGGTGGAAGTGGCAGTAGAACCGCTGATTCCTTTTCTTGTTGCTGGTCGGTCGAGGGGGCATCTGGACGAAGTCTCTGTCATCGATTGCTAAGAGGATAGCCGACACATTTTGTGTCAGTGGTGTGTACCCATCGAAGCGCGGAATCGGGGGGACCCATTTCATGCCGGTCCCGTCTTTGGGGACTTTCTTGGTTGGCTCTGCCTCATCGGCCTTACATTTTCCCTTTCCCGGGAACTCTTTGGCATCCTTGGGATTTAGGGCCTCTTTGGCCCAGATGTACTTTTCGACCCGATTGGGCAGGTCAGGAAAATCAAGGGGAGGTTTCTTGGCCAGGGACGACTTCAGCTGGCCGTGCCGGACGTTGTGCCGGAACACTGCCGAGGCGACCCCAGCGTCGAGGGAGGAGACCGACCTTGCCTCTGTGGTGAACCTTCGGACGAACTGCCCGAGTGACTCCCCTTCCTTCTGTCGAAGGTCCAGTAGGGACGCGTTCGTCTTCTCAGCTTTCCTGCTGGTCAGGAAGTGGGCCAGAAAATTGGCCTCCAACTGGTCAAACGAGTAGATCGAGCCGGGGACGAGCTTAGAGAACCATTCCCGAGCCGGACCCTAGAGGGTGGCAGGGAAGGCACGACATAGGAGGGGATCCGAAGTGCTGTGAATCATCATGAGGTCTTGAAACCCTCCATGTGATCAGCAGGATCACCCTTACTGTCATAGGTTTCGAACTGGGGAAGTTGGAAATTCCGGGGTATTTCTGCTTGTCGGATTGCAACGGAGAAAGAAGGTCGGGTCGGCCTATGACCCTGAGCCGGCCTCGGGCCACCGTCGCTGAAGTGGTCGAGGAGGCTCTCTATTTCCTGTAGGTGTTTTAGGACGTCCTCGTCATACTCTGGCGGGCGGGTTAGGCTGCGAGACTCACTGGCTCCGGCATCTGACTGCGAGTGAAAGCGGTGGAGTGTCTCGTTGACGGGGGGTCCCTAAGATGGCCTGCAGGATCTCGTTCCGGAAGCTTTGGAACTCACGGTAGGTGACTGGAGCTCGTCCGGCCGGGTCGCGTTGGGGTGGCAGCCTCCGACCGGCGCGATTGAGCCCCGGCTCCCGCTCTCTGGATGGATGCCTGGGATGGTTCGGGGCCGAGTTGGAAGCGGCCCCTCCCCTGGTTCGGCTGGCCTGTCAGTTATGGATGACCCAATGCAGGTCGGTTGCGACCGAGTGAGAAGTGCCCGGTCCGAGTCCGAGGTTGACCCTCGGATGGTTAGATCCATGGGTGTCGGCGGGGATGTCCTGAGGAGGAGCGTCCTGACGACGTGCAGAGGTGACAACTCTTCTGGGCTTGGGCGCTATATGAGCTCGGATTGAAGGGATGCCGTTAATGGCTGGGTTCGGACTGAGGTTCGTACCGAGGTTTCCCACAGATGGAGCCAACCTGATATGGTTTGTTTTTGGGGGTGGCTGCACCAGGTGTGAGTTCTCTCAATTTATTAAGTGGAAGCTTCGGTACTGGCTATATGCCCGACCCTCAGCGGAGGGAACGGCTCGGGAGTAGGCAGGAGTGAGGTGGAGGTCGGATGCTCGGCTCGGATCGGTCTCGTGTACCTGCACTCGGCCTAGGAACACCGGGGTTGATCCCGGTGGCATGCCCTCCGACGGTCTAGTTAGTCACTGAAGAGTAACAGTAACTAGGATTTTTTAGAGGGGAAAGATTGATTACCTAGTAAAGGGGGAGGGGGCCTGGTATTTATAGGCAGATACAAACGGGTCTGGACTCGTTTGGGCCTGGGTCTGGATCTGTTTGCCCGTGGGCCTGACGTGACAGAAGCCCATGGGGCTTAGGGCTGGCCTGACAGACCTGATGATCAGGGGTGAGCGATTTTTGAGCGGATGCTGTGGCCTAAGAGGAGCCACGTCATCTGACCCATATCACTTTAAAATGTTGGATAACACATCCCATGTATGCTTGAAAGCACCAAATGATACGGGTGAAATCAAGATTGGTTAAAAAAGGAACAAGATCAAAATTTTGATAAGGGTGAGGAAGAAATTGGGAAAGACTATATGAGATAAACAATCATAGATTTGGGGGGAGAAATTCATATCAATTTTCATAAAACTCAACCATGGTTACAAGGAATTATTTATAACATCTCCTCATTTACACATAATACTCAGCATTAGAAAATGACATGTATCCTTTGTGGCTAACGGTTTTCTCACTCGTTTCTGAGAGAAATTTCATGAAGTCTACATGAATCAAATGTTGCATTTGACATCCTTCGTAATAATTTGGGCTATTAATAATTCGTGTGGGCCATCCTTTAACTTTTAAGTGCAGCATAGTCTTGAACAACATTGAATAACACTGTCACATTTATCCTTGACCGGACGACCCGGACCCGACTCGGACCCAACCCAGATCCGATATTGGATCGGAACCGACCCGATTCTAGATGACTATGATTAGGGTCTGATTATTTTGAACCGACAAATCAGACCCGACCCGACTCGAGTCGGATCGGACCCATGGAACCACTAGTAGACAAATAACTTAAATTTTAGTATACTAGAACAAGACAGTTGTATGTGTTTCAGAAAGGAAAAAAAATATTTTGATATAAAATAAAGTTTAATATGTTCAAATAACTTAATAAAGAGTGTAATCTTTTCTTTTACTCCCAAGTTGCATCACATACTTTTTATTTTGTAAAATCAACTTACCTATATGCAAGTGTTAGTGTGGTCCATGTGAATCACCCTAAGGGGGGGGGGGGGGGGGGGGGGGGGGGGGGGGGGGGGGGGGGGGAATAGGGTAATCTTGCGGAATTAAAAATTAAAGAAATAAAGTAAAGTAGAGTAAAGTAAATGCAAGAGAGACAAGAAACGTAAACTCAGATGACACAGCGATATAACGTGGTTCGACCCCCAGATCTACGTCCACATCACCTACTTGTAGCAATTCTCCTCCACAAGCGTTCCACTATACTCAAAATCCTTAGTACAGTGATTCTTGGATTCAGACCGAGAGACCTATTACACTCACAGGACTTCTAATCCAAGTCCCGTCAATCTCACCGAAGTGGAAAAGAAAAGAAAAGAAAACTCAAGATCGTTTTGAGATCTTGTCAGAAGAATACAACCAAATTCACGCTCACACCCGGATTGATTATCTAAGGATTATCTCAAAATACTTTTCTCAGAAGTTCTAGGTAGAGAAGACACAGTGGATTCGTTCTCTTAAGTATAAGAGGAAGTGTATCGATAAAACATAGAAACGATACATTCCAAAACAGTATACAGCTCAAGTTGAGGTCGACCGTAAAAAACGTGCGGTCGACCGTTCAGCTCTCTGGCGTAGCTAGAGAGATGAAAGGTCAACCGCTGTCTTAAGCAACTAAAGTTGCGGTCGACTGTGATGCGGTCGACCGTCATTATGTACGGTCGACCGGTCTTGGTTGTATAATTCGAATCCACTTTGTTTTCTTACCATAAGTTAATCAATCTTTAATCAATCATATACAATAATAATCTCACGAAAACATTACTAAAAATCCAATCTTGATAGATTGCTTGGTGACCAATTCATTGAGAACTCCTTTTAAATAACTTCCTCTTTTGCTCGTATATGCAATCTTCCTTTATTACTTTCCTTGTTTGTATGTTTGTGAATCTCTCTTGGATCTTTTCATGATGTTAATTGATCCTGAAAATCTGACACACTAAATTCAAACTTATTAGTACAAGTTAGCACGTTTTGTGCACACCAAACTAAGAGTCAACAATCCATTGGTAAACCTCTTGGCTGGTGAGCAAGAGCTGAGAGTTCGAATCCTGCTTGCATCAAAAAATCCCTAATTAATATAAATTTTAAGTAAAGTGTGGGTGTGTGTGGTTACGGCCTTATTCTGAACAACAACAACAACAACAACAACAATAATAATAAACCAATTTTAATTTACATATTAATTAATGTTACTTTTAATTTCACTATGTAGCTAATTTATGTGGTCCTCTAGAAAAAAAAAACATTTTGTGAATTTGAATATAAAAATCTTTAGTAAACATTGAAATATAAAATTATTGTCGTACATTATTAGACTCATTGGGTACTCCCGAACCAATCGGACCGGAACTGAACATGGAGAAAATAAATTGACCCAGATCTGAACTCGAACATGTTGCTAAAGGGTAGGGTCCGGGTACTTCACTACTCGACTCGATCTGGATCAGGGTACTTTACTACCCGAGACTCGATAGCAGTGCTAATCTTGAATGGTCTGTAATGGGCTTGGGCCCATAGTGGATTTGAAACTTCTATCACAATAGGTTCAAAGGAGAAAAAGCGTAACAAAAGAAAAGAGAGGACGCAAGGACATCTAAAGGAAAATGATGGTGGTGAATTTTAGCAATATATAAGAAAATTTCAAATGCAATTGAGACTGTTTTCTTATTTTATTATATTATTATTTTAATTATTTTTTAAATCAACTATGTAACAACCCGTAATTTTTAATACAATATTTTGAATTAATAAATAATTTTAAAATTAATTTATTTAATTATTTTGAATTTTCGTAAAATTTACATTTTCACACGTGCAAATATTTTTGAAGTGTGGATTTAGAATTATAAGTTGATGAAAAAATTATATTATTTTTTATTGGGTATATTTGAATTTTTGGGATTTTTCTAAATAAAGAAACTATTTTTATAAATACTTTGAAAGAAATGGGCATTTTTGTAAAAATTTGTTTGGAGAAGAATTTTGAACTTAAAATTTGTTTGGCTGCATTTTGAACCGGCTAATCAGTAGAAGGCTCTAAGAAATTAGATTATATACATATTTGATTGATTTTATTGATTTAATTGAATAAATATATAATTACGCAGTTTTGAGATTGTTGAGGACTTTATTGCAAATATTCTTCCTAGAGAGTAAAAGTCAAAAAAATTATTTGAAAAATCAAATATTTATTAGTAGATAATAATTATAATTTTTTTGGATTTTTAAAGAATATTTTATGGTATATTTGCAATTATTCCAAAGAGAATGACTTTTGTGTAAAATTGCCACTTGGGGTATAAATCCAAAAATTTTCGATTTTGGGCTGCACCAGATGGCCGGCCAACTCAGAAGTAAATAGATTTAATTTTTTATTTTAATTGATTTGATTTACTTAACTAATTTATTAAAGAAGATCCATATATGTAAAGAAATAATTTCTTAAAGGATATTTCTATAAAATTTGTAAAACCCTAATTAAATCGGATCCCAGCTTATTTATTGGTTGTTATAGCCGCCCTCCCTCTACACACAAATAAAATTTTATTTTTTTATTATTTTCTTGGATTTTGCAAAAGAAATGAGCTTTTCTTATTTTTCTTCTTCTTCGTTTGAATCTCTTTGAGGTGAGTGATACGTCTTGTCTTTTGATGTGTTTTACTTATATTATCATGATGAATGAGCTTTTTGATGTTTACATGAACTAAAGATGCAATTTTTATGAGAAATGATCATATTTTATTAATTTTGAATGTTAAATATTGATGATGGATAAAAATCTAACCTGGGATATCTGAATTTAATTGTAGTTAATAAAGATATGTAGAAATAATAATAACTTGTTCCATGCCCTTGAATTCATGCTTGATTGATTGTAAAGTTGAGATCTTGCCGTGTTAATCGTTGTTTTAAATCATCAAAAATTGAAACCAAACATTAGGGTTTTGAATAATTGTTGTATGGATCGAAAGTAAGTTATTTTGAAGTGGCTTGTGCATAAAAGATTAATATTTTTACTTAAAGAAATAAATCTAATGAGAATATATATGATTGTATGATTCAAGAAACAAATCTAATGAGAAATAAATCTAATTCTAATGAGAATATATATGATTTTTGATTAATATGTTAGATCATGGAGTATGATTCAAGAAACATGTTTTAGATGATTCAATGATGAGATTCTTCATTGTTCTAATATTAAAGTAAAGTGATATGATTCTATATAATTGTTGTATATATAAGAAGTATTTTTGGCAAGAAATATATATATGAAAAGAACTAATATAAACAAAACCCTTGGGTTAGGGTCCGGTCTGGGGACTGAACAGTAATCGCGGGTTACTGTTGTGACCCAGTAGGGTTGAACAGTAACCCAGGTTACTGTTCACCCGAGCCACCGTCCCTTGCTTTCGGCTGATTGTTCGGGTTGGATTTTTGGGGTGTTTTCGAGTGGTTTTGTGTGTGTGGCTTGTATGCTATGATAATGGGACTCTAGTATACATATGTAAGCATCTATATATGGGTTTAAATAAATGTATATGAGTGGTTTGATCGAGTTTGGATGAATTTTAAAGACATTGTTTAGTCTGGACTGCTGTCTATTTCAGTTTGGAACGAGATTTCAACTTAGTTAATGATGTTATTACCTAAAACTTATAAAATAGAAATTGTAGCTCGCTGTGTCTAGTTTCAAGAACATCTTACGGATCCTCAATCAGACTTATAGATTTTAAGATATGCAATTTCTACCACTATACTGTCGTAGTTTCAGATTTTTGAAATAACGGTTAATTTTTAGAATTTATTGAATATGAACCCTTTAAATTAATTTATTTGATTCAATATTTTTATGGTGAATTCCTCGTTATGTGCTGAATTTAATTTGATTTTTTCAGAATTTAATATTAATTTTAGAATGTAATGTTTTGAGGAACGAAGTCATGTAACTTTCAGATTTTTGGATGAAAGATAGTGATATGGCTAAAAATGGGGTTAAATCGGAACCGTCCAGATTGGGAACGAATCTTGAAGCTCAGGGGTAAAACGGTAATTTCACATATAGACGAGTCTGAAGCGGACACTGGACCTCCCCTTCAAAGACCCAATAACCCGCAAAACGGACCCACTCCAGCTGGGTACGGGTCCCGGCCCAAGACAAACCCAGACCAGATAGAGGAAATTAGGGTCACTGATTTGACTAAATCAACGGGCCTGATTTACAGTTATCCTCTCACCGGGAATCAGGGATCAGTTTCCTAAACTAATTGTGAGGATTTTACTCCTAACGGTTTCACAGGAAATCAGGTCTCTAATCAGACTCCCAGGGCGACTATAAATACCTCCTACCTACCACTGTGACCAGGTAATCACTCTTTTTCCAGCTTAAGCTCTTTCTTAATCACCACTGGTTACTGACAAGAGCGTCGGAGGGTGCATCGCCAGAATCAACCCCGGTGTATCACACTTCCTTGCAGGTTAGCGGCAGGAATCAGCAGGCTTGGATCCGCTATTCAGGTTTTTCCACGAATCCACAAATTTCATCTGTTTACCCCCACACCAGAATCAGCGGTAACAGATTGGCGCCGTCTGTGGGAAACCATATGAATAGCAACCCATTCCTTCCCGTCGACTAGATCTTCTCCAGCCATGCCTCCCAGAAAGGTCAGGTCAAGGGGGTCCAACCGTGGGCCTAACCCCGCCGATCAGCAAGAGGAAGTCCCCGTGCATCCTCCTCCGCAGCCCGAGCAACTTCCTCCCCCAGTCCAAGATCCTCTCCTGAATCAACAACCCCCTAATGGTCCTGCTGGCCAGAACCAGCGGAGGCAGAGGCAACCTCTCCACCCAGACCATGTCTCAGTTCACAATGCCTCCTCGGATTCAATGGCTTCCCATAACCCCCGAGCCTCCGACCTCCGCAACACCATTCTGAATCGCCAAAAGGATGAGGACCTTCGCAACCGCCTAGATGAGAAGCGGGACCGAGAGGGAGCCTCCCGCCAACATCAAGGTAAGCGATCTCCTCATCGCCGAGGTGGTAGAAGTTCTCCGGACCGAAGGGGATGGGGGGAATCTCCCGAGCGTCGTAGGAGGAGGCCACATTCCCCTGTTGATCGACATAATCCAAGGAATGATGAGGCACCTATCACTCGTGCCGAGTTCCTACAATTCCAGGCAACTGTGTTGCAGGCCCTCAACCTTCGCCCCAACAACGATAATGCCCAGAGGGTTCCAACACCCCCACGGGTCCCAAGTCCTCGCCACCGATCCATAAGTCCTCCCCCTAGTCACCAGCAACACCATCATAGTCCTCGCCGATCCCAGGACTATCGACGCCGTAGCCCCCGCTCCCCTTCCTATGAAAACGAGTCCAGGGACTCAATCGACTATCACTGAAGGGACGATGCCCTTTACCGTCGTCTCCACGAGATGGAGAGACGCATCGGTCGAATGGACAAGGAGGAAGAGGCTAGAGGAGGGACCGTCTGTCCCGGCAGACCTCCATTCTCTCGGACTATCATGGAGGCTCCCATCCCGAAGGGTTTCAAGCCTCCGCAGTTTGAAACGTACTCAGGGGAGTCGGATCCTGTTGATCACGTCGAGAGCTTCAAGACCTTGATGCTAATCCACCAAGCATCCGACGCCATGCTCTGCAAAACATTCCCCGTTACCCTTAAAGGCTCGGCTCGGGAATGGTACTCTCGGCTCGCCCCCTCTTCTATCTTCTCTTTTGAGCAGTTCGAGACGCTCTTCATAACTCACTTTGTGAGTAGCAGGCGAACGGAGAAGACCAGCCTCTCTCTACTCCACCTCCGACAGGAGAGGGGAGAAAAGTTGAGGGACTATGTGAGGAGATTTACCACGGAGGTCAGGTCTATCGCCTCCCTCGACCAGTCAGTGGCGACCGTCGCGTTCCAGTCGAACGTCCTCAACTCCAACCTCCGGTCGTCCCTCGCCAAAAAGCCCCCGCACAACTTCGCCGATCTTCTCCTTAGATGCGAGAAATACATTCGGGCAGAGGAGGCCGAATGCCTCCCGAGTTTCGGAGGATCCGCTTCCGGGTCGAAAAGGAAAGCAACGGAAGAGGAAGGGGGCAAGAAGCTACAAAAGGATAACAGCGGTCAGCGCCGTCCTCCCCCCAGGTTCGAAAAATTTACTCCCCTCACTACAAACGTCTCCACCATCCTGATGGAAGTTGAGAAGGAGGGGGTTATACCTCCCACTCCGAGGATGAACACCCAGGCCAAGAGGAGGAACAAGGAGAAGTGGTGCCGTTACCACCGGGATCAGGGCCACGACACCAACGATTGCCGGACGCTGAAGAACGAAATAGAGGCCCTCATCCAGAGGGGGCAGTTGGCCAAGTTTGTGAAGGCAAACGATCGGGGAGATCGCACCACTCCTCCGCATCGGGGGGCTAACAAGCGCTCCAAGCGACGAGATGAAACCCCTGAGTTCGAGGAGGAACGTGTTCTGCACCTTATCCACGGGGGCCCAATGGGGGGCTCTTCCAACTCCTCTCGGAAGGCCTTCGTCCGAGAGGTCAACTCAGTCCACGGCGCCCCTCCCCCCAAAGGCCTCGGCGTCCCAGTAACTTTCTCTGATGAAGACCTCGAAGGGGTCCGAACTCCCCACTACGACGCACTTGTTATCGACCTCCGCATGGCAAACTTCAAAGTGCAGAGGGTCCTGGTAGACAACGGGAGCTCTGTGAACATCCTCTTCCTCTCGGCCTTCCGAGGGCTGCAACTATCCCGGGATCGCCTCAAACCGGCCGGCTACACGCTCCACGGGTTCACGGGGGTACCAGTAACGGTCGAAGGGGTTATCACCCTGGACGTAACTGCTGGGAAGACCCCTACTACCCGGACAGAGCCGATGGACTTTATGGTCGTCGATGTCCCGGCTGCATACAATGTCATCTTGGGCCGACCTGGCCTAGCTGCCCTGGAAGCCGTTCCTTCGGCGTACCACCTCAAGATGAAGTTCCCCACCCGGGCAGGAGTGGGAGAAGTCAGGGGCAGCCAAGAGACGGCTCGGAAGTGCTATATGACTTCCACTGGGAGACCGGTGCTCTCCCTCGAGACTTTAGAGATCCCCGAGCCGAACGTCCGACCCACATCCGAGCCGGCGGACGAGTTGGAAGAAGTACTCTTCTTGGACGAGGACCCGAGTCAAAAGTTCCTCATCAGCAAGTCCTTGCCGACTGCCCTATGTTCCGACTTGGTGCAGTGCATCCGGGAGAACCGCAACCTATTTGCTTGGTCCGCTGCGGATATGCCTGGGATTTCTGAGGAGCTTCTAGTGCACCGCCTCAGCGTCGAACCGGGGTGCCGACCGGTTCAGCAGAAGAGGCGTAAATTCGCTCCCGAGCGACAACAAGCCATCAAGGAGGAGGTGGACAAGCTCCTAAAAGCTCGGTTCATACAGGAGGTGAACTACCCCGAGTGGCTCTCCAATGTCGTCATGGTTAAGAAGTCCAATGGATTCTGGAGGATATGCATCGACTTCACAGACTTGAATAAGGCATGTCCGAAGGATCCGTTCCCTCTCCCGAATATCGACACCCTCATTGATGCCACCTCGGGCCATGAGCTCCTCAGCTTCATGGACGCTTTCTCCGGCTATAATCAGATCCAAATGTTCCCCCCGGACATTCCGAAGACTTCCTTCATCACCGACCAGGGCCTCTACTGTTATAGAGTTATGCCGTTCGGATTGAAGAATGCTGGAGCCACCTACCAGCGCCTCGTCAACAGAGTCTTCAAAAGCCAGATAGGCCGCAACATGGAAGTATACATCGACGACATGCTCGTAAAGAGCATCTGAGGTACCGACCACGTGGCCGACCTCCAGGAGGCATTCGGCGTACTAAGAAGGCACAACATGAGGCTTAATCCGAACAAGTGTGCGTTCGGGGTCTCGTCAGGAAAGTTCCTCGGCTTTATGGTCAGCCAACGAGGAATCGAAGCAAATCCTGAAAAAATCAAGGCCATACTGGACATGGCTCCGCCCCGGAACGTCAAGGAAGTGCAGAGACTTATGGGTCGCCTCGCCGCTATTGGGCAATTCCTTTCGAAGTCTGGGGAAAAGTGCCTCCCCTTCTTCAAGGCTCTCAGGGGAGCCAAGGGTTTCGAGTGGGGCGAACTGCAACAGGAGTCGTTCAAGCAGCCGAAAGCCTACTTGGTCAATCCTCCCCTGCTCAGCAAGCCCGTTCTAGGGGAAACCCTCTTCATCTACTTAGCTGCTTCCGAGCAGACCCTAAGTGCCGTCTTGGTGAGGGAAGAGGACCGGGCTCAGAGGCCCATTTACTATGTGAGCAAGGTGCTTTGAGACGCCGAGCTCCGCTACCCGAAGGTAGAAAAGATGGCCCACGCCCTGGTTATGGCGGCAAGGAAGCTCCGCCCATACTTTCAGTCCCACTCGGTTGTGGTCCTCACCGACCAACCGCTGAAGCAGGTCCTCCACAAGCCAGAGACCTCAGGCCGGCTTATGAAATGGTCCATCGAGCTGAGTCAACACGACATTTCCTGCCAGCCGCGGACTGCGATCAAAGCTCAAGCCCTCACGGACTTCATCGTCGAGACCACCATTCCCGAGGTCAGCCATGTCCCGAACGGACCCCCTATTTAGACTGTTTTTGTGGATGGGTCCTCTTGCAACGAGGGGAGCGGCGCCGGCATCATCCTGACAGGTCCAGATGACTTCGTCCTCCAGTATGCCCTCCGCATGAATTTCAAGGCCTCAAACAACGAAGCAGAGTATGAGGCACTAATCGCGGGCCGCGGACTTGCCCGAAGTGCCGGGGCGCAGCGCCTCCGGTTGTGAACCAAGTTTTGGGCGATTACGAAGCACGGGACGAACGGATGGCGAAGTACCTCGCCAAAGTCCAAGCCCTCATGGCCCGGTTCGAAGAGGCACTCATCCAACGAGTCCCTTGAGAAGAGAATTCACAGGCCGATGCCCTCTCCAAGTTGGCCTCATCCTCCCTCCATGGTCTCGAGCAGACCATTTTGATCGAGGTCCTCTTGAAACCGAGCATAGAATATGAGACCGTCAACTCAGTGGAGTCATTGCCGGTCCTACTGCAAGATAATTGGATGAAACCGTTAGTAGAATTCCTAAGGGACGGACTCCTCCCTGAGGACCCAAAGGAAGCACGCCGAGTAAGAACCAGGGCCGAGCGGTACGTTCTGGTCGAAGGGATCTTGTACAAGCGCTCCTTCTCGCAGATAGACGGCCGACCGTACCTGAGATGCCTTTCCCCAGAACAGGCCGACTACGCCTTATAGGAGCTCCACGAAGGCATCGGCGGGGCACACTCAGGGTCTAGGTCTTTGGCTCGGAAAGCTCTGAATTACGGATATTTCTGGCCGACTCTCCTCCAAGATACCGAGCGACACGTTCGGCAATGTGGCTCTTGTCAGAGACATTCCAACATTCGTCGCCTCCCCCAAGCTAACTTCGCCTCCCTATCAAGTCCTATCCTCTTCGCAATGTGGGGGATGGATTTACTAGGGCCATTTCCTCAAGCTCCGGGCCAGTTCAAGTTCTTGGTCGTAGCCATCGACTACTTCTCGAAGTGGATTGAGGCCGAGCCCCTTGCCACTATCACCGAGAACAAGGTGCTTCAATTCTTCTAGAAGAGCGTCGTCTGCCGATTCGGCGTCCCCCGTGTTCTCGTCACAGACAATGGAACTCAGTTTACTGGGGCTGCATTCCGAGCCCTGTATGAAGACCTTGCCATCCAACAGCGCTTCTCCTCCGTCTCCCACCCATAGTCGAATGGCCAGGCAGAGAACGCTAACCGGCAGATCCTCTCTGGTATCAAAAAGAGACTGGACAAGTGTTCTAAAGGCTTATGGGTCGACCAACTCCCCAACGTACTGTGGAACTACCGCACCAACAAACGGACCCCCACAGGAGAGTCCCCGTTCAACCTCATCTATGGGTCCGAGGCAGTGATACCTCTCGAAGTCGGAATACCTTCTCCTCGCCTTGCAGCCTACAACGAGGAACAGAATGCCAGAGACCTCCGGGCGAACTTAGACCTGGTGGACGAGCTGAGGGAAGAGCATCAATACGCCAGCAGAACTACCGGAGGAGGGTCGAGTTGGCGTACAACAAGAAGGTCCGACCCACAGATCTCAAGAAGGGGGACTTAGTCCTCAGAAAGCTAGCCGTCTCCTTCCCCAATCAGAGGAGCAAACTAGCTCCGAATTGGGAAGGACCCTACAAGATCACAAGGGTAGTTCGGTCCGGAGCTTATCGTCTGGAAGACCTAGAGGGCAGAGAGATTCCGAGGACCTGGAATGCCGACCACCTTTTAAAATACCAAGAAAGCGCCCTGGCGCCTCTCTGAGTATCACAAGGTGTCGAACCATTCCTTTCCTCTAACTTGTAATTCATTTCTTAAGTTGTCATATGTACAAACGGCTCGCCGTCAATTATCAATAAAGAATGCTTTTTCGTATTTATAAAGTTGCCTGTGTCTCTCCGCCTTTATTCTTTTTTCAATCAATGGTTCGGAGTCCAATACCCGGCTCGACTCTACTTCGCAAGCTTGCTCTTAAGCTAGCCAGATGTAGTTCGCTGCTCGGAATTGCTCCCACAACTGTTGAACTCTAACGATGGTTCCGGAGTCCAACACTTGGCTCGATTCTAACTCTGCAAGCTTGCTCCCCAGCGGGCTAGGAGTGGGTCGCCATTCGGAATTGCTCCCACAACCGTTGAACTCTAACGATGGTTCCGGAGTCCAACACTTGGCTCGATTCTAACTCCGCAAGCTCGCTCCCCAGCGGGCTAGGAGTGGGTCGCCATTCGGAATTGCTCCCACAACCGTAGAACTCTAAGATGGTTCCGGAGTCCAACACTTGGCTCGATTCTACCCCGCAAGCTCGCTCCTCAGCGGGCTAGGAGTGGGTCGCCATTCGGAATTGCTCCCACAACCGTTGAACTCTAACAATGGTTCCGGAGTCCAACACTTGGCTCGATTCTAACTCCGCAAGCTCGCTCCTCAGCGGGCTAGGAGTGGGTCGCCATTCGAAATTGCTCCCACAACCGTTGAACTCTAACGATAGTTCCGGAGTCCAACACTTGGCTCGATTCTACTCCGCAAGCTCGCTCCTCAGCGGGCTAGGAGTGGGTCGCCATTCGGAATTGCTCCCACAACCGTTGAACTCTAACGATGGTTCCGGAGTCCAACACTGGGCTCGATTCTACTCCGCAAGCTCGCTCCTCAGCGGGCTAGGAGTGGGTCGCCATTCGGAATTGCTCCCACAACCGTCAAACTCTCACGAGGATCGGAGAGCCCACCATTGGGTAAGGCTCGACTCACCCCGCAACTTCGCGATAAGAGGAGACAGAAGCGCTACTCGGCACCTCTAGCCGAACGCTCTTGTCGCCGGACCGCGAACGAGCGAGAGGTATGCTCGGAGCGCACCACGTCGCTCAAACGGCCGAACTCTTAGACCTCCGGTCGCCTGACCGAGAAAGTGCCCATCCAAGCATCAAAACGGAGAAAAATCACTTTCCCCTCAACATTCGTGTAAGATCTCGATCAGACGGCCCAGATCTTGCCAGCGCCGCAAGACGACAAGATAATGTTTTCTTGGGAACTGAGCCGTCTCGAGATTTGTGCCATCATCCAACGGCCCAGATTGCGCTATGGCGCCGGACAGCGGACGAGAGAGGGGCCGGCTCGGCGACCCTGGCACGACGAACACAGTCACAAATACAACAACTACACGAGGCTATGAAGGACGTGCTAGTTCAAGAAAGAAATGTTATTAATAATCGGGACACAATACAAAGCGACTCTTCCATACAACAAGGTCACAATGCCCTAAAGAACAATAGTTACAATGCCGACCCACTACACTTGGTTTTTAAAAGAAAAGTCATCAAACGTCCCGTTCGGTCGTCAGTCTAGCTACCTCGGCCGCCAGTTCCTCCTCCTCCGTCCGAAGCTCCGCCTGTAAAGTCTGCAAGTGACGGATCTCAGAGAGCAGATTGTCCCTTTCGGCTATTATTTTCGACAGATTGTGCCGAACGCACTGGATCCGAAGGGCGTTGCTAAAGGCGGTCGGCGAGTCCTCTTCCTCTCCTGTAGGGGTCATCTCGGTGATCCTACTTTCCATACACCGGATCTCGACGTCTCGCTGACCTAAGATGAGCTGAAGGTGGCCCCGCTCGCTTTCGGCTCGGCCGCAATCCTAGCTCGACCTCATAGAGTCGCTCTCAGCACCTTGCCGAACACAACCTCGTCACCAGCAAGCCAGCCCCGGTTCGAGCATCGTCATCCGAGCGATTGGGGTCGGCGTCTTAAGCTATCACCACGAGCTGAAAAGAGGAAGAGACGAACAACAAATCTTCAAACATTGCCGAAGTCCAACACTTGAAGAATTTTCAAAACAAACTATCAGGTTTTTATTCAAATGAAGTAACTCTACATACAATAAGACCGATACTACAACAAGAGTTTTACAATATAAGACAACTTGTTTAGTGCCTCTTCGGAAGGGGTACGCTTCGGTTCAAGGAAACACGGGGGCGGCAATGCCTAACCTTCGAGCTCGATTCCAAACCAGCGAAGCGAGATCCCCCTTCGCCACTAATTCCAACTGTGGCACCGACCGAGGCACCGCTAGACGAGACAGCTACACTACTCTGAGCGTCAGCAGGACTCCGCCTAGCCGCGGGCAAACGAGTCGCAAGTTCGTAGAAGGTAATCCCTCTCTCGCTCTCTTCGCGAGTACACGACGTACTACGAACGTTGGCCCTCTCCGGCAGAGGCTTGAGCGACGCGATCTCTTCCTCCAACTCGATAATCCTATCCCTCAGAGCATCATCCTTCGCCGACATCTTCAAACGAGGAGGTCTTGACGAGCCCGAGACATTGGCGCTATCGATCGCGAGTCGTCGATAATGGGTGACCTCGATCCCCCTGTCTATTGTAATCCTCCTAAGCTTGTCGACCTCGGCCAACAACTTTTAGCGCTCGGATGATACCTTCTCAAACTCGAAAGTTAGCTTCTCTTCTTCCGCCGAACGTTCTTTCTCCGCTAACTCCAAGTGTCGGATCTCGGCCAAGAGCTCGTTATTCTTTTGCTCGACGAGGGAAAGCTCCCTACGAAATCGCCCGGTCTCACCTTCGGGACAAGGAGCTTGGGGTTGCTTCCGCAGTTGCTTCAACTCGCGACAATACCCCCTCGCAGCTACCTTTATCTCCTCCAGCTTCAAGAACATATAAAACCGTCTCTCTCGGCTAAGGGAAAGCACTCGCTTCGTTTTGGTCAACTCCTTACGAAGGTATGAAACCTCCGTGATCGGACCAAACTTCACCTGAAAAGCAGAGATAAATCCGAGGCTCAACACTTGGAGAATTTTACGCCTAATCAAACACAAAATCCGGAGACTAACACTTGGAGAATTTTTGGCCAAACAAAAAGATTTTCATTCAAAACTCAAAAAAGCGTTACAAGAGCGGTGGCCAGTCCGCAGTTAGGCTTACAAAAAAAAAAAGAGCAAAAGACTAAAAGACGCAACCAAGTCAGGGGTCGACCTTTTTGTCGCTCGGGTCCGTCGACCCCTCGGCCTTGTCCTCGCCCTCGACCTCATCCTCGTCCTCGCCCTCGCTCTCCTCCTCGGAGTCGTCCTCCCCCTTACCCTCGGCCTCCGTCTCGGCCGTGCCTTCGACACCATCGGCATGTCCCTCGGGGCTGAGCATTGCCGGGGGAAGCTCCTCCTCCCCCTCCACGGGGTCATAGAAGTGGTAGGAAGATGTGTCGAACCCCGGGTTCCGAGTGGCGATATGAAGCAGGGCTCAGCCATACGCATCCTCCATGTTCTTGAACATGTGCTGCTCGGCCTCGTCCTGGACAGCCTTCTTCGCCTTCGCCACCTTCGACCGGTGCTTGGCCATGATCTTCTCGGTTTTCTTCCGAGCTTTCTCCACCTCCGACCGAACCCTGGCCAGCTCCTCCTTCAGCTCGGTATTCTCCTTCTCCGAGGCCTCGGGCTTGGCTGCCGCGTCCTTCGACCGCTGAACGGCGGCGGCCAGCTGCGCCTCCAACCCTGCCACTTCGGCTCCGCATTTTGCCGAGAGGAGTAGCTCAGCATCGAGCAGCTTCACTGCTTTTGCGCACTCCAACCTCTCCCGGTCGTACTGCGCCGTCAGCTCTTGTTCTTTGCTCGCGAACTCTTCGAGCAAGAAGTTGAAGTGGCAGAGGGTCTGAAAAGAGAACAAACCGTTAAGGTCCGGACCTAGAGACTTGGAAAATTTCAGAAAAAAATGCTTCAAGAAGAAAGTGTTCGGTCCGCTTACCGACATCGTGTTCCGAGCAATCTGCATTGTGGCGTCCCCGACCTCCCTGGACTTAAGGGCCGCTCGGTCCTTTGGGTTCGGCAGGTGCTTCACCGCCTGCATACAAATGTTGCCGTCGCCTAAAAAACCGTCGACCTTCATCACTTGCCAATCAGGGACAAAGATCTGCTTGTGCCCCTCGGTCAAAATCTTCTCCGCGTCGGCAGTAAGGGGCGGAACTTGGAGGGATAACACCTTGCCCACATCGAATGCACCGCTCGACGAGCCTGGAGCATCTGCCTTCGCCGATGGAGTCGGCGCATCCGAGACAGGCAGATCGGAGGCCACGACATTCTCCTGCTCGGGACCGGCGTCCGAAGCAACGACCACCTGCAGGTTGGTGGTCTTCGGGACCGAAGGTATCTTCGGCGCTCGGCCGCCCTGAGGCCCTGTCGAGGGTCTCTTCTTTCTCATCTCCTGCTCCCTAGCCTTGGCCTTCGCCATCAACGCCCTATAGTCCATCTTAGAAGACTCTGCACAAACCGAATGAAAAACTTAGAAAAATTTTCAAGAACTTCAAGCAAAAAGTAAAAATACCAGAAGCGTACTGGGGTCGATCGGACTGAGACCCCCCCGGAACAAAGCCTCCTCGGTAATGTCTTTCCAACTTAGCGTCGGCAGGCCGAGGAGTTTCTTGAGGACTTCCGCCTCCTCGTTACTTAGCACCGGCTCCTTCTTCGCTCGCTTGGGCAGGCCCTCCCTCGACCAAGCTATCGGAATTGCCCAGGGTGCTGGAGCTCGGACAATGAAATACTTCTCCTTCCAATGCTTTATCGAGTCCAGGTTCTCGATCAACTTCACGCCTGTCCGCGGCGAAAGATAGAATCTCTGCTCATTCCTGTTCGGCTGGCAAGGGCGGTAGAGGCTCCGAAGGAGAAACATGCTTGGCTCGGCGCCGATCTCTTGACACTGAAGAACAAATGCCAAGACGTGCCTCCAAGTGTTCGACATCAACTAGGCAGGGCACAAACCGTACCAATTAAGAACCTCGACGATGAAAGGATGAAGCGGAAAACGAAGCCCGGCTGCCAAGGAGTCGAGAGGAAACACGCACGCATCAGCCGAAGACGACGTGCTGGCTCGGAATCTCGGTCCAGGGAGAAGTAGCCCGTACATGGCAGGGATCTGGAATCTGGTCCGGATCCGATGCAGATCAGCCTCCGTAAGAGACAAAATGGTATGGTCCACCTCGGACAACTCTCTCGGCTCGTTCTCCTCTACCGACTTGGCAGTGCCCTGGGTCACCTTCTCCAGCATCTCTTCGGAGTAGCTCCGAACGCCCCCCATGCTCGACAGAACGATAGGCTGTCGACCGAACTCACCCGCCGTCTTTGGCTGCTCAATGATCGTGACCACTCCTTTACCCTTCTGGGACTTCGCCACAACCTTCTGGAGTGGCTCGGTGACTTCACCGCTCTTGCTCGGCCGAACAACAGTCTGCTCGGACGGTTCTACCACCTCCTTTCCCCTATCCGCTCGGCCGACGACTTGGTCCGAGGCGGGGGTCTCATCCGAAGAAGTAATCTTAACCATTTTTGCTAAGAAGAAAGGATAGATACTGACATTGAAGTGACTGTTACGGTCGGAAAAGTTTGCCGGAGCAAAGAAACGCCTGCCGCGACAGCTAACAGCACCACCCAGGAGCTAAAAACTTCGATGGTAAAAAGTAAAAACTTGAGAGAGAAAGTGAAAGTGAATAATGAGATCTGGGGTGGGGGAGTGAAGATTTATAGTAAAAGAAAAGGTCTCTTGGGCTTCCTAACGTAAAGGTCGCGACTTTTGGGCTTGCTCCTGAAACGTTACGAAAGCCCAAATGACTTTATGACCGAGCAGCAACCGTTGGTGAAAAGACAAGACGTTTCGACACAAGTCGAGTAGCTCGGCAAACACGGGATCAAAATCCGAGCGACGCGAGACCCGACCCCAACTTCAAAAGGCCCGGTCGGCTAGCCGAACAAGTGCCCATCTGAGCGTCAAAATGGGGAAAAATCACTTTCCCCTCAACATTCGTGTAAGATCTCGATCAGACGGCCCAGATCTTGCCAGCGCCGCTAAACGACAAGATAACGTTTTCTTGGGAACTAGGCTCGTCTCGAGATTCGCACCACCATCCAACGGGTCAGATCGCGCCACGTCGCCAGGATAAAGCTCTTCGGACCCGAACACCACGCATTCATCCCAGGAAGCAAGAGAAAATTTGGATTTAAAGTTTTAAGGCACCGCCCTCGGTGAGCACCCCAGGCCCCAGGTCTCGGTCGGTTCCCCTCTCACCCGTGAGCAACTCGAGGCCTACGGCCTCGGAGCCGAAACCACGAATCGTTCAGGGGTTGGAGAAAAACCACCATCGCGAGGGGCCCGATCAGAAAGCGGATCGGCACACCTCCCATCTCTAGCTCCTTCGGACTGACAACCATCAGAAGCCGTCAGTCCGGAAGGAAGACAGAGATCGGAGGAGACCCATCCTTCCGAAGCAACTTGTCCCCCGGATCTGGCCTTCGGTCGTCACCACTTCTGCCCTGATCTCCTCTGACCCTGACACCCATGCCAGGGCCGTCAGAGTCAGGAGAAGATCATGGCGGAAGAATGACCACCCATTCTTCCGAAGCACCTCGTCCCCCGGGCCCGGACTCCGGTCGTCATCACTTCTGCCCTAATCTCCCCTGACCCTGACATCCGCATTGGGGCCGTCAGAATCAGGAGAAGATCATGGCGGAAGGGTGACCACCCATCCGACGTTCAAAAAAGAAAGGGGGGACAGGCATCCGCCTTGACTCTGGTCGTCGCCTCTTCTGCCCTAATCTCCCCTGACCCTGACATCCGCATCGGGGCCGTCAGAGTCAGGAGGAGACCATGGCCGAAGAGCAACCACCCAAGGCAGACACCTCCGATGGCTAAAAATCAACATTGCTGTAACTGAAACTGCAAGGGGAATGGGGTATTTATAACCTCCCAAGGACCAGCCATTATGACCCTCGGGAGGCCAAACGATGGAAGCCCAGCGGTCACACCTAGGAAACTGAAGCTCTACGCATTAATTAGAGGATGCCATCTTAATTACCCCGAGACGTTGGAACGCCGCACAAATCCTGAAGCGCCATTAATGCTCCCTGAGGGCAGCCTGTAGCTCAGCTCGGCCTTCTCACGAAGACCCAACGACTCGCCATCACCCATGCCGACCATTTAACCCTCGGACTCCCGGTCGGCTAATCGAGCGAAGTACGATCCAACCCCAACAACAAAAGGCCCGATCGGCTAACCGAGCAAGTGCCAATCCGAGCTGAAAAACAGAGAAAAAAGTAGCCGAGCACCCATGACCGTTGGATCTTCCAGAAATCCGTGCTTCTGATGATGGACGGCCCAGATTGTGCCACGTGCGCTAGACGACAAGATAGCGTTTTCTTGGGAACTGAGCCCGCCTCGAGATTCGCACCACCATCCAACGGCTCAGATCGCGCCACGTCGCTCGGGCAGCCGAACCCTTACTCCCCCGGTCGGCTAATCGAGCAAGTGCCAATCCGAGCTAAAAAACGGAGAAAAAAATAGCCGAGCACCCACGACCGTTGGATCTTCCAGAAATCCGTGCTTCTGATGATGAACGGTCCAGATCGTGCCACGTGCGCTAGACAATAAGATAGCGTTTCCTTGGGAACTGAGCCCGCCTCGAGATTCGTGCCACCATCCAACGGCTCAGATCGCGCCACGTCGCTCGGACAGCCGAACCCTTATACCCCCGGTCGGCTAACCGAGCAAGTGCCCGTCCGAGCTCCAAATGAGAGAAAATGACTGCCGAGCAACTACGACCGCCAGATCTTTCAGATATTCGCGCTCGCGCGAAATCAAGGGCTCAGATCAAGCCACGCTATAAATAGGTATTAAAAATTGGTTTTTATTTATTTAATCGTTTTTATTTATTTAAAAAATTGCGAAAAATTGCTAAAAATTCGGAAAAGTTAACTAAAAATTCTAGGAAATAATTATAAATTCAGGAGAATATTTTTGAGCCCCTGAACGAACAATTATTGCCTTGAATGTACTGTTAAGGCCCCCGAACAATTGGTTAACACATCGCAAAATTAAATAAATAATCCGAAAAAATAGATAAAAACCATCGAATATTCAACAAAGCTTCAGGAACAGCTTACAGTTTCAAAAATCACCTCACTACCCCCTTCGGGATTCAAAACCTTCCATTCGGACTCCGATACAACTCCACTAGCCACTGAAACAGTTAAACTACTCCTCAAAGACTGATCACACTCAGTCTTTAGGAGTGGGGGGCTCGTGATATGGCTAAAAATGGGGTTAAATCGGAACCGTCCAGATTGGGAACGAATCTTGAAGCTCAGGGGTAAAACGGTAATTTCACATATAGACGGGTCCGAAGCGGGCACTAGATCTCCCCTTCACAGACCCAATAACCCGCAAAATGGACCCACTCTAGCTGGGTATGGGTTCCGGCCCAAGACAAACCCAGACCAGATAGAGGAAATCAGGGTCACTGATTTGACTAAATCAACGGGCCTGATTTACAGTTATCCTCTCACCGGGAATCAGGGATCAGTTTCCTAAACTAATTGTGAGGATTTTACTCCTAACGGTTTCACAGGAAATCAGGTCTCTAATCAGACTCCCAGGGCAACTATAAATACCTCCTACCTACCACTGTGACCAGGTAATCACTCTTTTTCCAGCTTAAGCTCTTTCTTAATCACCACTGGTTACTGACAAGAGCGTCGGAGGGTGCATCGCCGGAATCAACCCCGGTGTATCGCACTTCCTTGCAGGTTAGCGGCAGGAATCAGCAGGCTTGGATCCGCTATTCAAGTTTTTCCACGAATCCACAAATTTCATCTGTTTACCCCCATACCAGAATCAGCGGTAACAGATAGTTTTCAGAATTTATCGAATATGAACCCTTTAAACTAATTTATTTGAGCCCAGATTTTTATGGTGGATTTCTTGTCATTTGCTGGATTTAAGTGATTTTTCCCAGAATTTAATATTAATTTTAGAGTGTACTGATTTGAGTAACGAAATTGTATAATGTTCAGATTTTGTAAAAAAATCTATATTTTCATATATGAAATGTGCTTCCATACATATGAATGAGTTCTCATGGTAATATTGGTTGATTAAAAGAATGTGATTATTGAAGAGTATTTCTGTATAATAGAAACCACAATGGTTTGATTTGAGACTCAGGGCTATGATGTGGACCCTAAAAAGGCTATTAATGATACTTTGGGTTGTGAGACTCTAGAGATTGAGTGGGACCCTTGTATACTGACAAATGAGATTTTGTGGAAGTTGACCAGTTGGGGTCTTCGTTTTTAGTTTAGTTGTGTTAAGTCCGGTTGGATACATCAACTCTAGAGAGACTGCGTTCTAATTAATTAATTAAACATAATAAACATAAGGATAGACAGTAGTGGAGATGTGATAGATCTTGGGAAACGTAAGTATAAGCTCTGTTGCCAGTCACACGGATGTATTGCGGGACTGTGCATTTGTTGTGTCTCTCTAGTAAGTTCGCATGTCGATGATCGACAGGCCTATTCACGGAATGTCTAGAAGTGAGACGGTTTTGGTATGTTCGCATGTCGATAGTCGGTAGGCCTATTCATGGAACATACGGTATATTTGCGCGTCGATGGTAGGCAGGCCTATTCGCGGAGTGTACAGTGTATCCGCGCGTCGATGGTCGACAGACCTATTCGCGGGGTACAGGCAAGGAGGTGATTCTCCAGGGTCAGAGCAATACTTATATGATGCTCATGCGTCGATGGTCGGTAGGCCTATTTACGAAGTATTCTAGATCTTGTTTCTATCACCGTGTAGGATTAGTTGCATAACAAAGGATTAAACCCTATAAAGTGGATAACGATAAGAGCTTGCACCGGAACTATGTAGTATGGGATGCATAGAATCCGACAAGTATGCATTAATAATCATCATGTGCATTTGTGCTTTTCTTGACTTGTATTATGCGTGCTTGTTTTGCTATTCTCTTACACTTGACACTTAGCCTAGTTTCACTTAATGATTTATGCTTCATTTATTATTATTTCGTATTCCATCTGTTATTACTGTGTTAATATGTTTCACTTGTTTACTTATGATTTTTTTTCTTTATATTTCTATTTAATTTTGTATTTCCTTTGAATATCACCCACACCGTTATGGCTGACCCCTGTAGTTTTGAGGATTAGGAATATCTCTAGCCTCATGTTTTACAGGTAGCTACCATTAGCATGGAATTGAGAGCTTGTGGCAGAATGTTTAATATTTATGCATATCTTGAAAAGGGAATGACTTTAAAGAAAAAAATTATATTTATAGTGCTTTTAAATACTGCTGTGTTGTAAAAAGAAATTGTAATTTAGGGTGTTTAAATTCCGCTGTGTTTTGTAAAAGAGTTGATGCAATAAAAAGTTTTGTAATTGAAGTTGATTCTGGAAATTGTGCCACTTATTTCTAATTTTATTTATTTGAATTTCGGGGCGCTACAAGTTGGTATCAGAGCAAACTTCAATTAGTTATACTAAACATGATATAGGGAAACAAAATTATGGATGACACCAAAGTGTGAGTACCTATGGTGGACATTAGAAGTGTGAGTACCTAGGTGGACATTAGATGTGTGAGTATGTCGTTTTGATCGTGAATGCTTGTAATGAAATTTGAATTATTTGTATGTCTAGAAATTTCTTTATCGTAAGTAGGATGATTGTTTTCGCATAAATAGAAGATGAATGATTTGCTTTCTCTTGCTGTTATAATTACCTTTTAATTATTTTTATTATTATTGACGTTAAATTTGGATAATTTTATTAGTTATTGACTTACCTATTTTGTACAAATCTAATTATAATTATAAAGTATGTTTTGCTAATTCTAGCCTATTTATTCTATAAGTTGAGTTTGATGGAAACAAGTTTTGTTATTGAAGTTTGGAATGTGGCGAATATAGTTTTTTTATTTTTTTGTTGGTGTTTGCAGTTTATAGTTTTGAATGACGTAATGTTTGATCTTCGCTTGTCACTTTTGAGTGACGGATACTACAATAATTGCATTATAATTAATGTCCTTCATCTTCTCCTGAAAAGTCACTGCGGGACCACCTGGTGCCTTCACCAACACCTCTTTCTTCTTGTATTCAATTGTGGCATCATATATTGCCATCCAATCAATGCCCACAATCACATCCACACCCAGAACTTGCAGCTCAATGAGATCAATGCCAAATAATCTGCCGCCAATCTCAATATCATAGCCCTCGTAATATCGATCAGCAACCAATTCTTCTTCTGACGGCATTGCCACTGACAAGACTCTGCCTGGAAACAACTTAGGTTCCACACCTAAGATTTTTGCAAAATTGGGCGACACAAATGTATGCGAAGAACCAGTATCAAATAAAACTTTTGCTTTTATTCTATTAACCAAAACAAATCCTATTACATGAAGAATGATACTCAAATCTCCAATTTATTCTCAAACAAAGTTTTACTTAATACATTGAATAAATAAAAATTCAAAATTTTTGCATACACTAGATCACATCCTCTGAGTTACCCGCATTCTCCTCAGTCAATGCGAACACTTGCCCTTGCCTCTGAAATTTGCCTCCGCCTGAACCTTCCTTCTTTAATAGTGGATAGTAAAGCTTAGTATGCCCCACTTGCCCACACTGAAAACAAGTCTGCTTAGCCAACTTAGGACACACTGACCTGAAGTGACCCGCCTCCTTACAGTAGTAACAAGTCACCTCCTGAGTTGCAGGGGCCCTCTGCTCTGGCCTACTGAACTTGCCTTACTTTACTGGGAACTTCTTCCCACTCTGACTAGTTGCTGGCCTCTTGTTTCTGTTCAAGGTATCTTGCTTCTTTTGAAACTGGTCCATATCCTCTTCTATCATAGCTGTTCTCCTAACCAGCTTATCAAACCTCCTTATGCCCAACGGAATCATCATCGATCTCAAATTCGGCCTCAATCCCTGCTCGAATTTCTTGGCCTTCAGCTCCGGTGCATACCTTGACAGCTCAGCGAACATAGTCTCAAATTCACACACTGTTATATTACTTTGCTGCAGATTCAAGAATTTCGTTGCTTTCTTCTCCTGAATATCCAGAGGAAAGAAACGATCCCTGAATTCATCCAGAAAAGCTTTCCAAGTCACTTGCTGATCTCCAAAAGTCCTCTTCACTGACTGCCACCGGACGCCAGCATCTTTCTCTAACTGCATAGTAACCAATTTCACCTTATTGACTGCTAGGGTTTCCAAGACTTCGAAGACCATCTCCATCCGTCTAATCAAATCATCAGCCTCATTTGGATCAGATTTCCCCTCAAACATAGGCGGCTTCATCCGCTTGAAGGTCTCAACCTGCTTGATTGGATCAACATTAATAAACACTGGTCTAACCCCCTGATTCTGATTCTGATTATGTGCCATATTAGCTGCCATAAATGTATTCAGGGTCTGATATATTCTAGCAATCTCAGTCTCAAGATCAAGTCCAGCCCCATAGAAACTTCCAGCCACCACCATTCCTGGTCCTAGGTCCTGCCATTATACTAAATATTGCAAAATGAGGGTAAAGTTAGAGCATCACAACATAATTCATATCCACATCAATACCCCATGGCAAAACCTCAACCATACCCCAAACCAAAACATCATGT
This sequence comes from Hemerocallis citrina, assembly GCA_017893485.1. Taxonomy (NCBI): domain Eukaryota; kingdom Viridiplantae; phylum Streptophyta; class Magnoliopsida; order Asparagales; family Asphodelaceae; genus Hemerocallis; species Hemerocallis citrina. The sequence goes on from CM030358.1 coordinate 285,749,966, forward strand.
TCTAACTCTATGTGATACTCACACTCTAATGTCCACACCTAGGTACTCACGCTCTAGTGTCCTAGGTTTATTTTTATACCATGTTTATTATTACTATTGAAGCATGCTCTGATACCAATCTCTGTAGCGCCCTGAATTTCTAATATGATATCTCAGAAATACGTTGCACAATTCCCAGCATCAACCTCAATTGTAATAGTAAATATAGCCAAAACACAAATAAATTTTTTTCAACTTTTATTACATTAATTCATCACAAAGCACAGCGAAAAAACAAACACCTTGAATTACAGATTCTTTCTTTTACAACACATTCTTTTACAATTTACATAAGCCATAACATCAATTTAACACATGCATCCAAATCCCAATGCTATAGGTGTAACGCCCCGAATTCCAAAATATACTGGATTCGAGATTCCACAAGATCTTTACACTTCTTTCGTACAATTTTACAAGGAAATTAAAACTTTTCACTTTACATCAGAGTTTACATGAAAACTTTACACTTTACATTTTACAGCAGAAGCAAATTTACAACATTTAAATAAATGTACATCAACATTTGAATAATCAATATTTGAATAATCTCTAAGCATCTGTGCTTCTTTAATCTTTATCATGTCATTTACCCTGCATACAAAACTGTGGGTACGTCAGTTTATTCAACCGACGAACATTATACACGGCCATCCTCTCTATGCCATAAATAGTATAACTGATTTTCCATATTTAACAAACACAAACTTGTCACATATCAAACTAAAAGGAATACCCTAATGATGTTGTGTTGTGATTATGCACTTAGTCTTTAATGCAATTATTTTTATTACATGACACTAATGCACACTTGTTCGGATTCTATGCATCCCATACTACATAGGTCCGAGGGCAAGCCTCTTAATCGTTCTTCATCTTGTAGGATTCGATCCCTCGTCATGACTTAATCTACTACTGTAACTACGGTAAGTATCCTAGATGATCTATGAGTACAAGCTCGTGTACAGAAAACCTGGAGGGGAATCCCATGCCATGTTTTGACTCATCAAGCATGCATTCTGTGGCAATTCAGCCTCCTTCATGGCACACGATTCTCTTGCAGTTACCAAACATCCCACAAGTATCGCCAAGGTCCGATCATTCTGAGTAGTGCCCACGCCATGTCTTGACGTATCAAGCATGCATTCTGTGGCTCACCCCCGCATCGTAAACTCAAAGCTCTCATGCTTGTGTTTTTCTCTCACTTTCATCACCTCTTCACTATGTACTAAATCCTTAAGTTTAATGAAATCATGAACAAAATCAATCTCTTAGAGTTAGCCCTCTCACTACTACCGGTCTTATTTCACAATAACCCAAACTGGTCTTTTCAATATCAATAATCATAATTCATCACTTTTCACTTGCCGGTGTGAGTTTTGGCTACACCCTAATTTTCAATTTCGATTCATAAATTCGCACATTTGAGTTGTCATACTCAATAATATTTCTCTTTTCCATTCATGATTTCTAAATTATTCATGAGTGCATAACCATACATGGAATTCAATTATTCATTAAGTAATTCATCAAATATCATTTCCACATTAAAATCACATCACTAATTATAAGGTCAAATGAATATTCACTACTCATAATTGTCTAATGAGAATAATTCATACCACTTCACTTCATATATTTCCTTTCTTATTTATATTTCCTTTCTAGCACTTTAATTCAATTCTTTTTGTAAACTAAACTAGTGTAGAACCATACAACTTTTCACAAATAAACTAGTGTAGAACCATAGTTCTATCTACACTTTTGTTCTAAAAAATGTACTCTATTTCACTTTAATAAATCCCAATTTATTTTTCATAAGTCCCACATAATTTTAGGATAATAATAATATTTTTTTCATAATTTTTAAACATAAAAAACCCATCAAAAAAACATTTTTTCCAAAAAGTTATATACTGTCCGAGACCAGGATTCGAACCAGCAACCACAGGGAACCCAACCGCACGCTCTGGCCATGTGGCCACTTGTGCTCAGCGGTATAGAAGAGAGCCAGAGAGTTATATACTCTCGGTTCGAAACTGAATTAATTTTAAAAACGCACATAAAAAGATGATGTTCTCAAGTATCGAACCAGCGATCCAAGGGACACACCGCACAACACTATAGCATTAAGAAGTCTACCGACCACTTGAGCTATAGGCTCAAGTTGTCTTGAATACAACTTGCAATTTAATTAAATCAACTCTCTGTCTAATAACACATTTCGATGTTCAAAAAGCTCTCATTTGAGTTTTGCTTTTACTAAACTTACTGTAAATTTCCAGATTAATTATTCCCATAATAATTTATACTCCAGTATATAAAAATAATTTTTCCAATAATTAAACACATATTTTCATACAATTAGCTCAAATTATATGCTACTACTACCACATCTCTTTTTTTTCGACATTTCTTATCAAATTTTAACATCAATAATCTCTATATTAATAATCTTTATATCCATTCTCTGTTTTTATTCATTTCACAAACCCACAAATTTCAAGTCATTCATTACCATATTATCACAAAAGTACATTCAAGTGCATGAAACAACATTTCGTCTACTAATAATTGCATATGTTTTTGATGCTAACAATAAATTTTTCTTCAAGCAATCCATGGCTATAATTTATTTACACACAACTTAATTTTAATGATGGAACCACATACAAGTTATATATCAACATTCCAATCAACTAATATAAGCCATTTTCCAAATTAAAATGTACTCTTATTAATCTTTTTCATGCATCATCATTTCAATTCAAATCTAGCATGCTTCCTAATTAGAAATATGGAAAATAACCCACCTTAATTGGAGAGAGACACAATTTGCAACACCTCCTAAACAAAAGTCCTTGCCAAGAGTGCGATCCTTCTCCTCCTCGATGTGCACACGCGCTCCAAGAAGCCAACCCGAGCTCCAAGATGCCGGCCTCTCCTTCCTTGGTGCAAACACAAACTCCTCACACACAACTCTCAATCTTTTACTCACTTGCTATACTACTAGTAATGTATTCTATACTATAGGTCTTGGAGGAATAATTAGTACAAAAATAACTAGGCTGGGGGGGGGGGGGGGTATTTATACTAAAAATTTGGGTAAATGGAAGGCTAGGATTAAACTAGGAATTAGAAACAAAAGGCTAGGATTCAAGGAAGAGTTACAATAACCAACCATGATCAAGTAACCACCACCCATGACTCCACTCAAAATTTCCTTTTCCCTCCAATGCTCAAAACCGGCCATGCATGGTGCATTTGCACGTGTACGTGTAATGCACGTGCATGCATTTGTCTCTATTTAACAAAAGTTGTACATTACATTTTCAATAAAAATAATCCTTAAAATATGTTCTACATTACAAGTTGTATTTAAAATAAAATAACTCATGGGCCAAAATAATAGTTTATAAAAAGAAGATAAATAAATTAAATTTGGGCTTAAAAAGAAAGAATTAAGTTTATTTGAAAAAGGCCTTTATAAAAATAATTAAAGAACACATATACACACTTCATCCATAATGAAGATAGTTATAAGATTTCATACTACAAAAATTGCACGTGCACACTACGTGCAAAATAAATAATTTCATAAATGAAAATCGGGGCATTACAATAGGTACCTACCCATAAAACATGAGGTTAGAGATAACCCTAACCCCCCAAAGTATAGGGGTCAGCCATAACTGTAACGACCCGAAAAATAGCATATGGCTATTTTGCATCGAAATGTGTGCGCGATTGAGAATTTCGCGCGAATATGTATTTTCCGATAATAATTATTTTTATCGAGAAATATAAGATATACTGTCTATCTTATTTTATGCTTTTGGAGGGTTATTATGAGACAATTTTATGCATTTTTGATTGTTAGTATTTTAAAGAGTGAGAGTTGGGGTTTATTTAAAATATTTTGAGATTGGGGGCCTATATGTAAAACTCCTAATTATTTATTTATTTATTTATTCTAATAAAAACCCCCTTCTCTCCTCCTTCCTCCCTTCTTTTCTCTTCCATTCCCGATCGCATGAAACCTTCGGCCGAAACCCATTCGGCCTCCCCCTTCTCCCGCTCAATCCACTTCGTTCCTTCACCAAATCCAAATTAAATTGAGGGATTGACTAATTGGAGGGTCCTCTACGTCGTGGCGGAGTCCGTTTTTCGAAAGGGTTTCGAAAAGGTAAACCCTAGATTTTATTTTTGTATAAAATTTAGTGGGGCTAATTTATTTTGAATAGGAATATTATGGTAGGGAGATTAGAAGGTGTTGGGTATTGTAGAGGCAAGAGATTAGCAAATTATTGGGGATTTTGCAAGTTGCTAAAAATTTAGGATTTTGGGTTTGTAAAAGAGAATTATATGGATATGAATTAATTCTCGTATGGTAGTAGAAATTGTAGTAGGACTATTAGAATATTTTGGGGGTGATTTAGTAATTGTCTGGAAATAAGAATCTCGTCGGCATTAGTTTATTACGTGCATCGCACGTGTATACCCCAAGCGTTCAATAAACGCTTGTGTGATATTTGGGATGTTGTTATTAGCTTTTATAATTGGTTTGGACGATTTGAGTGATTACGTGCAAAGCGCGTGTGCATCCTAGGCGTTCAATAGAATGCCTGTGTGATATTGGAGTTAGTATTATTATTTTCCCGTAACTGTTTTGGATGCTTGAGCCTTGATTGCCTTGAACTCTGATGATAGGATATACTGGCAGCTTTGGAGGCGTGGTGGCGCTTCGAGTCTTCGCGGGACAATTTGTGAGTATGAAATTATTTATGCATTCTGTGTTTTAAGAAGAAAAAAATTATAATAACCTAAATGGTTAGTATGAATTACGGATAAGGCGTGTTTGGATCAAGGGTATCAGAACAACGTATATGTGTATATGGGGATGAATTATATTTATATGATGATATAAAATATGGTGAGTATGATATCTCTTATTTTTACGCACATGGTGCGTTATGAAGATTTTAAATTACGAATCGCTACGTACTTCCGATTTCGTATCTTAGTGTAGCATGGATGTTTTGAGCTAAGAATTCGTGTGGACACTCTTGTATGTGTCCACCACTATAGTTTACATTTCACGAATTTTCGAGGTCGTTGATACCTCAAAATAATTGTTGAGTGCAGCTGGTCTGAAAAAGGCAGAGCTGAAGCCGGTTGCTCTTGGACTAAAGTCCAAAAGGTCATAGCCAATTGTATATGTATGATATTGCTATGAACTTTGAGAGTAGCTCTGGGTATGAGTTTATTTGATGATTCTCAAGTTCTAGAAATTCTAGAGTTCATTAGTAAAGGGTAGTGAACGCTCTGCTGGAAGAGTGGCCGAATTCGTGTGCTATGATGGAAGAGCCGTAGCTCCTTGTGTGAGATGAATTTAAACGAAATGGTATATGTGTACAGATTGAGAATCTCAAATTTCATGAGCACGGGACTCAAGGTTGACTTATTGTTGAACTTTGAGGTGGGCTATGTTCAGCCTAGTATAAGTTGACTGCAGAACGGTGGGAACCGTTGTCTGCCATGCGGTGGGACCGTATATCTTTATCGTCACGGCTATTGACTGCAGAACGGTGGGACCGTTGTCTGCCATACGGTGGGACCGTATATCTTTATCGTCACGGCTGTTGACTGCAGAACGGTGGGACCGTTGACTGCCATACGGTGGGACTGTATAACTTTAAATTCGTCATGGCTGTTGACTGCAGAACGGTGGGACCGTTGTCTGCCATACGGTGGGACCGTATATATTTATCGTCACGGCTGTTGACTGCAGAACGGTGGGACCGTTGTCTGCCATACGGTGGGACCGTATATCTTTATCGTCACGGCTGTTGACTGCAGAACGGTGGGACCGTTGACTGCCATACGGTGGGACCGTATATATTTATCGTCACGGCTGTTGACTGTAGAATGGTGGGACCGTTGTCTGCCATACGGTGGGACCGTATATATTTATCGTCACGGCTGTTGACTGCAGAACAGTGGGACCGTTGTCTGCCATACGGTGGGACCGTATATCTTTAAGTTCGTCACAGCAGTTGACTGCAGAACGGTGGGACCGTTAATTGCAACCTCATTACCACGATCTATCGGGAACAGGAAGTAGACTAAATTAGAATGCATTGCATAGCGAGGGTTCGAATCCCTAAAATTAGAGACAATGGCTTGATTTGGAAAGTATGTAGTATGGGATGCATACTTTTCCAATGTCTCGCTTGCATTAGACTAAGTATGTTGGCTTGACTTGGGTCACATGTAGTATGGGATGCATGTATATCCAGAATCTTGCTGACTTTAGATTAAGTACATCTGTTCTATATTCTGTATTGTTGCATTAGACTCAGGTCATGACAAACACAAACACTAGGAAATTAGGATACACGTTTATTTTCCATTTAAGATGAAGTATGAGTGTGGAAGTGATGTATTGCGAGACGTGATGATATATGTTGTAAGAAATGAATGAATGCGGTGTTGTGTGATATGAGATTGGGAAAGAAGATAAGTCGTGAGTCTGTAACTGCAATGAATGGTAAATATGATGCAGTTATGTGATAGCAGAGTATTTGTGAATGTAAAACTTTATGGAAAAATAAAGCTATAGGAATGGTTGCTTAAGGCGTAAAGTGATGGGCCTTAAGTGACAAATTGGAATGATTTCCAAACTTATGATAAGTATGCTGTGAGCAGGTATGGATATGCATGCAGGAAGTGATGCAGTGAGTATTTGATGTGAAATTCCATTTATGATATTTACATGTTCAGGTTTATCTTGGTATTCGTAAGTTCATTCTGTTTTACTTATAAGTTAATTTATTTGCTTATTAATATATTGTACTCACACCAGAAATGACTAACCCCTTAGTGTTTGGGGGGTTAGGGGGTCCCTGGACTACCCTAGGCCCCTACTGTTACAGGTCCTCAGCGGTGCAGAGGTGAGGTATAGGTTCAGGTTCCGGTGGAGTGGAGCTTTACTTTACTATTTGTTGTTATGATTTAATTGTAAATAGTAAAGGTTTTATGCTCTAAATTGTATTTCTGATGTATAAGTATGTGGATGATGATGGGAAGTAGAGTGTGGAGTGGCATGATATGGTTTGGACCCGTACCCATCTCGTTGTGGAGTACCGGGCACTGTGGTAAGCTTTTACAAGTTATTTTCTAAAAACTTACTACATTTTCAAAAGGATTTATGGTTTTTAATTGATAATTGATAAACCATTATGAGTTTGGCCCCTAGAGCATATATATATATATATTGCCTGTGTGATGATGCTCATTTTGGCTTGGGGAGCCCGTGATATTATTGCCTGTGATGTGAGCTACGGAATTTAGAGCAGAATTCCGTAAGCTTTTTGTGTTTCGGGGTAGAAATTACATGGGAGACTCTGCCGAAATTTTCCCTGAAACATAACTATCTTAGTTTATGGTTAAAGTGATATAGAAATTGGAAGAATTGAGTTTGGAGTCAAAAAAAGGAAAAAGGGCAGGCGCTATAGTTGGTATTACAAACTGATATTTGTAATTACTGCGGGGTAACTCTGTATTGAATAAAAGGTTTTAATTTCCAGCATTTTGTGTGTCGTGACTAATTGAAGGAAAGAACTTGGCATGTGCCACGGTTTCCCAGTTATATGGGAATCGGGGCGCTACAGAGTGGTATCAGAGCTGACTTCAATTTACAGTCCAACATAGTAGGAAAATTAAACTTGAATGCCCTTTAGGAGTTGGGTTTTGGCTAGTTGTAGATAGTTATAATTCATATTGTTGGCTCTTTCAACTTTTGTTTTATAATTTTTCTATATCTGGACTAATCCTAGTGTATGGGTTACCGTCCTTTAAACACATGAATGATGTTCGAGGATGTCCTAACCAAGGAGGTGTTGATGGAAGAGAGTGAACCGGCATCGATGGATGATCCGATAACCTTGAGCGAGGAGCCAAGGAGACTTCACCACCACAAGGACTACAACATGAATGGGAGAAAATTCCAAAGACCACCAAGGTTGTAGTATGCAATCTTGTGAGAGAGTCAGGCACAAGAAATCAGTCTGTCCACGACTACAAGGGACAAGGTCTGCACCAGCATCAGGGTTCAAGGGCTAAGGTCAGAAGCAGAAGACTCAAAAAACGGAGGGCAACCTTGGAGGCACCAAGCTCAGGAAGTTGTTTTATGTGGTGAGCATGGTCATCTCAAGAACCAGTGTTCTTGGAAGGACACTTAGATAGGTACCAGTGCATGTCACAAACGTGGGAGGATTGGTCATATCCGACCAGATTGTCCCCAGCTTCGTAAGATAGAACAGCAGATCAACCCCAAAGGTGAACAACAGAGGAAAAGAGCCTGTTCACCAAGGGTAGAGTTCGCACTTATTACCAGCAAGCTGTAGAAGGCAGGAGTGCTAGTACCGGTATGTGCATATAGAACTGCAACTAAGTTTAAAAGTTGTATTTTTGGAAATTATTTTGGACTAAGAAGTAAGGTATGATGAAACACTTTCGTAACCAGTTGGATTTATATATATATATATATATATATATATATATATATATATATATATATATATATATATATATGGAATCCATACAACTGTTTTGTTCAATTGTGGTTCATCACATTCTTTGTCTGAATTATTTTTCAAGTGTTGAGATGTGTGCGGGAGGCAACTCTAGATTTGATTCGTTTGAATACACCACCTGGAGCATCGGCTTCGAGCAAATTACAGAAGAGAATCCTGGAAGTTTGAAGTAATGATTATAGGCCATGCCCTATTCTAAGGAGGGAGTGGCTACTGAACTGCAAAAGATCGAGATAAGGGAAGGATTGACCTCAACCAAAGACCGTGAAAGAAGCAAGAAGCTAGATGATGAGATCAAGTAAGTCATTATTAGAGTGATTACTCAAGTTCAGAGCTCAGTTTGGGCACGATGGGAGCTACAACCGAGCCCGAGTGAACAAGTCAGAAGGCTTAAGCAAGAAATGCAGGGATTGAAGCGCTGAAGCGACAGATTCTCCAAGATCAGCTTATGATTAAGCAACCACTAAGAACACGCCCAGGGAGGAAATCTCGCTCAGACAGGGGGAAATCCTGTTAACAATTCAGCAAGGTCACCGAGAGGAGCTGCTCAGGGGCTGAAGTAGCAATGCGTGACTTCGTCCTTTCTAAGGAGGGAGTGGTCACCAACCAATAGAAGTCGTAATCAAGGAGTAAATCAACATCACTTGTAGACAAGGATAGAGCAAGGTAATGCAACCATTGTCTACTCTAGAGCAAGAGCAGAGGAAGGTCAGCATCAAATTCATAGTGAGTGTCTGTCCAGAAGGCTGAAGGACAACAGTTCAATATGGTAGAAGACCAGTTTTCGAGAATATCACTCGAGGAACTGGAGATGGTTCAGGAAAACGTCTCATGAACCATTGATGTTGTGGTTGCCTTCCTCTCCACTAGCAGCATTCTGAGGACAGAACGATTCTAAGGAGGGAGTGATGTAACGACCCGAAAAATAGCATATGGCTATTTTGCATCGAAATGTGTGCGCGATTGAGAATTCGCGCGAATATGTATTTTCCGATAATAATTATTTTTATCGAGAAATATAAGATATACTGTCTATCTTATTTTATGCTTTTGGAGGGTTATTATGAGACAATTTTATGCATTTTTGATTGTTAGTATTTTAAAGAGTGAGAGTTGGGGTTTATTTAAAATATTTTGAGATTGGGGGCCTATATGTAAAACTCCTAATTATTTATTTATTTATTTATTCTAATAAAAACCCCCTTCTCTCCTCCTTCCTCCCTTCTTTTCTCTTCCATTCCCGATCGCATGAAACCTTCGGCCGAAACCCATTCGGCCTCCCCCTTCTCTCGCTCAATCCACTTCGTTCCTTCACCAAATCCAAATTAAATTGAGGGATTGACTAATTGGAGGGTCCTCTACGTCGTGGCGGAGTCCGTTTTTCGAAAGGGTTTCGAAAAGGTAAACCCTAGATTTTATTTTTGTATAAAATTTAGTGGGGCTAATTTATTTTGAATAGGAATATTATGGTAGGGAGATTAGAAGGTGTTGGGTATTGTAGAGGCAAGAGATTAGCAAATTATTGGGGATTTTGCAAGTTGCTAAAAATTTAGGATTTTGGGTTTGTAAAAGAGAATTATATGGATATGAATTAATTCTCGTATGGTAGTAGAAATTGTAGTAGGACTATTAGAATATTTTGGGGGTGATTTAGTAATTGTCTGGAAATAAGAATCTCGTCGGCATTAGTTTATTACGTGCATCGCACGTGTATACCCCAAGCGTTCAATAAATGCTTGTGTGATATTTGGGATGTTGTTATTAGCTTTTATAATTGGTTTGGACGATTTGAGTGATTACGTGCAAAGCGCGTGTGCATCCTAGGCGTTCAATAGAATGCCTGTGTGATATTGGAGTTAGTATTATTATTTTCCCGTAACTGTTTTGGATGCTTGAGCCTTGATTGCCTTGAACTCTGATGATAGGATATACTGGCAGCTTTGGAGGCGTGGTGGCGCTTCGAGTCTTCGCGGGACAATTTGTGAGTATGAAATTATTTATGCATTCTGTGTTTTAAGAAGAAAAAAATTATAATAACCTAAATGGTTAGTATGAATTACGGATAAGGCGTGTTTGGATCAAGGGTATCAGAACAACGTATATGTGTATATGGGGATGAATTATATTTATATGATGATATCAAATATGGTGAGTATGATATCTCTTATTTTTACGCACATGGTGCGTTATGAAGATTTTAAATTACGAATCGCTACGTACTTCCGATTTCGTATCTTAGTGTAGCATGGATGTTTTGAGCTAAGAATTCGTGTGGACACTCTTGTATGTGTCCACCACTATAGTTTACATTTCACGAATTTTCGAGGTCGTTGATACCTCAAAATAATTGTTGAGTGCAGCTGGTCTGAAAAAGGCAGAGCTGAAGCCGGTTGCTCTTGGACTAAAGTCCAAAAGGTCATAGCCAATTGTATATGTATGATATTGCTATGAACTTTGATAGTAGCTCTGGGTATGAGTTTATTTGATGATTCTCAAGTTCTAGAAATTCTAGAGTTCATTAGTAAAGGGTAGTGAACGCTCTGCTGGAAGAGTGGCCGAATTCGTGTGCTATGATGGAAGAGTCGTAGCTCCTTGTGTGAGATGAATTTAAACGAAATGGTATATGTGTACAGATTGAGAATCTCAAATTTCATGAGCACGGGACTCAAGGTTGACTTATTGTTGAACTTTGAGGTGGGCTATGTTCAGCCTAGTATAAGTTGACCTGCAGAACGGTGGGACCGTTGTCTGCCATGCGGTGGGACCGTATATCTTTATCGTCATGGCTATTGACTGCAGAACGGTGGGACCGTTGTCTGCCATACGGTGGGACCGTATATCTTTATCGTCACGGCTGTTGACTGCAGAACGGTGGGACCGTTGACTGTCATACGGTGGGACTGTATAACTTTAAATTCGTCATGGCTGTTGACTGCAGAACGGTGGGACCGTTGTCTGCCATACGGTGGGACCGTATATATTTATCGTCACGGCTGTTGACTGCAGAACGGTGGGACCGTTGTCTGCCATACGGTGGGACCGTATATCTTTATCGTCACGGCTGTTGACTGCAGAACGGTGGGACCGTTGACTGCCATACGGTGGGACCGTATATATTTATCGTCACGGCTGTTGACTGTAGAATGGTGGGACCGTTGTCTGCCATACAGTGGGACCGTATAACTTTAAATTTGTCATGGCTGTTGACTGCAGAACGGTGGGACCGTATATATTTATCGTCACGGCTGTTGACTGCAGAACGGTGGGACCGTTGTCTGCCATACGGTGGGACCGTATATCTTTATCGTCACGGCTGTTGACTGCAGAACGGTGGGACCGTTGACTGCCATACGGTGGGACCGTATATATTTATTGTCACGGCTGTTGACTGTAGAACGGTGGGACCGTTGTCTGCCCTACGGTGGGACCGTATATATTTATCGTCACGGCTGTTGACTGCAGAACGGTGGGACCGTTGTCTGCCATACGGTGGGACCGTATATCTTTAAGTTCGTCACAGCTGTTGACTGCAGAACGGTGGGACCGTTAACTGCAACCTCATTGCCACGATCTATCGGGAACAGGAAGTAGACTAAATTAGAATGCATTGTATAGCGAGGGTTCGAATCCCTAAACTTAGAGACAATGGCTTGATTTGGAAAGTATGTAGTATGGGATGCATACTTTTCCAAAGTCTCGCTTGCATTAGACTAAGTATGTTGGCTTGACTTGGGTCACATGTAGTATGGGATGCATGTGTATCCAGAATCTTGCTGACATTAGATTAAGTACATCTGTTCTATATTCTGTATTGTTGCATTAGACTCAGGTCATGACAAACACAAACACTAGGAAATTAGGATACACGTTTATTTTCCATTTAAGATGAAGTATGAGTGTGGAAGTGATGTATTGCGAGACGTGATGATATATGTTGTAAGAAATGAATGAATGCGGTGTTGTGTGATATGAGATTGGGAAAGAAGATAAGTCGTGAGTCTGTAATTGCAATGAATGGTAAATATGATGCAGTTATGTGATAGCAAAGTATTTGTGAATGTAAAGCTTCATGGAAAAATAAAGCTATAGGAATGGTTGCTTAAGGCGTAAAGTGATGGGCCTTAAGTGACAAATTGGAATGATTTCCAAACTTATGATAAGTATGCTGTGAGCAGGTATGGATATGCATGCAGAAAGTGATGCAGTGAGTATTTGATGTGAAATTCCATTTATGATATTTACATGTTCAGGTTTATCTTGGTATTCGTAAGTTCATTCTGTTTTACTTATAAGTTAATTTATTTGCTTATTAATATATTGTACTCACACCAGAAATGGCTAACCCCTTAGTGTTTGGGGGGTTAGGGGGTCCCTGGACTACCCTAGGCCCCTACTGTTACAGGTCCTCAGCGGTGCAGAGGTGAGGTATAGGTTCAGGTTCCGGTGGAGTGGAGCTTTACTTTACTATTTGTTGTTATGATTTAATTGTAAATAGTAAAGGTTTTATGCTCTAAATTGTATTTCTGATGTATAAGTATGTGGATGATGATGGGAAGTAGAGTATGGAGTGGCATGATATGGTTTGGACCCGTACCCATCTCGTTGTGGAGTACCGGGCACTGTGGTAAGCTTTTACAAGTTATTTTCTAAAAACTTACTACGTTTTCAAAAGGATTTATGGTTTTTAATTGATAATTGATAAACCATTATGAGTTTGGCCCCTAGAGCATATATATATATATATATTGCCTGTGTGATGATGCTCATTTTGGCCTGGGGAGCCCGTGATATTATTGCCTGTGATGTGAGCTATGGAATTTAGAGCAGAATTCTGTAAGCTTTTTGTGTTTCGGGGTAGAAATTACATGGGAGACTCTGCTGAAATTTTCCCTGAAACACAACTATCTTAGTTTATGGTTAAAGTGATATAGAAATTGGAAGAATTAAGTTTGGAGTCAAAAAAAGGAAAAAGGGCAGGCGCTACAGTTGGTATTACAAACTGATATTTGTAATTACTGCGGGGTGACTCTGTATTGAATAAAAGGTTTTAATTTCCAGCATTTTGTGTGTCGTGACTAATTGAAGGAAAGATCTTGGCTTGTGCCACGGTTTCCCAGTTATATGGGAATCGGGGCGCTACAATAACGGTGTAAGTGACATAAAAGTAAATGCAACATAAATAAAACATAAGGCATAGGATCAAGAATAAATGAAATAAGAAATGACAATAAATAAAACATGAAATTATCAAGTGAAACTAGGCTAAGTGTCAAGTGTAGAAAACAGAAAACAATATGCATAAAATCAAGTCAAGAAAACACCAATACTATATGCTAACTCTCTAATGCATACTTGTCGGATTTTATGCATCCCACTCTACATAGGTCAGGTGCAAGCCCTTAACGTTCTCCACTTGATAGGGTTTAACCCCCCGCTATGCAACTAATCATACCACGATGACTACTATGAGATTTAGATAAACTATGAGTATTAGCCCATGCCCCGATAATTCCGGAGGTCAATCTCTATCGACAAATAATTCCGGAGACTATTTCACTCACACCTGGGAATCTTCGAGAATACCCCACACCGCAAGCTATGGCGCCTCATCACACGAATACCCCACACCGCAAGCTATGGCGCCTCGACCCTGATAATTCTAGAGATCAATCCCACAGCGCAGGTAATTCCGGAGACTATTTCACTCACACCTCGATAATTCTGGAGATTATCTCACACCGCAAGCCATATTGAGGTCCATAACCCATGTTCTCATTTCATCATATCACCATCTAGTGTCTGTCATTATTTTGTTAAGTTAATTAATTATTTATTAGATTTGAATCTCTTAGAGTTGGTATACCCTACAGGGATTAACTCAACTGAACAACAACTAAAATCTCAACTGCCGGTAGTTAGGGCCCTACTCAATCTCTAAAGACTCATAACTCAACCATCAATACCAAAACTTTCAATAAAACTCACAAATCCATCATCAAAACGATTATATAAAGAAAAACTTCTTATATCAACAAAATCCAAATCTATATAATGTACTCATAAATTCCAGAATTCAAATAAAATATTAAATCCATTAAATAACAAAAACCATATTTCGAAGCCGTAGAATACCACAAAACATCAATTCTTTGAAATCACATATAACCCTCTTAATAAGATCATAAGAATACAATTAAAATTCTATTATAATTAAAATATAACTCCCTATAAAATACTGTAATTTTTAGTAAAAACATCATATAAAATAGTAGAGTAAATATCGAGAAAACAATCATTTAAAAGAAACAAAGAAATCAGCAAACAGCCCAACAAAACAATTAACGGTCGACTGCTCGAAGGGCAGTCGACTGGCAATTGAAAATCCCCAAGTAGCAGCGTGACGGTCGATCGTGACCTGCTGTACAGCCGAAATGGCTCTTGGTACATGTTTTGATATGATACTCGATTAAAACTTTGTAAAGTCAAAATTAAATTTCTTAAGATGATTAATTATAAAGTATAACATATATGAGTTATTAAGATACATCAAAACACATCAAGATCTTAAAAGAGTAATTTTTCACCAAAATATTTCAAAATCAGCAAGGTATGTATGTATATGTTCATATGAGTGTTTCAGCATCAGTGTTGCATCAAAATAACATCGTATATAGGTAATATATCGTTCAAGACTATCTCAATACTCAAATAATCAAGATTCAAATCAAAACTCCACAAAACACTCAAAAAACCCAATTCTTCAAAATAGTGTATATATATATATATATATATATATATATATATATATATAGTGTATGTTCACATCAGTAACATCAAGAAACTCATTGTAGCTTTATAGTATGAAGTTCAAACCCATCTTAGCAATAAAACTAATCAAATCTAATCGAAGAGCTTTGCAAAACACAAAAACTCAATTTTCGGCCATACCTTTCAGACCCGAAAACAAAACTCCTCTTTCACATTCAAAACTTGATTCTTTTAGAACATAACCCTTCTAAAACTTGTTATATACATGCCCTACTAAGTACAATAGTTTACTTGTGAATATATGTGAATACTACATACATATAATCGAGTTCCACTCATCCAATTTCATAACAGATCATATGTGCATACATACACGGTAAAGGTTAAGATTTATTTTACTTTTTGCAATAATTAACATACAATCTCGTTATAATAATTTAAACAGCAAGCATATGAAGAAAGACACCCTACTCATGAGTTCTATTAGGTTATTTAACAATCACAAGTCATCAAATTAAGGTTTTAATCATCAATAGTATAGTTTCATGAAAAGATTCACTTTTTAGTTCAGCTACTCATCAAAATTCATTATATCTTTATACCATCATCTAACATGCTTTCTAATAGATAAATCATCACACACAACATGCTTAGAACAATAAGAGAACAAACATAAGTCACTCACTTTATTGAAAAATCAACCGAAGATAATAAAGAAACAAGAAAATCCCTCATTTCGCAAGAAAACCAAGATCATCGCTTTAAAAGTCTAAGAAAATAGTAATAATAAATCCCTTTTGTTGTGCAGCAAAGAGACGGCTGCACCTCACCTTACATATGCCGGGATTTGGGTATCTAGGGTTTTGAATAGATTTGTAAAATACATCTTTTAAATATATCTTTGGCAAAATTTAAAAAAACGTCACAATAGTTTGGCGCTGTTTAAAAAAACATCACAAAAGTTTGACTTTTTAAAAAAACCGCACAAAGTTTAACTCTCAACTCACAGAGTTATCCAACCGTTAACTGGGTTATACGTGCACTGCACGTACTTACATAAAGTGTCCAAAATACCCCTGACCTCTTCCTTCTCCTTACCGTAAAAAAACCCCAAATCGCTGAACCCTAACTCACCGATCAAGAACGTGTTCCCAATTCGATGACACCCTGACTCTTCGATTCGTCAATAGCTCCCAAATCAAACAAGGTTGGTTGTGAAATTATTATATTTGTGTATGTTGGTATTGGTATTCTGATTTTGTTTGAACCAATTGAAAGTGTTGTTTGGGTGGACGAATTTTGATAATTTTTTGGTTGTTAATGTTGTGTGGGACTAGATTTTTATAATCAACCCATATATTCATCTTTCTTACCAGATCTGATGCTGTAATTGGAAGTGATTATTCTTTCCAAAAGCTCCATGTCAGGTTGAATCTTTATTTCAACTTAAATCTATCATATAATTTTGATGTTTCCATGTCTCATATACTCTTTTTGTTGTACAATTTAAATCTTTGCATACTTCTCTTGCAGATTCGACAATTTCGAAAGCTCCAATGAGGAGGTTCGCGAAGAATTGCGATGGAGGTGGAACCCTATTGTGTCATCACAAGGAGCCAGCAGTAGTGAAGATAGCCAGTACCCGTACCAATGCTGGAAGGTATTTCGCTGGATGCCCAAAATGGGAAACTGATAATTGCCCGTTTTTTTAGATGGGTAGAAATTGTGGGAGACAACAAGAGGGAGAAAGCACACTCTGATTTGATGGCGGAGAATGTGAAGATGAGTTTGGTAATTGAGGAAACAGCCAGTAGGTTAAAAAAAATGGAAGTGGAGTGCGACTCATTGCGTAAAAAGGTGGTCGATTTGAAGGTGAAGGAGGGAACAGTGAAGGGGTTTGCTTTGTCGTTGTTTGTATTTGTTTTGTTCATATTGTATGTCTTGAAATAGCAGTAATGTACTGTTCAATGAATGTATCTTGATGACAATGTAATCGATGTTTTTTGAAATGTGAACCATGGTTTAAATTGTCTGCTCGATGTTTATGAATACTTGGGTTGTTTGCGGAGTTTCATTTGGTGTATGTAATGTTAATAGATGCAGTGGTTATGATAAATGAAAGCAAATCTTTTCATTTTAGATGTAGTGTTTGAAATGTTAATAGATGTAGTGTTTATGAATGTTAGTAGATGTAGTGTTTGAAATGTTAATAGAAGTATAATGAAATGTTAATAGAAGTATAAAAATGTTTAAAAAAACATCACAAAACTATTGTTTTGTTTAAAAAAACAACACAAAACTATTATTCTGTTTAAAAAACATCACAAAAGTTCCCATTTGTTTTAAAAAAACATCACATAACTATTAGTTTCGTTTACAAAACATCCCTGAACTATGGATAATGTCCAGAATGTACACATGATCAGGTTTTCTTCTCAAAATTGGTAGAGTGTATATTTGGCATGATTAGGCTTTTTTTCAACTTTGTGGGTATATTTCACACATTCACTTATACTTCCAACACATTTACAACAAATTGACACATTGCACATTCGAGAAAATTCCAACACCTCAATTCTAAGACATGTACAATTTGGAGCTTCCCCAAGAATGCAAATCAGATCACATTTAATTGAACACATTGCATTAAACACATTGCATTTAATCAGAAAATTCTGTACACAAAATTCATATATCCAAAACATAACAAAAAATGGGGTACACAAAATTCATATATCCAAAATTCTGTACACATTGCATATATCCATAGACCCTGGGTTGTGTAATATGGTAATCACTGAACACAAAAAAACTGATGCAAAACCCACAGTCCCACAGATCCAAAATTACAAAAAATTTCCCACAGACCCACAGATCCAAAATTACATATCCACATCTGAAGATTCATATCCAAGCTTCATACCCTCTACAAAATTTGGTTTGCCTACATATCAAAACATTCTCCCTCTTCTTCCCTGCATTTGAAACAAACAGTAGAAGTTAGGATGTGTCAAATGTGATTTGTGATCCCTGTGTAAAAAAATGAAAATCATGCACCAAAACTACGATACTGTATTGGAAGAGTACAAGTGCATCAAACAAAAAAAATTTTGATACATCAACTATGTTACCGAATGCACTTCCACTAAGTCTGGCTTCATTCTTGGGTAGGCTGAGTCTGGCTTTGACTCTCTGTAGGCCCATCTACCTTGTTTGACACCTATAAGTTGTCAGAAAAAGAATGAACAAGGAGATGTATAGTAAGCCAATGTATAATCTAATTCTTCCAATATAAAATTGTTTCGTATACTTACCTTTTGCTTCTTATGTTGACTTCCTTGCACATATGGCTCCTTCTCCTTCCTTTTTCTCCCACACTTCTTCTTACCGGTACCAAATCCTAGTGGATCAGCATCAGCTGCACTTCCAGAAGACTTTCCACGACAAATAACTCTACTAGCTTCATTTCCAACCTCCCCTCCCCCAACATTAGCCAATGTCTTCCTTATCCTACTTACCTCCTCATCTGTTCTCTTACCCTTAGGTCTTCCACTGAGATGAAGGTCCATCCCCGTAGTGATACAACCCCTATTGCTTCTATCAAGTTAGTGAAAAACCATGTCCAAGTCTCCTTATTTTCTACGCCTACCACCGCCCATGCAATTGGCCACATTTGATTGTTGGGGTCTCTTGAACATGCCGTCAATAACACACTACCGGAGACAGTTTTCAAATGACAACCGTCCATCCCAATTATTTTCCGACATCCATTCAACATTCCCTTCACAAGTGCGCCAAAACACACAAACATACCACCAAATCTTTTATCCTCACAACCTACAATCTCCTTGGTTTTGATTACCACTACAGTATCGGGCATTTTCTTTAACATTTCGTTCGCATAATCCCATATTCTATGATACTGCTCCACATGCTTCCCATCCACCTCATCAATGGCCATTCTCCTTGCCCTATAAGCCGTTTGTTTGTTGATGGTCACACCGTAATCTCTATTCACTGCTGAAATGAAGGCATTAATATTCCAGGTTGGATCATCTCGAAACGACTCTAGGTACTTGTTAGCCAGCCAAGGAGCACTCACTTGACTGTTCTCCATTCCCCTCTCACAAGTATGTTCTTCACATAGAGAAACAATCCTAAATACCCTGGCAGCTTCTTTCCATGCACCTCCAACATAGAAAGGACACCTATTCTGAGATGCACATTTAACTGTAATCCTCACCGAAGTATTTCTTCTCCAAAAAAGATCATAACCATTCCTAATTGCCCACTCTCGTAAACATGCTCGAAAGTCTCGAGCATGTGGGAACTCCATACCGACTAGAATCACTGGATCCACCAGATATCTCTCTTCATTGTAAAGTATGTTCCCCAGAGTGTCATCATCTGAGCTGACTACATCTCCCAATTCCTCACTATCAGCATAGTCTGAATCCAAAGAGGGTGCATCACATTCTTTTCCACATAATTTCCCCCCTTGCACTTTATTCCTTGAAGTAGATGGCCTACCACCTCCATGTTTCGCACCCATGCTGACATTTACTACATCTTCATGTAGAAATGTAGACTGGCTGGAGATATCAATGGGTACATCAGATGTCTCATTGGATGTGTCAACTTCGGTAGGTTTTCTTCGCATTGGAATATCAACTACAAAGTTATCAAAATCCAACAAGAGAACATACATATATTAGAACATTGCTTGAAAACAAAAGTATATGCAGGGATGTAGATAAAATTACAAAAAATTTTACCTTCCATCTCCACAACCTCAATGCTGGTGTGTTCCACTTCCCCCAACTGTGTATCATTAATCATCGTTACAACTTCGATAGGTTTATCTTCGATCGTAATATCATCTGCAAAGTTATCAAATTCCAAAAAGATAAGACACATATACTAGTACATTATTTGAAAACAACATTGTATGGATTGTTTACAAAACAAGAAAAGAATTACCTTGCCTCTCCACAACTTCATTGCCGAAGTGTTCCACTGCCCCCAGCTGCGTATCACCAACAATCGAAGCAACTTCTATAGATTTTCCCTCAATTCGAACATCACCTACAAAGTTTTCAAAGTCCAACAAGATAAGATACATATATTAGTACGTTAATTCAAAACAAAATTGTATGCAAGGCTGTCGATAAAATTAGCAACAAAAAAATACTTTCCATGTCCACAACCTCAACGCTGATTTGTTCTACTCCTCTCAACTGTGTATCATCAACAATCGTGACAACTTCGATAGGCTTTTCTAGGACGGTAATATCATCTGCAAAGTTATCCAATTCCAACGAGAGAAGATAGATATATTAGCACATTAATTCAAATTAACATTTATGTAGAGTTATGGAACAATACACACAGATAACTTACCTTCCATCTCCACATCAACAATGCTGGTTTGTTCTACAACACCCGTTCGATTATCAACATACAAATACACTTCACCAACTTCGGGTTCCACATTGTGTTCATCCCACATCTCCTTAGTTTTGACATCATCATCTACCAACGTGAAATTATAGGCAAAATCCCTTACTCCAATTTGTAGTATACAAGATGTGACTCATTGTAATCACACACCTTCTTCAAGATGTTCTTCAACGCTTCCCATTTGGTCAATTCGGGGATGACGAATCTATATCTCCCCTTCTTCCCTCCCACGTATTTCCAAGTACGATTCTTCACAAAATACCCACTGCACTGGATGTTTAGGTTTAACATTATCCTGCATCACATCCAATTATTTGATTTAACAAATGAGATCAGACCTACACTCACAACATTGTTCATCTTTCTTTCTAAATTCAAAAAATGGTCCCCCACAACAATGGTCCCCCACAACAGATTATTATCAAATTCAAAAAAGATTCATAATACAAAACCCACAAAATATAATGAAACCAACTTAACGAAAGGAAAAAATAGTAGAACTAACCTTCCTCGATAGCTCAACTTCGAATCGATCACAAAACACCCTAAGAAATTCCAACTTTCGACAGCTTTGCACACCACACAAATTGAGTACAGGAATCGCTGAGTGAGGCACCTTCAATAGATTCACCGCGTCTCTAATAACTTGACAACGTCTCCAATTTGGGGCTTTCAGTGATAGGAAAACAAATCGACACCAATTGGCTCCGCAAATTAGGTTTTCTCCGATTTGGGTTTCTTTTTCTCGCTGGGTAATTGGGGAAGAAGAGGCAGGGGAACGATTCGATCCCTATTAAATACGGGGGTATTTTGGACACTTTATGTAAGTACGTGCAGTGCACGTATAACCCAGTTAACGGTTGGGTAACTCTGTGAGTTGAGAGTTAAACTTTGTGCGGTTTTTTTAAAAAGTCAAAGTTTTGTGACGTTTTTTTAAACAGCGCAAAACTATTGTGACGTTTTTTTTAAATTTTGCCTATAAGTTTACCATCAAATACTTCTTATCTATCTTCTCAAAGAACCATGTATATATCATACCACCTAATGTTGCAACCAAATGTGAATCGTAAGTCTTTAGTCAAAATTAGTAACTCAATTGAGTAATAAAAGTCAACAAGGGAAATTTTCTCGAAAATCAACACTCCCTGTACTATTCCCCTCCAACAACTTAATTCCCACAAACTCTATACACAACCCCCATGTCAAACTTTAGTTAATATATATATACGCACACTAAATAAAACTGTAAAAATCCAACTTGTTCTAACTAATCAGAGAAACTCCATTTCCCCCCTTAATTCACTCTGTTTCTATTGGATATATAGGTATATTCTAATAGAATATTATTGTGTATAATGTTCTATGGGAAAACACGTGCAAAGCATGTGTTATCTGTTTAATTGTTAGACCGGGTTGAGTGGGTATAAAGCCCAGTACCCTAAACTCAGTTCATCTCATATAAAAGCTGGTCTAGAGGTAGTGCTCTGTAATATTCCAATACTGATAAGCAAGGTATAATATCTTAAGCGGCTATGAGATATAGACCCTAACCCTAATTACTCATCTTAATCTAACAATCTTAAGATATTACAAATCACTACCTCCGACGAGATTAGGCTGCCACTACTATCTCCGACCAGAGTGAGCATTGCCTCCGTCTCTGACCAGGGACGCCACCGTCGTCGACCTCATCAGATACGCCGCTGTCGTTGCAGACCGAAGGGTCACCAGTAGCCGGCGAAGACTTCCCTCTTTGTCCGCATTCTCGAAGTCGAGCACCGCCAGATCCAGACCGTTCTCGCCGGCCGCTAGCGTGGATCTTCTCCCTCTCGGTCGCATTCTCGAAGTTAAGCGCCGCCAGATCCAGACCGATCTCGACCGTCGCCAGCGTGGATCTTCCCCCTTTGGCTGTGTTCTCGAAATCGAGCGCCGCTAGATCCAAATCTGGTTGATTTGCTGTTAGCGTTTGGGGATCAAGATCAGATCTGGTTCTCTTGATCCACCGGTAGCTCGCTATGTGTGAAGCTCTCTGATTGGTTGGACTTGTTGTTGCTGTTTGGAGGCATCGATCCGATTAGATCTGGTTCTCCTCTTAATTCACTGCTGTGTGCTCTTCATATTTGTTCCATTCTAAACTTTGTTATTTTTCTCTTTACTAAATCACATAAGTAGTAATTATTCAAAAGAACTCTCTATTGTTGGGAATCTATTGTTTATTCCTTTGTGATGGAAAAATATAATTATCCGTACGAGGTTCCTAAATGAGAGGGATTCAAAAGTGCTGAATTTAACAATTGGAAAGTGAAAAGCTCAATAAGATATGTGAATGTAATTGCTGGAGACAGTGCGAGCAATGGAGATGTTGTTTGGACTAGATCCAAGTATGATTAGACTGGATCAGATCTAAAATTAAAGATAAGTTCTTTACCTGCATATATATTTTAATTATCTATTGTTGCTAAGTGCAAACGTTTTAAAATCGTGTTGATCATTGGTTAATTAAATATAAGTTTGAATAACTATTTTGGCTATGTGCTAAGGATCAAATATATATTTTGATAAGTTAAACTGTATGTTATGACTATAAAATTGAATCTCCAATTAAATTGTTGTGAATTAGATAGTGCTAATAATTTGTTTAATTGACTAATCTTTAACGATTTGATGAATATAGGAAATTTAAAGTTACTTACAAATTGTGTGTATTGGAGACGATGGATTTGCATCATGGTATGATAAGTCTGCACTACACAGGCTTCTCCATTGAATTTGGAAAAACACTTCTAACTTGAAGTGTCGGTATGATCTATTCTAATCTTTCTTAGTATTTTCATGTGATGAATGTGTTAATGTTTTGTACGTTTGATCATATGATTGAGAGTTTTAGATCATAGTTATTCTCGCTTTGGAAAACTAGCATGTTTAGGGTTGTTAAGTGTTTTATCATACTATGTGTATAGATATTTGGATAAATCCATTGTCTGCAGTTTGTGTGAGATTATATATTTGCTTTTCTCATTAAAAATAAATAAATGATGCATAAGATCTATAACAAATGTCCGTAACTTAGATAAGAGCATTTTGTAATGCAGCATATGACTCCATTAGTTACGTTTTGTTCTTTCTCGTTCATTGTACTGTGTGTGCAAAATTGAATTATAAAATATTGGTCATTATCTCGTTTAGCATTTCGAAGATGATGAAGAACGAGTAAAGGAAAATATAGCTCAGTTTGTTTGAACAAGTGGACATTGTTAGAATCATTAGAGAAAACAAACAATTTTGTAAAATGTAATAGAGTAATTTTGTTTTAACTCTTATAATGTGCATATATAATGTCAATCGTATGTATAAGTTGTGATTAACAAATGAGACAATTAATAATAATAGTTCTAATTGTGTATTGTTCCTGAACATAGCAAATTGGCTAGGATTTGAGAGCTATATATTAAAATATTTGTTCTTGTTAAAACTCATAATTCTGCTAAATGACACTCCATTAAATATGACAAATATGGAAGTTGTGCTCAGATTATGATCACTAGAAAATCATTTAGTATGGTCTCTAGGAGCACACAACTTCTTGAGTCAATACATTCTGATATTTGTGATCTCAGTAACTTTGACTAGATGAGACGATAATTAGTCAGAAATATTTAATCACCTATATAGATGATTATTAAGTGTTTGTCACACATATATGGAGGATGTAGCACTCGGTATTTTGATGAATTAAAATCTAGTTAAATGCTAAAAATCAAGGGTTCAGTGTTGATGGAGGTGGTGAATATGTTTAATAATTTTAGAGTAATTTGCATTTGGCATAATCTCTAGTGCACTATATTTATCATTGTCAAGCAGTATTGATAAAGTTAGAATCAAACACTCAGTGAAATGTTGAATTATATGTTATTGACTGTTAGTTTGACTTTGAGTAATTATGAGTGATGTTACATTATCAATCATATTTCTAATTTGTTACCACACTCTAAGTTACTTATACCTTGTAGATTAACGGTACAAAAACACAAATAATTTTGTCAAAGTGAAAAATGTGGTATGATATATTTGTTAAAGTACATGATCCCAGAAGACCTAAAGTAGGACCTATAACAAATATTTGTGTATACTTAGAAAGTGCAGAATGTGATTCTATGGGCAGTTTTGGATCTATCTAATTTGAGTTAGTAGAATCTGGACTTGCAAAGTTCTTTGACGATGTGTTCATCAAAGACAAATCTATGAAATTATCAGTCCTACTGTCACGGTCAACGATTCAAAGTTTGAATCAAGAACCAGTCCTACTGACACTTAAATTTGAATGACAAATGAGCTAAGAAGAGTCTTTAGTAGACAATGAGATGATTTTGTGTCGTACAATAATACCTTAAATTAGTTGATCTGCCAAAATGCACTAAAACTATAGTAAGTAAGTGGGGTTTTGTAGAAGAAACTTAATTTTGATTGTTCAGTAGCAATTTTAATGCACTTCAAGTAGCTAAGAATTGACTGAGATAAATGGGGTAGACTGATTTGTTGTCTACTCACATGTTTGTCATATTGCTACAATACGGATTTTTCTTTCCCTTACATCCTTTGAAAAAAAAATTATTCATAAAGATTTTAAACAATTTTGCACTGAACATCTTATATTGAAAAGTTTTGTACTGATTAGTTTTGTACTAAGTATTTTGTACTAATGTGTTTAGTGAAAAGATTTACAACTTTGTAAAATCATCGTATGTTTTAAAACATGCAATATAGCTAACATATAAATAATTTGACAAATTTTTCAAAGAGCCTAGTATATGAATCAAATAATTCAGATCAGTGCCTTTAACTTTGTGGTGTGTCAAATATAATGGCTATTATTTACTTGGTTTTATTGACATACTTGTTGATTGGAAGTGACATCTCTATTATAAATGGAGTTAAAATTGTTCTATCCAAATAAATTTAGCATAAAACACCTAAGTGTTGTGGACACAATATTATGTATAAGGGTGAGTTTTGGTTGGCAAGGGATAACTCTTAGTCAAACTCGATAAATCAATAATGTGTTTCAAAAGTGGGGATATAGTGATTGAAAGTGTGTTTTGAAACACCTTATGATTATGATAAAAGGTTGACACCTTATGATGGTACATCTATGAGACAGGTAGATCATTCTAAAAGAATTGAAAGTCTTATGTATACAAAGATCTGCACTAGAATAGATATAGCCTTTGAGGTAATTATGATTTGCAGATTCACAAATAATCTCATACACATTTGAGTGCCCTTAAGAGGCTAATGAGATACCTGAGTGGTACTCAAGAGTTTGCTTTGTGCTACTCAAAGTTTAGTGAAAGTCGACAACTAGTGAATATGTATTCACACTAGGAGGAGTAGAAAAAATTATGGAGCTTAAAAGGCAAACAAGCATTGCATTCTCATCCAAGAAATCAGACCTTTATGTGCTATCCTCTGCAGGGGAAGAGACTGAGTGGATTGAATGACTTATTACTAATCATCCATTGAGAAGTTTAAAGTAAATTCTCTAATTCTGTTATGCGACTACGAAGCTATAATGCACTGTAGCTCACAACTCACTCTATAATAGTAAGAGGAGTATATTAAGGCTGAAAGAAGCCTAGTTGAACTTTCTCATTGATTAAGTGCAATTGCGACAAGTATAGCTAATACTCTTGCTAAGAGACTTGAAAGTGATCTAATTATCAAAACTGTAGGGGAAATGGAGTTAAAAGCTATTGAGTCAAAAACTTTAACATCAAGTTGTTTTGAGATTTAGAATCCAATTGGGGCCATAGAGAAGTTCAAACTGAAGCATCAATTTAGGCAGTTGGCATGCTTTAGATAATTTGAAAATTTCTATATAAATTCTGTTAATATATAATTTCATTCCAATTTTGAAGATGTTATATATTTTCATAATTTACTTAGAATCATCTCATTATTCCAAAAGAAAGCATGAAAACTTGTCGATATGTTTCCGATATTTAGAATTGTTGTTATATCATTCCAATTTTGATGATATAACTCTTTTATGGATTCATGTTTCATTCCAATTTTAATGATTCAGAATTAACTATAATTGATTTGACTGTTCTATCATTTCAATATGAAACATAGTATAGTTCTTGTATAGAAACTATAATAGTTCTTGTTCTTTATTTTGTTAAAGAGACTTGATTGTGATTCTTGCGTTACATTTTACTAAACTATCGTTGAATTGTACTAAGTTCTTTAGTGAAATTAGATAATTTATAAAATTTGCTAGAATTCTTAGAGATGTGTCTCTTGATATTCTTGTTTTCAATAAGCTAGCAAAGACGGAGGAGTTGAATCTGTCAACATAGATTTGAAAATAATGATTTGCTCAAAATGGAGGAGTAAACATAAAGCAGTTTGCAAGGATATAGTTTTGGTTTATTTCTCTCAAGAATAAATTTGACACTTGCTTGATAAACCTTCTGTTGAGTTTAAGACTCTTGTATTCATGAGCTTAAAACTCATATTTTATTCTTGAAGTTTATTTGCTTTGGTTGATTTTGAAACTATGACAGGTTATCCTAGTTGGTTTAGTCATTGTGAACTATTCTGTTTTGATATGTTCTTTGAACTATTTGATTATTTTGGTTTAGTCTCATTTGAACTATTCGCGTTATAATTGGTTTAGTCTGTGAACTATATTATTTTTGTGAGCCAATGATTTAACGGGGCATTGCCTAATATATTACGAATATAGGAGGAGATTGTTGGATATATAGGTATATTCTCAATATAATATAATATTATTGTGTATAATGTTCTATGGGGCAACACGTGCTTTGCACGTGTTATCTGTTTAATTGTTGGACCGGGTCGAGTGGGCATAAAGCCCAGTACCCTAAACCCAGTTCATCTCATATAAAAGCTGGTCTAGAGGTAGTGCTCTGTGATATTCCAATACTGATAAGCAGGGTATAATATCTTAAGCGGCTATGAGATATAAACCCTAATCCTAATTACTCATCTTAATCTGACAATTTCCCCTCAAATCAACAAAATCAACTCCCCATGTCACTACTTCCCCTGAAATCACTCAATTCCCATAAACACTACATACACCAACCAAGTCAAGATATTTACTCAATCCACACAAACACATTAATAAAATAGTATTTTAAAAAAAATAACTTTCGTCAAAACAATCAGAGAAACTTAATTACCCAGGCTCTCGATTGAGAATATCGCAGATCTCGATGTTTATGGCCCAATCAGGGCCGATCAACTGGTCGCTCGTCACTTGATCCACCAATGAACTTGCCATCGCCACCTCCAAATAAAAGATCGAATCAGAATCGGAGGTGGGGAGGTTGAGAGCGGTGATGCGGCACGGGGGAAGGGGGTGTGGTGAGGCTGCGAGGGTGAGCGGTGAGGCGACGAGTGCGAGCTACAACGGCGAGCGAGTATGGGGAACGGTGGGGAGGCGGTATAAAAGAGAAAGAGAGAAACAGTTAGAGAGGAAGAGGAAGAGAGGGGTTTGAATTAGGGGTGGCAATGGGCCGAGCTTGGGCCGAACTTATATAAGCATGAGCTCGAACCAAAAATTATTTTGTAGGGTCCAAGTCCAGCCCGATTTTGCATCGAGCTCCAAAATGTAGGCCCAAGGCCGAGCCCGAATAAACCCAAAAATCCCAAGACCGTCCCCATTCTTTAACAAAAAGACAATTACATGATTTTTTTATATAGAAAATAATACAAGATAATATTTCTACAGGTAAGTCTAATTGTAGGCAGTTTCCTTTCCAGCAGATAAGAACATGCCTTGTCATTGGAAGTGCATAAAACCAACAGTGTACAACTGCAATGCAGGTCAACTGTGGATTAACAGATTAAGAAGCGAAATGGTCTTTTGTTCAGTTCCTAGGATGATGGAGTGTACAACTACGACGCAGCCCTTTTTTTGCTGGAGAGATAAGAATAATAGAATGAGCTTCTATAAAAAGTTGGGTGCAAAAGAAAAAATTGTCTATGCAGGTTTGAGAAATCATAACTTTGTGGCAACGAAGCAATCCATAAACATTTGGTATCCAACACAATGCTAAATACTACTCTCATGAACCTGGAAAAAAAATAAAGGACCTGTAAACCTAACCAACCCTTCTGTAAGGCAAAATTCTTCAAGATCAGAGGTTTAATGAGATATCACAACAAGGACAACCACCTGAAGAACTTCACTCTCTATTAGAATTTTGACAACTTCATGTATGGTTTCTCCGACGGACCCTAACACAAAACTCCAACCCTTAAATAAGCTATGCAAGCCACAACACAAAGTTGCTTCCTATTGCTATAATATCCCCTTCAAGGACCATCCACACTGTAAAACAATTTGAAAACCTTTCTATCTCTACACTTGCTCAGGCAAAACAATTTACAACACCTGTGGTCATTTGGTATTGCCGCGGTTACATGAACTTGCCCTCATCCAGGTTCAAGTAGCCTAAGCTAAGGAAACAAAAAAAATAGAAAAGTATATGGTGTAAGCCTATCTGCTGGATTTATACGGAAGCAAAGCTGCAGAAAGTCCTTGCCATCTGATGATAAAGTATTTAGTATGGGTGGGTCTTTGTGCAAGACCTTGAACATAGCTGCTGCCTGTATCCATTATATATACAATTTCAGATGAAGATATCAAAGAAGCATACTAGTATGAACAGGAAAAGATAAGGCTTCTATGAATTTATACAAAAAGATGGGAAAGTGAAAAAGTCACTGAGGAAGACATGAGTAATTTGGGGGAAAGAGAGGTAAGGACTGGGGAATTTGCATTTTGAACATGAAGGAACAGTAGCGCGCCGCTCTGGAAAAGGGGAAAAAATGTAACTCCCTGTCCCAGTTGTACGTATTTTATTACGTGAATTTTGTACTTTAATTTTCAGATCAGTTTTATTTTTCTCTTTGGACTCTTTATCTAAAGCCAGAATATTTTTCTGATCAATTCTTTAATTTTGTGATTTTTTCGATCGGAGTTTAAATACAAACGTTAACCTTGATTAATCCTAATCATAATCCTATTTCAACAGCTAACCTAACTCTGTTCTCCTACAACCTTATTTTCTTCCTCCCTACGCTTCATTTTCTCCCTCCCTACTTCTCCACTTCTGCATATGCCAATCTCTCCCCCTCATTTTTCTCATTCTACGCCTAACTCCTTCTCATTTTTCCACACATATGCCTAATTTTTCTGCACCCATCTATTTCTCCCTTTATTTTATACACACACCATGCATGCATACACCTTGCATGCACCATGCTGTCCATCTCCTTTCCTTTCTATATATACACACACACATCACACCTCACTCTCACATCTACGTCTCATTCTTCATTTTCCCTTCTTCTCTTCCTCTGCCTTCTTCACACCCGAGAGCTCAAGCAACACCCGAGCTCCACTTTACCTTCCACCTTCGAGCCAACGACTCCGCTTTTACGATCCCGTGAACCCCGAAAAACAACCCGACGCCGTGCCACCTTGTTGTTGTCGTCGCTCACCGTTGCTACTGTTGCTCGCTAGCTACCGTCTTGCCGCCATTATTACCATCGTTGTGCCACCGTCCGTTGCCGGCATCGCTTCTTCTTTCCGTGGTTAACACCACCACCGAAATCGTCACGTTATAAGGCAAGTACCTTGTACACTCTTTTTGTTCTCGTACAAGTATTTTCCTTTGACTCGTGGCAAGTAGTCCAGTTATCATCATATTTTATTGTCAAACTCTGTTCTAGTCACTTGTTCCATGCTATATCAACTCAAGAGTGAACCGTTAACACATTTCGAATCGTGTTATCGAATATCGAATATTTAACCTTACCATCTCTAAAATTTCTTGACCTTGCACTAAGAATTCGACCATGTTCCCGATACTGGATTAAAGATTTTCTACGTGAAAATTGTATCCCATTGAGTTCCGAATCCAGAACATCTTACGGTTTCTCAATCGGATGAATAGATTGTGAGATATCGCGATTTTAGTACTACCATATCGAGAATTTCTGAACCTGCACGGGATTACTAACCGGTATCTTGTACTGAGAATTCGACCATGTTCCCGACACTGGATCGAAAAACTTTCTACAAGAAAATCGTAGCCCTTCGAGTCTAGATATCCGGAATATCCTACAGTTTCTCAATCGGATGTATAGATTGTGAGATATCGCAATTCTAGTATTGTAACTCTGAATTTTCAGAATGCGCGCGAAATATCGAAACCAGCGAAGAATGAATTTGTACGCATAGCTACTGTCTTTAGAATATATCGTGTGAATATGCATTGGAACCGGAAGAGAGTATAATTTCTAGAATCTCTGAAGGAATTGGATTTGCTTTTCTGTAACAACGGGAAAGTGAATTTGAATTCAGATATGTCAAGTTGTCTAAAAATTCATCTCCACGTTTTTGCATACAAACCCATTACTTTTCATATTTAATGAACTGAGTGTATTATTGTTCTTATAATAATAACTTGCATAGATATAATAGGTTGATAGAATGCATTTTATACCACTTGATAATTCTATAATAACTACTCTCGATACATGTACTCGTTTTACGTCTCATGTCCATGATTACTGCCCTTGATATTTTTCTTGACTAAACTGTCTTGATTACACCGTTCCACTAGTCGTTCCAACTGCATGTTTATAATTAATTATAAAAGAATACCAAACCGGGGTTATAAGGGTACGACTTAATTGTGGACAATATAGGGGAGTATACTCGGAAGGGGGCCCGTGTTTTCCGAAATAGTGATTCTTGATTCTTGATTCTTAATTACACAATTCTTGATTACATAATTCTCGATTACATGATTCATGATTACATGTCTTGATACTATCACTGGAAGACCCGAGTACATAATCCTATAGAATTCACTACTTAAGTCTAAACGTCACATGATTGATATGCACCGAACTTGTGGTATGAGACACAGGATTGTGTGCATTAGATAAGTTAATAAAACAGATAAACTTGACATCTTCACTAAACATGATTCTAGATTACATGACTCTTCGTTACATGACTCTTGATTCTTGATTACATGATTCTTGATTAAATGACTCTTCATTACATGATTCTTGATTACATGACTCTCGATCCTTGATTTCATGATTCTTGATTACATGACTCTTCATTACATGACTCTTGAATCTTGATTACATGACTCTTGATTACATGACTCTCGATCATTGATTACATGATTATCGATTAACTGAGCCTAGGTTATCAATTGCTTATATCTTGAAGTCTAGAATACGCTAGTTACAATTATTAGTTACATGATCATACTCTCCCAGTTTCTTGCTTACTTCCATATTGTATTTGTACTTCTATTTCTTGTTTCTTCTATGTTATATCTTGTTATATTACCCCTTTTACTGCTTGTTGCTACTTGCTGCCCGAAACTTGCTCTAACGGGAACTTTTCTATTTTTTTTTGCGTTAATAATTATACAGGTACTGATGGACCCGACGAGCAGACTCTCTAGACGATCGTTGCTGCTTCCTTACTACTTCATGTTATTTTTCTTTCAGTCTCTATTTTATCTAGTTGTTCTAGCGAACTGCTTATCATATTATTTTAATTCTGGCACCTTGTACTCCCGGGCATCTTGACCCGATGTTAATGTATTATCCAAATGATGGTTATTCTATTTTCAGCTTATGTGATTGTTATATTTGTCTGCATGAATGTGTTATAAATATCTTGTTGAGCTTATAATTGTACAGCTTATGGATGATATATATCGTTCGCTAGGCCTCAGTTGCGTGCCTGTATTTCTGTATAATGGGAAGCCGGGCGTGACAAGTTTTTAGTGGTATCAGATCCTAGGCTCGAACCATGATAAGCTCAACAATATACACACCACGTGGATCACATGAATGTTAATAACCAGCTTGCCATCTAGAGAATTACCCCATTCGAATATACATTTCAGACTATGGTTCACGAAGGCTCTTCGACTTCTACACCCAGGGATGAACTATCGGAGATCATCGCCATTCTCCAGGAGATGCAACGAATGATGGAGCTACAGCAAGAGCAAAATGAACTGGTGAGAGCTAATCTTGATAGGGTACAGGATGTCGCAAACTCCATTCAATGGGACTTGTTTGTGCACCAACATAAGAGTTACACCGCCATGCTCGATACCCAGGAGCAAATCCGTAGAGGGTAGAATGCTGTTCAGGAGGCATTACATCTCCTTACTATCGCACAGTCTACAGGTGGACCGATACGGAGGCCAGTTCAGACCCCGACTACTAGAGCATCCCTTACCCATCGGCGACTCCGAAGAAAGACCAGGAGTGCTATTATTGCCGCCGAGTTGGACACATACACAAGAACTACTGGAAAGCCAACAACCTGTGTCTTGCATGCGGAGCGAATGATCACAAGGTTCGGGATTGCCCGAAGAGAAAGAGTGTCACACCAATAAGAGGATCAAATCCCAGTGAAGGACATACTAGAGAGTGTAATCAGGCTCATAACCTGATTACAGAAGAGGTAGAGACCACCAATGAAACAGTTGCTGGTATATTTTGATCTAGTCATACTTCAGTTCCTGCGTCGTTTGTTACCTTCTGTACATTGCATTCATTCTCATCGATCAATCCATTATTGAGTATCATATTAGTTATTTCTTTCTATTCCTATTTTTGAATCTTCTGTTGGAAGAGAGTAGGAATTTTGTTGGTCTAAATGGCAAACAAATTGGAAATTGGAATAACAACAAGAAGACTTTTCACTATTGTCTAAAACTGGTATTACTACACCTTACAAATACACACTCTATTCTTTTTCTTCTTTTCTGCTTGTTTCTTGTTCTTGTCTTGCTTAATTTTTTTTCTTCTTCCTAAATCTCTCATTTATAGGAAAAAGAAATGAGTAACTGACAAATTCTTCATTCCTGTTTCTCCCATTTTTCTTTGCGGCACCAATCTTGTCACAATTTTTCAACATTGTTTGGTGGGTGGGGCCCACTTTACCAAATAAGTTTGACAACCAACATCTTCGTGTTACCAATCTCTTAATTCTGCTCAATTCGTCGATTGCTATCACTTGATATCAGCAGCAAGAAGCATCACCATCAGAGTGGCACATCGAAAGCGTAGCAGAGTTCCTTATTGATTCGTGGAATGAAATTCAAAGCAAATCGTCATCAACATCTTAGGGTTCGATATTATATTTAGAATGGATAGGGAACAAAGTGCAAATATTGGTCATAGGCCGGTTATAGGGGGAGGTGCATTAATGAAGAAAAGACAAGAAGAAGAAGAAATAAAAAGAAGAGAAAGAGAGAGAGAGAGAGAGAAGTCAAAGAAAGAAGAAAGAAAAAGAGAAAGAAAGAGGAAGAAGAAAGAGAGAGAAGTCGGAGTAGAAA